>CM054124.1:58153068-59510087 GCA_028751855.1 Ambrosia trifida | reverse complement strand
GACCTATTGGGATGCAAGAGAGGTGATTTTCCATTCACTTATCTTGGCATCCAAGTAGGGGCTAAGATGACTCGCATAAAAAGTTGGGACCCGGTGATAGAGGTTATTCGCAATCGGCTATGCTCTTGGAAGACTAGACAGTTGTCGATTGGCGGTCGCCTCATTCTTATACGTTCGGTGCTTGAAAGCTTGCCAGTGTACTATTTATCCCTCTATAAAGCTCCGAAATCGGTGATTGATTCCATAGAAACCATTATGAGACGATTTCTTTTGGCGGGTACGAGTGGTGACAATAAAATTCCTTGGGTAGCTTGGGATATTGTGACTACTCCGAAAAATAAAGGGGGCCTCGGAGTTTCTAAACTACAAGAGGTAAATGATGCTCTTCTATTAAAATGGACGTGGCGTTTTAAACAAGAGGGTTCTAGTTTGTGGAAGAAGATCATCATGGGTTGTCACGGGGTGGGTAGACCTTGGGCAAATCTTCCTTGCAAAGCCTCGTCGAACGGTTGTTGGAAATACATTGTCAAAGTGGGAGAAAAAACGATCCAAGGAGGTATGACTCTTAACTCTTTTTTCGTTGGTGACGTAGGGGATGGTGCTACTATTAAATTTTGGAATGACACATGGTTAAGAGATGCTCCTCTTAGACATGTGTACCCAGCTCTCTTTCGCTTGGAGAAAAACAAGTGGGTGTCGATTTCGAACCGGATCAAATGGGTTGATAATGAAAAGGTTTTGCATTGGGAATGGCATGGTACTCCTTCTTCTTTTGATGAGGTGTCCGAGTTATTCAGTCTTCTGAACGACATTCACGAGTTCTCATGGAAAGGAGGTAGGGACCGTTGGAAGTGGAGTCTCGCTAAAGATGGCCGGTTCTATGTTGCTGCGGTTAAAAGGTTTTTCGCAAGTTTAATTACGGCTGATTCTGCGCCAATGATAAACTGGAAGGTTTGGGTGCCCCTCAAATGTAAAGTCATGGTTTGGAGGGCGGCTCGCAATCGCTTGCCTACCATTGTCGAGTTAATTAAGCGAGGAGTTCCTATTCAACAGTCGATGTGCGTGTTTTGCCAAGGGGATTGGGAGACATCTTTACACCTCTTTACCGGATGCATTATAACTCAAGAAGTTTGGTATAGAATCGAGTCTTGGTGCCGGCTTAGCCATGGTTTTGTCTTCGACGTTCGTGATCTTCTTCACCTCCCGGAAAGTCAACAGATCCCGAAGGAGAACAAGCATGTTTTAAGAGGTATAGTTTACACTACAATGTGGGTTATTTGGAGCGAACGAAACAACCGTATTTTCAACAACAAACAAAGAAGACCGGCCGAGATAGTGGAGCACATTAAATCTACGACGTTTTTTCGGTTTCGTCATAGAACTAGATGTAAAGATGTAGATTGGAAAAAGTGGTGTATATGTCCTATGGATTGATGTATTCTCTTTCGTTTTGTTTGCGCTCGTAGGTCCTTGCTTTGAGGGCTCTTCGGGTGGCGTTTAATGAAGTTTAATTTTCAAAAAAAAAAAGTCTGAATGTTTGATTAATTTTCTTAACAGTTTATGCAAGCTATAAAATACTTGGTAGACTTTCTGTTATACTACTTGGAAGTAATTATTAATTTAACATCGATCAAACTAAATATCATCATATATTCAATTCCAAGGAGCTAAATAGTGAAAGACCTCTTCAACAATCGAATGGCCAGGTTGCAGCAATGTTCTTATAAGTTTTGTTACTTTTGTTACTTGACTCTAACCGATAACTTTGTACGTCTTGTGGCTCGGGTCTGACCCGTAGCTTGGTATTGTTGGATCGTATCACTCCATAACCAAAATTAGGACATTAAATTCTAGGTGTGGGTGTGGTCATATTAGGTACCCTAACAACTTCAAATTCTAGGTTGTCACATTACATTTGTAAAATACCACCCTAACACTCTCCTAAAACACCATATTTGGAGGGAGTACTACCCTAAGGTACGGTACCATAACACTTTTTTTCTGTTTTAAAAATAAATTACAAATGCATTTTAAATTTTAATTTGAATTAAAAAGATAATAGAATACATAATTCAAATTAAAGGAAACACGTAATTCAAACGAAATACATAATTATGTAGAATACATAAACGACTTTCACTATTCATCATGGTTGGCCCTCAAAATTTGTCAAGCTGAAACAATTCAAAGTCTTGATTGTACGTATATTTGTATTCAATTTAGCCACTTCAATGGCTGTGTCTTCATTTGGCTCACCTTTGCCATTCATGACCTCATTGTATAGGCCGTTAAACAGCAGTGTCCTGTTCTTCAAATCAGTCCACTTATAACTAATAAGTTGGTATGGGGTGCGAGCGATTTCACCATACATATGAACGAGAAAGCGAGCGAAAATTCGTTGCCAACGGCCTCTCACATTACGGGTCATCTTATTCACGTTAACTATCTCTTCATCCTTGGTCCACCTCATTTTTTAAAAATATAAAATGGATGTAATGGTGAAGAAATGGATGTAAAGATGAAGAAATGGATGTAGGGTGAAAAATATGTAAAAAAATGGGTGTATTTATGGGTTTAGGAGTTAGGGTTAACGGTAAAAAAAAAAAAATTGAATGTTTGAACATTAAAACTTCTCTTCTTTCGGTTTGCACCCACAAATTTGAATGCCTGAATTTGGTAACCGAGGTGGAGGGGCTGGTGTAAACGATCGGTTACCCCATACGCGAGAGTGTAGCCGAGATCGACACCCTCCACCCTTACTGCTATCAATAATAGCAATGGGGCCAGCAAGTGGGCTGGATCGTGACTATTACATTTCCATTTGATTCACGTGAAGGATGGTACTACAGTCCAGATTCCTAGTAATTTGTGACCGGTCTTTTAGGGAACCAATACCTTACTTCCAAAATAGTACAAGCAATATTGTTACTTGGATTGATGTTACTACATGCATGCCTACATGGGCAGAGTTGAAAGAAAATCCAAACTGACTCTCTTTGTTTATTAACAATAACTAGTAATAATACTTGCGCGTTGCGGCGGAACATTTTAAATGCATTACATGTTTATATAAGTGTTGGATATACACACTAACACACAATAAGGTATTTAGTACTTGCGAAAGATATGTTTCATTGAGGCTCAGAATATATATCACTGTAGCAGCAAATGTTATTCAGAAAGGCATTTAGCAAAAATAGAAGCATACTTCCTATGTCAAGAGGAAATGCAAAGAGATGATAGCATATGTATATTCACTACATAAACCTTGTGTTATCTAAGGTGTTTGGCAACAGCATAATCTGAGGCTATGAATAACTTTCTGAAACTTCTTGCATGAAAAAACTATCATTCGAATAATAAACATGCGAATGGTCGATTTGGTTTGTATTTATCGTGTCAAATAAAAAGATTAGCTAAAAAGGAATGGCTCAAATATGTTGCTGCATCTTATGGCTCAAACAAGTTGCTCAAATATGTTAAGCATTCCAACGTTACAACTTACAATGAGATTTTTATTACTAGGAAATGATCTTTCATACTCTGAATGCTTGGCCCGCTCTCTATACCTCAGAGTGGGGCACAATTATATTTCTAGGTTTTTGCAAAGTGATCTCAAAAGAGCTCATATATATTTATTATTTTACACGTAGACCCTATATAAGATAGAGATTTAGTCAGATCAAGTTTGCCATGAAATTCCAATAATGTGGAAATAAGATTTAGTATCCTTACATCTAGTTATATCTTGTACTCACGTTACTCTTTTGCCTTCCTTTATTAGCTCTGTGAATTTTGGGTCGAGCCACAAACGGTTTTTTTTTTTTTTTTTTGACCATTTTTGTAAATATGTTTAATAGAGAGAGGCTATTGTACAAAGCCTCCTTAAAATACAAAGTGTAAGAAGGCATCCTGACCCTCCATTGTGTTTTAATCAAAATCATCTGCATTTAATTTCCCACGAGTGTTTTAAGGAGGCAGTTAACAATAGGAGGGTAAATTAGACAAATTGCCACTATAATAATTTGAATTTTTTTTAATAATAACGCCCAATTCATCTCTCATTTATGGACGGTTACTTAATCATAATCAAAAGGAATTCACAAAATTAGAAACACACACAACAATCAAAACCTCTGTAAAACAAAAAACAGAGCATCAAAGAGAACGAAGCAAATAACAGTCGACTAAACAAGGATTATGGTTCCAAAACGCAAATCAAGTAAGTAAATGTTCATATTATGATTTTCATTTTGCTCGTATAACAAAACAATCAACTGATAAAAACCCTACAAAAAACATAACAGACGAAGGAAGGGAAAGAAGAAGCAAAATGAATAATGACAGGCCATCGAAGGGGACCATTACAGGTATGTTTTAGATCGTGTGTATGAAATTATTGAAGGCGTTTTTTGATGATTTGAAAGATGAACATTTGGATCTGATAATGTTTTTTATGGAATTATAAAAGGCGTTTTAGATGTTATGATAAAGGCGTTTTATCTGATTATTGATGCATGAGATGATTTGATGATTTATGTGTTTTAAAGTAGGACAAATGTGATTATAAAGGGTTTTTATAAGTTTATGAAGGCGTTTTAGGTATATTACATATGGATATGATGTTTTAGGTTATTCATTGTTTGAAAATTTGGGTGAATGTGATCGTAAAGGCGTTTTAAGTAATTATGAATGCGTTTTACTAGTTTTACTGATGAATATGATGTTTTGGTGATCAATAGTGGTAGATGCGTTTTGAAGTTTTAGTAGAGGCGTTTTATGAATTTATTGATGCATTAGATGATTTTTGTGTTTGAAAGTTGGACGAATGTTACTGATGGATATGATTAAATAGGCGTTTTAGTTAATTATGAATTCGTTTTACTAATGTTACTGATGAATAAGATGTTACTGATGAACAAACGATACGACCATGATCCAAAGAAGGTGGGTGTTGATACAAGTAGACAAAATGAAAACTTGACTAAAAAACATGTACGTACTACATTTCGATAAAATGCATTTGTTATACTTAAAACGCATTTGTTTATCCATAAAATGCATTTCTTAATACTTAAAACGCATGTATTGATTTTTTGATAGGGTGTAAATGTTGAAGATGCTACATCAAACATGTTTGATGAGAATGTTGTAGGGGACATGTTATTGATGAAATTGTTGGAGACAATACATCAAATAGGGTTGACGAGAATGTTGCAGGGGATAAATCAAGGTTGGTTGCTGAGAATGTTGCAAAGGATAATGTTGTTGCAGAAGTATTTCAAGATGAAGATATAAATGATACAGTAATTGCTATGTTACAAACAATAGAGCCAGGAGTGTACGGTGTAAAAGTTTTAAGATTGATAAGTTTGTTAATTTTGCATCTTTACATTGTTGAATGTTACAGTGTTAGACATGAATTTCTCTTTTGGTATTCAAAATGCATGTTTCATTTGATGTTTTACATGAAAGCATGTTAAAACGCATTCAATAAATACTAAAACGCATTTGATATATGGAAATCTATTTAACATGTGATATAAAACCAAAACATAAAACGCATTTAATATCTCTTAAAACGCACGTACATTATTATTAATGCCACATTTTACATCATGAAAACAAACAACACAAACACTACTTAAAACAAATGATAATAAAGTAGCAGAAAAATAACATAGACACAAAGACATTAAGAAGGCTAGAAGGTTTAAAGTGATTTGAGAAACTTGATCTTCATTCCATTGAGCACCTTAAAAGAGCTATGGATTTAGTAAGCTCTTCAACAAGATTCATATCTCTTTGTTTTGAATCAATCATGAACATCAATGCCGATTCATGAAGACTATACTTTGGCATGGTCTTGAGAATGTTACAAACTTCATCTTTTCTAGATATGCCTTCGTGGATATTGTTCAAATCATTCATCAAAACACTATCCGAATAATGATCTTTGATGATTTGTTCCTCAATCCTCTTAATAAAAAGAAATCTTGTAGAGGATGATGATGAAGAAGACATTGTTAGTGTAAATTATGTTTGTGGTGTAAAATCAGAATGTACATATTGATGATAATATAGGAAAAATAATATACCACATAACAAAATAGAATCACATGTGTTACTATTCCACTAGTTGTATTATTTTTGAAAAAAAAATCAGTAAAACGCATCTTGTAATAAGGTAAAACGCATGTGTCAATATCAAAATAATCATTGATTGGGACAAACACTAAATTACATCCTGTACGAATTGAAGGTCTTTTCTTTTGTTTAACTTTTTTATTGTCATTCTGTGAACTAACTTTATATGACTTCTCACCCTCTTTGTAACATACAAAATATTTTATATGAAGAACATTCATATGAATATATTGGGTACTCTTCCTAGCCGTAAATCCAGAAGCCTTGGCATACCGCTGATAAAATTCAAAAGCATGATCCATACTAGGAAAAACCATCCCAATTAATGGTTTAATTGAAGATGCAACTGCAGGTTTGTATGTTTGCGTTTGTTCATCAATGGGAACATCTTTGTTAAATAGCTCTGTCATAAAACACATAACATAAAACTACAAAATATAATTTTATTGACAAATTGACATGGCCATACTATAAAACGCACCTAATAGTAAACATTGCACATACACATAAAAACAAATTTATTTAAAAACTCAAAACGCATGTTAAAAAATCATAAAACGCATTTGATCACTATCATTTACAAAAAACACCAATTACCTCAAAAACGCATGTTAAAACATCATAAAACGCATTTGATTATTATCATATACAGAAAACAACAATTACCTTTCATCCTTCTGTGTTTAACCATGAAATCAAACCTCTCATCACCTTGTTCATCAGTGTTTGTGAACATCTTCCTGTATAATATCTACATAAAAAAATAAAAACACTAATATATCATCCTCTGTTCATCTCTAAATTGTATTATCTGTTAATAAACATGAAAACAATAAAATTAACCTCCAAAATTCAGATTATGAACATCCACCACATCATCCTCTTCTTTGATTATATGTTCAGGTTCGTTGTTTAGATCTGATACACAATTAAACATCACAATAAGATTACGCTTAGTTGAAATAAAAAAACAGAGTAACATACCGAACATGACGTTCAACTCTTCAATTGAATTTGAATTTCGTAAAAAAAAATTGATCGACAATTGAACTGTGATTAGAGTTTTTGAATAAGGAAAGATACAATGATCGAAGCGAGAAATCAGTTATATGAATTTGAATTGTGATTCCACAATAAAACAGGGATTGACAATTATGATAATAATAACGTGATTAATTGATAGATGCAATTGACTATAATACCCCTCTCATCAGTTACAATGTTATAACAGACAACTTCCACGTTGCATAATTTGGTGGCTTCCTACACTTTGTAGGTTAAGGGACTTTGTACCCTACACTTTCTCATGTTTAATATATATGATAATGTTACTCTAATTGTCTAAAACAAAACGCTAGGCCGCTGCAAGCACTAAAAAAATACAAGTTGGGCAACCCGAAAAGTGTCAAATTTGTTTCCTTCTGATTTTGTTGTTGAGACTTTAAAGTAAGTTTTTGAATTGTAAAAAGGAAGGAAGAAAGCAGGCAGTCTTCGATTCTACAAGCCAAAGTTCAGATATATCTTCTGTGATATGGATGGTAACTTTGACTTCAAATGTTTCTTACATACTCTTTTTTTTTTTTGCGTAATCCACACATGATTATTAATTTTCATGCATTTCAATGGAGCTAAGGTACACTGCTGAATACCAAAAGTCAAATATCTGACACAAACGCGAAGGCTTTAAAGGAGGCTTCATTTAAGAGGTGTAAAAGTTGTTATAGCTACTGGAAAAGTAAGAACAAAAGGAAAATTTTGTGATACATTTCCAGTTTTGTTTTTCTTCTCTCTGTTAGGACCATAGTTGTCAAAAGTCATCGCCTCTTGCGCCTAGGCCCATTTTTTAGGCGAGGCGATGCAATTGTACTTTTTTTTTTTGTTTTTTGCGCCTAGCGCCCTTGATAACTATGGTTGGGATTAGGTTAGCGATTTCAACCCACTTATAAACGGGTTAAATTGGGTTATTGTTTATTTCTAACGACTTAATTTGGTCAAATTAGCTAAAAGGTAATGGGGTTAGAAGTTACCCAAAGTGTATATTTAACAAAAAAAAATATAGTCGATAAACATTCATGGGAGGGCCCGTACTAAAACAGCCCACTTCAACCCGAGCCATCTTGGTCAAAAAAAAAAACGTTCATATGAGTCTTATCCACCCATTTTTCCACCTCTAGTTGTGGTTGCTTGAGTTCTCACTAGCTTGCATGTAATAACTGGAAACAGACCCGTCCAACTATTCTTACTCTTTTGAAGTCGGTAGATTTAGCAGGCAGAGATGGAATTGCCTCAGAGTATTGATCACCAGGTGTTTTCATACAAGTTTGATATGTTGACGACTCTGATTGATATTATATGCCGGTGTTTTCGAGCTTAGTTATCAAAACATTTTCTTCTTAGTTCTTACTTTTTAACTCCTCAATTCTAATTTCTTATAGGGTTTGCTTGTTTATGGTACACAAGGACGGGAAATTCGCAGAACAAATTTGGATATTAATGTTTGCAGAGGGGTATATCCTGTTAAATCATAAATAATCGAAAAGAGTTTGGAACACATGTATTTATTGTTTTTAATTATTTTCTAATTTAAATTTGAATGTCAAATATGCTGCAATATTAATACAGGCATTTAATTACTCTGTTGAGCACAATATTCCCCTTGTTGCATTCAGTGAGAATCGTTGCTTGACCTTATTTAACCATCCGCTAGTGGACTCGCTCCATACTGTATATACAGGATATACAGTGTTCCAAACTCTTTTCGATTATTTATGATTTAACAGGATATACCTCTCTGCAAACATCTATATCCAAATTTGTTCTGCGAATTTCCCGTCCTTGTGTACCATAAACAAGCAAACCCTATAAGAAACTAGAATTGAGGAGTTAAAAAGTAAGAACTAAGAAGAAAATGTTTTGATAACCAAACTCAAAAACACCGGCATATAATATCAATCAGAGTCGCCAACATATCAAACCTGTATGAAAACACCTGGTGAATACTCTGAGGCAATTCCATCTCTGCCTGCTAAATCTACCGACTTCAAAAGAGTAAGAACAGCTGGACGGGTCTGTTTCTGGTTATTACATGCAAGCTAGTGAGAACTCAAGCAACCGCAATTAGAGGTGGAAAATGGGTGGATAAGACTCATATGAACGGGTTTTTTTTTTACCAAGATGGCTCGGGTTGAAGTGGGCTGTTTTAGTACGGGCCTTCCCATGAACGTTTATCGACTTTATTTTTTGTTAAATATACACTTTGGGTAACTTCTAACCCAATTCCCTTTTAGCTAATTTGACCAAATTAAGTCGTTAGAAATAAACCATAACCCAATTTAACGCAACAGAGAGAAGAAAAACAAACTGGAAATTTATCACAAAATTTTCCTTTTGTTCTTACTTTTCCAGCGGCTATAACAATTTTTACACCCCTTGATGAAGGCTCATTTAAAGCCTTCGCATTTGTCTCAGATATTTGACTTTTGGTATTCAGCAGTGTACCTTAGTTCCATTGAAATGCATGACAATTAATAATCACTAGTGGGAAACCCGCGCGTTGCTGCGGGACGGTTAAGATAAATATATTTTTTTTGAACAATGCACAAGCATAGCCGTGCTAGCACACCAAGCTGTAGGAAACGTGTAAAAACGTAATTGTCTTTAAATGCGAAACGATATATATGAAATTAATCAATTTCTCTTCATTGTTTAAACTTTGAAAAGAAACTATATTTTTTTATATCCAACATACACGTTCTTATAACTTTTCATGCCACACTATGTAAATTGTCCAACCATATGTCCTTAACTTCCAACATCTAAGAGATGATGTGTACACAGGACACCCAAGTATAAAAAAGATTTCACTATATATGAAAATGAACTTCTTTGACCATCAAAATTTAGTCATCAGCACTGTTATCAAAACCAATATGAGCATAGATAATTTTTATTCCCAAATCTTTCTATATAATTTTTCACAAATTTAGACCAAACCACCATATGGATATGTATTGTCAAGCATGAACTCAAAACCAAATATGATCATAGAAACCAAAACAGAGTAGATAAAGCAAAACACAACCATTCGATATCAGCATAAACAAGTAAACAGAGAAGTAAAGAAGTATCAACAAGACATTTATTTTAATAAACAAATCAAATTTAACCTGGAAGATGAACTTGCAGATACAATCCACTTTCGGATTGTGTTGACGTTTTGCCAGATTCGATACAACATGATTACTCTTTTCAGAGTCCTTGGTCGCACCTTGTCGTTCTTATTAAATAATTAAAATAAAAAAACCTTATAAACCGAAAATCAAAACGTACCGTACTACTTGGTGTTGTGTGTGCGTCACTTCGTACCACCATTAACTCTCTGCAAAGATAAAGTAATTTGTTTCAGCAATTCTCATGATGAACGACACTGTATATTTATATATACATATGCAATTTTAAAGAAAGAAAGAAAGAAAATGTAAAATTAATATTTGTTGAATATAATTATTTGAAGCTTATGGTCATACCACATCACATGATATTATATATAACAATTTGAACGGATTTTTGTGAGCAAATATAGAAACTTAATTGTTTAGAAAATAAACCTTTATTTATCTTTACTACATGGTACAAGTATCTTAATGCATTGAAGGGTAATTTGGGGAAGATTTATATGACATTTGAGGGTTGAAGCACATGACTTTTCACATCCCATCTTAACTTTACCAAGTTAGACATTTTTGCCCATTGCTCACAATAAACCTTTATTTATCTTTACTACATGGTACAAGTATCTTAATGCATTGAAGGGTAATTTGGGGAAGATTTATATGACATTTGAGGGTTGAAGCACATGACTTTTCACATCCCATCTTAACTTTACCAAGTTGGACATTTTTGCCCATTGCTCACTCTTTATAATGTGTAAGAAACATTATCACAAAAGAGTGTAAGAAACATTTGAAGTCAAAGTTACCATCCATATCACAAAAGATATATCTGAACTTTGGCTTGTAGAATCGAAGACTGCCTGCTTTCGTCCTTCCTTTTGACAATTCAAACATAAGGATAGTCAACCAAAACTTACTTTAAAGTCTCAACAACAAAATCAGAAGGAAACAAATTTGACACATTTACTAATAAGTGAGCCGAATTGGGTTATTTTAGTTGCCAAACAGGTCAAACAAAAGGGTTTAGCTAAAAAAGAGAATGGCCAAAATGGGTAATGGATCAAACATTTGAAATTGGTAAAATCCTATTAATTGCATTGCCTATTTCTCATAAATTTAAAAAATGCACAAAAAAGTGGTACATGTCAACCAAAACTTTGCGAAAAAATGATACATGTTTAACCGGCACCAGTTTAGACTCATTAACATACATGTCTGCCCCATCCATAATTCCACCTCTAGACAAAATTTATATGCTCGAACCTGAGAAATAGAGAAGTATTTAAGTAACAAAGAATGTGCAATGCCATCAGTAGGAGTGTCTGGTAGAGGGTTTTCATCATCTTCAGCAGTAGATGCGCTTTGAATCAATCCTTACCCTTTCCATCCTAGACTCTTCAAGAGACATTCCTCCTTATTCTCCATCTCCGACTCAGCTTCATCACTGAGCACATGATCAAATCCCATAAGATGCAGCAACCCATGAACCTAAAGCACAAAAGCGTAAGTTATCAAAGCTTTCAATCAAGTCACTTGTCACTTTTCGACTCAGCTTCGTCACTTTTCACTTTTCGGTTTTTGAAGTAAGATGGTGTCACTTTTCGGGTTGTTTAAGCTACTGTTAGATTATGGTCTATCCCTAACAACTTATTTAGCCTATCCTAGTGTATATAATGCGGTATTAGCCTCACTATGAAATACCAATATATATATATATATATATATATATATATATCCAGAAACTCTCACATCAATCTAATTACCTACAAATCTACAATATATGCATGTAAATACACATTTATATGCATACACACATATGTACATGCATGAGTATACATACACACATTATAACAAAATAAACAAAGATTCAAAGGAAAATGAAATGCATGCCAAGGAATTTAAAATATATATATATATATACATACGTGTGAAGAAATCAAGCAAACATCAACTTGGGAGGTTTCAAAGGTGTACCAATCACCATTCTTAGCAAACAAAAAAAACGGCAAAACATCAAGAGGGAAGGCCCGTAGCCAAGTGCACGACAAAGCATCTCAAAATGTAACACTCGGGCCTCTTAGCAGCCGATAATTGATGTAATTTAGGAATATATTGTATTAGAGATAATCATTGTAAATTGGTGTATATCATTTCCTTTATTATAGGTTGTATTGGTTTAATGCTTCCCTATATAATGGGGCATTCTTTTATCAATAATATTCATACAATTACAACCCTAATTTACTTATATGGTATCAGAGCCGGTCGGCTCCTGATCACCTTCGTTTTTTTTTTCTTTTTCGTTCGCAGCCCACCGGATACGTTCGGCATCGTCATCATGACAAAAGAAGACTCCGCTGAACCATCAACCAAACCTGTACCCCTTCACCCGGCCTACTCCGTGTCGAATATACAATCCAAGATCCGAACTCTAGACGGAAAAACGGTTACGTATTCGGCATGGGTTAAGCTGTTTCGGCTCCATGCTGTTGCGTACAAGGTTTCTGATCATATTGATGGTACACCTTCTCCAACCGCTGATTCCCCTGAATACGAGCAGTGGAAGGAGATTGACGCCTTGGTGCTTCAATGGATCTACAGCACCATCACAGATAATAATCTGAAACGACTGATGGATACCACCGTGGCACGTGAGGCTTGGCTTAAGCTCAAAAAGGCCTTCTTGAGCAACAAAAAGGCTCGTGCAGCCGCGCTTGAGACCCAGTTCTGCAACCTTACTCTGACAGCTTGTTCTTCTGTTGACGACTATTGTCAGCAACCGTCAGATCTGGCGAACCAATTGGCGGATGTCGATCAGCCCATGTCTGAATCTCGACTTGTTCTTCAGCTTGTACGGGGGCTTCCGGTCGAATACAACACCACTGCTTCTCTCATAAATTAGCAGGGTGTTGATTGGGACCAAGCCATCACCATGTTGAATGACGAAGTCATTCAGATCGAGGCTCAGAAAGGCTCACAACCCACTGTCTTGGCTGCCACTGCAACACCGGCTTCGGCCGGTTCCTCGTCTAACAACCAGCAGCAAGTAGACGCTGCCTATTCTTCAAATCGCAAGGGAACTCGAGGACGCGGCAACAACCGTCGGGGCAGAGGCAGGGGATGACAGCAATCTCCCTGGTCCGGCTTCCCTGGACAGCAGCAGCAGGGTTTCCCGGCGTGGGCCTGGTGGACACCACCGCCCTGTCCCTATCCTACCCAGCAGCAGTGGGTCAGTTCTAAACAGGCTGACCAAACCACAGTACCGCAGGTTCAGTACTCCAGCTTCCCTGCAGCGGCTGCACCTAGTTATTCGCCGGTTCAGTTTGCTCCTCCAGGGTTCAATCAGCCGGTTTACAATCCCCTTTGTCCCATAGATTTAAGTGCAGCAATGGCGAATATGCAGGTCAATAATCCCAACACGGCTTGGAACTCGGATGTTATGGACACAGGCGCCGAGTCCCATATCACTAAAGACCAAGGTAAAATTGTTATCCCTGATTCTAATCCTGTTTGTCGTAATATTTTGGTAGGTAATGGCATGTTTATACCAATTAAAGGATCGGGTACGGGCTTTCACCCTTTACCAAACCGCACCTATATACTACCACATATCCTTTATAGCCCCCAAATAATCAAAAACCTTATTTCCGTTAGACGTTTTACTCGTGATAATTTAGTGTCTGTCGAATTTGACCTGTTTGGTTTTACTTTGAAGGACCTCAAAACTAAGAAGACACTATCTCGTCACAACAGTACCGGGACTCTTTATACGTTCACGCTGCCTCAACTGCCGCCTCAAGCCACCTTCATCACATCCCACCATCTTCCATGGCATGATCGTTTAGGACATCCCGGGGCGCAAGTTTTTGATATTTTAAATCGCAATTTTAATTTTCAATGTAATAAGGACAATAGCAATCATCTTTGCAATTCTTGTCAGCTTTCGAATAATAAAAGATTACCTTTTTATTCGTCTAACACTTACACTTTTGCTCCTTTTGACATTATACATTGCGATTTATGGACTTCGCCAATCACGAGTAAAACGGGCTATAAATACTATATGGTGCTAATTGACAACTTCTCACACTTCGTGTGGGTTTACCCCCTAAAATATAAGTCCGAAACCTTTTCTACGGTTGCCAAATTCCACCAATTAATTCTCACTCAATTTAACCGTAAAATCAAAACCTTTCAGTGCGACTTAGGGGTGAATTTGACAATTTAGCATTCAAAAATTTTGCTCACCAAAACGGATTACTCTTCCATTTTTCTTGCCCACAAACATCCTCCCAAAACGGAAGGGCCGAGCGTATGATTCGCCGCCTGAATGACATTATTCGGGCCCTCTTAATCCATGCGAATCTTCCTCCTTCTTTTTGGGTTGAAGCCCTCCACACCGCCACATACCTTCATAATATATTACCTACAAAACGACTAAAGTTCTATACACCTACCTTTGTCCTTTACCTTCGCCATCCAGATTATGAACACTTACGAGTGTTCGGATGTGCGTGTTATCCCAACACATCTGCCACCCAGCCTCATAAACTTCACCATAGGTCCATGAGATGTATTTTTTTTGGGTTATCCCCCTGATTTCCGTGGCTACCGTTGCCTGGATCCTACCACGGGCAGGGTGCACATCTCACGCCATATGACCTTTGATGAGCACGTGTTCCCATTTACACTTCCTCATCATCCCACCTCCTATAATTTTTTTAGATGATACCTTGCCTCCGGGTTTTACCTTTCACCGTCCTGTTGCCCAGCCCACTCCACAGCCTATACCTCATACCGCTCCACAACCTGTGACGGCCTCATACCACTTTACCTACTCCCGTCGGCCGAAGCCTACAACACCCGGCCCATCCCACCATCCAGGCCCGTCTCCAACTGTCGCTCCACCTCCAGCCAGCCCAGCCTAGACCCAATCCCACACCATACCCGCCACCACTTCCAGCCAGCCCACATCATCCTCCAAGCCTGCCCAAAACCATCACCCCATGACAACGCCCTCCAAATCCCGTTCCAATCCTGCGGCCATACACTACACTCTCAACCTGTCACCGGTCCCTACATCCTATGCCAAAGCCCTATCTGATCCTAATTGGTTACATGTTATGCAAACCGAATATACGGCTTTACAGGATAATGAAACTTTGGGGCTGGTTCCCCGTCCGCATGATCATCCGGTTATTCGTTGCATGTGGTTATTTAGGCATAAATTTAAATCGGACGGATCGCTGGAACGTTATAAGGAAAGATTGGTGGTAAATGGGAATTCACAAACCGTTGGTGTTGATTGTGATGAGACGTTTAGCCCTGTGGTCAAACCGGCCACTATTCGCACAGTGTTGTCTCTTGCGGTGTCAAGAGCTTGGCCTATCCACCAACTAGATGTTAAGTGTAACACCCCAACCGATGGCGGAAACATCGGGATGTCACGTAATGATGATTGTTCAGTAGCTCATGGTGAATAATAAATTCCATTAAATAATTCAAATGAATTACATACAATTGTTCTAGAATTTTGTACATCAAATTGAATAAAACTATACACATATCTTCAAGCATCAATTCAAATCTTCAAGCAAATAGAACCTGAAACATGTTAAGTTGAAAAGGTTTTGGGTCAACAAAAGTTGGTGAGAATTACATAGGTTTTTGAATAAAAATGTTGTGCAATTCATGTGTCATGTCAATCTAGTCCATATGTGAGAACATACTAGAAATAAATCAAGTGCATAACCAACCCTGATGACTGTTATAATATGATACATCCCATACGCTCATGGTTCACTTGAATATGTTATACGATAACAAACACCCACGCTACCTTTGTAGGAGGCACGTATCCGGGTGGGATTGTCAGTCCAATAGATCTATCAATGTATACCGTCGGCTTGTACGGGGTTAATGATTATGATAGAATGGTGCTTACTCTAATCATGCTCAAGACATAATGCAACATAGAAAACACATAGACACATTGATGATTGAATTGCATAAATGATGTTGTAACATGTTTCACCCCAAAAACGGTGATAAATAGAAAATGGGCTATGTAAAACTCACCTTGGTAAAATGTTATATCTGTTGAAAATAGTGTGTTGCCCAAATGTATCAAGTATCACCCTATAATGAGGTAATAAATATGTCTAAGTCTATCAAGTCTACAAATCTATAAGTTTCTAGGGCTTCGAATTGGGGATAATTGCTCGTTTGATTAATATTAAAAATATTCGCCAATTGAGAGAAATTTAGTAAATAAATAACCAAAAATCTTTTTATGGAATTTAAATTTAAGATGGTCACAATAATGTGTTTGAAGTATAAAAATAATTTTTATAAAATTATTTTCTTTAAAATAGATTATTAAATCTATTTATTACAAATTGTCAACTTTAACTTTAATAATTAAAAATTACTAAAATTAAAGAATTATCAGTTTAAAAATTATATTTCTGTTCTAAATGATCAGAAATAATTTGTATAAAATGTTGGTGTAAAAATATTAAAAATTTGATTTATTATGATTTAATTAAGATTAAAACTAACAAAAATTGATTAAAAATACTAAATAAACGATTTTTCAGAAATAAAAATCATTTCTGAAAAGCTTAATGTTATAAAAACTCAGGATAATTTTTGTGGAAATTTATAAGGTCGGTTTGATATTTTTATAGATTTTTATAAATAAAATAGAATAAACTTGATTTAATTATTATAAATATTAAATAAATAAATTTCAGAAAACTAAAAATTGTAGATAAATCTTTTACATCAGATTTGATAAATATAATTTTTTTTAGAATTTATAAAAAGGTTTTTATATTTATAAATGAATTTACAAGATTTAAAGATAATATATAAGTATAATTGGTTTGTTTAAAAAATGAAAAAGAAGTGGAAAAGGGCGCCCATGCCGGGACTCGAACCCGGGTGCCCTTGGTCACAAGCAGCGATCACAACCACTTGGCCTAGGCCTGTGGTTGTGATTTAAGTCTGTTAAAATAAAATAAATACACTAATTCAAATCAGATTATCCCCAAACTAAAATTTCGAGCCCTAGCTTTTCTAATCAAGCGATTCACACATCAATAACCTGATTAATCTTAGGGTTTTTGATGTGTGAATGCCGATGAACAAACCCCACAACAATAATTATGCTTACAAGATTGTTTTGATGCTCGATTAGCCGGTCAACCAAAAAGTCAAATGTAGGCTCGTGATAATTGAACAGAGTAAAATGAAGAAGATTGGAGGTAGAGAAGGGATTATTGGCGAGTTGTGAAGACTCGCAGAGGTCCAATTTATAGTGTTGATCGATGGATTGAAGAAATGGTAAGGTTGACCAAGGTGTTAATGTAATACGCGTAAATGGGTTTAATTGGTATCAATTAATTGTTAATAGACGTGTATTCTGGTCATAGATGGCCGATGATCGTGTATTCTTACCATATATGTGTGATTGATTGCTAAATTAGTGGTTTGGTCAAACAAAACATGTATTCCTCTGCTGCTACTGCTGTTCGCGATCAGCCAAGAAGGAGAAAAGGGGAATAGAAGTGGGTTAAATATAAATAAAGTTGGGTTAAAATCAATTGAAGGGTGTGGCCCAGGTGGTAGACGCGTGTGTTGTGTGAGAGAAGGTCTCTGGTTCGATCCCGAGCAGAGACATGTATATATATATATTTTTTTTTAAACAATGAGATGGGCCAAGGCTGTTGGGCTGCTGGTATGGGCCTGATGGCTTGGGCCGTTCTAAGACTGGGCTGGGCTTCCAGAAATTACAAAAGGAAAAAGGAAGGTGGGCTTGGGTTGTTTCTTGGGTTAAGGATGTTTTATCCAACTAGTTTTTCTTTGTTTCAACAATATTATGTATAACTATTATTATTATTGTTATTTATTATTAATAAAAAAATGCATTATATATATATATTTATATATATATATACATATAGGTTGCGAGTTAGGAAAAATAAATATAGACTTGGTGTAACACCCCAACCGATGGCGGAAACATCGGGATATCACGTATTGATGATTTTTCAGTAGATCATGGTAATACATATGTTTAAATAATCCTTTATTTCATTACAAAATTGAATTACATTAAAGTCTACATCAAATAATCAAACAAAGCTTAAAACTTCAAATATCTCCTCATGCTAGCTCTAGACTTCATGCATCAGTATTTCCTGTTGAGTTTGGAAAAATGGGGGGGGGGGGTCAACTAGAAGTTGGTGAGAATATATAAGCCATGTCACGCAATTAAGTTTATGAATAAAAGTTTAGCAATTCATATGTCTATCGTAAGTTTAAGTCTACATGAATAAACATGATATGTTGAATCGACATAATCAAACCTCCGACTAGTTTAGGTCCATCCCGTCATCCACGGTTCACCTTAATAATATGTTGGAACGATAACAATCACCCACGCTACCTATGTAGGAGGTACACGCATCCGGGTGGGATTGTCAATCCAATAGATCTATTATTGAGTATCGCCGGCTTGGCCATAACTAATGATTATGTAATGTTGAAACTCGTTGAAACTGTTGTTGTTGTCTAATTCATGAGGCATTAAAGTTTACAACTAGACATGCATGTAGAATTGCTTAAGTATAATGTTGCAAGTATGAAGAATTGCATAAACATGGTTACGTAAACTCACCTTAGCAAAGTATTAAGTCTCGAGAAATAGAATATGTGTAGCCCCAAAGTTGCCAATTACAAAAGCTTATAATCAAAGCTTCAATTGTAGAAGTAATAGACTATAGAAGAAAGGTATGAGGGAAAGTTTAATCGGATTGAAACAATCGATTTAGAGGTGCAAAGTATAATGGGTCAAAGGTGGGTTTTTATACTAGTTTTGGATTCAATTAGCCATTAAAATTGGTCAACACCATAAAGTAAGATTTTATGATGAATTGACTATTTGACTAAGACTTTGACTGTTTGACTAAGACTTTGACTAGGACTAAGACTTTGACTATGACTAAGACTTTATTTTGAAATGAATTTATATCTTCCTTGTTTGAGATTATAAATGTAATTGGAAAAATGATTAGCTTTAAATAAGAAATAAATAAAAAAAATCATTAGTTTGAATTAGAAAATAAAAACACCGTCTTATAAAATGACGATTTTATAAATAGAATTAGGATAGGACATATGTCATCATTGAAGATTTTTTTTTTTTTAGTACAATGATAAAAGGAACTTAGAAAAATAGAGTGCACGGATAAAGATAAGAATACTTAGAAATAAATTAGACTTTATATCATGGATCGGGAAATACTTTAATGCAAAATAAATGGGAAAATTCGTGAGGTTACAGGGCACATTAGTGTAGAATTAGGGATAAAATAAGGGCTTTTCGTATAAAAATTCCATGAAAATTTTGCGATGTTACAGTCTCCCCTACTTTTAGGATCTTCGTCCCGAAGTTAGGAGAAACACTAGGTTTACAATTGGTCAACCACCGGAAACCTTGATAAAATTTCACACTACCTTAACGTACCTGTAAATTCATGATTACGTTCCGGACCGTAATTACCAATTTACCTTACATTAGGGTTTTGCGCCCTTTTATGACTCTATTGATTGTTGAGCAGGTCTGATAGTCTCCACCAGTCGTTGAGCAGGTGGTAGGGCCTCTCCCGACTGTTGGAAAGACATGATGACCTCTACCAATCGTTAAGTAGGTTGTTTGGTAGTCAACTAACTGTCGTACAAGTAAGCAAGTATGATCATAGATATAGCAATTAGTTCACATTCAAACAAGCATGCACACAGATGTTATAATAATACTCGAATTTTATTACTTGAAAATAAAATGTCAATACATGGAATTAAAGAGAAAAATAGACATCATTCAGATGGTAGAGTTTGTTGTTAAGTAGCTGGAGGGTCTCAAGTGGGTTAATTGGAGCATCAAGAGCGTTTGTAGCAGGAATTCGGCAAGCATCCGCAAGATGTCCATACCTTTGACAATTGGTACACTGACGGCAGGGGGCTCGCGACATGTGTTGACCAGATGACCATACTTACCACAATTGGTGCACAAGCGACACGCTGAAACAGTGGGATGATGTCGATTGCATGTGTTACACAATGGATAGTTTCTTGTATAATCCCTGGTCTTACGTTTCTGATTCTTGGTAGTTACCGCGGCCACGATAGTTGTTTTCTTGCCTTTCCGAACTAAGGTCTTGTTCCTTTCGTGATTTCCAACGCCATTTCCAATGCCATTCCCATCCATTTGGATGTCTTGAGTCAACAAGTTAGAAACCAGAGTTGTGATTTGTTGCGCCAATTGTTGGGAAATAATCGCAGCTAGTTGGGCATCACTCCCATTAATGTGGTTAGTGTTGTGGTCGTTGCTATTTACTTCATCTTGATTGCCACCATTGTTAAGGAGAGTGCTGCGACGTGGAGACATGATCTGTAAGGGACACAATGAAGTTTTTAATGAGGCATGAAGTGTATGAGGTAATATAAGGAATGTAATCATTTATTCATTAATTAAAACGAATAAACAAAAACGTTGACTTATCAAAGATTCTAGATTCTAATAACATATGAAGACATGCTTTAGCCTATAAGTGAACACTCATCCCGAGAATTCCCAGGTAGGCATCCGGGTCCCTCGTCTGATTGGGATATATGCGCAATGCCAGCCTAGACAGAAGACTCAGAATACAGGCGTTCACCCTTCCAGATTGCACGTGTTCGTTATTAAAATCTAGAACTTCGACGAGATCTCAAGGTAGTTCAGGTTAAACCTGAGGATTTTGTCTTATTAGTCTAAGAGTGGATCCAGTGATGGAGAGCAACCTTCTTGTAGGGATGAAAGTAGAGATAAGAAGTAGGAGATAGAGAATAGCAAGCAAAAGAAGCAAGTACTGGTCAAATCCTATGGTTATAGACTAGATTATTTTTCTAATAACCTAATTCCCTATAACCATGGCTCTGATACCAATCTGTAACACCCCAACCGATGGCGGAAACATCGGGATGTCACGTAATGATGATTGTTCAGTAGCTCATGGTGAATAATAAATTCCATTAAATAATTCAAATGAATTACATACAATTGTTCTAGAATTTTGTACATCAAATTGAATAAAACTATACACATATCTTCAAGCATCAATTCAAATCTTCAAGCAAATAGAACCTGAAACATGTTAAGTTGAAAAGGTTTTGGGTCAACAAAAGTTGGTGAGAATTACATAGGTTTTTGAACTAGCATGGGCACCGGCTTAGATCTCATACGAGTTATCAACTAGCATGTTCGTTGGCCATGATGATGAACAAAATAATGTAAAGTATAACAGGGTTTTGCTCAAAACAGGAAAGAAAATATGCATACCAAATATGCGTTCAAGTAAGTATATAAGTATAGCATAAAATTCCAACTGAAAGAATAGTATAACATAAATCGAGTAAATCGCACAATTGCACAAAATGAAAGTAAACGAGATGTATTAATGCAAATAGTTAATGTGAATATAGTCACAAAAAAACGTGTTAGAACTAACTATGAATAAAAATGGTGCAAGAATAAAATAATGAAATTTACGGCAAATGAATGTGCACGGAACGGGTGTATAGCCTACTGGCATGTGAGTTAAAATCTAGTAATTTTACATATATGCGTTATACTATAAAAGACATTTAGCAACATTCTGATAAAAAGATATTTCCATTGTTTTGTTAAACCAAAAGTTTTGCAACTGAAAAAGTATAAGTGTAAAAGGTAAATTTTCGCAGTTTACTCGACTTTGTGATATTGTTGAAAGAATAGTAGTGATGCATGAGAATAAATTTTTAGAAATCGAAGTGTGTTTTAGATTCAAAACAGGTTCATTTGCAAAATCTTCGTAAATACACATTTTCATGTGTTTACGAGAAGTCGAGTTTGAAAAATGTTATAAGGCTTATTATTAGTTGCAAATTTCTCTCGAAAATATATATTGGTTATGTCATATGAAAACAAAGGGTTACATTTGTCCTTTAAAATATGCAGTACAAGTTTGTAAAATGCAAAATGAAACCATTTCATGAACTATGTGTAATTCTAATGTGTTTTAAAAGACTATGATTTAAAATGACGTGAATGATAAGATTAAAGTATGTAATAGATTACCAACATTTAAGAAAATTCATAATCAACGAGATGTAGAAATAGATCATTGAGATGTGGATTTCACTCCTAACTCAAAGATGTATTTCAAAATTGAAAACGATTGCGGAATGAAACCAATCACTAAGTTAAGGATATCACTCCCAGCTTAGTGGTTAAGTTTCTTTTTGAAGGAAATACTCTTTGAGGTGTGGATGTCACTCCTATCTCAAAGTTATATTCCTAAGATAAATAACATATAGAGGAGTGAAACTAATCACCAAGGTATGGATACCACTCCTAACTTGATGATATTGTTTCGTTTGTGAAATACGAGTGTCTTCTTCGCCAAGCAAAATATCGAAAGAATAACGGGAAATAATCATAGTGAAAATATCTTGAAAGAAAATATAAGAAACGAGAGAAATATACACGAGAGGACTCGTGAAAGAAAACTTAGTTATAGTCTAGGCTAAAAGGCATTCTAATAACCTAATTCCCTATAACCATGGCTCTGATACCAATCTGTAACACCCCAACCGATGGCGGAAACATCGAGGTGTCACGTAGTGACGATTGTTCAATAGCTCATGGACTATAAATGTAAATTTAAATACATTGATTAAATAATTTATTACAATGAAATGAAATACAACGATTCTAAATGCTAACTAATCTGAATTACAATGAATCAAAATCTAAATATAAATCCGAAAGCTTAAAGAATGCATCTCAAAATAACCTGAAACATGTACAAAAATAATTTGGTCAATACAAAAATTGTATTGGTGAGCATACCCTGTTTTGAATATGTTAGGACAAAGAGGATTGGTGAAACCACTTTTGTAAACCTTAGTCTAATTCACTTCTGTCATTTTTGGCTAAGTATAGAAGTACTGAAGAGAAGACAAGAAACTGCTGATTAGAAGATATGAAGAAGTGCTGAAGTTGCAGAAGTTCTGAAGTCCAAACCAGACAAGTTCACTTCAGAAGTACTGAAGACAAAACTACTCTTCAGTAGTTGTCCTTCATCAGCACTTAGCAGAAGATATTTCCCACCGCCTTTTTGCATCAGTAGTTTGTTGTTTAATATTACTTTTAGCTGTATTTGTTTCTTTCAATGTTGCAACTTGTGCAACTTGTCACTGGACTTTCTGTGCTTGCTTTTTAGGCAAGATACATGCATGTAATCGTCTATAAATAGAAGGCTTCAACCTTCTATTTTAGACATTGATTTTCAACAGAAAAATCCTTCAAACACTCTCATTGTTATATTCCATTTCTGTATTTATTGTGAATCTTACTAAGTATCTAATTCTCATTTACAACTTAGATTCATAATAAATACTTTGTCATTTATTAGTTTCAAACATCAAGGGGGAGTTACAACTCTGCCTTAGTGTAAAAAGTGTTGCTTTAACTTATAACATTCCGCTGTGCTTATAATCTGATTTACAAGGACTTGCTAAACACTTAAGTGTCAAGATAGCAAGTTCTTACTTAGCAAACAAGAGCAAACTGATCCAACAATTGGTATCAGAGCATTGGTTTATCTGATCACATATCAATCTAACAAATTGAGAATCAGACACAAAGCTCTTATTGATATTCAATAAAAAGATCAAAAGTTCACTTTTTATCAATATCCATCACTTAAAAGAGTCATCAGACAAATCTATACTCTTTAAAAATGGATCCACACAATACTGGTTCTGCCACCAAACCTGCCATGCTTGTGAGAAATGAGTACAATATATGGCAGAAAAGAATGGCACATACCTTGTCACAAACCAACACAGGTTGTTGGAGATCTGTGATATATGGTCCACACAAACCAGTAAACATAAATCTTGAAACTAAAGAAGGGATTCCTAAGGATCCCAAAGACTATACAGATGAGGATTTCCTAAAACTTGAGCTAGATGCTAAGGCATTCTCTATGTTGGCAATGGCTCTCCCAAATGAAATATACTCTGGCCTTTTACATTGTGAAAGTGCCAAAGAACTTTGGGACTGTCTTAAAGAACAGTTTGGAGGAACTGAAGAGGTGATTGCCAACACCAGAGAAATTTTGGCTCAACAATATGAAACATTTGCTTATATTAATGGGGAGACTTTGACACAACAATTTGAAAGATTCTCCTCATTAATCTCTGAGCTAAAGTTAAATGGGCAGACCTATACAACAGTATCTATGTTACATAGATTTTTAAGGTCTCTACCTGACAAATGGGAAACTTACTCCATTGTCTTAAGATCCTCACCAGATTTTAGCTCCCTCACTCTTACAAAACTCCATGGGAGATTACTCACTTTTGAGAGAGAAATCGATCAAAAGAAGAAATTACAAACTTCTGGTAAAACTGCTGATGACTACCTACCAGGTAGTATAGCACTTTTGGGACAAGATTCACCAACTTGTTCCTATGGATCTTATGACAATATTGACATAACCACTGGGATCTCATCAGAAAGATCTTTCCCAGGTTATGACAATGATGACCAAAGTCAAACTGCTGATAATCTATGTTTTATCATGGATGATTTGAAAAATTTTAGCAGTGATGACTTGGAAGAAATGGACATATTACACCAACTGGCCATGCTAAGCATTAAAACTAACAAGTTTTATAAAAGGTTAGGAAGGAAATTTCCAGGATTGACCAGTAATACAAAAATTGGCTTTGACAAATCTAAACTGAGATGTCACAAGTGTCAGAAGTTGGGACACTTTGCTAGAGAGTGTAGAAGCTCTAGCTTTAACCAATCACAATCTGGAAATAACTATAACCCCAATTATAATAGGAACAATGGAACTCAAGGGAGTGCTCATTTTGTACAGGCACAAGCTCCTCAACAGCAATATATGCCTCAAGTACAATATGTTCAAGTGCCTGCTCAACAGATGCAGAGCCAACAATCAATCCCTCCCTTTCCAACTGCTCAACTTCCTCCACAGCCTCAACAACCCCCTCAACAAAGTCTCTTTACCTCGGGGTATGTTGACTGGAGCAGTCTCCCTTATGACACCACAGAGTGTAATCCTGATGCAGACAACAAAGTGTTTGACATCAACTGGGGAGAACCAGACAATGGCAGAAAGAACTTTGCCTTAATGGCATTTGAAGGCTGTACCTCAAAATCTGCATTGTCTCAGGTATCAAAAGAATCTTTGACAAAACTTTGTTCAAACTCTTGCAAAGAAACTTTTGCTCTCATAAGAGAGACAAACGTGCACCTACAAGGCAAAGCCAATGATTTAGAAAGAAAATACACACAGATAAAATGTGATTTAGAAAGAAAACTGTGTGCTAAAACAAAAGAGGTTTCTAAATTAACTGACTCTGCTATTGAAACCCAAGCACAAATCAAAATGATGCTAAATGACCTGGGAGATGTCAGACAAGAGCTTGCTGACACCAGGATCACTTGTGAAAAATGGGTGGAATCTTGTAGGGGGTATCAACTACTGCTAAACAAACAAAGTGCTTCAAATGTTAAGTTTGGCATAGGATACCATCATGTTGAAACACCAACTGATTTTTCTCCCAAAACTACTGAAGATGGGAGAAGAATTGTTTCAAATGAAACTTCTGAAGGGAAAGAATGCACATCTTTCCATGAAAACTTTCTAAACAGAAATCCTGGCATTTTTAAAGAAAGTACTTCAGAAGTATTTACAAAAACTGACAACAAGCCATCAGTAGTTTCATCTACTTCAGGAGTTGAGACCCTGAAAACTACTGATGAGCAAAATCTTTTCACAACTGTCAGAAAATTGCCTTCTGATCAAAAACTTAAGGCAAAAGAATGTGAAATTTGTGGCCTGTTCAACCACAAAACTGAATTTTGTAGATACAGAAAAGGAATTCAGTTCAATCAAAAATTTAAACAACAGGTTGTGGGAAATCAAATCAGAAATGATTATGAAAAAGTCTTTAAACCCAAGAAACAACAACCTGAAAACACCTTTTCTCAGAAAAAGATAAAATCTCAACCAAAATCTTTTTCTCAAAATTCCTTGTCAGTAGTTAGACCAGAATCATCAGCAGTTTCACAAACTGCTGAGATTCAAAATCTAAAGAACATGGTAGAACTACTGATGACCAAGGTTGATGGTGGTCCTAAAAAGGATACCACCATGGTTCTTAATGAAAAATCCATTGCCAAAAAGACATGGATTTCTCAACCTGGTCAAGAACAAACTGTAACTGTTCTCAAGAGCAAACCCAAAGCCAAACAGGCTTGGGTTTCCAAATCTAACTAATTTGCTTTTATGTGCAGAGAGTTTCCAGGGGCTTAAACAGCATATGGTATGTTGATAGTGGAGGCTCTATGCACATGACTGGATGCAGATACCTGATAAACAATTTTATCAGTCAAAGAGAAGGATCTGTGTCCTTTGGGAACAATGCTAAGGGATATGTGCTAGGACATGGCAATGTCTCCTCTGGCAAAATACAGTTTGACAAGGTCAATCTGGTGGAAAATCTTGAATACAACTTGCTGAGCGTATCACAAATGTGTGATAAAGGATATTCTTCCTTTTTCACAAAGACAGCTTGCAAGATCATCTCACCAGAAGGCCAGAAGTTGATTGAGAAGATTATAGAAGATCATACTTTGCTGATTGCCAAAAGATGTGGCAATGTCTATGCAGTGGACATTGAGAAAGACAAAGTATTGAACAACACTGCCTGTTTCTTCTCAAGGGCATCAACTTCAGAAACAGATCTCTGGCACAGGAGACTTGGCCATGTGAACTTTAAAACCATAAATAAAGTCACAAAAATGGGCTTGGTCAGAGGTCTACCTTTGAAAGTATACCAGTGTCAAGAACACTGTGTATCCTGTTTAAAGGGAAAACAGCATAAGTCCTCCTATAAGTCTATTGAAGAATCAAAAACAACTGCATGTCTTCAACTACTCCATATGGACTTATTTGGGCCTGTCAAGATTATGAGCCTTGGTAAAAAGAAGTACTGCTTAGTCATCATTGATGACTACTCAAGATTCACATGGGTATTCTTCTTATTTTCCAAGGATGAGGCTGCTGAAATCATCAAGTTCTTCATTCTACAAGTAGAGAAACAATATTCTCTATCTGTCAAAACCATTAGAAGTGACAATGGGACAGAGTTCAGGAACAAAACTCTGGATGAATTCTGTTTGTCTAAAGGGATTATTAGACAATACAGTGTTCCCAGAACTCCTGAACAAAATGGTGTAGTAGAAAGGAAGAACAGAACATTGATAGAAGGAGCAAGAACAATGTTAGCTGATTCTGGACTGCCATTGTACTTTTGGGCAGAAGCAGTTAACACAGCATGTTATGTTCAGAATAGAGTTCTTGTGGTCAAGAGACATTCCAAGACTGCCTATGAAGTTCTTCATGGCATGAAGCCCCTTATCTCCTTTTTCAGGGCTTTTGGGTGTCAATGTTTCATCTTGAACATCAAGGAATCTATTTCAAAGTTTGCTGCCAAAGTTGACTCAGGTTACTTTCTTGGTTACTCTTCAACAAGAAAAGCCTACAAGGTTTTTAATTCTCACACCAAGATAGTAGAAGAAACATTGAATGTCAAGTTCAATGAGTCAAAACACACTCTTATTCCAGCACATCCTGCTGAACTCTTTGACCTTGACAACTTTCACTTTGGACCTGAAAAGGCTGTTACTTCTTCCAAACCTACTTATTATGGTGATCAAAGGTTTGAAGATGAGGATCCTGCACCATGGACTCCTCAAACAGTCATTAAGTCAACTACAACACCATCAGAAGTTTTTCAAACTTCTGATCAAACAAATACTGAAGGCCAAACTCAAACATCTGCTTCAGCACCTGCAACTACTGAAGAAGCTGCAACTGCTGAACCAGATATCATAGACCTCAGTAGCTTGTTTGAAGAACAAGAGCCACCTACACCTGTCAGTGGTTTACAACAACTGATTGAACACAGAGATCATCCACTTGATCAAATCATGGGTGATATAGCTACAGGTGTTCTGACCAGAAACCAGCTCTCCAACTTTTGCCTATTCTCAGCCTTTATTTCACAGTTGGAACCAAAGAAGTACCAGGAAGCCCTCAAAGACAATAATTGGGTGCAGGCTATGCAAGATGAACTACTACAGTTCAACAAGCAACAGGTCTGGGAAATCTGTCCCTTACCTCAAAACAAGCAACCAATTGGTACAAGATGGGTTTTCAGGAACAAACAAGATGAAGCTGGTATGATAATCAAGAACAAGGCAAGACTGGTAGTTCAAGGGTACTCTCAAGAAGAGGGAATTGACTATGATGAAACCTTTGCTCCAGTTGCAAGGCTTGAGGCCATCAGGTTATTTCTGGCCTATGCCATTTCCAACAAAATTAAAGTTTATCAAATGGATGTGAAAAGTGCATTTTTGTATGGAAAAATCAAGGAGGAGGTGTATGTCTGTCAGCCACCTGGGTTTGAGGATCCTTCTCATCCTGAGTGGGTGTACAGACTAGACAAAGCTCTTTATGGGCTCAAACAGGCTCCAAGAGCCTGGTATGATACACTCTCCACCTTTTTACTCAAAAATAACTTTACAAGAGGTGCCATTGATAAAACACTTTTCATTAAACATGTTGGAAATCATGTCTTACTTGTTCAAATTTATGTTGATGATATCATCTTTGGTTCAACAAACACAAAATTGTGTGATGATTTTAAGAAACTCATGCAATCAAAATTTGAGATGAGTACCATGGGAGAACTGCAGTACTTTCTAGGACTGCAGATCAAACAACAAACAAATGGAACTTTTATACATCAATCAAAATATGTTAAAGAATTATTGAACAAATTTTCTTTAAATGACTGTAAATCATGTTCCACTCCCATGACACCTATCACACAAGTTGAACCTGATGATCAAGGAAAACAGGTTGATCAAACCATGTACAGATGCATGATAGGTTCCCTTTTATACTTAACTGCTTCTAGACCAGATATTATGTTTTCAACATGTGTCTGTGCTAGATATCAATCAGCACCAAGGGAATCACACCTTATTGCAGTCAAAAGAATTTTTAGATATCTGAAAGGAACTCCAACACTGGGAATTTGGTATCCTGCTTCAAGCAATACCAAGTTATCAGCATTTTCAGATAGTGACTATGCAGGGTGTAAGATGACAAGAAAGTCAACATCTGGTGGTTGTCAATTCCTGGGTAACTGTCTAGTGTCATGGCAATCAAAGAAGCAAACATCTGTTGCAACTTCAACTGCTGAAGCTGAATACATTGCAGCTGCAAGTTGTACATCACAGATACAATGGCTCCAATATCAACTTCTTGATTATGGAATCAAAGAGACCAAGACACCTTTGTTTGTAGACAGCAAATCTGCCATTAGCATCATTCAAAATCCGGTACAGTTCTCAAAAACTAAACATATTGAGATCAGGTACCATTTCATAAGAGATTGCTATGAAAAAGGCAAGATTGAGGTGAAGCATGTAGCAACAGCTAATCAGATAGCTGACATCTTCACTAAGCCCCTTGACACATCAACATTTCAGAAGTTAGTTTCCATGCTTGGAATGCTAAATTTGTAAGTGTTTATTTTATTTTTTTTTGCATATCAGTTAGAATCCAAGTTAACACTTGATTCTACCCAACTCTACATCAAACTTCTACATCAATCACTACTGTTATGCATCAAAATTTTTCTTTTTCCTTTTTCCATCCTTGATTCCATCCTGTTTACCATGGTGGAATCAAAATGAAAAATTTTCTTTTTCCTTTTTCCACCCTTGATTCCATCCTGTTTACCTTGGTGGATTTCAAGTTAACCTTTTCCATCTTTTTTCTGGTTTCCACTTACAAATGACAAAAGTCTGCAACAAAACTTCTGAAAAACAAAGTACTGATTAAACAAAAATCAGTATGAGAGAAAGTACTGATGAACAAAAATCATCAGTATGGGATAATTTTCTGAAAAAGTGTGTAACTTCTGATAAAATAAATTTCAGAAGTTATGAATAAAGTATTTATAAAAACATTTCTCATCAGATGTTAAAACTGCTGAAGAGAAAATGGGAACTACTGATGAAGTAATCCTTCATCAGCAGTTTAAGTCAAAAGGGCAAATCTGACTTTTCCCATCATCAGAGGTTTGACCTAATCAGTTTAAAACCTCTGATAAAGAGATTTTTAACCAAAGGCGGTTTTAAAACTTCTAATAAAGAAGATTCAAGCGGTTAAAACTCCAAATAAATACCTTTTCTACACACTTATCCTTTCAAAACTCAAAAATATCCCTCCTTCTCTCTCAAAACTCTCTCAAAACCTATACCTGCAAATTCACTGTTCGATCAAACACCCAAACCAAAATGGCTCTAGTTCTAAAACAGGGACACAATCAAAGAGCCTTTCTTGAAAAACAAGAAGGCTGGTCCCAATACGATGAGATCATTGATCTTGTCGTCAAATCCCAATACTTTACTGCTCTCACAATAAACCCACCAATTCACACTGAAACTCTGAATGAGTTCTGGGCAAATGCTGAGACGGTTACAATGGGTGGTGAGGTCATTTCCCTCAACTCAAAGATAAAAGGGAAACAACTGACCATCACACCAGCCACACTAGCAACAAGACTGGGTCTGGATGATGTAGCTGCCCCTGACCATGTTGCTAACAAAGATATTCATCTAACCATGACTGAGTGTGGTTATCAAGGTACTCTCTCCCATGCTACAATATTCAAAAAATATTTTGAACCAAAATACAAACTTTTGTTTCATTATATAATTATGTGTTTGAGTCCAAAAACAGGGTCATATGACCAGATGCCCTCCACTTTTCAACCAATATTTCATTCCATTGTGAATGAAACTAAATTCAGGGCATCAAAACTGTTTTTCCATGAGTTGGTGTTACATCACAATAATACCAAGAAAAAGTTTTTGTTGTACCCAAGGTTCATTATGCAATGCATAATAGGGGAACTGGGTAATGAGGTGCTTGTGGGAAAAATTTCAACTTTAAACCCTTTAACATCACAAGCATACTCAAGACTGAACAAACCGGCTGCCTGGCCAGAAGATGATCAGGGAGAACAACAACAAGTCCCCCTGAAGCCCACATCTTCCACACCCACACCACCAAAAGCCAAAAAGCCCAAGCCAACAAAAACTGCAACCCACCAACCCAAAAGAAAAGCTGTTCAGAAGGTTGAGATGCCTGAACATGCTCTTGAGCATTCTGCTCTTCAAATTGTTGAGACTGAAACACCCTCTCAGTCTCATCCATCTCAAACCCCACCAAGAGCACCCATATCTGTTCAATTCAAAAGAAAAAGACTTAGAAAAACATATCAAACACACTCTTCTTTTGAAACTGCTGAACAACAACCTATTGACCAAACTACTGAACCATCCCCACAAATTTCTGAACAAGAGGCAATAGAAATTGCCAAACTTCTCTCTGGGCTAAAAGAGAATGTCCCATCTGATCATGTCAGTCCCCATCAACCACAACAAACAGGGGACATAACTACTACATCAGACATGGATGTGGACATCACTAGCCCTATCCCAAGAGATGAGGGTGGACCAGAGTCTTTAAGCCCAATTTTAGAGACTCTTGGGGCATCTGAGGCTGCTACTACTCAGTTACCACCCAGTAGTGGATCTGAGGACAGAAGTAACATAGCTAAGACCTCAGATGTGGCAACTACTGATGAAGGCTTAATGCCTGAAGTAGGAAATCCTCAGTACCAAGAAACAGAGGTTCATGAGAGAACTGAGTTGGGCTCAGCTCATGATTTAACTGAGACAGTCCTCACTGAGGGCAACATCAGGGATTCAGATGATTCCATTAGTTTGGATGATGTTTCACAATTTAAAACTACTGAATTGACGGCACTTTCTGAAGGTCCTGTTGCAAAGGTATCCAGGCTCAAGAAGCCAGTCACCTCTGCACAGGTTAAAGCCCACTCAATCCCTAAAACCCCTAGAGTGGCATCCTCTGTACAACATGAGGATCTCCCAAAAACACCCCCTTCACAGCAAATGCCTACCCAATTCCCTGGGCAAACAAGCATAGACCTGAACCAGCTATGCAGCCCAGAGGGTCCCCTGTACCACATGATGAATACACTCATCAGAAATCACTTCCAAACATATACAGCTGACTTGGAGCTGTCAATCAAGAACCAATTTGGAGTGATCAAGACCAAGATGAACGATCTGTCCAACAAAATAGACTTCAACAACCAACAGATTGCTCATCTTCAAGGACACTTCTCCCAACCCTCTGCTTCAAGGGTTATAATTGATGAATCCAAAAAGGGGGAGAAGATCAGGGAACCTAAGGAGTCATTCCAAGCCAGAGTAAAGGCAAGAGTGGCACTCCTTGAAAGAGATCTGAAAGATCAGGCCAGGAAAGAAAAATTGGCCAAACAGTTTGGTGTCTCTATTGAAGAAATTGAAGCTGCTGAGAAAGAAGATGAGACCCAAAGTTCTGAAGATTCCCTAAGGTGTAATGAAGAAACTTCTGATGACCAAACTTCTGATGAAGAATCAGAAAGTACTGAAGACAATCCTTCAGTAGCTGACAAACCATCAGCAGTTGTCAGCACATCAGAAGTTAACACTTCCCAACCTCAAACAACTGAACCTTCCAGAACCACTGCTCCCATTCAACCAACATCTGATCCCATCAGGCCTACATCTGTTACAACAATGACTGTATTAAACCCTTCTCCCATCTCTCAATCAGCTGAACTATTAGAGAAGAGTTTAATTGCAGCCAACAAGAAGGCCAGAGAAGATCAGATTTGGAAATCTCTGGAAGAAAGGGATGATTTGGACTTAAGCCATGAAGAAAAACTTCAGGCTTATGCAGCTGAACTACAAAGGCAGGCTAGCCTTGATGAGATTGCTGAACAGGATAAAAGACAACAACTGGTGTCTTATATTACCAAGAACAGCAAGACTAAAGCCTTTACACTCAAAGGACTCTCTATGCAAGAGCTGACAAGAAGAGCACAACTGCTTGCAGACAAAATGGCCACAAGCAAAGATGGAAAGGCCAAGAGAGCCCAGATAATAGAAGAGCTAGTAGCAGAAGGATATGGTTCAAAAGCCTCTGTATCCAGATGGAAAGAAGAAAGACTAATGGATACATATAGAAAATACTTGGCTGCCAAGGCTGCAAATCCTGAGAAGTTTCAAACTGCTGATCCTTCAAGATCAGTAGTTAGAACTTCTGGTACATCTAGAAGATCTGCTGCTCAGAAGAAGAAGGCAGAGGACAATGTCAAAACTGATTTCAAAATGGTACTACTTGAGGGAAGCTCAATAGTCCATTCAGATTTTGACATTGAGGAGAAACCTCTGTTAACACAGTTCAGGGATCCTTCCACTTTTGCTTATCAAATACAAAAGACAATCAAAGAAAAGCTGCATACCAAAGTAGTGACTGAACACCATCTCCCAACTGTTCAGATGCCTGGTATGCAACAACAACAACAAGGAAGAGAATCCCACCTGAGGCTATCTGAAACTGAAGACATCCAGCACTCAGGACCATCAACCCAAGGGACAAGTCTGGTTCCCTATTCTTCTGACTTTAACAAGTCAAAGATCCCTATCATCAGATGGTCACTTACTGATAACAACTCAGTACTGTTGACAAGAAGAGACTTCTCAAGCAGGGCTTACAAGAAGATCAGTGATCTGAAGAAACTGTCAACACAAGACCTGCTCACAATTCAACATCTAGAACCACGGAGAGGATCTCTGTCTGATGATCAGTACAACCAGCTCAAGAACACCATGTACAAAGAGATATGGAAGATTGTTCAAGACAGAAGAAACACATAAGGAATTAGTAAGGTTTTGGCTTCATCAATCCAGGGGGAGATTGTTAGGACAAAGAGGATTGGTGAAACCACTTTTGTAAACCTTAGTCTAATTCACTTCTGTCATTTTTGGCTAAGTATAGAAGTACTGAAGAGAAGACAAGAAACTGCTGATTAGAAGATATGAAGAAGTGCTGAAGTTGCAGAAGTTCTGAAGTCCAAACCAGACAAGTTCACTTCAGAAGTACTGAAGACAAAACTACTCTTCAGTAGTTGTCCTTCATCAGCACTTAGCAGAAGATATTTCCCACCGCCTTTTTGCATCAGTAGTTTGTTGTTTAATATTACTTTTAGCTGTATTTGTTTCTTTCAATGTTGCAACTTGTGCAACTTGTCACTGGACTTTCTGTGCTTGCTTTTTAGGCAAGATACATGCATGTAATCGTCTATAAATAGAAGGCTTCAACCTTCTATTTTAGACATTGATTTTCAACAGAAAAATCCTTCAAACACTCTCATTGTTATATTCCATTTCTGTATTTATTGTGAATCTTACTAAGTATCTAATTCTCATTTACAACTTAGATTCATAATAAATACTTTGTCATTTATTAGTTTCAAACATCAAGGGGGAGTTACAACTCTGCCTTAGTGTAAAAAGTGTTGCTTTAACTTATAACATTCCGCTGTGCTTATAATCTGATTTACAAGGACTTGCTAAACACTTAAGTGTCAAGATAGCAAGTTCTTACTTAGCAAACAAGAGCAAACTGATCCAACAATACATATAGTAGAAAAAGTGTTTCGCAATTCACGTGTTATACTGTCTACAATTTAGTGTTCAAGCTGTGTACAAATGCTACCCAAAATCAAACCTTTCGTTCAATGAATCAAGAGTCACATATATATAGTATTCGCTCATAGTAGGCGATGGATAATCGTTCACACATAACAATAATTAAGTACTATTTATTGCTATGCTAGGCCGCCCAGCGGTTAATGATTAAGGTCATAAGTACACACTATCAACGAATCAACAAGTAAAACACATACAAGAATTGCGATTGTAAATATAGAATAAACCATGATTAAGTGAGTGAAGTAATAAGCGTACATGAATCACCCCAAAAGTGTAAAACAGTAAAAAGGGGAAAGATATACTCACAGTTTGCGAAAGCGAGCAAAATCCAACTTAAGCGGTCGTGAGCTAAGTAATGGGAATTCCGAGGAATTCAACCTATAATGTATAATAATACTAATAAGGAAAATGTCCAAAAAGTCTAAGGTATCTAGGGTCTAAGGCATTAGGGTTTGCTAAGTCGATTTGGGGAATTAGAGTTTTTAGGATAAATCGCGTTAATGTAAAAGTTGTATAATAATATACCAAGTTTGTAACTATGATTTAGGTAATATAAATATTACCAATTAAATATTTAGACACAAATTATGTTTGAATAATTAAAACAAAATAATTTAGTTAGTTACTTTAACTAAATTAAAATAAATACAATAATCATAAATATATAAATAATTTTGAGTTACACAATGATCCAACAAAAGATAATAAAGACATTAAACCATATGAGTATTTCTATTTTATAAGAAAAATGTTTATAAAATAGATGTTTAAATTGTATAAATAAATAAATGTTTAATTATATCTAATTAAACATAAATAATGTTAATAATACAAGACATGACTCAAAAATACTATTTTTATAGAAATTGGATGCTTCCTTATGTAAATAAATGAAAATAATTTTCTCATAATTTTTATAAACTTATTTATATTTAAAGCTGATTTAATGAGATTAAATCATGTTTAAATGATTAAAAATAGGAAAATTAATAAAAATAAATGTTTTCTGAACCAAATATTTTTATATCAGTTCATAATGATTAGAAATAATTTATGACAAATTTTGAGATAAAAACCATTAAGAATGAATTTTTAATGAATTAAATATGATTAAAACAAAATAAATAATAAAAATTACGAAAATTAAATAATTTCCAGAAATAAAAATTATGACAATTTTCTATGAGGTGTCAAGAAGCTACACCTAAATTTTCATAATTTTTGGGTAAAAAATGAAATAACTATAAATATTATAAGTTTATAGTATTATAATTGTGTTTTTAAATAACAATAACAAATAAGAATAAATGAATAATTAAAAGAAATCTGAAAAAAAAAAAAAAAAAAAAGATAGTGATAGTGCCTGGGTTTGAACCTGAATCTCTATTCAACACATCACAACCACTACACCAATGATATGTTTATTGATTTCTTTGAAAACAAATAATATTTAACATAATATTCATACTCTTCTTCTTCCCCAATTAGACCAAACCAAGAACCCTAACCCTAGAATTCTTAAAACGTTCAATTCGTGTAAGATGGAAGCTGAATCCATGGGGCTTTCGTATAAAGGTGCAGAAACAACAAAACGGCAAAAAAAATTAAAACTTACAATGTATATTTCGAACAAGATCAAAGCTTCAAGACCCGAACAATGACGAGATCGATTGGAAGTTTCTGGACTCGTTTAAGATCGAATTTTTGTGGGTTTGATACGGGATTGAGTGCAGAAACGAGATGGAGCTAACAATTTATATAGTGGACGATTAACATACGCGTTTTAAGGCGATTAAAAGTTTCGTCCGTTTTGCTCAAAACCCGGATTCAACTAGCATTAAAAACGTGTTTATGGTTCGACTAATGATGGGAATACGTTAGTACCGGGTGGAGAAACGTTTTACAACGTTAAAGATCCATTAAAGTTGACGTTAATGCGTCGCCGGAGTGAATTCCGGTGGCCGGAATTTCGACCGGAAAAGAAACAAAAAGAAAAAAAAAACGTGCAGAGTAACAATCTCAATTCAAAATTTTTTTGAAGTTTCATTGTTTGGCAGAACAGGCCCTTGTAGTTAGTATAGTTAGTTAAATTCAAGTTTGATTAAGTTTCTCTTATAAAATTTTAACTAAGTTAACTTAACTTAACTTAAAAGTTTTTAAAACTTTATAAAACTTATTTTTTTTTTATAAAATCTTTTACGAATACGTTTCAGATACGCATTTGATTAAAACTTATACCCGAGCCATAATAATTATAAATGGTAAAATTTTAGTTCGCTCTAAAATAAATTTTGAAAGCGACGAAACTTATAGGGGTTATAATAGAAATATGTGAAGGGCTAATGTTGTAGATTTGGCGTAAAACGAGGGTGACGGTTGTCACATTGAGCGTTTGTCCTCCGCCTGCTCAAATTGAGGGGGTGTCTTAGCAGCCGATAATTGATGTAATTTAGGAATAGATTGTATTAGAGATAATCATTGTAAATTGGTGTATATCCTTTCCTTTATTATAGGTTGTATTGGTTGAATGCTTCCCTATATAATGGGTCATTCTTTTATCAATAATATTCATACAATTACAACCCTAATTTACTTATAGGGCCAACCCATGAGGGTGTAACTGCCCAAAAGAAACCCTGTAATATTCCAACACATTCAAAATAAAAACTGAAAAGGGGTGACGAAGGTTTGAAAACTTAAAATGTCGACAATACAGAGCAATCGAACCATCCAGACACCGATCAACAAAATGACTAAGTCCGGGAGCAATAGGATTAAAGGAAAGGTCGATATCCCATTCAGCACAGAAAAGCCTCAACCTCTTCTTGTGTAAGAGTGGATAAACTAACTGACATGTCCTTCTTGGCACCCATTATGCTTGGAGGGATGATCAGACGAAGCAAATGAAAGAAAAACCTAACCTGATTGAAGCAAAGAAACGAAACCCGAAGAGAGAAGATGAAGGAGTCTGATGATTGAAGAAAAGTATAAAAAAGAAGAAGTTATAATATAATAACTTATAGGTATAATGATAACTTGCATTAATAACCACCCCTGATAAGGCTGACAGTTGTCACATCAAGTGTCACTTCAAAATTCAAATCCAGATGTGTAACCGCCTGAAACCAAGCAAAGCCTTTAACCCTCGAACCTTTTAACGCCTATAAGTTGAGCAAAAAGTCAGAAGCCTTTGAGCTACGCCACACACACCTCTGACTTGGGGGGCTAATGACGTGGGTAGTCTAAAGCTAAATAAATCAATCATATTGCATAAACTTGCTTGAAAGGTTAAAAGGCAAAAGGGTTCAAAAGTTAATAAAGTGCTGAGCATAAAGAACAAAACAGATGACTTGTCTTGTCATCACCTTTCTCGGTCAAAGCTCCCGGTTCTCCACACTCTGCATGTGGAGAAGCTGCACCACATGGACCGCAGGTCTAAAGCCTTCATCGGCTAAAAATGGCTAGTCCCTATGTTGCTACAAGGATGAAGAGTCTATCACTACCCAAAGAGGAAGATACATTTCCTATAAATCAGATCACTCTATCAGTGATCTGAACACACATCTTACACTCTCACTTACACATTCTTCTATTCTCTTTGATCTTCACGTGTGAGAGATTCTCTCTCTATCACACAACATTTCACTTGTGGTTACAAACGACATTCTGACTTTGAGTATCACTCAAATCAGAATCGTAACAATCAAAACATAAACTCTTGAACCTCTTTCTACGTTTAGCAACATAGAGGGACATCACGACCTGCGTTAGGCAAAACTAAACCCTTCAACCCTTTTACCCTTCCTCATACTCTGTACTAATGTTGGACTCATATTTGTTGTAGCAACAGTATCCCTTCTTTTAAAATCTGAATCTTTTAAACCATCAAATGCTAGTTTCATAGCCATTGGAACGTTCAGACAAAGCATTTCTGCAATATCCTACCATAATTAGAAAGAATAGTATTTTAATCAAGTGAAGCCTACCCATTCTCTAGATAAATACACAAAGCATCCACTATAAATCACTACATACCTCAACTAAAGGTTTATTAACCGCATGACTAAAATATCACAAACATATCATTACATCAATACTTGGAGTGTAATTAGTCGATAAATTAAAATGAGGTCATTGCTTGTCAGCTAGTTCATAGGCAATCAAGTATAATGTTTTTGTAAGATACCATAACGATTGGCATGAATACAAACCAGAATTTCAGTCACAGTTTGATTATTAAAAAAAAGGAATAATGGAAATAAATAATCCCAACTATTCACTATTGGCCAATAACAGTCCCAACTACGAAAATCACCAATATTGGTCCCAACTTTCGACATATTGGAAACCAATGGACCCAAACTAACGGAGGCTAACTCCGTTAGTGTGATGCTGACGTGGCATGCTTAGGTGGCAAGATGATCCTACGTGGCATCCTACGTGGCATGCCACGTGGCAAAATAATCCTATGTGGCATCCTACATGGCATGCCACGTGGCAAAATGATCCTACGTGGCATCCTACGTGGCATGCCACGTCAGCATCACACTAACGGAGTTAGCCTCCGTTAGTTTGGGTCCGTTGGTTTCCAATATATCGAAAGTTGGGACCAATATTGGTGATTTTCGTAGTTGGGACTGTTATTGGCCAATAGTGAATAGTTGGGATTATTTATTTCCATTTTTCCTAAAAAAAAAATACAAAATAAGACAATGTATTTTTTATTAAACAGGTTTTATCGTGTCCAATAAATTGAGTAACAAACCAGAATTTCAGGATCATCAGGCAACTGTTGTTCAATGCAAATCTTAACATCAAGCTCCAATTCTTCTTCCATAGATGGATGGATGATTGTGAGTGAAAGAAATTGGATGGATAAGTGACTGGAAGAATGAATGAAGAAAGGAAGGTTTGTTTGTTTATATAATCACTTGGGTTTTATGAGAGCCGTCGGATGATCATAATGATCCGACAGTTGTGGACAACAATATCAACATCTCAGTACACGTCATACTGAGCTGGAAAGATAACATGTGATGTGCATTATTAAAGCAACGCACAAAAGGCCAACACACTGGGCCATCTTCTAGATAGATTCCATCTTCTAGAAGCTGGCCATCTACATTATTAAAGCAAGATACAACATGTGCTTGATGCAAATTTTTTTCCCTTACTACTTCCTCGCATACTAGCAAATATATAACTTGGTGCTTAACTTTAGTCTATCTCTCCAAATATGTACAGTTTGATTACTACTTCTTTAGTAGCACGTGATGCAATTTTGGATGGTTTGGATGAATTGTCATATTGTGAGAAAGATATGAAAAAGAGTGACTATAAATGTGAGCATTTTATTGCTAAAAGTTTGTATTTAGGTGTGTGATACATGAATTGGGCAGGTATAACAACAAGTAGTTTCGGTTGTAAGTCACTCCCTAGCATTGGACTCGTATAGAAGTTTATTATCCCCTTCTGTTGTCGAGACTTGAGACGTTAATTTGTACGAAAGATTGAGTTTGAATGTTAAAAAACAAAATAATGATATCGATATTTAGAAAAACCTTGAAGTTCTTGTAAACGTTAGCTATAAATTGTTGTTCTTAATTTGCTATATAATTGATCAAAGTTTTTTAATTTCTAATTTTAAGTTTTTTTAGATGTTTATGAGAAAATCGCGTTGACAAGGATTGATTGCGTTTTGAAGTTTTGTATCAATGTTTACGTTGTTCGGTTATACTATTAAGTTGTACTTTTTTGAAGTTTTATATCACGCATTAAGTTTTTATATATTATTGAAGTTATTTTCCTTTGTTTATTTTGAAGCCGGTGGTCTCTCTGAAAGCAGTCTCTCTATTCTCATGGATAGAGATAAGGTTTGCTTACATCTCACCCTCCCTAAACCCTACATATAACTTGCTATGTGTGGGATTGACCGAGTATGGTTGTTGTTGTTGTTTATATTATTGAAGTTATTTAAAGTTTAATAAATAATTATTACTGTTAAAGTAATTACAATTCAGCTCAATTGTTGACTTATTGGGTGGCAACTATTCAGCCCAAAAAACAGCAGTGGCCCAATGCATTACTAGCTTGAATCTTTATTACTGGTCCAATGAATTACTTGCTTACTGGCCCAACGATATTTTGCAGCCCAAAAAGATTTTGGTCCTATCCAACCCGACCCGGATAACCAAAAACCCATACCGACCCAACATCTAATGAGCTTATTCGGTTATGGTCCTAGGCCAGTCCGAGTTTAACTCGATGCACACCCCTCATTTGTGCACCATGATTTTAGTATTAATGAATTCAAATTTTGTTTTGAGAGATTTGAAATATAAACTGTAATAACAAAAATCACATCAACTAGCAATAACACCAAAAAAGTCATATTTAGTACAATACCCCCCCCCCCCCCCCCAAACCACCACCACCACCAACCACGTGGTATAAAACGGTGTCAAAAAAGCACCATTGACACAACACTGCTAACGACCACCCACACCGAAAAATTTAGTGCTAAAAAAGAAAAAAATAAAACTAAACAAAATGTAAACGTAAAAACGTTGAACCACGCAAGAGAAACGTAAAGCACATAGAACAATAACTTGTTATGAAATGACCGTTAAATGTGAAAAATAGACGTAAAAGTGTTGAACAACACGCACGTTGTCGCGTGTTAACTCGCAAAATTTAGACCGAAACATAAAACGAAAAATGTAAAAGATGAAAAGTATTGAAACTAAAGTTGAAAGTGAAAAAGTTTTGTGGTCAAATTGTAAAATATGTAAAATTTTGAGTTAAAAGCACAAAATAAAGATAAAAAAAAAAAGTTACAAATTAGTGATAAAACCCACAAACCCATGAGTACAACAACATTATGTATAAAACATCTTTAAAGCATTAAGTACGATCACCTTATCCATAAAATATCTTTAAAGTATTGAATATAACCAAGCAATGCATAAATGCATTGCTAATTAGTATTATTTAGATTAAATAAGGTTAAACGCTTAAGATTGAACTTTTGTTGATATTTTTCATAATAAGATGTATCTAATACAATATTTTTTGGTCATGAAAGTCGCTAGATAATATTTTGTTTTGAGGGAGTTGATTTTTTATTTATATTTGTGACAAAATATAAACCGTAATAGAAAAAATCACATCAAATAGCAATAATACCAAAAAAGAGTCATATCTAGTACATAACTAGTATTTTTGCCCGGGTTCAAAAACATTAATTTAGCAAACTTCACGAATTTTTTTCAAGAATAGGTAAAAATCAAGAAGGAAGGGTGTTTTTTGGTGGTGAATAAAAAAATTTATGAAAGTAGGTAGGTCGCTGAATGGTTCAGCGACCTTCAACAAAAGAATTTCAAGGTCGCACATTGTATAAGCGACCTTCAACCAAGATCACACATTCAATAAGCGACCTTCATAGGTGATAAATTCAAACGATTCAAGGTTGATGACTTTGATTGAAGGTAGCTTATTGAATCACCGACATTCTTTGAAGTTCGCGTATCGGATGCAAGCAATGTTTTGGAGACCGGATCGGATTGGACCGGCCGGTCCGACCGGTTGAACCGGGAATCGGACCCCGGCCGATCCGAGTCACATGATTCGATCGGAGTGCGTCTGAACCGGGTTGAACCGGAAATCGGACCGGTTGGACCGGATTTTGACAACGTTGAACCGGAATTTGATAGAATTTTTGAATTTTTGTTGACTTTTTTGACCGGTTCGTTGACCCGGTTGGACCGGTCAGACCGGTTGAACCGGGAATCGCCGGGGTGTCCGAATCGACGTCCGATCCGGTCTTGAAAACATTAGATGCAAGACCTTGAAATTCTTTGTTGAAGGTCGCTGAATCATTCAGCGATCTACCTACTTTTATAAATTTTTATATCCACCACCCAAAAATACTCTTCCATCTTTATTCTTGAAAAAAAAAAAAAATTAAACTTCACTTTAGCTATTTAGGCTTAAAACCATTTAAACTTCGCATGGTTAAAGTTTTCAACCATGCACTAGATTAAACATTATTGGTGCAAATTTGGTAAACATTAAAAACCACAGGACCACTTAAAGAATAGATTCTAAAATCTATCTATATAATAAATCAATACACACGGGTTGAATCCTAGCCTTAGAGAGTGTCTACTTGGATCCAATTGAGAAATGGAGCTCCAACTTTTACACTATATAAACCGTTTTTATATTTTTTTTTCATTCTCTAAAACACAACTCTCCAATTCTTCCTAAGAAAGTTTTCTATCATCCTCCTTCATTTTGCATAATCTTTTGATTCTCCAAAACCGATTCACATCTTCAATTGGATTTCGTCATTCAATTTTATCAAGGTAATGATCGATCCTATTGTTCTAACGTTGATTCATTATTATGTTTCACTTCATTTTTATTCTTAACGTTATTATTGTTATGTCAACATCCGGATGTTTTCATAATACTTTGTATTTGGCCGAAGATAAACAACAATTCCGGGTTAGTATTCGATTTGGGTATAAAAATGAGAAATAATCCTAAAGATGCGTTTCTTTAGGATTATCTGGGTTAGCATTCGATTAGGGATAAACAACACTTCTGTTTTCATAATATTTTGTATTTACCCAGAATTGTTTTTGGGTATAAAAATGAGTAATAATCCTAATTTCTTTTCAATAATAATGATTTAATATTCGTTTAAAAAACAATCGGATGTTGACCGATTTTAAATATCAATTTTTTTTATTTCAAGTTTATCAACGTTTACAATAGTTGATGAAGATTTAAACTCATTTCGAATTTTTTTTTTCATTTTCCAAAAAACAGGATTTTGATCCAAACACACAAACGCTTATCACAATGGATCTCAATTCTTCAAGGTTTTGCATGGCCCTTCCTTCGTCAACAGTTTTGGTATGTTTGATTTTTTTTTTGTGTTCATATGCCTATTTAATTTTAAAAAATGATTCTTTCATTTTTAATGTTGTTTTTTAAGTGCCTTTCCAGACTGTGTCGAAGGCCATGAATAAATTTCTGTTGTCTAAAAACATAGATAACAGTGATGTTACAAGAGCGACATACAAAGGAAAGTAAAAGTTTTTACATTTATCGGTCAACAATATTAAAATGAAAGTCGTAATATTATTAATATCTATGAAAATTATTTTGAATATATTATATAATTTAGGAAACTGTTAAATAGATTTAAATTATATTTATTATTAAAAAAAATTAATTATATTTATTAAATGCATTTAAATGAGATTCAATTTAAAAGAATAGATTCATGTTTTCAAATTTTTATTTACCAAAATTATTGCATGATTTATTCTGTTATCATTAATTAAGTTATTTATAATTTTTGAATAATTTTTGAATATTCTGTTATCATTGATTTATTGCATGATTTATTAAGATTTTTATTTAAATTTTGTTATTGACATTAAAATTATTCCTTTTCTAAATTTACGATATATAGTAAATGATCCTACTTATTCACAGAAATGAATGTAATCATTTCAGTTGACCATCATTAAATTGTTAATAAATGCTAAGCAAAATAATCATTCAATTGGCAGTAAAATAGTAAATGGTAATGAAATTAATCATTCGATTGGCAATAAAATGTTAATTTGTAGATATTAATGTACTCATTCACATTAATTCTCATTCTATTGTCAATAAATGCATACTAGCGAAAACATTAATTCATTTAGTCAACAAATTAGTAAATGATTTAATTTTTTAATTTAAATTTTGTCAACATTTTCATATGATAAAGTCGAAAAATTTGTTAATGATTAATATAACTTAAATTTGGTCTCTAAAAACATACACAACAATGTCGTTACAGTGGCCACATACAAAGGACAATCTTTGTTGGTTTTATTAGAATTGATAGATGATGTATTTTGTTGTTTTACATATACATTAGTATTCAATCATACATTCCATATTCGGAGCATAATATTAGACCAATTTTAATTTCATTAATTCTGAATTATTGTTATTTATTTACATTAATAAAGTTGACCGGATTTAATGTCATTTAATTTGAAATTTGAATCTTAATGATTGTTATCAATCTACATTAATAATATTTTGACCCAATTTAATATTATTTATTACTATCTTTTAATAATTGACCGAATTTATAGTAACATTAATACGAATTTAAGTTTACCATAATAAGCCTTATTTATTATATAGATGTTAGTTATATTATTTTTGTAAAGTTTGTATAAAAAAATAAATGAATATTTTCGGTAATCATTTAAACATACTTACAAAAATATATTTCAGGATAAATGTAAGCATAACGTTGACAAACCTAGCGACAATTACCTATGTTTTTAAATTTGATTGAAATAAAGTTGGCAATTACCTAATATATACACCATATGTAAATTAATAGTAAATTAAATTTAAGTTTAGTCAACAATATATATCGTATTTAAATTAATAATAATAACATTGTTAATTTCAATTAAAGATATTTAATAACCTTAAACACAATTTTGTTATACATTGTTTATATAAATACAAAAAAATAACAAATTAAAACCATAATTATTATTAATATGAAATTGATTAAATTGATTAAATTAATACGAGATTTTTTAATCTCTAATTTGTCTAATTGATTAAATTATACGAATGATAATATTAATTAAATTATAATTGATTAAATTGATTTCGTATAATTGATCAAATTTATAGTTTACCATAATAAAACGTATTAATTCTTTTGTATAAATGATTGATTATGAATCAATTTGACCCGAACTTTAGAATTACCATAATTAACTGAATTTAATGTTATTTATTACGATTTTTTAATCTCATTAATTTATATTACTATTAATACGAAATTGATTAAATTGATTAAACGAATTGATTAAATTAATACGAGTTTTTCTAATATCTGCTTTCGTATAATTAATTAAATTATATGAATGATAATATTGATTAAATTATAATTGATTAAATTGATTTCGTATAATTGATCAAATTTATGGTTACCATAATAGCTCTCATTTTTTTTTTATTTTTTTTTTCTTATTTAATTCTTATTACTATGCAGATAATTCCCAATACGATTGCTGAATTGGCAAACTTAAATTAATCAATGAAGTTCAAGATTAAATTTACAGATGGGTACGCGTGGTCTGTGTCGGTGCATGTTGAAATTTCTGCTCAAGTCGCTAGGTTTGTTATTCAATTATTAAACATTATGTTTACAGTATTCTTATTTTATAATTAGGTAGACATTCTAAATTTACTATACACAATGCTTTTGTAAAGGTTTACTGTGATTGGATGGCCTGATTTGCTTCAATCAGAAGATATTTCCATTGGCGAATATTGTGTCTTTAAATGGTATTCAATCCAACACAGGCTATTTGTTACTAAAATTGCACCACAAAAAGTCATTGATTTTAAAATTTAAATTATGATCTTTTATGTTTTTAATGTAATTTATTTGAATTATTGATTACGATTTTGAGTTTATTTATTAAGATTTATAATCTTAATAAGATTATAATTAGTCTTGCAATTAATAAGATTTATAATCTTACTATGTTTACGAATTATGATTAGTATTAATTGCAATTAATAAGATTTATTAAGTTTAAATGTTATTTATCAAGATGTTTAATATTATTTATTGACATTAATAATAATTGACCGAATTTAATGTTATTTATTAAATATTTTAATCTCATTTATTTATATTATTTTTTTTGAATATATGTTTAGTACAATTGACCAAATTTAATTTTTTATAATATGACTTTTCTTTAATCAATTCTCATTAAATGATAATAATCAAAATCATTTCCTTTATATTAGGACTTTTCTTTAATTATTCTTAATATATTTTTATTATGTTATATTTACTGTTATTTATGGACATTAATAATAATTGACCGAATTTAATTTTATTTATTACGATTTTTAACCTCATTTATTTATATTACTATTCATACGAAATTATGCTTTATCTGTTTTTACGAAATTACGTTTAATATTATTTATTGACATTAATAATAATTGACCGAATTTAATGTTATTTATTAAAATTTTAATCTCATTTATTTATATTACTTTTTTCGACTTTATGTTTAATATTATTGACTGAATTTAATTTTTTATATTATGACTTTATTTTAATCAATTCTCATTAAATGATAATCATCAAAATTATTTCCTTTATATTATGACTTTCATTTAATTACTCTTAATATATTTTTATTATGTTAGAATTAATTTTATTTATGGACATTAATAATAATTGACCGAATTTAATGTTATTTATTATGATTTTTTAACCTCATTTATTTATATTACTATTAATACGAAAGTATGTTTAATCTATTTTTACAAAATTATGTTTAATACTATTTATTGACATTAATAATAATTGACCGAATTTAATGTTATTTATTAAAATTTTTAAGCTCTTTTATTTATATTACTGTTTTTTTTATGTTTAATATTATTGACCGAATTTGATTTTTTATATTATGACTTTCCTTTAATCAATTCTCATTAAACGATAATCATTAAAATCATTTCAATAATAATTGACCCCTATTAATGTTATTTATTTCGATTTTTTAATCTCATTTATTTATAATATTATTTTACGAAATTATTTTTAATCTATTTATTTCTTATCTACCGAATTAAATTACGAATATATTACTAATACTAAAACTAATATTACGATTTTTAATTTTATTTTTAATCTCATTTATTTCTTATCTACCGAATTAAAATTTTCTTTTATGATTTTTATGAATATATTACTAAAATATATACTATTTTCAAAATAATTTTCAATTATATTAATAAATAAGTAAATAATTTTAATTGGTAAGTTAACTTTTGTCATTCATTTATTACTATTAATAGTAATAATTATTACAATTATTAACATAAAGAATAAACGTAACATCAATATAAAAAAAACCCCATTTGTCATGAAACCCTCGACCATTAACAACGTTCAAATTATTTCAAAAATTATAAAAAAACTCAATTAATGATAACAGAAAGATTCAAGTGATAATTTTGGTAAACAAAATGTATTTAATAAATACAATTTAAATCTATTCTTTTAATAATAAATATAATTTAAATCTATTTAACAATTTCCTAAAATATATAATATATTCAAAATAATTTTAAATGATATTACTAATAACGACTTTCATTTTAATATTGTTGATCGATAAACATAAAAACTTTTTACGTTTTTGTTACTTTGATGGATATCAATTCTTTGACTTTATTTATTTTTCATGTTTTAAAATACACTTATTAGTAATTAGTAACAAAATTAGTAATGAAATATCATTTTACGTTATCAGTAACAACATTAACTAAAAGGCGATTCAAAACATTAAAAAACCTCATTTGTCATGAAATCCTCCATCATTGACTACATTAACTAAATATCGTTCCAGTGATACTAAGAATAAGAATATTACGTATTTCATTTAAATATCTTTGACAGATTAACGTTATCATATTATGTTTACAAAGAAATTTCTATTAATCAATTGTCATGAAACGCTAACCATTATCATGATTGCAATAATTGTGCTAATTTTAAGCGTCGTTGACCAAATCACGTAAATTACCAATCCTTCCATTTTTATAATTCAACTATATAAATAAATCCGACTGATTCGATCAGAATTGTTCGAATTCCTCATGTGGGTTTAGTATTGATTTTTCACCGTGGTTTTAGCTTGATTTTTAGGTCATTGGTTATGAGTCAAACCGTCAAAACAGTTCAGGGTCTTCTGGATATATTTACCTTAAATTCTTGATGATAATACAGTTAAAATGCCAAATGTCTTTCTTTTTCTCACCAGAGTTTTTTTTTTTTTTTTTTGACAAATTTTACTGTTTTGTTATTCTAATGGTTCAGGAATCCTATATGTGGACATAAATTCTTTTCAAAGTTCCAAATCGTCTTGCCATATCAAACCGTTTTATAGAAGCTAAAATAATTTCAGGGAGTAACATTGGAATGCAAACTTTTATCCAAAGAATTAGGTTGTCCCCATTTGATAAGAAGATTCCTTTCAGATTTAACAGAAGACAATTCCCTCTTACTTTATGTTTCGCAATGACAATAAATAAAAGTCAAGGACAAACCCTATTTAGGATAGGTATGTATTTGAAAGATCCTATTTTTACACATGGGCAGTTGTATGTCGCTACCAAGTGACAAGAGTAGAGATGGCCTGAACATACTAATATTGGATAAAGATGACAACGTTAATAATAAATAACAAATGTTGTCTATAAAAATTTTTTTTGAAGTTTGTGAATAAGTATGCGATCATATTTTGCATAAATCGTTTTTTTTATATAATTTTTTGGTTATGTGATTTGTTAAACTACATTTATTTACTTTGAATTTAATCTTCATTTGCATGCCGTTACAATAAATATATGTTTATTCATTTCATTATTTGTTTTTAAATCACGTCTATTCAAACATTTGTTGATTCATATATCTGTTATTGGGTAACATTAAACTTTTTTTATGATAATTTACAATCAACAAAAATTCATACGAATTGTATTACGTAACTTTTTCAATAAATAAAATTTGCATACTGCGATCTTTATAGAATTTTTTTTCATTTGCCATGAACATGTACCGCGTGTACACGCGGGGCTCAAACCTAGTAATAATAATATAAGTTATGATGTGTCACAAAGGTACACGCGTCGATGCATAAAAAAAGGTGCAATACGTATTATAGGTTTGTATGAGTCAAGTCTTGTTTTCGAAACAGACAACAAACATTTAGATTATACATATCATAATAAATCCACAACAAGATTCTCACTCTTTTTTTTTATTTTTTTTTATAAAAATTTCAACCCTTTTTTTCCCAAGATTCACACCTTAATCCTCTCCTATTCTTCTGTCTTTTTTCCTGGTAATTCTTTCTCCATAATTTTCTTTAATTTTATTTAATTTTATTTAATTTTATTGTAATTTATTGAATTTTGTTGAATTATTTGGTGTTTAATTGTTTATGCATGTTGAATTTGTTTAATTCTGTATTGATTTAATATTATTTGCATGTTATGATTGGTTAATTTTGAGTTTTATAATAATAATAATAATATTATTATTAAGGAAAGGAAATTGTGTGTATGTTATTGGAATGGAAGTTTCCAGATTTGTGATTATTATGTTTAGGGAATAATATTTTTTTATAGAATTGTTTATGTAACTTCTGTTTGTTGTGTAAATTAGGTTAGGTTTGTACTTGAAAGGTTGCAGATTTATTGGTTTTTGTGCATCTGATGATATATGGTTGTGAATTTTGGATATTGATTGTTTGTATGTTAAAATTGGGTGCATGGTGTGTTATAATTATAAATCCTGGGGTCGGTCGAGTTTTGAAGAATTTTGTCGGGTTGAAATTGGTCGTTTTAAAAAGTATCAATTTGGTTCGGGTCAGAATGGGTTGACCAAAATGGACTTGGGCTGAAATGAGTCGTTTTAGATAAAGAAAAAAAATTTATCGTAGTGACGAGTGGATGGGCCCGTTTTTTGTGCAAAGTAACACGACGAATGTTTTATTTTCAATAGAGTAGGCTTTGCTGACCAAAAAGGGGTAGCGGCGCAGCTTGTGGCACGTTTACCTGCAGGTCACTTGTAATTGGATGTTTGTTTAATGAAATTGGTTTATACTTGGGTATACTGAAATTGACCAGTTGGATAATTTGAGTATACCAAAGTTTATCTGTTGGATAATCCGAGTACACCGAAGTTGACCTGTTGGATAAATTGAGTACACTAAAATTGACCCGTTTTATAATTTTGGTAAAAACCGAAATAAACCCCTATGCGGGGTTTTTTTCGGCCTAAATCAACCCATTCCTCGAAAGATTATTCATGATTGCCACCATATGCGTTCGGTATTCAAATTTTAAAAACATATTTCATAAAAGTATTTTGCTTTACTGTAAATTATCAGGAATGCAACATTAGCTACATCATATTTTGTATATTTCATATGTCATCCATTATTTGAATGTGTTTTTGACATGCGATAAAGCGGTTAAACAGTTTTGAATTTGACAATCTCGTCGTCTGCAACAGGTACGTGTTGCTGGCTGGCACGCATTGCATCAGCACCATGTCCACCACCACCACCACCATGCAGCAGGCAAACTCGGCTGATTCAACTTCACAAGAACAGTCATTAGACAGAGATTCACAGTCTGATGACGTTTTGAGCGAGGATGAAGGTGATGTCCGCAAAGAAACAAATAATTTGCCGTATTTCTCTTCAGGTTCTTTCGAATTACTATGCTAATCTTTATCAAACTAGTGCCGTAGTGCGTGTCATGATTATCACGTTGCAGCACGGCTTTACAATTTAACGTGTCGTACATGTTAAGCGATTGTGGCCTATCTAATTAGCTTATATTACATGTATATCATTCATACATATATATATATATATATGTGTGTGTGTGTGTGTGTGTATTGATGATGCGTTTACGCTCTTTGAGCTCAGATAGCTATGGACAAGGACAACAGAATATCCAACACGGAATACCGAACATACTTCCTAGGAATGAAGAAACTGTTACACAGGGCCCACAACCTGAACTCGTCGGCCACTCGGTTGTAAGATTCTTTGAGTTTATGTTTCTCGTTGTATAGCGTTCAAAGCAAAGTTTAAAAGAATGGAAACGAGCCTCGAGGCGTTTTCCCTTCGCCTCATGAGGCGTAAGCCTCGAGGCGTAAGCTCAAGGCGCAATCAAAAAATAAATATAAAAATTATGTGTTTATAAAATAATAAAATACTTGACCTAGAAAAGTATAAAACATCAAAAACACACATCAAAAATAAAATAATTGACCCAAAAAGTCTAAAACACACACAAAAAAAAAAAAAAAAAAGTCAAAAACACCCTAAACCACATGAGGCGCACATCAAAAAACACATCAGCCCTTAGAGGCGCATGTACAATCTAAATCCCATGAGGCGCACCTCAGACTCGTTTTAGTTTCGCCTCGAGGCGTACGCCTCACCTGTTTCGCCTCGAGGGTTGATTTGGCTTTTGTTACGTCTCAGGTCAAGTGGGTTAAGCTTAAAGATTTTAACTAAAAGGTAATGGGTCAAACAGGTTGAAAGTCATCCAAGACTTTTTAAAATGCATAAAAAAGGGGGTTTGGATTTTGATCAAAACCATATAGTTTTCTAATCATCTTTACCAAATTATTTATAAAACTAAATAAGGAATAAAAAGCATGTGCGTCGGCCTGAGCCGTTTTGACGCTAATGAAATTCAGTTGTCCCGAGCCCGATTTGGCCACCTATCCAACCTGTCGGAATCAGACCCATCCTTTTATTCAACTGTAGTTCATAATTACAACTTGATGTTATGTTCTGCAGGCTTGTGCACCAAATCCTTATTATGATCCATATTACGGTGGCATGATGGCAGCTTATGGTCAGCATATGGTAATATTTTTAAGATGAAAATATCTATTTATCTTCATAAGCATTGAACTTATGTTAACTATTAAATCGTATTATTATTGAATGATAGCATTTTTTACTTAAATTATTTTAAAAAATTGTACCAATGGTGTTTCGGGTCTACCCAACCAAAAAATTACACATTTTGACCCATCCGACCTGCCCATTTTAATGCGGCTGATTTCACTGATCGGTGATTGTGTTTTACAAGGTTCATCCTCAGTTTCTTGATATGCACCAAGTAAGGATGCCATTGCCTCTTGAAATGGCGCAAGAACCCGTATATGTGAATGCTAAACAATATCATGCAATCTTGAGGCGACGACAGTCACGTGCCAAAGCAGAGCTTGAAAAGAAACTTATAAAGGACCGAAAGGTTTGACATTCAATACCATTAAAGTCAACTTTTTTACATCTATTTATTACAAAAAAAAAAATCTGAAAGATTATTTATTACAAAATTTGAGGAATATTTTTATGTTTTTTTTTTTAATTTACAGCCTTATCTGCATGAATCCCGCCATCAACACGCCATGAGACGAGTGAGGAGTTCTGGTGGTCGTTTCGCAAAGAAAACTGAAGCGGGTGCTTTGAAGAACACAAGTGATGACAAGAACGCGACATCATCGAGCTCATCAGGTATGAAGCGGGCCCACTCAGAGTCCACCGAGAGTTTAAACACCCAACAAGAACCAAGGGGCAAGATGGTCAACTCATGTAATGGTCGCACGTACACACTTGATGGTGGCGGGTATGACAACCAAGAAACAAGGGACGGTAACGGTAACGGTATGGTCAGTCCGTATCAGTTGCACTCGTCGGACATAGGGGTAGGAGAAGGTGGTTCTTTAGGGCAGCAGTGGACGAGCATGCAGTCGAACCAGGCTGCACAGAGGGCCGTTGCCATGAAGTGATAACGATGCTTGATGATCTTTCATGGACATTGCGGGAAATCATTCTTGGCTGTTTTTACATGGAATGGAGAGGGTGAAAAGGTAAATGACCTTCTAGTGGTATGTTATCTTTACTTTACGGATTCTTTTTTAGTGGTCGTGTACAAAGTATAATGCGGTTTATGAGGTTTAGAACTTTAGAAACGGTTTAGTGTATTTTCGAGCCGGTTCCCCATCCATAACAAGTTCGGGCTGGTATAAGTTTAGAATTCCATATGTGTGTTGGTTATGCATATTGTTTTTTGCGCAAATCTTGTTTTAGTTTCGTGATGTTTTTGTATCCGTTCAGGGCAAGCTTGTCAAAACAGGTTCCGGTCACATTGCGAGTCGAAACAGGTGGTGAGAAATTGAGGGTACGAGTCGAAACGTATCTTTAAAAGTAGTAATTTTGGTTTGTGTCAATTCGGGTTTTTACCAGAATAGGCACGGGTTCAAATGAGTCGTTTGAGAAAGAAAAAAGTATCCAAATGGGTTATATTTTCATTTTCGACGTATTTTTCTATGGTAGTGATGGGTGTAGGCGCAGCAGGCGGTGACGGTGATGGTAGTGGCGATGTTGCCAGTTAGGTACAATGGTACAATGGCAGACCTACGTATAGATACCTCCAAAAAAATCAGTGTAACTTGTAGGCAGAAATTTCGATCGCTCCCATAAAATAAATCATGGGTCTGCCACTAAGCAGGCATCGGGTACACAGAACACGCCCTACATTGGTCTGGAACTTTGCGCTGACTGGTAAAAAGGGCGACGTTTGAAATGTTTCTAGCTAGTTCATTAGCATACAGTAGTCCTTTTATCCTGGTTATTGGAGAACAAACTCCATCGAAACCACATCTTGTAATCTTGGATCTTGATAGCCATTTTGTGACCCACTTCTATAGGAACCATAAGCACTATTATGATATGATCTTGGTCTCGCAGGAGGGTTGTGCACGTTATCAAGATGGGACTCACGCCTTGCCAAAGTTACGTACACTTCCCGGGCCCCGGCAGACTAGCTCTGATACCACTTGATGTGTTAACCTTAAAACTTTTAGAGAACTTTATATATGCCTCTGAACTTTAATTTGTTTTACTAAAAAGAATATATATATATATATATATATATATATATATAGGGGATGGATATTATGAAAACCCACTCTTAGAGTGGAAACCATGAAAACTTAATCTTGACCATCCATCCAATGTGATCAATGGATGTTATTCATTTAAAGACTTTTTGGTTTGAAATAACATTATTATAATTGATATAGTACACATAAGGGTAGAATGGTAAAGTTGCTTTATGGAGATAATAGTATTATAATGATACTCTCTCTCTCTCTCTCTCTCTCATTTGTCAGACTCACCATGTACCTTTGCTCTCTCTCTCTATCTCTCTCATCCCTGTGCTTCTTCTTCTTCACAACAACAAGATCGATCATCATCAAAGTAAAAACCTCATTTATTCTCAACCCATCATCATCAAAGTAGACCCTCATCATCATCATCATCAACCTAACTCGTCTCTCTGTCTTCCTCTTTGTAACAACAACAAAACCCATCATCATCAAACTAAACCCTTTGTCATACTTCCTTCTTTCCACTCATCTGTCTCTCTCACTATCAATTGTTTTTTGTCTCACACAAAAGGTAATAGGGTTTTATCTATGGTTTTGAATCGATTATGGGTTCCCCTATTTTCGTATATAATTTTTTTGATTAAATTTAATTTATATGTTTACAAAAGGGGTTCTGTATTATAACAATAAATATAGAAGATTTGTGTGTTTGATGGGTTCCCCTCTTTGTGTGTTTGATGGCTTCTATATTATAACAATAAAGAGGAAATATTTTTTTTACTTGGTTTGCTTAATTTTTAGTATGCCCCAAAACATGTTTAATCATGTCTTTTTTTGCGTATATATAATAATAGGCAGTGATGAACGTATATAAAGGTAATTATAATGTCTTTTGCTGAAAAAGGGTTTATATTGTTTAAAGAAAAAGGGTTGTGTATAATGTCTTTTGTGTTTTGGATATGTGCACTCCATGTGTTTGATGAAATGCTTGACTGGGTTAACATGTGTTACTTCTGTTAGTATGTTAGAACTTAATGGTGAATGTATGGAAGGTAGTTATAATGTCTTTTGCCTTTGGATATATGCACTCCATGTGTTTGATGAAATGCCTGACTGGGTTAACATGTGTTACTTCTGTTAGTATGTTAGAAGTTAATGGTGAATGTATGGAAGGTAATTATAAGGTCTTTTGTGTTTTGGATATATGCACTCCATATGTTTGCTGAAATGTCTGACTGAGTTAACATGTGTTACTTCTGTTAGTGTGGTAGAAATGGTGAATGCATGGAAGGTAGTTATCAGGTTTTCTTGTGTTTTGGATATATAGATGTCCATTTAAAGTTAATGGTGAATGTATGGAAGGTAATTGTAATGTCTTTTATGTTTTGAATATATGCACTCCATGTGTTTGATGAAAATGCCTGACTGGGTTAACATGTGTTACTTCTGTTAGTTTGTTTAGATGATGAGTTCGTCACACCGGTTAACACCTCATCTATTGTTTTGCAGTTGATAATGAAGACCCCCACCGGAAATGTTAACATATGAAGTCCAAGGAAGCCGAGAAAAATATGTAGAAAAACTTTTGAATAACGTTTTCTTTTTGGTACTCAATGTATAGAATTACTAGATTTATTTTGTTAAAATGGTCAATAGTTTTTAATGATACATTGTAATAACATGTGTTAATAGTTTGTATGCTTTATTTCTTCATAAACTTATGAAGTGGAAACTGAAATTTGGTCTGAAACTTATGTAATCGTGTGAAAACATTTAACACATGTTAGTTTATTTTATGGATGTTCTATTGTAATGGTAAGTCAAACTCCTGGTACAGTTTATTTTGATTCCCAAAAAACATGGGAGGTCATATGAGATGGGATAACACATGTTAGGGATAACACATGTTAACACATGATGGGATAAAAGCTATGTGGCCCGACTTTGGTGTCTCCTTTTGATTTAAGTTCCTATTAGTAACTCCTTATTAGTAATGCATGAGCCAGGTTACTGGTTGGTACATATTAATGTCCTGAACCTTTTTCTTATCATGTGACAACATTTATCACATGTTAGTTTATTTTTATGGATGTTCTATTGTAATGGTAAGTCAAACTCCTGGTACAGTTTATTTTGATTCCCAAAAAACATAGGAGGTCATATGAGATGGGATAACACATGTTAGGAATAACACATGTTAACACGTGATGGATAAAAACTATGTGGCCCGACTTTGGTGTCCCCTTTTGATTTAAGTTCCTATTAGTAATGTATGAGCCAGTCACTGGTTGGTACATATTATTGGCCTGAACCTTATCTTATCATGTGGCAACATTTAACACATGTTAGTTTTTTTGTTGTCCCTTTTATCTGTCTGCTCTTACCCTTTTTTGTATGTTTTGATCGACTGTGTCACCGTTTTCAAACCCTTTTATGGATGTCATAACATTAGAAAAAAAGAAGGATAACATGTGTTATCTGATCTGATAAAGTTAACTAAGCACTGTAAAAATGAAAAGGATAACATGTGTTATTCGTCAGCCTTTTTTTTTTCTTGCTTACCCATATAGTTTTCACTTAATAAGTTTACTAAGAAGTAAAGCATACAAACTATTAACACATATTATTACAAAAAAGTATCATTACAAACTATTGAACAAGAGATAAACCTACCCATAACATTCAAATGAACTGCATGGAAGGGTAACATGTGTTAGTTGGTCATAAAGGGGTAACATGTGTTATCTGATTTGATAAAGTTAAACGGTTGCTCCAATATACCATGAGAAGATCTAATATTTGTTAGTATGGGTGGTGTGGTAACATATGTTAACACTTGTTATTACAAAGTATCATAACAAACTATTAATCATTTTAACAAAATAAATATAGTAAATCTATACATTGAGTACTAAAAAAGAAAACGATATTCAGAAGCTTTAATAATGACCTAATAAAGGTCACTTGATTTTTTTTTCTGACACATGTTTCAACAAGAATGTCAAACACTAGAAAAAAGAAGGGTAACATGTGTTAGTGAGGTAACATTTGTTAAAGTTGTATTACAAAGTATACTGAGAAATAAAGCATACAAATAATTAACACACGTTATTACAAAGTATAACTACAAACTATTGACCACTTTAACAAAATAAATCTAGTAATTCTATACATTGACTACCAAAAAGAAAACGTTATTCAAAAGTTTTTCTACATATTTTTCTCGGCTTCTTTGGACTTCGTATCTTAACATATGTTAACCGTGGGGGGTCTTTGTTATCAACTGCAAAACAATAGATGAGATGTTAAATGGTGTTACCAACTCATCATCTAACATACTAACAAAAGTAACACATGTTAACCTACTCAGACATTTCATCAAACACATGGAGTGTATATATCCAAAACATAAAAGACATTATAATTACCTTCCATACATTCACCATTAACTTTAAATAGACATCCATATATCCAAAACACAAAAGACCTTATAACTACCTTCCATACATTTACTATTAACTTCTAACATACTAACAGAATAACACATGTTAACCCAGTCAGGCATTTCATCAAACACATGGAGTGCATAAGTTTTTTTTTTTTAATTCAATCATTTGATTAAACATCCCCTCCTTGCAAAAACACCAACTCATTCAAAATCACTAAAATTTGTTGTTAAGGTGAATAAACACCAACTCATTCAAAATCACTAAAATTAGTCAGAATGAGTCAAAAACATAAAACTATAAAAAGTCATTAAATTACAATCTATCTCCAATAGTACTTTCCCATTCATAAGTCAACTTCAAAGAAAACTCATCAAAGATTCCAGAGACCTCCAAAGGAGAAACAATATGAAATTTAGTGAAAACAAAAACAAATATTTGAAAACTCATCAAGATTCAAGTTTGATCAACACCAAATTATCTAGATCCAGATCCAACTTATAATAATAATAATAATAATAATAATAACCTTGATATGATGACGATGCTCTGTTGCGTAGGAGCGTTCATCAGTTGCTCTGTTATAGGTTGTTCGATGCTCTATTGTAGGATCTTTCGAGATGATGAGGATGGTGGTTGTGTTGTTTTCAGAGGATAGATGATGGTGGTCGTGTTTATTGGTTATGCGATGATTATTGTGGCAGACGGTGGTGGTTAGGGTGGTCGATGGTGGTTGTGGTAGTGGTGATGGTAGTTCTAGAGAGAGACAGAGAGATGGTAGAGAGAGGATGGAATGATCTGAATTTGAAAATAAAATGAAGAGAGAGATTGAGAAACAATATATATATATATATGGAGAGAGAGAGAAGGTGATAAGGATGGTGAAGTGACAAGGTGAGGAAATTACTTTTATACCCTTCTCCACAATATTAAATCATTATTTTCTTAGGTGATGTGTCTCATTCTAAGCCACAAGATGAGTTTTCATGGTTTACACTATAACTAAAGTTTTCTTCATATACTTACACTATATATATATATATATATATATATATATATATATATATATATATATATATATAAGCAGCAAATATAAAAAGTTTTCAATATGTTCTCATTGGAGTCTGGTTCTGAAAAACATCACAAAGTTATTTGATTTCTATCCAAATTAGCAAAAAGTTAAATGCAATACCAACAATGCCCTTCACAATGGCAAAATCCAACCGTAGGACCGTTTACCAGAGTTGGTGGCAATGTGGCGGCATAACTAGTTTAGCTTCAGTCGAACGTCTAAATCTTTTTCTTAGGTTGGGAGTCGGAATCCATCAAACCTGAAATTGAGCATTGGACTAAAGGTCTCTTGACTGCATACAAGTTATCCAACTCGTGAAAAATGAATCAAAACCAACTCGGGCAAGTGTAGTGAATGGAGGCGTGGAACCGATTTCAGTGTAGGTTTGGACACCAAACAAGCATAATTTTGAGTGTTCAGTATCTTCTTGGTTAGCATGAAACAAAACAAGGATATATAGATTTGGGAGAGAAATTGAGAAATAAAATTGTCAAGATATTAAAGTTGGACGCATTTGGTATTTTAGAGATTGGTCTTATGATTGTGAAGGATGTTTAGAGGGTCATAATATGAATTATTACCAATTTTAATTTAATAGTAAAGATTTTTACAAAATTAGACATTATTTTGTTCACCTAGGCAATCCACCCATGAGGCAAAACGTTCAAATCTAAGTTGCAAATACGTGTGTATTTAGGAATGTGACTAGGCCGTTACTGAATAGACATCGTTGTGCAATCATGCCGATCTCAGCACAGCATGATTGCACTAGCGAAAAACTTGGAACCCACATGCAACCACACGCCTTCCCCTAAAAAACGTTGTGTGATGGAAATTGAAACATGAAACGTTTCCAGCGCCTCTCTAATTGTTCCAGAAACCCGCATCTTCATATTAGATACTAGCAAATATAGCGAAACGAGGTAAGACTTTGAATACTTAAGTTGCTTGAACATATGAAGTAACCAAATTTTAAATAAAACACTTTTAAAAGCATAATAAGAAAGACATAATAATAGTTTTAAGCACAATAAGTCAAAATCTGGATGTTTGTAAACTTGCACTACCGTCATCAAGCAACAGGTTGCTCAATACCTCCACCCATCCCCGCAAGCGAGGCTAGAGTACAGGAATGCAAGCCACAACACATAATACCAAAAATCCTTGACACAAAATAAACATAATTAAAGTTGTTCAAATACGCACTTAAAACAGCTTCATCGGTCCAGCAGATTCACTTGGCACCCTTCTTCACTGCAGCCTTGGTCACCTTAGCTCCAGTCGGGTCCTTCTTGTCAACACTCTTGATCACACCAACAGCAACCGTCTGCCTCATGTCACGAACAGCAAACCTACCAAGAGGTGGGTACTCTGCGAAAGTCTCGACCACCATAGGCTTGGTTGGAAGCATCTTAACCATGCCGGCATCTCCGTTCTTCAAAAACTTGGGCTCTTTCTCGAGCTCTTTTCCGGATCGTCTGTCAATCTTGGTCAAAAGCTCGGAGAACTTGACAGCGATGTGAGAAGTGTGGCAATCGAGAACTGGGGCATAACCGTTTCCAATCTGACCAGGGTGGTTCATGATGATGACCTGTGAGGTGAAACTGGCTGCACCCTTAGCTGGGTCATCCTTGGAGTTGGAAGCAACATACCCACGTTTAAGATCCTTGACTGCAACGTTCTTGACATTGAACCCAACGTTGTCACCAGGAAGAGCCTCTTGAAGAGCTTCATGGTGCATCTCAACGGACTTAACTTCAGTTGTCAACCCGGATGGTCCAAAGGTAACAACCATACCAGGCTTGATCACACCAGTCTCAACACGTCCCACTGGCACAGTTCCAATACCACCGATCTTGTACACATCCTGAAGTGGGAGACGAAGTGGCTTGTCTGAGGGTCTCTTGGGCTCGTTGATCTGGTCAAGAGCTTCAAGAAGGGTTGGGCCCTTGTACCAGTCGAGGTTTGTCGACCTCTCAATCATGTTGTCACCCTCAAAACCAGAGATGGGAACAAATGGGATTTTGTCGGGGTTGTAACCAACCTTCTTCAGGTAAGAAGAGACTTCCTTCACAATTTCATCATACCTTGCCTTGGAGTACTTTGGAGTGGTTGCATCCATCTACACAAATTTATTTAAAAAAAATTAGCAGAGCAAAACAACCCAAAGGTTTACCAGATCACACGTTACGTTGAGTTTAACTGACACGGATTAATTATATTAGATAACAAAAAACAAAATTGTTTCGTTTAACCACCACCCATGCCCATCTAAAAACACAGATTGTATAGCTCTATACGTCAGCAACAAAAGAAGCTAATTATAATTAAAAAACCGTAACAAAAGATTCACCTTGTTACAACAGCAGATCATTTGCTTCACACCAAGAGTGAAAGCAAGCAGAGCATGTTCTCGGGTCTGACCATCCTTAGAGATACCAGCCTCAAACCCACCAGTGGTCGAGTCAATAATCAAGACAGCACAGTCAGCCTGTGATGTACCAGTAATCATGTTCTTAATGAAATCACGATGTCCAGGAGCATCAATAACGGTACAGTAGTACTTGGTGGTCTCAAATTTCCACAATGCAATATCGATTGTGATTCCACGTTCTCGCTCGGCCTTGAGCTTGTCAAGAACCCAGGCGTACTTGAAAGACCTTTTGTTCATTTCAGCAGCTTCTTTCTCAAACCTCTCGATAACTCTCTTATCGATTCCTCCCAACTTATAGATTAAGTGGCCTGTAGTGGTTGACTTGCCAGAGTCGACATGTCCAATGACGACAATGCTGATGTGAATCTTTTCTTTACCCATCCTGAGATATCAAACAATCTGCCACAACAGTTTGAATGAACATAAGTTATAAAAAAATTAAAAAGCAAAAAAACAAACCCGAATATGGCACAGCAGTATTTGATAATATCAATCATTACAAATAGAAGTAATCATAAAAACATAATGAAATGAAACTATAAAATCCCAAAATCATTCGATGCATTACGTAAAAATTGTAATGCTAACAACATGAAAACATGATTTAACTACCATCATCAACATGTCAACATGTACCAAAAAGCGTTCACTGCTTATATGAGAATATGATCAATTTTTAGACCAACAAAAAATCAAAACTATAATCAACTATTAACATGTATAGCTAACAAATCTGTATAAACAAACGAAACAAGAAACAATTATTAAATCAAAATCAGTTTATTTTATCATCAAAGCAGCACATGAAACTAATTCAATCAAGTCTGTTCAAAACTCAACAATATACTTAGAAATCCGCCATTGGCTTCATGAACATATACAATCAACAAACATACATCATGCATACAAATCCACCTAAATAACAATAATTTATAAACAATTGTCACATAATAATCAGTTGTTCTAGCATTAAAACAGCACAGGTAAAAATATACCAATCACTTCAAGAACATGTAAGATCAACAAGCATATATAATGAATCAATCATCATATATAACTGCATATCTACAAAATCCGTTCAAACAACAAAAACTATACACTTATTATCCAAAATCAGCTGATTCTAACATCAAAATAGCTGAGCACAGGAAACTAATTCATCATATATAACTGCATATCTACCAAATCCGTTCAAACTAACATAACTACAAACACTTGTTAAATCAAAATCAGAAACAAACATAACTACAAACGCTTATTAAACAGCACATAAAACTTATTCAATCCAGTCTATAATATATAAACCTCAACTACATCTAAAAAATCATCCGATCGCTTCAATAACATGTAAAATATCAACAAACACATACACAGATTCATCTACAATATAATCTAGTCAGAAACCCTAACTAACATCCAACCAAACACAATCCATACAACAAAAGTTTATACCGATTCATAACCAAACATAGACACAGATAAAACATCATACATAATAAGATATCTACCAAATCAAAGTAAACAAACAACACTAGCAAAAATTAACATCAACACAGCATATGAAACTAATTCAATCCAGTCTATACGAATCTCAACATATATAACTAATTCGATCTATTTACTTAAAAAGTCAACTATATTTATATAAAAAAAAAAAAAAAAAAAAACAGATCGGTTCAAGAGCATGTACGATTCAGCTGTAAACAACATCTGTTAAACAAAGCGATTGATAATATATATAAATATATAGACAGATGAACGGAAGGTTTTTTGTTGTTACCTTTGCTAAAGAAATGGATGGATTAAGCAGAGAGAGTGACTGAAAGAATGGTTGTTAATGAAAGAGGCTACACTGCAAGGAAGGTTTATATAATAAAGGGAGGTGAAGATTTATACTAGGGTTTTATGACAGCCGTTGGATTAAATGATCTGACGGTTGTAGATATTTGTAGGTTTGTGATATTGTTTTCGCTTTTCCATTATCGGCCGTGGATTCCACGTAATGTGGGTGCCCTAGCTTGTTTTTCTTTGTAATTGTTGATGACAATAAATTATTATTATTTTTTTAAAGATAAAAAGTATGGCTATTTACATGTTGAGCCGAACCGATCGGATATTTGTTCGTATTTGGCTCGTATACAAACTGAGCTGAGTTGAATGGCTCGTTTACAATTGAGCGAGCATTTTTTAGTGCAATTTTTTCGAACAAGCAAGTAAAGAACATAGTAATTTGAACAACTATAAATTTAGGATTTTTCCTTCGATATTTTCATTTACAACTGATAACTAAGGATGAACTGACTGATGATGACATTAATATTGAGGTCCGAGTGTCTGTGGATGAGGCTTAGGTTGAGATCAGTGAGACGATGAGCATACTGCAGAGAACAATTGTCGCATTGAGGTGTAAGGTGATATCAAGCGATGGACGACTAATAACATCAAGAATTCAATATTATCACTTCACGACTTAGGGTTAGACTATTAAACTTAGTGGTAATTTTTTATTGAATTAAGCGGGCTAATTATATTTTATTTACATATATTAGGCCAAATGTTATGTATAAAGCTATAGATATTACTGTGATTTGTGTGTATATATGTAATTATATATATAATAAATAAATAATAATTTATTCAAGCCCAACCGAGCTGATTGGGCCTTTGATCGTGCTTGGCTTGTTTACAAACTGAACAGAGTCGGTCATCTCATTTACAACCGAGCGGACGATCGAGTGAGCATGTGTTTGAGCATTTTCTGAACGAGCAGCGAGCGATTTGACAGCCCTAATAAAAGGTAATGTCACTAAAGTTTAATGATTGTGTATGTGTTTTACTCTTTTGTTATGAAAAATATTAGGGGATTTATGTTTGATTAGTTAACGGATATGAAAACTCTTATGTTAGATATGTCTTAAAAAACTTTTGTGAATTGCAAACATGATGAGTACTCTATTTGACAGTCACCCCCTCACTCCTTTACGGATGTTTGCCTTAAGAAACCGCTTACACGCTCCGCCACATCACTCGACTCTTTCCGACTCTACTTTGCATGGGGGCATCAATGTCTACTAACAACTCCCCTATCTCATAGGAACAAACGACTATGAGGATTTTTGTCTAAGATGTAAGGTTAATTATATAGCTAGATGTACATCTGTCTACTACTAAGTTTTAATTACATATGCTTTTAGAACTCTAAATTGTACGTATCAGTGTTTTTCCATATTTTATTTCAAGATGTTTCATTTTGCAAGTAAAATTTTCCCATATTATTCTTTGAATCATTTATGAGAATTATTTATGTTTATCCTCTAGGATTGTTTATATGGTTCGTGTCCACTTGTTTGACAAAAAAAAAATACCCGAACTTGAACTCACAATTTCAACTCGTTGAGATAAACTAGTCGAGCCAAATTGGACCATTTAATTTCAATCCCAAGCTAAAGATGGCCCGGCTCAACTCAACTCACTACTCAGATAATATCACAATAGAAGAAAAAGTATTAAACCACATCAAAACCCAAACAAATACATGTTTGTAACTTTCTACGATCATGACAATACAAGAACAAGTCATATTAATAGGAAGCAATATGAAAAAACAATAAACAATCATCACATAACATAACATAACAAATTAATAATATAAAGGTAACTTTAATCTTACACATATAATAAGGTTGAACAACATAAACATATAAACTAAAAACCTGAACACCTAAGCAGCTTTAGCTGCACAAGTCGTGTGACGAGTGGACAACTGATCAACATCATCATCATGGTTTAAAGTTACCGAATCTAATGATCTGATAACACCTTCGGTTTCTCTTATTCGCGGTTGTGCTCGCTTAAATTCTTCACGTCGCCTATCATGATCCGCAATCCTGTTACACTTTACACATCAAAATCACATACTCAACCGTAAAAGGTGTGTAGCAAACTAGCAATATGAGTAAAGAGAGACCGTTTAGTCCGAGTCAGTTGATGATAGCATGTGACTCCTGCTAGACATAGAGGGAGGCCATTGTTGAGGATAGACTGCATTTTTTCTTCAACTCAATCTAGATCCAACGGTGTGAAAATTATTGAGTTTATGATTGTAAATCATTAAATGGATGAAGTATCTATAGGTATATGAAAGGGGTGGTGGGATCTCTTTTCATGTTACATCTCTTTCATATTTAAAGAAAATTCAGATGTTGATTACTTTCCCTCTCTTTTGTTATGCACATGGTAAATTGATGATGTTGATAAGTTGGGGGTCAAAAGCGTAATATTGACCGATGAAATTTTTTTGGTTGGGATTAGCGTTTAGCATGGGTTGAACATGTTATCGTGTTAGAGGTGTAAAAAACTGGTTTGGTCCTGATGAACCGGTTCAAGGCCGACAATTCGGTAGCCAGAAAAACCGGCTTGGGTCAAACTGATTTGGTGTTTTTTATGTGTTGTGGATTCAGCTATCCACACGGGAGTGTGGTAGCTTTGGCTGGCTCGCTCGACAGCTCATGGCTATGTGTTGTGGATTCAGCTATCCACGTGTATAAATTTGTGACTCCCGGCTGGTCGCTCGCGGGTCACAACGGACAGTCTTATATATTTCTAACACTTAACCCCTTAGAAAACTATATGTGTGGAAAGTACACACATTTTTTTTTTGTCTTTCAACCTATTTTACATGTAAGGTAAATATTAAATACAAGTAAGTTTTAACATATATGGGAAAGAAAGTGAGATTTTTTTTTAATTGTTTTCATATGTTTAAGCATGTGTTCTAGATGAATATAAAAAATGTTATATTTTTATATATAGCCTGCCTGGATTCACATGGGGAGCACGCGGTTCACTGCAAAAAGTTGTCTGGTTTCAAATACCGGCATGATTGGGTGCGGGATGTTCTATGGGATATTTTAAGGCGAGCCGAGATTTCGGCCAAGAAGGAGGCTCCAGTGAATTTCCTTACGGACCCCGCGCAAGGCAGGTCTACTCTGCGCCCAACAGATTTGCTGGTCTTTGGTTGGGTTGGGGGAAACACGCTTGTGTTGACCTCACATGTGTGTCCCCGCTAGTTGGTTCACGAGATAACGTTTTCGTGGTTGGACATGCAATGAGAAGGGCGGAATCAAAGAAAGTGGAAAAACATGCCAAAGCTTGCGAAGATAACCAACATGTTTTCGTCCTCTTGGCTTTTGATACCTTTGGCTCCTTGGCACCGGAAGCTATCTGTTTCCTGACAATGGTCCAACGGGTTATTCATACCAATTTTTCGACTCTATGGGGGTTGGGGTTTGTGTTTAGTAGATTGGGTTAGTGATTCAGAAACGTGTGGTGATGCAGCTTGTTGCCCGTTTGCCTATTTTAATGTAATTTGACAGTCATGAAATGAATAATTATTTGATAAAAAAAGATATGTTTAATAAGATAAGAAAAAAAGTTTAAAAGAATTACTTCTTCATTTCTCACGTTAAACTCATTTATATATTAAAATGCATTTGTACAATAACCTTTGTACACATATATAACTACTCTACCTAACACCTATTAATCTAACCACATAAATTAATCTAATCTATCAATCACACAATACACATCATACAACAGCAATATCATCAAAATCAGTTACAAATCCGCATTCGCTACCTTACAATTTCATATTTATATCAAATTAAACTATAAATTACTTTATAAATAGAAAAAAACAAAGATAGAGTGAATAATGTATACATTCAGCCGCTTAAAGCCAATGAGCCATTGCAATGGATCAAGTATCAAAACAACAGACCTCCGCCACTCTCTTCCTCTTCTCCGCCGCCGTCTCCTCCTCCTCCGACTCACCACCTCCCTTCGCCGTTGATATTTATAAACATAACCAAAATGATAGGATCGGCGGCATAAAGAAAATACCTTCACAACAGCTGATAGATATGCACATCTTAATTCCTAACACTATCTACAACTTGCTTTATCATCACATAATCACTTTTAGAAAGTTGGAAATGAGAAGGAATTCACCTTTAAAGGTGGAGCTAAGTAGATATAAGATATCAATCTCTCTATTTATATAAAGAGGACAAAGTAAAATAAGAAATTGAAAGATTTCGTTGAAATTGTTCGTTTGGAAATTTCCCGAAAAGCTAATCATAGGCTCCTCTCTCCATCGGAACAATAGGGCCGTTATGCTCATTACTAAACTTGTTGAAGAGGAGCCTATGATTAGCTTTTCGGGAAATTTCCTATGATTAACTTCCACTGGACTACAGAAGATGTTGCCAGGTAACTTCCACCAGACATCAACATGCAAACTATTGATTTGGCAACATCTTCTGTAGTCCAGTGGAAGTTACCTGCAATGCAAACACTTGTGTAAAAAATCCATAGCTATATAATATATTAAACATATTTAATAGAATGCAATACTAAAAGCATTCAAAAGTCCCTATTTCATTATGTTGATTACATGACTGTTAAACTAACTCATACTTTGTACATGGATATCCTAATGTTCAATTTAAGACCCTGGGTTCAACCACTTTGATATGGGTTTGTGCTAATGTGGTGTGTTAGATCTTTTAAAAAGGTTGATATGTGAAACACTTGAGAGAGATGCAACGCCTCACGCGCATGATGTGCATGCCTCGGCCCTTGGGACGCAAGTGCCTCGGAGCACCTCGTGCCTTTTTAAAGCAAACAGCCTTAAGCGATAAGCTTCCTCATTTACTTAGCCATTATCTTAAAGTGAATGGTTCCAAGACAATTATTTTCGTCCAGAACCATGTTTCATGTATTTATGATTTTGAAGTCAAGTGTATAAGTGGGCCCAATTGATATATACATGTATTCAAATTGAGATTGAGCCGGGGGTCTTACTGGAAGCAGCATCTCTATTCTCACGGGGTAGAGGCAAGGCTGTCTGCATCTTACCCTCCTTAGACCCTACCTTAGCTTTTGCTATTAGTGGGATTAACCGAGTATGATGATGTATTCAAATTGAGAATTAATTGTACTCCTTTTATAAATCTTCAATTAAGTCTAAGCACATTTCCCGGTGGTTCACAACCAACCACCTTTAAGTTTGACAAAAGAAATTGGAACTCAATGTTAGTCTTCCAAAGGATGAGGTGCTCCAAGGCGTTTAGGTCTTAAAAGTTGAGGTGGAGGCAAGAGCTTCACATAGGCGAAATGTGGCTTTAATTACAACCAAATAAGCTTTGTGTACATCAAGTGCTTGCATCTTTTTTATCAAGCAAAACATTCATAATTCCGCCATCCCTTTTACTTGTTTTTACATGTAAGCCTCCTACAGACCTTAATTTTTACCCAGATGTTCAGGAGGCTCTGCCTCAACACCCCCAACACATTTTTGCAATATCCGGCTTCTCATATAAACCAATACAGTCCGCTTTTTCCGCAAGGAGTTCACATAATTTATTCGGTTGCCCAAGTGAAGCCTTCCTAGGAGATCATCCATCCTAGTACTACCACTCGAGCATGCTTAACTATGGCGTTCTCCTCTCATCTATAACTATTGTGCTTAAGACACATTGGTGATATTTGAGATCTGAGCTATAATATCACCAACGCGTTTTGAGCGCAATGGATATGGATGAGAGGAGAACTTCACGCTTAAGTGTGTTTGAGTGGGAATAACACTTAGATGGGTGACCTCCTGGTGAGCCTTCACTCAAGCAACCAATGTCTACGAACAACTCCCCTATCTCATACGGACGACTTTGAGGATTTTGTTTAAGATGTAAGGTTAATTATATAGCTAGATACATCTCTCTACTACTAAGTTTTATCCATATAATTACACTAGGTTAGAGCCCCGTGGGTACCCACGGTGCAAACCAAAGTAAATTAAAAATTAAAAAGTAATATTAAACTAATAGTTTTATGCTTTGAAGTTAAGTGTGCATAAAAGCAATGAATATATGTAAGATTATATTAACATGCAATTCCAAACCAAGAAAATCTTATCGACTAAATAAAATTAAATGACTTTTATAAGGGTTCAACTAAAAGAATGTCCACTCTATATCCATCTTCACCATATGGAAGTAACAATGGATAGGAAGCAAGATTGCAAGCTTTCTTCACCTAACATGAGGTCAACAGTGTAAGGACTTTTCATCTTGTACAAATCTTTGGTTCCATAGAAATCTACCTTTAAGCAATACCTACAGCCAGATCATAATTTACCTTAAACTATTAAAGTCATAGTATATGTTTGTTTATAGATTAACAAAATTATAAAAGGTTTGATGACGTAGAAAAGATTTTTATATGTGCATCAATAGTATCATCTGTGCCACAGAATAATCAAAGACAATAAGTGAAACTTAATCTTTCAAATTACTAAATCACCACCAAAAATATTATTGCTAAGCTTTGAGATACATCATTAACTATTTTGGAAGTTGTAATTTTCTACAATGAGGAAGCGTAACTGAAACGAACTCCTACTATAATTAATATTCAATGTGGCTGATCATAATTCACAAACTGACCAAAGTTTCAACGGTAACAAATCCACAGGATGGCGTAAGTGCATAAAAAGGTTCAAACCTTAATCCGTTTCCAATGAGCAAAAGCTGATACGGGTCGACTTTCTAGCAAACTCTGCATTTCTTTTTTCCTTTCCATCTCAAACCTTGTTAGCAAGTCAAGAAGAGCATGTCTGCCATATCGCAAACGAACAGACCTTCGTGCACCGACCCTAGTTTGATCGACACCTAATCCATCTTTTTTCCCATTATTTTCGCATGTCTTCGTGACTGAATTCTAAACAGGCCCCAAAATAAACAGTTAGTAGAGAATACAGTTGGTTCACTTTTTTCATATTCGACAATAAATATTTTAAAATACAAAATAAGTTGGACAAAAAGGGTTCCGCGGCAACCTGGCCCCTTTCGAGTCATACAAAAACTTACCATATTGCCATCTCTGCTACAAAGCATGCTTAGAAATAGAATCTTTAATACCAATAATTTACATGGAAGGGTTAATCAATAAGCATGACCATTTGTTAACAAATTCTTATATAAAGAATCATTAACTTTCGTATCTGCATTTCCTTCATTGATTGGTCAGGAGATGCACATTGTACAAAGCCCAACTAATTTATTTATTGTAGAAGCCAAGACACATGCTGCATAAAATAAATTTAAATACTTCAGCAAGTAACTATAATCATCAGCATGTAGTTGACCAAAAGTCGCACCGAAAATTTAGGCCAAAATTGTGAAACTTTAGTAACTTACACTATGAAAATTTAGAAAATGTACTTGTAGATTGCAAATATAACATCATAAGTTAGAGATACAACCATCATAGACAACAGTAAGAGGAGCAAATGATTGCATAACATCACCATCTTCAACAAAGTTTGTCGCAGACTATAATAACCCGTCTGTAGTTCAAGAGCTCGTAGTTCTGTGACATAAATGATCATCATAATATTTAGAAATATAAAATAAAACGTTGCTAGTTTTTTAGAAAATAATTTTGTAAAATAATGTTCTAACCTTTGTCGCCTTTTCCTTGACGGGTCCGTCTTCTTTTATCTCTGGAAAACCGAAACCATATTAATATCAATATGTCTGTTGTAAAAACTGCCATGTCATTAGAAGTCAACGAAAGAATCAGCGCAATCAGGAGGTATGCAAATGTAACCTTTTATCTTTAGAATATAAACATCTCATGATGAGTATGTATCCCTTCAAGATTCATAGTTATTAAAAATCCATTTCACAATTAGGTATATGCTTTCCGGACAACAAACCCCTGTATCATTTGCAATATCAAACTAAATTTACTTATGCCCCATGAACTACATTATTGAATAATGGTGGAGAGGCAAAACATTACTTAAGAAAAAATCATTTGATTCTCAAAAAAAGATAGGCATAATTAGAACATAAAGATACATAAAACCTATATGTGTTCTCAACATATATGGACAAAAGGATCAACCTATATGAAGACATAATTCCTCTGCACTTCGCTTCTTTTAAGGGTCCCTTTACATTTGCAATGCAAGCCTCATTTTTTTTCCCCTTTACTTTAAACAACCTAATCAAGGTTCCTATGGGAACAAAAGTTACATGTCTAGACTTATAAAAATGCTACTTATTTTAATATGGAACAAAAGTTCCATATTTAGTCTTATATTATGATTAACGAAAATTCACAAAACTTACCGAACCAGGGCCTTCATTGCATGGACCAGCAACCAATGCCATTATATTAAGCGTCAGTACCAGCCATACAATCCCCTAACAAACTAGGTGCAACACCCAATGCAGCTAAAAGATTGATGACCTGGTATAACCGGCCATTGATCTGTGCCTATCTCCGCTAACAAAAAGAATGATATAACATTGTATCCCACTGAATGGATGATATACGTACTTTCCATATTTAGACTTATAAAAACGCTACTTATTTTTAACACATCGAAAAAGGTCATGCGCTGACACCAAAGACAATTCAAACTCAGACTATAGTTGTTAACAAAGTCATATAGGTTTACCATTAGTTTAAAAGAAACAGTTTCCATGGCAACTGATTATTCAAACTTACGCTTTGGCTGATCGGTTGAGACGTGAAGTTATACATAAACGACTTAAATCCTGCAACATCATAAGCAGGTAATCCATCAACTACATATGCAGAATCATATTCCGAAACCTGTGAATGTAACGGAACTTGATAGTGTAAATCACTATCACTCTTATTCTATACCGGAACAACACCATTTGTCTGCGAATTATATCGATTAGGTTTCCGATCCGATGCTTTCAGTATAAACAAATACTCCGATTTCGATTTTGTATAAAAAAATAGGTAAAACTTAAAAGGCAAACAACATTGTAATTCACATCAACAACATAAAAGTTATACCGGTCGAACAACACTTTCTATCATCTCAGATAACGAATCAGACATGATGTCTGATACTGCAAGTTTAAATCAAAAAATTGTTTCGCTATCACCCTTCAAAAAATATAAAGGAATATTGTGTAACCCAAATCACTATATCTATTAGTAATATCGGAAAGTTGCATACTCCTAAAAATCATATGAACTACAACCTTTCCAATATTCAAAACCTTTGTCCCAATTGGTCAGATTAACATTGTATTATACAGTATTAGTTAAAAGACAACCCAATTTGATTATTTATGGTTTTAAAGATCTATATATTCCTCTAGTGCAGGTTTTTGTAATATCATATAACACATCAGGTTAAAAGACAACCTGAATAGGATGAACTTGGGTCAACACAAGGGGTGAAGTCACGGTTCGGACGTTCGGTGGATGCTTCCACAGCTTGTTGAGATCCAATGACCCATTAGCACCAGCCAACTGTCAAGTCTAAAGGAGTGAAAACATGAAAGATGCATGACTACTTTTGTAACAATACAAGCACTGAAAACCAAATTATAAATGAAGTGAAAGTATGCATTATTTATTGCAACTTTTCTATTTCAAAATCGTTCTTTCTTGCAAACAATAGCGTTTTCATGCCATTTTTGCAACAAAAATAAGCAGATATTAGAATTGATATGAAAATATAAGTTATATAAAGGTAGAGTGAATCACATTAACCTTGAGAGCAGATACAGTAACTCTTGGCAAATGGGGATGAATCCAGCTTTGCTCTGTGCTCAACTTCTGGTATCGAATTTCATGCTGCTACACGATATAACTCAAGATCAGCGACATCCTCAGTTAAAATTTTTGTGGGACCCACACAAACCAAAAACAAATTTACTACGCATTTTGGTCAAAGCAGACCTTTTTAATAACAAAAAAAAATTATGAAACATAACGTTTGGCATCTAATTTCATTCTGATACAAATTTACTTAATATTATCTAAATTCATATTGTTATATGTTGCTTAAAAAATGCAAGGCGTACTACGCATTTTGGTCCCAAAAAACCGAGGGGCAAGGCGTACGCATCAGAAGCTGCATCTCACTCATATGTTTTACATTTCAAGGTTTTTATTAAGTAAACCTTTCATCGTATAAACCTCCTACATACCATAAATTTGACTAAAATTGACCAAGAACTACGTGATTCACTCCTTTTTATACCAATGTTGTGACAAACCGAATCAGACAAAAGACCATTCACTCCTTTTTATAACTCAAAAGACCATTCATACTTAATAATAATTAATAAAAATTACAAATTTACACTACACACTGACACAAGCATTAACATAAGGGATTTAAAGCCATACTAAAAAAAACTCCCTCTCACAAAATCATTCAGACTTGATACTAATCAATCAAGATTACAAATTTACAAGACATAAGCATAGACATAAAGAATGCAAAGTCAAATAAAAAAATTAAGAAATAATTATAGTGGGTATCTTCAAGAGGCTACTGACACAACCCCTATGTTGAAAGCTTCATATTTATAAAAATAACAACTAAGTAAACATTAGTTGAACCAAACCACGCATACACATAGCAAGAATACACCATTCTATATATCCTTCAAATGCTAAATGAAAATGGATCTTGCATATATAGTGCCCTTAATTATGTTGTTTTAAAGTTTTCAACATTATAAAAAAACAAAATTGATTACAATCCAGTTACTGCTGGGTGGTTAGATTTGGGTTGTTTCATCAAAGATCAAACCGGTCAAATATATTTTTTAGCTAGAAGCGAACGGGTCAGAAAGGGTTGAGACATTAAAACCACACCTTGGGCAAATCATCCTAACCTATTTGAACTGCTCTATTTTTAACTATACTTATAGATGTGAATCATTAGAGATAAAGGTCACAAAACATAACCCAATTCAACTCGTCGACAGTAACCAGGTTGGGTTTCCAACATTTACTAATACCTAAAATTAAAATTCCATCATGTAGAAGATACAAGCAAATCTTGATGAGACAAAAATACAATAAAAATCATGGATTATAGTGTTTTACCTTAATATCATCATCAGCAGCCTTGAAAGCCGCAACAGTAGCCTCAACATCGCCGGTATGCCGACCATGTCTTCGTTTGGTATGCTCACGTTTACCTAAAAAGCACATGGAACAATTCAGTACAACAACTAAATATTCAAATCAAACATATTTCTTTTAAAAAAATAATCAAATCAAACATATTTCATAAAAAAATTATCCAAATCAAACATATTTCTTGAATAGATGTTCAAATAAAAAAATATATCTTAAATTAATATTCTTTCATATATATATATTTCTTTTACATGCATTATCAAAATCCATGTGTACGGGAGCAAATTGTAGTTACCTGGTCGGCTGGTCAAACTTTTCACTTAGGATAGCATCAGGAGCCTTCTCACCAATCTCCAAAGCTTTCATCTTGGGTTGGACATTGAAGGTGATTCCACTATAACTTCGAATGCTAACATATTGTTCCAACAATAAACTGCAATATCCGGAACAATGGAAACTAATACACTTAGTGGATTCTGTATTGCAACATGTTCCAATAAAAGCCATACATAATGCCAGCAAAATCAAATATATGACTTTTGTAGCTTCAAAAATAAAGTACCAGACAACATGAATGATCATTTCTGCACAACTTTAAGAACATACAAGTATGGACTGAATGAACGATTTAAACATTACAATCTTATATCTGACTAAAAATGATGTATCAATTTAATAAAACCTATGTGTCATATCATCAATAGCATTGAATAGACCAGTTCCAAAATAACACCAAATAGACAAACCGAAGAGGTAAAGCATAAAGTTTGACTACAAACAACATTTTCAAAATCACGTATGCAGTAAGACATTTTCATTTTAAGGAACCTATCTTTGAGCTAAATTTATATATATGTTATAAGATTGTTGCCTCTGAAGCGGGTGAAAAAAAAAATATACATATATATGAAAGAGAACACAAATTGATATCATGTTATTTAGGTAATTTATTATTACTGCCAGATCATTTTTGCAAAACATAAATTTTTATTAAATTGATTAGTATGAATATATATTCTATATGGGTCGAACAGCTACAAACTTGTATTTGAAACCTGAATAATTTAATCGGTTAAACGGCGTGAGTCAATTACCACATCAAAATCAAGCAAACTCAATATAACCGGTTAAATGACTCGAATCACTTACCAGTTAGACAATACTATAGGACATAATTATACGGTCTATACCCATTAAAATAGCGCTTCTGATCTAAAATGAAATAGAGACAACCAAAAGAATATACACAAGCCCCTCTCTTGTATGCAACAGCCAAAAAATAACCTATTTTACTTTAACCCAATCAATCAAAATTCAAAATAAGACAACCAAAAGAGATGAAATACACATACCTGTATTTTAAATGCATCCAAATAACCAAAATTGGAAAGCAAGAGGATGATAAAAAACGGCTGAAAAAAATAAAAGAGGCTGTAGGAGAAAAAACTCACGTTAGGGTTTCCATAGAGAAGAAAGCGGCCACCTATCCATATCGATTTAGCGAGATAAAACAATCTTCCATAAAATATTTGGATCTCCGAAACAGGTTCGTGAGATTTCGAGAAATCCTAAGTCTTACCGTTCCTAACGAATATCAAAACAGATCTTGACATATAATCGGATTAAGGTTTTGATTACCTAAACTCCAAATATTAAAATCGAAGAGAATAATCTTAATCAATAGGGTTTTGATTGTGTCAGATATTCGATTTAACTGAAATCGAAACTTTAATGAATCGATTACAAAACAATACTAATCGTATGGATACAGTAGGAACAATATCATCTAATCGTATGGATACAGTAGGATTAATTAATGAAATAAACAATATTAAATCGACTAACCATGAAAACCCAAATCTACACTGGAGAGATTGAAGGCGTGATGTACAATGGAGACGAAAATGAAAGATGAAGAAACGATTTTGTGATTGAGGCTGGCGGCGGGTTTAAGATAAAAGATGGATGGTTTTTTGGATGGAGAGGGTAGGGTTTGAAACTTGAGTTTAGAAAATTGATTATGAGAAAAGAAAAGAGGCATGGTATATAAATCACGGGTCAGAATGATCCATTGGGTCGGGTCCTTCCTTTTTTTTAAAGCATTGTATGTTTGCCATGTGTACCATTGTAATGAGGAGCTCTAGGATGGGGACAAGTGTCCCCCTAATTACTCCTTTATTAGTAGAGATAGATATGCTTTTAGAACTCTAAATTATACGTTTTAGTGTGTTTTCATATTTTTTTTCAAGTTAGTTTCATTTTGTATAAAGTAAAATTTTCCCATATAATTCTTTGAATCATTTATGAGTATTATTTATGTTTATCCTCTAGGATTGTTTATATGGTACGTGTCCACTTGTCTGACAAAAAAATGCCTGAACTTGCACTCACAATTTCAGCTCGTTGAGATAACTAGTCGAGTCAAATTGACTCGTTTATTTCAATCCCAAGCTAAAGATGGCTCGGCTCAACTCGCCTCGCTAGTCAGACAATACCACAATAGAAAAAGTATTAAACGGTTATTTTACACTAGGGATGAGCTCGGGACGGTATCGGTACCGAACCGATACCGATCCCGACAATACCGATACCGAAAAGTCCAAAAAACCAATACCTATACCGATACCGAACACATACGGTACGGTATCGGTACGGTACCGGTATTTTACCTTAAAATACCGATAATACCGAAACCGAAAATCCATAAATATGGGTTCGGGATCGGTATCGGTTCGGTACGGTATCAGAATCGAAACGAGACGGGATTGGTATTCGGCCTTGTATGCTTAACCCTATTTTACACCAAAAGGCCAGGACTCAGGAGCTCACTTCCCACAAAATACATATAAGGTGATTTTTTTTATCCTAAAATCCAGATATTACTGTTAATCTTTTTTTAATCCTAAAAATTGTGGAACGACAGATGGAGTTGATATACACGTGTAGGAATCTTAGGCCAACAAATAAATAAATAATAATAATCCCAGGAATATTAAAATACACGTCAGTAGCAGAGAATCCGAACCCGGATTTGTTTGCATGAACTTAATCCGATTGCATTAGACCCTACACGTCCGTCCATCTTTGTAATTACAGTCCCATTATTATTATCATCATCATCATCATTTCCACCATCATTGAAATCGTTCACACACAAAACCCTAATTACTCCGATTTCCCCCAATTTCTGTTTGGAGGTGAGCAAATGCATGTTTGTTTGATTGATTGGTGATATGTGTAACAACCTAGCTGATTATGGTTTCTATTTGAACATTTCGTGTTAGATCGATTGTGTAATTAATATACTGGCCTGATTGTTGATAGTTACCTTAGCTCTTGTTTCTGTTGGATTGCGGTTGAGGAAATGAATGTTTATTGATATTGTAGGCTCTATTGTTGATTGATCGGTGATATGTTTGAAATTATTGTTAGATCGATCGGTTAATGTATTGGCATGATTGCTGTTGAGTACTTTAATTTGTTTATCTTGCCGGTGCCCTAATTTGTTGGATTGAAGGTGAGGAAATGCTTGTTTGTTGATGTTGTAGGGTTTGAAGTTGATTGATTGGTGATATGTTCGTTTGAAAACGTAGCTGATTGTGGCTTGTGTTTGAATATTTGTTGAATTATTGTTAGTTCAATCGGTTACGGTTAGTACAGTGGCATGATTGCTGTTGATAGCTTTAGGTTCCTGTGGCGACAGGCGAGTTGGTAATTTAGTTGTTCATGTTGACGGTGAGCTAGTTTGTTGGATTGGAGGTGAGGAAATGAGTGTTTTGTTGATGTTGTAGGGTTTGGAGTTGTTTGATTGGTGATATGTTTGAAAACCTATCTAATTGTGGCTTGTGTTTGAAGATTTGTTAGATCGATTGGTTAATATATTGGTGGGATTGTTGTTGATTGCTTTACCTTCCTGTGGCAACTGGCGAGTGGTGATCTAATTTGTTGGATTGTAGGTGAGGAAATGCATGTTTGTTGATATTGTAGGTTTTATTGTTGAAAAGCTAGCTAATTGTGGTTTGTACTTGAACATTTGGTGCTAGATCGATCGTCGATATACTGGTGTGATTGCTGTTAATTATTTTAGCTTCCTGTGGCGACTGGCTAGTGGTGATTGGATTGTTTGGATGAGTATGGATTTGGTTGCGAGTTGCAAGGTATTGTTTCAGGTTCAATTCTGTGTGTTTATGATGTTTGATGTTGTTTATTGCCTTTTGGATCGGTTTTGCTGTTCAAAAGGGGGGTTGCGGCGCAGCTTGTTGCCCGTTTACCTGACATTCTACTCTAAATTTCTAATGGTTTGAATTTTAAGAACTTTGTAAATTAGTCAGTATTGAGGGTTTTTGAGATTTGAGTGGTGAATGATATCAGGATTTAGATCAACTAAAAAGTTACTTTTCTATACCAAACCAATAGAAGACAAGTTGTTTATGATTTATTGATTATATGGGCAACATAGTTACATAGATATTAACTAAAAATCCAGGCTTTATGATGGTTATACTTGATTTCCATTTTCTTCCGATTTCGATTAGGAAAAGAATATTGGCGAATACTTGTCTAAGGCCATTGTAAACATAAGCTTAAATTAAATGTGAGCCTACATTTATGATTGCCATAGAAAAGGAATACGCTAATATTCTTTTCCTAATCGAAATTGGATGAAAATAGGCAAAAATAAAAAACCATCATAAAGCCTGGGTTTTTAGTTAATATCTATGTTGCCTATATAATATACGGATCATAAACCACTTGTTTTTTATTGGTTTGGTATAACATTGTAACTTTTTAGTTAATCTGAATCCTGAATTCATCCATTATCCATGTCTATGTGTAATATCCCGAACTCATACACTTGTTTTTTTGGGAAAAGGTGTAAAATTAAATGCTATTCTTAAAGATGAGAAGTCTTAGTGTTGTTATCTTTTTAGTCACATGCTTTAAATTGGTTGCGATATGTTTATATTGTTTTGTTATTATTCTAGGAAAAATTGTCACATTTCAAGATAAAAGAGCTTAAAGACATTCTTACTCAACTTGGCCTTTCCAAACAAGGAAAGAAGCAGGTTCAATGATTAACCAGTTTAGTATTCAGTTGGCTTATTATGAAGGGATGTGGTTCTTTATTTTATCAGTTGGTGTCATTGTTTGTAGGATCTTGCTGACCGGATATTAGCGATTGTCGCAGATGACCGAGGTAAATGGTACTTCCTCTCATTATACTCAATGTTTGAGCATCTATCCTGTATTTGAGTTCCTGTAAGTACATTCTTTTCATTGTTATTCCCTGTCTCTATACTAAGCGGTCTATGGGGACCAGATTTAATGTTTTATTATTCTTTTCAACCTTTTATTGGGCTGGATCTTCACTTAATTTGGTTAAAGTTCAAAAGTGATATGGTCCCACAATTTGTGTATACTGCATTTTGTTTCACATCATGTATGTGTAGAACTTCTGTATTCTTCATGTCAAAAAGCTTTGCACTCGCTACTTCGCTAGACCTCGAATATAGCAAGTATACAATTTACCAAGGTTGCAGAAGGCGCTAGGCGGGCGGTGAGTTCCAGCCTCGGGACTAGGCGAAAATTAGGCGGAATTAGGCGTTTTGGTATTTTATACGTATTTTATACACACACACACACACACACAAATTTAGGTGTTTTTTTGAAAATATGTTATACACATATTACTTAGAAATACTTAGATGTATACACATAATACTAAGAAATACCTAGAAATTTAAAAAAAAAATTAAAGAAAAAATAAAAAACCACCGCCTAGGCCCGCCTAATGGCCAAAACGGCCAGATCATCACCCACCCCCTTATTCTTAGTTCCCCTTCAGCCTAGCGCCTAGGCGCCGCCTAGGCCGCCTTCTGCAACAGTGCTATTTACTACATGGTTGATATGGAAGTTATTATAGCCTATAGGGCTTTGGCTAGTCTGTACCCTATGCAAGTATGATTAGAGGAAGAGAATCATTATACTTGATTTGTAATTGAGTTAGGGCCATGGTAAACTTCAGTAGATGCACTCTTTTTTTGTATTTTCTAATAGATATATTCTTTTTTTCTATCACCCATCTTGTACATTAAAGCAAATGACCATTGCATTTTTATGTCATGTTAAGCGATTTCTGGAATGTGGGTCACAAAAACCCTTGTTAGGAAGGAAGAAGTGGCAAAACTCGTTGACGACGCTCACAGGTGTTATTTTTACAACCATTTATCTTATTTCATATTAAAATTGCTTTGCAATGACCTGATATACCTTCTGGTTCATTTTAACCTGACACTTCAATAATACTCTCTTGTCCTCAGAAAGTTGCAGCTTCCAGTGGCATCTGACTTAGCATCAAAAAGTCAAAATGTTTCAAATGTTACTATCAATACATCATTTATGATGGAATTTGAAGATACTTATCAAATAGAAAAAGTCCGTTGTCTCTGTGGAAGTTCTTTACAAACAGATTCAATGAAAAAGGTTTGAACTCTTTAATATTTCATCCGTTTTCCATTATTTGTTTTTCAAAAATAAAAAGCAGTATTAAAATGATTAAATTTGGGTTTTTTCAATCTAATCTCGTTATGTTCGTGTGTTCAGTGTGAAGATAGAAAGTGTAACGTGCGGCAGCATATTGGGTGTGTTATTATACCAGAGAAGCCAGCAGAGGGCATTCAACCAACCCATCCCACAACTTTTTACTGTGAACTATGTAGACTTGCTCGTGCAGATCCGTAAGTGACATGAAAAAATACATTTTATTATCTAGCCTTGTTATGTGTTAATTTTTTTAAGCTGCTCAATAAGCAACGGGAATTTAACACATATCCTTTTGAAATGTTTTTTGAGCATGCAGGTTTTGGGTAACCATGGGGCATCCTTTATATCCTTTGAAACTGACAATTGCAAGTGTCCCTACAGATGGGTGGGTCTATAAGTTCTATCCTGTTGAATTCTTAGTGTTTTATTATTTTCTGATACATAGACGCAACAGGTCTAATTTTATTTTAGTAGAACAAACTTTCTATTAATAACCAGACTCATACTTAATGGCTGATTTGTTTTTAAAACAAATATTGGATATAAAGTGTTTTAGGTCAACTTAACCTGACCCCCGAACACGGTATTACCATTTAGACCCGACCCATTTTGACCCATCACCCAACCCGTCCATCAAGCGTGTATATAATATGTACACACATACACGAAGTAAACGCGTTAAGAATAAACGAGACTACCAACATCTATCGATTATCTCTAAAACTCTAAAAGCATGTAAAAGTATATTTGCTTGTTTTGTAAATTGCCCATTATTTATGAAATAAGCAAATATACCTTTACATACTTTTAGAGATATTCGATAGATGTTAGTAGTCTCATTTATTCTTAACAGGTTTACTTCGTGTCTGTGTGTACATATTATAAACATGCTTGATGGGTGGGTTGGGTGATGGGTCAAAATGGGTTGGGCCTAAATGGTAAAACAATGTTCGGGTCCGGTTGAGTTGACCTAAAACACTTCTGATCCAAGATTTGTTTAATATAAAAATCAGTCCATTAAGTGTGGGTATGGTTATTTATCTGATATTACAGTTTGGGCGACTTCTAAATTGATCGACTCGTTTTACCCGTTTCTTTTCTAGCTAATACTTTGATTTTACCTTTTCGACCTGATAAGAGGTATAAATAAACCTGAATCGACCCATTCATAAGCATTTGGGTCCAACTTGTCACTTATATTAGGTTGCTTTTGTTGACATGCATTCAAAATAATTTACAGTACAAGCCCAGTGCAGAGTGTTGAAAAGACTTTTCAACTTACAAAAGCTGACAGGGATTTGTTGACAAAACCAGAGTTCGAACTTCAGGTTGGATTTATCATCCTATATATTTTTTTCAATGGTTTCTAAATTAAGTAATTAACATAAGCGAACATGTGAATAATAACTGACCATTCATAAATATTAGGCCTGGTGTATGCTCTTGAATGACAAGGTTTCTTTTAGGATGCAATGGCCGCAGTACGCAGACTTACAAGTCAATGGTATGCTGTATCTGATTCTAGAGAAGTATTGATTCATTAAATTAAATTGTTATATAATTTTTTTTTTAAATTCTTGGGCTTGACAGGTATGCCTGTGCGAGCCATCAATAGACCTGGTTCTCAACTTCTGGGAGCGAATGGCCGTGATGATGGCCCTGTTGTAAGTTTCAACCAATGCATTAAACCGTTTTATAGTGAATTATGATCTGTGATATTTGTACTATGTTCTTAAGGATTATTCTTTAGTTACGTCTTTTCTTTGTCATGTCAGATCACATCATGCACCCGTGAAGGAAGTAACAAAATTTCATTGACAGGCTGTGATGCTCGTGTGTTCTGTTTGGGTGTCAGAATTGTGAGACGGCGCACAGTTCAACAGGTGAAGAAAAAATTCTATTTCTGATCTTTTTTCTTAAACTTGGTGATAATGTCTGGTGGGGTTATTCTAATGCTGTTTTTGTTGCGCATTTAAATCAAAAGATTCTCAACCTCATTCCCAAAGAGTCTGATGGTGAGAGATTTGAAGATGCGTTGGCACGTGTTCGTCGGTGTGTTGGTGGCGGGGCAGCTACAGAAAATGCAGACAGTGATAGTGATTTGGAGGTTGTGGCCGATAATATAACGGTTAATCTGCGGTGTCCAGTGAGTAATACCTTTTCATTACTTGCTACTTTTTACATTCACAAGTTTGTTGTAGAAGTTGATTCGTTTGGAGCCGAGGGTCTTTGGAAGCAGCCTCTCTATCCCCATGGATGGAGGTAAGGTGTGCCTACATCTCACCCTCCCCAGACCCTACTAATAGCTTTTCTATTGTGGGATTTGCTAGTATGATTGTTGTTGTAGAAGTTGAGTATTTGACTAAATTTTTGGAGACAACTTTTGTATGAACTATGAAGTAAGGCTGTCAATGGGTTAGATTAGGATCAAACTGCTACTGATTTGAATTTTAATGTGCCCCATTAATGGATCTCAACTTGACCAGTGACCAAAGTAGAACTAATCTAAATTGAAGGATTTTTGTTTACCTTTTTTTCTTCCACCTTCGCACACCACTCCTCACTCCTTCAGTCTTTCTAATAAACAATAATATTTTATTTGTAGACTGATTTGTATACAAGAAAATGGTATTCACATTTTTTAAATTGTTTTATAAAATTACTTGGCATTTAATACATATATTATTATAAAAATGTAGTATTATAAAAGTTGTCATTATATATAAAACATTAAAACATGACTGGTCTTATAACTTTTTCATAATAATGCTACTTAAGTTTTAAAAAGTTGGTCATTTTATGAACACGGATTTGTCATACAAAAAAAGTCAAAAACAAATTTCTTTCAGAATTTGACATTTTAAAATGAGTCAAATTTTAAAACAGTTGTTTTAGAAAGTGGGTCAATATAAACTTGTTGCATCGATTTCTTTTTGTCAGAATGGTATCACAATCATAAGTTTTCATATTTTGCATCTTACATTTGAATTTTGTTCTGTATAAATACAGATGAGTAGTTCAAGAATGAAAATTGCAGGAAGGTTTAAACCTTGTGCTCACATGGGATGCTTTGATCTTGAAGTATTTGTGCAAATGAACCAACGCTCTCGAAAGGCAAGCTTTATACATAAATATTCTTGATGCAGATGCTCCTGCATCAATTCTTTTACTGAATTTTTTTTATATATATTAATTAACTTTGTTTTTTTTTCTTTTTTTTTTTCTCTTGAGTTGTTTTCAGTGGCAATGCCCTATTTGTCTAAAAAACTACTCATTGGAGGATGTTATAATTGATCCATATTTTACTCGTATCACAACTAAGGTATTAGTGCTTAAATATGTTTACGTTTCCTATTTTTGTTGGTTCTTTTCTTATTTTTTCCATACTTTATCTCATAAAGATGCAGAATTGTGGAGAGGATGTAACAGAAATTGAGGTGAAACCAGACGGATCTTGGCGTGTAAAAGCAGAAAACGACCAAAGAAGCTTAGGTCAGCTCGGGGAGTGGCATTTACCTGATGGTACTCTCTTCGTTCCAATGGAGGTTGAGTCTAAACCTAAACCAGAAACGTTGAGACCTGTTAAACATGAAGCTGCTTCTGAAGTTCAAACTACGGGTTTAAAACTTGGGATAAAAAAGAACAGCAATGGAATTTGGGAAGTCAGCAAACCTGAAAATGTTCATTCACCTTCCTCGGGCAACAAGTTACCGGAAAAAGTTGTGATTAATGGGAATAATGGTTTTCCTATGAGCAGCAGTGCTACTTTCAGTGGTAGAGATGGTGAAGATCCTAGTATTAATCAAGATGGTGGAGGGCATTTTGGTCACTCTATCACCAACGGTGCCGATTTTGGTTCACTTTCACCGAACATGGATCTGGGATATGGGTTCACCAACTTGAACCCGCCAGCTACTGGCGGGGATGCTAACGTCATCATTCTCAGTGATTCAGATGACGAGACTGAAAACCCGATGTCATCTGCACCTGCTTACAATAATAATGCTACAATTTCTGTTCCTCCTCAAGCTGAAGATCCTGCCCTTTTTCATGGTGGGAGTTCAAGTTTAGGTTTATTTAATAACAATGATGATGACTTCGGCGTACCGTTTTGGTCTTTACCTTCAACAAGTCAAATGGGGTCTGGTTTTCAGTTATTCGGTTCAGATGATAATAATCATGGACTTGGTCCCACATCCATGGATGGCTTCACATTCACCGATGAAATTGGATTGGATTATGCACCACTGGGTCCCAGTTCTTCGCTTTACCAATCTAATCTTGACATTAATGATCAATTAGTTGATAACCCATTAGCTTTTGGACATGATGACCCGTCACTTCAATTATTTCTTCCTACGCGGCCGCCGGAGGCGGAAGAGCAGGTGAAGTCGAAAGATCAGCCAACAGTGTCCAAGGGTTTGACTGGTGATGACTGGATATCACTCCGATTAGGTGGCGGTGGGGTTAATTGTGAACCCCCCGCTGCCACAAATGGGTTGAACCCGAGCGAACAACCACCGCCCCAAGATGCTGGGATGGATGACGTGGCAGATACCGGTAAATATGTTTAAATCCAATAAAATTGTTAAATCTAATGCTTGGACCTGAATTTGTGTTTGGCATTGGATTTAAAAAGGAAACTATATTTTTGGATGTGGGTATGCTGTTTGAAGTTGTAATATTCTGGTTATTCAAAAATATTAAAATCAGTTTTGTTGCAGCTACATCCAAAACTATTATTTGACCCTTAATGATTTTCACAATTTTTTTTTAAACCAATTATTTGTTGCAGCTTCTTTGCTTCTTGGAATGAATGGCAGTGCATCTGGCACGACAAGAAGCCGGGAAAGATCTGATAACCCATTTTCATTTCCACGTCAAAAGCGTTCAGTGAGACCGAGAACACAGCTGTCTATTGAAATCGACTCCGAAGAAGATTGATAATTAACAGGCTTCTTTTTATCTTTCTTCCATGTTATATCCTCAACACCATTTTTGCCCTCTAGATCAACACTAGGTAGGAACTGAATAGGTCTATGTTAACCCTTAGTGCTGACCTTTTTTCCTTTTAATCTGCTTTCAATGTTATGTAAAAACAGTTCTGGTATATATTCTATTTATCTAATTTGGTACAAGAGACCCATGTTTTGTGTTATAGCCTTTTCTTGGCAAATATTAGGGCTGCTGCAAAGGAGAGAATAGTCCGAACTGATCCAGTCGGCCGGGGTGAGAAGCCGACAGTTCAACCTTCACGGTTTGGCGGTTTTGACTTTTCACGGTTTGATCCTGTTTGAAACCTGGAATTGGTAAGGTAATCTGAAATGCTGTCTAAGCTTTATTATCCTGTTTGTTTTTTTAGATGTGTGGTTATGTATATGTATTATTATAATCATGAACAATTTTGATCATTTTTAATTTTTTTTACATACCAACGATTAAAAAACAGCGTAGACCTTAAGGCTGACATTCGAATCCAGCCAGTTTTGGTTTGCTGTTTTCTAAAATCATTGACATTTCGGCCTGAGTATACTTGAAAACTGGCCGAATAAACGCTTAGCAAATAACTTGTAATTGTCATTTGCTTTGACTTGCCTATTTACGGCATTTTTTTATCTTTTAATTGTGAAAGTTTTTTTTTTTTTTTTGTGAAAAAAAGTTAAACCATGGGCAAATTTTATTGATATAAAAAAATGTAAAGGAGACAAATACAAAGTTAAAAATTTTAGGACCTGCTTTTCCGAGACAAGACCCAAGAAACCTACTAAACAAGCGTAATCAAATGGGCTTTTGTGGCCAACCCAATTAACTAGGTCCCTACAAAGGCAGACATAAAGCCTGGCCCAAGCTCTAAGGTAGCGTTTGTTTCATGAATTGTAATGGAATTGAAATTGGAATCCGCGCTGGAACCGTAATATTTTTTTGGTTCACGTAATGAAATGAAATCTCGATGGAATTTGAATGTAGTTCCCTTCCGTATGTTTAATTACAATTTCTTCTTTTGTTGAAACCAACAACATAAAGAATAGAATATACATTCCATTCCAATCTGTATTCCATTCCGTTTCACGGAATGTCGCCTAAGTTCTGCCTAAGTTCTTCCTGGTCAACGGGCAGCCGAATAAGAAAACACCATCTTATGAACAAAACAACTGGGAACACAACTAGAATACAAATGATCTAAACTAGAAACTACATGAATATCTTCGGTTTTAGCGTGTAGACATGAACAATTCATATTTTACACTTGCAGTGTTGAATTTCCATTCAGATTGCTTGATTACCTTTTGTTTTGAACGGTACATTTCATTTTTTACTCCTTGTAGCACTTGAACCTTGATTTCCACTTTAAAAAGTTTCAATCAAAATCAGTATTTTTACAACAGCTTGACATTACAGTTGACTTTTTAGATTACTACAATCATCACTCTTTTGACTTTCTGTGATCATTACCATCAGCAACATCATATCCATGACCTGTTTCAGAGTATTTGACCTGACCCTTGACTTTGGACTTACAAGGTTTTGACTATCAAGTTCATTACCATATAAGCCGATGCCTGATAGTACAGATTTTTTACTGTAATGAGATATCTAATGCAGGAACGAACCAATGATATCTTGAGGTTCTCTTAAATTTGAAAATACGTATAAAATGCAATATTTTAAACACGAAGCGATAGTTTTGACATTCAATCTACTGTCTGAACCAATTGGCCAGCAAAAGAAGGAAGAACGCATAAATGGTTCTTCTATCAGTTTTGCTTATATTCACTCAAAAACCAGCCGAACCCTTATTAACGTTTTTTTTACTGTTGTAAAAAAACGAAACCAAACCATTACCAATGGTTGTATTTGGTTTGGTTTCACCGTTAGTCCAACTTAAACTAATTACTTGAAACCATAAACCAATGACCTGTTTGGACGGCTTATGGTTTCAAATCAAATCATGAATGAATACGCATATTCAAAACACCGATAACATGTCTACCTTTTGGTTCTCAAGAGCGTGTATCTATATAAAATTGGTAAGACTTTTTCAACAAAATAGATATAACGAAGAAAGAAAAAGGAGTAAACTTCATGCATCACTTTTCGGGTTCAAAATTAAATATTAATCAACCGATTTGGAGTCTCTCAAGCTTTCGCACCCTGGGCAGTTGTGCAAACTCTCATGAATGTATATGTCACAATCAAGGCAAAAAAATTGCTTGCATTTTGGGCAAGTAACACATCGAACCGGCATGTTTCCTACATCATATCATTAAAGAAATTAAAAGATATAAACCTGTATTAACAACGCAAAGTGGTCGGTCAGTTATGCATGCTACTTACCAGGATTCAAAAGAGACTGCTGGCAACCAAAACAACTCTTTGGGCGACGATGTTGATTGGGCACAAGCATAGGGGCGACATCGTCAAAAGGTGTTACTGGGAACAAATGGTGATATGATCTTGCCAAATGTGGAGAAGAAACAAGTGTTAAACCACAAATGCTACACTCGGTTGGTAGCTCACAAACACGCGCTTTGCATCTTGGACAAATATACCCTCCGCCGAATTTAGCTTCTTTATGGCATGAACATATGGAGATAACACCCTCTGCAGCTCTTTGTGGGAATCCCATTTTTATTAAATTAGCTATAGCAAATTCAGCTATGGCTGGTGGTGGCGGTGCGTGCTCTAATATTAGATCCTTTAAGTGCGCCTACAAAATAATGATAGTAATAATACAGCAAATAAGTTCCTGTCCAAGTTTTTGTAGGGCAAATTGCATAAAAAAGGTAACTCGGGCTGGCATAACAGGTTACACGATAAGACATGATAAGGAACAACTAGTAAAACAGGTTAACACGACAAGACACGACAAGACATGATAAGAAACACGATAAGACCTGTTAAGACACGAAACAGGTAAACACGAACACGACACGAAAATAAACAGGTCTTAACGTGTCGACCTATTATAGACACGAAACCTGTTAAAATCGTGTAGGTTCATGTCTGAATTGCCAGCCCTAGGTAACACGGTTTGGTAATTTTTTATAAATAAAAGTGTCATAAAATAGCAATATGCTTATGGAGGTGGCCCAGTTTGATCTATTTTTATTGACAAGATACCCTAAACGAAAGATTTCAATGTAAGGAAGAAATACTATATTCCCCTAATTAAAAATATAACCAAACAGTGTCACCTCTTTACGCAGTCGCCCTGTTTTAGATTAAAAACACAACAATTCCTAGTTTTAAACTCACCTCATCCAAAGCAACAGAGTATAATCCTCCGGTTTCTTGGCATAAATACTTGCATATATAAAGTTCCGCAGAGAGACCAATAACCGAACACCTAATCTTGGATTTCTTGCATTTCTGAATGGTATCCATCACATCACCTGGATCGCAAGTACTAAGAGCCGAATACAAAATAATAACTTCCCTATGACCATACGAAGGGATTTGATCTAGTTGCTCATGTACAAGTTCTAAAGCATTTTGAAGGGACGCTTCACCCGAGCACCCAAGTTTTCCCATCAGGGCTTTGATATGAGACTCGGGACTGCCACCTAGATCGGTTAAGCACTGAGCAACCCCATCTTTTATAGCTACTAGACCAATTTGACTTAACGGGTTTTGATCAAAGAACTCCCTAATGAAAGCCTCTACTTGTTTAGCAACCACCACCATTCGGCTTGGGCGTAAATCCATCTCTCCAGCTGCCTACATGTTGACGGAATCACAAAAACAAAACCTTGGTTCAGTGAATAAGTTTATGATATTAAAACAATCAATTTACGGTAATTACTAACAAAATGCATCACATATAAACATAGTGAGTTTTTGGTTTGGCCCGCCAGTTTTACCTATAATAGACTAACCCGACCCTAACAAACCAGTTACCTGGATATCCAAAAACCGATTAAACCAATTATTAGTGGGGTCGGGACGTCAGGTGACCTTTAATCCTGTAACAAAATCCATCTTCTAGTTAACCTTCAACAAAACTTTGAATGATGATTGGTTCATATTGCTTAAACTCAAACTGTCCTTAATTTCTAATTTGCAGACCAGGTGCAGGTTTCAGTGTAAAGGAGAGATAAGGGTTACAAACGTTCTTAAACTTGGTGCTTCGCAAGATCTCCTATCAGTTATTTAAGACTTTAATTCTAAATATACTTAATTTAAGGTTTATTTTTTATTTTGTTACTTGCAGGCCTGCAAAAGTTACAAATATTATAAGGGGAAGATTCACTTCACTCGGTGGAGCAATTTTTTACGGTTGTAATGTGTCTAGAATTTATCGAAGTAAGATCTCTAATATCAATCAAAGTTTAAAAGAACGGAAACAAGCCTTGAGGCGTTCTCCCTTCGCCTCACGAGGCGTATGCCCGAGGCGGAATAAAAAAAATAAATGAAAAAGTTATATATTCTATAAAATATAAAATTATTGACCCAAAAACATACATAAAAAATAAAACAATTGACCCAAAAACATACATCAAAAATAAAACAATTGACCCAAAAAAGTCTGAAATATCAAAAATAAAACAATTGACCCAAAAAAGTCTGAAATATCAAAAATAAAACAATTGGCCCAAAAAGTCTAAAACATAAAAAAAAACACACCATAAACCCCCTGAGGCGCACCCGAGGCGTGCATTTTCTTAACGCCTCAGCCCTTAGAGGCGTATGTACAGAGTAGACCCCATGAGGCGCGCCTCAGACTCGTTTTTTTGGCGCCTCACCTCAAGGGATGTCAATGTACTATTGTTATTTGATACCAATGTATTCGAATTTGAAGGTATTGCAACTAATGGGGAGAAAGAATTTGTCAGCTAAACTCATAACAGATTCTGTGCTACAGGTTATGACACGAAAATTTTCTAAGCTAAAATCAAAGCTACCAGTCATTAATCATGAAGTCGCAATCAATCCGTAAACTGGTTTTAGAATGATACAATAGCAGATTAGAGGAAACATAAAGCCTGATGGGGTAAGCCTAGCTGGTTCTTGTTGTTGTGGTTTCAAAGAAAATTCTAGAAGTGATGTGATATTTAGTAGTTCTGAGGTGAAGCAGGTTGGAAGCTCAGAGCACAATACTTTCAGGAGGTAATTATCTGTTTATTTTGTTTAAAAGTGCTATTGATGACATGTTTTTAATATAACAACAACCAACAACAACCTTACCCAGTAAATCCCACAATTAGCAAAGCTAGGAGTAGGGTCTGGGGAGGGTGAGATGTAGGCAAACCTTACCCCTATCCTTTCGGATAAAGAGGCTGCTTCCAGAGAGAGCCTGGCTCGACAACACGCCATCGACAAGCACACAACACTAAAAAAAACTAATACAGAACTTCTGAATTTATAAAAACAATGAAAGCGTCACGTAGTAAAAGTAAGGTATATATGCCATATAAACGACATGCCCCATAACACCCAAATATACGTCCCCCCATACGGACCATCCCTAGTGCAAGACAAATGTCTAAGCTCCTAGAACCACGCTACAATACAACCAAACCCTCCCTAATAATCCTTAACCTTGATGTTGTGCCTCCACGAAGCCCTATCCTCGACCATGTCCTCAGAGAGATGCATCTCTACTAAATCATGCCTAATCCGCTCATCCCAAGTTAATTTGGGTCTTCCTCTACACCTCTTTCCCTCTACCATGAGGGTTTCCACTACTCTAACCGGGGCCGCTATTAGCTTCCTCTTCACATGCCCATACCATCTTAATCTTCCCTCCTTTATCTAGTCTGATATACTAGCTACCCCTAACCTTTCCCTAATAACCTCATTTCTTATTCTGTCTACCCTAGTGTGCCCGCACATCCACCTTAGCATCTTCATTTCTGCTACCTCCATCTTGCGAGCTTGTGTATTTTTGATGGCCAAACAATCTGTCCCATATAACATAGCAAGTCTCACTGCAGCCCGATAAAATTTTCCCTTTAATATCTGCAAGTCAAATCTTTTTGGTGTTTTCTGCTGGTTCTGGACAGCTGGATTGGACTACGTATATGTTTATGTACGTTGAGCCAAAAATTGGAAGAGTTGCTAAAAGATTACTGGGATGTGATGCCTAATTATCAGGAAATCTACAACTTAATTCATAGTCTGTTTGGATGTCTTAGAGATCATTTGGATTTTGGACCATCTCCAATGCAGACCCCTCAAAACACCCCCAAATGCGCTCAATCAGCTGGCACATTATATTTTCACGCATCTTTCGGACCTGTTTTCTCTCCAATAAACTTTCGGTTGACACGCAATCCTAGAAACCCAAATAACCTGTACCATATAACCAAACAACCTGAACCCAACGAACCCGATCGTGATACAATATGATACACAAACAACCCGAATAACCCCAACAAACTACTTGAAACCCGAATAACAAACCGCATTGATATCAAATTGAACGCCACCTAGTTTGCTATAAAAAGTCAAAACCCTATATCCTAACAAAACCCTAATAGACCTAAATCCTATAAAAACCACAAACAGAAACATATTATAATATCAAATAGAACGCCACCGATTTCGGAAAGTAGTAGGTAACTAAACACTAACATGATTTTGAAATTAGTAGCTAACGGAACACTTGATTTTTGAAATCAGTAACTAACTGAACACTAACATGATTTGTGTGCAGGGTTCGGTTCAAATCCTACCCGAATAACCCGATAACCAAACAATCTGAACCCGATTGTGATACCAATCGGTTATCAAAGACAATACCACACAAGAAACCCAACTAACCCGACCTGAACTACCCGAAACCCGATCAATTCCCCTAGTTTCACCAAATAAGAAGAACTGTATTAACCAAACTTGCCATCAAAACCCTAAATCCTACCTAAACCCTAACATGTCAAAAAAAAAAAAAAAAAAAAAAAAAAAAAAAAAAAAAAAAAACATTACAAATAAGAGACCAAACCTAAATCCTACAAAAATCTTCAAACCAAACATAACATTAACAGCAGCATGACAATTACAACAAATGGCAAGTAAACCAATCCTACTAAAAAAAACAGAGCTTTGGGTCTTAAGGCTTCTAAAACTAAACCCAGTGTTGTAAAAATCGCTCTAGGCGCTAGTCGGACCTCCATATCGGAATAAGGACCTAGTCGGAATCCTAGGCGTTTTGGGCATTAGGTGGTCCTAGGCAACCTAGGTGGTGGTTTTTTTATTTTTTTTAAATTCCACAAATTTCTAAGTATTTCTTAGTATTATGTGTATATATCTTAACATAGTTTCAAAAAACACATAAATTTGTGTGTGTGAGTGTGTGTGTGTGTATATATATATATAAAATACGTATCAAAACGCCTAATCCGGCCTAGTCCCAATTAGTCCCTAGCCTAGACCTCACCGCCTGCCTAGCGCCTAAGCGCTTCTACAACCTTGATTAAACCCAAATGTATCAAAAGCAAAAGGCTAAAGATAACAAATAACATTATATCATAAACCTAAACATAACAATAAAATAAAAAGATTAATAAATACATACATACATACCCTTGAGAGATCGATAACCAAATAAAGGTATCTAATAAGACCCTTTTGAATCCTTGAGGTGGCGGAGGCGGCGGAGAGTGACCGGAGACGGCGACGGTACTGTGCGTGATGCAAAGCTTGGTTGTCGATTGGACGAAGGAGTCCAGATTCGTCTTCTTGTAAAGACTCCCATGATCTTTCGTCTGCGTATGCTTTCTCCCATGCTTCCAAGTCTCTCTCGTTCCCTTCGTCGTCTTCGTCGTCGTCGTCTTCGCCGTTCATCGGCTTTCGTTTGCCGTTGTTGCTCATTGTTGATTGCTTTGGTTTGGTTTTGTGTTTTGAGGGTTTTAGTGACTGATCATCAATGAGATTTATAAAAATTGTATTATTATTACGGAAAAATTATAGAAATCGTCATTTATGTTTACCTAAAGGAAAAAATTGATGAAAATCGTCCTTTATATTCTAAAATCTTGTAGCTTTTGTCCTTTAATCTTAACGTGGTTAGTTTTTCTGATTAAGTTATGTCACGTAAAGATCATGTGAGGGCATAATTAATATTTCACCTTTTGTCATTATTTCCCCCTTATTAAAACATGAAAACACTGATATCCCATCATAACCCTCCACCATCCCTCCACCATATTCCTTCCAAACACTTACAACCTGCCACCATCCACCATTGCCACTAAGTCACACCACCACCTCCACAACTAGACCACAACACCACCTCTACCACCAACCTACCACCACCATAACCCTCCACCATATTCCTTCCAAACACTTACAACCTGCCACCATCCACCATTGCCACCAAGTCGCATCACCACCTCCACCACCATACCACAACACCACCTCTACCACCACCACAACCTGACACGAACAACCCCCCATAGTGCCACCAACCACCACCTGCCACCACAAAATCCCACAAATCCAACAACCACAAAAACCCCTACCAAATCCGACACCCCCACCATAATTAACAAACCCTAAACCTTAATTCTTCAACAAACCCTAACCCCCAATTCGATTAAGAGTTTTCCACAAAAAAATCTAGCAACAGAGGGATAGTGGTGATGTATCTTGAGGTTGAAAATGACGAGTTCCAGATAAAACACCAAAATCTAACCTCCTAATAATAAAGGCAACAACGGTGGAGACAGAGAGCCTGGAAAGAAGCAACAACAACCAACGTTTCTTGTGGAACAAGAATGTTGATGGCTTAGCCATAGGGGTGGGGTCAGTGAAATGGGTGGGTTATTGCATTGATCTAGGGTTTGTTTGAATCTTGTTGTGTGGGTGTTGATAGATTTGTAGATTGTACATAGGGGTTGATGATGTGAGATTTTCGTGATATGTGAGAGAGATTGAAGAAGATTTAGACCAGCGGTGGTGTGGTGCAGTGGTAGGTTGGTGGTGGTTGTGGTAGTAGCAGGTGACGGTGGTGGTGGTGGTTGCAGACGGTGGAAGTGATGGCAGGTTGTGGTGGCGGTGGGGGTAACAAAAGAGGGGGGATAAACACACATATATAAATCAATTTTTAAATCTTTTTGTTTTATGTTTTAAAATATTTTTTTATTAATGAGTAAAAAAGACTAATTTGCCCTCATGAGGGGTCTACCGGGGCAGATTTAACCTTGAAAATTGACTGGGTTAGTGATAAAGGATAATTTTTTTTTTTTTGAACATTGACTTTCATTAAACACTGGGAGAAGCCCTCGAAACAAGGACTAACACCCAAAACTAAAACATGTACAAGGGATTAATACACCAATCCTCCTAACGGAGATCTTTAAAATGAGACCTATTCTTTAGCCACAAAAACGAAGTAGATTTTATACTACCAATCAAACAACTAATCTTAGGCTCCTTGTTGTTGAAGGTTTTGTCGTTACGAGTCTTCCATATCATCCAAAATCCCACCAAAATAATACCGTGAACGATGGTCTTTCCCCACTTTCCACCCGGCGTTTGTTTATGTAACAAGAGGAGATCTCTCGTGGATGATACAGAAACGGTATGCAGGCCGCACCATCTCCAAATACTTGACCACACGCCATAAGAAAACCCGCAACCAACGAAGATGTGGTCTGAAGTTTCGAGGTCTACATCACAGAGTTTACACCGGTCATTGGGAACAAAAACATTCCTTTTACTAAGGGCTTCCACCGTCGGAATCCTATCCATTTCTGCCCTCCAAGCGAAAACATGACATTTTAAAGGAACCCACGCTACCCATTTTAAGTTGAAGTAGCCATTGCTAGACAAATGCTCCTTTACCTTTTTCTTGACTTCTGCCACTGTGAAACAATGAAAACCAGCCCAAACCCAAGAATCCTTATTGCTAGAGAGACTAGCCTGGCCCAACAACGTAGAGAGTTCACACCATTCTTGAACCTCTAGCGAATTCATGGTCTGAGAATAATCCACCGGGGCCCAAATTCCGTTGACACGACACTTGCTAACCAGATCTCTTTTGGTCGTTGCATTACGATACAAGAGTGGGAACTTAATCATGAGAGGAACACTTATCAACCAAGCATCCTCCAAAAAACGCAGACTATTACCATCACCTAAGCTTCCTTGTAGCAGCTCAAGAAAATTTTTATCCCCACATTTGAAGTTTTCACAATTCTTCACTATCTCTGTCCAACACCCACTTTTACCTGAAACCCGCGGAAGGCCGAACCAACGGCGTCTACCTTGATGACAAGCCAAAATGATAAGTTTCCACAACGCCCCTTCCTCCACTTTAAAACGCCACACCCATTTCGATAGAAGAGCATCATTGACAATTTTTAAACGACTAATCCCCAAACCATCATTTCTTCTATCACAAGTAACCCTCTCCCAAGAGACCCAATGAAGCTTGTTTTTCTCGCTAGTTGCCGACCAAAGAAAGCGTTTCATTAGACTTTCTAACTTGTTAATCACTCCAACCGGGGCCCTATAAAGGGAAAAGAAGTAAATAGGGAGACTTTATAGAACTGACTTTAGTAAAGTAAGCCTCCCTCCGATTGATAAGAGTCTAGCCTTCCAAGAAGATAGTCTAGATTCGAAAACTTCAACAATCTTCCGCCAACTATTAACTCTATTCATGTTAGCCCTTACCGACACTCCCAAGTAATCAAAAGGGAAGGATCCCACTCTACACCCCACGGCTTCAGCTAGGTTCGCCACTTGGTCATCCACCACCCCCGTACCATAGAGAAAGGATTTATTGATATTTATTTTGAGGCCCAAACAAAGGTAGAAGATCCTAAGAATCATCGCCGCTGTCAAAACGTTATTAGTAGACCAACTCCCCATCAATAGCGCATCATCCGCAAAAAACAAATGCGAGATGTGCGGCCCTTTGTCAGAAAAAGAAACGTCTTCAAACACACCTAATTTAACAGCTTTCTTGAACAAACAGGTGAGCGCTTCCATAGCAATCAAGAAGAGGAAAGGCGAAATCGGGTCACCTTGACGGAGACCTTTAAAGCATTGAAACTCAAAGGCAGGTGACCCGTTTACCAAGACTGCTGATCTCGCGGAGACCAAAATACCCTTGATCCACAACCGCCACTTATCCGGGAACCCCATTTGCTCCATGATAGATAAAAGAAAACACCAATTGACGTTATCATACGCCTTTTCAAAATCAATCTTCATGAAGAAAACACTTTTTTGCCTTCTTTTGCACCAAGATAAGATTTCATTAACCATAAGGGGACCGTCTATGATACTCCTCTCACTTAGAAAACCCGATTGATTTTCAGAGATAATAAAGCCAATCACCTTTTTGAGTCTAACGGACAACACTTTAGAGATAGTTTTACTAATAATGCCCACCAAGGTAATAGGTCTAAAATCTTTCAGACCAAGAGGATTGGTAACCTTAGGAATAAGCGTAATAAAGGAAGAACCACACCCTTTACTGATCGAACCCGTTTCAAAAAATTCAGCCAATATCTTCATAAAATCAGCTTCGAGCAAATGCCAAAAATGGCGCACAAAGTTAAAATTAAACCCGTCCGGGTCCAGGGCTTTATCCTTACCACATTCAAAAACCGCATGTTTAACTTCTTCAACGGTGAAAGGAACAGTAAGCGCAGCCACCATGTTTGCTGGAATTCGTTTAATCTCCTCACAAATAATACGCGGCCTGTTGGGCACCTTCTCTTTGAAATGATTGCTAAAAAACCTCAAGACCTCCTTCTTGACAAGATTTGGTTTCGCTACCCACTCCCCGTTGACCATTAAGCCTTGAATGACATTCGACGCTTTGCTACCATTGATAACACTATGAAAAAAAGCCATATTATCATCCCCATTTTTAGCCCAATTCACCCGAGACTTTTGCAACAAATCTTTAGCAACAAAAATTCATTCTCCTCAATCCCCTTCTTACATTCCATCCAAGCCCATTCTTCCTCCTCGAGTAATTCTCTTTGTTCCATCTCCGATTCAAGCTTCTCTAGATCGGCTTTAAGAGAGGACAGTTCCTCGCCTTCTTTCAAATCAAGACTTTTCTTCCAATCTCTAAGGACCAATTTTAAGTATCTCATTTTGGATGTCAAAACAACATCCGCTGCCCATGTACCTTCGAAGTTTTGTAGAGTATTTGACACCACCGCCTCACAACTCTCTCTGTCTAGCCAAGAGTTGAACCATCTAAAAGGCCGAGGACCAAAATTATCATTTACCAAAGTTAAAAGCAGCGGTCTATGATCAGACAAATGCCTCGGTAACGCCCTTAAACAAGCCTCTGGCCACCGATTCAAAAAATCCAGACAAACCAAAGCTCTATCAATTTTACTAAATCTGAAAATAGAGCCTTTTTTTGTTAAACAAGTATACAAACTCCCCTTCATGCTGTATTCAAAGAGACCCGAAGAGTCAATGAAAACATTAAACGCATCCGCATCGGTTTGATCGAAGAAAGAGTTTTTACGGTCTTCACTATACCGAACGGAATTAAAATCCCCAAGCAAGCACCACAACCCTGTACTATTACGGATAATGTTTGCAATTAACTCCCATATAGGACGCTTTTCGTTCAACTTATGAGGAGCATACATGTTTAGAATATTAAGTTGAGAACCGTCCTCCTTCAAAAACCCTTTGATAATAAGAAAATTCTGGTGCTTGTAAGAAGAAATACACGTAAACTTGCTAGGGTCCCATAAAGAAATTAAACCACCCGAGCGACCCTAGATTCCACAAAATCCGTCTCTACCCTTGAATTACCCCAAAACTTAGAAAAGTCAAAGCCAGACAGTTCACTGCACTGAGTTTCCTGGAGTGCAATAAACGAAACCCCATTTTCCTTTTTTAAACGTCTAACCCACGAGTCTTTACCTTTCACTCCCAATCCCCTAATATTCAATGACAAGAAATTCATACCTTAACTTTTTGTAACCCTTCATCAATTAAAACACCAGTGACCAAATCTGTACAATCTTGTAAATGTGCTCCCAAGGAAACACCTAAATTAATTGTCTTTTCCACTTCTGAAACTTCAAAAACTTGAACTTGTGGCTTGGCAATCTCCGGCAAAAGACTCCTTTCCGCTGGGGGAACAACATCATTTGTCGACTGAACTACTTCATCCTCCACTTCTCCTACCAACTGAGCGAAGGATCTCAGTCGAGTTGAAGTTTGTCTGTCCACATTTATCCCCACATTAAGGTTCTCCTGAAAAGTGATCTCTTGTGCTGGAGCAATCGGTGAATCAACAGGCAATCTCATTTGAGCTAGGACTTGGGTTGGATCCATAGGCCCAATAAGACTGTTGAGATCAAACGGGTCCCCATTGCTGGACCTAGGTCTATTTCTTTTTTTAGATGGGCCTGAAGAATTACTTGATCCACTGCCTTTTGTTCTTTTAAAACGAAGTTTTTTCCTCTTTTTGGACAGGACACAAGAAAAGCCCTTAATCTTTCGATTATTTCCACATGCAGTCCCCATTCCGTTATTCACTCCTTTTCTAAAATACCTTCCATTTGAATCATGGTCAACACTTAAATCCACCGAGCAGTTATCTTCGTCATTATGGCATGCTGATTTCAAGGGATTCCCTTTAGTAATTTCGGGAGTTACCAAAAAAACCTCCGAATCATTAATTGTTTTTTCCGAACCCTCTCCGGTGACAGGCGTAACCTTCTCCGGCGAAGTAAACGGCGAGGAAGCATTTGCCTCCCCTACTGGATCTTCATTAACAGTATCCTCCTCTATCGCCGATTCCGAATCACTACTAGCTTGTACCACATCAACCTTAACATAATCCGGTACCCAATCAGATTGTTCTTCTAGGACCCACACCCGAAACTTCCTTGTCTTCCAATTTAACGTAATTTCATCTGCAATCCTTTTACCATCGCCGACTAGTACACCAACGTATTCAAACGAAAGATCACTATCCTTTTCAGAGATGTTCGCCTTGTGGACAATCTTGCCGAACATGCCTCCAATTAAATCAAAAACTTCATTAGAACAAAAATGCAAAGGGACTCCTTGTATCTTAAGCCAGGCTATCCTCTCAAATCCTAAAGATTGTCCCTCCCACATAAAAATGGAGGAGAAACGCTCCTTCATTAGAACTGCTGCTTCAAGGACCAACTTGGCCTGCTCGTTATCTTCGAAAGAGAGGAGAACTTCCAAACCTCCTAGATATTGAACACAACCATAACCCGGGCAGATTGAATTCAAAGTCACGTAAATCCTCTTAATCTCCTCAACGTTCACCATTTTGGCCACAAGTGCCTTCCCATGCACAGCAGAGAAGGCGTTCACGTTGCTCTCCACCGTTACAGATTTCCCCACTAAGGAATCCTTGAACGATCTAGAACCAGACGCAAAGGAGCCCAAGTTGTGCCCCCGATTACTCTCTTTATTGTGTGTATTATTATCATTAGTAGTAAAAAATTTCTCACTCTCTTTAGTGTTTATATTATTATCATTATTATGGAAGAATCTCTCACCATTCAGACCAATCTCTCCATCTTCTAACACAAAACGAGCAATGTTAAACCAGGGTTTATACTCTCCCAAACGAATTCCTTTAAGATTGCGAAGGAGTTCCGTTTTATCTTTAACATCCAACACCGAGATAAAGCCAAAACGGTTACCACTTTTATCACGTTTTCTTGCTATGTACAGATCGTAGATCTGTCCAAACGGCCTGACCTGTGCTGCTAAGTCGGCGCCGCTACAACCCTTGGGGAGATTAGAAACGAACAGTTTGGTAATGCGAGCTTGAATATTTTCCGGGATGGGAGCCCAGCGTCGGCGCTGCTCGTGTTTTTCAAATGTCATCTTTGCACATCCCACTACACTGTTACACCCAATAATTAAATTAAAGAACAATTGTGCAAGGTTTTGAAACATAAAGGACAATTTTCATTAATTTTTAAATTAAAGAAAATAGCAATACTATACTCAAATTAAAGAGAACAAAATACCCATTTTTGTGATGTATTTTAGCAAAAATGTATTAACATATAAAATAATTATGGTCGATTAAAAATCGATGGAATGTTGACTTAAAATAGGGGAAATGTAATTACTATTTAAATAAGCAAAAAATGAGTAATGTTTAAAGAATTAAAATGTAATAAGATGAAGGATTTAAAGTGTAATTATTGTTTTAAAGACTAATACACCTCCTTATTTTAAGGTTTTACCTCATGATTAAACTAAAAAAACTTCTTTAACTTTAGGAAAAATTACAGAATTCGTCCTTTATGTTTGCATCGTTTTTCAGTGGATGTCCTTTAACTTCAAAATTGACGAGAATCGTCCTTTATGTTGTAAAATCTTGCAGCTTTCGTCCTTTAGCACTAACCCAGTTAGTTTTCATGGTTAATTCTGACTAGATTGGACCCCACATAAGGGTAAATTGGTCTTTTCATCCACTAATCAAATATTAAATATATAAAACAATAAGAATTTTCTAAAATTAAAATATTTTATAAAAACAAAAACCATTAACTCTCTTCTCTTTCTCTCTCAACTTCAGGTCCCTCTATCCACCTTTCTTACACCACCAGCCACCACCCAACCTCCGATAACCACTACCACCCAACATTCGGCAACCACCACAGCCCCATCTTTGACCTGCAGCCACGATCTTCACTCAATGTAACACCCCAAAAATGAGTAAAAGCAAAAAGGGGATAGGAAATACTCACTTGAAATTCATTGTGTAAGTATTAGCAAGTAGCAACAAGTCTGAACTTGGATTAATTGAGCTCTTGTATCCTATTACAAATAAATGATGCCTTAAATTCTAATGAAAATATACTTGTTTCATTTATTGATTGTATAGATAGTTTATTCAACTACCTAGACTCGAATGCGCGTCTTAAAGCGTGTATGACTTAACGAACCGATTGTACTTGGTTTAGTTTCTAGAAAATATATGTTAATGTATAGTTATATACAATATATACTTTATTATGATATATTCAGGATTTCACGACTTGAGACTAGTTGTAAAAGAAGCATTTAGACTAGTGAAAATAATGTACGCGTAACTTGATTCGCGTTTAGTTTGTTTGAAGACCGGATAATATATGCATTATGTTTATTTATGTACGCTTTTATATCATGATGAAATAAAGTTTGAATAGCGTATATTTGTAACATATAGCTTCTTTTGTACAAAATTATAATTATATTTTGTAAAAATTTGGGCAGATTTCCTCTGTTTTTGTATAAAACCGACAACTCACGTTGTCTATATTTTTCCAAAATCAATCAAATGGACACATATACACGACGCGTGGTTTAACTTGTTAAAACTATAATATGCGAGGAACTATACTTTTCGACAAGTAAAAATTAAATATATAGTCCGACATTTGATAGTTGTCATAATAATATAACTATAAGTTAGTCGTTATGTAACATCCCGTTTTTTTTTAAAATAATATGTCTTGGTTCATAATTATTTGTGAATGAAAAGGGTCGTTAATCGTCAAAACGAACCAAGAATATGCGAGGTGGATATTTATGTATCTAAATGTAGTCGAAGAGCAAGTGACGGTTAGCATGATTATTAGGGATGTGAGATCTAGGCGAGTGGTTAGGATTATAGGAGGCCGTTTGATAATAATATAATATATTCTATTATATTTGACCTTACTCCGTTTTTAATGAAGCTTAGGTCAAAACGTAGAAAAAAATATGCTCATCTTAACAGTATATTCATATTTTTATAAAACATTATATGTTAAAAGTTAAACGAGATAAACGAGTGAAGCAGCTGAATTAATTATAATAATAATAATAATAATATAACTTCATAGATTGTAATGTTTCGTGGGAAGGCAAGCAAGCAGCCTAGCTGCACATCAGTGGCGGATCCAGGATTTTTTTTCTATGGGTTCCTTTTTTTTGGTGGTCATATTTCTAACAGCCAAACGCTAGAATTTTCAGGTCGGGTCGGGTCGGAAAATAAAGTAATCATTCCATTAGCCCTAGAGTTTTTAGTTCGGGTTGGATCGCAAAACTTATAATTATGAAATAGTGCCTATAGTTGTGATCTTTACTTACAGAAATCAGTGAATCGCCTACGCGGCATATGCCCAGATTCTGCATACTCCTCTTGGCTGCCCTGTGTCTTGTGTAACTGCAACACCAAAGGTCTTCTTGTAACAATCAATCCTACAGTTAGAAATTCCAGAATTGAAATATATAAAGAGATATAATCAATTTGAACATAGAACAAATAGGATAAAGCATGAGCTCCATCTTTCACAAGCCAAAATTAAAGCATGAAGCATAAGCACTAGAATCCTTCATTTGCTTAACGTTATAAAACAAATGATTGAACACAAACAATAACGGATTTTCTTGTTTGTGTTTGTTATGTCACAAAAGAATGGTTCACAAACACAACAACCCATTGATACGAAATTTATTATTTGTTTTTCAATTTTAAATCAAAAGCATGATTATAATTATTTTGACTTTCAAAGTTGCCGGGAACCTCATCTATTCCGAACTTCCGATCAAACCGAATTCAAACTCAAATTTTGAATCTCATTTTTTTTCGAAACAAAACGACTGCAAAATGCGATTAAAAAAAAAAAGTAAATGTTAGCATTAATATATTGCACCTAAAAATGTTCTCTGCAATTAGACACCTCAATTAGTATAACAATAGAAGCATATACAAATTATAAAATGACATGAAAAGAAAGGAGAAGGTTAATACGCCATATTATTGAAGATTCACCTAAAACCATTCAAATTAATAACCTGCAGAACATTGTAATTTGTAAAGCTAAAACCATTTCAATAACAACATATTAATAGTTGACTGAATGGTGATAATCAAATTAGGAAGCAAAAGTTGTGATTCTATTGATTTAATGAAAATGAGTTCACTGGGAAATCAAATAAAACAACATAGAAAATGGGATGGGAGTTCAGAGGTTACAGATTAGGGATGGGAAGAAGAAGGTCACACACATACATCATATTCGTTATGCTTCATGTGACACTAACCAATTCCAATAGTTTGTTTGGCTGCATTAATTGGGCTGGTTGGGCTCGGGTCCAATTCATAACATTTTGTTTGGTAGGGCAAGAGTGCAAGACATTAAACATGTAAACTAATTTTGAACTAAAAAAAGGTTGGAAACCAAGAAAACGGCTGAAACGGGTTTCGAACCTGGAACATCTACATTGTAAGGGGCGGGGTTTTACCACTAAGGCACCAACACCTTTTAGTAATGGGTTCCTTAGATAATTTCTTTATGGGTTCCTTTATTTTTTTCCTATATACGTTAACACTAAAAATTACAAACCGAGTGGGTTCCCGGGAACCCGGCGGTCATAGCCTAAATCCGCCCCTGCTGCACATTTTCATCCCACGTCGACTGGATGAAAAAGTTTGAGGTGCTTGCTTCTTTTATAAATAGAGCTCACAGGAGTTATATTAGATATAAGTTTTGGTTTGGGAACACTCTAGTATAAGAGGATCTTGAGCCTACGATACCCTGTTGGGTCTTGTTAATAGTCATTTTTGGAGTACGAGTAGGAGCACGAATAGGGAGACTTTACATCAGCGTGCCGTAGATACTTTTGAGGTATGTTCTCATTTAAGTTATGTTTAGTTAATTATTATTTTTACTAGTATTATTATTAATAGTAGTTTAGAGTTGTTATTTTTAGGTGTTAGGATTATTATTAGGGGTGGATATCGGGTAGCCTAGCCTTAGTTAGGCATGGACTGATCATCCATGCTTAAATAAGGTAGCGCTAACCAATATCCAACTGTAATAATAATTAGTTAGGTGTACCGTTACCTAACCTAGGGTGGTATAATTGTATCAGGACCTTGAGATAGTACCTGGTTGTATTAGCGTTGTAAACCGCTAAAGGACGGATAAAGAGGTGAGTTACTTAAACTATTTTCAAAACGTGATACTTGCTCATAAAATTGTTTTGGTGGTGATTGATCATGTATATGCATCGAACCATAGGTGTGGGCATCCAGGGTGTTATATATATTATAATGATCATTATATTTTCCATGCGTGGACATACACGTACAGCTATATGGGTTGTGTTTACGCTGTATGTGTGAATATATAATGCTTAGGCCGGATTATGATTATGGTGACATGCAAGGAGCTCATACTTGATCAATAAAATGTTTATGTGGGTGGTTCACTCACCAGCTGTGTGCTGACGTATTTTTATTACTCGAGCATGTATCACAGGTTGATGGTCTAAGGAATGGGAGTTCCTAGCTGAAAGTTGGAATACTTTAGACGGTTCATCTTATTATGGTTAAGCTTTGTTTAGCTTGGTGGTACTTGGATCGCACTAGCTTGTAATAAATACTCAAGTTATGTAATGAGATTACGTTTCCGCTTTAAGTTTGCGCCGACTGGTCACTGTAAGTGCCCCGACCTGGGCGGGGTGTGACACGTTATTTGATTCGTCAAGCTCACAAATAAATAATTTTTGTTACAACTCGGTTCGGTTCGATAAGTCTTTAGAAAAAATATTTATATACATTATACACGAAAATAAATAAATAAATAAATAAACTGAGGTCATGGCGTGTTATACCTTCCCGCGAACAACTCTCGAATCGATACGCATTCGTCTAGAACTAGAGTTTGACCAACTTCGGCTGTTGAACAAGATTGCCCAGCTGACCATGGTTGACTGAGGTTGACCGAATCGAATCTTGACCAAATCTGAACCGGGAATAACACCGAAACAGACACGACCAGGTTTGATACTAGAATTGTATTGTAAAAATGTGAACTTGTATTTGTAATTTGTATAAGTGTACATGTAACACCCAAAAAATGAGTAAAAGCAAAAAGGGGATAGGAAATACTCACCAACATTTCTTATGTTGACAAAACCTATTTTGTACATGTTTCAGGTGCAGTTTGATCTTAGTTCCATAGCATTGGATTTTAGCGCTTGCTTTTAATAAGTTATTTCAAATTTCATGTTTCGTTCAGACTTTTGTATTTTTTTTCCATTTCATCTATGTAAGACAATTTAAATTATTCAATAATATATTTATATTTTTGTACCATGTGCTTTTGAACAATCGTCACTACGTGACACCTCGATGATTCTGCCATCGGTTGGGGTGTTACACTCAAGAAACCCCTAAATCCAAAAATCCCAAAACCCAACCACAATCTTCACCCAAAAACATCGATACCCGTCGTCCCTCTCTCCCTGCCTTTTTTCCACCACCACCATCCGACCACCACCCCAACCTTAATAAACGATCTTTTACACAAAACAAAATTAACCTATGAAAATCAAAATACGATCTGTGACAAAACCTGAACCCTAAAAATTGAGAAACATCGAAAGGAGGTGAATCAGGGGGGTAGCACCTGAAGCTGATCATGTTTGTGAAGTTGTTAATATTGGTTTCGATTAATGCTTTCGGTGTTAGGGATTAAATGACGGTTGTTGAAGGAGGGTATAGGTTTGATTCAGATCTTGAAATGGGTTTGGGTGTTTGTAGTAGTTGTGGATTTCAGTGGTGATGGTGATTCACTTGGCGTCGCCGATGGTTTCCTGTTGCTGTCAGTCGTGGTGGTTTGGTACAAACAGTCGTGATGATGTCGGTCGTGATGGTGGTTCGTTTGATGTCAGCGGTGGTTTCCTGGTGCTGTCGGTGGTTGTTGCGAAGATGGTGGTGGTGCTCGTCGTTGCCGGAGGTTGGGCCGGTGGTAGTCAGATGTTGGTGGTGGAGAAAAGGTAGAGAGGGGGAGTTGCAATAGAGAAAGAGAAGAGTTGTTGGTGGTGATAAAGATGATAGAGATGAGGGTAAAAATGTCATTTTACTATCATGTGGGTCCACATGACCAAACTTAACAATAAAAACTAACCAAGTTAGGCCTAAAGGACGAGAACTGCAAGATTTTAAAACATAAAGGACGATTCTCGTCAATTTTGAAGTTAAAGGACATCTACTGAAAAACGATGCAAACATAAAGGACGATTTCTGTAATTTTTCCTTAACTTTAAATTTCTTAAAATGTCATTTTCAAATACATTATAAAATTATATATATATATATATATATATATAATTATATAGATATATATTAAGAATAGTGAAAAACTCAATCTTTTCCATTACACTTACAACACCTATATATACAAAGATGTTACAAGACTAGATGAGACAATTAATTACAATTGACTTGATTTGACTATTGACTTGACTATTCAATGGGTGAGAGATTGGACTTGACAATTAATTACAATTGACTTGACTATTGACTTGACTTTTCTTATGATTAATGTGAAGGCAATATTTGTGGGATTGCCTAATACCCCCCATCAATGCGAGGCGGAGGATGTAGACGAAGCATTGCTCGAAACTTCTCAAAGAGCGGCTTTGGAAGACTCTTCGTGAATATGTCGGCGACTTGTTGATCTGTTGAGATGAAACGAGTGTGAAGGCGACCTGCAACAACTAATTCTCAAACGAAGTGGTAGTCAAGATCTATGTGTTTAGCTCTTTTGTGAGAGATTGGATTTTGGCTTAAAAATAGAGCACTTTTTGTAACATCGCGAATTTCCCCTAATTTTTTTGATAAAAAGAATGTATTGTTTTAAACAATATATGTTTTTAAATACCTTAAACTAATAATTATTTGTATCTCGACACTTTTGTACGTTTTAAAAATATTTCGAGTCACTTTCGGGCTTATATAATCATATTATGAATTTAGAATAATATAGTTTTAGGGAAATAATTGCCAAAAAAAGATTTGTGTGGACCGGGACTCGAACCCGCGTCCACAGCCAACCAACACACAGTGACAACCAACTGAGCCAGCTATCATCTTGTGTAGTATTTCAGAAGAAAATAAACTTAACACATTCCTTAAATTGATCAGTCAAAGTCTTAGTCAAACAGTCAAAGTCTTAGTCAAACAGTCAAAGTCTTATTCAAACAGTCAAAGTCTTAGTCAAATAGTCAATTCATCATAAAACCTTACTTTATGGTGTTGACCAATTTTAATGGCTAATTGACTCCAAAACTAGTATAAAAACCCACCTATGACCCATTATACTTTGCACCTCTAAATCGATTGTTTCAATCCGATTAAACTTTCCCTCATACCTTTCTTCTATAGTCTATTACTTCTACAACTGAAGCTTTGATTATAAGCTCTTGTAATTGGCGAATTGGAAGCTTGATATTCTTTCTTTTTCGTTTTCTTCAATTTGGACTAGCTACGTTGTTGAGTCTTTGGGATTCGCCTCGCATACATTCACAACACTTAGAGGATAATTCACCTTAGCCAATGTGAGTTTACATAGCCCCTTTTCTCTTTTACATTTTTGGGGTGAAACATGTTTAAACATTTTATACTATCATTTACTCATACTTACTCGTAATTCAAATACACTATCATTCTATCATTTGACTGTAACAAAAAGACACTGTACAATCATTAACAATGATCAAGCCGCCTGTTTAGATTATAGCGCTATAGGTCTGACAAACCCATCCCCCCGCATAAATTCAGGGATGATCGATAACAGTAACAACATTTAACTAACTTGCGAGTTAGTCATCAGTCGACACAAGGTTTGATTGTACAAAGACGCATTGTTACATGTCGGACTCATACTCTATCATCATACAACTGTGATTGTTGTACAAACTATTATTATCTATCATATTCCAAAAACCTATGTAATTCTCACCAACTTTTGTTGACCCAAAATATTTTCAAACTTAACATGTTTCAGGTTATACTTGCATGAAGATTTGATTTAATGCTTGAAGATGTGTAGCTAGTATTTTCAACTTGTGATGTACAAATTCTTAGAACAATTGTATGTAATTTATTTAAATCATTTAATGAAATTTATTATTCACCATGAGCTACTGAACAATCATCAATACGTGACATCCCGATGTTTCCGCCATCGGTTGGGGTGTTACACTTTTATTGTCACAAAATAGCGTTGGGGTTCCCGGTGGTAATGCATGAAGCTCTCGAAGTAGATGAATAACCCAAATGATTTCCGAAGCCGTGTTCGCCATTGCTCGATATTCCGATTCACAACTTGAACGGGAGACCGTGGGTTGTTTCTTTGCACTCCAAGATACCAAATTTCCACCTAGATAAATGCAATAGCCATAGGTGGATCTTCGTGTGTCAATGCAACGTGCCCAATCTGCTTCAGAAAAACCTAATAAAACAGTGTTAGGTGGTCTATCAAATGTTAGACCATATGATTAAGTTCCCTTGGCATAACGAAGGATTCTTTTGACAAGTTGAAAGTGAGTGATGGTGGGTTGTTGTAGGTATTGATTGGCTTGGTTCACGACAAAGGAGAGATTAGGACGGGTAATGGTGAGGTATATGAGAGCACCGACGAGAGAGCGATAAAGAGTGAGATCATGAAAAGGTTGTCCGTTGGAGTTGAATATATCCTTGGGAGTGAGGGGAGTGGCTACAAGCTTGGAATCAAGGAGACTGGCTCATGATAGAATGTCATGAGAATACTTTGATTGGTTTAAGAATAGACCTGTCTTTGTGTGAGTTACTTCTAAGCCAAGGAAGAAACTCAGAAGTCCAAGATCCTTGATTTTGAATTCTTTGTTTATACGTGATGTGAATGTGGAGATAAATTTTTCATTGTTGCCGTAATGATTATGTCATCCACGTAAACTAGAAGATAGATTAAAATGCCATCACGATTAAAGATAAAACAAAGAAGGGTCGTCTCGACTACATGTGAAACCCATGGTTTGAAGAAATGAACTTAATCGCTAAAACCAAGCTCGCGGGGCTTGTTTTAAACCATAAATGGCGCGATTGAGTTTGCACACATGAGTTGGGTGTTTCGGGTCCTCAAATCCCGGTGGTTGTTCCATAAAAATAGTTTCGGTAAGATTACCGTTTAGAAAAGCATTGTTTACATCAAGTTGTCGAAGTTTCCATTTATTAATAGTAGCAAGACTAAGAACGACACGAATGGTGGAAGACTTGACAACGGGACTAAAGGTATGAGAAAAATCTAGTCCCGATACTTGATTAAAACCTTGTGCCACAAGACGTGCTTTGTAGCGATTGATGGAACCATCGGCTTTGTATTTTATTCGATATATCCATTTGGAGCCAATGATGTTGGTAGAGATTGGGCGAGGAATGAGATGCCAAGTTTGGTTTGTATGGAGGGCTTTAAGTTCATCTTTCAATGCATGAACCCATTTTGAATCTTTCAAGGCGGTTTTAATGCCTTTGGGTACATGAGAGGAGAGAAGAGAATAATGAAGAGGATGGAAGGAAAATTGGGATAAGTTGGCGAAATGTTTTGGTTTGAAAATACCATATTTTGACCGAGTTGTCATAGGATGATTATTTGTGGTTAAAGGATTATTTGGAATTGGATTGGGAATAGGTGAGGGTGGAGGTGGTGGTTGAGAGGATTGAGCGGATGAGGGAATTTGTTTTGATGAGAATTGGTTGGCCGATTCGGAAGGGGAAAGGTGGGACGCATCGGATTGGTGGGCTGAAGTTGAGGAATCAATTTGGGCTGAGAAAGAGGGAGTTTGACTTTTGGGTCGGATGAGGTGTATTAAAGGAGGTAGAAGTGGGTGGGTTTGTTGATGGGCTAGATGGGCTTAAAGGAGAGTTGGGGGGGATGGCGCTGGTGTAACACCCCAAAACCATTCGTTCGCCTAACTACGCCCTTAGGCGTGATTAGGAAAAAATATTAAAACGAGACTTAGAGAATAGAATATGGGTTATATTCTAATATGGAAATAACCTAGTAAATAATATTATGTTTATAAATGAATAAAAGGTGTTTGAAACTAGCTTATGAGTTAGTTTCTTTTTATATAGCAAAATGAACCGAGACTAAACTTGAGGGACTACAGTTGCCATCTAGCCAAACAAGAAATATGTAAATGGTAAATAAGTATAAACACACACACAAGTGTGTGTGTGTCGACTTCAACATCAGGAGATTACATCTCCTTCACCAACCCAAACCATAACTTAATAATATGCTTGAATCCAAGCCAAATCAAGGGGTTTTTCAATGCATTAGCAAGAAAGGGATCATCTAAGGCCTAATGAACATCAAGGTACCTTTAATTCGTGTTGAATTTGATGTTAAACTCGTTTTTAATTTGGGTCAAAATCTAGGGTTTTGACAAAACGTGAATTTATGAGTTGTTAGAGGTTTCTCTAGCTTTAGGGAGCCTCAATTAGGTATAATTCGGGTATGAATCACATTCTACATGTGCATTTGATTTGGACCATATGATTATGTGAATATGTAAGATTTGGGGTTTAACTTCTAGGTTGAAACCCCACATGATTAATAGTTTTGGGTGACTCTTAGGAGTTGACATAATGATCAAATTAGATGAAATGCCTAAATATCATGTTATGTTGATAATTAGATACGTGGGTATATTTTGGTTAAAATTAGATTCTTGAAATCAAGTATTTTGGGTGGATGCACACCAAGTGTTTGATGAAATGCCTCAATAGTCTTGTTTGCAAATTGAGGTGATAACTTGATTTGGGTAATCATGGAATTACCCGTATATAAAACGTGAAACACATGTTTAAAATATGAATCACACCATACATGAAAAGTTTAGCCAAATGATAATTGGGAAAACGAAATAAGGGTGTGAATAAACTCATGAGATGTGTTAGTTATTGGATATGATGACTAACTTAACTAATCTTATGAGTATAGTGAAGGTTGATCTTGTCAAGCTAGGTGCAAGCTTGAATGGAATGGATCAAAGAACAAGACGAGTCAAGAGGATATGAGCCTAAAGTGCAAGTAAATGGGAATGAATACAAGTAAGTTGTACTTACACCACTAGACTATAACATAGCTTAATTGTTGTATACATTCGTCTCGAATCTAGTGTATGTGATAATGGTAAATCCCAAGGGGTGGAATGTATTAAATGAGTTGCCTTATGTGCACTCAAAACAAAACGTGGTTTACGACTTTAATCGAGACAATGAGTTATGACCGAATGGTGAAATTTATCAAACGGGTCAATTAAGAAGGTATGTGAGAAATGATGTTTTAATCCAAATGGAATCAATTGAATGAAATCATTAAGCATGATGTTAAATGGGTCAAGTTGTGTCACTTGAACCATGGGTAAAAACTTGTGTAATATAGTAACTTGAACTATGGGTCTAAACGGGTCAAATGGTGAAGTCCTCATCATTTGAGTCCAATACTTGATGCTTGTATTTCAAGCAATAAGATTCATGAGGTTAAACGGATCAAATGGCAAGGTATTACCATTTGAGTTTTGAGGAATTAATGTGTATATTTAGAAAGCACGCAGGTAGATGCATTTGCGCATGCACGCTTGATGCTAAGAATCGTGGAGGATACGCACAAGGTATGAGAATGGGTCAACACCACCCGGTAAGTCCGTAGTCGAATAAACGCCTTCGGGCGAAGCAACATAGGTGATAAAAGTACTCACATGAGGTGTGGGTGCCAATCAAGTAAGTTATTTTCATAACTGTGTCAAATGCGCGCTAATGCGCTTAGAATTGACTAAACAAGTGAAAACTTGAGAAATGATGAAACTCTAAGTCCGGAAGGACTTAGAGGTTTTTAAACAAGTCATTGAGTCAAAAACATTGGATTTGAAACAAGAAGTTTCGCCACGAATGGCTAAATTGAAAAATTTGGTCATGAGGGGCATTTTGGGGATTTAAAGGATTAATAAAGGTTGATTCTAAGAATCTAAGTCGTAATGAAACAAATCGGACAAACGCTTTTGTTGATCAAGTGTCTAATGACTTGACAACTCAAACGGTATGCGATTTAAGTGGTCAAAAGTGCCTTGTTTGATTTAAGGCCTTAATGGGTCAAATTGGGTAAAAGTCGCTATAAACATTCAAAACTAAGAACCGGATCATGGCGACATAAACCGGACCATAATTTCAGTCAAACAAAGGTTTATTTAGAGGGTGTTTGGGATTGCGTTTTGAAAGTGATTTTTAGATTATTGCGTTTTGAAAACGCAGATAATCAGTTTTTAGTGTTTGGGATTGCGTTTGAAAACGCAGAAAATCAGTTTTTTAGGCTACCAAAACGCAATAATCTATAAGCAGCTCCACCCCTGCTTTTTCAAAACGCATAATCTGTTTTGAATAATCAATCCCAAACACCCCTTTAGTTGGCAAGTCATTACTTAGGCTTCGGGAATCATCAAATGCAGTTGCGATATGATTCCCATGCTTAAAAATCACCAAAAATCGATCAGAAGCTTTGCGCGGCCGCGCGCTTAAACCGACCGGCCGCGCGCTTTGACCTACATGTCAGCACGATCTTTAAAATTCCATATAAAATCGTAGAAAAATCGTTAGGAGGTGTTCTTTATATGCCTGGAAAGCTCTCGGAGCGTAGAACAATTCTCATTTGAAAGTCAAAGTCAGATTTTGGGGTTTAGAAGGGGTAAAAGCGATCCGAACAACTGCTGCGCATAAGTTGCAGCAGTTTGTTCTCCTGATAAAGGGCCGTTTGGCCTGGTTCGTTCCGTTTCGACATGTAACGACTATCGTACTAGTTCAATGTTTCATTTGACCACTCACTAACCATTCTTTGTGTAATGGTGTTAGGTAAACATGTGATGGAAGTCCCAGAGCAAGGATCAAGTCGCGATAAGAGCCGAACACGCCCGATCACTCATACAAGCTTCCGCACTAGAATCTAACGAACTCCCGTTAAAAACATAAACTTTAATACATTCTTTTTTTTTTTGTAGCAATGATGTAAAATTTATTGGAACAAAACGTGTATGGGATTCATTAAGTTGGGTTTTCATAATTTACCAAAGTTTTAATCGGGAGTGGTTTAAGTAAGGTCCAAACCCGTATGATTTGGGTGTTGATCGCGTGATTACGGGTTGGGGTCTTACAGCTGGGCTGTTGGTTGGGGAAGGAATAATGTAATCTGGACAATGGGTGCAAGGTGGAGATGTGGATGGGTTTTGCACATTTTTGGTGAAGGTGGATATTTTTGTTATAGGTGTGGGTAAAGAGTCTTCAAAATTTGTGAAGGGGAGTTGGTTGGAGTTAGAGGATGCGGAAGTAGAGTGAAAGGGAAAAACATCTTGGTCAAATTTGGCATGTCTTGTAGTGTAAATTCGACCCGTAGAAGGGTCGAGACATCTAAAACCTTTGTATTTCGGACTATATCCAATAAAAATACGTGGAGCACTTCGTGGTAATAGTTTGTGTTTAGTATAGTCTCGAAGATATGGATAGACAAGACATCCAAAAATGCGAAGATTGGAGTAAGATGGAGGTTGTTTAAAAAGAATTTCAAAAGGAGATTTGTTGTCAAGAAGTTTTGTGGGGAGACGGTTTATGATGTATGTAGCGGAAGTGAAGGCATCAAACCACAACTTTGGTGGGGCATGAGCATTAAACATCATGGCTAATCCGGTTTCGGTGATGTGATGGTGTTTCTGTTCGGCCCGAACGTTTTGTTCCAGTGTGTGAGGACAAGATAAGTGATGATGTATGCTTTGCTCTTGAAAACAATTTTCAACTCGGTGGTTTGTAAACTCGGTTCCACCATCACTTTGAAAAACTTTGACATTTGTGGAAAATTGGTTTTGGACAAAGGTTAAGAATATGGTGAGAATATTGTAGAAATCGGATTTAGCCTTGAGAGGATAAAATCATGTGAACCGAGAATAATCATCTACAAATATTACATAATATAAGTAGCCATCGGTTGAGGCAATGGGTGCGGGTCCCCAAAGATCACAATGAATTAAGTCTAAAACTTGTTACACGCGTTTATTATTTTTAACAAAAGGTAGATGTTTGGCTTTTGATAGTTCACAAGAATGACATAAACCCGGTTTGGGTAATAGAGATGTAACAAAAACATGACCAACTTTATTTAATGTAGTGATAGTATCAAAAGAGACATGTCCTAGGCGACTATGCCATTTATTGAACGAAGCACGAAGATGTGAAGCGGAAAGAGCAGCAACAAGAGACTTGTGACTTTAGGTAAGAACATAGAAATCATTTTCGCAGATGCCTCTAGCAAGAACTTCCCCTGTTTTTTGGTTTTGAATATGAAAATAATTGTTATAAACTAAAACATCTAAGGGAGAATCATTTTTTAGTCTACTAATGGATAGCAGATTCTATGTGAGATTATGAACGACAATAACATTTTGTAAAGAAAGAGAGTTTGTTAGAGATGTGGTCCCGGTGTGAGTAACGGGCAATGTTTGACCATTGCCAAAGGTAACACGCATATTACCCTTGTGTGGTTTTGAATCATTTAGACCATGAATATTTTTAATCATATGTGTAGTTGCACCTGAATCGGTCGTCCAAGCCGGAGTTTCGAATGCAATGTTACATTAAGCATGGAGGGCATGGGCTAGATCTGTATCTAGCGTGGCGGCTTTTGGAGCATAAAATGATAGAGTGGGACAAGCACTAGCATAGTGGCCTTCTTTGCGACAAAGTTGGCAATGAGAGACGCGTTTGGTGTAATGATTTCCACGGCCCTGTGAAGAATTTAATCGGCCTCGACCACAAAAGGATGAGGGTCGATTGGTTTTGGTTGATAGATCGAATGAAGCGGCCATGAATGTGGTGGAGTAGGGGAAAAACGATCAGGAAAGGGAATAAAAGAGGCGATTGAAAAAGAAAGAAGGAGAAGGGCAAGGATCTGAGGCTGATACCATGAGAATAGGGAAAAACTCAATCTTTTTCATTACACTTACAACACCTATATATACAAAGATGTTACAAGACTAGAGGAGACAATTAATTACAACTGACTTGACTTGACTATTTAATGGGAGAGAGATTGGACTTGACAATTAATTACAACTGACTTGACTATTGACTTGACTTTGGACTTGACTTTTCTTATGATTAATGTGAAGGCAATATTTGAGGGATTGCCTAATATATATTAAATATATTTACAAAAGTTATACAACTAAAAAGTTTGTTTAGACCGCGAGCTTGTTCGAGCTTGATATGTGACGCTCAAGCTCAGCTCGATTCGAGTTTTAGTGAGCCCGTCTTAAGTATCATATGAGCGGCTTAACTCTTTTACACCCTTAACTTTTATGCAAAACAATCAAGGCTCGAATACGAGTCGGGTCAAGGTCAACATCACTAATTGCTTCCCGTGATAAAACAAAAAGGAAACAGGTGGTATTCATAGTGTTTGTGTTTAGGTAATTAATTGATCATGTCTATGCAAGTCCCTAATCATGTTAAGATAACATAAATGTTTTTGAACATACTATTACATATAAGAACCGGTTAACTACATATATATATATATATATATATTCAAATATAGTCAGTTTGATAAGAATATTGTTTTATTTGGTGTCACCCAATGTGGTTGATTGGATATCCATAATAAAGATTGAATAGACATGTCATTTTCACATATGCTTATTTAACACATCAGAATCGCCTATATTCATTATCATGACAACATATCATTTGATACCAATTTTGTTGTTTTTTTTTCAGGTTCACGTCACAACTTTACACATCAGAACCGCCTATCATCATTATCAAATGTTGATCCTTTACAAATTTGTTTTTTTTTTCTCAAAAAAGGCTTATTCCTTTTACGGTACCTACATTTTATCACTTCATATTAGATTTATCTATCTCGGAAAGCTATGCGGGGATAAACTAGTTACATCAATAAAAACTTAAAAGCTTGTTACATTTTTGTGTAATAAACACTCGAATGATTAACATAATCCCCCCCCCCCCCCCCCCCCCCTTTTTACCAAAAAGCAAAAACTAATTATTATTTTTTCTGATACATTTTTTGAAAACCATTTGATCCTTGTTAGCATATCATTCCTACACACTTGTTGCACTCAAACACTTAGCTACATAAGTTAAAACTTCCGGTCTTGTTAGCACAAATCAAACACTTGCATAAACATATACTCTAACACACCACCATGGCACCATCTTGATGGTCACAGGATTATTCCGGCTTGCCTATCGGTGATGACTTAGCGGTATCCACCACCGCTGGTGCTTCCTCCAAGCAACTGGTGTCATCGCTGCTGATCACACCACCACTCATTAGCTTCTCCACTTCTTCCATGCTGCATATGTGAATCTTTGTAGCCATCCTTGCAAACTCACTACATATATAAATGTTGATGGATTTAATGCATATAGTGGCGAAGCTTGAAAAACTTGTGGGGGCGAAAGTTACAGGACCCTTAAAACGGGGAGGCTAAAATTTTCGGACAAAAACACGTAAAATTATAGTTTGAACTATGGAATGAACGAATCTTAACTTATAAAAATTAATGATAAGTTTTTTAAGTTTATGTTTAATTTTTTTTTATCTTTGACATTATTAAATCATCCAACCTACATAAGAAAAAAAAAATGATAACGTCCTTTCTAATATGATAAAATCAATAAAAGTTTGTAATTTTTTTGTTAATTTTTAAAAGTTCCAATTATTTGAATCATTAAGAAATGAAGTCTTAGGACTTACTCCCATGGATCATCCCCAACAACCATAATGTCGTTTTCTTTATCGGTATATAGCAACCGCCACGCTCCATCACGCCTAGTCAACTCGCCTTCCATTTGAAATAGTGACTCGAGCTCGCTATGTAACTCATGATAAGTTGACATTTTTGAGAGATCAATGGCCCTTCCAACCTTGTTTCCTTGTTTGTGAACCTTCATATCAAATATAATTTGGAAACTTAGCTTTAATGTGCAATAAAAATATTGTATGCCGTATAGAAGTGCAATTTTGACTCATTTACGTACAAATTAACTAAATCCGGAATGGATCAAGTGATCAACTGATTAGAGTGGTTGAACACGAAAGCAGGTCCAAAATCACCTTGCGTATTGAAATGTAAAAATTCCTTTTGAATCGTCTTATTTCAAAATCCAAAGGGATGTATAATGTATGATATAACTAATTATTTATGAAATATAAAAAATAAGGCAAAAGTGTTTGCCATAGGTTTTAACCCGAATCTATGTTGATCCGTTATCTAACATATCTGACCTGACGTGACCCAACCTGACTATTTTGACACCTCTAGTTAGTAATTCCATGTACAAGTAAGAGACTTTACCTTAGTGCAACTTCTCTTGCTTAAAATTTGACCATCTTCCATTAGTGGTGGAGTTCCATTCAATTGAAAACCAAATAATTTACAACTACTACCATTGCTATCAGAACCACCATCATCTTTCTCACTGCCTGAATTACCTTCTACGATCGGGTTCCGGTCAACGGTTGTTTTCCCGAGGTCAACGGGAGCCTGAAGTTGTAGCTTTAGCCCATTAACAATATTATGATCCTTTGTAAGCCCATTTTCAAAAACAGCCTGATTAACTGGGAGCCCAAGTGGATAATAATAACCAGGATTGTTTGGTCTTTGATGTATGTTAACATCGGCTCTTGGTGGGCCCCACGGACCGTTTGTATTCCCGGCTAGAGATTTAAGTGAACAAATTTCTTGACCTTGCAAGACCGTTGGGAATCTAGTGTTGTTAGATCCCAAAATGGTCGTGTTCGTGTTGGTGACAATGTCGGCACTTTTTCTTGTTAATAATATAGGATTTGGAGATATACCCGCGTGCATCGAGGGTTGTGCTCCAAATATTAACGAGTTGTTCATCTTACCAACTATATTTTCTTGACCTTGCAAGACCTTAGAGGATCTTGTTGACTCCTCAAAGTCTAAACATCCACCCCATGCTGCCAAAACACAATAATAATAATATATTACTAAAATCTCAGTAGAATTCCAAGATTCTAGCTAGAGGTGGTAGCATGCAACATGGGTTGACCCGAAACACTTTTTGTTTAAATATCGTACGAAAAGTTGTATTATCTCAATAATAATCTAACTTTTTATATAAAAAGATACGGTTATGCAATAAAAGTGCATTTTGCTAACTTAAACCTTCTCAAAAACAAAACCTGAATCGACGCATATAAAAGTAAACGGGTCAAAATGATCAAATGTCTAGTTTTAACTTTTTTGAGTGTTGTAATCAAGAAAAATAAATACCAGCAGCAACAGGGTGTTCAGATGGAGTTGAATGAAGATCTGTCCTCAGTTTCTTGAATCTTAAAGAGGAGTGAATGCTTAAAAGCGGCATTGAAACACCCGAAAGATCGATCTCCCATGGAGATATTCGTTCTTGATTATTGTTTCCAACATCTTCATCCCACCTCACCTGTTGAATACGCCAAAATATTTTTAAAAAGTTAATAAACCATAGAAATTAGTTTTTTTTTTTTTTTTTCATAAAATTAAATGTGTAGTACCATTAGACATCTCCATTTAGAATTAGGCCATTTGTATGGATCCATGTCACTTACACCAATCACAGCACCACTAAACCTACAAGAAAACGATCAACATCTCATTTTAGGCCCAACAAACACATAACTTTGTATCAAAAGTTACTGGAGGCGTAAAGCGAGTTCGGTTCAAAATCAGGGACTTTTTGTTACCAGACTGGGTTGGGTTGACTCGAAACACTTCGTTTCGAGAAGTTGTATATGTTTTCAACATACTTAGGATGTCAAATATCATTATACAAATCAGTGGCGAATCTTGACCCGAAACTTGGGGGGGGGGTTGGAAGTCACTGGGGGGTCGGAAGTCTTATATACCAAAATTTTTTTATACGAATACTATATAATCGGAACCTCTGAGCGAAAATTCGGGGGGGTCGGCCGCCCCTCCCCGCCCCTTATACAAATTACATTATTTGATTAATAATCTAAACTTTTAATAAAATAATTTATGCATTTAAAACATGTCAACTATATAGTTTGGGTGATTTGTTACTCACTTGAACCTTTTTAGGTAATTTTATTTATATTAGTATTTTACCCATTTGACCCGTTAAGGGAAAATCATAATCTGAACCGGCGCATTTATAAGTAACGAGGTTGAAATTCCCATATCAAAGATACCTTCTTTCAGGAGATTCATCCATACTGAATCTCATCTTGAACCTTGTGCCAATGGTTATCATATTGCTGATGCAGTTCATATACTTCGCATAAGGAACAACAAAATCGGCTCTATTAGACCTGCATTGCATTTATAATTTAGATATGCACATTCTTTTGTACGAGATTTAGGGGGCGCTTGAATATGCATTTTAAAACTGATTGTATGCAAGGATATGCTTCTGCTGCTTAAAGTTATAATCTTTGAAGTAATTAGTCTGAGTGTTACATAAATTTTAACTGATGAACCGACGAAAAAAACTGTTATACATAATTGTCATTTTCCTTAAAATTTGGTTTGCTGCAATTGTTATATAACTAATTATTTAAAACTCAGTATTTGGCCCCTAAATAATCATATAATAAGTTCAATAATACACATCCAAACACCACCTGAATGACCTTAAATTTTACCTAGGACTGTAGAAAACATCAAAGGTAGTGTTGGTAGAAACTGCATTAGCTACAGGAGCAAGAATGTCCATTAACGAGTTTAAGCTGGGCATGTTTGTTTCCGGAAGAAATATTCTTGGTCGAATGGCTCTTCGAGTTCCCAGCCTTAGCTCACCACCTTTGCCTCTAAATTAACCATAAAAAAAATACATCAATACTATTGTAGACCTTTAAATTTAGATTATTTTTTTTCAGTTTAGTTTAGCATTTTTGGTTTCCAAATGACTGAATTCAACCTTCAAGGCGTGGCGCAATGGTAAGCACCTGAGTCCCTCTACCAGAGGTCTTAGGTTCGAATCCAGCTTCCATTGGTTTATGCCTTTAAGCGCGCACGCCTTCCTAGCGCAAGCTACGTTTTACTTTTACCTTACCCCATTGGTTAGCAGAGTATTGGTGGGGTCCCATGAGTTTACGGTATCAGGTTCAAACCCCCCCCCCCCCCCCCCCCCCCCAAAAAAAAAAAAAAAAAAAAATTAAATCAAGATCTCTCTTTCATTAACGGATTCTCCATCCAAATTACCAAGCATAAAACTTTTAGACTTTCTTAAAATGAAAAGAGAAGATCAGTGAGGATTCTGTTTGCCTAATGAGAGTGAACATAGTGGCCCACTGTATTCTCTTCCTCCTTAAAGTGAACAACAAACAGAAATCACAAAATAACACTTCAAACCAGATATGGACTATGACCCGTTGACCCGTATTATCATTCTAATGAATAATGTGCAATATGGTAACACACGCGACCCTAGCAACAAGAGTGAATGTAAGCCAATTGTTTAACACTTTAACCATCTACATATAATGTCTTCTTTCTATAGCTTCTTAATCTTACCCCCCCCCCCCCCCCCCCCCCCCCCTTCCAACAAAAAAAAAGGAAAAGTAAAAGTCTAAAAGATATTATTCTTTCTCCATTGTCTACTGTCTTTATTGCTACAAAAGAATTATGAAATGTTATAAGCACCATTGCCTTGGAATATGCCTAAAGACTAAAGTGTTTCAAACATTTTCACTGTTCCCTGTTTCAGACCAAAAGAATAATATTCAAGCTCTTGTGTCCATCTATGCACATTACCAACATACCACATTTGGTGCTATTTTTATAATAATTTTACTATGATCTTTTGCTTATCAAAATATATTGGAATTCTTAGAAAGAGTCCTAATTATAATTGTCAAACCCAAAAGGATGCATATGATGATGCTTACTGAACAGTATAGTTATAAATTATACCTTAAAAAGAGAACTGCATCCCCGGAAACAAGATTCTTCTGGCTTACAAATGTGCTCCATCCTGTCGTAAGCAATGGCGCCTGGGTTGACCTGAAAAACGCCAACAAATTTTCGAACGATGAAACATATTGGTAACTCACGGTCAAAAATTAGCAGGACGGCCGGGTTGGGTAATGGGTCATGACCGACAAAGCTGGTAATTTCTTGTTACAAGACGGGTTGGGTTGACCAGAAACACTTTTTTGTCAAAAAATTCGATATAAGTTAATATGTCATGTACGGTAAAATAACTTTTACAAATAAAAAAAATACAAATACGGTAAAATAACGTTTACCCTGTTCGTTCAAAGCTAATTCTGTAAATTGTACCAAAATGACCAAATAGCGCGAATAGACTCATTCACTAGTAAACGCGCAAAATTTGACATCTTTATTGTTAATCAATAAACAATATCGCAGAATTAATAAATCTAGATCAGAATCACCTCTATAAATATGCCTAAACTTCCATTCCACTCCATGGAGGTCTTTAGCAACTAGCTCTTGGTTAGGCCTGTGCTGCTTATAATCCTAAAAACAGTATGCAATGTAGTTACAACAACTTGATATTTACTCAGAAACACTTAAAACCATAGTTGTTAAAAGTCATCGCCTCTTGCGCCTAGGCCCATTTTTTAGGCGAGGCGATGCATTAGCGCTTTAATTCTCCAAGTGCTGGTTTAGGCGCAAATTTCAGCTAGATTCCCAAATTTCGGAGAGTTTCTAGCCAAATTCGTTAAATTATGGCCAGATTTCTACTTTTATCTAAGAAAAACTACTTCTATACACTAATACATTAATATTTTAAAACTTTTGATACTAACTAGATGAAAAATAGTATTATTTTAATATATCTTTACTTTATTTTATTTGTTCGTTTTTTTTTATCTCAGGCCCTCGCTTTTTTCGCGCCTCACGCCTAGGCCCCAGGTGAGGCCTATGCGCCTTGAGTGCGCCTAGCGCCTTTGATAACTATGCTTAAAACTAATCCGTGACAATGGTTTGAGATCGTCACGCCTCCTTTACTAATCAACGGTTACATTGACCATATAAAAAACTTAAAAAAATAAATTCAAAATTCAAACCAGAGGTGGGAAACAATCTTCAGCAGCTCTTCTAGGCACAGAAAATCCACCATGACTGGATGTATCAGATGCAGTTAGTGTTTTGCAAAACATTTGAGGGGTTGACCTTTTGACTGCCATGTCACCACCTTCTTCTTCCCCTTCTTTCAAATTCTTCCCATTAAACTACATACACATCATCATTATCAAAAATACATCATTTTTATTTAAATTTGGGGAATTGGAATTAAATAATCCCAACTTGTCGAGCTGGAAGACAATAATCCCAACTTGAATACTGGAATCTAACAGACCCAACTTGTATTGGTTTTTATTTACTGGACCAAAACTAACTGGGTTTAACCCGTTAGTTTTCTGCCTATCTGACATGCCATAAAGTGCAAATGGGTCAATAGAATGCATGAAATGGTATGCCACGTAGGCAGAAAACTAGCTGGGTTAAACTCAGTTAGTTTTGGTTCAGTGAAATAAAAACCAAGACAAGTTCGGCCTGTTAGATTCTAATTTTGAGTTGAGATTATTGCCTTTCAATCCGACAAAATTGGAATTATTTAATTCCAAATCCCCTTTAAATTTTGCAATAAACACCACAAAAATTGCATTGGGTCAGTATAAAATCTTCCAAAAAAAAAAAAAATTAATTTACTTAAATTAATAAATATTTATACTGAATTATGATTCAAAAGTACCTCTGGCAAAGGGAGAAGGCTAAGTTTTGTATAGATTTCATCATTGTTCCTTATTTTAGCCTATATTTAAAAAAAATATCTCAAACAACAAATCAAAATATATATAACAAATAATTAAGAAAATAATAAGTAAAAATTCAGAAACTTACAAGCAGTTGAACATCAACAACTTTACAAAACATATGAGGCTTAAGGCCCAAAGAAGGTATATCAATGGTTAACAAATGAACATAAGATTGAGAAGACATTTGCTCCAAATGACCTTGTGGAAAATAAACAACTACATTTCCTTTATTTGGTAGAGTGGTTAAAGGGCCAGCACAAGCATGCCAAACCTCTTTGTACATTAATGACTCAGCATCAAACATATCTTTTGATGAGTTTAAGGATATGTTTGAGGAGTTTGAGGTTACTAATAATGATGAATAATATCCAACCTCAGTATCAGTTGCTGCATGGTTTAGATCAATATCCATTAAAATTTAAAATAAAATAAAAAAAATTAAATTTTTTTTAGAGGTTTGATGAAAATAAAGAGGGGAGTGAAGAATGTTGAAGGGGATAAAGAAAGAAGGGAAATGAAGTCAAATCAGGAAGAAAAGACATGTTTTTTATGGCACCTAATAAGATGGTGAAGCTAAAGGAGGGAAGTTATTATGATCAAGAATATTTTTAGTGTATGATTGTCACCCCATTAGGCATTACCAACTTTAAAGATTTTTTTATTTTGTGTGTGTGTGTTTTAGTGTATGGGATGAAGAAGGAAGCAAGACATGGATTTTTTTTTTTTTGAAGGCTAACGAATCAATTCCGAGTACTTTCGGGCATGGCGAATCAGGTATTCGAGAGTACCTGGGTCACCAATTGCCACCAATTCCCGGGAAAACCCGACCACTCACCCGTCCGAAGACACGACAGTGAAATAATCGGTAAAACAGGTCGGGATCAGGACTCGAACCCAAGCCAATGGCCGGGTCATCCCTTATTTCCCCTCCACCAATGTCCTCCAAATGTAGCTAGTGGGAATTGAACCCAAGCCTCCTATAGGAAACTTTAGGCCCTCAACCAACTGGGCTACAAGTGTTGGACGCAAGACAAGGATTAATGGCCCCGTGGAGTGGTATGGGAAATGATGAGTAGAACCTAGCTTTTTTGAGGTGTCAGGTTCAATTCTTGATCTCAACGGGTTTTACTGATCCTTCACTGTCGTGCCTTCGAGCAAGTGAGGGACCATGTTTTTCTTGAAACTGGTGGCTTGGTGGGTTTTGGGCCTCTGGCTATCTAACACTATCTGTGGGCGGGCACCTAAGACGTGTCTTCATACAGGGACGAATAAGGTGCTTTTGTAACTAATTGGTGGATACCCGGATAGCCGGGACATTTGTTTATTGGCAGTTAAAAAAAAGACATAGGCAGCACAGAAACCAAAGAGAAAAAAGAGGACAAATGGGTTAAGTGTCTTTCTGGCTTTTTTAGGGAGAAAGATAACAGTGTTAGTTAAGAGTGGGGGGACAAACTTTTGACCCTACTATAACATCCACACGCTTACCAAATTTTTAATAGTATATCTTTTTTTCACCATTTTTATATAAAAAAATACACACACACAAAAAAAATAATACTTTTGAATAGACTATAATTTAATTGATGGATAACAATGTAGGATGGAGGGCTTCAGAAAGCATAAATTAGACCCATGTAGAGTTGTCTAAAAGGGGAGATACAATTGAGTTCAACAGGATACAAGATGTGTGACATGGAACCCTAGTCTACAAACTAGGGGTGTAAACGAGCCGAGCCCGAGCATGACTGGGCTCGAGCCCGGCTCGTCATGCTTTTATAAAGCTCGAAATCGGCTCGATTCGAGCCTAATACTTTGAGCTCGAGCTCGGCTCGAAAGTAAAACCCAAAAGCTCGAGCTCAACTCGGCTCGGATCGAAATAATTTTGGAACAATTTTAAAGGAGTTAAAAAGCTCAACTCGAGCTCGCTTTGATACCTTAAACGAGCCAAAGCTCGACTAGAGCTTGGCTCGCCAATGTTAAATAGTAGGTAAACTATAAATAAAATAATAGTAATATAAAATTTGTTTGGGCTCGTTTAGGGTCGCGAGCCTAAACGGTCTTTGTATGAAAAGCTGGAGCTCGGGCTCGATAACTAAACGAGTCATTTTTCAAGCCCTAGCTCGGGCTCGGGCTCGTTAAGGCTCGGCTCGTTCGAGGTTTTTACCGATCCGATCCCGAGTAGCTCTCAAGCCAATGCGCATCATTTACACCCCTACTACAAAACCATCTTCTGGCATCCTGCTCTTTTGCAAGAGATATGTGGATCAAGGTTTGCGTGGAACACAGTGGAAGAAATAAAGACGAGTAACCAACCCGCAATGAATGATCTAGTAGTGAATACCGGTAATAATATTAGCAAAAGAACGTTCTCATGTGCTTCCAGACATGCTGAGCTCCACATGATCATTCTGAAGCTATTACCGAGGTCGAATGCAACAAAAAGGGGTTTCTTTTATACTTTAGGAGTCAATTAGGTTCATTGGAAGTGCCCAAAAAACACAAGTTTTCAACACAATTTTCGGGTCTGTATCAATAGTCATGGAAGAGATTAAGATAAATACTTTCTTTTGGATTAAAAAAAAAAACGAACAGGTCAGCCCTCTTTCTTTTGGATTAATCATGTAGTGATTTGGTTATGGGGACTTGGTCCAGTAATAATATTATTACGTTAACTAGGTTGCTTCGGATTTTCAGATTGTGTTCAGGTATGAAGGTTAACGTTCAAAAGTCCCTTCTTTTCGGGCTGGGGGTTAATGCGGCAGATATTAGTTGCATGACTGAAATTATGGGATGTAAAGTTGGAGAGCTCCCCTTTCAATATCTCGGTATTAAGGTAGGGTCTAATATGAACCGGGTTTCACATTGGGACCCAGTGGTTGAAACCATCCAAAACAAGTTGCAAGCTTGGAAGGCTAAGTTGCTATCGATTGGTGGGAGACTGACCTTAATTAAATCAGTGCTCGCCAGCCTCCCGGTTTACTATTTGTCGCTGTTTAAGGCGCCGCAGTTGGTGATTGCAAAAATTGAGCAAATGATGCGAAAGTTTCTATGGACAGGCAACAAACAAGGTAAGGGTATTCACTGGGCGGCTTGGGAAATAGTCACGAAACTGAAAAGATGTGGGGGTTTGGGTATCTCCAAGCTCTCGGATGTTAATTTAGCCCTCATAGTGAAGTGTGCGTGGAGATTCAAAGCTGAGAATGTTGGTATGTGGAGAAAGGTTATCGTCAGCATCCATGGAGGGCGGAACAAGTTGAAGTTTTTGCCGGTTAAGAATGGTCTGCCAGGGGTTTGGAAGTCCATAGTGAATGCCTTGGATAAGATTCGCTTCAATGGTAGAAGATTAAATGAGCTTTTTTCTTGTCAGCTTGGGGATGGTGAACGAATTCTTTTTTGGAAAGATATATGGTTCGGTGACAAACCTCTTTTGGAAAGGTGGCCTATTTTGTTCTCGATAGACAACCGTAAAAATGTTACTGTGAAGGACCGTTTAAAGCAAGAAGGGGACCGGACTGTGGTGAATGAAGAGTGGAACATGGCCGATAATTCTGTTGAGGGCATTTCGGAGATTCAAGACGTTTGGTTTGTGTTGTCAAATATCCAGTTTAATAGTGGTAGAGATAAATGGTTCTGGGATAATAGCAAAACATTTTCGGTGGCGGCTGTCAAAAAGGATTTACAACAGGCTCCTAACGGGCGGTATGTTCAGAAAATGCAATGGGTCAGGTGGGTTCCGATCAAGGTAAATGTATTTGCTTGGAGGTTAGAAAAAGAGAGATTACCTACTAGATTGGAATTGGTCAAAAGGCGAATTGTTTTACCGTCCACGAGGTGCCTTTTCTGTGGCGTTGAGGAAGAATCATGTCAACATGCTTTCGTGTTATGTGGTTTTTCTATGGATGTGTGGAGGAGTATTTGGAAATGGTGCAGAATATCTTCGGCCCCCTTTCAATCGATTGAAGACATTTTTACTTGGTATGATGGTGGAGCTTATTGTCGCAAAGGTAAGAAGATTATCCGTGGCATTTTTATGACCACTTGTTGGGCGGTTTGGAAAGAGCGAAACAAGGCGGTTTTTCATAATTCAGTTCCTAAGGTTATTGAGGTGGTGGCGTTAGTTAAATCTATGGCATACCTTTGGTTCAAGTTTAGATCGAATTGTGATAGGATTGTGTGGTTTGATTGGGTAAATTATCCATTGTACATGTTGTAAGTTGTAGTGTTTGAGCGGTCCTATTTTTGGGATTTGCTCAGTTTTTAATGAAGTTTTTCTTTCAAAAAAAAAATGTAGTGATTTGGTGTCTAGCTTCTCGCTACTTCATTGGAACCATACAAAAATAAACAAAAACAAAATAAAAAACTTTGTCTAACAAACCAAAATAAAATCAATAAATTGCCTCTTAACCGTTCAGACATAAGATTAACTGTTAACCATTAAGATATAGTTTATTAATGACCATTAGCCTCGTCATTTAACGTTATTTTACTAATTTCGTGAAAATAAAGTTAAAAACGGTGAATAGTTAATCATGCATTATATAGTGGTATTGATTTTGAAAAGACAAAGGGGTGCATGCACCAGTCGGGCTTGTCCCAATTGCTAAGGCTTGATGTAAAACCACTATCGAGTATGTGGTCTCACTGGAATCAGTCTCTCTATTTTTACATGTTAGAGATAAGGCTGTTTACATCTTACTCTTCTCAAACGTTACCATAACTTTGCTATTGATAAGATTAACTGAGTATGATAATGATGATTTTCTTACCGTATAATTTTTTATAAACCCACGTATACCAAGTAGTTGAATAGAATATATTTCTTTTAAAAAGTTAACTATTTGAAAATTTCTGATTGAAAATTAAATAAAACAAAAATAGTAAATGAGAAAACAAACAAGTGGAACAAAAACAAAAGATTCTTTAATATTAAACAGGAGTTGGGACCCAGAAGGCTTTGACAGCAACAATGGCGGGAGTATTGACTCAGTGACTCAGTGATTGCTTCCTATGTCTCTACTTTTAACGAATTTCCTGTCTCTCACCAGTCTTATCACACGTCTGCTTGCTGTCCCATGGTTTTATTTTTTATTATTTTTTTTAGTTTATTTTGAACATCAATCCCGGAAGATAAAAATTTTGTTTAGGCTCAAGATGAGCCAAAATATTATCCTATCATATTTTGATAGTTGGGCACTGACGTGGCATTGGGAAACCCGATAGTTCATTTAAAGTTTAAACCACTTGTTGGGTATTTATCTAGTAATTACTCATTCAGTATTGGGTATATATGCAGGCTTTGGGTAACCCTAATAGTTTATATTTAAACCACTCGTTGGGTATACCGACCCAAAGCTCGTCGAGTGACTATTAATCATTTGTGTTTCGCAAGTCTGTCGGGTTTGACATGAACCCAACCCGTTTAGCTAAGTAGGTTTGTGGGTTTAACTGAAATGGAACCCTAAACCCGGATCCATAAATTTCGTGTTAGGTTTGTGTCGTGTTTTCTAAACTTTCCGACATAAAGCTTCATGATTACCATAATACCGTCATCTTTTCACTCTTCACCTTTTTACCTATAGTTCTTTACTTCAGATAGCGCTTACATGTTGATGAACAACAACCATCATTATCATCATACTCAGTTAATCCCACCAATAGCAAAAGCTAAGGTATGGTCTGAGGATGGTAAGATGTAGACAGCCTTACCTCTACCCTGTCGGAATAGAGAGGCTGCTTCCAGTGAGACCCCCGGCTCAATAGTGGTTGTGTATCAAGCCTTAGACATAAGGCACATAACACTTAGCAATTGAGACAAACCCGACCGGTGCATGTAGCTCCTTTTCTTTTGGCTATCAACGCCACCACCTGATGCATGATTAACCGTCCGTCATTTTTAACGTTATTTTCACGAAATTAATAAAATAACGTTAAAATTAGTGCAACTTTACTTTTGCCCCCCAATGGCCACATATATATACATTATATGCGCACAACCGTAAGCGGGCCAGCACAATGTTTATTCCATTAACAGTTACATACTTGCTAACGATAATTATCAACATGTTTTATAACCAACATCTGATATTTCAACATTTGTACCAACAATGACAAACCTAGTCATCAACACTTGCTATGTTATAATTTGAGATATATCTTTTCAATTTCTATTGCTTCAGTCTCATTAACAGTCACAAACACAATGACAATGATTATCACAATAACACAATAACACAATAACAAGAAACTGTGGTTAATCCAAATGTAATGTAAACAACTACGACAATGAAATCGAGTATCAGATAGTGTCTTGGGAGATGTGAAATTCGATGAAGCCCTAGGTTGAGGATACGGAGAAAAGGGTAATTATATATTTTTTTTTTGAACGGTCAACGAATCGATTTCCGAACACTCTCGGACACCCTTTTAGCGAATCAGGTACTCGAGAGTACCCGGACCATCAATTGCCACCAATTCCCGGGAAAACCCGACCACTCACTCGCCCGAGGGCACGACAGTGAAATAATCAATAAAACCGGTCGGGATCAGGACTCGAACCCAAGCCAATGGCCGGGTCATCCCTCATTTCCCCTCCACCAATGTCCTTCAAATGTTGCTAGTGGGAATTGAACCCAAGCCTCTCATAGGAAACTTTAGGCCCTCAACTAACAAGGCTACAAGTGTTGGACAAAAAAAAAAGGGTAATTATATAAATTCATTAGTTTTACATTCTAATCCCTACGTAAATTTACAATCAATAGAATTAATTCCAATTCCTTCAAGCATTCCAATTCCGTCTTAAATATCATCGAATCAAACGACCCCTTAGTTTTTAATATAAACACAAACCATAGTACCATACTATGGTTATGTTTAATCATATTTTTAATACAACTTTATATAAAATAAATCAATAATAAGATTTAATAAAAAAAGATTGTACGCGTTTAAGGAAAAAAGAGAGTGTGGAAAAGCAAAAACGAAGGCCTGCGGCTTTGGCGCTGACTATGTGACCCACCCTCACATTCTATCCTCTCATTTTCTAGTCAATTAATATATTTTTTTAAGTGGAAAATCACACAAATAAACATTGACCTACTAGGTTTTACGAAAATATATATTATAAACGTCTAAAATCTAGGGAGAAGGCTAAAATGTAGACATGTTAAAATGGTGAGACCAACACTTTTTTACACCAATAGAATCTGAAAACACGTCTAAAGATGGGCCCATTTCACTGACAAAATACAGACATTCTGACATTATACTGAACCGACTTATTACGTCTCAAGTCATCAAATTTTTAGCCGTTATTTCAAATAGGTTTTAGACGTGTGTTTTGTATGGCTTCACGGCTCGGCTCTCCTTAACCTTTTATACTTCCCTAAACCTTAGAACTCACATTCCAAATTCCTTAAGTTCTAACCCTTTCCATCCAAACAATTTAGGGAAGACCATAAGAAAACGGATAGAGATTAGAGATTAGGGAATAGTGTGACGGCTATAAACGACACTAGCTTAGGGTGGAGGAAAATTATTAACACGGCTTCAATTTAGGGGTGAGATGTAGACATGGCTAGAACTTATGGGTAAATAGATGGCTACAGTTTAGGGGTGAGGGTGTATAGCCGGCTAGAACTTAGGGGTAAATAAGCTAAGCCGGTTCCAAGCCCAAAGCAAAGCAAACGTCTTCACTTCCCTTTTTGCTAGCCGTAATGTCTTAGCTGGAATAATATAACTAGTTGAAGGTGGCGGCTATATATTAGCCAATTTAACACATGGTAGCTTCTGATTCTCTAGTTTTTCGTGAAATCCCTAAATGTTAGACTGTAATTTTGTTTATTTTGGTAAAACTTGTGGGTCAATGTTTATTAACGTGATTTTCCCTTTTTTAAGATATAATAAAAAGATAATTTGAATATCCCTTTTTGAGGGTGTTTGGGATTGCGTTTTGAATCTGATTTTCAGATTATTGCGTTTTGAAAACGCAGAGAATCAGTTTTTAGTGTTTGAATTGCGTTTTGAAAACGAAAATAATCAGTTTTTTAGCTACCAAAACGCAATAATCTATAAGCAGCTCCACCCCTACTTTTCCAAAACGCATAATCCGTTTTGAATAATCAATCCCAAACACCCCCTTTACCGGCCAACAAATCATGTCCTAACTACTTGGGGTATCCACTGATTGGTTACAAAAGCACCCTATATGTCACTAGGTGAAGACACGCCTTAGGCATCCACCCATAGGTAGCGTTGGGTAGCCATAACCAACCAAGCCACCAGTTTCAGTGAAAACCCGACCCCCCACCCGTTCAAAGGCATGACAATAAAAAATCAGTAAAACCTGATGGAATCAAGGATCGACACTGACACCTTAAAAATACTAGGTTATACCCATCATTTCCCATGCGAGCTTATCAATAAATAATCTATTTTACTAAATTTAAACAGTCACCACTTCAACAAAGATGCAATATTTCCAATATTATTTCAATAATTTCCCATGCGAGCTTATCAATAAATAATCTATTTTACTAAATTTAAACAGTCACCACTTCAACAAAGATGCAATATTTCCAATATTATTTCAATAACCTTTAATTTTGTTTTAAATAAGAGGCAAAAAAAAAAAAAAAGAGTGTATTTAAAAAGGAAATAAAATAATGGGTGCAATAAAAAGAATGTAAGAAGGGGTGTAAAAAATGAGAGAGAAAATTAGCCATTAAAAATATAACTGAGTTGTATATTAAGACCATTAGGTGTGGTAGAGGCCCATCATCCATGCCTTGCCTCCACCTCACCTGCCACGTCAGCGTGGGGTAGGAGCATCCTTAGGATGATGCTCCTAGGGGTGTGGAGGAGGCCCAACAACATTTAATGCTATTTCATTTTTTTTTTCTTTTTTTTTAATTAAATAATATTATCATATTAATATAAAATGTGAAGATGTATTTAAATTAAAAAGAAACACTTAAATTAAAAAAAAAAATACACCTAAATAAAAAAAAGTACAATTTTCAAATAAAAACAAACACTTAAATAAAAAAAAAACATAAACTACTGATTATATTTTTTTGCGATGCTCTCCTTCATCTTCAACAAAACGGGACGGTCTTCTTCGGGGTAGTCGTTGATGTTTGCCGTCATTATTCGCCATTCTTCTATTTGCCTATCCTCGTTCTTTTGGCGAATGCTTTCCTCCACCCTCTTTTGCTTCAAACGAAGCTTTTCTTCGACTTCCCGTTCCTTCAATTTCTTCTTCTCCGCTTGACTTTCACTAAAAGTATTTTTGAAGGATGCCAATTCAGCGACCAAACCGTCCAACATTGACCCGCTCCCGCTCCCTGACGCGGCTTGTTTTTTTGCAGCCGCCGCTTGTTTTTTTGCTCTGTCCCTCCCTATGGGTCGTGGCTCCTCTTGAACCGGAGTATCCTCGAACTCTGGGTCTGGGTCATCGTTTATATTTATTTGACAATGACCGGTCGACCCGCCTCCCACGCTATAATCGCCCGACTCCGAAGTCTTGCTTCGTTTGGCGCTTGCAACCTCGTTTGGAACCGGTTGCCATTTGCAAGATGACTTCAACACCGTCCAAGCTCGAACATGAGGAAAAACATGGCCATACTTGTCTTCATATTTTCGCATCGCCTCCTTGAAAATCATTTCCTGGTTAAACCCGCTTGGAGGGTTCACAGACAACGGATTATAAAAGGCGATGAACTTCCCGATTGTAGTACTCATTTTCCTCCATTTAGAACTTAAAGCCTCATGCCCCCGATACTCTCCTTGCTCCATCAATTCGTGAAATGTATCTCGCACTTGGTTGTATAAACTATGGCCCGTTTGATTAGTCCCTACATTTAAATAAAACATATATTAGAGAATAAAAAAAATAATTTTTTTTTATTGTATACTACAAAAAAATTAAATTTTTTTACCAACTATGGGATCTTTCGAACTAGCCAGATACGCCTTCGCTAACGCTTCTTCTTCCAATTTCGTCCAAAGGCTTCGTTCGGTTGGCTTTTTTTTCCCCTTCCCCTTCGCACTCGCACTCGCCTTCGCCTTCCCCTTCGAACGTTGGACTTGTGTTTCGGGGACAACCTCCACCTCATCATCTTCTTCATCTTCGAGTTCAAAATTGGGTTGTCGTTGTGGTGGTAGAGATTGACGGAATGGCGGAGTTTGTAAAAGTTGGGTAAAGGATTGAGGGTTATGATGCATTTGCAAATTATGGAATTGGTTAAAGGTAGACGGGCTTTGGTGCATTTGAGGATATTGGGTGAAAGGGTTGGGAGTTTGTTGAAAACCCGCAAAAGTAGCCCAAGATGGATCCATTGGCATCGTGAACGGGTTTGGATTCGGGTTGTTTTGGTTATATTGTGGTGGTTGATTCGGGTTTGGGTTGTTTTGGTTGGGATCCATTGAATAAAGTATAAAGTATTTTTTATATAAAATAAGGGTTGGTATAAAAAGTGGGGTTTGATTTGTGTTGAAAATGGTATAAAATGAGTGGGTTTAAATAGAGTTTTTGAAAAAAAATTCTTTTTTTTTTTTTTTTTTTTTTTAAACGGTCACAATCCAACGGTCATAATGCACGTCCCCCCACTTTTCACGCGTCCCAATGCATGACCCTGCCCCGGCATCAACGGCTTTGGGATGCCGGCTAAGCCGTTGCCGAGCCAGGGGGGCGGTGTTCGCCGGCCCGGCTTGGCGTCGCCGGCCCAATGCCGCTCCCCATACCGTGTGGTCTTAATAAGTTTTTTTTTTCTTGTTAGACGAAAATCTTGGTTCCAATATATATAATTGTTTTTACTTTCTACAATGGTCTTTTGGAGTCCGGGTCTTTTTGGTTACAATCTCTCCATCATCTAGTTAAGAGAGATGTGTGGTTATTTATATCACACCCTCCCTAGACTTACTTGGTATAGTTGTTGCTGATAGCCTGTAATTTCTATTTCTTACATATCGGTTCCCAATAGTAACATTGATATTGTGTATTGTTAAATATAATAAAATTCCAGCCCTATTTTGATATCGAATAGCGGTCCCGAATTCAAGTTGATTCTATTTTGTCTCTTTCTCAAAGAAAGACGATTAAATAAATTTCAACCATGGTTCTTATGGATCGAATCATCCATATAATATACAAAGCAAACTCCATATATTTGGGATCTTTTTCTTTGATAATATTTCAATCCAAGCGATGATTTCATTAAATGTCTTACAACTATAATCGCTCTTTTTTTTTTCGATTCAGTCCCTTCACCACCGCGAACCCCAGTTAGATTCAGGCATGCTACACTTTTTAGTTATTGGGAGAACCCAAATACTTTATAGTCTCTTTCAGATTCAGGACTGCTTATGTAACTTACTTAAATGCAAATAAACTAAGAAAAAAAATAAATTTAAACACACACCACCTCCTTCGTCAGGGATTGAGTGTCGGGTTACTCCCGAGTTCCCTTCATAATCTTTCGTCAATGCAAACCTATAAACGAACTCCATATACCCTCCAACCCCCAACCCCACCGAATACCCATAACAAATGTAGTAATCGAAACCGAAACTATACCAACATTTTTCATTGGAAATTTCATCACTTCTATCAATCAAAGTCGTAGGGTTCAAGGTTTTGAGTTGAAGACGAAACGATTAAGAAATTCATGCACTTCAAGAAAGAGTAAGAACAAAGTATAATCACTTCAAATTGATATTCTTAATTAAAATTATAAATATATCGTGTTTACGATTAACAAAATGGAGTAGCTATATTTTTCCTTTTTTTAAAAATTAGTAGTTATGAATAATATTAAGGGGCTGTTTGGTTGATTAAGTGCTGAATCATTAAGATGGTCTGAATGGTTAAGAGGCTCTGAATGGTTAAGAGCTGAATCATTCAGCATCCCTTATTAACTTAATGGTTCAGCACTTAATCATTCCATTCAGATGCTGAAACAAACAGTCTGAATGCTGAATGATTCCGACCTGAATGGTTAAGAGGCTGATTAAGAGGCTACCAAACAGCCCCTAAGAGTTTTTAGTATTTAGTTAGTAGAGAAAGTATAGGATACAAAGTATCCTTAACCTACAAAGTGTAAGAAGCCACCACAGCCTGACACGTGTAAACCCTAGTTAACTATAACTAACCCAATCCAGGTTGATTTAAAAGGGGGAAAAAGCTAATGTTCCTTCATATCATTTTTTTAATCGTTCATTAACCACCACCACCACCACTGCCGCCGCCGCCTGACCCAACCGCTGGACCAAAGCCTCACCGATCCCTCTCTCCTCTAACCTCTGACGCCTTCAAAACCCTTCACGTTGTTCACCTTCAACCCGACCTCAATCGTGGCTCATATCTAGTCACTTCCTCTATCTTCGGAGAAGACAACCAAGAAGCCAACATCTCTGTGTCTCTGGCTAATTACAAAACAAAGGAAAAAGAAGAAAAAAAGAAAAAAACAACAAATCCATAAAAACCTTACCTCAAGTGTGTGTGAATATAGTTGTTTTGTTTGTTGGAGGAAAACAGAGTAAAATAAGGGGAAATGTGAGGAAAAGGTGAGTTTTTATTTATTCTAAATGTTTTTTTTTTTACAAAAACCAAGTGCGTTTTACAAAAACCAAGTGCGTTTTACAAAAACCAAGTGCGTTTTATAAAAAAACAAGTGCGTTTTTGTAAAAACCAGTTTAAATAGTGTTTAAAAAACCAAATGCGTTTTATGAAAAATCAAATGCGTTTTACAAAAACCAAGTGCGTTTTACAAAAACCAAGTGGGTTTTTGTAAAAAACAGTTTAAATAGTGTTTAAAAAACCAAATGCGTTTTATAAAAAATCAAATGCGTTTTATGGAAAACCAAATGCGTTTTTGTAAAAAACAGTTTAAATAGTGTTTAAAAAACCAAATGCGTTTTATAAAAAATCAAATGCGTTTTATGAAAAACCAAATGCGTTTTATGATTTTCTATTTAACAGTTTCTGATCTTCGTCATCTGAAACTTTTTTGAAAGGCATTTTTTTCTTTAATGCTTCTTCTATTATCAACATCATTCTTTTCTGTGAATAATACATGCATTGATGGTGTTTTTTGAATATGATTCTACGAATTTTATCAATTGATTATCATACTCTGTTTTTTTCTATTTCTTATGTAACTTTTGCTTATCAAAATGGGTTAATTTTATACATTATAAATCTCTAAAAACACATGGACATTAAGTTGATACATGATAACTCTTATGTGTTTCACTATTATAAATACAAAGTTTTTTTTTTTTTTTTTTTTTTTTTTTTTTTTTTTTTTTTTGACATAAACTACCTAATAACTATACTAAAAATGTTCTTTTACACAAACATTTTCTAAAATACATTTGCCCCTTCCATTTATACTTAGTTTTTGCTAATGATGGCTAGTTAAGTTGGTAACAATAATTATGCAAGTCCTTAGGTGAGGGAGTTAGTTTTTGCTAATGATGGCTAGTTAAGTTGGTAACAATAATTATGCAAGTCCTTAGGTGAGGGAGAGGGATTGAGTTCGAGTCATACTTGTGGCATGAATAATGAGGGAACTTCATCGGACGATGATGGTTTGATCCCCAATCTCTGTGCCCTTTAGTGGAGAGAAGGCTGGTATTCTTCGGAATCATGGGAGGTCGGCCTCACTAATTCCTACTTGGAAACGTCCTTGACATATGTGAGTTGTATCGAACCTGGATCTTGTGGGTTCACAAACATGTACATTGTCACTTGATCTAGCTGTTAAAAAAATAAATAATACTTAGTTTTTATATTTTGTTGTCAATGTCAAAACTAAAAATATTCAATGGTATAAACTAAATAAAACCTAGTCTTTTAAAATTTTATTAGTTATATTTAAGTGCGTAACCAACTTTATTGGTTAATTTTTTTTTATTGGTTAATTAAGTGACTAGAATCACTTTTCTATTTGCCTTTTTTCTTTCATTCATGCCCAAAACATCATAATACCATTTCACTTTCCATGGCCTAACGCTATGCTTTTTGTTTTTTGCATTATCGGAAAACCCACAATGAATAATCCATCAATCCCATCAACTCTAATCTATAGTTTTTTTAAGTAACAATCACAATTTTAAAATTGTTATATACAAAATATTTTAAATTTTCTTGGACTTATACTCGCTCATGAGATCTAAAGAGTTCTAAAATTTAGATATGTGAAATTACTTCTTATCGACCTTTCAAGTTTCAAGTTTCAAGTTTCAAGTTTCACCGTATACTCAAGGTTTCATACATGGTCGTCGTAAGTCACGCATATGCCACGACGGAAACTATGCACCCCGAACATGAATATATAGTACATTCACTACATTGAACCAAACAAAGTTGATGGGTTGTTACTTTGCATTTCACACTTTAAGTGTTGTTGAGAAAAGAAGATATAGAATAAAGAGGATGAGTTGTAAAGATCAAGGAATCAATCCAACAACATAAAGTGAGAAAACACAATAATAATATTTTCTAGGTACTTGACCCACAAGACAAGTTTTATTTCATGTTCATTCTAAAGAATTAGTTGTGTTTTTACATGATGATTTATTTACTACCATCCTATCCCTCCATTGAGAACATCAAACCAATATATAGCTCATCCAAGACCTCTTCTAAGTTCTTTCGGACGATAATTGTAAATTTTATAGTTTTATTCGAATTCGTTGTTTTAAATATTGTTACTTCGCACTTGAGACATTACAAAACATTAGAATCAAATTATAATCATTTGCTTTACTAATGGTCAAGAAAATAAGAGTCTTCCATATACTCAACACTCGTGTTGTCTAATGCAATCATTTTAACTTTTGAAGAAACATAAATAGCTTTTCTTTATATCATTAACAACACCATAAAAAGATTTGATACTTCAATAAATTTCAATTTAATAATCATTTTTTAAATGATCAAATGGATAAACATTAAAACTTACTTCAAATGAAATAGGTTAACTGAGACTAACATGTTATAACACTTTAAGACCAACTTAATGTATTCAGAATGTTACAAACACTACTAGAAAAAAGACTTTTCTTGACACGCATTGCGTGTCAAGAAAGGGGTCTGATGACACAAAAAAGAGTGTAAATAAAGGCGGTGTCATAAATTTAACATGACACTTTTATGCGTGTCATCTGTTTATGATCATAAACAGATGTATAGAAGTAATTAAATATGGCAAATATAGCTCATAAAATGGGTAAACATATTCGTATTTAACATGTAAGATTTGGGTAAAGGTAAGACGAGAGCAAACCTTTCTTTATACTAGAGATTAAGAGATTGTTTCACCATGATCATATTTTGACCCGTTATTAAAATCATAATTCAAAGAATGAATAACTTTTAAGAGTTTAAATATTTTAGTGTAAATTGTTGGCTACCACAAAATGGGAGACCTACCTAGGAGACAAATCGTATCCCCATCATTGCAAGCTTGCTATTGGGGCATCTTGATAACATCAACTTTTTCCCTTTTTATATTTCCATTTATTTACCTTTTGTTTCTCATATTATAATCAAGTGTGGTCATCATGTATCTTTTGTTTTTGAATAATATAAACCTATTTCACTACACAACATCATCACACAAATAAATACAGACGTTATTAATATGTGGCAAATATAACTCATAAAATCTGTATAGATGTTTGTGTTTTGACAACAAATGAACCCACTAAAATCTCACTAATTACATGTAGAATTTGGTAAGACAGGACGAGGGCAAGCCTTTCTCTTATACTAGAGATTAAGGTGTTGTTTGTTTTTTTCTGCATGAAAAGGTCTGCAGTCTGCGGACCACATCTGCAGGAGAAGATGTGGACCAAAGGTCTGCAGTCTGCAAAAAGAAGACTGTTTGTTTATTAATGTCTGCAGACTGCTGAAATAAACTGAAATTTAAATAAACTGATTTTTTTACATCAGTCTGGTGGTAGACGGTGGTGGTGGTGGACGGTGGTGGTGGGTGGTGGTGGTGGATCGTGGTGGTGGTGGTGGTGGGTGGTGGATCGTGGTGGTTGTGGACGGTGGTAGGTGGTGGTGGACCGTGGTGGTGGTAGACGATGGTGGTGGTGGTGGGTGGTAGTGGTGGTGGTGGACGGTGGTGGGTGGTAGTGGTGGTGGACGGTGGTGGTGGTGGTGGACGGTGGTGGTGGATGGTGGTGGACGGTGGTGGTGGATAGTGGTGGACGGTGGTGGTGGTAGACGGTGGTGGTGGACCGTGGTGGTGGATGGTGGACCGTGGTGGTAGTGGACGGTGGTGGTGGATGGTGGTGGTGGATAGTGGTGGACGGTGGTGGTGGTGGTGGTGGGTGGTGGTGAACAGTGGTGGTGGTGGACGGTGGTAGGTGGTGGTGGACCGTAGTGGTGGTAGACGATGGTGGTGGTGGTGGGTAGTAGTGGTGGTGGTGGACAGTGGTGGTGGTGGTGGACGGTGGTGGATGGTGGACGGTGGTGGTGGATAGTGGTGGACGGTGGTGGTGGTGGACAGTGGTGGACAGTGGTGGACGGTGGTGGTGGGTGGTAGTGGTGATGGACGGTGGTGGTGGTGGACGGTGGTGGTGGATGGTGGTGGTGGTGGACGGTGGTGGTGGATGGTGGTGGACGGTGGTGGTGGTGGACCGTGGTGGTGGTGGTGGATCGTGGTGGTGGTAGACGATGGTGGTGGTGGTGGACGGTGGTGGTGGTGATGGTGGTGGTGGACGGTGGTGGTGGTGATGGTGGTGGTGGACGATGGTGGTGGTGATGGTGGTGGTGGACGGTGGTGGTGGATGGTGGTGGACGGTGGTGGGTGATGGTGGGTGGTGGTGATGGTGGACGGTGGTGGTGGGTGGTGGTGGTGGGTGGTGGTGGTGGTGATGGTGGACGGTGGTGGTGGTGGTGGACCGTGGTGGTGGTGGGTGGTGGTGGACGGTGGTGGTGGACCGTGGTGGTGGTGGACGGTGGTAGGTGGTGGTGGTGGACCGTGGTTGGTGGTGGTGGTGGATCGTCGTGGTGGTGGTGGTGGTGGGTGAGGAGAAGAGAAGTGGAGAAGACCTTTGAAGACCTTAGAAGACTTTAGAACAAGTCTGCACCAAGAAGAGGTCAGGAAGACCTTTTTGAGTGAAAGGTCTTCCAAAAAACAAACAATCTGCAGACCCCAAACGTCTGCGCGCGCGTCTGCGTTGTGCAGACAAAAGAGGTCAGAAGCGCTTTTGAGCAAAAAACAAACAAGAGACTATATTTTAACCCCTTCTTTTGTCATGTCATAACTACTTTTAAATATTACTTCCTCTATCCCATTTTAAATGTCATGGGCTCATAAACACAGATTAAGAAATCTTTGTTTGTATGTTCTAAAATGACAATAATATCCTCAAGTTATTATTTCAAATTTTTGATTGTCTTTTGTCTTTTTTAAGCAAAATTGAAAATTGTTTAGAAATGGACATTTAATTTGGGACAACAAAAAGTGCAAAAATAAATATTTAAAATTTGACGGAGGCAAAATTTGCGACTTTTCCGCTTCGACTTGGTGGGTTAGGCCTTTCCTCAGCCCGGGACGTGGCTGCCTATGCTTTTGTGGCTTCCAGATCCCAATCCTGGGGGCTGCAAGACCACATATTACGTAACAGTGGAGTTGCTCACATTGACATGGATTAATCTGGTGCTATTGACCTTTTACAACAATCCCTTCCTGACTTTAATATTAGCGGGTTCTTTAATAAGGACACCGCCCCCAAAAAGCCACAGAAAACTCCGACGAATGCTCTTTATGACCGAATCACACAAAGTTTGGAGGAGGATTTTCGTCTGTCCGTCCGTCAGAAGGCTGTCTTGGAATGCCTACAAAAGCTTCACGCACAGGACTTCGTTACTGTGTTACCTATCGAATGCTTGGGGCAACAGATGTCGACAGTAGAGTACAGAGCAATCCTTAAATGCAACTGATGATACCCATTTTCCCCGATGTTGAAAAATGTCCGGTCTGCCGCAAAGCATGCCTTGATAAGTATGGGGAACATGCGTTATATTGTAAGGAATTGCCAGGGTTTAAATATCGGCACAATTTTGTCTAGGATGCTTTGGCGGACATTCTTAGAAGAGCGGGGATCTCCGCAAGAAAAGAGGCACCAATTAATTTTCTCACAGACCCCGCGGTGGGGAGGTCCACCTTGCGCCCAGCGGACGTCTTAGTTTTTGGTTGGGAAGGTGGGAAACATGCGTGTGTTGATCTTACCGGGGTGTCCTCCCTTGCTGGGCTTCGGGATAGTGGGTTTGTGGCTGTGCCAGCGGTCATGAGAGCTGAATCCAAGAAAGTGGAAAAGCATGCTAAAGCATGTGAGGATAATCAACATGTTTTTGTTTCCTTAGCCTTCGACACGTTCAGTTCCTTGGCACCAGATGCGGTGCGGTTTTTGGCTCGTGTTTAGCGAGTAGTGCACTACAACTATTCCACTCCCAAAGGGCGAGGTTTTGTTTTTAGCAGATTGAGATTTTCTATTAAAAAAGTGGTGGCGGCGCAGCTTGTTGCCCGCCTACCTAATATCTTTATGTAATTTACCCTTTTTTGTCAATGGATAAAATATAATTACTAAAAAGAAATCAATAAATAAATAAAATCATACATTACTTGAAGAACATTTCTAGTAGAAAGACTTTATCAAACAATTAACTGAGAAAAAAATATACATTTAATACAAAAGTAATAAAGAAACTTAATAATTGGGACAGGCAAGTTGTCTGCTGTCAGGATCATCTTCATAGGTGTCTGAAATAGATTAATAGGCAGACAAACTTAGTTATAATTATTTACTTTAGGTGGCCCGTAACTCGTACGAACATTTAGCTTGGGCCTGACCTGTTAATTGTTCGTGGGCCTTATCATTTGAATACATCACCTAATCGGCTGATCACCATGTCTTTTATTGTTCCCAACAAATACACACCAACACACTTAACAACACGTGACATGGCAAGAGGAAGAATGAGATTCATGAAATTAAACAAGTGATTAGACTACCCGGTGCACAGATGGGGCAACCCCGTCCTCCGTCTCCCTCCGTCCCAACACCGCCCCCACCCCGTCTCCCTTCTCCCCCGGAACGCGAGGGACGCACCAATCAGGTGAAACCACCAATCACCTCCCACCGTCTCAACACCGCCCCCACCCCCCGTCTCCCTCTTCCCCGTCTGTGCACCGGGTAGTCTTATCGGTCTATGTCTAATAAACAAGTCATGTTTGAGTTGAAAACGTTGCATTACATTTTCGACCGAAATTTGTTGTAAGATCTCTCTTTCAATGTAACAAATGCAAGAATTGTTCATGTTTAACTTCTGGATTCAATCCCAAACTCTTTCTTTGACTTTTTCTTAGCAAAGATTAAGTAATTCAAAGAACCTCAAAAGCTAATTATCTCGATACAATGTTCTGTGATTTTTCTACTGGCATGTATGAAACCTATGTTAGTTAGAGGTGACTAGGAATAAGAATTCAGTCCCAATTCTCCAAATGCTTCAACTTTACAAACCTTTAATTGCGATCGGTTTTATAAAGATAAACATTATTAATATCATCTTCAATACCACAAATATCCTTGTAAGGTGCAAAAACAAATGAAACTTTAATTATTTTGGACAATCAAAATCAAAGTAGAACTCTTTTAACAAAATTCCACACTATCAGTTGTCAAACAAACAATGTAACCACAATTATTTATGTTTTATTCAAAATTATGGCAAAACCAATTACTATATATTAACAATTACAGAATTACCGTCAGTGGCGAATCCAGGAATGATTTCCAGGAGGATTCCTTTCATAGATTTTCACTAATTTTCAACTTTTTTCACTAAAATTTTCAATTTTTTTCCAAATCGAGGGGGTTCTTGGGAACCCCGGAACCCCATGAATCCGCCACTGATTAACGTAGCTCCTTAGCTATAGTAATGGGTCCAATGGGTTTTTCCAAATCTAGCTTAATTTGTGTATGTGTGAATGCTTTTGAGCTGGATTTTTAAATTGGTGTAGCAAGATATTAGAGTAAAGTGTACGGATGGTCCCTGTGGTTTGCCCAAATTTCACGTATGCCCCCATATATTTTCAATGGTCCCCAACGTTGACATTTTATAACATTTCGGTCCCTACGAGCTAACGTCGTTAAATTTTATCAGTTAAGTCATGTAAAATGACCAAAATACCCATAGGGACCATCCGAGCAGTTTAATCTTTTGTGTATATGACCAGCACCACCACCCCTCCTCCTCAAACAACCAACATCGCCCCCTCCTCCTCCAACCACCACCACCACCACCACAAATTCGTCAAAGTCAACGAACCACCTTCGTCCCCGAACCCGAACCCTGACCCACCTTCTCGTGAACACCTCTGGTCAGGAGAACTCTGGTTCTGAAATGTTATAAAATGTTATACGAGAAACTGAAGATCTGGTTCAGAAATTACCTCTGGTCAGGAGAACTCTGGTTCAGAAAATCGAATGATGGCAAAGGCAATCAAGGATGTCGAGAAACTGAAGATAATCGAATGGGCTGGCATGTCATTCTGGTTCTGAAATGTTATACGAGAAAGCTGCAACTCCAGCGGAAGATAAGACGTTGAAGATAAGACGCCGACCATCCTAACCCAACCGGATCTGACCCGACTTAAACCCAACCCACCGGAACAACTCGTGACCAAACCAGATCTGACCGGCGGCGCAACCACCTAGCAGTGGTGGTGGTAGTTCTTGAGTCCTCCGGCAACGACGTTTTAGGTTGTGATGCTCTTAATCGAAGATCTAAGCGGTGTTTTCTGGCAAGATGGTAGCTTGAAATCGTCTGCTCCTCTGCGTTTAGTGGTACCAGTAACTTGAAATCGTCTTCGTGGTATGTTAGGTTTGGTTAGACAGTGGTGAGGACATGGTTCGGTGGTTGTGGTGGTGAGGATGGTGGTTGTGGTAGCGGTAGTGGAGATGGTGAGGGAGAGGAGGCGGTGGTGGTGTATTGGTAGAGGTGGTGAGGGAGAGGAGATGGATGATAGTGGTGAAGAGAGAGACAGACTTTGATTGTTTTTTTTATTTATTTATTAAAGAGGGGTAATATAGTAATTTTACAAATACTTAACTGAAAAACTTAACCTTCATCCAAGTCAGGGACCATCAATGAAACAAAATACAAACCACAGATCCTATACGTGTAATTTCGAAAGGCCGATGAGAGAGTTTAAATTTGGGCAAACCACAGGGACCATCCGTGCACTTTGCTCAAGATTTTATGAAGACTACTATATTATCCCATGTTGCTAATGGCTCTATTGCAAATTTCACACGTGGACTCAAAAGTTTGGCCCCTCAACTTTTTTGCTTTGTTTTCTTCCTCTTTAACTTTCAAACTCCCGCTCTCTAAAAACTTTAGTGAGTATCAATTTGACCGTCACTTGGTGTTAGAAATTCGTGTTTTTTGGTTTACGCTTTTTCTGCTATTTGGTCATTGTTGGCTTGGTGGTTTTACGCCTCTGGCCCGTTGGTATAAACTCGAGTTCGTCTATGTTTACATCACGTAAATCACTTGGTTTTATAAATATGTGTTTTCTATTTATGCGTTTCCCCCTTTTTTATCGTCGTTTTGCTACTTAGAATGTCATAACGCCCATGACATGGTTTTACGCCTTCGCCCCGCAACGCGGGGGCTTTATTCTAGTTAGAAAACATCAAAAGCTAAACTTTTAGGCCCAAGTACCCACCACTAGTTGTACCAAAAAAGAAAAATCTATTAGGCTATGGGGTGTAGAACCCTTCCATACCCCTACCCCTTCTCCACATCAGCGCCACGTCATATTCCCCCTTTCCCTCCCCCTTCTAAGGTAAATGGTTCCCCCTTCCCCTTTTTTTAATATTTTTTAAAGGGAAAAAGACAAAATATTTGTTGGAAAATGGGACGGTACCATCGGTGGAATTCCCCCGAGCTCACCGTTCTTGGATCCGGGGGGGGGGGGGGGGGGGGGAGGGGCGGTGTGCACCGTCGGGCAGGGCATCCACATCATCTCCCCGAAGCTCTTCCACATCATGAGTGTAGGCATAACTAGTTGAATCCGCCACACGACTCACACATTTCAAGTGGTGTGCAACATCATACTTGCTCTCACAATGATCATTATACAATTCCCATTTGTTGTTTTTCATCACCCATTTCTTAGTAGACAATGGGGAAAGAATTGAATATATGCATAGACATCCTTCTATGACCCCGAGCTTGTGTTCCTCATTCCATTTGTACTCTTCATCTACCGTAGGTAGTGGTATTCAGTGGCGTATCCAGGACAGATTTTCAGGAGGTTCATTTCGTAGATTTTCACTGGTTTTCACTAATTTTTCAAAAATTTTCAATAAATTTTTCAATTTTTTCCAAACCGAGGGGTTCCTGGAAACCCCCTAAAACAGCCTGTATCCGCCCCTGGTGGTATTTCTTTAAATTCCTCCGTCGATAAGCCTAAAGAGATAATTACTATCTTCTTTGCGGGCACCCATAAACCAGTGAAGCGCCCCACCACATAAGACGCCGTCAATACCCTCATGACACCGATACTTGACTTCTCCAATAACTTTCCAAATATTTGATATCAACGTTAAAACATAAAAAAGCGTCCGCTTTTTGTAGACACTTTCCCTGAAGCCTACAACCTTGTAATAATCAGCGGACGAGTCATATCCAAAACCCCAACATACTACTTCTCTAAGCTTTCCAATTTTATGCATATTTACACGATAGGGCAACGTTGGCAGGTTCATGCTCTCTCTTGTGGAAGGATTGGTTACCACAAATTCAACATCTATGAGAGAAAGCAGGGGTGTTTTGGGGAGGTCCGAGGAAGCCAACCGGACAGGGTCCATAAATTTTAAGGGCACAATTTAAAAAACAAAATCCTATATAAATGTATATATTTTTTTTATAACTCATTTAACACTTAAACTTGGGCCTAAGGAGCCTATTTTTTAACGGTTCAGATAGGGTACGTAAATTTTCAGAGATTTTCAAAGACGGCCGTGGGAGAAAGGCATACCAATCCATTGCAAGAGCCAACAACATGATGGTAGTTCGAGTAAATCCAATAATCTACATATGCAATGTAAGTCGAATAAGCGAACCTTCTATGTCCAAGTTCAGGATTGTCACGATCATTGTTGTATGCATGGTTCAAGTGAGCTTTAATAAAAGGAGGACCGGATATTAAAGATAGCCAGGGCTTACAAACGCTCTTGCTTCGGATTATATCTTTCACATCCAATCCTAACAGTATCTGCTGAACCACGTCAAACGAAAGCTCCGCCATTCAAACCTTAATAGCTGATGCTGCTCATGCTGGTCGATCCATATAGACCCTAATATTAATAAGCGGCCACAGCCCAAAGTCCCAAACCCAATGCACACCTCTTGGGTTTGCTTACTAGCTAGACTTGGGTATGGGCTTTGTAATATTCGAAAGTCAAAACTCAAAAGTAATCAATGTTAACAATTTAATATTTTCAAATTAATAAGCAGCCAGCAGGGTTTGTTATTTTTTTTAACGGTTAACAATCAATCCTGATCACTCACGAAGTATCCACCGAGAGTAATCCGGGTCCAACAATAATTTCACACCAGTTCCCGGGAAAAACCTGCCGCTGAAGGCCCACTGCGGTAAAACCCGGCCCACCGGCAACATTTTGGTGCTGGCATGACTTGAACTCCCCACCTCCCATAAGGAAAGCAAAGAGGGTGCCACTCCACCGTAAGGAGATTGGGAGTGGGGTTTGTTATTAGTTTTCATAATTCAAAAGTTACAATTTGATGTTTTTAAATTTCAAAATTTATATCTTTGCTTACTACAACTTCATAATTCATAAGTTACACTAAAAGCACCAACACCTTGGTCATATATAAGAACTTTTATGTTATATGTTTATATGTTACACTAGGTTACAATCTTGTGTATTACACGGATTGATAAATGTAATGATTTTTAATTAATAAAAACAATCAGGTTTCAAGAAACAGATGCATTTCACGGTTGAAAAAATCGGTGTATTATCTATACTATATTATAATGCATGAGGCAAAGACTTCTTAAAACTTAAGTAATACAAGTTTGTAGGGTTGCAAACGAATCAAACGAACACGAACATGGCCTTGTTCGTGTTCGTTTGTTAAGGAATTTATGTGTTCACGAACAATTCATGAACACTTACCGAACAAGATTTTCTGTCCATGTTCGTTTGTTAAGAAAACACTTGTGTTCGTGTTTGTTTGTGTTCATTTGTTAATTTTGTTCATGAACGCACACGAACACAAACGAATATTAATGAACACAAACAAGTGTTCAAAAACACAAATGAACAGAAAAGAACACAAAGAAGTGTTCATGAGTGGAAATAAACATAAACGGACATATATTAACTTTCGAATAGGAGCAAATTCACATATATTAAGACATTAGCTAGCTCTACCCAAAATATAACATAATTGTCCAAACATACTTAGTACATAACATAATATTAGTAAACATAATAAAGTAGTGTCTAAAAAGATTGAGTTGGCATCGACAGTGGATGGAGAAGGGCGTCGGAGGTGGAGGGTGTCGACGCTGGAACGTGGAAATATATAATTAACTTTTACAATAAAAGCAGGTTTATTGATCTCATATAGTCATATATTTACCCCACATATATTATTTATTTGGGTAAAATAAATAAAAATAAAAGAATATACCCTAATAAATTATCAAACATAAACGAACATTAACGAACACGTTACCGTATATTCACGAACATAAATGAACGAACGCGGCCCATGTTCATGTTCGTTCATTTATTAAACGAACGAACACAAACGAACTTTCCGCCGAACGGTTCATGAAAGATTCACTAAAAGTTCTATTCGTTTGCATCCCTACAAGTTTGATTTCCCATAGCACAACACTTGATCATGTATTAGAGATTTCATGGTGGAAGATGTGTCTTTTAGTCTTATCGACGATTTAGGAGTGAGGCAATTAGGTTTTATAAGATATAAGCTCCCTTTTATCAGCTATTATGGTGTTTGGGGTTATGGCTCTTCTTCTTGTAGGTCTGCATGTCGTCCACTTCTAATGCTAGATAGTTCATGGACAATATTAACCAATTTCTATCAAAACATCCATACCTATCAATTGGTTTTATATTTATGATTTGTCATCTTCTTCAAATTAGGGCTTTTTGTTGGAATTTTTGCGAAATAACAGAGAGGGTGAAAGAGGGCTAAACATAGTGGGTTTCTGGTTTTGGCTCTACGGCAGAGCTCCACCCAATGACGAAAAAAACAATAAAACAGATCCTCCGGTGAGTGCGAGTTCTGATTTCATTTGGTAGTGAGTTATGTATCTCAATTTTGTTGATTTGTGGTTTTTGTTTATGTCAATGAACTCGTATTTAGATTATGTTCAAGTGTGAGTTTAGAATTCATCTAGTGTTTGATTGTTGATTCTTCTTGTTGGGATTTTTGCCACTGATTATGTCTGGTTTTCTCGCACCAACCGCCGCACACCCACCACTGATTCTACCTAGCTTTCCAACACCGATTCGGATTTTCTCAATGTCGCACCACCGATAATACTATAGTTGCGGTTGAAAGAGGATGACTCTACGAAATGGCAACTTCTTCGGCATAAATGTATGAGGCTAGAAAAGTAGTGCTTTCACCTACAACACATTTAGCAAAATAGTCAAAATAAGCGACTACAAGGGTCATCCAGTACGTTAAGCTATTATCTTGAAAATCAAGGAGCATTTATACATATATTAGATTAAACAAACCTTTGCAAATTTGACGACACAATTGTATTTATACTTCTTGCTATTTTGTGAAGTCCAACGTAAAATTATACATGCCCAAACAAAAAATCAACCCAAAACGCCATGGGGACAGTGTTCCCAGGCGTTTTGAGTGGTTTCCACGCCCAATTAACGCTCCACCATATGTGGTCTTAGGCCAATCGGGGCACCCTCGGCTAGGTGGAATCAGCTTGGTAGCCTAACCGGCTACACTGCCCCCTCCTTATTGGGCTAGCATTTTGGCTTCAACTTTTGGTTTTTGCAAGCCGAAGAGAGAGGAAAAAAATGGGTTTTTTAGATGGGGATCATCTCATTGAGTGTGTGTGATTGATGGGTATGGTAAAATGGTGAAGTCCTTGGTTTCAAGCTACTTTAGGCTTGACGTGTCCAGTGTTTTTTTTTTTTTGAACGACCAACAAATTGGAATCACTCACGGAACACTGGAGTATCATCGTGCCACCAATGTTGCCACGCGATCATATTTCACCACCAAGTCACCAATTCAGGAGGAAACTCATAATTATGAGAAAACCCCCTTTGTGAGATTCAAACCCAGGACCTTATGGTTCTTAAGTCTTATCTCACCACCAAGATGCCGCTGAGCTATAATGCCTTTGGCACGTGTCTAGTGTTTTAGTTACTTTAAGCTAGTTTAAGGTAGAATATAGAAATGCCGTGAGCCAAGGCTACATGGCCCACCTTAGGGTTTTAAACTCTCCCCTTCCTTATTTTCAACGCTTCCATCTTCTCCAACCTTCCACTCTACAACCCACTCTGCATCAATGGCGAGAGGCTCATCTCAATCCCAAACCACCTCCTCATCTTCCAACACCCGACCCGGCCCACTCGGCACCATACCGCGCGGCTCCCCAGCCGCCACCGCCGGCTTACGCCGCCGTCGTGTCACCACCGGTTCTTCCGGCGGTCTTAGCAACACAACCGGCGGTAATAACAGCAACATGCTGAGGTTCTATACTGATGACGCTCCTGGCCTTAAGATCACGCCTACTGTTGTCCTTGTTTTGAGCGTCTGCTTTATTGGGTTTGTTACTGCTTTGCATGTGTTTGGTAAGCTTTATCGTCGATCATCTGTTGAAGGTTGAATCTGTACGGATATTGTGTCTGTTGTTGTGTGGTTTGATCGGTGGGTTTAGTCTGACTACTTGTTGTTGTTGAATTTCAGATCTAATGTATGTATGATGTATAAATGTCTTTAATTTCAGTGAATCGATCGTTTGTGGTTTCAGGATACACTTTGTTAACGGTTTGAGCGAGTTATAGCAATCATTTAGTCGTACCGGTAACGTACCGATAGATTTATACGATATTCGGTATCGGTACCAGTTTGGTAATAGTACGGTAGCGATAAGATTGGTTATTTGGTTTTGAGAAACCGAATAAAGAGTCGGTTTAGTAGGTTGTTATTTGAATGATCTAGAAGTTAAGAACCAAATGGCTTTGTGTAGTGACGAAACTTTAGAATTCGGACCGGGGTTTAAAGTATATAAATAATTTTTTATTTTAGAAAAAACAGGGGTAGAAACTGTACATACCAAAAAATAATTTATACGTATACTAAATAATCTGAACTTCTGAGTGAAAATTTGGGAGGGTCGCTGCTTAAAACCTACGCCACTGGCTTTCTGGTCTGGTGGTATCAAGGAGCGTTATGACTTGTAATGTATAAACGCCTTTAATTTCAGAGAATCGATCGTTTGTGATGTATAGGCGCAAAGTGATAGGGTATCACCTCCCTGTTCTCAACACAAGACCTTCTTCTCCACATCTCTGGTCATCTATTCCCCATCGCCCTTCTCTCTTAGCAATTTAGTGTGGTTCCTGGCATTCTATCTTCTCTTTTTAATCTGCCCAAGTCCCCAATCGGTAAATGGTCGTGTGTATACGAGGTTTGGGCCATTTTTCGTGTCTCTGGCTGGGAATTGCGATCTGTGTTCATGAAGCTCCAAGGCGGTCACTTCATTGCCTCACCAAGAGAGTGCTCTAAGTGCGCAATTCATGTAAAACATTCGCCTTATGTAAGCACAACACTATGTGCCTATGGTCGCCTCGTGCTTTAGGCGCACTTTTTTAAACCAAGTAAGCATAATATTGAAAAACCCGAATTGGTTGTATCTGATCCGTCAATCAATATTGGTGCTTTGGAATGTTGAATATCTACACAACATTGACTTGTGTATTGATGCTTCAGAATATCAACACAAGTATATCTAAAAAAACTTCCATTTGTTTGCTATATAAGAGTCCTATTAGGTGATTTGTATCGTTTGACTCTCATTAAAGGCAACACCAGTATATTCTTAGACCATGTGTAGTGGGGCTTGAATCTCTTGGGCATTATCCGACATGTGACGTCCTGGTCAGCAAAGGGAAATTATGGGGCTTGAAGTTAAAAAGGGGTGTAGTTGTATAATGTAATGTTTTTAAAACCGGACCGGACGTCGAACCCTGCCGTTTCACCGGTCAGCCGGCTCAATGGGCCCAAAAATCGCATCAAAACCCAAAAAAAAAACCGGTTCAACTGTCAAAACCCAGCCCGACCGTCGGCTCGCTGGGTCAACCACCAGGTCAGTGTATTGCCGGTCCAACCTATCAACATGGACCGGTCAGGGGTCCGTTTCCCCTATTAATATAAAGTATTGATGTTTGACTTTAAAAAATTTTAGTGTATTGTTGAATGGATAAAATCGCATCAAAACCCAAAAAAAAACCCGGTTTAACCGTCAAAACCCGGTCCAACCGCCGGGTCGCCAGGTCAACCACTAGGTCAGTGTATTGCCGGTCCAACCTATCAACCTGGACCGGTCAGGGTCCGTTTCACCTATTAATATAAAGTATTGATGTTTGACCTTAAAATTTTTTAGTGTATTGTTGAATGGATAAGAACGGTGGAATCATTAGGCAAGGATGATGAAAGAGCATGTCACCCATGACCCGACAATGAATTGAATTTCAAGTAATAGTCATTGATCAACATGATGGTTATATGATAAAAAAAACATGTATGGATAGAACCACTATGTAGGGTCAAGATAATACTAAGTTTTTGCAGGAACGGTAACAAGTTGTCGTAAAGTGACATGTGTTAAGAAGAAAATAAATGAAGAAGGTAGATTTGTCTATGAGAAAAAAATATGCATATATATATATATATATATATATATGCTTCTCACATGCCAACAAACATGTACATGCAAGTCATATCTATTTCTCTTTCACTTTTTAAACGTATGTAACCTTTTTATATGCCATTTTAAAAGATATCTATACACCATAAAATATAGCGTCTTTTTATTTTTAATATGGGTACATCATCATCATCATCCTCATCACCATACTCAGTTAATCCCACCTATAACAAAGCTAAGGTAGGGTCTGAGGAGGGTAAGATGTAGACAACCTTACCTCTACCTCTAAGAATAGAGAGGTTGCTTCCAGTGAGACCCCCAACTCGATGCGGTTTGGTATCAAGCCTTGGACCTAAGGTACATAACACTTAGCAACCGGGACAAACCCAATCGGTGCATGTACCCCTTTGTAGTGGCGGATCTAGAAACATTTTTCAGTAGTAACGTTTTTCATTTTTTTTCATTTTAATAGCAACGTTTTTCAAATTTCGTAAAAAAAACCAAATTTTCCACTAATTTTCCACTACGCGCGCGAAGTTGAGCTGCAACGTCCGCACCCCCTCCCCATGAACTAGATCCGCCCCTGCCCCTTTGTCTTTTGGCTATCCACGCCACCACATGATGCATGATTAACCGTCTGTCGTTTTTAACGTTATTTTCACGAAATTAGTAAAATAACGTTAAAACTAGTGCAACTTTACTTTTGCCCCCCAAGGGCCACACATATATACATTATATGCGCACACCGTAATATAGGTACCTTGTTGCTATACTTTTGAAAAGAAAAATTCAAAAACTCAGTTATGTTTAACACAATGGACATAGCATAAAGCACCATAAGTACCAAATTAAAAACGCAATGGACAGTAAACGAAAACACAATATGCAACATACTAAAGCACAATGAAAACTATACTTTCTAATAAAAAAAATCAAAAACCTAGTTGCCTAAACACAATGTAAACAAAAAACACAATAGACAACAAACAAAAAGCTAAAAACACAAATATATTAAAAACATAGTGGACAACAAATTGAAACCCAGTAAAAAAACACAATGATCATAACTTATAACACGATGCATAGAAAACCCACCAAAAACGTAATTTAGAGAAGGAAATTTATATATAAATATCATACTCATATTAAAGATAAAAAATGTTCGATAATATGGTGAAACTATTTTTTTAAAAATGTCATATGAAAAAGTTATTGACATTTTAAAATGGGAAAATGGATTTTAATACTCCCAACTATCGCCTGTTGGCGGATAATACTCCCAACTATCACTTTGGCCATTAGCACTCCAAACTTTCAACTTGTTTGCTTTTATCACTCCCAAACTAACTGAGGTCTAACTATAACGACCTGATTTTCACCGAGTCGTTACCGATTGGTAGTTAGTTTCCTAACTAGTTTTATAGTTTCCATTCCACACTTTTAAAAACCGGTTTCTTGCACTTGTATCACAATCAACATTTTAACTCAAAACATCATTATATTATACATCCAAAAACCATAATTTCCACATCATGTTCGGCCGAAGCCTTACAACCTTTAGTTTTGAAAACGTCACACTACAACACGATTCTACTTTATTTATAAACATCAAACTTCATTCGACAAGTTCACTAACACCATAACTGAGCTCGGGTTCCATGATAATCTCCTGAAATGTATGTTTAAAATACGTTAGTCGAAACTAGTGAGTGATGCCAAGACTTTAACAATCTTTTAGACACATGCATGTAATCGTCCGGTCATTCTATTTGGCGAGTATAGATCGATTATGCATGGTCCCGTAGCCTCTAATCGGCCCGGGTCTATACTCTTTGATACCGAATGGATCCACTCTACGTAGTTTCTATTCGACCGGTTTCTATTATTTCTATTAGATCATGATCGAGTGATGATTTTCAAAGACAAACAAACATACATCTACCCCAAATCATTTAAAAGCTATTATGGGGTGCAAACACTCACTTGTTGTTCTTCCACTTGAGTTCTAAGATTGACGACTTGCTCGGAAATTATGCGGACTACCTGTTTATTACATAAACACGATTACAAATACACACATATACGTTAGTTAGCTGACCATTACAGCTTAGGTATATAAATACGTAGGTAAGCTGGCCATTACAGCTTGGCTCTCATGATTTCTACAAGTTAAGAATGAGAACTTACCCGGATTTAATCTCTATAACAGGCCGGTTATCTATACTTCCAACCGTAGCCTATTTTATATGGATGAAGCTTAGTGTTTTATGAGAGTAGAAGGTTTAAAGAGGGTTATATTATTACTTTGAAGAGTTTACGATTAGAAGGTAGGGAGAAGAAAGAGTGGTTTGCATGTTTGAGGAAGATGAAGTGAGGTGGTTTTTGGTGGGTTCGATGGATGCAGATGGTTTTTGGAGAGATTTCATGCAATTGTAATCATGTTCCTATAATATAGGCTATCTAGGTGTGGGTTAATGGTGAGTTGGAGTGCTTAGGTGGTGCATTCTTAATGAATGGCGGCATCCATTCATCTTCCGAATGGGCCGAGCAACACACAATTGTAGATGGGTCTAACTTAAAGATTATGGGCCCAAGGTTATTAAACTATAATTATTTCAGCCCATATTCAATCGGCCCACTATATTACTAATTGGTTTAATATTTCGGCCCTTAATTAGATCCAAAGACTTGGCCCATTATATCGAGTCTGATGATCCATCTATATCTTAAATGGGCCGGATACTCGTTGGGCTAATATAACTTAATTGGGCCGGATTGGTCCAAGCCTTATCATCCGGGTAAGGATATTGGGCTACACCTTAAGGTGGCCCAATATTATTTTAATAATTTTTATTTCGTTTGGTCGTTACATTCTCCCCCCGGCCCCCCTTAGAAAATTCCGTCCCCGAAATTGTTTTTATATAGTACCTGATTCATAAATAGGTGGGGGTATCTTGCTCTCATCATATCCTCACGTTCGAATGTGAATTCAGGTCCGCGTCTAGAATTCCACTTAACTTGTACTATTGGTATCTTTCCCCTTCTTAGTCTTCTTTCTTGTTGTGATACAATTTCTATAGGTTCTTCTGTGAATCGTAATTGGGGATTTACTTGAATATCATCTAAAGGAATGATGGCTTGTGTATCCACTACACATTTTCGGAGATTAGAGATATGAAAAACATCATGGATCCCGTCTAATTCTGGAGGTAACTCTAGACGATAGGCTACCTGTCCAATTCTTTCCTTTATTTGATATGGTCCTATATATCGTGGGTTAAGTTTTCCCCGTTTTTGAAATCGTATAACACCTTTCCATGGGGATACTTTCAATAGGACAGTCTCCTACCTGGAATTCTAACGGTTTTCTTCGATTATCTGCATAACTTTTCTGGTGACTCCTGGCTTCCTCTAGTTTCTTCTTGATTTGAACTATCTTGTCTGTGGTTTCTTGAATAATTTGTGGTCTGGTAAGTTGGTTTTCTCCAATTTCATTCCAACAAATTGGAGATCTACACTTTCTACCATATAGTGCTTCAAAGGGCGCAGCTTGTATAGAAGCGTGATAACTATTATTATACGAGAATTCTATTAATGGTAGATGAGTGTCCCAACTTCCTCTAAATTCTAAAACACAAGCTCGTAACATATCTTCTAGTGTTTGAATTGTTCTTTCGCTTTGTCCATCTGTTTGTGGGTGATACGCAGTGCTAAGCCTAATTTGAGATCCTAAGGCATCTTGAAACTTTCCCCAAAATCTAGAAGTGAAACGGCCATCACGATCTGAGATAATAGAGAGGGGAATTCCATGCCTTGTTACTATCTCCCGTATATATATATTTGCTAATTTTTCTACACCAAAATTTTCTTGTATGGGTAGAAAATGGGCTGATTTGGTTAGCCTATCTACTATCACCCAAATGGCATCATTACCGCTTGTAGATCTTGGTAATTTAGTTACCAAATCCATGGTAAGTTGATCCCATTTCCAAAGAGGAATTTCGGGTTGTATCAATAACCCGCTAGGCTTTTGGTGCTCGGCTTTTACCTTAGTACAGGTTATACATTTTGCAACAAATTCTCCAATACTTCTTTTCATACTTGGCCACCAAAAGTTCTTTCTAAGATCCTTGTACATCTTATGATTACCAGGATGGATTGAATATTTCGAATGATGAATTTCTCTTAGAATAACTTCTCTTTGATCACCATAACGAGGTATCCATATTCTGGCATCGTGTCTTAAAATTCCGTCTGCACCTTCTATTAATCTTTCTTCTTCTCGGTTAAGATCTTCTTGTTCTATTAAGGTAGGTTCTAAAGCTCTTCTTTGATAATTTCTTAAATGACTTAAGAATTCATTTACTAGAGTAATCTTAAAAGCTTTAGCTCCTAGAGGTTTTTCTTTCCGACTTAATGCATCAACCACAATATTTGCTTTTCCTGGATGGTATCTTATGTCGCACTCGTAATCGCTTAAGATTTCTATCCATCTTCTTTGTCGCATGTTTAAAAGTTTTTGGTCAAAAATATGTTGAAGGCCTTTATGATCAGTGTAGATGGTACACTTTGTTCCATATAGGTAATGCCTCCATATTTTTAAAGCAAATATTATGGCCCCAAGTTCTAAATCGTGTGTAACGTAATTCTGTTCGTGTTTCTTCAATTGTCTTGAGGCATAAGCTATTACTTGCTGTTCTTGCATTAGAACACATCCTAAGCCTTGTTGAGAAGCATCACAGTATACTATGAATGTTTTTCCTTCTTTTGGTAGGGTTAATACTGGGGCTTCACATAATTTATTCTTTAGATTCTGAAAGGCTTGTTCTTGTTTTTCTTTCCATTCAAACTTAGAAGTTTTCTTAGTTAAAGTGGTAAGGGGTAGGGCTAATTTAGCAAAATTTCTAATAAATCTTCTGTAATAACCTGCTAGCCCTAAAAATTGTCTAATTTCCGTAGGATTCTTAGGCTGTCCCCATTTCTGAATAGCTTCTACTTTGATGGGATCTACTTGTAGTCCTTCTTCATTGATCACATGTCCTAAGAATTTAATTTCCTTCACCCAGAATTCACACTTAGTAAGTTTTGCGTATAGCTTTTCTTTTCTAAGGGTTTCCAGAACTTCTCTTAAATGTTGTTGATGATCTTCTTCATTCTTAGAATAAATTAAAATGTCATCTAAAAAGACGATCACAAACTTATCTAAGTAAGGTCTACAAATTCTATTCATCAAATCCATAAATACTGCAGGGGCATTGGTTAGTCCAAATGGCATGACTAAAAATTCATAGTGGCCATATCTGGTTCGAAAAGCAGTTTTTAAAACATCTTCATCTCTTATTCTGATTTGATGGTAACCTGACCTAAGATCAATTTTGGAAAAATATTGGGCACCCTGTAATTGATCAAAGAGATCATCGATCCTAGGTAATGGGTATTTGTTCTTAATAGTTAGCTTATTAAGCTCCCTATAATCTATGCACATTCTCATGGTTCCGTCATTTTTCTTAACAAAAAGTACCGGTGCTCCCCAAGGGGAGGTACTTGGTCTAATAAATCCTCGATTTATGAGTTCTTCTAATTGCTTCGTAAGTTCTCTCATTTCATTTGTAGCTAACCTATATGGAGCTCTAGCAACTGGTGCAGCTCCAGGAATTAGGTCAATTGAAAATTCTACTTGGCGAGGTGGGGGTAATCCTGGTAATTCTTCTGGGAAAACATCTTTGAATTCAGATACTACTTGAATTGTATCTATTTCTTCTTTGTTTTCTTTTTCTGAATTCAGATGTATCAGAAAGAGTTGGTGTCCCTTCTTCCAGTACTTCATCACTTTTAAACTAGAAACTAAATTTAGGGTTCCTTTTGGTTTTTCCCCGTACACGATTAAAGTCTCCTGTGTTAAAAGAGGTATCTTTATTATCTTTTCCTTGCAAACTATTTCAACCTGATTTGATGCTAACCAATCCATTCCGACTATAACATCAAATTCTCCTAAGCTCATAGGAATGAGATCTATCAGGAATTCTTGATTTTCAATAGTCAATGTTAAATTTTTAAAAACTTCGGTAGCTTTTAAAATTTTTCCATCGGCTATCTCAATTTCGTATATTTTATTCATGGGTTCTGGAAGTAAGTTTATCTTTTCTATAAAGGTTTTTGAAATGAAGCTAAGATTAGCTCTAGTATCGAATAAGACGTAAGCGGGTAATTGGTTAATATAGAACATACCCGTGACTAAATCGGGCTCATCTCGGGCTTCTTCCGCATTGATCACAAATGCCCTTCCTCTTCCTTGTTCTCCTTTGGACGCGTTTTTCAGCTTAGGACAGTCAGCTTTGTAATGACCAGGTTCTTTGCATTCGTAACAAGTTCTGGGACGGTCCGGGTCAAATCTGCAATCTCTTGCCACGTGTCCTACTTTCTTACAGTTCTGGCAATGGGGTCCCTTGCAATTGCCGAAATGAAATCGGCCACAACGATCACATTTCCTTCGACATTCACCAGTGTGGTAATATTTGCATTTTGAGCAGAAAGGGCTATTTCCACGGTAGGGCCGCTTTTCAGGGTTTCCCTGGTCTCCTGAGTTTTCTTGACTTTTACCAGACGTATTGAAATTTATGGTTCTAAAGGTTTCATTCCACCCTCTTTTGCTACCTACCGATATTCTCTCTCGTTCTTTATGCCTTATTATGTCATCAGTTAGGCTTAAGGCTAATTCACAGGCAGTATCAAACTTTGCTGGTTTTGCCCCTCTAACTATACCCTGAATTTGGGGGTTCAATCCCCAGATAAACCTCCTAATTCTTTTAGGTTCAGGGTTCACTTGATGAGGTACTAAACGGGCAAGTTGATTGAATCGGTTTATATAGCCTATACAATCTAGGCCCTTCATTTCCATTCCTAGGAATTCCATTTCTATCTTTTCAATCTCATTCATGGGGCAGTATTTCTCAGTGATAAGTGTTCGAAACTCTAGCCATGTCATAGTAGCTACCACTTCCCTACCTCTTACCTGTCTTATCATATTCCACCAGTTTAAAGCTTCTGCTTTTAACGAGTGGGTTACAAATTTCACCTGGTCACTAGGGGCACAATTGCTTATTTCCAGTATAGATTCCATTTCTTCTAACCAACGGGTAGCCCCAGCAGCACCCGTACTACCATCAAAGGATTCGGGTCTACAGGCCATAAAGGTTTTATAGTCACAGTATCGAGATCTTATAGTGTTATCTTCTAAGTTAACTATGACCTCATCTTGATTTTTCTCTACACTTTTGGAACCTGATGGTTTTTCTAACATTGTCATAATAGTTGGTATTGAATCTTGAAGACTATCTAAAACTAACTTTCTCATTTTCTCTTCTAATTCACTCATCTCATTTGTTACAGGAATATCTTCTTCTACGGGGGTTTCTTCATTCTTGGGTTCTTCAACTATTTCAGTTGGTTCTATTTCCGGTTCTTTTCCCGTATTTCTTTCAGATCGTCTCGGCATTTTCTATATTTAAAATTTTCATTTTGGTTAGTAATAATTTATTTCATAACCTTTTTATTTTAGTCTAATTAATTAACCAAACCATCTAGATATATTTATATCATAAGAAAATTTCTAGATGTTTAATACAACTACTAATCACATAAGTTAACATACTACCACACAATACTACCACATAAGTTTTTACAACACATATCATTTTAACTACTACTTCACCACCTTTTTATTTAATACTAGCCTTCTACCTTCATTTCAACCTTCCTACCATCTTGGCTTCCATGCACCATCACCCTACAACATTAGAGGATACTTGGACTCCTCAAGGACTTGTCTTGATTGATATGCGAACCTCCTCACCAACTTCCTTAGCTCTTCCACCATGTTGCGAGCTTGATCACGTTGGGTTTTCATTTGATAATAACTTTCTACCAACTCCAAGTAATCTTTCCGGCTCACGTACTCCGATTGTGATAGTGCTCCATTTGCCCGATTAATCAAAGTAGCTTCAAGATATGGGTCAATTGCCGGGGTCATGGGTGGTATGGTTGGAAGGATCGGATAAGCCGTGGTAAATGGATTATAACTAGATTCTTCTATTGAGATGTTGCTAGAAGTACCAAAACAATCACTAGGAGATGGGTTCGGATAATAGTAGTGGGGTATTGGATCAACTTGAGGGTAGGAGTGGATGGTTTCGGATGGTGTAAACACGGGCTCGGGTAAAGGGCCAACTACACCTATGTTTTCCAAATTAAAATCCCACCCGCTACTCGTCCACCTTAAACCCGGTATCTCGGCTAACAAGTCTTGAGTACTCAGAAACTCTTGTGACTCGTTATCCATCACTTCCTCTTGGTTGGGTATCTCCCCTTCTTCAATTTCCATTTCCACTTCGGCTTGTTCTTCGGTGTTCGACATTCTATTACACATAATCATATCAAGCAAATTTCAAATTAGTTCTATAAAAATTCCACTACTTCCCGAACCCGAGCTCTGATACCAACCTGTAACGACCTGATTTTCACCGAGTCGTTACCGATTGGTAGTTAGTTTCCTAACTAGTTTTATAGTTTCCATTCCACACTTTTAAAAACCGGTTTCTTGCACTTGTATCACAATCAACATTTTAACTCAAAACATCATTATATTATACATCCAAAAACCATAATTTCCACATCATGTTCGGCCGAAGCCTTACAACCTTTAGTTTTGAAAACGTCACACTACAACACGATTCTACTTTATTTATAAACATCAAACTTCATTCGACAAGTTCACTAACACCATAACTGAGCTCGGGTTCCATGATAATCTCCTGAAATGTATGTTTAAAATACGTTAGTCGAAACTAGTGAGTGATGCCAAGACTTTAACAATCTTTTAGACACATGCATGTAATCGTCCGGTCATTCTATTTGGCGAGTATAGATCGATTATGCATGGTCCCGTAGCCTCTAATCGGCCCGGGTCTATACTCTTTGATACCGAATGGATCCACTCTACGTAGTTTCTATTCGACCGGTTTCTATTATTTCTATTAGATCATGATCGAGTGATGATTTTCAAAGACAAACAAACATACATCTACCCCAAATCATTTAAAAGCTATTATGGGGTGCAAACACTCACTTGTTGTTCTTCCACTTGAGTTCTAAGATTGACGACTTGCTCGGAAATTATGCGGACTACCTGTTTATTACATAAACACGATTACAAATACACACATATACGTTAGTTAGCTGACCATTACAGCTTAGGTATATAAATACGTAGGTAAGCTGGCCATTACAGCTTGGCTCTCATGATTTCTACAAGTTAAGAATGAGAACTTACCCGGATTTAATCTCTATAACAGGCCGGTTATCTATACTTCCAACCGTAGCCTATTTTATATGGATGAAGCTTAGTGTTTTATGAGAGTAGAAGGTTTAAAGAGGGTTATATTATTACTTTGAAGAGTTTACGATTAGAAGGTAGGGAGAAGAAAGAGTGGTTTGCATGTTTGAGGAAGATGAAGTGAGGTGGTTTTTGGTGGGTTCGATGGATGCAGATGGTTTTTGGAGAGATTTCATGCAATTGTAATCATGTTCCTATAATATAGGCTATCTAGGTGTGGGTTAATGGTGAGTTGGAGTGCTTAGGTGGTGCATTCTTAATGAATGGCGGCATCCATTCATCTTCCGAATGGGCCGAGCAACACACAATTGTAGATGGGTCTAACTTAAAGATTATGGGCCCAAGGTTATTAAACTATAATTATTTCAGCCCATATTCAATCGGCCCACTATATTACTAATTGGTTTAATATTCGGCCCTTAATTAGATCCAAAGACTTGGCCCATTATATCGAGTCTGATGATCCATCTATATCTTAAATGGGCCGGATACTCGTTGGGCTAATATAACTTAATTGGGCCGGATTGGTCCAAGCCTTATCATCCGGGTAAGGATATTGGGCTACACCTTAAGGTGGCCCAATATTATTTTAATAATTTTTATTTCGTTTGGTCGTTACACTAACCTAGTTAGTTTTCGTGGCCAAAATGTAAAAACCAAAACTTTGAGACATTTTTGAAACTTTTTATTATTATTATTATTATTATTATTATTGTTATTATCTATATATTATACAAATCATCAATAGAGAGAGAGAGAGTTCAGAGAGAGAGAGAGAGAGAGAGAGAGAGAGTTCAGAGAGAGAGAAAGAGAAAGATAAAGAGAGAGACAGGGCGGAGCATGGAGGAGCTCCGGCACCACCCCCATCATCATCACAGCCACCCCATCATCATCACAGCCACCCCATCATCATCACAGCCACCGGAGAGAGAGAGAGAGAGAGAGAGAGAGAGAGAGAGAGGGGGCGGAGCAGGGAGGAGCTCCGGCCACCCACCATGGCGGAGCTCCGACCAGGGTATGACCACACCACAAACCAACCACCCACTAGAACCTCAATAATATCATCTCTCTCTCCGGTGGCTCCGGCCACCCACCACGGCGGAGCTCCGACCAGGGAGGAGAACGCTGACTAAGTCCACTACTCTCTCACGCGTTTCATCAAACACCTTCCCTGCAATAATATCATCTCCATCTTCCACCATCATCCACAACCTCAATCACCACCCAACACCATGACAATCCAATCAGAACCCCAAGACATCAAAAAACACAAACACCCATCAAGAAAAAAGTCACCATTAATACCCAAGAAAAAAGTTTAATAGAGCATCGATGTCGGGGGCTGTTATGAATCTTTCAACAACCATCATTGGTGCTGGAATAATGGCTTTACCTGCTACTATGAAGGTGTTGGGTTTGGGTCTTGGTATTATTGTTATTGTTGTGGCCGGATCTGGGTGTTACCCGAAGAAGAAGACCGAAGGTCTCTCTCTTCCTCACGTTTTCTCTCTCAAGATGATTGGAAAGGGTGGTGGTTGATGACGGTGAAGGGTGGTGGTGGATGAAGGTGAAGGGTGGTGGTAGTGGTGGTGGTTTAGAGAGAGAAAATGGGTGGGGGGTGGGTTTGTTAGTAGGAAGAAGAGGGGGGGGGGGGGGGGGAGTGTTTATAATATAAAGTTTCAAAAATGCCCCTTAAGTTTTAGTTTTTACATTTTGGCCACGAAAACTAACCAGGTTAGACCTTAGTTAGTTTGAGAGTGATAAAAGCAAACAAGTTGAAAGTTTGGAGTGCTAATGGCCAAAGTGATAGTTGGGAGTATTATCCGCCAACAAGCAATAGTTGGGAGTATTAAAATCCATTTTCCCTTTTAAAATGATAGAGGAATTGACATGTGCTTTGCATGTGGAGAGAAAAAAAATCAACAAACGTAGGTTGTTTCATTTATGCCTTCCCCATCTTTTGATTTTTTGAAAGGTTAATTTCTTTTAAATCCGTAGTCTGTGAGACTTGAACCCAAGACCTTCCACAGCCTAGGTGTTTTAAAGGCTTTGCCTTTACCAATGGACCACCGTCTTTCCCAAAATTAATCTCAATCCTCTAGATAAATAATGAATCTTCTTCTTCTAATAAAGGAGTAGCTAGGGCTACACATGGCTTCTTACTAGGGTGTCCACCTAGGATCCACATAGACTCCATCCACATGTCATCACCACGCTTAAACAAACAAAAACTCGGGATCCAAACCCATGCCCGTTTAATGTTATAACCCGTTCTACTTACCCTACCTTCTATCATTGCCTCATCCTCTTTGGCTCAAAAAAAAAAAAAAAAAAAAAAAAAAAAAAAAAACCCTAATCACTCTTAAACGTGTACAATCTTCTCTCCTCATCTTCGTTCAAATCTTCCATCTTCCTCTTGATTTGAAGTTTAATCGTACCCTAATCACTTTGGATGGATTTCTACCCTTCTTCCCATTTTATCTCTGTTCAAGAGATTTTCCAATTAGCTAAATCTTTAATTGAATCTTCATCTCCTGTTAATGATTGTAATAGATTGGCGTTATGTGTTGTCCTCTCTATATCATTTTTAATGATCGTAACCACACCATCGATGACTCGATCACCAAAACTCTAAGCATCGTTAGTTTTCAAGATTTAGGTAATGATATGATGCTTTTGTTGGGTGATCAATGCGACTCATTGTCAGGATCTTCTTCTCAATTCACTTTCATCAACCGTGAGGTATGTTTCATCACAGCCGTTGCTTTGATAAATACCGAGTTCTGTCACTTGATAACATGCTATGCATGTTAAATTTTGAGAATTTTGTGTAATTCGGAGGCACATATAAAGACTTAGGGGATTGAGCATGTACTACTTAAATTCAACATATATGATGGAACAGATATAAGCCATGGCCTCAAGGTTTGTAATGTTTCTTTTATTTATTTATTTGTTTGTTTACAAATGGTAGGAGATATATTAATGTACATTGGATAGAAGCCAGTGCTGCTAATCATTTTTATTGGTTAATGCAGGAACCATAACCTTCTTATTGATTAATGAAGGAACCAGAACCGACTGTTCGCATTGTTCAGGTTTTGATCTGGAAGTTTAAATTGAATAGGGCTTTCTAGGACATGATTTGACATGATTTATGGTTTACATGTGTATTTGATGGATTAAGATTGCATACGATATATGGTTTGATTGATGTTTAAAGAACATATTTTTGTAGAATTGTTTGGTTATTTAGTTCAGGTAGAATTGATCTGTAAGAACTGTGTATAAATTATGATGGAGTTTTGTTAATTGATGTGTTTTCATATCATTTTTTATAAAAAAAATTAATGAAGAAATAGTGAATGAATTTGCATAAATAAAAAGGATTTTTTTTTTGAAATTACATAATTTGGAATGATGGTTTTGTAGATGCATATAAGCTGTACGATTTTCCCATGGACATCTTTTGCTCATGTTTCATTCGCCTCTATAATCGAAGAAGCTATGACAATTGTTAAAGAAAGTGGTGGACAATATCATGTGTAGCTAATAATCGCCAATGGTCAGGTAATATGTTATATTTATTTGGTCCAATATATTTAATATCGGTTTAAAAAATAGATTTAAAATTTTGGTGTCGATGACAATTAGTATGACGATTTTCTTTATAACTAACATGGCAATTAATCCCGTTTGCATATTTATCGCAGCCACTGAATCTATAACCCGTTGCAGAATCAAGAAACCCACAAACGGTTCTAGAGGTGTTGAGGTTGACTAGCTCGAACTAGAAACTAAAGATAATACATGATTTTGTTTGTCCGTTCTCTTTTTATGTTGCATACAAAGTCCAAGTTTAATAACTTTCCATGGATTTGTTCAATGAATGGTATAATGCCAGTTCTCTTTAGTTATTAAATTCTATGAGCTTACATTTTATATACTTTCAGATATGGGATACAGCTCGAGGGTTTTAATGTTGATGTTCCTTTAAGACTGGTCATCTTACCAAGCCACTTGAAGGTTAGGATCTTGAATATCTTTACCGTACTCCAATTGTATATCTTTGAATCCTAACCGTTATTATGTTTTCTTTGAAACAGAATAATAATATTTAGGAGGCTGTTCTTCCAAAATATTTATGTAGTTGTCTGTTTAAGATTGATACTTTTGCCAAGCCACTTGAAAGTGAGGATCTTATCTTAAATACCATAGATTGTATATTTATTTTTTAGCTTAATTTTTATCATGTTTCCCTTAAACAAGATAATCTTTTATAGGATGTTGTTTTAACCAAAAAATTTGTTTACAGGATGTTGTTCTTTCGAAGTATGTCAGCTGTTATACCGTTGTAGAACCGTAGTGGTTTACTTGTGAGCTGGACTTGTATGTGAAGGTTGGTTGTTTTTTTTTTTTGTTTTTGGTTAATAAATTATTACATATCACCGTCTCATAGTTGCCTTGAATAAGTTTTAAACATATAATTATTACCAATTACGTAATACTATGATATGTAATATAATCTTTTTGCTGATAGTAATGTGCAGTTTGGCTTTTGTTGATATATAATCTTTTATCTATTATGTACAATTTTTGTATTAACTTAGTGCTCTTTTTATTTGTCTCAACATGCACATCTGTTGTTCTTTAATAATGTTTGTTATTTGTGTTTAGAATTATCTTTAGTCATTGAAATTAAATTTTATTAATTGTTATGTCATTGCAGGGTTAACTGGAATTGTGTACTTCTGAATCGGCAATATATCGATAGTTTGTTTGATCAATAATTCGGATGTAACGTTATTGGAAGTTGGAACACGGAGAAAAGAGAAAATTGGCCCTTTTTTTCACTTTCCGTTGGAGTTGAGTGTTGATTACGAGAAAGTGTTGGTTGACTAAACAGATGGATTTTGCAAAGCGTTGGTGTAAAAAGTTGAAGCCCAAAGAGAAACCTAAACCTTCACCGTTAAAGGAAGTTAGGAGTAACGGAAAGGAAGGATTAAGAGTATCAAGTGACGAAGCACCTTCAAATGCTACTAAGCAGAAGGTTGAAGCTGCCAAACAATATATAGAAAATCACTACAAGGAGCAAATGAAGAATCTTAACGAGCGAAGGGAACGGTTCTATGCTGCATTTGTCGTTGTATAGCTTTATGCAGGTTTGTTTTTTTCTTTTCTGTTCGTCTTATGGTCTTCCTGAGCGTCAGTTGAAGCATATGTGCACATATACATTCTCACACAGCAACGACTCCAATAGAACAAAACAGCTCAATGCCATAAAATTCATTAAACACACACCTCGAAAAAGTACCTTTATACCTAATCATAACCTTAGTATTTATATGTGTTCCTATTAAGGGAAAAAGGATTTTTTTTTATTAACGCCATAATCTTATTTCTGTGATAATTAAAATTGTGGTACTGTTGTGGTAGTATTGTTAAATTATTTTGTCAAAATTCGGTAGCTTTTGTGGGTAAAAAAACTTCACGTTTTAGGCTAAAAAACTGCAGCGTTTTTTTCAATTATCTCCGACATTCGTTTCAAATACGACTCTAATTTGGGCTGCACTTCTTAAATACAAAAAAATGCAGTAATATGGGTCACATCTCTGCACTTTTATGACTTAAAAAATGCACCAAAAGTGTCAAAAATCTATAGAGTTTCGATACTTTTTGTGGGTAAAAAACTGCACGTTTTGGGCTAAAAAACTGCAACATTTTTTTCAATAATCTCGAGCATTCGTTTCAAATACGACCCTAATTTGGGCTGCACTTCTTGAGTACAAAAATCTGCAGTAATAGGGTTCACATCTCTGCACTTTTATGAGTTAAGAAATGCACTAAAAGTGTCAAAAATCTATAGAGTTTCGATACCTTTTGTGGGTAAAAAACTGCACGTTTTGGGATAAACTGCAGCGTTTTTTTCAATAATCTCCCATATTCATTTCAAATATGACGCTAATTTGGGCTGCACTTCTTGAGTAAAAAAATCTGCAGTAATAGGGGTCACATCTCTGCACTTGTATGAGTTAAAAAATGCACTAAAAGTGTCCAGAATCTATAGAGTTTCGATACCTTTTGTGGATCAAAAAATTTAAGTTTATGGGAAAAAACTGCATTTTTGTTTTAGTAAATTTTCTGCACATTATCCAGCGTTTTTTTAAAATACGACAGTAAGTAGACTGCACTTTTACCGGATAAAAAAACATCATTTGCATATCATGTTTGCTTTTTATATAATATATTTGCTAATAAACAACTGCATCAGCTTTTTAGTGGAAAACTATGTGTCCAGCATTAGTGGAAAATATGTTTTCATTAATCTTTACAACATATATTACAAGTCTTTTGATAATTTAGAAGGAATTATGCATTTTGATTAGGCGCGTATTCGCTTAGGCGTTAAGGCTTTTGATTCGCCTTGGCGTGTAGACGCCAATCACTAAAAAAACTAATAAGTAGCATCACTTTTCCATTTTCATCAGTATTAATATAAAAAATAACAAATATTATATGGACCTTATACCTTATGATTGTCATGCTAACAAATGTGATCTGTGAATAATTTAGGTAAATGGGGATGCTACTTCTGAAAATGGGTCCTAGAGATGTGTGCATTATGCATTTTCAGTAAACGAGAAAGTTGTTATTAAGGTTAGTTACGGCCATCTATCTCAAATTCATATGTGTATTTCTATAATAAATGGATACTTTGCAGAATGTTGGTGTAGCACTAAATACGCATTGGTTAAATATTGATGAATGATAATCGTTGCTATATGTAATTTACCATGGTTAACAGTTTGTTTTTCAAAGTTGTGAGTTTGACTTTAAAGGTCAAAATGTATATTTCTTTTTGAAATTTTTTCCTTGAATCTATGGTTGTTTATATGTACCCATATGGGTTTCAGGAATGGGGATTTGATTTAGATATGACATACATTAATACTGAGAATCTAATTGCAATGGGATTCCTTGCTGGTGGCATGATCAGTGGCGAAGCTTGGTTTCGGAATCGGTGGGGGCCGGACTCAATTTTTTTTGATCGGTAGTGGCAAATCGGTGGGGGCCGAACTTAACCCGGACTCAATTTACCTATAAAAATGGCAAATTTATACCACTGCGCCAGAAAACAGGGGGGCCAGGGCCACCCCTGGCCCTTATTATCCTTCGTCCCTGGGCATGATCTCTGGTTTCTTCGGATATGTTCGAGGTAGATATAGTGCTTCTATTGCCGATTTATAGATGTCTACTACTATACTTGATGAAAATGGTTTAGCTATTTTTTTTATATAAATTTGTTGTAGGGATTTTATCATCAGTGGGAGAGAAGGACTGCAGGCAGCAAGGGCTGCTGATTATAGTATTGGAAGTAAGATCTAAAAACTTAATAAGTAATAAATGTATTATATCCTTGATAGTAAAGTTGCACATATGTTTCATTTGCAGAGTTCAGGTTCCTTAGAAGATTGATACTTGTCCATGGACGATATTCATATAACCGCACTGCATTTCTTTTACAATATTCCTTCTATAAATCATTGCTCATATGCTTCATCCAGATCATGTGAGTTTCTACACTGAAATGCTTAATATATTCATTCTGATTTTCTAATATATTCATGCTAGCTCTGACTTGAAATCTTTTCAGCTTCTTATTTGTTTCAGGTGTTTCTGGCCCCAGCCTTTTCAACTCTATCAGCCTTTATGGCTTATAATGTTTTCTACACGAGTGTTCCTGTGTTAGTGTTCTTGATAAAGATCTTAGTGAAAAAAACTGTAGGTATTATTGAAATAAATGTATATACTTTTGTTCATGTTCATTAACGTATAATTGTCTGAAACAACGTATAACTTCAACTATTCAGGCGTACGCCTACAATGGTATATGTCCGTGAATCACATTACATGCTGAGAAAATGGGGAAAGTTGAAGATGTTTCATGTCACATGGCAAGTCATTAATTACGTTGATTTAATTCCTTTTTTCAAGTACTATTATTAAGTTTTGTGAACATTATATTTTGACTTATGTTTTCTTTTGGAAATTATCCTATTATTTTGTTGGTGGAAGAATTTTTTTTTACGAGATTTATTTGCATCGATTTTTTTTTCAACTTACATAATTCACGAGCACAACAAAATTAAAATTAAAAACTTTGACAAAATATTAATTTGTCATGTTATATTTTCTTTCATGTTATGTTTTAAACTTTTAGTTTAACAATTCCCTTTTAAAAATTGTTTAATTTTATTTAGTCGATAATATGTTTTATTTAAAAAAAATTTCACCCGTGAAGTTCACGGGTCTCTAACCTAGTGGACTATATATATTGCTTCCTACACGAATCAAACTTTCTTATTTAAGAGAGAACCACGTATATTTTCTTGTTTTCTCTATTTTTTAACATCAATTAAACCCATTATTACAAACTAGGTGTATTAATTAATACGCGCGTTGCGCGTTTTTCACATGACGTGTTAATACGGATTTTGGTAATCGACAAAGGTATAGAGACTAACCTTGGACAATGAGAAAAATACAAAAGTGGCAGCAGCTACGCGGAGAATACCAGGAATCTCCCGCGGTCCGCGGAACATGGTGGAGATGGCGCACGGTAGATGTGGTCGGTGGCCGGCTGCGTACGTTAGAGTGAAACAGCTATTAATTTCGTGGTCGTTAAATATATAGATAATAAACGGACATAAACCGAACCCATGCGAAATCGGGTAAAAAAACGCATTATGTCGGGGGCCAAAATGAAAAAAAAAAACTTAATAAAAAAGTTGGTGGCCAAAACGGGAAAAAAAACTTAAACAAAAAGTAAAAAAAAAACATTGTGTGGCCAAAATGAGGAAAAAAAACTTAACAAAAACTTTGGTGGTTAAAATGAGAAAAAAAAAAGTTAACAAAAAAAAAGCAAAAAAAAATGTGGGGCCAAAATGAAAAAAAAAAACTTAATAAAAAAGTTTGTGGCCAAAACGTGAAAAAAAAACTTAATAAAAAAGTTGGTGGCCAAAACGGAAAAAAAAAAACTTAAACAAAAAGTAAAAAAAACTTTGTGTGGCCAAAATGAGAAAAAAAACTTAACAAAAAATTTGGTGGTTAAAATGAGAAAAAAAAGTTAACAAAAAAATAAAAAAAAAAGTGTCAAAAATGAAAAACATGAAACTTAACTATTTAAATCCTAAGGTTTATTATATATAATTAATATAATAATAATAAAACACTGTTCAAATCAGTTGGTTTATTAATATTATGTAATAAACAAAAAGTAAAAAAACATTGTGTGGCCAAAATGAGAAAAAAAAACTTAAAAAAAATTTGGTGGTCAAAACGAAAACTTAAGCAAAAAGTGAAAAAACATTGTGTTGCCAAAATGAGAAAAAAAAACTTTAAAAAAATTTGGTGGTCAAAATGAAAAAAAAAAGTTAATAAAAAAAGCAAAAAAAAATATGGCAAAAATTGAAAATATGAAAACTTTACTATTGTATTACTATTCATTAGCATAAATTATTAATATAGTATAATATAATGAACAAAATAAGAGACTACATGTGGTTTCTCTTATTAGACCATACGAAGGGGGCGTGATGCGTCATGTGGTATGTGTGGGGACCATTTTGTAAGGGTGAAAATTGTAGGGAGTGAAGGGGGGGGGGGGGGGGGGGGGAGGAATATTATTATTAATGCGTGTGTGTGTGAGATTTAAAAAAAAACCCAACCAATCACAAGCTGCCACCTCAAACCCCACAATCCCCCCACGCCTTTGGTCTGCTCCCTGCCCGCCCCCTTCCACGCCCAACCGGGGCGGTGTCCCCGTCCATGAAACCCCTTCCCGCCCCACTCCAGACACTCTTAAAAAGGTGTTATTTTTAATATCCGTTAAACTCATTTGGATGATTAAATAAAAAAGAGGATAACACAAAGCGTGGGAAGGATTCATAATGCGACTTGTGCACCTTCTTGAGTTTCTGAAGGAGAGTTGTTGCGTCTATTTAGTGATTTAGGGGCTGTTTGTCAACTTCTGAATTGATAAGTGTTAAATCAGTAAGAGGTCTAAATTATTAAGTATTGAACTAGTAAAAGCTGAAACAAACACCCCCTCGTGTTTAAAAATGAATACCACTTGATAGTTTCAAGTATGTGCATATATATATATATATATATATATATATATATATATATATATATATATATGTTTTATTTCCTTATAACTTTATGCTTAGAAGTACACTAATGAAAGTAAAATAAATTACATTCATATTATCATGACCATATAATATTTTAAATGTTTAAAATTTTAAATATCATAATGACATAAATATCAAATTTTAATTTTGTAGTATATAAATATAAATAATAGTGTCAAAATTTTTATCCAAAAAAGTTTATTTTTTTCAAGTAATGAAACTACAAGAATGAAGAATTTGTAAACAGTTGTTAAAGAAACATAATTTCTTTTATTAATAATAAACAAATTTCATGTATATGTTTCGGGTAAATGGGCAACCTGGTCGGTTATAACCTAATCTCATACTCCAGCCCACACCTGTAATTTTTTTTGTGCAATCCCATATCCAGTTCCATACGCAAACACCTGTCCCAGTTAGGATGGCAAGTTGGCAACGAGGTGGGTTTTGTACCGGTTTTGGTAATCCCAACCCTATACTCAATTGTAAAATGATGTCCGACCCAAATCCCTTGGGTATCTACCAATATATTTTACCCATCGAGTATCAGATATAACCGTTGAGGTTTAAATGAAACATAGTCTTTTACCAATATTATTTTAATAATTATTTATTAATCAATTGCATATTGTATGCGTCCTGAGTAGTGGTGTCATGTTGCGTAGGGGTGTCAAGTGTCAACCATGTTGCGTTGGCAGGTTGAAGTGCGCTACTCGAATCCAACCCATATTACTATTCATGTAAAAGATTCCGACCCTAACCTGCACACACATAAATTCAGGTCAACCGGATCACGACCAGTTTAACCAATTTTTTTAAGTGAGTCATACATTTTGCATGTTATAAGCGGGTTGTTGGGTTCATATACTTATATTTAGTGTTAGTTACACCAAAGTACAACTTTCACATTTTTTCCCATGTATGCAACATGTGTCCAGTGTATACCATTGTAAGTAGTAACTTTCTATAGAAGGTGAAAGGGTAACGTGACACTAGTTATTTTGAAAGTTTGTTACACACAAACATACGGCGAAAAAAAAAATCGAAGTAAGTTACATTTTAGTGTAATAAAAGTATAAAACCTTTCATTTATTCCTATTTTAGGATGATCTTGATAATATATTTGCTCATGTATATTTGGATGATGAGAGTCTGAGACATCATTCCTTGCTTTTCAGTTGGCTAATTGCAGTATTGTTTTTTCTGCAGGACAAGTCGCCTGCAGCCTACGTTGTCGAACCATTCTTTGATCTATTCAAAGTTTATTAGGAGGTCTGTGAAACCATTGTTGAACAGTTATTATTCGATTTCGATTGAGGCTTGTTGTTTTGGTTTTGTAACTTAACTTTCTGGTGCAGAACCAAGTATTGATAGTCCTCTCAAGTCTCAATAGCTCAGCTGCAGTGCTGCTGCACTTTGGAGCAACCAAGAAGGCGAGGCGGATATTTTTATATTTTTGCTATAGCTGTATAAAATTTGAAAATTGAAGTATATCCAAGGAAAAAGGAGGTCAAAATGTATGATATTTCCGCCAACCCATTCATGGGCGTTAAAGCCTGATTTGGTGGGACCCAATATTCTTCAGTCGATCAATTCTATTTGTTTTTCCTTAAAGGGGCGCTAAACCATCCCGATTTGTTTTTCTTTAAAGGGGCGCTAAACCACCCCATTGATGTTGAAGAGGGTATCATTGTTGACCCAAAACCTACGTGGTACAATAAAGCCCCTAGGGCCTAGGGGCTTTATCCTACACCCTCCCAGCCTAATAGTTAAAGGCTCAATACACAAAGGGTGAGCCTGTCGCCTAGGTGCAAGGCTCTTAAAAGTTGAACGCCTGAGACAAGCAAGGCGCACATCCGGTCCAGACCATTTTTAGCTGCTATAGACTTGTTTTTCTGGTTATTTAGTCTGGTTTTTGGCTTGTCCAGACTGTTTTTTGGGCCAGTTCATGCCGGTGTTTTTTTCTGGTTCAGTGTGCCTGTGCGTCTTGCTGCACTCAAGGCGTTTTTGCTGCGTCTGGGCATCTAGGTGCACGCCTCTTTGATGTCTTTAACTGCATAGGTTATTGGTCCTTCATTAATATCTCTATTGATCATTAATGAAAAACACAGCATAATATTTTACATTAATTAAGTTTTCAGTATTCCAAATTCGAAAGCGGAATCATTGTAGTTTTATGGGAAATGAGTTGTATATTTTGGATTGTTTTATACGGTTTTATTATAATAACCAACAAAATTTGTCGACTCTGTTCATTAGACTACCAAAGAATGATACACAAACAGTATGCTGCTAGAGAAATAAGAAAGCAGTATTCAAAGAAATCATAAAGGTTTACACTAAGCAAGGTAACGTCCATGTATTTATCTACACAGATTTTGTCTGCTATCGGCTGTCTGTAGGGCTGCAAACGAACCAAACGAACACGAACAAGGATTGTTCGTGTTCGTTTGCTAAAAAAATTATGTGTTTACGAACAGTTCATGAACCCTTACCGAATGAGATTTTCTGTTCGTGTTCGTTTGTTAAGAAAATACTCATGTTCGTGTTCGTTTGTTAATTTTGTTCATGAACGCACACGAACACAAACAGACATTAATGAACACAAATGAACGCAAAGAAGTGTTTATATAATGAGCTTGGATACAAAAAGTAGGCTTATTGATCTCATATATATTATATTTACCTCATATATATTATTTATTGGGTAAAATAAATAAAAATAAAAGAATATAAAAAAAGTATAAAAATTAAAAACCTTAATACACTATCGAACACAAACGAACATGTTACCGAACGTTCACGAACATAAACGAACAGAATTTTATGTTCGTGTTCGTTCATTTATTAAACGAACGAACACAAACGAACTTCTCGCCGAACGGTTCATGAACGGTTCGCTGAAAGTTCAGTTCGTTTGCGGTCCTAGCTGTTTGTGATGGGCGTCAACCTAGTCCCACGTCGGTTCCAGAAGACAATGAAGTATATAAGCCTATAGGTCACTCCTTCCACGCTACAATCGTGATATGTGAATGTTCTATAAAAAAAGAACCTCGCCTACACAATAAATGTTTTTGACGTCCTTGACATCTTTATTGTTGTTGTCTTGAGAGTATTCATTTATTGAGGGTATACTGTATAGCCAAATGCCAATTGGTCTTAGACTCTAAGTGGACTTAGTAATCGGCCGTCCCCTATCAAGTAGTATCAGCGGATGAGGATGACGTGACCCTTCGACCTTAGTTCAACGATGGATGTTAATCATCATCTTTGAATTGTTCTTCTATCCTGTATAAAGCATGGGACAATCTAGGTGCTCTATATCGACAGTTTTTGCGATTTGATGATTGTCATGGGTCGTTTGTGAGAATAAAATATGACCTTACAAAATTAAGATGAATTAGGTAGATTAGTGTTGTAGCGGACACTCAATGGACTTGAGTTTGAGGGGATGGATGTTGGGAGTAAACACATTCCTACACTAGTTCAGGAAGAAAATCTATCTATATATATATATATATATATATATATAAAAGAAAACGTATATGCTGACGTGGCGTGTAATGGAGGTCTCAATCTCCCCTTAAGAGTGCCACGTGGCATCATAATTGAAAGATTTTAGTGTTTTTGAACTATTTCCTTTTTAATTAAAAAAAAGATAAACATAAAACCCTAAATTAAATTGAGTTATTTTAAGAAACAAAAATTTTTAAAATAAATTTAAAATTTTCTCTCCCATGTTTCCTCCCATAATTTTTAAACGTTTATATATTTTATATACGGGTTTTTTTAAAGAAAAAAATTACACCAAATTAACGAGCGTTTTATTATCTTTCCAACGAGTACCATAGTCCTATATAAAAAACGGAGAAAAATCGACTATTTTTTGTGGGGTTTCGTTCATACAGGAAAAAAACACACAAAGTGTTCATGTTATTCATTAATCATGTTTTTTTCTTTTAAACCAGGTTCTTATCTACGATGTTGAAAATCAACCCAATCGCCATGTTATCATTGGAATTTTACTAGGTATACTTCATCAAGAGAAGTTAGGAGAAAGAATCGCGCAACACTGCAACACATGGTGTCACCTTATAGCAAGGTTATTTTTTATTTATTTAATTACAAGAGTAATAATTATTACTATTAGTATTAGTATTATTAGAATGGTTATATTTTTCAACCCCGGGACGCTCCCGGAAAGAATTGATAGTTGCTGACGTGGCGTTCAATGGTGGCCTCAACCATATCTTGATTATGCCACGTGGCATAATGGGATGCAATGATTACAACTTCCAACTTAAGTGTTTGTTTAGTTGATTAGGTTAGGAATTATAAGAGCCATTAGAATGTGAGAAATTAGAGAGATGTGATGAGTTTTTTAATAGTTGCAGTTTACATAAGTGATTTTTCAGATGATTACTGATTAGGTTTTAGATTAGGGAATATGAGTTATTACTGATTAGAATACTATGAACATGCAATGATTGAGAGATTTTGTGGTTAGTTAGCTTAAGCCATTTGCAATAGGTTATCACGTAAAATTAGATTTTTTAACCCCGGGACCCTCCCAGGGTAATCAACTAGTGAGGCATATATAAGCATAAGCCTATGAGGCACTACACAAAACAAGTGTGCTAAGTAATTGGTTCTATTAAAATATTTGCCTAAATAAGAGTATAAGACCTGATAGGCACGGCTAAAATGTGAATTAATGAATATTCTTTTGATTATCGAACAACGTATATACAATCCTATTTATAATACAATGATTGGTCCTAGTCAAATATTCTAGTCAAAGGTATTAACATCATAATTAAGTATGTACAATGAATGGTTGTTGACTACAATAAATGACAATAATATTAGAGAATATTATTGTTGACTAACACTCCCCTGCAGTTTGAGTTGTAGATGTGCGGAGGCATAAATTGGACCGAATTCGGTGAAACAGATGCTTGGGCAGTCCTTTTGTAAAGATATCCGCGTATTGGTAATCGGCAGGAACATGTAGAACTTTAATGGTGCCGAGGCGAACCTTTTCACGAACAAAATGGATATCCAATTCGACGTGTTTGGTGCGCTGATGTTGCACCGGGTTGTCAGATAAGTAGACTGCAGAGATGTTGTCACAGTAGACGACGGAAGCACTGTTTACCGGGAAATGAAGTTCAAATAAAAGGTTGCGGATCCAACTAAGCTTAGCGACCGTATTCGCAACGCCTCTATATTCGGCTTCAGCACTGGAACGAGAAATTGTAGGTTGGCGTTTAGATGACCATGAGATGAGGTTGTTACCCATATATACACAGTAGCTAGAGGTGGATCGACGTGAGTCAGGGCATCCGGCCCAATCGGCATCTGAGTAAGCTGTTAGTTTTGTGGAGATGGATGGTGTGATGAGCAAACCTTGTGTCAGCGTGCCTTTAATGTAACGGAGTATCCTCTTTAGAAGTTGAAAATGTGGTTCGCGAGGTGCGTGCATGAAGAGGCATACTTGCTGGACCGCATAAGCGATATCAGGCCTAGTGATGGTAAGATATTGCAGAGCACCGGCTAGGCTTCGATATAACGAACCATCAGAGAATGGAGCACCATCATGTGCACTCAGTTTTGAGCCGATTTCGATGGGCATGCTTACCGGTTTGCAATTGGACATGTGTGCACGGGCCAAGATGTCGGATGCGTAAGTAGACTGTGACAGGAAAAGGCCATTGTTCTATTTACTAACCGCGATACCAAGAAAGTGGTGCAAGGAACCAAGATCCGTCATGCTAAATTCCGTGGATAGTGATTGAATGATGCTCTTTAGTAAAGATGTGTCGGAGGCAGTTAAGATTATGTCGTCGACATACAAAAGCAAGTATGCCATTTGACTTCCCTGTTGATACACAAATGAAGAAGTGTCACATACACTACTCCGAAAGCCACATTTAGAGAGGAATCCTGCGAAACGTTGGTACCAAGCCCGTGGAGCTTGTTTCAAGCTGTATAATGACCTTTTTAATTTGCACACATGTTTCGGATGAGATGATGATGTGAAACCGGGTGGCTGAAACATATACACGGTTTCCTTTAAGTGACCATGAAGGAAAGCATTTTTCACATCTAGTTGGTGAATGTGCCAAGCCTTGGATGTGGCCAAGCTAAGCACAGTGCGAATGGTCATTGGTTTGACCACCGGGCTAAATGTCTCATCACAATCTACTCTAACCGTTTGACTTTTCCCGTTGACTACAAGGCATGCCTTGTTTCGTTCTAGAGTCCCATACGCATGAAATTTATGTTTAAATAGCCACATGCAACGAATCACAGGCGCGTCAGCGGGTCTTGGAACCAGTTCCCATGTGTTATTTGCCAATAGAGCTTCATATTCATTTGTCATGGCAATTTTCCAGTTCGGGTCGGTTAAGGCGGCTAAGTGGGGTTTTGGTAAAGGTGAAATGGTGGGAGAAGTTATGGTATTTAGGGAGAGTTGTTGACGTGGTTTGAATATACCCGATTGAGAACGGGTTTGCATTGGGTGGGTTGAGAGAGATGGTGGTGGTGGTGGTGGTTGTTGTGGTGGGGGGCCAAGAATGGAAGGAGAGGTTTGAACAGGAGGGGATGGTTGGTCATTGGAGTGGTTTGGGCCAGTAGGTTGGTTCGGTCCGTTAGATGGTTGTGGAGTATCGAGTGAGTGTGGGTCATTGGGGGGGGGGGGGTTGGGCCGTTGGAGGGATTTGGGCCCGTAGGTGGTGAGTTTGGTGATGGTGTGGGTTGGACAAAAATGAGTGGGGAGGGGTCAAGAAATGAATGGACCCGGGGTGGTTGAGAAGGGTTGGCAAACGGAAATTGCAATTCGTCAAAAGTGACGTGTCTTCAGAAGATCGTTTTGCCGGTAGCAATGTCAAGGCAACTTTACCCACGATAGTTTGCCGGGTAACCGCGGAAAACGCATGGTGTGGAACAGAGAGTGAGTTTGTGTGGCTGGGTGGCGGAAAGGTTGGGATAGCCGAGGCATCCGAAGACGCGGAGATGATCGTAGGAGGGTTGGCGGAGGTAGAGAAGAGATGTAGGAGTGTTGTATTGATGTAGTTTAGTGGGTAGAATATTGTGTAAGTATGAGGCTGTGTGTAGAGCTTCAACCCAAAAGGTAGAGGGGAGTTTGGCATGGGTGAGTAAAGTGAACATGATTTCGTTAATGCGACAAATCATGCGTTCGGATTTCCCATTTTGTTGGGAGGTGTGGGGACATGAGAAGCGAAGTTGAATGCCATTTTGTGTACTAAAATTCTTAAAGTTGTGATTGTCTAATTCACCTCCCATATCACATTGAAAGGATTTGATGGGTAAATGGAATTGGGTTTTGACAAATTGATGAAAGTGAGTGAATTTGTTAAAAGCTTCAGATTTAAATTTTAGGGGATAAACCCAAGTGTATTGTGTGAAGTCATCCGTTAAGACCATATAATATTTATAACCAGCATGACTCAAAATAGGAGATGTTCACAAATCACAATGTAAGATAGCAAAAGGCATTAAAGTAAAGGTTGTAGAATCTGAAAATGGCAATTGTTTATGTTTAGACAATTGACAAGATTGACAAACAAGGGACGATTTTGACTTATTGCAAGAAATAAAATTCTTGGAATTTAAAAAGTCCATGACTGGTTGGCCGGGATGTCCAAGTCGATGGTGCCAACGAGGAGGTTCTTGAGTTGAAGCAAGACAAGCGGTAGCGGAAGCATTGGTGTTGAGTGGGTAAAGATCACTTGTGCTGTTGTGACGACTCAGGATCGTGCCATCCTTGAAATCCTTCACAGAGAATCCATAAGGGTCAAATTCAATGGAAGTATTGTTATCAACATTAAATCGACGCACAGAAATTAGGTTTTTAATAATATTTGGATTAAACAAAACAGATTTTAAATGTAAGGGTATAGAGGGTGTTGGTATGGTGGAGGTACCCGAACCCAGAACTGGAATTTTATTGCCATTACCTACAAATATTGACGCTATAGGCGGATAATTATAGAAATTGGTTAGTTTATTTATATCATAAGTAATATGAGAAGTTGCACCTGTGTCAAAGCCATTGTCCATCTCCAGCCGTGTTCATTGATAAAGCTTGTACTGCATTGGCGAGGCTAGTCGGGTCCATTGGATCAGTTGCAGCAAAATGGGCCTGGGCCGCATTGTTGTTATTCCCATTGGAGTGACCATTTGGATTGGGCCTGTTAGTGGGTCTAGGGTCCCATTGTTGAGCCCAAGACTGGGTTGGAAATGGACATGGGGGTGGTGATCAGAAATAAGAATAAGGGTTTTGAGGTGCCCAAGGAACAAAGGGAGGTTGGCTGGGGTATGACCGATGGTGGGAATATCCATGTCGACTGTTTGAGCGTGAATTCCGAGAAGACTCACGTCGTGAATTGGAGCATCGGGGTTGTGAGGGTGGGTCTCGATTGGTGGGTTGGTTATTGCGGTTGGTTTCTGGGTTGGGTGGGGTAGTTACGGCAGCAGCAATGATATTGGGTGTTGGTGGGAGGTTATCCCGTGCAGCAATTCGACGAGCCTCGGCCTGGAGTTGGTCGACGGCGGTCTCCCATGGTGGTAGCGATTGGTTTAGTATGGAGGCGGCAGTGTCATACTCCCGTGGTAAACCTCGTACAAGGTGAAGGATGCGTTGGGTGTTTGTGAGAGGACAATCTACTGCAGCGAGTTGGTCAGCAAGTTCGCGGATACGCTGACAGTAGGAGTCAAGATCAGGCATGGCGGCAAGAGTGAGGTTCGTGAGTTCATGTTGAAGAGCATGGGCTCGAGAGCCTTTGTTATTCGGAAAGAGGTTTTCAACCCTCTTCCAAGCTTCATATGCAGTAGATTTCGGAACCAAGACCCAAGCAAGAAGGTCGTCAGAAAGGGTTCCATAAATCCATTGCAAGACGACGACATCAATTTTCTTCCATGACATGAAATCAGCGGCTGCTTCATCTGGTGGTGCGGTACCATCGATGTGGTTTATGACATCATAGCCGGTAACATGAAGCATAAACAGGTTGACCCATGAAGGATACGACACCTTGGTACCATCTAAAATGCGCACTTTGTTTTGGATGTTTGTGACTGTGTATACGGGATGAAGGGTATGTGGAGTTGTTGTCGTAGGGGTTGTAGTATTGGTTGCCATTGTGAAATAGAAGACAACAGGGGAGGATGAGACCAAAATTAAGAAAGAAAAAAAATCCGGTGAAGGAGGATGGCCGGCGAGATCGAAATCAAAAGCCGGTTACTGTGATACCATGTGAATTAATGAATATTCTCTTGATTATTGAACAACGTAAATACAATCCTATTTATAATACAATGATTGGTCCTAGTCAAATATTCTAGTCAAAGGTATTAACATCATAATTAAGTATGTACAATGAATGGTTGTTGACTACAATGAATGACAATAATATTAGAGAATATTATTGTTGACTAACATAAAACACTTGTTATAAAATGTAACCTACATGGGGTTTTGATATGCATTCCAAGGTGATTGTAAGGCGTGCCCCAGTCAAGTGATGCCGGTTCAAGACAAGATATAGAGTAAAATGAGTGCTGCTACATAAATCCCTCATCACCAGAAATAGATGAGCTGCAATGCCTATCCTTGAACGATTCGAGTGAATTTACTCAAGTAAAACATTGTTTGCCTTGCCATAATAAGGAGTGGGATTCTCCATGTGACTAGACTCCAACCAGTGTCGTATCCGGAACGGATTTCCAGGGGGTTCCCGTTAGACATAATTCTTATTTCCACATTATATCAATTATATCATAAGTATATTTATATCCTAGGTTAGTGAATAGGTATGTTAGTTATAATCTAACCGACACGTCGGTTATGTAGTCAAGGGGACACACCCCTTCATCATGTACCAGAAAGGCTCCTACAGATTATTGCATCTATAGAGCAATATTCAGATATAGATTCCATGACGTTAGATGAAGCGCTTGGAAGCCTTAAAGCTTATGAGGAACGCCTTAAGTCAAGAGATGAGAAGAAATATGGACCAGCCGGTCAAGAGAAGCTGTTATTTATAAGGCAAGAAAGAAGACCTTACAGCAATTACAAGAACTGCAATCAGAATCGAGGTAGACAGAACTTTAGGAAGTTCAATAAGAGTCAAAGATATGAGAAGAAGAACTTTGACAGATATGGCCATCAAGATCAGAGAAGTGATCGAAATCCCACTAAGAATCGTCATGACAACAGTAGTTACAAGCCCAGAAAAGATGGCAGCAATGTAAGATGTTACAATTGCAATGAATTAGGACATATAGCTCCCAGATGTCCTAAACCTAGAAATAAGCAAGAAGAATCTCACCTAGTAATGAAAGAAGAGGATCCCACATTACTAATGGCAGTTGGTGAAGAAAGAAATGTAGTTCTCGAAGAAAAGAAGATAATACCAGAACGCTATCACAATGAAGAAAATGTAAATGAAGCATGGTAGTTAGACAATGGCGCAAGCAATCATATGACAGGAAGACGCTCCTATTTCACAGAGTTAGACAAAAAGATAGCAGGAAGCGTAAAATTTGGAGATGGGTCGTGTGCCAACATCAAAGGTAAAGGCTCAATAGTACTGGAATGTAACAATGGAGAACAAAGACTAGTCACAGAAGTATACTATATTCCAACACTCCAAAGCAACATCTTAAGCCTCGGGCAAGTTACAAAATCAGGATGTAAAGTAATTATGGAGAATGGACATCTATGGATCTATGACGCCTACAACAACCTATTGATGAAAGTCCCAAGAGCTAAAAATAGACTCTACAAAGTAAAGCTCAGAATAACAAATCCGATTTGTTTACAAGCTACAATAGATACACCTGCATGGCTATGGCATGCACGTATGGGATATGTGAATTTTGATTCACTAAGACAATTGAGCACAAAAGGAATGGCACGTGGATTGCCAAAGATTCAACACCCATCTCAAGTATGTGATGCATGTATTACAGGAAAACAAAGCAGACTTTCGTTTCCCTCTCAAGCAAGTTTTAGAGCTTCGAGACCTCTAGAATTAGTACATGCAGACTTATGTGGACCGATTACACCCACATCATTAGCAGGCAACAACTATTTCTTCCTGATAGTTGACGATTATTCAAGATATATGTGGATCTACATGCTTAAGTCAAAAGATCAAGTTTATGAAAATTTCAAGAAGTTTCTAAGCGAAGCTCAGACAGAGACAAGTCACAAGCTCAAAAGATTAAGAACGGATCGTGGAGGAGAGTTTACTTCTAAAGCTCTTACCGCATATTGTGAGGATAAAGGAATCCTTAGACAACTTACAACACCTTACACGCCACAACAGAATGGTGTAGTAGAAAGAAAAAACCGTTCAGTAATGAGTATGACCAGAAGCATGTTAAAGGCTATGAATGTACCACAGAACTTATGGGCAGAAGCAACAAGACAAGCAATATACATCCAGAATAGGTTACCTACCAAAGCATTAAAGGGAATGACGCCCTACGAAGCAGTAAATGGCAAAGCACCCAATATCAAGCACATTAGAGTATTTGGATGCACAACATATGCAAAGGTAACAATGCCCTATTTGAAGAAGTTAGAAGACAGAAGCAAGAAAATGGTACATCTAGGAAATGAAAATGGTTCAAAAGCCTATAGATTATATGATCCCATAGAAGAAAAGATACACATTAGCAGAGATGTCCAATTCATAGAAAACGAACCATGGGATTGGAACAACTACTTAAACGAAGGAAGTAATGACGAACCATCTTGGACAAGATTAGAAGTTTATGGAGATCACGAAAGTGAAGCTGTACAAGAGCAAAGTAATGAGGACAATGAAGATTAAGAGAATGAAAGTGATAATGAATTTTTTAGCAGTCCAATCACAGCTACACGAACTTCAATAACAGTTCAAGAAACGCCGATAAGTGATCCAACAGTTGAGACAAGTACTCAAGAGTTAGAAGACTCACCAGACTCTCAACATAGACCAGTTCGAGCCCTTAGATCACTTAATGACATCTACGCAGCCACACAACCTCTTAGACCAGAAGAATATGAACATCTATATTTAGCATACGATGAAGAACCTGCAAATTACAAAGAAGCAGCAGAATACCCACAATGGATAGAAGCAATGGAAAGCGAAATAGACTCAATAGAGAAGAACAATACTTGGACACTGACTACACTCCCCTCAAGTCAGAAACCAATAAGACTAAAATGGGTATTCAAGGTCAAGAGAGACGCAAGTGGACAGATCACCAAATATAAGGCCAAATTAGTAGCAAAGTATACATACAACAAGAAGGAATAGACTACAATGAAGTATTTGCACCAGTTGCAAGAATAGAAACAATCAGGCTACTATTAGCATTGGCAGCACAGAAAGGATGGCAAGTACATCACTTAGATGTAAAATCAGCATTCTTACATGGTGAATTAAAGGAAGATGTCTACATTTCACAATCAGATGGATTCATAAAGAAAGGAAAAGAAAATCTAGTCTACAAGCTAAAAAAGGCTCTATATGGTTTGAAGCAAGCACCAAGAGCATGGAACATAAGGCTGAATAATATCCTAAAGGAAATTGGATTTATAAGATGTCCACAAGAGCAAGCAGTATACAAGAGAACTTCAAAGCAGTCAACAATAATTATAGGAGTTTATGTTGATGACATAATAGTGACAGGAAGTTCAATCAAGGACATATCAAGCTTCAAAAGAGAAATGCAAGGCAAGTTTGAAATGAGTGACTTAGGACCACTCACTTACTATCTAGGGATAGAAGTACGTCAAACACAAGGAAAGATACAATTGAAGCAATCAGCCTATGCGAAGAAAGTTATTAAAGAAGCCAGACTAGAAGACTACAATCCAATAAAATATGCAATGGAATCAGGTCTAAAGCTCACTAAAGAAGATGAAAGTGAACCAGTCAATGAAACAGAATATAGAAAGCTAATTGGAAGCTTAAGGTATCTTACACATACCAGACCAGATATCACCTACGCAGTTGGATACATCAGCAGATTTATGGAAAAGCCAAAAACAACTCACATGAAGGCAGTTAAGCACTTAATAAGATATATCAAAGGCACATTGAATTATGGAATTCAATACAGCAGAAGTAAAGAAGCAGAAATCACTGGATACATCGATAGCAGTTATGGAGACCAAGACGATGGAAAAGGAACAACAGGAACAATATTCTACTACAAAGATTCACCTATCACATGGACAAGCCAGAAACAAAGTACAGTAGCACTATCATCATGCGAATCAGAATTTATGGCAGCTACATCAGCAACATGTCAAGCAATATGGCTACAAGGAGTACTAAGCGAACTCACGGGTGAACAACCAAAGAAGATAACACTACTAGTAGACAACAAGTCAGCAATACAACTTATGAAGAATCCAGTATTTCATGGAAGATCAAAGCACATCAACATAAGGTATCACTTTATCAGAGAATGCATAGAGAACGAGCAGATACAAGTTGATCACATCAGTGGAGAGATGCAGAAAGCAGATATCCTCACCAAGGCACTACCAAGAATAAAATTTCTCGAGATGTGAAGTCTCATAGGAGTTGAAGACCTTGGAGAAATCAAGAATTAGGGGGTAGAATGTTAGACATAATTCTTATTTCCACATTATATCAATTATATCATAAGTATATTTATATCCTAAGTTAGTGAATAGGTATGTTAGTTATAATCTAACCGACACGTCGGTTATGTAGTCAAGGGGACACACCCCTTCATCATGTATAAATACCCAAACATTGTATCATTTGTATTATGTATTGATTTCTTAGTTTCACATATTCTCTCTCAAGATCCTTCCCTCATCAATCTTGTGAACCTTTCTGTTCCTTCAGTAGATTTTCACTAATTTTTCGAAATTTTCCACTAAATTTTTCAATTTTTTCCAAACCGAGGGGGTTCCTGGGAACCCCCTAAAAGCCCCTGACTCTAACACTTGAGATAGTGTCAGGTGTTTGTAGTAAATGTTAATCGTATTGAGTGGGCATGGAAAAGTTGTGCTTTCTCTCGCATAAGACCTAGAGAGCGATATTTCATTATCTTAGTAAACTTAATACAAACGCATAATTAAAAAAATGGTTTAAACCATCATAGGGCAAAAATTGAAATGTCAAACCGCCAAACTGGCCAGTCTAGCTAACTCAGCCACTCAACCTGGCCAGCTTGGGTTGTCATTTTCATAAAAGCTGGTCAAACTGGACCATGAATATTGCAAAATGTGACATAGTACCTGTTACTAAAAGCCGGTCTAAGACTAGACAGTCTTAGACAAGGGTATAGAGTAAAACGAGTATGTGAGTTTTGAAGACTATATATAATATAATGGGAAAATCTTCAAAATAAACATCGACCACCATTTAATTACAAAAATAAACACATGAAAGGTCTTAAGTTTAGAGACTTCACACATGAAAGGGTGGTCAATATTTATTTTGGAGATTTTCCCTAATATAATTGTTCTCACTAAACACTAAATAAGAGAAGTTTTATTTTCCAATATATAATGTTCACATCAACCTTTTTCACATCATTACATAACTTGTACTTACAATTTATTATAAACATTATTCACAACACCAAAGTTCACATACCAAGTCCCAATCAAACCTTCTTAATTGATCCATCCTTGATGAGCCTCATCAAAACATCCAAATGTAACATCTCCGTTATCATAGACTTGACCATTGTTGTCGCCTTGAAGCTGTTCGGGAGAACACGTTTCCATCATTGTAGGAAGATGGCCCACGAGAATTGATGCCATTAGATGAAAATCATTGAACCTTGACATTATGTCGTAAGTCGTATTTGTATTTATAGTCATGTCGGATGAAGGGAGTTCTTGTTCTATAGTTGGAAATGTCATCATTTTATCGCTTTCCGGGTTTTCATCTACTTCTATGATGTTCTTTGAATTGTTGCCTTTTTGGCGAATCCGACATAGCACCCAGTCATCCAACTATCGATAAAATCAAAAAACATGAAACATATATCCAAATATTCGACAGAATTACCATGGTGTGTAACCAAGGTTAGCATTGCTTCATTTAAGTTATAGGCTAAAAGCAAACATATAACCAATGTTTTGGTTTGTATGTTTTTGAAACCATTGGTCTTGGTTAATTTAGATCATTGGAAAAGATGGTTTGGTTCTCGGTTATATCTCCATCAAATAAAATAGTAGTGATCCCTCTAATATAAAAAGGCGTATAGTGACAATTAATATATATTTTTTTACAACATATAACATATCATAATGAAAAAATAAACATTTATGGTTAGTTTAGTGCTTGTTCGGTTACTTTGGTTATTCATACACACATCCATAACTACTGATAACTGAACCATAAATGCCGCTAGTTAGACAAACCATAACCGAATCATTTATTAACTCGGTCGCTTATTTTGATTCTATTTTCTTAGTTAATTCGGTTATGGTTTAGTTACCGCGTTTTTTTTTTCTGGCTCCTACTTTTTATTACACATTACTTGATATTGGTGTGTAAATAAATAAAACTATTTGATGAGAAAAAAATTTACTCTCATTGATCCGTTTTGCTTGGATGGATTGGGCGGGTCGGGTAATCTATACTCGCTCATGATCCAGTTAGTCTTTTTGTTCTTAGTCGGGTTGCCCATAAAGAAAACCAAACCTTTCTTCAACCCAATAATCTTTCTCAACCCCGAAGAAGAAAAAATCGATATATCTTTTCCCGTAGCCTTCCAAAAGCCGGATCCCGCGGACCTTTTGGGTCGGGATCCGTTCGGGTATTTCCTGTCCCTCGGGGTAAAGAAAAACCATTCCTCCTTCCCGAACAACGCCTTGCCTGCCAAGTAAACAAGAAATGTATCGATCCCTATCAAACCCGACAAAAAACAAACAAACAAATAGTGTTTTTTAGACCGGATCGTGTTATTGAACCGGCTACCTTAAAAATCCACTAGATGGAATGATTTTAAAAAACTAATGACGTCATAAATTATATATAAATAAATATAAAACCAATCAAGAAAATATTGAACTACTTTTTCTTTTGATGTGAATTTATAAATATAGAGTCTAGAATAATAAATGAAAATAAGTACCGGTCCGGTTCAATAACCAGTTTAAATGGACTTAGCCGCACCAATTATGCGGTTGGTAACCGGTCCGGTTTTAACAACAATGAAAACACAAAAATCTTACTAGGAAGATCCCACGGGTCGAATTTATATAGCTCAATTTCCCCAATGACTGACGCAGGAAGCGAACGTAGTTTCACTTTGTTAAACAAATAATGAACGATGAGTTCTTCGTCTGAAGGATGAAATCGAAAACCAGGGGGAAGACGTAGAAAGTCTTCTCCTACCTCCATATTGTTGGATCGAACGGGAGAGGATTAAGAAACACATAAACATTGCTTATATAAGTGTCAACAAAGTTGTAGAGACAATGTAAGACGATAAAAAAAATTAAGAAATGTCGTTATTACTAGATCATAAAATAACATTGTTTTTATTTTTAATGAAGATTCGGGTGTTAACGTTTATGTTGGATGCATAGTGAAGCCCGTCCCCAAAGTTTTGGGCATTTGTTTGTTTATCACTATCATATAGCTGTAATAATAATTAAAAAAAACAAATGTACGGTATGTAACTTCTTGGTATTTCACATATTTTGTATTTTTATATAGCTGTAGAAGGATTTTGGGATAAGTGTTGTCTGGGGGGAGATTACACGAGAGGGAAATTTAGATTTTTAGGACACAAAAAGATAACACACATGTTTTGATACCGTCATGTTTTTTATTTGTTGACACAAAATTCTTGACACACAAAACGTGTTTCATAAATTTATCAGGTTTCACGAATCATGACATAATTTTATGACACACGCTTTTTAAATGTCATAAAAGGGGTGTGTGTTATTGTTTACGTGTCAAAGAAGATATGTTTTTTAGTAGTGATCTAACAATAATGTGTTTCTTTATGGAAATTGTAATATTCGTATGGAAAGTATTTTGTAGTGTTTAGATGATTAAATTGTCATTTGATTAATGAGGTTGATCGCATTTAGAAGTGTAAACAAGTGGAGACGATTGTAAGATACTATATATTGGGTTGTTTGAACCGATTTTAAATAATCTGAGCTTGAGATCAAGCCCAAGCTAAAGTTCATTTGATAGACTAGCTAAAGCACGGCCTTTATGTGTGATTTTTAAAATAAAATAAAAAATCATTTGTGATGTATGTCTTAAAAAAGTTGCATGTTCTTTTATGAACATCATGAACAAATATTTTATATATGCTTATAAATGGTTAGAAATCTAACCAAGTTCGAAACAAAGAAAGTTACATGTAGGGCTGTTCACGAGCCGAGTCGATCCGAGTGGAGCTTTGCTCATGCTTGGCTTGTTTACAAACCGAACCGAGCGGAGCGGCTCGTTTACAATCGAGCCGAAAATCGAACGAGCATTCTTCGAGCGCAAATTTTCCGAGCGAGCGCCGAACAAGAATCAAGCGGAGAGTAATTTGGACGGTCATAAAATTAGGATGTTTCCTTCAATGTTTTCATTGTCGGGTGACAACTAAGGTCGAACTGTCCGATGATAATACTAACATTGAAATTCCAGTGTCTGAGGGTGAGACTTAGATTGAGACTGGTGAGACGATGAGCGTATATCAAGCGACAATTAGCGATGGACGACTAATAACATAAAAAATCAAGACTGTCACCTCATGACTTATGGTTTTACTATTAAATCTAGTGTTAAATTTTTTATTGAGTTAAGTGGGTTAGTTATATTTTGTTTGCATATACTAAGTCAAATCCAATAGAATGTTATATATAAAGCTATAAATTTATCTGTAAATTGTGTGTATATTTATAATTAAATATATAATATATAAATAAAAATTTATTCGAGCCGAACCGAGCCGAGCGTACCTTTGCTCGTGCTTGGCTCATTTACAAACTGAACCGATCCGATCGACTCATTTACAACCGAGTGAAAGATCGATCGAGCATTTTTCGAGCATTTTCGGAGCGAGCGACGAGCGATCCACGAGTAGTGATAGATTTGAACAACTCTCGTTACATGTATAGAAGTGGATTTCTCATCCACTCAATCCGAGTAGTAATAACTTTTTTATTTCTATTATGAATCCAAAGAAATGAATAATGCATGACCATCCTAGAATTCCAAATCAACCATCATGTCGTGGAGTAAATTCCTTCCACCACCGATTTTTTGAGCGTTCCCAACCTCGAACTATCTAGAAATTCCAGAAGACTTATGGGGCGAAAAGAACCCGTATAAGAAATCTCTAGCCATTTGAAAATCAAAATCCAAGTAGAATGTGTAATACTGCAATATGCAAATAAATGGTGAACCGTTTCTTTTTCCAATAAGCAAAAATGGAACATAATATATGGGATGTCAACACCTTTATTAAAAAGATTATCTCTCATCGGAATCCAATATAAAAGCAGACGCCAAGTAAGAATATTAACTTTTTTGGGTTCCCCTTTACACCATCTAGTTTACAAGAGATTTACGAGAAACAAAACCTTGTCAATGAATTTTCTTATCTCTATCCCCTTAAAGCCATCTTCGAGATCAAAATACCACCAACACTCATCCGCTTTATCGGGCAACCGAATACCTTCCAATAAAGTGCAAAGAGAAGAAAATTGTGCCTCCTCCCTACTGCCTCTCGGACATCTCCTCAAATTCAAAACTCAATGCACACCGAATGGCGATTAGCAAGAAAAAAAAACATTCCTTATCAGCTTCTAGGGTTGCAAGGCGAGGGAAATAGGAGGTAATAGAAGAATCTCCTAACTAAGTATCCAACTAAAACCTTGTTGCTTTCCCGTTACCCACTTTTCTTTTAATCGCTGAGAGAGGAATTAACACTTTATCATTGAGATTGTTTACACACTTCACAATTCGGTTCCAAACACCATTTCCTTTCCTAACAATGTAGAAAGAGGGGCACTTAAAGGGGAAGGAAAGTTGGTGGGAAGTTTTCGGGACTCGTCAACATGGAGGTTCATGGCTAGAGAAGGTTGCCAAACAAACACAATGATCGATGTCGTTTGGTCGGTCAAAAATATAAAAATAAGTAGTATAATGAAAGTGAGTCGTCTCCACAGGGAATTGGTGGAAAGAGTAGTTTTGTAAATTGAACTAGTAAACTAATATCTAATTACTTTGTTTTTGAATTGCAATTTAGAAAATGAATTTAAGAGTTGTAAACAGTAATGAGAACAAAGTAACCCCCTTCGAGTTTCTAGTTCAATGATTCACCCAAACCTGGTTAAATGATAGGATACCACATAGACATGGCTTTATTAAACGGTTTCAATTCAAGTGATAATCAAATACAAGTTTTTAATAATAACCCGTACAATTCAATTACCAACCCAAATGTATCAATTACCCTCCCAAGAATCAAACTGCTCACGAGGCAAGAAAACCGAATGCGAATTATAACAAGATAAGCAATTGAAACACACGTAAATTGTTTAAATGATTAAAACCACAAATATTCTTCAAGTGAATGAAAAACAATCCAAGAACCAAAGCAAACAAGTTTAAATGTTTCACAAACAAACCATGCACCCACAGGTGGTTACAAAAGTGTTTAGCCGCTCATGGTAACAAGAAACAATGCAATATATCGAGTGTTACAACCGAACATGTTGATACCAACCGAAAGGATGAATGAATGATGATTATTGTGGATGATTGCAACTCTAAAAGCTCCCAAAGGTTGATAATTTTCGTGTATGGACGGCCAAGAATCTTAGGGTTTGGAAAAATATCCTTTTATATGCGAAAATAATAACTTCCCATAAATTCCTCATTCACGCCGTAGGCTATTGTTAGCCTACGGTTCATCATCTCGGGCCCTTCTCCTTTATTACAGCCGTACCCTACGGGTCTGGGGCATACCCTACGGTTCCAAGATTTGGCATTGAATCTTTGTGGTCATTTAACCCAACCGCAGCCTACGGTAGCCACCCGTAGGCTACGATGTGATATTGCCCCTCGACGAAACTCTTCCTTTCACAAGTCTTCATCCAAACATCCTTGAATCCTCGTTTCTTCTATTCAAACACCCTCCTAGCTCCATTTCACTTCCATTTAGCTACCGAACACCTCTAATTCTTTAAATCATCATACTTGATCACTACGCTTCCTGTTTTCGGCTATTTTCTTCCAATTTTCACCATTAACCTGGAACAATCCAAACTTGCGTAGTTATCTCATTCATTATATTTAATCATCATAAACACATCAAAAACATACAATTGGGCACACTATTAACCATTCATCAACCCGCTCATCACACAACTAGATAGACACCCTTCCTTTCTTCTTCCCAGTCACCGATGCTAGAAACAACCAATCGAAGAACTATTGTGGACAGTCAAACACCACATTCTTTAACCCACGCCTCCCTAACCATTGCTCTATAAATCTCCATTGGAAATTAGAACTTTAATCTCGCACATTGAAATCCTTTGTTTTAATTTTGCTTATAATATGTGAATGCACAATCACACTAAAATCATGAAATGGATTTGCAACTTTGTTTACTTCACTTTAGAGTAAGATATGATTAAGGTCCTGATATATTATATTAAAAATAAAATTTAGAATATTGCTATATTATAATAAAAATGATCCTGATAAAAAAATATTGGATTCCATTTCATATGTAGAATAAAAATTAGGGAAAATGACCAAAATAGCCCGTTGACTATGTGTTTTGCAAGAATAACCCTCTCCCCCCTCTTTGGAGAGAGGGGTCACGGTTCCCAACACGTCTGAGGCGTCTCCCGAGAGGCTTCCCATTTCAGCCAACAGAGGACCGCCACGTGTCTTTGTTGATCCCGAGACAGACCTGAGACGTGAGACAGACCTGAGACGTCTCAGAGACGCCTCCGGTGACGTCTCAGAGACGCTTCCGGTGACGTCTCGGAAGACGTCTCCGGTGACGTCTCGGAAGACGTCTCCCGTGAAGACGAAGAACAAGAAAAAAAAAAACAGTAAACTTCGTCGGAGAAGACGGGGAACTTACCGGAGAAGACGAAGAACTCACCGTTGCCATTGAAAGGTCGTCTTCTTCTATTGCTTGTTTACACAGAGTGTGGAAGAACGCAATTGACGATTAACTGACGGAAAGGTTTAAATGGCATCCACCAAAGAAACGGCGGTTTTCCGGTGACGTCTCCCTCTGTTTTTTTCCGGTAACGTCTCCGGCGGTTTTCCGGTGACGTCTCCGGTGAAACCTGTTTATTTAGAGAGAGAACAGACATAAAGGGAGAACAGGGGAACGGCATTTCCCTCACTTATCTCTTATCATCCATCACAGGAGATAAGTGTATTATTATTATTATTATTTGGATAGAGAAATTAGGAAGTTGCAGGAGATGTGCAATTGAATGAAAGAAGAAAGAGGGTGAAGGACAGAAGGAGACGTTTCAGGGTGAAGAGAGAAGAGTGAAGAGAGAGGAGAGAGGAGAGAGAAAGCGAGGAGAGAGAGTCATCGGGATTGTAAACGCCACTGGTTAGAAAACAAAGCCTCTCGGAAGACGGTTCAGCCGTTTTGGGAACCGTGACCCCTCTCTCAAAGACGGGTCAAGGGGCTATTTTCCTAAAACGCTTGGTCAAGGGGCTATTTTGGTGATTTATTGTACTCATATATATATATTATTATTAAACTAAAAATCACTGCTGAATATACTCATGATAAATTTAATATTGATTTTTTTTACTTATACATTATTGATTGAAAAATACCTAAGTCGTTATTTGTAAGCAAAATAGAGAAAAACATCAGGGGATGTTTTGAGTTTGTCTTAGGCCTGTGTGGGAGAGGATGGTTGGTGATGGACTTAAATAACATTAAAATCATAATAGTGATGAAGTTTTATTTTCATCATCATTATTAATAGAAAATAACATCATAGTTTAAAATGACCGGTCAAAGCAATAGCTAATAAAATATATACAGTAAATTATTATAAAATAATTAAAATTTTAAAATTGAAAAAAAAATTAAAGTCTAAATCATTATTGGAAGGTATAGTAAATTATCATAAAACATTTAACTTATAGTTCACCCAAATGTGAAACTATTTTATAAAACTTAAGCATGTAGAGATGGGGTCATGCCGTCATGGGGCAACACTAGAGATATATATGATGTGATTTTGTCTTGTCCCTTTGTATATTTTTGCTTGACAAATTATTCCAGACTGTCATGGGTACAAAAATAAAGGCTGGATTGGATAACGATATCGTCTCTCACATTTGACAAAACCTTGATAATAACTATATCTAGATTTCTTGTTTAATAAACATGTAACCTCTTGAGTTTACATCTATTTTTTTAAATATTTTTAATCCTAACCCTTTACCTTGTTGACAGAAAAGAGACACCTTAACGTATCTATACATTATAATACTTTCATTCTCATAAATATAAAGGGTAGAATTGTTTGTTATTTAAATTAGTAAATCTTGCATGAGAAAAGCTACGTACATTTACGTTGGAAGGTTAAACCTATACCAATCATTCTAAACCAGGTATTGTAGCTGTTGTGAATGAAAATCCTCAGGATGATTTTACCTCACATTCCTAACGTACCATCCCCAAGATGCCGAAGGGTTCAACTAACTTCGGGATATAACTGTATTTCAGCATGAGCACATCCTGAAGATATAATAACGAACTATCTTATTGTTATATGAATGCAGGATGATTTTCCCTCATACTCTCCGAGCAACATCCTCAGGATGATTGAAGACTAAGCAGGGTTTAGGATGTAACAGTGTTCTGACATCTGTTCATCCTGAGGATGGACTAACGAATTATCTTTATATGATATAATTGCAGGTACGACTACATTATAATATGGACCTGAAACTGACCTCCAATATCTATATTAGTTAGTCAAAGGAGCTAAATATGGAGGAGGTTACGAGCCAAGGTCTAAGCAAAGTCAAGGATGTAACCGATATACATTTATTATCGGCGATAAAAAGGGAAACAACTGGATCATTTATTAACTAAGGAAAAACCGTTAAACAACGGCCACTTTCTGTTGAAGAACTCCAACGTTCACCTGAAGAAGCTGTTACACAACATTGAAGACCTTAACTACTTAGCATATTTCATGGGGTTGTTTTGTAAACTTCATGTACTATATAAAGGGGGTATTGGACGAGTATAAGAAACTTACTTACACACCGCTTACACTATAGACTACTCAGATACACTTAGCTAATCACAAACACTTGCACAATCATTGTAATCATAGCATACTCGTCCACATACTCATCCAAAGTTGTATCTTTTTACCATATTAATATTAACAAACAAGGTAGGGGCCTAGACTCCTCCCGAGGTTTTATGCCGGCGATCTACCTTTGATCAAGGGCTTTCCTCGTAAATCGTGTGTTGTTCTTCTCGTTTATTGCTTTATTTGTTCATTTCTTGCAGTTCCATCCTGAGGATATAACTGTCCATCCTGAGGATACAACTGCCCATCCCGGAATTAACCTAAGCCATCCCGGTCATAGTTGCCATATTTTTACTTGTTAAACATCCTGATACACCATCTCAAGAATATTATTGATTTACAAACAGATTTCTACACATTTAGCACTCTACCTCACATTAACTAATTTGGAATACAAAGTTATTTTTATTGGATAATTTTTGACCAAAACAATTTGGCACCCACCGTGGGGCAAGTGGTGCTATTTTAACAAAAAAATTGTTAAAACTCTCTTTTATTCAATTTCTATTTACAAAATTTGACAACTATGGCTTCTTCACAAAAATCTGTTTCAACATCCATGCCATCTACAACTTCTACCAGAAACACTACCTTACCACCTCCATCTGCACTTCCAAGAAGTTCCACTTCCCAAATCCCATCTAGACCATCTGGATCTACTCCTCCTGTTCTTATATCAAATGATGAATTACTTTCTATGTTTACACTGATGAAGGAGTCGATACATCAACAACAAGACACAAACTGGATGCTGATAAGAGAAATACAAGCTCTTAAATCATCCTCAAGGAGGCCAAGTGAAGACACGGGGACACCATTGCAGCCCAGGGTGTTAGATTTTAATTCTGGCATCTCTGGAGGAGTACATCAAGGAGATTTCATCCCCATGAGTTCTGGATTCTCTGCCCCAGAAACGACTACTGCTCCCAGGATGGCAACCACTAGGGATACAGGATACGCACATGTGCCATCCCAAGGATATAATACTAACGGCAACAATTTAAGTTCTAGTACTTTTACTACTAATGAGGTTGTTTCTTTGCAGGATACGGGAATAAGCCCTCAGATGGCAAGGGAACTTCAGAAGATCAAGGATATGGTATCGAGTGTTCCAGGAATAGTACAGCCCATCCCTGAAGTATCCTCAGCATGCCATAGAGTATCAAGATTTGCACCTCCCATATGTGATGCAGAAATTCCAAAACGATTCCAAACTCCAAGCATGAAGCTTTATGATGGATCTACAGATCCTGAAGAGCATGTGGCTCAATATAGGGAAAGGATGGAAATAAATCCAATCCCTGTCAATCTGAAAGAAGCATGTTTATGGAAGGGATTTGGCTCAACTCTCACCGGTCCAGCCCTGAAATGGCTCCTAAGTGTTCCACCCTATTCTATTACTTCTTTTGCACATTTAATTAACATATTTAATAACCAGTTTTCTTGCAGTCGAACGTTCGAACGTTTGACAAGTGATCTGTACAGGGTAACTCAACCACAGGGGGAATCACTAAGAGAATATATTACCAGGTTTGGAAAAGAAGCACTTGACATCCCGAACCTGGATGTCACTACAGCAGTACAGGCATTCAAGATGGGGCTGCAGAGAAATTCACCATTTTATCAGGAATTGGTGATGAACCCATGCAGGAACTTAGATGAAGTCAGGAACAGAGCTTTGAGATTCATCGGACTTGAAGATGATAAGAAGATACAAGAGAGGATAGAATCATCCTCAAAATATAACCATCCCAATCGAAAATCCACTCCCACATACGAGCCATATAAGCATAAACCATATGCTAGGCCTGATAATAAGAACGTCAATGTGGTGGAGGATGACGATGAGGATGACTGCCCTAAATTATCAGACTATTGTTTTTCTGTCGATGTAACAGGTTTGATGTATGCCATGAAGGATCTAGGGGACAAAGCAAGATGGTCAAGGAAGGACAACAAGGCAAGATGGAAAGACAAATCCAAAGGCATATCACTGAAGATTGCATTGCACTAAGAAAGGAGATAGCATATCTCTTAAGCAAGGGTCACCTCAAGGATCTCCTAGGCAAAAAGAAATCAAGATCTCAAGATGACATTAACATCCCAGAAAGAGCAGCATCCCCACCTAAGGATGCTGGCATTATCAACTTCATTTCAGGAGGGTCAGACATTTGTGGAACCTCATACTCTGCTGCTAAAAGACATGCGAAGGAAACAAAGTCTGAAAGAGGAGAAAGACCAACGAAGACAACCACCCTGACAACCTCAAAAGTGATAAGTTTTGAGGAAGAAGACAGAGAAAACATCCTTGATCCTCATCATGATGGTTTGGTTATTACTTTATAAATTGCTAACCACTTTGTTCGCAGGATTCTTGTGGATGGAGGAAGTTCAGTAAACATCATCCAGCACGAGGCCCTCAAAAGGATGAGCATCCCGGAATCAGAGATAGTTTCCAGGTCATCAGTTTTGGTGGGCTTCAGTGGAGAAACCAAGAGCACAGTGGGTGACATCAACCTACCAGTATATGTGGAAGGGGTGAACTCTATCCAGAGATTTTGTGTGATAGATTCCCTATCCTGCTACAATGTCATCCTGGGGAGACCTTGGATACATGATATGAAGGCCGTGCCTTCAACATATCATCAATGTGTGAAACTACCCACACCTTGGGGAGTTGTGAAGGTCAACAGCGATCAACAAGAAGCTAAGGATTGCTACACGACATCAATGAAGGCCTCATCCCGACAAGCATAGCAATTACAGCAGAATGCACAGTGCCATCCTCAGGATGCTACAACACATCCTGATCAGGATGTAAAATCCATCTGTCTTGACGACAACAATGAGGATATCACTGTTCAAATCGGTAAGAATATCCCTCATGATATTGAACAATCACTAATATCTTTCCTTAAATGCAGGATGTCTACTTTTGCTTGGAAATATGAAGATATGACCGGCATATCAAAGGATGTCATCACTCACAAACTTGGAGTTGATAAGAGTTTAAAGCCCATTTAGCAAAAAAAAAGTAAGTTTGCTTCAAAAAGAAATATCATCATCCAAGAAGAAGTGGACAGGCTGCTGAAGTCTAAAATGATAAGGGAAGTAAAATTCCCAAGATGGCTGGCGAATGTTGTGGTAGTCCAAAAGAAAAATGGAAAATGGAGAGTGTACGTGGACTACACGGACCTCAACAAGGCCTGTCCCAAAGATCCATTCCCACTACCACACATAGATTCAATGGTGGATGCTACAGCAGGCCACGAGATGCTGACATTCATTGATGCATCCTCAGGATTCCAACAAATACAAATGGAACCATATGATCAAGTGGACACAACATTCATGACACCGTCAGGTATATATTGTTATATAGCCATGCCGTTCGGATTAAAAAATGCAGGTGCCACTTATCAGAGGCTAGTGAACATGATGTTCAAGGAAAAGATTGGGGACACGATGGAGGTCTACATTGATGACATGGTAGTAAAATCCAAGAAAGCAGAAGATCATATTCGGGATCTCAAAGAATCTTTTGACATCCTGGACGCCTACAACATGAAATTAAACCCAGCAAAGTGCCACTTTGGGGTTGGAGCTGGGAAGTTTCTTGGATATTTGGTAACAAAAAAAGGGATAGAAGCCAGCCCTGAACAAATAAAGGCCATCCTTGATCTCAAATCCCTAAGAAATATTAAGGATGTGCAAAGGCTGACTGGCAGGATAGCAGCCCTGAATAGATTCATCTCGAAATCCTCGGAGAAATGTAAAGAATTCTATGACATCTTGAAAAAGAATAACAAGTTCGACGGGGGACAGAGACATGAAGAAGCATTAAAGAAGCTCAAAGATTATCTTGCAGTAGCTCCATTGTTGATGAAACCGGAGGATGGAGAACCTCTCAAGCTGTATCTTGCAATTTCTGGGAATGCAATAAGTGCAGTATTGGTAAAGGACTTCGAAGGGCAACAACATCCTGTCTATTATGTAAGTAAAACGCTCATAGATGCTGAAACCAGGTATTCACATCTCGAAAAACTCATTTTAGCTTTAATAATGGCTTCTACTAAGTAAAGGCATTATTTTGAAACACATAAAATATATGTCCAAACTAACTATCCCATTAAAAATGTATTAAGAAAACCTGAAATGTCTGGAAGAATGGCAAAATGGTCAGTTAAATTAAGTGCCTTTGACTTAGAGTATGAGCCTAGAAATGCAATCAAGTCACATGCCCTAGCAGACTTTGTGGCTGATTTCAGTAGTGACATCCTGAGTGAAGTAGAGTCTGAAGTCCAACAACTAAATGAAAATTTAGGAAAATGGACTCTATACACTGATGGTGCTTCGAATGCAAGAGGCACAGGTCTGGGAATACTACTAAAATCGCCACAAGGGGACAATATACCCCATGCCATTAGATGTGCATTTCAAACAACCAATAAAGAAGTTGAATACGAAGCTCTCATTGCTGGTTTACAACTTGCTAGTGATTTACATATTGATAAAATTGAAGTCTTTGTTGATTCTTTGTTGATTACTAACCATTTCAATGGATCATATGCAGTAAGAGGACAAAAGTTAGCCATTTATCTCGAAATCGTTAAAAATTTAGCTACTTCTTTTGTAGAATTTTCACTAACATAGGTACCTAGGGAAGAAAATGCTGAAGCTGACGCCCTAGAAAATCTGGGGTCCTCCTTTAATTTACCAGAAGGATCCAAGATTCCTATCATTCACATCTTGAAACCGACAATCGAATAGTGGCATCCTGAAGATGGCCAGGCACATCTTGAGGAAAAAACAGACCATCCTGAGGATATCACTGTTTTGGCCACTCAGAAACAAGATGACTCATCATGGATGACTCACATAATCAAATATTTACATGAAGATATCTTTCCTGATGAAGAAAATCCAAAAGCTTTCAGGATAAAGGTATCTAAATTTACAATTATAGACAATATTTTGTATAGAAAGTCTCTTGCAGGTCCATACTTGAGATGTCTCAACAAGGATGAAGCAAACGAAGTACTCAAAGACATCCACGAAGAAGATTGTGGAAATCATACAGGAAAAAGATCTCTCTACTTGAAGACTCTGAGGACAGGATACTATTGGCCTACTATGAAGAAGGATGCCATGCTGTATTCCCAAAAGTGTGATGCATGCCAAAGACATAGCAACATACTTCACCAGCCTGCTGAACCATTACATCCTATTGTTTCACCATGGCCATTCATGAAATGGGGGATGGACATAGTAGGAAAGCTACCCAAAGCTCCTGGAGGAAAGGTATTCATGCTAGTAATGACATATTGTTTCTCAAAATGGATTGAAGCCGAAGCATTTGTCCAAGTTAGAGATAGAGAGGTGGTCTCATTCATCAAAAGAAACATCCTGACACGATTTGGAGTACCATCTGAAATCATTTGTGACAATGGTTCTCAATTCATTAGCAAAAGAACAACTGACTTTTGTGAGAGTTGGGGAATCAAGATGGTAACTTCAATACCAGTCCATCCTCAAGCTAATGGACAAGCAGAATCCTCAAACAATATCATCGTCAACAACTTGTAGAAGAAGCTTGGGGAAAAGAAAGAAAAATGGGCAGAAGAACTTCCATTTGCACTTTGGGCTAATAGGACTACTTCAAAGAATGCAACTGGTCAGACACCTTTCTCTTTGGTCTTTAGAACGGAAGCAATGCTTCCAACAGAGATGGTCATGCCTACAGCAAAGGAGCATCTTCAAGATGCAACTACTAATTCTGAAGCACTACTACAAGACTTGGAAACTGTGGATGAACTCAGGGATGCTGCTAAATTAAGGATGGCAGCATATCAACAAAGGATTGCTAAAGCATACAACAAAAACATCAGGATAAGAAGATTTCAAGTAGGAGACTTGGTATTGAGAAAAGCCTTCCAAAACATAACAAAACCAAGTGATGGTAAGCTAGCTCCCAAGTGGGAAGGTCCATACTTGATCAATTCTGAAGCTGGTAAAGGAGCATATTGGTTATCAACGATGGAAGGAGAAATTCTACCAAGGGCTTGGAATGCAATTCACTTAAAATACTACCATGTCTAGGGATGCATGTGACTAATCTCTCTGGAAGAGAAACTATGATCCAAATCACAGGTGGGATGAAGGTGAAGGCTGACAGAGATGAATCATCTCCATATGTAAGTACTTATCCTTGATTTATTTCGATCGATTATATTTTCACTAAACATGGTCTAGAAATAGTCCATCCTGAGAATTTTGCAGTACCATCCTGAAGATTGAATGCTTAGAAGACTAGGGGGCTGGCCACCCTCTCCTCCGTTAAGGTGTCCGACACCTTCCTAAGGTTTAAAGGTTTTCACCTTTCACATTGGGTTAGCAACCCTCGCCTGGAGCGCACGATGCCCATGTATATTCTCGGGATGGTGGGACCAGTCCATGTAAAAGTGGCTGACAATTTCATTATCTTTGAGGTATACGATGGAGCTCTTAAGGTTTAGACATTTTTCAATGTCTCAAATGGTTAGGTGTTTTTCAACGTCTCTTCGGGCCTTGTCGCCAGTTATTATTAAAGGCCTTGTCGCCAGTTATCTTCAAGATGTTACATATTGGTCTTGTCATCAAGATTATTTCAAAAGAGGTTTTGATCCCAATTAAACCAAAGGCCTTGTCGCTAGGATAATAACAAAGTCTTCCTTTGCAGGATATTATCAAAACATAAGTCTTTCTTATGAAAGATTATAAGATCTATTCTGAAGATATCACACTGGGGACATCCTCAGAATGCGAGACCATCCCAAGGATGGAAAAAGAACTAGATGCATCCTTAAGATGTAACACTATCCCAAAGATCAAGAAGGAACTGGGGACATCCTCAGGATAACGAAGATCATCCTGATGATGAGAAGGACTCGTATGGAATGTGACAAGGTCAGGTATTATTTTTCATTCTTTTATAACACTCAGTATTTGCTAATGTTTGCAGAATATTGAAGAACACAAAGCTGACAGCGTTAAAAAGTTGTCATTATATTATTTATGGTCAAAATATGATGCCAACCCCTGGCTTCATCCTAAACCGGGACCCATCCACCAGGGGTCAGCATTTCAAAGTCAGGGTTGAAAAAGAATTTGGGGCTTCGTCTTGAAAATCAAGATCCCTCCACCCCAAAAGCTTTCATTGTTCATACAAACATAAAAAGAAATTGTTTGATTGTTCACAAACCAACCAAATATCATAAAAGGTGGGCTCTGGCCTAGTCATCTCATCCTTCATTGCCCACCGGAACCTCGACCTGAAACTCCTTGGCCACCTCAGCCTCTGCCACCTCAACCTCTGTCACCTCAGTCTCTTTACCGGCATCCTGAGAACCAGCAATAGGGACAGACTCAGATGCCACCGCCTTTCCGCCCAGACTGAGAATCTTCTCCTGCCAAGCCTCCACATCCCAATCTTCCATCTTGAAGTTAGGATCCCTAGCCTGCAGTGCCATTCTCACCCTAACTTGAAAGACAGAAATGGTGGCGGACTTCATCAAGCCCTGTTTATATTCTTCCCTCTCCTTTTCATGATCCCTTATGCTTTTGGCTTGAGCAGACTTCACAACCTTCAGCTCGGTCTCCACCTTGCCTAGTTTCTTCTCAAGCTGCTTGGTCTTGTCAAGAGCAGATTTCTTCGCGCCTTCAAGCTTGGCCTTAGTATCAACAAACTCTTTGTTCATATCATCCAGATACTTCATCACGTATTCATGGCCCTGTAGGAAAGAAGTCTGGTAAGTACTCGAAACCTACTACATGTTAATAGTAACCGTAACTATCCTCAGGATAAGTAACGTACCTGAAGAACAAACTGAGAGACTTTGCCCAAAATGGCATCACAACTAAGGCCATCAAAGGGAGAAGTTTCTTGTGTCGAAGCGCTGGTAGCCTTCCTTTTCTTAGAATAAGGAGCAACCCTGGCCTTAGGGGCAGGGGGATGACTTGTCATCCTGGAGCTGGATGGAGAAGTTATCTTTAAAGACTTGATATCTTGACTGTCAATCTCGTCAAGATCAAAGTAGTCAGGCTTCTTTGCTGAAATCAATGAAAACATATATAGGTCAATACAAAAACCAAGGATAAACATATTCTCAGGATATGACTTACCAAACATCTCAGTGGCACGACTTGTAGAAAAACTTTCTTCTATCCCAAAAGTCCTTGCTGAAATAGGTAGCTCTAGTATTGCCTTACGTCTGATGAAAGCGTCGTCCAAAGTAGGAACAAGTTTTGCGAAGCAAGCACCTGCAAAATGAAGAAGATTTAGAATGTTATCAGCATCCCCAGGATGTGACTATCTTATTTATATCTAACATATTTACCGCTTCTTAACCAGGACATAGGGATTTCATCCCCATAAGGAATGGAATCCCTCCTTACAAAAAAGAATTTTGATTTCCAGGGCCTATTGGATCTCACAACGTTATGTAGCAGAGGAGGTTCTTTATCTATAAGTTGAAGAACATAACGGTTTGACCCATGTGTTCTAAACTTATATATGTATGGCAGATCACCAACTTGAAGATTAATGTCGTGATTCTGAATGATCTTATCACAAAGCAATAAGATCCTCCAGATCTCAGGCATGGCCTGGGCCATTCCTGTCGCATCAAAGAATTCTTTGATGAAATCTAGGAATTGATATTTAAGACCAAGCTGGAATGGTAAAAAGAAAAAGCAAACCCAGACGGAAGAAGCAAAGTCAGACTTTGCATTTAGGTCAAAGGGCCTAAAAACGACAGAATCAGGAAAAACCCCTAATTCCTTAAGGGCTTGAATATCTTTATCATAAAAAGTACAGATTTCTTGATCAGGATCTTTGATCAAGTTTTGGGCTGTGAAATCCTTAGGGATCCCAACGCTTCCAAGAGCCCATGTTAATTTTTTATTCATTCTAAAAAACTAAATTAAAAGACTTCTTTTTTCAGGAATAAGGAAAAGAAAACGAGAAAGAAGCAAAGGCAGTTACCTTTTCAAATAATCCAAGTTGATTATAAAGGAGGAAGGGAAAGCCTAGATATAGGCAGCATGATATGATGAGGCATAACGGTCATCACGAAAAGATAGCCTGAAAAATAGCCTTTAGATCTCAAAACTTGGAGAGATAAGCCCATTGATTGAGAAAAATATTTTTACCATTAAAAATAACGGTAACATATTTTTTGGGGATAATTGTTGTGGGTGAAAATCCTTAGGATGATTTTACCTCACATCTCTAACGTACCATCCCCAAGATGACGAAGGGTTCAACTAACTTCGGGATATAACTGTATTTCAGCATGAGCACATCCTGAAGATATACTAACGAACTATCTTATTGTTATATGAATGCAGGATGATTTTCCCTCATACTCTCCGAGTAACATCCTCAGGATGATTGAGGACTAAGCAGGGTTCAGGATGTAACAGTGTTTTGACATCTGTTCATCCTGAGGATGGACTAACGAATTAACTTTATATGATATAATTGCAGGCACGACTACATTATAATATGGACCTGAAATTGACGTCCAATATCTATATTAGCTAGTCAAAGGAGCTAAATATGGAGGAGGTTACGAGCCAAGGTCTGAGCAAAGTCAAGGATGTAACCGATATACATTTATTATCGGCGATAAAAAGGGAAACAGCTGGATCATTTATTAACTAAGGAAAAACCGTTAAACAATGGCCACGTTCTGTTGAAGAACTCCAACGTTCACCTGAAGAGGCTGTTACGCAACATTGAAGACCTTAACTACTTAGCATATTTCATGGGGTTGTTTTGTAAACTTCATGTACTATATAAAGGGGGTATTGGACGAGTATAGGACACTTACTTACACACCGCTTACACTATAGACTACTCAGATACACTTAGCTAATCACAAACACTTGCACAATCATTGTAATCATAGCATACTCGTCCACATACTCATCCAAAGTTGTATTTTTTTACCATATTAATATTAACAAACAAGGCAGGGGCCTAGACTCCTCCCGAGGTTTTATGCCGGCGATCTACCTTTGATCAAGGGCTTTCCTCGTAGATCGTGTGTTGTTCTTCTCGTTTATTGCTTTATTTGTTCATTTCTAGTAGTTCCATCCTGAGGATATAACTGTCCATCCTGAGGATACAACTGCCCATCCCGGAATTAACCTAAGCCATCCCGGTCATAGTTGCCATATTTTTACTTGTTAAGCATCCTAATACACCATCTCAAGAATATTATTGATTTACAAACATATTTCTACACATTTAGCACTCTACCTCACATTAACTAATTTGGAATACAAAGTTATTTTTATTGGATAATTTTTGACCAAAACAGTAGCTTCACCTTGTTTTTAATCTAAAGAAAAGAGATCATCTTTTTATCGTCTACGACTTTGTCGGTGTGCATTTGGATGTTGTTGGAGATTCTCTCGTTTCTAGCTTTCCATATAAACCGTAAGAGTGTCAATACCATCACATGTGATGTTTTTTTTTAATCATTCCATTTCACAACAGGCACAAATTACATTAAGATGACATGTAGACCGGCACCAAGTTACGCTGCCAATGATGATGAATCTGTAATATCTCTTTCACCATGCAGTAGGACCCACATGCAGTTTACTTCATAGTTTTGTTTTGTTCCAAATCATTCTCGCATAAGTGCAGGATATCAACAAATGGTTTGGACATTTGGGCACTCCATCACAATTATCACATATCGTAGAAGAGATATAAATGTTCCTTATTAATAACTCAGTTCTTGTTGGAATTTTGTTCAAATCGGCTCTCCTACCAAATAAGGCAACTTTCAATGGTATCCGATTGATCCAATTGTATATTAGTTGCCCACGATAAATAATATGTTTCAGATGATATTCGAATGGAATGAACCATGAAGGAACCCACATCATCAGCCAACCACATCCATTTGTTCTTGTCTCCGAGAATATTCAATCGTTTGGTAATATGCAACATTGTTCGAATTCCCTTTACCTCCACCACCTAGCATGACTTATGGGATTCTAAGTCGAAGATGTTTGAAAATATATCTTAAGTTTAGCTCACCCCTTTCCAATCAATTATCTTGCGAGAAGAAAATATCCCATCTCCAGTCACCATCCTTTTATCAGACCGAAACCATCTATATTTCACTCAAGTCTTCTAAGTTCGAGCTTGGATTGTTTCAAGCTTGACTTTAAAGTTTAGTTTAGTATCATGGATAATTTTACATGCTCGATTTAAAATGTCACACTCTCACCGTGTTCGGAATTCACGGTGGTGACCTAGCTCTTGATTTATAGCAAAAACCACGGCATAAAGATCCAAACCAAGAGTTACTAATATTACCAAATAGAAATTAAAATATCGTTAAAAGGAAGCAAACAAAATAAGCTAACGTGTTTAAAACAAAAATTAAGACTTGAAACGTAAGATGGAGCATTGTTACCTCAAACATGTAGAAAAATAGGTTAATTAAAAAGTTGGTGAGAAACATAGGTTTGTAATTAAATAAAGTTTAAGTCATACAATTAACCCGGCGGGGGTTAATTGAAGAACCACTTTCGTGCATAATATGCTTTGATTCTGAACGATTGTGAGTTTATTTGAGAAGAATGATAAAGGGGTTCTTATTTTCGGTGGATTATGAGTGTTTTTGCAGGTTCAATTGAATCGAATCATCTCTTTGTACTGATTTAATGATTTGGGTTTGGAAAGTTTTTATGAAGGCTTGACTAATCAATTAAGGATAATAAATGCATAATGGCCGAAATTTTCGGGACAGAAAATATAGATTGATCCTGAATTGATGTCGTGACAGCTTGATTTGGCACATTAATCACGAATTGACTCAGATTTAATCAATTAGGAGAGGTTGACTTTCAAGGTTTGACTATGCTCAAGGTTTGGTTTGTATAAGGATTTAAGAATCTGAATAATAATCGATAAGAGTATATCCCAGATGGTTAGTGCACTCGCGGACATTGAGACCCGGCCACAGGCGCGGGTTCGAGCCTTGTGGTGGTGGTGTTTTTTTTATATACTATTCTAATTAGGGATGTGTTATAGAAGTTTTGAATGTTTTTCATCAATAAGATTTTATAAATACTTATAATTAAAAGGGAGAACACTTTGTATTCATGACAAATGTTTATAATTTTGTCACGACTAAAACGTTGAAATTTTTAGGAATGATTATAAAATACACAAGAATGGGGCGTAGCGGTAATTTTTAAAAAAAAATATTGAGGAAAATTACATAAGGTTACAGTCAAATGATAGAATGAGTAAATGATAGTGTAATTGAATCCCAAGTTTCAACAATGTAAGAATGAGTGATTGATCGTGTATAAAATGTTTCACCCCAAAATGTAAAACAGAAAAAGGGGCTATGTAAACTCACCTTCGATAAGTTGCATATACCTCTAAGCGTCGTGAATGTATGTGAGGCGAATCCCGAAGGCTCATCCTAAAGTTTCAAGTACCCAAAATAAGTGTCTAAACTTAAAGGAGTCTAGGTTATCGAGAATTGGGCACTTAGGGTTTCATAGACTAAATTTGGGGATTTTAGGGTTTTTGAATTAAACTCTAATTGGTTTTAATAAATATGAATTAAGAGTGGAAATTAATAATAACCCAAATAAATAGAAAATTTCCAAGTAAACTTTATTCTGAGATAAAAACATTTCAGAATTTTTATAAACTCAAAATTTTAATGTTCTAGTATTTTAAATTGATCTATTATTATTAATAATGAAATAATTAGGAAATAAATATAAATAAAGTGTAAAAATGTTATTTTCTTTTTGTACAGTAGTTTATATGTATTATAAGTGGGAAATAATTTAATAAATTATTTTCCATATTATTTTCATTTTAAAGTGAATTTAATTGAATTAAATCAATTAAATATAATTAAATTGTAAAACTTGATAAAATAATATTTTTACAGAAAATTAAACTACCAAAATGTTTTATATGATTATAAATATCTCTACAAAAATTTTGGTGTTAAAATGATTAAAATGAATTTTCTATGAATTAATTATGATTTTAACAAAATAAATACATTAAAAATAATAAATAAATATTTTTCAGAAAAATAAAATTATAAACATAAACTATAGAGGTTTTTGAAGCTATGATAATTTTTATAAAAATTTAGGACTAAGTTTGCTATTTTTAATAATTAAAAGGATATATATATATATATTAATTAGATAATTAAAAGAGAAGTTCAAAAAGAAAAGAAAAATCAACATAACCGCCCCTGCTAGGGCTCGAACTCGGGACCTTGGTTTAGAGGAGGAGACGCCCAGACCACTGGTCTGGGTGCTTGTTTTGATGACAAATCAGATTCGTATTATACTTAAACAGTTTCCCAAGACAACCTTTCTTCCCCAAATCAGTTTATATTAAACCATAACCCCCCAAATCCTACATTTAACCATGAATTCGATACAGATCAGGAACAAAACATTAGGGCTATTGTAATACATCTAAAATCGATCCTATACCATGCTTAATATCATACTTACGTGAATCCGACGGGGGTTAATTGAAGAACCACTTTCGTGCATAATATGCTTTGATTCTGAACGATTGTGAGTTTATTTGAGAAGAATGATAAAGGGGTTCTTATTTTCGGTGGATTATGAGTGTTTTTGCAGGTTCAATTGAATCGAATCATCTCTTTGTACTGATTTAATGATTTGGGTTTGGAAAGTTTTTATGAAGGCTTGACTAATCAATTAAGGATAATAAATGCATAATGGCCGAAATTTTCGGGACAGAAAATATAGATTGATCCTGAATTGATGTCGTGACAGCTTGATTTGGCACATTAATCACAAATTGACTCAGATTTAATCAATTAGGAGAGGTTGACTTTCAAGGTTTGACTATGCTCAAGGTTTGGTTTGTATAAGGATTTATGTAACAACCGGCAAAAATAAGGTAATTCCGTACAACTTAATTAATATATGATTAACGTAATTAAATGCAATTATGTGTGATTTAATTATCAAGGCCTTAGGAGATAGCAATTTCCAAATAGTGCATAGGAATGCATACGTTTAATGATAAAACATGATTGGATCATGTGCGAATAAGCTATCCGGTATGGACGTTGGCAATTACCCGGTAATAATTAAATAAACGAAAAGGATCCCGGACACCCAGGATATAAAATAAAGGGTAGTTTCATAAAATATAATGAGTTTTGGAACTCCAAAACCATAAGTGAAAACGTCTTGTACAAATCTCCCAGTAACGAATAAAATGCGCGTACCGCACCCGATACGCGTATAACTCATAATTTCACCCGGCAAAGGCCTAAATAACCAATCAACGCTTAAATTAGACTATATTTATGGGTTATTAAAGGTATTTTTAATGTCCGATTAACGCGTGATTAAAACCCGAAAAATACCCAAACGACACCCGAACGACGGGGGATTAAACATAACAAATAATGGGTAAATATTTGGAGTTGTGGACCCCACCCAAACCACAAAAGTGGCCGGCCTAATGGCCAAGAAAATCCTCTTGCATGGTTATTATAATTATACCCTAGTAAACCTAGAACTAAGCATGCACCACATGAGACAAAAGATGTAAGAATACATTAGTACAAAAGTAACCACCTTCTTGTCCCCCCCTTGTGTGATTTTCGGCCAAGAGGCCCTAGAAACCCAAGACAAGACCAAACATATCATTACATTAAGTACACACATGCATGAATATATCTAGTGTGGATTACATGAAAGATTACAAGGTTTAGCAAGATTTGCAAGTAATCTTCCACCCCTATACATACATACACGGCACCATATGCACACACATATCATATCTTTCCAAAAATCCCAAGTACACAACTCAATCCTCCATAAGATTTCTTGAATCTTTGGAATGATTACATGTGATAAGGTTATATAAACATGTGTTAGAGACTTGGAGAATCAAAGCAAAACAACTCTTCTTCTTCTTGTTCCTTGGCCGTAGGTTTTCCCCATCCATACACATATTTCTTTCAAGTTTTTACATCTCCAAATCACTCAAAACAATCCATCATCCAAACCCCTATTGTGTGTTTCAAGCTTGGAGCTTAACCATTAAGGAAGAACACACTAAACCCCTCTCAAAATCCAAGGTTTTGTCTTCCCTAGCCTTGTGCTAGTAGTAAGCTTCTTAACCTTGTTTTTGATTATTATTATTCATGTATGTGTTCTTAGAAGCAAGTTGTACATGAAGGGTTTAAAGGATGGTTTGAACATAATCTTTAATAGGTTTTACTTGTGTAAAATAGATGATTAAAGATATGTAAATAAATCATGGGTTTGATGATGATAAAGTAATGATCTTGAAAATATATAAAGTCTACACTTAAACTAAGTAGGATGATGATTTGGTTAAGATTTGTGGAATAAACTTGAATGTATTAAAAAGTAGTGTTAATCATCTTAAAATGATCATCTAAGTTATAATATATGGTGGAACATGTTAGAAGTTCAAGAATAAAGAAGATGAAAAATTAAAGTTACTTACTTAGAAGGATGATATTTTGTTAAAATGAACAAATACATAAAACACACATACAAGTAGTCTTACATATGGGATATAAGACTAACAAAAGTGTTTTGATACAAAAATAACTTACCAATAAAAAGTTGAATCTTCAAAGTCTACTATTTTGAGTGAAAAATGTTAACTTTGGAAGTTAGAGTGGAAAAATGCAACATTTGAAAGTTAAAGGACTAATATTGTAACTTTGAAAGTTAGAGGACTAAAATGGATATTTTGGAAACTATTAGTCCAAAAATGCAAGGATGGAAAGTTTGGTGTCAAAAGTGTAAGTAATAAATTTCTAAGGATGATTTTGGTAAATACTAGTAGATATGCTTGGGTATTTTTGTATAAAAGTATATTTTTGAAAGTTATAAAAATATGGATGGTATTAACATAAGGATTTTTATAAAATAGAGATTTTATAAAAATATTAAACAAACTTGAAAAACTTGTACAAAAATGAATACTTTTATATAAATGGGAGTATGAAAGTATTGGAAACATTTTTGTAGTTAAGTTGACAAGTTGGGTTAAAAATACATAAGTATTTTAAACCTTCCAAGTAACTTGTGTTAAGAGGAAGAAATATGGATAATATTCCTATAAAACACATGTTGGGAAAAACTTGGAAAAATTAACTATTCGAGCTAAGATATCGAACTAAGACGCGTTAACGAACCGTACACGGACAAAACATGAGAAAAAATGCCATTGCGGCAAGATAAGAAAATATATATTTTTAAGAAGTAAAATATATATACATCATGGGTGAAAACTAATAAACACTTTCCTAAGTGTTGAAGGAATTATTCGTGGGAGAAAAACACGACATAAACAAATAAGACGTTAAACAAACGTATAAACTTAACAAGAAAAATTACACATTTATATATATGTACGCTCGTCTCGGCAGAATTCTAGTATATCTACTTAATGGGAAAGTAGATATGTGGGAAGGAAAGCCGCGACGAGAAGACAAAGATATATATATGTGTATGCCGTACCGACAAGAACCTAGTATATTTATTTGAATGGGAAAATAAATATACGATATGGTGAGTTGAATCGGGTGTTAAGAATATACAATCGAACGACAAGATCTTAGTATATTTGTTTAAATGGGAAAACAAATGTGCGGCAAAGTGAGTCGGGTCGAGTGTTGAAATATATATTATATCGAGCGATGCGATCTTAAGTATAATTATTTAAATGGGAAAATAATTATATGTTAAGTGAAGTCGAGTCGACGATAATAAGGTACAAGTTAAGGAAATATTAACAAGAGTAATATATAACTTGTAACGCAACGGGTAATCTAACGCCAACGAAACCTAGGATACGCGCTTAATTAAACGGGATTTGGAATAACTTGTGGTCGGGAGTTGGGTGTACAACTTGCCAAGGCACATGCACTATAGGAATAGTAACTTATACGTCTAGGACGTTTGTAGGTGCGAGACCCTCTTTGCTATCCGCCTAGTAAGCCAGACAGAGTTTCAGGTGAGTTTCACGGCCCCATTTTAAACTATTTTTACGTTTTCCGGGGGAAAGATATGTTAGGGAAAATGTTTGACGGATTTGTTACTTGAGGTGCGACCGCCACTCGGGGTTGAGTCCTCGCCTTTATAATCATTTATTCAGGGAAATGAAACCGGAGGAATATTGAATAGTACTATTGGTGCCTGACAAGGCCCACCCCTAATCGATAGCGTCGATTATGCATTAGGTTATGCCTGGGGTGCATATATTCTGAACTTAAGTCGTGGGAAACCGAGTAACGACTTGGAGCGGGGCATTATTATTATACGTCTTGGTTTGATTATAGTCTCAAGTAGATTTATAGGAATTTGCAACTCCTATATATTGTCATAACATGGTATTTCCCAAGTATTCAAGTTTTGGAAACTAAAAACCTGTGAACTCACCAATATATTTATATTGACGAAACTTTTAAACATATCTTTCAGGTAATTAGATGAAGGAGAACCGGGCAAGCTGGGTCGTGGAATCCTCCAATGCGGCGTCAAACATTTTGCGGGGTTTCACCTTTATTTCCCAAGGCTTTGGGATATATTTGAGAAACCTCTATGTTGTCTTAAAAACAATTTACTTTTGTGTAATATTTGAACAAGATTTGACGTCATAATAAATGACCCATTTTCTTAAATTACTTGTGTTTAGCAATAACCTTGACTTTATGCTTTGAACCGTCGCGCCACGTGTTTCCGCCATTGTCGTGGTGTGACAATTTAAGAATCTGAATAATAATCGATAAGAGTATATCCCAGATGGTTAGTGCACTCGCAGACATTGAGACCCGGCCACAGGCGCGGGTTCGAGCCTTGTGGTGGTGGTGTTTTTTTTATATACTATTCTAATTAGGGATGTGTTATAGAAGTTTTGAATGGTTTTCATCAATAAGATTTTATAAATACTTATAATTAAAAGGGAGAACACTTTGTATTCATGACAAATGTTTATAATTTTGTCACGACTAAAACATTGAAATTTTTAGGAATGGTTATAAAATACACAAGAATGGGGCGTAGCGGTAATTTTTTTAAAAAAAATATTGAGGAAAATTACATAAGGTTACAGTAATACATATTTTTATATAATCCTTTATTTCATTACAATATTGAATTACATTAAAGTCTTGAATGAAATCTAATACATCAAACAAACAAACGAAACTTAAAACTTCAAATAACTCCTCATGCTAGCTTTAGACTTCAAGCATCAATATTTCTTGTTGAGTTTGGAAAAAATGGGGGGGGGGTCAACTAGAAGTTGGTGAGAATACATAAGCCAAGTCAAGCAATAAGTTTTAAAAGAATAAAAGTTTAGCAATTCATATGCCTAATGTAAGTTTAAGTCTACATGAATAAACAACAAGTATAGTATGCACATAATCAATCCTCCGACAAAGTTTAGGTCCATCCCGTATCCACGGTTCACCTTAATATAACGTTGGAACGATAACAATCACCCACGCTCCCCATAAAAGATGGCCAACGAATCTGGGTGGGGTTGTCAATCCAATAGATCTATCATTGTATATCGCCGGCTTGGCCAACGCTAATGATTATGTAAGTTTAAGTTTAAGTCTAACAAGTTTTTGTCTATGACATATGGCATCAAAGATTTACAACTAGACACGTATGAAGAATTGCTCAAGTATAAAAGCATAAAGTTTTAAGCATAAAAAGTTGCATAAACGAGGCTATGTAAACTCACCTTAGCTAAGTGTTAAGTCTTGTGAAATAGAATAAGTATGGTCCAACGTTGCCAAGTATTACCCTATGTTTAAGGCAATAAATAAGTCTAAGTCATTCTAGTCTACAAGTATTTCTAGGGTTCCTAATTTGGGGATTGATAATTGATTAATCGTTAATTAGATAAAGACCCACAAATCTCGACCCTGTGACCGACAAAAAGAAGCACCATCAATGCTTTATTTTCATTCCTTTTGTAACAGCCTCTAATCATGGCACAAACAATCACCATTTAACCCATTAATCAGCCAACCAAACCGAAAACAATTGTTACACTTGTTCCACAACTAGTAGAGGTTGGAGTACCTGCTCAACAGTTAGTAGAGTTCCTAATAACCTACTTAACGATTGGTAGATGTCATCATGCCTGCTCAACAGTCGGTAGAGGTTCTAATAACCTGCTCAACGACTGGTAGAGGCCATCGTACCTGCTCAACAATCGGTAGAGGTTCCTACTCACTCACTGGTAGAGGTCTTCTTGCCTGCTCAGCAATTAGACTCATTTTTGAATACATTGTGCACTTTCCTCGAACTTAACTGTGAGAACATGCAATTTGATACAACGATTCATTATACTCATTAATACAAAGACTCAGTCACAAGGTCACGTGCATTACTATACATGTGTGTTTAGTTTAGAATCATAAAAGGACACAAAACTCTAATGTAAGGACGTAAATTGGTGATTGCGGTCCGGAACGTAATCATGAATTTATAGGTACATTAAGGTGGTGTGAAATTCTATTAGGGTTTTTGGTAGACGTCCTGAACGTTTTCGAGGTATCAAATGTGTGGTAGGTTAGCTGCGGTACACCCTATATGTAACATTACACATTTATAACTTGTACGTTACCATTATCATGAAATAAAACGTCAAGTTCCATTATTATTATTCGCTTTAATTATTATTGTGGCGTATTTGGAACCCTAATACTATATTAATTATAATTAATATACTTATATATGTAGTAAATTGTCAAAAAAATAATATTGCTTGGGCCGGGAATCGAACCCGCGCCCCAAGCCGGGTCACAAGCACAACCAACCTAACCACCCGATCTACACACACTTCTTGTTTTCATCCCAACACATTATTATTATATCACGACCCTTAACTCTTCACAGTTGACTTGGAAAGTCAACTGTGACAACGATCTTCCATAGTTAACCACCTTGAATGCGTTTATGATCCTGTTATAGTTTGATTTCATGATTACCGGTCTTGTCCGCGACACACACATGTAATTACCATTAATTCGCACCAATTTTAACATAATTACGCGTCACCATTCAAGACACGGTCAAACCTTCCAATTCAACGATCCAGACCTTAGCACTATAAATTGGACATCCCTAACCCATCACAACTCGCCGAATAATCTTTCTCAAACTCCAATTTCTTATTCAATTCCACTATTCTTGATTTTTTGGTTCGAAGTTGACTTTTGGGCTTGACTGATCGTTCGTATACAAATCGTGTTTGTAAGTAATATTTTTCTTATGGGTTTTGATCTTCGACATACACACAACAATAACCCAAAGGTTAATTGGGTTATTGTTGTGTAATCTGAACAATTGGAAATCTAGGGCTCGATCGATATTATTTGGGGAAGAACACTTCCAGAACATATACATATATTGTTATATATATTAATTCACAACAGTCGGTGGAACAGCCGACTGTTGTTTATTCCGCTTTTCACCACAAACTTTCCTTATTCCTCTTTTGGCCACTGTATCTAACATCAGCCCCTTGCCGATCACGTCTATCCTTCGCCGTCTTCGTCTTCGCCCGCTGCCAGCTCGCCGTCTTCACATTCTTCACCGGGCGACGGCCATGCAGTCCTCTCCCCCCGATCAAATCTCCAACCGTCTTCACATTCTTCACCGGGCGACGGCCATGTCTGCTCCTTCACCACCGCCACACCCCGCCACCTAACAGCCGCCTACGACAATGGCGGCGAGGGTTTTGCCGCCGTTCCGGTCAAATCTCCAGCAACCTGCTTTCCCCTACATGTTCAGATCTGAGACATCCGAGCACGTCGATATAGAGAGGGAATAAAACGCTTGCCTTTAAAGACAGAGAATTGGAATGTTGGAAGTTGGTGAACGATAATGGCAGCGGTTGTGGCGACGTGTGGTGTTGGACGTGGTCTCGCCTCGACAGTGGTCGTCGTATCGCGGTAGTAGTGACGGTGATGTGATTGAGGCCAGATAAAAAGTGGTTTTGTAAATAAATAGAAAATCAAAGTTGGTTTGAGGATGCGTCAATTAGGTCAGCTGTTGTGGTGGTTGTGTCAATGGCCGTGTGTGGTGCTTTTTTAGGTGGCATCGTGGTGGCTCTGGTGGCATTTAAGTGGAAGGAGATGAAAGCAAAAGAATGTAAATGTAGAGAGAGGGTGTAGCCATAGAAAAAGAAACTCCTATGTCAATGACAGTGTATACTGTATACATTAAAAAAACAAAATAAAAACAAACCATATTTGGTTTTCTATTTCCTGTGTGCTGTCCCATTTATCTATCTATTATAATAGTTTTTTATTTACAGCAAACTCTCTCACCACTCCACCAAATACATTTGTATATGCAAGGATGTTAAAAAAAACATATATCGAAGTGTGTTTTTTTGTGAGTTGGTATAAAGTGTGTGAGGGTGGGGGCGTAACGGTTGTCATGAGAGGATGGAACCATTCGGTTTTAGGTTCATAGTTAAACACAATATTATTAGATATTGGTAACTGAATATTGTATAGCAAAACATGGATGTGAGTGCTTTGCGTCTACAATTAAAACATTTATCTTCCGTCTAAAACAAATGAAATAGGCGTATCAACTTGCGTTACGTGTGCTACGTAGTCGTATCCATATGTCTTTCGTATATCCCCGTGCGTAGCACGGGTGTAATCTACTACTACTAGTTTAAAATAAACAGAAACCAAACACAACCACTGATCTAGATCAAGTGGTTGTGTCTGGTGCCTTTGAACCGGCCCACGCGGGTTCGACCCCCAGCATCACCAAAGCTTTTCTTTTTTGGTTTTAAAACAATCAAACCTTATATATATATATATATATATATATATATATATATATATATTTACTTATATTTCAAAATTAGTTTTAAAATACTAAAACAATTTTAAAAATTCTACAAAAATTATTTTATGTTAATCTAGTGAAAAAGTTTAACATACAATTTTTAGTTTTCAAAAATTTATTTATTTAATATATATAATAAATAATTCAAGTTTATTCTATTTTATGTATAAAATTCTATAAAAATATCAAAACAATTTTATAAATTTCCACAAAATTTATTCTGACTTTGTATAACCATAAACTTTTCTGAAATGATTTGTATTTCTGAAAAATCATTTATTTAATATTTTTAATCAATTTTTGTTAGTTTTAATCATAAATAAATCATTATAAATTCATTTTTCAATATTTTTGCACCAAAATTTTATATAAATTATTTCTGATTATTTGGAACAGAAATACAATTTTTAAATTAATAATTCTGTAAATTTAATATTTTTAAATATTAAAGTTATATTTTGACAATTTGTAATAAATAGATTTAATACTCTTTTTTTTAAGAAAATAATTTATTAAAAATTATTTTCATGCTTAAAACTTTATATTGTGACCACCTTTAATTTAAAATTTACAAAAAGACTTTTGTTTATTTAATTATCAAATTTCTCTTATTTATTAAAACATTTTATTATTAATCCAACAAATGTTTATCCCCAAATCGAAACCCTAGAATATACTTGTAGACTAGATAGACTTAGACTTATTTGTTAACTTATACATAGGGTAATACTTGGCAATCTTTGGGGCTACACTTATACTTTTTCTCGAGACTTAATACTATACTAAGGTGAGTTTACGTAACCATGTTTATGCAATTCTTCATACTTGCAACATTATACTTAAGCAATTCTACATGCATGTCTAGTTGTAAACTTTAATGCCTCATGATTTAGACAACAACAACAGTTTCAACGAGTTTCAACATTACATAATCATTAGCTATGGCCAAGCCGGCGATACTCAATAATAGATCTATTGGATTGACAATCCCACCCGGATACGTGTACCTCCTACATAGGTAGCGTGGGTGATTGTTATCGTTCCAACATATTATTAAGGTGAACCGTGGATGACGGGATGGACCTAAACTAGTCGGAGGTTTGATTATGTCGATTCAACATATCATGTTTATTCATGTAGACTTAAACTTACGATAGACATATGAATTGCTAAACTTTTATACTTAAACTATTTGCTTGACATGGCTTATGTATTCTCACCAACTTCTAGTTGACCCCCCCCCCCCCCCATTTTTACAACTCAACAGGAAATAATGATGCATGAAGACTAGAGTATTTACATGAGAAGGCAAACTGAAGTCTATGCTTGTTTGGTTTTTGTGATGTATTAGATTACCACTTAAAACTCATTATGTATTTTCATTTTTTGGATATTTGCACTTTAAATTAATTTCAATTAAAATTTGATTACCATGTGCTACTGTATACTCATTCATACGTGACATCCCGATGTTTCCGCCATCGGTTGGGGTGTTACACTATATATAAACAGTAATGATGCATCGAAAGTGAGACTGGAAGTCGGACCAGGAACTAACCCTAATCCTTTGGTAGTTCAAAAGGTCTTTTCATAATAAATCATTCAAAGTACTCCATCCCTGAAACTTAGGATTTGGCATTCTTTCAAGCCTTTATCCCCTATAATTATTCCAAGTAAGCCAATTCAAATCCTTATTATCACCGTACCTTGGTTATTCAAATCTACTAAAAGACAACTTACCCTGTTACCCAAAGACCTTTTTCATCCTCTAAATATAACCACACTCACCATAACCCTTACTCGAGTACTAAAACCCTGTATATACGTCTACTTGAAGCAATTTCGAGACGAAATTTTCAAAAACAGGGGAGACTGTAACATCCAAAGATTTTCTCATATATATATATATATATATATATATATATATATATATATATATATATATATATATTGAGACACCTATATTTCGTGCGAACCGTGCGAACGACATCTAAAACCATTCAAATTCAAAATTTCTTTTTACACTTGTCTTTATTACTAAAATACAATCTCAAAAACACAATTTACGCGTAAAAATTCAAACGTATACGGAAATAATTTGTTTTTACACATGTGTAAATTTGTTGTTTATACATGTGTAAACTGTTTCATTTACACATGTGTAAAAAGTTAATTTTAAAGTGTTTTTGCAAAAAAAGATGAATTATTTGGAAAGAAAATTCATTTATTAATGTTGTATTTTGATTATAATGGGGTTTGTATTAAAAAAAATTTGATTTTGATTGATTTTTTTACTTGTTCTCACGGTTCTCACAATATTTAGCGAAAACAATTGTTACACTTGTTCCACAACTAGTAGAGGTTGGAGTACCTGCTCAACAGTTAGTAGAGTTCCTAATAACCTACTTAGCGATTGGTAGATGTCATCATGCCTGCTCAACAGTCGGTAGAGGTTCTAATAACCTGCTCAACGACTGGTAGAGGCCATCGTACCTGCTCAACAATCGGTATAGGTTCCTACTCACTCACTGGTAGAGGTCTTCTTGCCTGCTTAGCAGTTAGACTCATTTTTGAATACATTGTGCACTTTCCTCGAACTTAACTGTGAGAACATGCAATTTGATATAACGATTCATTATACTCATTAATACAAAGACTCAGTCACAAGGTCACGTGCATTACTATACATGTGTGTTTAGTTTAGAATCATAGAAGGACACAAAACTCTAATGTAAGGACGTAAATTGGTGATTGCGGTCCGGAACGTAATCATGAATTTATAGGTACATTAAGGTGGTGTGAAATTCTATTAGGGTTTTTGGTAGACGTCCTGAACGTTTTCAAGGTATCAAATGTGTGGTAGGTTAGCTGCAGTACACCCTATATATAAACAGTAATGATGCATCGAAAGTGAGATTGGAAGTCGGACCAGGAACTAACCCTAATCCTTTGGTAGTTCAAAAGGTCTTTTCATAATAAATCATTCAAAGTACTCCGTCCCTTAAACTTAGGATTTGGCATTCTTTCAAGCCTTTATCCCCTATAATTATTCCAAGTAAGCCAATTCAAATCCTTATTATCACCGTACCTTGGTTATTCAAATCCATAAAAAGACAACTTACCCTGTTACCCAAAGACCTTTTTCATCCTCTAAATATAACCACACTCACCATAACCCTTACTTGAGTACTAAAACCCTATATATACGTCTACTTGAAGCAATTTTGAGACGAAATTTTCAAAAACAGGGGAGACTGTAACATCCAAAAGATTTTCTCATATATATATATATATATACATATATATTGAGACACCTATATACCTATATTTCGTGCGAACCGTGCGAACGACATCTAAAACTATTCAAATTCAAAATTTCTTTTTACACTTGTCTTTATTACTAAAATACAATCTAAAAACACAATTTACGCGTAAAAATTTAAACGTATATGGAAATAATTTGTTTTTACACATGTGTAAATTTGTTGTTTATACATGTGTAAACTGTTTCATTTACACATGTGTAAAAAGTTAATTTTAAAGTGTTTTTGCAAAAAAAAGATGAATTATTTGGAAAGAAAATTCATTTATTAATGTTGTATTTTGATTATAATGGGGTTTGTATTAAAAAAAAATTGATTTTGATTGATTTTTTTACTTGTTCTCACGGTTCTCACAATATTTAGCGCTCTCAAGATAACCCTCCCCTATATATATATAACTAGCTGATTACCCCGGGAAGGTCCCGGGGTTGAAAAATTTAATATGATTTAATAAAAAATGATAAAAAATGATTAAAGAAGAAAACTCAAATCATGAAAAGAGTAAATAACTTAAACATAATCAATCTTAGTTAAAAAAAAACATTTATTTAAAAAGTTAAAAAAATAAAAAGCATAAACCATATTAAACATAATACAGTATTAAAAGGATAATTTTCAACATATAATCATCTTCACGTAATTTAAAATATGTTACAATTTGACTTTGACTTATATAGATGTAGAATTCATGATGGGGTTGAAAAATATATCCATTCTAATAATACTAATACTAATAGTAATAATTATCACTCTTGTAATTAAATAAATAAAAAAATAACCTTGCTATAAGGTGACACCATGTGTTGCAGTGTTGCGCGATTATTTCTCCTGGCTTCTCATGATGAAGTATACCTATCAATCTTTAGAAGAGTATAATTTCAATGATAGCATGGCGATTGAGCTGAATTTCAACATCGTAGATAAGAACCTGGTTTAAAAGAAAAAAACATGATTAATGAATAACATGAACACTTTGTGTTTTTTTTTTTCTGTATGAACATAACCCCACAAAAAATAGTCGTTTTTTTCTCCGTTTTTTATATAGCACTATGGTACTCGTTGGAAAGATAATAAAACGCTCGTTAATTTGGTGTAATTTTTTTATTTAAAAAATCTCGAATATAAAAGATATTAACGTTTAAAAATTATGGGAGGAACATAAGAGAGAAAAATTTAAATTTGTTTTTAAGTTGTTTTTTCCTAAAATAACTCAATTTAATTTTAGTAATTGAGAATTGAGAGATAGAGAGATAAATTTAGGGTTTTATGTTTATCTTTTTTTTTTAATTAAAAAAGGAAATAATTCAAAAACACTAAAATCTTTCAATTATGATGCCACGTGGCAGTTTCATGGAGAGGTTGAAGGCACCATTGCACGCCACGTCAGCAATGTTCAATTCTTTTATATATATTAATAGATTAATAGATTATCTTATTTTATAGAACATTATTAAAAGAATGATTTTTATCTATTCAAGTCCTTTAGAAATTTTATAAAAGTACTTAATTACGATATTACGTTTGAAATGGTTTAAATAAAACGTCTAACATTTAGAATTTTATAGAAAATGTTGGATATAAGATTTTATAGAATTTAAAATTTTAAAGTCTATAAGGGTTATCTAAATAAATAATCTAAAATTTTATACAAATATTATAGGTTTGCCAATGATCTCTAGCCAGCTGGTTTGAGGTGGGAAAGTTTACCTCCTTGGAGGGTTCCTGCCCGGGTTTGGTCTCAGGTTCGAATCTCACGCTCTACCGAAAAAAAAATAACCGCTTGGGTTTGAAAGGAAAAAACCGTTTGGTGCTATGGTATTCAATCCTGGGCAACAGTCACTTTGCAACACAAGATTTACCGCTGAGACACTACTCTCTAAAAAAACAAATATTATAGGTTTAATCTTTATAATGTTAAGATTAGTTTTTACAAAATTGGTTTGACTTTTAATAGAATTAGTACTAAAAAAATAAAACTTTTGAAACTTACAAATTTGGTGCTAGACTAGGTTATGTATTCTTATCAACTTTTAGTTGACCCCCCCCCCCCCTCAATCTTTTCCAAACTTCACAATTTCAGGGAACAATGGTGCATGAAGTCTATTGCTATCCCAATAGGAGATTATTTGAAGTTATTTCTTATCATTGCATGTAATATTTCAGTTTGTGACAATTGAATGTATTTAGTTTAAATTATATGTAATGGAATACATGATTATTTAAACATATGTATTGCCATGAGCTACCGAACAATCATCACTATGTGACACCTCGATGTTTCCACCATCGGTTGGGGTGTTACAACCGCCACAAACCACCATCCGCAATTGTCGCCAACGCTGCCGCCACTACCCACCACTGTCACCCACCCACGGCCTCCGCCACCACCTTCCACCATCGCCACCATGACCCACCACCGCCACCCCTTACCGCCACTGCCACTGTCACACCCTCAAATTTCACTTGCGGGGTTTTACCGCGAGGCGCATGACATACCAGGATCCAAGTCAACGGACACAATAAACGACAACTATATGTAATGAAAACAACGTAACCAAAACCAACCAACAGTTTTAAAAGTGTCAACCAACCACAGCGGAAGCTCAACAGTTTACAACCCAAAATAAAATAGTTAAAGTTCAACAGTAGTTTAAAAACATGCAAGTGATGCTAGACGCCATGGGACTTCGTGCGCCTACTCTAACTGTGCTACCTTAGCGACTTGAGAAAACATGCTAAATGTGTCAACATGATATGCTGGTGAGTTCACAAGTTTTATAAAAACTGTTTCCATAAGTAAGCCAGATCATTCCCGTTACTACTATGTTATATGAACGCTAGCTAGACGTTAGATATGTTACTACTACGATTGAAACCATTGCTGACTGTGTTTCCAATAGTGTGTACCCTTCGGACTACCGTCATCCCCGGTAGGCCCTGTGTGTTTGAGACAATATGCACCTGTCTGACCTCTAGTCGACCCGAGTGGGGTTTGTCAAGCCCAATAGATCTATCTACATTTCCCCGCTATATACCCATATTAGTGGTTTCCTTGGGATTTAGATGAGTCGCATAGTAAACAAATGATAACCATAGTATAACATGCATGTTTCTCCCCCATGAGAAAGTGTGTGATAGTGGGGCCGTGAAACTCACCTGAGATTGCGTTTCTTCATAAACAAATTTAACCACGTGTGATGATAATCCCCAATACTGGCGACCTATCTGATGCGTGGTTGGAAACCTCGCCTCTATTAAATCTAAAAAGATGTTTTTATTTGATTATTTGAGGTGGGATATAGCAATTTGATTTGATTTGATGTTTCAGGGTAAAAGCGCTTATTGAGTGAATTTTACACAATGCTAGAGCAAAAGATTGGAGTTGAGAAGCATTGGGAAAAAGAAGGCCATGAAAAGTACAATGAAGGTTCTGACCGTCTTTGACGGCAAACATACTGTCTCTGACGCCATCGCCGTACCTGACGGTAGTCATGCCGTCTCTGACGGTGCCATATGACAAGTGGTCAACACATAATTTAATGCAATCATCAAATGCTTTGAGGAGTTTTCTTTTTTTATTTGACTAGAGATTCTTGGGGGGTCATGAATTTTATTGATTATCATTATCATTCAAAGAAAAGAAAGAGGGATATAACACACCATTTCTCCAAAAATCATCACACAATCATTCTACAATCATTTTCTACACAAATTCTTGGAAGATTGAAGAACACATTTTGAAGATGATGAACACCATAGCCATGTGTGGCTAAAACTCTTGTATTACACTAGGGATGTAAGTTTTTGATACCTAGGGCTTAACATTTGGGCATTGCATTGTTTAAACTTTTGATTAATGTTTTTATGTACTTGAATTACCAGTGTTGATTAGTGATTAATCTGATGTTGAAATCATTTCTAGTTAATTGATCTTGTGCCAATTTCTAAATGATATGAACATGGTTCCTTACATCAACACTATCATAGGATTGTATGTTCTAAATGATGAAGTATAGTTTAGTCCATTGTGAATGTTGATAAAACTTGATACCTAAGTTTATTGAGCAATCAATCCGTTAGTACCAATTGCATTATCATTGTTTATCCAATTATGCCTAATTGTTGAAAGCCTTAGTGTTCAATTACCCAAATCCTTAGTGTAATCATCTCTATCTTATTGTTACAAGTATTATTAATCATTTCTTACAAATTTCATTTTAAGCTTTTTATTAATCAACAACTATTCAATCAATTCTAAACATCAATTCATTACTCATATAAGTAATTAGCACCTTCATAATTGACAAATTTAAAATTAACTAGGAAATACTCACTAACCACACGCTCCTTGGATTGATACCCTACTTACCCTATCTACATAGGTTAATTAGGTTTTGCATGACCCTAACGACAGGTCATCAAATGGCGCCGTTGCCGGGGAGCTAGTGCGCTTAGAGTTTATTGAGTAGTTAATATTGTGATAATCTGTTTAATTATTTGTTTGGTTTATTCTCTACTTTTCCTTGTTACGCGGAGTGTGTTATTTGTGCAGTTTACAGGTAGTGCATGCGTACGCGACATTCGGGGAGAACATCTCCTTTAGCGTTTGAACCGGAAATCGAGAGAGTAGCAAGAAGAAACCGACAACACCGGTTAGAGGAGCCGATTTCTTCTAACTCCCAATCACCATTCATAATTCAACCTTTGTCTTTTGAAACCATTCAAATGGCAAGTTCAAACCCAAATCGCCGTTCAGGTGAAAATCGAAGACCACCCACTCCACCTCATCAAAACCAAGCCCAAAATTCACAACAACACCCACCTCACCAACCAATTCACAACCGAAATTCCAACACCCGAAATGTAAACCAAGGTCCCTCCATGTCTAACCGTGGCAATCCCACATTTGATCCGGTCAATCGGTACAATGAAGCCGGATATGAAGACTATGTGGAGACTATTGAAGAATTAAGGGGGAACATTAATGATGATGACCCATTCAGTGTACCAAGTTATCAATCATCAGACAGAGTTAGTGTTCATTCCTACCACTCGGGAGAAGATGAATATTCTGAAAGGGATTACAATGAAGATGATGAGGATTGGGGCTACAGAAATGTTAGTGATGATTATGGAGATGAGGAAGAGTATCACGGTGACAATAGTTCTAACGTGGGTGCAAATCGAAACGGGGGTAATGATGGTTATTACAATCACGTCATTAATAATCATCAACCAAGACAAAACCCAAGAAGACATCAAATTCCCAATATTCACCAAAACCGGGGTGAAAATTTTGTGGGTCGAGCAGAAAGAAGACCTAATGGGGGAAGACAACATAGAGGTGAAGAGGTTAATGCTCCAAGGCGAAGGCCCCCAGTTCCAATGCAAGGAGTTAACGGTCGGTTTAGACCACTTGCATCCGAGAACGAATCACCTATTGTACCACCACCTCCAGGGAGAAGATCCTTTGATTGCAAGCCCAACTACATCAACATCATTCCTCATTTTCATGGGATGGCTAATGAAGACCCGTATGATCACTTATCCGAATTCAAGGCAATGTGTGGTACTATGGGAGGTCATAACTTTTCACTAGATGAGGTACAGTTGAGGTTATTTCGGTTTTCTCTCAAGGATAAAGCAAAGACATGGTTCCTCACCTTACCCGCACATAGCATTTACACTTGGGGAGAAATGCAACAAGTATTTTTGGATGAGTACTTCCCCAGTTTTAAAACAGATGCGGTGCGGCTAGAAATTCGTTCTTTTCAACAACTACAAGGGGAACCTCTTCATGAAGCTTTCACTCGCTTCAAGGAGTTAATTCGGAAATGCCCGCACCACAACATCGACCTTTGGGAATTGGTTAGCAGTTTCGTGAATGGACTGAGCAAAGAGGAGAGAAAATATCTCAAGTCTACTAGCAATGGAACATTGTTATCTAATCCGGAGCAAGAAGATTGGGATTTTTTGGAGCTAATGGCGAAGAATTCAAAATCGGAAGAGGCAGCTGATCGAAGAACTAAACACCCGGTCTCTAAATCTCTTCCCGATGCAGATTCAAGTTCTAAGGACCGAATTGCTCAGTTGGAAAGAGAGTTGGCAAGGATGAAGAAACGGGAAGTGTCATCGGTGCAATACCCCGTGTGTGATAATTGTGGAGATTTGGGGCATAAAGCTAGTGAGTGCTCCGGTGATATGGGTCAAGCAACCGAAGAGGTAAATCAAGTGTATGGAGAAAGGAAGTATGACATGAACTCCAACACTTACCATGCAGGCTTGAGAAACCATCCTAACTTTAGGTATGGTAATCCTTCTAACCAAATGAACCCGAATTTCCAATCGGGTAATCAAAGCGGTGGTGGACAATATCAAGGTCGCCAAGGTGGTAACCAAGGCGGTTACCAAAGAAACAACTACAACCAAGGTGGTAACCAAGGGTACAACAACAATTATCAAAGAGGTTACAACCAAGGCGGCTCCTCAAGCAATCAAGGAAACTCTTCGGGAAGTCAAGGTGGTGATGAGTCTTTGAGTTCAAAAATGGATGCTTTAATGAGCATGATGAAAGAGAACAACAAAGCAAATGAAGTGAGGGATAAGTCTCACGAGGCCTTGGCTAAACAAGTGGGCCAATTAGCAGAAGAAATGGCTCAATGGAGAGGAAGCGCGGGGAAGCTTCCTAGTGACACAACAATAAACCCACAACATCAAGCATCGAGCTTAAGAAACAATCAAAGCGTGCATATAAATGCGGTGAGTTTTATTTTGAATGATAAGGTTGTGGGTAATGAAACAACTCCACCACAACAATTTGTTGATGGTGTGGTGGAGGAGGTTGATAGTGATGATGAGCAGGAAGAGGAAAATATTTCGCAAAATAATTTTGAAGTTAAAAATTATAAAAAATCTTTTTGCGAAAAGTGTTTAAATGAGATGGTTACTAAGACAAGTGTGGGGATGGAGACTAATACCATCCCATACCCTGCAGCTTTAGTAGACCTAAACAATGTGTCAAGCATTTATAAGTGGAGCCCACCAAAGGACGAGAGGTGGGAAAATTTTAAACAAGTCAAAATAAATTTACCACTTATTGATGCAATTGAAAAGGTTCCTGCTCATGTCGAATGTGTGAAAGAGTTGAGCAACCAAAACAAGCACAACAAGTTGCCCGAACACTTAGGGGCACATGTTCGTACTGTTTTGTCAGATGCTCTTCCCCCTAAACTTCAAGATCCAGGAGCCCCATTGATTCCAATTCAGGTTGGAGAATTTAAAATAGAAAGGGCGCTCCTAGATCTTGGAGCATGTGTGAGTATATTGCCTGGGAGTCTGTTTGACCAATACGACTTTGGTCCACTACATGAAATTAACACCACGGTGGTGTTAGCTGATCAGACTCCCACGCATCCAAGGGGGATGGTGAATGATGTGTTGGTGAAGGTAGAGGATTTCTACTACCCAGTTGATTTTTTGGTGGTAGACTATGTAAGTAGTGCTAAAAACACACAACCCACCGTTATACTGGGTAGGCCGTTCTTAGCAACTGCGCATGCTATTATAAATTGTGCTAATGGAACGGTACGCATGAAGTTTGGTGACCGTGAGTTATATTTAAATGTATATCCAAATTTGTCTAACTCGGTTATCGATGAGAAATGTCCCAAAAATGACATTTTTTATAGTGGTGGCCCTCTTGTAAAAGAGGATCACCCAAAAGAGGATTTTTGTGTCGTTAACAGGTTTGGAGCAGTCAAGAATAGCACAGTAAAAGGAAGAAAGACGAAATTGAAGAAACCGCCTGATTTGGACAATGAAACAAGAACAGAAAAGATGGTTGACCCGGTTAAGAACACCTTAAAGGACCTAGCGGAACGTAGGAGGGTTGCATCTTTAGAGGCGGAGGGAGGAAGGCATCCAACTCGACCACCATGAGGGTGGTGTATTCGGTCTGGCTGAAGACCCTTAAACTTAGCGCTTCCGGGAGGCAACCCAAAAAAAAAAAAAAAAAAAAAAAAAAAAAAAAATTACACAGTGGCCGCCGTCAGAGACGGTGTGGTGGCCGTCTCCGACGGCCAGAGATCCCAAACGTGAAAATCTGCGGCAGACGGTCACCTAAACGGCCAAATAAAAGCCTCACCGTCAGAGACGGTGGGCTAGCCGTCTCTGACGGCCACACAAAAGGGCCAGACGCCTAAACTCGCGGTAGACGGCCTCCCAAACGGCCTCTAAATAAGCAGAACCAAAACAAAAGCCGTCTCTAACGGCTGCCTAGCCGTCTCAGACGGCCACTCCATCTCAAACGGGCCAACCCGCGGCAGACGCTGCCCAGACGGCAGAAATCAAATCAAAGCCGTCTCTGACGGCTGCCTAGCCGTCCCTGACGGCCAGCCTCTCCCCTAACTTTCCACATTCATAAGTCATTCAAAACTTAACCAATTCACGTGATTTTGGGGTCGATTTCGCATAATTTTTCGAGAGGAATTCAAATTTTGGGTTCTTTTTGCAAGATTCTGCATGCATTTCAAGATTTTTGGACCTCTTGGTCACGAAAATTTTTGAAATTTTGGGGTTTTTTCCGTTCATGGTCGATTATTATCATTTGTTCAATCATTTAGTTGTGTTCTCAACATCTATGATATATCAAATGAAGAAATCTAAGTTCAATTTGGTAAAAAGCCCATCAAACGCAAGAAAGAGGCGTTTAACAAGGAAAGATTAAGCTGAGGAAGATGAAAAAGAGAGATGCATTGCTAAGAAGATTGAATATTCAAAGAACAAGAATGACCAGGTGCATCAGATTCCTTTGTCTACTTTGTAGTATGAAATTAGTGAACTTGTTTGCTATTTCGATTACATTAAGGGGAACATCTATGGTTGTGGTGTCATCACATTCCCATAAAACATAACGAATCCTCCTTCACATTGAGGACAATGTTGACCTTAAGTGTGGGGAGGGAAAATTTTGAAACTGAAATCCTTCATTTAACTTCTACACATTGAGGACAATGTTAGCCTCAAAGTGTGGGGACGGGGGAGAAAATGACTAAAATTTTCCAAAATTTTTCGAAAATGTCCTCAAAAAAAAAAAAAAATTGCATTTTAAAGAACGCGATTAACAGGAACTTACAAGGGATGTGTGAACCATTTTGGTCCTTTGTCATGGTTAAACTCAAGAAAGCCTACGTGATAAATGCTTGATTATAATTTTATAAAAAGAAGTATGAGTGTTTACTTGGAAGTAGCTCTCTTGATGAAGTTGATTATCCACACATATGTCACATACCCTACCTAATTCCAATTGTGAGTAATTGAGCCACCATAACATGCTACATTTCACATACTATTACATTTCTTTGCATGTTATGTTTATTTGGATTTGAGTGCGCCTATGTGATCATATGTCGTAGAATTTGCATCTTTTGATACGCTTGAGACCATGGGCCAATTTTATGCACAAGAATGATTAAGGCATTAGGTTTGGCCTTTTTATATTTACACCACTTTTATATCCTTGACCCAAAAACAACCTCCCTTAGTCAAACAATCTTGAGCCTAAACCTTTCTTTTGAAACACCCGAATTAACCCATTTGACCCATTAAACCTTTTTGTTTTTTAAACCCGAGTAATGAAAGTTCAATTTTAGGAGGTTCTTATATTGTAAATAGTTAGCAATGTTGCTGTAAAAAAAAAAAAAAAAAAAAAAAAAGATGCTCAAGTTAGTCGTTGAATAAAAAGGTGCATCATTGCCTTATAGTTGAGCTAGTTTGTTTGTTATTGAAAAAATCTTATGTACAAAAAAAAAAAAAAAAAAAAAAGTTATGAAAAGAAGAGAAACATGAAAAGCATGTATTGTCTTTGAGAAAATAAAAGGCACAATATCGCCTTGTAGTTATTAGATTGTTTAGATTGTGCATAGGTTGAGAGTAAAGTAATAAAAATCGAACTTTCGTTACCTTAGTCACTTTAAAATTTCCCATTCCATACCCTTTCACCAAGCCCCGTTACAACCCTTTGAAAAGACCTTTTGACTTGTGTAATGACTTTGTGCAATTTGGTGGAGGGTGATTGAGATGCAAACTTATGCTAACATGGGTCACATTTGGTGTAGAGTGTTCACATACATATATACTAGTACATTAATACTAGTCAATTTGAACCGAGTTGAGAGAAAATTGTGAGGGATGTGTGTGCTGGAACATTGACTATTGAAAGAGATCTAATTTTGGGGGAACACTTGTTTTGAGCATAAAAATCCTAAGTATATCATGACATTCTAAAGCGTGTGGATAGAATGAGTTGGGTATGACTTAGGACCTTAACTTGCAATGTTTAAGGATGGTAAGCTACCTCATGTTTGATGAATGTGAAAGTGTGAATGGAATTTGCTTGAGGACAAGCAAAAGATAAGTGTGGGGATGTGATGCGTGGTTGGAAACCTCGCCTCTATTAAATCTAAAAAGATGTTTTTATTTGATTATTTGAGGTGGGATATAGCAATTTGATTTGATTTGATGTTTCAGGGTAAAAGCGCTTATTGAGTGAATTTTACACAATGCTAGAGCAAAAGATTGGAGTTGAGAAGCATTGGGAAAAAGAAGGCCATGAAAAGTACAATGAAGGTTCTGACCGTCTTTGACGGCAAACATATTGTCTCTGACGCCATCGCCGTACCTGACGGTAGTCATGCCGTCTCTGACGGTGCCATATGACAAGTGGTCAACACATAATTTAATGCAATCATCAAATGCTTTGAGGAGTTTTCTTTTTTTATTTGACTAGAGATTCTTGGGGGGTCATGAATTTTATTGATTATCATTATCATTCAAAGAAAAGAAAGAGGGATATAACACACCATTTCTCCAAAAATCATCACACAATCATTCTACAATCATTTTCTACACAAATTCTTGGAAGATTGAAGAACACATTTTGAAGATGATGAACACCATAGCCATGTGTGGCTAAAACTCTTGTATTACACTAGGGATGTAAGTTTTTGATACCTAGGGCTTAACATTTGGGCATTGCATTGTTTAAACTTTTGATTAATGTTTTTATGTACTTGAATTACCAGTGTTGATTAGTGATTAATCTGATGTTGAAATCATTTCTAGTTAATTGATCTTGTGCCAATTTCTAAATGATATGAACATGGTTCCTTACATCAACACTATCATAGGATTGTATGTTCTAAATGATGAAGTATAGTTTAGTCCATTGTGAATGTTGATAAAACTTGATACCTAAGTTTATTGAGCAATCAATCCGTTAGTACCAATTGCATTATCATTGTTTATCCAATTATGCCTAATTGTTGAAAGCCTTAGTGTTCAATTACCCAAATCCTTAGTGTAATCATCTCTATCTTATTGTTACAAGTATTATTAATCATTTCTTACAAATTTCATTTTAAGCTTTTTATTAATCAACAACTATTCAATCAATTCTAAACATCAATTCATTACTCATATAAGTAATTAGCACCTTCATAATTGACAAATTTAAAATTAACTAGGAAATACTCACTAACCACACGCTCCTTGGATTGATACCCTACTTACCCTATCTACATAGGTTAATTAGGTTTTGCATGACCCTAACGACAGGTCATCACTATCATAAAAGTGTTTATAAGCATCTTGACTAATAACCCGCAGGTTAATTAGTCCCTGATTGTCCAGACCATGATTATGTGTGCTTGAAAAATGTGGTTTAACGATTGACCAACCATACAAGACAAGACTCGACATCCTATTGGTGACCCAATACCCCCGTGTTAGCTGATGTCTCACATAATTAACATATAAAACAGGCATAAACAGGCTCATAATATGGTAGAATTAGGCTTAAATAACTGATATCAGGTGCTTAATTCGTTCCTATTTATATTTCTCAGGAAACTAGAGCTCCAAGCCAGAAATAGAGGATTTTCAGTCAAAACATGAAAAAACTGGAGATTCCCGAGGATACGAGACTTGCAGCATGTTCCCTGTATGTTTGAAGACAATCCCGGGACTTAAACAGTGACAAAACCAGTCCGGGAGTGACCCAACACGCCCATGCACACTTGCACGGAGGCCCTGCACGCTAGAAGACAACGCGGCAAACTTGGAGAATAAGGAAACTTGCTGAGCAGGCAAAGCACGCCCGTGCTCCTACACTTGGCTCGGCCGTGCCACAGACAAAAAGGACCGACAAGACAGAACTGCAGCAACAGAACGTACGTGTGACAGCAACCACGCCCATGCTTGCCCTGAAAGCTCCATAAATAACAAGCTAACCTCCACTATTTGATCATCCCTTCTAGTGCTTTATTTGGCCGACTACCAAGAGTCTTCCAGAGATCTTGGGGTCCTTTGGGAGGCCTTAGAGCCCTCCTAACATCCCTCAATGGTTAGGCCTCGACCTACCTTGATCAACTTGGCCAAGCACGGGATCGTAGAGTAGTTTATGCAATAAAACATCAAGGGTTGTAAGGATCATGCTAGCTAGATGCATATCATTTGGAGATGGAGAGCTTGTCTATGAGCAGCCATGTTCATGTGTTAATCATTTAATATGGTTGTATCTTTTCATTATTCTCGAACCCGCTTTGATTTGTAGACTTTTATTATTATTATTATTATTATTATTATTATTATTATTATTATTATTATTATTATTATTATTATTATTATTATTAGTTTATCTTTAGTTATTTGTTGTGTTATCTTCTTTCTAATTCTTGTTTGTTTATCTTGTGACAGGTTCAAATGATGATTAACTTAATAACTTTAAATCAACCTTAACTTATTTAACTAACTAGAGGTTTAATCATGTAACACCCCAACCGATGGCGGAAACGTCGGGATGTCACGTATTGATGATTGTTTCAGTAGCACATGGTATAAATTGAATTTTAAATAATTTATTCATAACATAAATATTCAAATGAAATAATGTCTAGGAATTCAAATACATGATATCAAGTAATGCAACAACTTCAAATAGCTTCAAATAAAAAACTTCATGATAAATCCTCATGCAAACTCAAGCCTTAGCTTCATTGTTACCTGAAACATGTTAATTTTGAAAATATTTTTTGGGTCAACAAAAGTTGGTGAGAATTACATAGGTTTTGATAATCGAATAAAACTTGTACAATTCAAGTGTCATGGCAAGTCTAGTCCATATGTGAAAACATACTAGAAGTAAATCGAGTGCATAATCAACCCTTGTGACTGTTATATTGTGGTACATTCCATACGCTCATGGTTCACTCGATTATGTTATGCGATAACAATCACCCACGCTACCTTTGTAGGAGGCACGTATCCGGGTGGGATTGTCAGTCCAATAGATCTATCATTGTATACCGTCGGTTGATCAATGTTAATGATTATGCTAGAATTGTGCTTACCCTAGTCATGTTTAAGACATAATGCAACATAGAAAAACACATAGACACTTTGATGATTGAATTGCATATAGAATGTTGTAACATGTTTCACCCCAAAAAATGGTGATAAATATAAAAGGGGCTATGTAAAACTCACCTTAGCAAAATGTTATATCTCTTGAAAAATAGAATAGTGTGTTGTCCAACAATGCCAAGTATTACCCTATAATTAAGGTAAATAATATGTCTAAGTCTATCTAGTCTACAAATATAAATTCTAGGGCTTCGAATTGGGGATAAGTGCTTGTTTGATTAATAATTAAAATGTTTGATAATTGAGAGAAATTTGATATATAAGTAAACAAAAGTATTTTTGTAAATTTTAAATTAAAGATGGTTACAATAATAAGTTTAAAGTATGAAAATAATTTTTATAAAATTATTTTCTTAAAAATAGAATATTAAATCTATTTATTACAAATTGTCAAAATATAACTTTAATATTTAAAAATATTGAATTTACAGAATTATTAATTTAAAAATTGTATTTCTGTTCCAAATAATCAGAAATAATTTATATAAAATTTTGGTGCAAAAATATTGAAAAATGAATTTATTATGATTTATTTATGATTAAAACTAACAAAAATTGATTAAAAATATAAAATAAATGATTTTTCAGAAATAAAAATAATTTCAGAAAAGTTTATTGTTATAAAAACTCAGAATAATTTTTGTGGAAATTTATAAGATTGTTTTGATATTTTTATAGAATTTTATAAATAAAATAGAATAAACTTGAATTATTTATTATATATATTAAATAAATAAATTTTTGAAAACTAAAAATTGTATGTTAAACTTTTTCACTAGATTAACATAATATAATTTTTGTAGAATTTATAAAAGAGTTTTGGTATTTTAAAATGAATTTAAAAATATAAAGGAATATATATATATATATATATATATATATATATATATATTTAATAAAAAAAATGTTGTTGATGCCGTGGTTCGAACCCGGGCCCTTGGCCGGTTCGTTGGTTTTAAATCACAAGCCCAGACCAACTGGTCTGGACCCTGAGAACGATTGATTTCTGATTAAATTAATTATATACTATAAGAGAAATTTATTTATAATTGTTTTAAAATGAAAGTTCAAAAACCGTATCAGTGGGACTCGAACCCGCGTGGCTTAGTTTAATAACATCAGACACAACCACTTGATCTAGATCAGTGGTTGTGTTTGATTCTGGTTTCTTAAAATTATAAAACGTATGCAAAAACAGTGCTCTTCCCCAATTATGATGATCGTGCCCTAGTTTTTACAATTGGATGATTCACACAACAATAACCCAATCAATCATAGGGTTATTGTTGTGTGATTGCCGAAGATCAAAACCCACTTAGAAAACGAAACTTACAAACACGAATTGAATGCAATTTGATCAGTCAACGCAGAAGTCAAAATACGATCAAAAACACAAGAACAGTAGATTCAAACAAGAAATTGGTGATTGTGGGAGGGTATTCGGCGAGTGTAGTCGGGATGGTGATGTTCAATTTATAGTGATAGGGTCTAGATTGTAGAATTGGTAAGTTTGACCATGGTTTGAATGTTTGACGCGTATAATTGGCTATTATTGGAATGAATTGAGGATGATTGATCGTGGGTTTAACGCGTATAAGGCCGAACATCATGCAATCATACCAAATTGAGGTTAAAAACGCGTTTGATTGAGATGCTTTTGGTAATTGTTGTCACATTTGACTTTCCAAGTCAACTGTGAAGGGTTAAAATACGTGTTATAATAATTGTAAGCCGGGTTTAGAACAATATGTTTGTGTAGATCAGATGGTAAGGTTGTTCGTGTTGGGTGACCCGGCTGAGGGCTCGGGTTCGAATCCCGGCCCCAGCATATTATTTTTTTGTAATTAATCTATATATATATATGTATATTATATATAAATAATATAGTGTTAGGGTTCCAAAAACGCCACAATAATAATTAAATACAAATAATAATAATGGGACTTGACGTTTTTTATTCATGGTAATCGTAACGTACAAGTGTTAAATGCGTAATGTTACAAATAAGCTTCTGGTAGTCCCGAGCTTGATCCAAGGTAAGGAAACCAGTAGTGAGACAGATCCTTCGGGTTTCTGATATCCAAACCGGGTTCTAAGCAATGGCTTCTGAAGTGGACCAAATTTGAGTGACATATTTCTGGTACTTACCAGATGATTGAATGATCTTCTTGGTAAAGGGCGGATTCCCTACGGGTGCACCAGTGATCTTCGGATTGCACACCTTTAGGATTATGTTCCACCTTTAACAAGGGTTTCATTCAGCTCGGGAGGTTATGGGTTGGGTTTATTAAGTCATCATTCATTAAATTGATCACTAAATATTAAAGTGTCACTTTAAGATAAATAAACTAAGAATTCTATTTCTAGTTCTCGTTAGTACAAAGCCGTTAACAAATGGGGATACGAGTCGCCTGAGTCAACTGTAAGAGAGATCCTTCGGTCCTCATGATCGTTAACCTACTTAGGGGATACGAGGTTGCCAGGATTGACCCTAAGGAGAGATCTTTCGGTACAGAACCCGAGAGCTAAGGGAGGTGTACTGTGTTCCAGGATGGAAGTTAAGCCTCCAATTCAAGAAGAAGATAAGTCTGAGGACCAGAGACTTGATCGCGGTTTGAGGAGCCCGCTATATGCGAGGCCCTGGCGGAGTACCTTCATGCGGACGCGCATCGGGAGGTTGTGCATTCTACTCAGTAGTGGCCCCACTTCTCTATCAAGGAGTCAACACTTCAAGACCACTCTCGTCTTCCTCACATTTAATTAATTTAAATTATTAATTTTGATAGTAAACTTAACTACTTATACGTAGGGCCCCGAGATGTGCATATTAGTTTACTCTACTATTTTATCTTTTTATTTTATCAAAACCAAAACCTTTTTAAAACTATTTTTGTTAAGAACCCCTCCGTTTTATTTTTCTTTTGAAACCCGATCAGTTATCTGATGAACGGTTGAGTAGGGGAAAGTGTGTTCTCTTGGAATACGATACTCGGTATTTACCCTAGCAAGCTATACTATATACGTCATGTTCTCTTCCTATGTCTAAAGTAATTATCGTTTACTTTATAAATTTAAAACTTTGTAAAAAGGTTTAGTAAAAATCAGTCATTTCCCCCAAACCAATGTTTTGGGATTGACACATCAAGTTTTTGACACCGGAAAATTTGACATCTTTTTAAACTACTAAAACCATACGCATCATTAGCCAAATACAAGTAACCAAGCAATCATGTGCAAATACGCACCTTATACGCATAACAGTCCACCAAGTCAAGCATATAGTTCACATACTACACATACGAGTCATAACATGTGTTACCAAGTTTCCAGACATGCCACGGGGCTTACGCTATGTTCCTAGGTGTCCAAAAATGTTTCGGGGTTCCAAAATACACTTACAACATCAAAACACATTACTAGGCATCACACGACTAGGTATCAAACGGGCAACTGGCAAAGCCAGTCGCCCCCTTGGAGTCACGACTATGATTTTACCAGGCGACTAGCTAAGCTAGTCGCCTCCAGGGCACACAATTAGCTTATTTAGTCGCCCCGTGCAGGTTGTTTAGCTCTTTTCGCGCATGAAACTCTCCAAATCCGATCTGAAATATGTAGAAACACCCAATATCAATCCACAATCATCAAACAACTTAACCAAAACAAAAAATCCCCAATTTATCATCAGTCTAACACCTTAATTGCAAGTATTTCCCTAAATGGAATAATATTATGAAAACATCACATCTTGCATAAAAACTTTACCCTAAATGGCAAATAATCAGATTTGATCACATAATCACATTTCGAACATCATCATATTGTTGTCACATCCTTTTAGCATAAACCCTAACATCATTCAATTATCAAATCATCACATAATCTCCTAAATCCTCCTATGCTCTCAAATGGGTCAAAACTCATGTTATCATTAAAACACATCAAACAATTCATAATCTGAGATAATCATCCTAACAACTCATTCATATCATTAAGACATCAAACAAATAAGAATCCCCATGTTTTAATCATCAAAAACTGTTTCATGCATGAACCTTTCATATAGAATCCATTTAAATGATTAGACTTGCTTTAGATATGTTTTTCAAAGGTTTTTAAAAACAAAAACTTTATAAAACCAGGTATGGACCTTTAGGGTTCAAAATAACGACATGATAAGAGCTTAGGATGAATAACACACCTTAGATCTTGCTTAGAAATGATGTTTTAGGCTTGGAAATGGTAGATTTAGGGCAAAAACGGGTTCCAGATGTTAAGGATGGCGTGAGAGAGGTTTGGGACGAGTTAGGGTTGCATAAATGATGTTTGACAAGTCAAGTATTGTAAGACTCGTTTTTTTAAACATATCGATAATATATAAACACATATTATATATACATATCCATAACGTCTTGTCCAACGACATACCAACAACCTTGGCGACACTAGTTAAATTTACAAAAGACAATGCCGAAGTTGGCTACCATGTGAATCTTTGACCCATATTCAAAACCATGTACAAAACCTTAACAACTTGTTTAAATGACTCAAAGATCCTAATACTACCATGGTACCCAACCCAAAAGAACGTGAGCGTGCATAATTTGACCTCCCTTGAGACTTGATCTTCACTCGTGAGCTTTACCTATTAACAATTCAAAAAAAGCAAACATTTAGTATACTAAAACAATATCATCACCTTGTCCAAGGAAACCAAGCAATCCATGGAACCATGATAAAATCCTTACTTTTACCATTTGACCCGTTAAGGGTATTCCTACCATTTTGACCAGTTAAGGGTATTTCTACCATATTGACCCGTAAGGGTACTTCTACCATTTTGAACCGTTAAGGGTACTTCTACCGTTTTGAACCGTTAAGGGTACTTCTACCATATTGACCCATTAAGGGTGCTTCTACCATTTTAAACCATTCTACTAAATTGCACCCTTGTGTAACCACAAAGGTACTTCATACTACTTTCATTCCATCAAGTTCAACCACAACAAATACATACATAACAAATATGACCAATATATTCATTAAACTAAATAGTTGGTAGTAACCAACTTACCTTTGTCGTGTGCACCTTGCCCCTTGTGACCACTTGAACCTTCAACCTTCACACCTACATAGTGAAGGAATTCCATACTTTAGTTTTTCATACTTTACCCATTACCATTCTTGGTTCAAGGTGAATAAACTAACATAATCTCATAGTTACAACCTTTACCATTATATTTATCATGCATTTCTCACAATTTCACCTATTCTAAAGTGCTAGGCATTTTATCATACAATTGGTGTGCATTTCCATACATTCAAGTGATCATAACATTCTATGATGCATCATCTCCCCTTCTACACTAACATTTACAATCTACCTTTCTAATTAACAAAAATACATAATCAATAGAGTTTTCTTGGTGTTGAGGTCTTGTTTGACTTTTAAAAGTCAACAGGAAACCTTCATTCCAACACCCACTTAACAAATTCTCAATTCATCCCTAACATCCCTAAATTAACATGTAACTTCATCAATTCTACTCTACCACACATAATAATCACATTCTTCCTAAACCACAAGAGATAATTATTATAACATAACCATGAAATCCTACCATACCACTTCCAAACCCATTAAAATTGATTCTACAACTTACCAATAGTATTAGTGCCACTAGATGGTTATGAATCCATGGACATGCAGGGATTTAGGGATGATTTCTTGCTTTAATTTTCAGCTTTGGAGAGACAATTTGGAGAGCTCCCTATGTCATCTCTCCCTTTCTCTCTCCCTGCGTTCTATTCTTTTCTTTCTTTCTAATTTCCCATCCCTTCAACATGAGTGTTTGCTCATGTTTAGTCCATTCCTTTATCAAGTAAACTTCCACCATTTTTACCCAAGTAATTAACTTGGTAAATTTTATGTTTGTTAAATGTACAACTACCAATGCACTACTTACAACTAGGGGTACAACATATACATACATATATACCTATATATATATTTACCATACTACCATTACTTTAATATTTTTGGGGTGTTACATGTATGGTATTTATAGCTGCTGCTAGTCGCCCAGACACACCAGGCGACTAGCTTACTGCAGGTAGCAACTAGGCTGCTAGTCGCCCTTTGCAGGTGGTGACTAGCTCCCTAGTCACCTCTTGCAGGCTGGTTTAGTTTTTCGGCGTGTTAAACACTATTTTAACATATTATAACACGTATTCACATACCCACAAGTTATATAATGATTATAAACACATATTACTTGATAACTAACACGTTCACGTTCGTTCAACAATTCCCGGGACTCGAGACTCGTGTGTTCACCGCAGTAGAGTTTAACCACCAAGTTCGGGATGGATTGGTGTGGTTCCTCTACGCCTAGGACACCAGAATATCGAACCATGAACGAAAAAAGGCATGAGAGAAAATAGTGATTGTGAGGCCCCAATTCTTGACTGGGGGGGACACCAAAGGACTCTGCCCTTCCGGTGATCCTCCGAATCACTAACCCTTGTACACATAGTTATGGATCGACTCCCGATGATCCCCCGGATCATTGCATTGACTCCCGATGACTCCCCGAACCATCGTAATGACTCAACTAACCCAGTTAAGTGTAATGCATGATTTGCTAAGGTAGACTTATGCGTTTGACCTGAGTAACTAACCTGAGTTTGCCGGGTGTCACTAACCTGAGTTTACCGGGTGCCACCACCACATATGAACACCCACCATCACCGCTATTAACCACCACCCACTAGCGCCACTCACCGCCGATTTTATTCCTTCGTCTTTTTCTGCCTACTAAACAACACAAAGTAATTATTTGTTACATTCCCGCATTGCAACCAAACAAAACATGGAATGGTAATGATACGTTGTTCATTCCATTACCTCGTCCATTCCATTACCACATACCAAACACACCCTAAAATAATAGAAGGGATTAGGTCTGTAAACGAACCAAACGAACACAAACAAAGCGTTGTTCGTGTTCGTTTGTTAAGGAATTAACGTGTTTGCGAACTGTTCACGAACACTTACCGAACGATATTTTTTGTTCGTGTTCGTTTGCTAAGAAAATAACGTGTTCACGAACTGTTCGATGAACACTTACCGAAGAGATTTTTGTTCGCGTTCGTTTGTATTTATTTGCTAAATTTAGGTGACGGACAAAAACGAACACAAACACAAATGAATGTAAACGAACACAAATAGGCATTACTGAACAAAATCGAGCATAAACTAACACATTAAATTATGAAAATTCGCATTTTCATAGCTAACATTGTCCGCCTAGAATATACTAATCTAATTACCCAAATATACGTGACATAATCTTGATCACATAATGTCTTATAAAAACACAGAGGTATCATATTAAACTTAAAATCATCTTTTAATTCACAAAAAATAACAGTTAATCAAAATAGTTAAAGTAATATTAACATGTGATACACTAATATATGTTAAATAATCTACCATTGAGAAATTTGAAATACTTAAATTAAATATAAAAAATTAAAAACCCTAATGAACTATCAAACAAAAATAAAAATACACAAATACGTTACCGAACGTTCACGAACATAAACGAACGAACACGGTCTCTGTTCATGTTCGTTTGTTTAGCTAAACTAACGGAATTTTTTGTTTGTGTTTGTTCATTTATTAAACGAACAAACACAAACGAACTTCCCGCCAAACAATTCACAAACTGTTCGCCGAACGTTTGGTTTGTTTACAGCCCTAGAAGGGATAAATATATATAAAAGTGCAGTCAAGATTTAAAAAAAGAGAAGTTTTTTTAACTACTTTTAAAAATATCACATATGTAGTTGTTTTAAATGGTGTATAATTCTAAAACTTTCTTAAAAATATTAATATATAGGACGATTACTTAAAGAACGAAGATAAACGAATAAACAATTTTATTACCTATTTTTATTATATTCAAAAATTAATATTTTTATATAAATATGTATTATTTTTTATAAAATATAATTTTTATGTAATATGATAAGTTGCATATTTTACAAACATACCCCAATATTTCAGAACACTTAAAGTTGAACCTTTTAAACGTGTCAACTATATATGTTACTTATTATTGGACCTTGCCATAAGTTAAAAACCTTAAATCATGTTGAATTCGAATGAATTGTAGTGTGCTACATCTGTTTATTTTATGTGAAGTCCAATCTGTATAACGGTGATCTAAAAATTAACCTAAACGATGTTGATCGTTATGTCAAATTTAGTTATATAATACTTATTAATATAGTGATAAATTGCATTGAAAATAAGTAGTTGTAGAGTAGTACTGCTTAACAATTAATTTATAATATAATAATCTGCTAAATTAAGTTTTTATAGAAACAATATTAAAATTGTCTTCTTTTGAAAATTTATCTTTTTTTTTTTTTTTTGAACGCCCAACGGTACCACCCATAACGAAACCCCGCACCCTTAGGTCCGGTCCCCGGGCCCCCCTAAGGTCCAGCCCCTCATTTCATAATAACCCTACTCTGAGTGGGATTCGAACCTGTGACCTCCCAGGGCAGGAACCCCACAAAGTGGGTAAACCTTCCCACCTCTATTGCAACCACTAGGCTAGAAGATTCATTATTGAACAATAAGTTTTACAGTATTAAAATTGATAATTTAAAAATTAAAAAAAAAAAACTTAATAAATTATACCAACACATTTGTTGTTTACCTACACACTTCTCTAGAGAATTGTTGTCTTGAGGGAGAGAATCTCGATTCCTTGGGTAATTTGGGTATATTGTGGGTTTGGTAACATACCTCCGAATGCTTCATTCCAAAAAGTGGTTTAACCAAACATTTATACCCTTTTTATTATAATCGGGCCCTATATATGGTCCCTAATAGTTATTTTATATTATTTTCATGTCAACAAATACAAATCTAAATTTTCTTTTCATATGTTGTGGGTCATGTAAACATGGTCTAATAAGATAGTATACATTTTCTAAATGCTGAATGTCTTTTTATTTAAATTTTTAGCTGGTTTAAGGGGTGATATATAAGTCGCTGTCTATTTTTTCTCATATTTATTTTATGCATAGAGAAAATTGCTCGAATAGTCCCTGTGGTTTACACAATTTTCACCTATAGTCCCTAAGTTTTTAAAATTACAGGTATAGTCCTCAACTTTTGGTGTTTCTTAACTCGGATAGTCCTTGGAGTGGCTGTGAAATTACTAAATTACCCTTTTAATGGATGGAGGTTAAATAATCCAGTTAAATGGATGTAAAATTACTAAATTACCCTTGTTTTTAAAAAATATAATTAAAATTAATTAAAAATTATGTGGGCCCCACCACTTCTTCTTCCACACTTCATCTTCCTCACCAACACCTCCACAAACCACAAACACCAACACCTCCACTTTGACCACTACCAATTCTTCTTCCACACTGAATCATCATCTATTGTTGATTATGATTATGGTTATACTCCTGTTTCCTGCTGTGACAGATGGGGAGTGTAAGCAAAACAAGCTTCTCAACCCTAAAAGATCTAGAGGCTATAAGGGTATCAAGAGCAAGATCAATAGCTGAGGTGCAATGTGTATGCCAACACCCTCTGTCACCACAATTAGGTATGGGCTCATGTTTTTGAGGTAAAATGGAGACTTAACCACTGTACAAGAACTGCAACTTTAACAAGAACACTTTATTCCGAATCGAATTCACAGAAATAACCAATTGTGAACCACCCGTTGAGTTCCTAGGTGACCCGGGTACCATCCTTGACCCTAACGGGTTGGATCTGGACCCAGATGGAGAATCAGAGAAAAAGAACTTCCTGAAGAATAAGTTTCGAGGTGCAAGGATGCGACTGTGCGCTTGAAGAATCATGCCCTCTACACTGAAGGTGACGTCACTGTTAAGTTGGAGAATGGTGAGGTTTTGCGATCCGGATATGGAGATGGGTGGTGGTGGTGGTTTGTGGAGGTGTTGGTGGTGGTTTAGAGAGATCTTGGTGGTGGTGGTTTGTGGAGGTGTTGGTGTTGGTGGTGGTGGTTTGTGGAGGTGTTAGGTGAGGAAGATGAAGTGTGGAAGAAGAAGTGGTGGGGGCGTGGGGCCCACATAGTTTTTAATTAATTTTAATTATATCTTTTAATAATAAGGGTAAATTAGTAATTTTACATCCACTTAACTGGATTATTTAACCTCCATCTATCAAAAGGGTAATTTAGTAATTTCATAGCCACTCCAAGGACTATCCGAGTTAAGAAACACCAAAAGTTGAGGACTATACCTGTAATTTTAAAAACTTGGGGACTATAGGTGAAAATTGTGCAAACCACAGGGATCATTCGAGCAATTTTCTCTTATGCATACTTAGAAACTCTAATAAATCAAAACTGAGTGAAGTGAATTTTTGTGTATTTTTTTTACAATTATAGAGACTTTAATATATAAAAATTAAGTTTATGCCTCATACAAAATAACTAAGTATATTGCTGGTTATATATATGATATTGAACTATTATAAAATTGAAAGGGTGTTACTAAATACACTCCCTTTATATTATTTTTACTGATTACACTCACCCCTTAAAGTTTTTAAATAAACATAATTAAACCTTATATTTTTTTTTATATAATTTCCTCTTCTATCCTGATCTAAGTTTGTCTCAAACTATAGTAATTAAATCATAAAGATTAAAACTAACAATATTTCACATGGGGTTTTGTACCACCGAGATGATGACGAGATTCATGGGACGGTGATGCTTCAATTATGTGATGATGATGATGTTCATGAGTGAGTAACTTAAAAAGGGTTGATTACACGAAGAAGATGAGTTACTAAAATGAATTTTTTTTAAAGTAGAAGGATAGAATTTGATAACTTTTAAAGTTTTTTTTAGAAGGGAGTGAAATTAGTAAAAAAGGGGAGTGCATTTAGCCAACCCCAATTGAAATTGACTGATACAAATGTATGCGTCAATTAAATCCAACATTAGGTTATGGGGTGTGGTCACCCTTCCCCCTTGTCCACGTCAGCGCCACGTTATTTCCCCCTTCCCCTCCCCCTTCTAGGGGAAATGGTTCCTCCTTCCCCCTTCCTTTTTTTAATTATTTTTAAATATCAAAAGACAAAAATATATATATATTAATTGGTGGAAAAGGACAAAATGCATGTGGGATTCAAGAACGGTGAGGACGGGGGTTTGATGCCGATTTCACCGATCTTGGATCGGGGGGGGGGGGGGGGGGGGTGTTTGCCGACGGGAGAAGGCTCCAAGTCAGCCACCGATGCCCCTTGCCGAGCCCACACCCCATGGTCTTATAAAAATGATAATATTTTTCGGTCATTTTCAATACTGTGTGTACTTCTTCCCATCATGTGCTTATTGGCTTCCAGGAAACAATACCGAAAGTGAAATGCTACCAAATCAGTTTAGCATAATTTGACATAACGATGAGAAAATGTAACAATAGTTAAAATATACCATTAAATTTAATAAAAACCTAATTAAAAAAAAAATTGATCAATTTCTTATATTTATATTAGTTAAACTTTTCAAGTTACATCAAAATAGAAGGTAGACGGACAACAAGCTACGCCGTCACCCCTTTCTGAATTGTGAACCCTAGTCTACCAAATAGTTAAACTTAATTACTTTAGAAAAGTATGATTGTGCTCATTGGCATGGAGTAGTATATATGTCATCAAGTCAAAGGTTCCGTTTCGATTATTGGCTTGACTTTTGAAACAAAAAGACGTCTTGGCCTTAGGTCCTAATTGCAGTTTGAAAACTTTGTAGAGAAAGGGTAATTCATCATTTCATCTACATCGAACGTAAGATCTCGATCTATAAAAGAAATATGATCAACGTGGTTACTCACCAAACATGTGATAAATGCAACGTTTGAAGTATATAATTACTCAACTTTGGTCCAACAATGAGTTTTTAAACTGTATTTATACGATTTGTTGTAGTTTTATTACAGGACCTTAAAAATCAAGTATAATATGATTTAATTTAAATGTTTTTATATGACTTATACCTTTAACTTGGCCGGCCTGGCATATTTTTCTAGACCTTACTCCTACTACTAAAATTGCCACTTTTTTCAGGCTCAGGCTATCTGCAAATTAGGGTTTTCTATTTAGACACCCCTTCTACGGGCTGTGGAGGCCTCCATTGGCGTACAAAACAATTTTTATTAAAAAAAAGATTCATTTCTTATTATAAATATAAATTAGCGTACAAAACAATTTTTTCCACTTAGAAATTCGGTATACATGATAAAAGAGATATATACGATAAGCTATAACAAGTCAATATATGTTCTCAGGTAATGCTTACTTGAGATTGGTCATTCCTTGTAATACATGAACATTGGATTTTCGTGTACCGAATTACTATGGTCATTCCAATGTTCATGTATGAGAAGGAATGACAAATCTCAAGCAAGCATTACCTGAGAACCTATATTGACTTGTTATAGCTTATCGTATATAGCTATTTTATTATGTATACCGAATTACTAAGTGGAAAAAAATAGTTTTGTACACTAATTTATATTTATAATAAGAGATGAATCTTTTTTTTTTTTTATAAAAACACAAATATTATGGTTAAAATACATAAAACACACTTAAAAAAAAGGGTCTCAAGTAATGACCAATCTCAAGTAAGCATTACCTGAGAACATATATTGACTTGTTATAGCTTATCGTATATATCTCTTTTATCATGTATACCGAATTTCTAAGTGGAAAAAAATTGTTTTGTACGCTAATTTATATTTATAATAAGAAATGAATCTTTTTTTTTTTTTTATAAAAACACAAATATTATGGTTAAAATACATAAAACACACTTAAAAAAAAAGGGTCTCCACAGCCAGTGAAAATGTGGCAGAATGGGTCTCCACGGCCCATGGAGGCCTCCACGGCCTATGAAAATGTTTCCCCCACGGCCAGTGGAGACCTCCACGTCCAGTGAAAATGTGGCAGAATGGGTCTCCACGACCCATGGAGGCCTCCACGGCCAATGGAGACCCATTTTTTAAAGTGTGTTTTATGTATTTTAACAATGATATTTGTGTTTTTTATATAAAAAAAGATTCATTTCTTATTATAAATATAAATTAGCGTAAATAACAATTTTTTTCCACTTAGTAATTCGGTATACATGATAAAACATATATATACGATAAGCTATAACAAGTCAATATAGGTTTTCAGGAAATGCTTGCTTGAGATTGGTCATTCCTTATGATACGTGAACATTGGATTCTTGTCTCTTGGAAGCTTTAGACAAAGAGGTATAAAGAGTTATTTGGAATGTTATCATCGTCTGTTAATCTCCATCTCGTCCATCTCTCTTAAAAAAAAGGTAGTGAATGGGGGTTGTGAAAAATAGATGTGCGTGTTTAAGATGGGTTAAATATGTGAAATAGAATCCAATGTTCATGTATCACAAGGAATGGTAAATCTCAAGCAAACATTACCTTAGAACCTATATTGACTTGTTATAGCTTATCGTATATATCTGTTTTATCATGTATACCGAATTACTAAGTGGAAAAAAATTGTTATGTACGCTAATTTATATTTATAATAAGAAATGAATCTTTTTTTTTATAAAAAAAAACACAATCATGGTTAAAATACATAAAACACACTTAAAAAATAAAAAATAAAAAATGGGTCTCCACGGCCAGTTGAGACCTCCACGGCTAGTGGAAATGTGACAGAATGGGTCTCCATGGCCAGTGAAAATGTTTCCAATCATTGCCAATGATTGCTAATCATTGCAGGGGCCACAACGGCCAGTGGAGACCTCCATGGCCTGTGGTTTTATGTTTTTTTTTCTCTCCACGGCCAGTGGAGGCCTCCACGGCCCGTAGTTGTAAGTTTTTTTTTGCTCTCCACGGCCAGTGGAGGTCTCCACGGCCCGTCTGGAAGGTGTCTAGGGTTTTGGAGGGGATGTACGTCTAGATAGAAATATCAGCTAGTCCGCCATTTTTATTTTTGACAGAAAAATAAGAAGATGGCTCCATGTGCTCTGAGTCATTATGTTTATTCAGATTCAGGAACACTACCAAAGTTTTTCAAGGGGGGTTATCTTGACGTAGGTCTGCCTCTGGCCTAGATTAACCTAAGTGAAATGAAGTCTCTATCGCTCTACTTAAAAATCAAATATGAAACTTCATACACCTTAAAGTTCATAGGACGAAAAGAGATTTTTTTGAGGCCCTGATACTCAGCCTAGCATTGAATAGACTGGGTATTCACCTTATCAATATATCAAATCAATGATGGGGTCTGTTTGGCACCTAACTGGGCACCTAAATCGGACCGAACCCTTGTCAGGCTATTGTTCTCTTCTTCCCTCAAAGTTATGGAGTAAGACATCAATTTCTCAATAAGATCAATTTTTTTTGATTGCATGATGCACTCCCCTGAAAAACATCGGCGCGCGTGTAAACGAGGTGCTCTACCAACTGAGCTACAGCCCTTAGTGTTTGTAATACATATTTTATTATGTAGATAATTTCTTGTCAAGATGAATATTCTCAAGATGACTATTCCATGATCCAAGATCGTATTGATCAGTATTGCTTCTAAGTAATATGATATTTATAATCCATCGACGGGAGGAGTCCCCTTTGGTTTTCTTTGTTAAGATAAATGACCTACTTAACTCAGCGGTTAGAGTATTGCTTTCATACGGCGGGAGTCATTGGTTCAAATCCAATAGTAGGTAGAACTTATTAGATACCGCGGTCAATGGTATCTAATAAGTTTTTATACCTATTTTATTTTAGAAATTTTGATTTTGTATCTTTTCTATTTCTTTTTCGTTGCATCAAAATATGATTGCGCTTGATTGTATTTAATCGACAGAATCAAGTCAAACAAAACAACCAAATATAGGGTGTATAAATCGATGTTGGACGCACCGACTGGTTATGAAATGGCATTGATAGCCTCTACTCGTGTCCTAGCCCGTCGGAGAGCTAGATTTGCCTCGATTGTTTGTCTCTTTCCTTCAGCTTTTCTCAAAGCAGCTTCCGCTATTTCAAGAGTTTGCTGAGCTTCTTGTGGATCAATGTCACTACTTTTCTCTGCATCATTTACTAAAACAGTGATTTCATTATTACCTATTCTAGCAAAACCGCCCATCAGAGCCATCGTTAGCCATTGGTCGTTAAGGCGTATTCACAAAATACCTATATCTACTGCTGTGGCAATCGGAGCGTGATTTGGTAATACGCCAATTTGTCCACTATTAGTAGATAAAATGATTTCTTTCACTTCTGAATCCCAAACTATTCGATTAGGGGTCAGTACACAAAGATTTAAGGTCATTTCTTCAAATTGCTCTCCATTTCTAAGTTCATAGCCTTCGCCGTAGCTTCATCGATGTTACCTACCAAATAAAAGGCCTGTTCGGGAAGACCATCTAATTCTCCGGAAAGGATTAATTGAAAGCCTCTAATTGTTTCTGCTAAACCAACATATTTTCCCGGAGAACCCGTAAATACTTCTGCTACGAAAAAATGTTGTGATAAGAAACGCTCAATTTTTCGCGCTCTTGCTACGGTTAAACGATCTTCTTCGGATAATTCGTCTAATCCAAGAATAGCTATAATATCTTGAAGTTCTTTGTAACGTTGTAAAGTTTGCTTAACCTGTTGTGCAGTTTCATAATGTTCGTCACCAACGATCCGGGGTTGTAGCATAGTTGACGTTGAATCTAAAGGATCTACTGCTGGATAGATACCTTTGGCGGCCAATCCTCTTGATAGTACGGTAGTAGCATCTAAATGTGCAAATGTCGTAGCAGGAGCAGGGTCGGTGCAAATTGCAGGACGTATCGACGGAAAAGAAATTGCGCGTGTTGAATGGATCAGAGAGGGTAGGGTTCCACTACAAACCATTCGAGCTAAAATTGATTATTGTTCCTATACAGTTCGAACAATCTATGGGGTATTGAGCATCAAAATTTGGATCTTTATAGAAGGGGAATAATCAACCTTTATTTCCCTTTGCATTCTATTCAGCGATGGAACAAAAAACGATAAATTAGTTTCTTCTTTTTCTTTTCTGTTCAATAAAAAAAATGAACAATTATAATTCTATAGGGTTTAATAAAAATTCAATTAATCTTTTGATCAAATTGCTATGCTTAGTGTGTGACTCGTTGGTTTTTTGAGGGTTAGTATAAAAAAATAGCCCCATAGTATAAACAAATAACTATACAAGTAATAACCAACTCATCACTTCGTATTATCTGGATCCAAAGAACCAGTCAAGATATGATATATTGTTCATATTGTTGTAGCAACTGAAATCTTTTTTTATTCAAAAATCTGCTTCTAAGTTGTCAATTGAAATAAAAAAGAAAGGGTATGGATAAATGGAAGGATGAGAGAAAGAAAAAGAATATTGATGATATAGAATTCCAATATGTAAGATAGCATCACCCCTTTTTGCATCATGAATTATATAAGAAGATTACATTGTAAGCAAAATCTTTTCTTCTAACTATTCTTATACAATACTTGATAACAAAAGCCATGTAATGCATGATAAATTAGTGTGAATAACATCTCATAAAGTTGCCTAATTAGGTGGATTTCACATTCCTTATAAATAAGTATTTGGCTAAACAAATCTAGCAAGCATATACACGAAAACTAATTATTTAAAAGATACAATGTTTGATGTAATGTAATATAATATACAAAAATATATAGTTGGATAAAAAATTTACTTCTCTATAGCAAAAACATCTCATAAAGTTGCCTAAACTGGTCTAGTTTTGTCAATATCATAACCAACCACCAACGTTGAACGTACACTAATTAAAGAGATTTGTTTTTTTCTTTCTTAATTTCTTCCTTTTGGCTTTCGACATTATCACTTATCAGCGTCATAAGATTGAATCAAAATTTTATGGTTCTTATTAAATGTGTGTTAAGATATAAATATAAACTTGCTCTATTAATATTAGTATGTTTGTAACGAGTTTACACCACCCCGCGCGTTGCAGCGGGTCGTTGATTATGAATGTGTTTAGTATTGTTATATGATATGCAAAGATTTCTAAAATCTATCTGGTTGTTTTTTGAATCGTGAATTAACTGGTATTCGCAATTTGAGCAAGAATGGTAGGGGTTCATATATGTAAATTAGGTGGTTTGGGTAAGTTAAAAATGTTAAAAGGGTCGGACTATTCAACTTTTTTAAGATTGGAAATAAATAGGCGGGTAAATTGAGTGGAGAAGAAGGAGCGGGTGAGATTGGAGAAGAAAAATGGTACCGACTCATGACTACATCATCGACTATGGCGTTTCAATGTTATGTGAGAGGTCGTATCGGCTACTGAGAAGGCGGCGATTGACGTAACAAAATGATTACCTCGCTTGATTACCTAAAAGTATATAGATTCTTGCCTGATGGATAAATAGAGGTAGTTGTCAGTGATGTATAGTGATGGGCGACTACAGCCAAAGTCGATGTACAATTGCAACAACGAAACAAAGAGCAAGGTAGATCGAATGACGTAACCGGTGAGCGTGTAATTGATATTTAAATGACCGGCGATTAAAAAGTAGTCCTAAATGGATGACAGTTACCAATCCTTGGAGTTTTCACACCGATTCAAATTCCTTGAAAAATAAAATTAATATATTTTGTTATTATTTAAAATTTTTAAATTCCATTTTTCCTTACAAAAATTGTCAAAAATAATCTAAAAAACGGTTTATTGGACCTTTTTATGTATGTTGATTTTTGATTTAATATGCTTTAGAATTTTTGATGAGCAAAATAGGAGGAAATTTTAATTGATGTGTTCTTCATTTTTAAATATTAAATAAATGGGTTAAAATTAATTAAACATAATAAATCGTAAGTAAACTTGTTTTTTTATGGATAGATAATAAATAGTTTGTGAAACGGTGTCAATGGATGGGTAAATGGTCGTGACTATTGAAAGAGATTCATTGTGACACCCGGCAAATTCTGGTTAACAACGTTGTCTAGATGAAAGTCTACCTTAGCGAGTCACGCGTATGTTGTACTTAACTGGGTTAGCTAAGTCGGGTTATGGTTCGGGAACTATTGGTTAGTCTAGAAGATCATTGGATGTTGGTCTAGAGGTTCGTTAGATGTCAGTCCTTAACCAAGTGTACAAACGGTGACGATTTGTAGGATCGTCAGGGCATACGGAACGTACGAGTCTCGAGTCCCGGGAATTGGTGAACGAGTGTGAAAATGTGTATTTACTTGTATTACGTGTTTATAATCATTATGTGACTTGTCGGTACGTGAATATGTGTTAACATATGTTAAAACGGGGTTTAACGCGCAAAACACACGAAACCAGCTCCTATAGGCGATTAGGAAGGCCTAATCGCCTATAAGAGAGGCGAGTAGGCAAACATAGGGGCGAGTAGGGGCTACTCGTGTGCCCTAGGGGGCGAGTAGGCCCCAATTGCCTGAACAATCATGCGATTAGGATTCCTAATCGCGTGTAAGGGCTGCATACTCGCTAGTTACGTGCTGGACGACTAAAAACGACTATAAATACCATACTTGACCTCATAAACTTCATTATACAAACCCTAGTCGTCCCATAACCCGCCCCAACACATAAACAACCTCTGGAAGGCGATTTTTGATCAAAACACAAGGTTTCAAGCTTGAATCATCATTCTTTCATAATCCTAAGGTTTGGTTTTCATCCATAAATCTTTATAAACGTTTTTAATCAATCCCTAATGGTCCAGACCTGTTCTTAAACGAAAAAGCTTTCTGAAAATCGTTAATAAGGGTTGTTAATCGGATTATAACTAATATACATGCGTTATGGGTGTGTATGATTAGAAAGCTAGGATTTTTATGATTCATGATGATGGATTGATATGTTATTATGTTAGATCAGAATTGATATTGATAGTATGATGATAGAAATCTCAGTAATTGGATATTAGGGTTATGATTACGCGTGTTAGTATGATGTTGCATGCTATGTGAATGGTGTTTGGATTACTTGGTTGCATGCAGGACTGATTATACGAGGTTAAACGAAGGATTTTGGGTTAAACATGTTTAGGATAGTGTTTGGGATGATATTGGGTGGTTACACACGTTCTGGATCTGATTTGGAGCGTTAAACGCGCGAAAAACCGGAACAGCAAGGTTACAGGCGAGTAGCATTCCTAATCGCCTATGTTATAGGCGAGTAGGGTGCTAATCGCCTATAACTCAGGCGAGTAGAGGCCTACTCGTGTGACAGAAGGGGTGATTAGCCCTAATTGCTAGTTTTTACATGTGATTAGCTCTAATTGCTAGTTTTTACATGCAATTAGCCCTAATTGCTAGTTTCTATAGGCAATTAGCCCTAATTGCTAGTTTCTATAGGCAATTAGCCCTAATTGCTAGTTTGTATATGCAATCAGTCCTAAATGCTAGTTTACGTTTCCTAATCGCGTGTACTGCTGCTGTAAGTGTAAATTAGCATTCCGAGACCCGATTTGACATGTAGTAACATGCTAGGAACCTCAAAACATATATAATAACTTAGTAACATATGTTTGGGTGTAATTCGGTGATACGTGAACTATGTGCTAGGACTTGTTGTGCGTTAACGTATGTTAAGTGTAATTGCGTTATTGTATGTTTTGGAGCGTAAACATAACACGGGGAGTCTCGGGTCACCAATGGGATGTCGAGTCTTGTACTTCGGGTCAGTTAAACAGTCACGGTGTTTTTAAACGAACTTGGTTATGGTCTGGACATCTAGGGACTAATTAACCTACGGGTTATTAGTCTAAGTACTTGTAACTGTCATATGTTAGGTCGCCGCTTTACGGGACTAGCATAGCAGCTGAGTTTACTCGGGTTAAGGAGTAACGCAACTTAAGGTGAGTTTACGGCCCCTCTTTTAAACTGGTTTTATACTTTCGGGGGAGAAAACATGTGTTAAAACGATTATTTGGTAACTACTGTCATACTATGGGTTTCTATTGTGTACTACACGATCTTTGGAAGTCCCGGGGGGAACCATGAATGTGCGGGTTTGCACAACGGGGAAATGTGAATAGCGCTATTGGGAGTGACCAACCCCGCTCGTCGGCTTGGAGGGCCGGGCGAGTGCATATTGTCTCAAACAGGAACAACAGGAACAATTGGTACTTTTCGGGCACAACATCTGGTATTCGAGTTAGTAATGGTTTTCCAATCGTGGTAGTAACAAAACTTACGCCTAGCTAGCGTATACTGGTTTTCGAATGTTATAGTATGGACAGGTGGACTTGGTACTTGGATACAAAACCTGTAAACTCACCAGCATTTTTGTGCTGACGTAAACTTTTATATGTTTTCTCAGGTCGCTAAGGTAGCACGACTGGACTAGGGCGCACGCGTCTGCACGGCGTCTAACTAGGGTTGCATGGTCTTTTGAACGTTGAACTATTATTTCATTGTTGAGATACTGTTTTGAATAAACTTCCGCTGTAAACGGGATTTTTAAACTATGTTTTGAAATTGCATTTATATTCATTTAGACTTGTTTATTGTGATCGTTGGTTTGGATCCTGGTTTGTCATGCGCCTCACGGTAAAACCCCGCAAGTGGATTTTGAGGGTGTGACATTCATGTTAAATTGTGAAAAGGTGGGTATTGGACAACAGAAAGGTGGTGATGGTTAGAGGTAACCCAAGTTGCAAATTGTATAGTTTGTGAAACGGTGTCAATGAATGGGTAAAGGGTCGTGACTATTGAAGGAGATTAATGTTAAATTGTGAAAAGGTGGATATTGGACAATAGAAAGGTGGTGATGATTAGAGGTAACCCAAGTTGCTAATTGTATATATATATATATATATATATATATATATATATATAGGGCAATTATAAAATGAAAACTCTCTTGAGTTGAGAAAACCTTGGAAACTCATGTAAAAAATCATTATTTGTTTTTGAAAAAAATAACCAATGTAAAATACATGTTTTTAAGTGTTTTGGGCCAAAAAAATAAAAAAAGCGCCGAAGGGATTTTTTTTAAAAAAATAAACAAAGCTGCGAAAACACATGTTTACACCTGATAAAAAACAGCAAATAGCTGAAAACATATGTTTTTTTAGCAACTTTGTTTATTTTTTTTAAAAAAACCCCTTCGGCGCTTTTTATATTTTTTTGGCCCAAAATGCTTAAAAACATGTATTTTACATTGGTTATTTTTTTCAAAAAAAAAAATTGATTTTTTACATGGGTTTCCGAGGTTTTCTCAACTCAAGAGGGTTTTCAATTTATCCTTCGCCTATATATATAATATGTAAATATTAAACTTGTGTATGTATTCGTATGTGATGTATGTATAAGTAGAATAATTGTAAGTATTAGATTTTAGATTAGTTAGGAAGTTAGAAGGATAATATTTGCGTATGGGTCAATATGGGTCATCGAAAAAACAAGGCTGCACATTATGTTACAAGCGGATCAAAAGGACCGAAGCAAAAACAGTTTACATCAGAAGACTTGAAGGCAGCAAATGGACTGAAAAGACAATTATACCCCTACGGTTAATTTAGTTATGATTGGCGCCAAAAACATTACAAACCGGTGGGATTCCAAGACAACCGTTTTCATGAAGGGACACAATGGTTCGAAACATATATATAGGACATTCATGTTACATTTGATCGGTTATCAAGATTGTTTCATAATCACAATCCATAGTCGAGTATATTTCCAGAATTCGTGTGTATCTCAGTCAAATTCGATTGTATATTACAGTTTCTTTCGTAAATAATATATCTTTGTTATCATTCTTGTTAGTAAATTCGTGTATTATATTGTTACTTCGATCCTGGATTCCAACAATGTGTTAATATACTTCATTTGGGTTGTATTTTTTCAAAAATAATTTTAATAACTTTTCTTTTATATAAAAAGTAAACAATAGTGTAAAGTTCAAGTGAAGCAAAGCAAAGCTGTACTATTATCAAGACGTACGTTATCTTAAGATCAACTCAAGTTAAACCGGGATGTAATGTAATATAACGATCTTATGGTCTAGAGCAAAAGACTGATCACACAAATTCAACTTCTCCTGTCAAAATCAAAAAGTCATACGAATAATTACAACAATGACCACCACCTATGTTAAACTCATTACCACTTAAATCATATGATAAACTCAAAGTCTAAACTGTTACAATATGAAACTAAATTTTAAAGCTGATCAAACCTTATTAAAATTCAAATGTTAGAATCTAGAACCCTAGTTTGAAATGTTGGAGGAGAGATTTTACAAGGTAGGGATTGTGACCGATGAGGAAGATCTAAGAGAAAGGTACAATGGCGGCAGAGGGTCCTCTAACTTAACTATTTTTATGGTGTATAAAATTCAAAGAAATAAACAAAGTGTTATTAGAATAATTGATTACACTGTTTTTTTTAATTAACTTTCATTCAACAAAACGTCACAAGCGGTCCTCAAAACAAGGACTCCCGGTCCAACAACGAGATCACATCAAATCCAAATGATACTTACACCAAACATTCCACTCTACATTCTTTAATCTAGATCTATGATGAACCCAAAAAAACGAGGTGTATTTAATACTCTCCAAGACTTCGACTGCTCTTCTAGACTTGTCTTTGAAAATACGATCATTCCGTTCGTTCCAAATCATCCACATAATAGTATAGAAGATACCTCTAAGAATGTACTTTTTTTGTTTCGATATAGGTTGAGAATCCGCAACCTTCAAAATATCCGTCATATCAAACGCAAAAAATGGAGCCAACCGACACCAAACGGTAACTCTACTCCAAATCTCTAAGGATGTCACAACCCGACCCATGTGGGCCCGGTCGGAATACAGATGGTAACCAAAAACATCACGCAATGCAAACAAACAGCGGAAGCAATGTATATATATTACTATAAATAATTGTTTACATGTCTAAATACCGTACAATCTCTAATACAAATACTTCGGGTAATATCTAAGGTTCTCGCTTGACTTCTGATTCGTCCGCCAGGGATACTCCGAGTCGTAGCTGCTCCATCCTTCCAACTCAGACAGGTACCTGAACACATGCTTAAAATGGTTTTGGGTCAGCAATTACGCTGGTGAGTCCGTGCGTTAGTTTAAATGGTTTTCAATAAGTTTATCATTTCAAAAGCAAGTTCATAAAGTTTACACGGTTCAGCATATGGTGATGTACAAGCGACACCTCAAACCTAACACATAATCTATCTACAGCCATTATAGATTCTCCTGGCAAAATACATGTCACAACGGCCCGCAGGCCTCAGTGGAGGGTTTTCCGGGCTTCCGGATCCACTGTGTGTGGGGGTTTCCCCAAATAGCGCTACCCACATATTAAGTGGCCCAATCCCCTGGGTTAATGAGTGTCGGTATGGTTATTCGGCAGCTACTATCTTGTCACATCAACAGTTTATAACAAGGAAGCATGCATTCACCCCAAAACAGTAAAACAGAAAAAGGGGAATGGTACACGGGACTCACCTGGATATCAATGCATACGTATAGTTTATAGTAACCAAAGCGTCTGACGTCTCGTACGGCTACACTCCTGGTTGAATCCTAAGTCGACAACATTATTAGTCTTGGTTTTATTTGTAATGGTTACACGTGGGGACGAGCACGAGCGTATGGTTCATTATTATACTATTTGGTTCTAGTCATCCAAGGTTTAATATGTATTCACTTGTGTCAATGGTTCTATATATCATTCCAATCATGGTTGTCGAGTCTAAGTATCATTATTAGGATCCGCTTTAATATATATATTTCATTGTTGTATATTTATTGGTCCTATTATGTCCAAGTGTTAGTCACCAATGTCCCATGTCTCAAGTGTCAAATATAAGGTTCTATTCACGTCCGCATCTTAGTCCCAATATCCAATAATTCGAGTCTAATGGTTCATCTCTAATCGTATCCATATTATCTAATGACTATATATATGTTTCTTTTGCTTCAAGCCTTATGTCCCAATCCATGTCTAAGTGTGCAAAGTGTTCATGAACTTAATATCTGAGTTATTAGTTCTATGTCCGAGCGACGTAGTTAGTTCAAAGTGTCCGAAGGTTCCAAGCTCCATGCTATCTAAGATCTAGGCGACTAATCCATACATCCGAGTTTATATTATTATATCCTATTGTTCTTATGTCCACGTCCAAATGTCAAGCTCATATATTATAACTTACCATATGTCGCTTCTTATCTAATTCATGTCCAAACATCCAAGTTAAGGTTTATACAATACTAATTATCTTATGTTTTGGTTTTAGTTCGCTTCTATGTTCGGTTCATCATATTGCTCGTCAAAGTCCCACACGCGTTATATGTATAAATAAATATATAAATATAATAGTCTAATTGTCGAGTTCGGTTATACCTATCGCTCAACTTTGGCTCGGATTTGACCCGGTTGACTTCTGATGACCGCCTGTGGAACCATTTCTAGACTTGACCCGAGTCCCTGAACAAACCAACACCTAAACTCTACCATTACCACCTGCCGCCAAGGGCTTCCCTTGTCACCATTACCACAGCTGGTCACCAACACCAATAACCACCACAGAACCATCACCTAGAACCCAATCTTCACCCTCGACAACCACCAATGACACCCCTGTGTACCGCTCGTTAACCACCAAACCTTCAATCGTTATTATCAGGCATTAATAATAGAGAATCAAGATGGTTTGGGGGTTTTTACCTCAGGTTGGTCTGGGAACAGAGGCGCCGCCGCTGGAACCACCAAGGTCGACCGGAGACCCACCTGTTGCTTCTCCTTCCTCTCTTCTCCACCAAGCTTTTCTTCTGCCTCTCTCTCTCTCTCTCTGCGTCTCTCTCCCTCCATCGATCTCTGTCAATCTCTCTCTCTATGGTAATAATATCACTGGAGCAAGCTTGGTTGAGGGTGTCGGGATCGACCGCCGGAGGAGGAACCTCCGGCCCCTCTCTCTCTAGTCCTCTCTCTAGCTTCCATCTCTCTCTAACTCTATAATATATGAATCAGTTAAAGGGATGGGGGTGTCGTTGGGGCTGCTCGGTCGCCGGAGCTCCGCCTCGGGCGGAGGAGACCTCCGGTCTCCCTCTTTCTCTCTCCCGGTTCACTCTCTCTCTACAAGTGTGTGTGTGGTGTGGGAAACTGAAATGTTCAGATGTGTGTGGATGGTTTTTAAAGAGTTTAAGTGTGTGTGTGTAATGTTATAAGAGTGCCATGGGGCACATGGTACTCATGCCATGTGTCCCATGGTGACTAATCATCACTATTGGGATCGGGTTTGGGTTCGTTTCGCGTATCGGCTCGGTCTCGTAACGTGTATTTTACTAATATTTTAGATATTAAATGGTTCGGTTTTTAGTTTCGCACCTAACCGGCCCGCTCATTAAATATTATTACTCGAAAAAATTTTGGGGGTCGGTGCCGGGTTGTTACATTCTCCCCTCCTTACAAGAATTTCGTCCGCGAAATTATGGTTGGGGTTATATCTTGTAATTCTCATAGCTGGTTACGGTTATCTGATTCTCTAGTGTTTCTCATGAGTGCGGACTTATAGTTGCATTACTAGGTAGATAACTCACACTATGGCAATTCAAAGAAATAAATCCTAAACACACCACAAGGTTACAAGTATCTATGGATACTAGGGCTCTGAGAGGGTCGTACTACGTTATGACATCGGACAGTATGTTTGAGTACACGAAGTTTCACCAACTTAGTTGTTAGATTATCGCTTTGAGTGGATAGGTAAACAGCTATGACATGGAAATCATGGAAACAAGACCTAAATTTCCTCGAGCTTCTGGTCGTTCGAGTGGTTTTAAGAATGATCCTGTTTCATTTACTTATTAGTATAACGAAACGTGTCAATGGGGAGGGATGGAAGGCATTCGAATGGACGAGCAAAAGAAAACCAACTTTACACTTACCACGTTGGGAGTCACTTGGGCTTTGGTAAAGAAATACTATTCATATCGAGTGTTCTTCTTGTCGTTTACAATATAGGACCAAAATGGATTGGGCGTTTCCATTTCTCACAAGCGGGTTTATAAAAACAGATTCTTGGGAAACCTCGGCGTTAGTTAACGGAAAGGTATCTTCTGGTTTTGACCGAAGAGTTTCACTGGAAAAATAGAGAGTTCAAATCTTTTCTTTGCTATCACATCGATCATATCATCTTTGCAAGGATTGCGACATTTTGATCAGAATCAATGGTTTCGTTTAACAATTTGAAAAGAACATCCGGTTGGATACAATGTCTGAAAACAAACTAGAATTTATTATAGTTCAGACCTCCAGTCTTATCTCTGACGTATCATCGGTGTTTATATATAGGGTGTACCGCAGCTAACCCACCACACCTTTGATACTCCAGAAACTTACTAGAAGTCTTCTTCAAGAAATAGGGTTTAAATTTTTCGATTGATCCCCAGTCTCATTCCTGATGCACCATCGGTGTTTATATATAGGGTGTACCGCAGCTAACCCACCACACCTTTGGTACTTCAAAAATGTACTGGAAATCTTTCCCAAAAATCTTCATGGAATTTCATACCACCATAACGTACGTGTAGATTCGCGATTACGATCGGGACCGTAATCGCCAATTTACCTTACATTAAGGTGTCATGTTTCTTAATGATACTAACTCGAATAACAAGAATGATCGAAATGCAATGGCTAGTAAAATTTTGGATAACATGGGGAAAGAGCAAATGTTTTGCTTTGGTCGGAATTAATTGTTTCATAACAAATCGAAAGAGTTTTCTTGATGTTCACACAGGTTTCAGGAGTTTGTACAATCTGAAAGGAACGTAAATATCTAGAGGACAAGGAACAAACACGAAAGTTACACACTTAAATGTTACCGGAGAGGTTTAAATCATGGTGTCCAAGAGCTTTTTGGATGATAAACGGAAAGATCACTGGTGTTCCGAGTGTAATTGGGTGATTTTGCCCACAAGTTTCACTAAAGTACCCATGGAGTTTTAAGATTTTGTGAAATGAAATCAAGGGGAACGCGACAAATAGAGTTCAACACGCTTGTCAAAGTGTTATCTCACGATATTTCCAATTGAAAGATTAAGTACAAAGGTTCAATGAATGATTTCGAGTCTCAAGGGATGTCTTAAGTAAGGTTGCATGACCAAAAACGGAGCATCGAGTATGAGTTTGGTCTTCCAAAGTAGGCGTTTAGGATGTTTGTTATATAAACAAGGAGCTTCTCACGAATGACTTGGTCAAAAGGTTCTACACAAACGAGGGGAATCACTTAATGGGTTCAAAACTACAATCTATCAACTGACCATATTATGGTTTAAGGAACCAAGAAGCACAAAAAGCGAAAGATATTCCTAAATCATCGGTAGCAAGCTGACGTGGTTTAGACAAAGTTCGCATTTAAGGTTGTTGGTTCGACTCTCATGATCTTTAATAGGATATCCCCGAAATGCCCTTGTGCCTGCGGATTCATGATTATGTTCGCGACCATAATCACTTCCTCGCCTCACTTAAGCATCCAAGTATATTCTTATTAAAAATCACGACATCTCACTTTCTCGTGGTTGGTCCCGCTAGTTTACTCGAGTGTTCCTAGTAAGGTCCCATCCTAATGTGTTCAGTACCCGTGGTCGACTCGTTCGGTATCACCTTGTTGCATCTCCAGTTCATTCGTCATGTTTCGGTTCTCCAAACCGAAATAAACTTTATGACTTCAAAGGTTAGGATCCTAGGGTTTACAGTCGAAGCCTAATGGAATTCTTAATCGCTTCAGCTGTTTGCTCTGATACCAACTGTCACAACCCGACCCAGGTGGGCCCGGTCGGAATACAGATGGTTACCAAAAACATCACGCAATGCAAGTAAACAGCGGAAGCAATGTATATATTACTATAAATAATTGTTTACATGTCTAAATACCGTACAATCTCTAATACAAATACTTCGGGTAATATCTAAGGTTCTCGCTTGACTTCTGATTCGTCCGCTAGGGATACTCCGAGTCGTAGCTGCTCCATCCTTCCAACTCAGACAGGTACCTGAACACATGCTTAAAATGGTTTTGGGTCAGCGATTACGCTGGTGAGTCCGTGCGTTAGTTTAAATGGTTTTCAATAAGTTTATCATTTCAAAAGCAAGTTCATAAAGTTTACACGGTTCAGCATATGGTGATGTACAAGCGACACCTCAAACCTAACACAGAATCTATCTACTGCCATTATAGATCCTCCTGGCAAAATACATGTCACAACGGCCCGCAGGCCTCAGTGGAGGGTTTTCCGGGCTTCCGGATCCACTGTGTGTGGGGGTTTCCCCAAATAGCGCTACCCACATATTAAGTGGCCCAATCCCCTGGGTTAATGAGTGTCGGTATGGTTATTCGGCAGCTACTATCTTGTCACATCAACAGTTTATAACAAGGAAGCATGCATTCACCCCAAAACAGTAAAACAGAAAAAGGGGAATGGTACACGGGACTCACCTGGATATCAATGCATACGTATAGTTTATAGTAACCAAAGCGTCTGACGTCTCGTACGGCTACACTCCTGGTCGAATCTTAAGTCGACAACATTATTAGTCTTGGTTTTATTTGTAATGGTTACACGTGGGGACGAGCACGAGCGTATGGTTCATTATTATACTATTTGGTTCTAGTCATCCAAGGTTTAATATGTATTCACTTGTGTCAATGGTTCTATATATCATTCCAATCATGGTTGTCGAGTCTAAGTATCATTACTAGGATCCGCTTTAATATATATATTTCATTGTGGTATATTTATTGGTCCTATTATGTCCAAGTTTTAGTCACCAATGTCCCATGTCTCAAGTGTCAAATATAAGGTTCTATTCACGTCCGCATCTTAGTCCCAATATCCAATAATTCGAGTCTAATGGTTCATCTCTAATCGTATCCATATTATCTAATGACTATATATATGTTTCTTTTGCTTCAAGCCTTATGTCCCAATCCATGTCTAAGTGTGCAAAGTGTTCATGAACTTAATATCCGAGTTATTAGTTCTATGTCCGAGCGACGTAGTTAGTTCAAAGTGTCCGAAGGTTCCAAGCTCCATGCTATCTAAGATCTAGGCGACTAATCCATACATCCGAGTTTATATTATTATATCCTATTGTTCTTATGTCCACGTCCAAATGTCAAGCTCACATATTATAACTTACCATATGTCGCTTCTTATCTAATTCATGTCCAAACATCCAAGTTAAGGTTTATACAATACTAATTATCTTATGTTTTGGTTTTAGTTCGCTTCTACGTTCGGTTCGTCATATTGCTCGTCAAAGTCCCACACGCGTTATATGTATAAATAAATATATAAATATAATAGTCTAATTGTCGAGTTCGGTTATACCTATCGCTCAACTTTGGCTCGGATTTGACCCGGTTGACCATCCAGTTGACCTGTTGACTTTGGTTGACCAACTGTTGACTGGGTTGACTTCTGTTGACCGCCTGTGGAACCATTTCTGGACTTGACCCGAGTCCCTGAACAAACCAACACCTAAACTCTACCATTACCACCTGCCGCCAAGGGCTTCCCTTGTCACCATTACCACAGCCAGTCACCAACACCAATAACCACCACAGAACCATCACCTAGAACCCAATCTTCACCCTCGACAACCACCAATGACACCCCTGTGTACCGCTCGTTAACCACCAAACCTTCAATCGTTATTATTAGGCATTAATAATAGAGAATCAAGATGGTTTGGGGGTTTTTACCTCAGGTTGGTCTGGGAACAGAGGCGCCACCGCTGGAACCACCAAGGTCGATCGGAGACCCACCTGTTGCTTCTCCTTCCTCTCTTCTCCACCAAGCTTTTCTTCTGCCTCTCTCTCTCTCTCTCTGCGTCTCTCTCCCTCCATCGATCTCTGTCAATCTCTCTCTATGGTAATAATATCATTGGAGCAAGCTTGGTTGAGGGTGTCGGGATCGACCGCCGGAGGAGGAGGAACCTCCGGCCCCTCTCTCTCTAGTTCTCTCTCTAGCTTCCATCTCTCTCTAACTCTATAATATATGAATCAGTTAAAGGGATGGGGGTGTCGTTGGGGCTGCTCGGTCGCCGGAGCTCCGCCTCGGGCGGAGGAGACTTCCGGTCTCCCTCTTTCTCTCTCCCGGTTCACTCTCTCTCTCTACAAGTGTGTGTGTGGTGTGGGAAACTGAAATGTTCAGATGTGTGTGGATGGTTTTTAAAGAGTTTAAGTGTGTGTGTGTGTGTGTAATGTTATAAGAGTTCCATGGGGCACATGGTACTCATGCCATGTGTCCCATGGTGACTAATCATCACTATTGGGATCGGGTTTGGGTTCGTTTCGCGTATCGGCTCGGTCTCGTAACGTGTATTTTACTAATATTTTACATATTAAATGGTTCGGTTTTTAGTTTCGCACCTAACCGGCCCGCTCATTAAATATTATTACTCGAAAAAAATTTGGGGGTCGGTGCCGGGTTGTTACAAAGGAGAAGCCGCATCCAGTGAACAAATGCATAGTCGATTCTTGACCCGCTTGACACAAAACACACGAGTCAACCTACAAAGAAACACCTCGTTTAGTGTAAAGCCCTTAGCCAATTTACAGAAAACGTGCAACGGAGATACCAACCGAAAAATTCATTTCTTTTAAAAACAACCTTGGATGTTTAGAACCCAAATCTACTAAGTATTTTAGGTATTACATCTTTTAAATATGTTCTATTACATTAAACGTGACCCATCTATATCACGTTATGTGGTCGTGTCCACGTACAATCCACCTCCTCGCTCGACCTCCATCCTTTCCTTTGCTCTATTAAGTAGACATGACAACCTGCGATCACCAAATAACCGTTTCGTTAGTTCATTTAGTGACTTAATGCACATTACTCATAATGTGGAAATAATATCCATTGATACTCCATGATCTCGTTCCAACGCCTTTTTGCAAGTTCGGGTGTGGTACCCCGAACCGAACCTGCTAGTCTCATGCATTCATATTTTCATACCTACACCTTCATTACCAATCTCATAACAAAGGTTAATAACCCCACAATTTTAAATAAGCATACAATTCCCTCATATAATCCCACAATTCATACAAGTGTGACACCCTAGGAAAATCCCACATCGGCCGTGGCCAAGAGAGATCCTTGATTCATAAGTAATGTCTTGCCTCTTAAATCACCAACGCGTTTTGGGGCTTAATGTTAGTGGATGAGAGGAGAACTCCACAGTTAAGCGTGCTCAGGTGGGAGCAGTTTCAGGATGGGTGACCTCCTGGGAAGTTTCCACCGGGGCACCCAAAAACAAATCCGTGAGCTCTGGGAGGGCAAGGCGGACAATATTGGTGGTGAGAGGGGCCGGGTGTTACAGATGGTATCCCCATTTTTGCTTCCCTTTCCATCCTTCCTTGATTCGTCTCACGCGGATCCATCCGAAGTTGCATTTTTCCTATTATAAGCTTCCTAACATGCCTTAGCATCCTTACTAACATTCCATCATTTCATGATTCCCATTCTACTTGCACACATAAATACATGTTAAGATTCATTACCCTAAATGGAGTAAGAATCACTTACCTCAAGTCTTCCAAGTTCATGCTTGTTTACTTGCCTCCTCTTGACCCATTAGCTTCCCATGCTTGTGTCCATCACTCCTATCCTTTCATATCATCATGTCCACATCATTGTTAGCATACATGCTCATTCATAAAACAATCATATCCAACTCATGTATTACATTGACTTGCATAGGTCAATTTCTTAATATGCATAAACATAGCTTCCCACTCTTTTGATTCATCATTCAAGCGATTAAACTTAACATCGTATATATCACATAACCAAGCTAATGTGTCTCACACGGAATCCTCAATCTCACAATCATGTTAGAACACATACCACATTATTTCCACATCAGTTGACTTTCCAGAAAGTCAACTTTCAACAATACAAACTTTTTTCTAACAAACATATGCCCATATTGTTATGCTAGATCGTATGAAATTCATCATAAACATCATATTCCTATCTCATTAACATACAAGATCATTCATCATACCAATTGACCAACACATGGTGTGCATCATGATATTTAAGCATAGTGTATATACTACTAATGCATACTTCTTACAAAATCCTACAATCAACTAAGTCCCCACGTGATTACTCTCTAAGACACAATCCTCATGTTAACCTACTATCAATTGTATCCATTATCATCCTACTTTCATACTTGTCCAATCTTGCTTACAATTTCACAAGTTAAACTACTCTAGACATTACATCAAACACTTGGTGTGAATACAACATTTAAAGCACAATGTACAAGCATTTCATGCATACTTTCATAGCTCATAACATAAATCATCCTATTTCTTCCCTACAGTACATACCATTCATTCAATAGTTATCAACATAGCAAATCATCACTTTCTTTCCAATACATTCAATAATTAACCAAGAATGGTCTTGGATTACACCAAGACCAATACCCACTTCCAACATAGGTGTAAAACAATCTATTTAGCACATGAATCAAGCATAACCTTCTGTATTTTCATGAATTATGGTTCCTTTAGTGTCTATCAACATCTAGGAACCTCCATCCATCCTTGATTCACGTTTTCACATAAACCCTAGATTTTCATCAATTACAAAAACAAACATAACAGCATAATTAGTCAAATTAAAGGTACCTTGGTGTATATAACACCTTATATGACCCATATTTGGCTTCATGCACCATCTTGGCTTATACTTTCTCTTGATTTGGAACTATAGGTGGAGGAGCAAGGGTTTGGTCTTGGGTTCTTCTCTGATGATCGACATACACAAGAAAGTGTATGTTGACATCTTACTTCCCTTATCTTTAACCCATTGCTTTGCTCCTTGTCCAATCCTAGTCCCTTTAGTTCATCTAAATGCCTTTTGTTATCAAAACTTAATCAACCAAGTTAGTTTCTAGTGTCTTTTTCCCATTATATAGATAATAACATTCAATAGGTTATTTCCATATTAGAACATAACCATCATTCTTATCATCGAAACTCCGTTTTAATATTTGTTAATCACACCTAATGGTGTAATTAAGTAAAACGGATTTTTGGGGCGTTACATTTAGCTAACTCCACTCGAGTAGGAAGACGATCTTTGACAGCTCTCCAAACCATAATCTTGCACTTCAAAGGGGCCCATCCTTTCCACTTTATAGCCGGAGTCATAGGCGTGCTGTAGGTTGAAAGCAGAAGTTTCTTAGCTGAGTTAACCGAGAATCAGCCTTCGGAGTCAGCTTTCCATCTCCACACATCGCTACCCCCTCTCCAATGGAACTCATGTATGTCTTCGAGCAGGCTGAACAGCTCCGTTACAGCATCACTTGAGGACGGGCTGCACCTCCATCCCTAATTGAGAACTTTAATCCCATCCTCAATCCGTAAACGATCACTGACAATAATCCATTTATTGGATTCCAATCTAAAAAGATTAGGGTATATCAGACGGAGAGGACAATCACGCAACCATGTATCTCCCCAAAACGTAATCGTCGCCCCATTGCCCAAAGAATTGATTACACTGTTACTGTGGTTTACCATTGGTACCAATTTTTACAAATGTTTTCAGCATTAGTACTTGGTGTTTTCTTTAACGGAGCATATGTTTATTAATGGTGAAACTATATGTAGAATTAATTATACGGTTAACACTTGTGCGGTACGTACTAACGGTCAAACCATTTGTAAATTTGATACCAATTATGTAATGTTCAATAAATAATTATGAGAATGGTACATGGGTAAACCATAAATACTAACCGTGTAATTAATTAATTATTAGAATAATAGGAATTTCAGGAAATTTTGTTTTTTTAGAGCAGGAAGGATGGAATGAGTGGATGGGTGTGATTGTGAGCGAGAGTAGCCACATTATTCTAGGAGTAATGGATTTAAATAGTCATAACTATTGGCTATTGGCCAATAACAGTCCAAACTACGAAAATAACCATTAGTGGTCCCAACTTTCAGACATTTTGTGTGACACCCGGCATATTCAGGTTAATACTTTTTCAAACATATAAGTCTACTTTAGCGAAAAACATTTATTAACATACTTAACTGGGTCAGTTGAGTCAGGTTACATTACGTATTATCCAGGTTTCAATGATTCGGATGAATCATTGGGGTTATCTTATGCACACACGAGTCTTGAGTCTCGTTGTTGGTGAATTACATGAATTGAATTAAGTGATAAACATAAATTGATCTGTATATGTTAGATAATATGCAAATACATGTTTAAATGGTGTTTATATGATTATACATGCTTAACATGTGTTATGATTGCATGTTCATGTGTTAGAATGTGCTAACATGTGTTAAAACGCGTTTAAACGACAAAATTACAAAAGCTGGAATTTGGGGAAACTGGTTCGACCTCACGAAAGTTCGAACTAGTCAATTGTCATTCATTCGACCACTGAAGGTCACTCATTCGACCCTTGCAGAGTGTGAATGAATTGGACTATAAATACCATACTTTGCCACTTTTTCATCATTTCACAAACCCTAAATGCCCCAAAGTGCTCTCTCTCAACCTTAAACCTGTAGGGAGGAGTTTTTGACCTTGTTTTTCAGATCCAAACATAAAAGCACCTTCTACATCATAAACAAGAGAAGATTCAAGTTGTTTTCTTGATCTAAAACCTTTTTAAGCATTTTTCATTCTTTTTTATCAAACCCCAAAGGTCCAAATCTGATCTAAGGAAGTTTTCATGAATAAAAACGTTTCTAACATCTTTCTAAACAAAACCTTATCATTAATAATGAGTTTTTATGCAAAAATACATGTGTTAATGATGTTTAATGAGGTGTTACGTATTTCTTGATGATTAAATGATGCATAGATGATATAACAATGATCTAGGAATGTTATAGACGATGGTTTATGATTATTATAGGTTACAATTGATGATTGATGATGTTTTGCCCATTTTGGGGATTTTGTGTTAGATCTAGGGTTTGTTCATGATAGTATTGTTGATGAAATGATTAGGGGTTTTCATATACATGATAATCTGAGTATATTGATTTGATTATTAGATGATTTTGATAAGTTTCCATTTTGGGTAAAGTTTACATGCATTGATGTGATAGTTCCATATTTTGCTATTTTGGGAAAGTTGTAAAACGGACTGATTTCGGAATAAAATTGATAGGGTTTTGTGGGGATAGGTTAATGATAGTTGACTGCTATGATTTGTGATGTTTCATGATGTTTTCGGACTGTTTAGATGCGATTTGGTGCGTTTTATGAATTGTTGCAGCCTTGAGGTCGAACCAGAAGTTGGTTCGACAAGTCGTGAGGTCGAACCAACATTTTCAAGGTCAAATGAACTTCATTTAGGTCGAAGGAACATGAATTTGGTCGAATAAACATGTGTTAGGGTCGAATGAACATGTGTTAAGTCGAATGAACATGTGTTTAGGTCGAATTAACATATGTTAGGTCGAATGAACTTGTGTAAAGGTCGAATGGACATCAAATGGGTTGAACCAGGTCTTATATGGGTCGAACCAGTCATTAAACTTGCTGATTAGACCTTACAACTTCATATGTGCGATTTTTGATGCAAACTAAGTGTTTTATGCTTGAACCTTATGTGTAAACTATATGTACTTGATTAATTTATGTAATGGGTCACCAACGGGATGTCGGGTCTGTCTGGTATCCGGGTCAATAGTCAAACACGTTTTCAAACATACTTAGTCATGATCTGGACAATCGGTGACTAGTTAACCTAAGGGTTATTAGTCAAAACACTTATGCAAAATTTTATGATAGATCGCCGACATTTGGAACTATCAGGTTGTGTCAGTTTTACTCTTTTTGAAGAACGCAAACTAAGGTGAGTGTCACAGCCCCATTCTTTACTGTTTTCATACTTTTGGGGGAGAAACATGCGGTACAAACTTATGAACTTTTAGACCAACATATTACATTATATCACATGGATACTTAGTGACATTTCTTTATTGGTACAGACCTCTCAAACTTTAGTGAACCATTAATATGTGGATACATAGCGGGGAAAGTGTGAATAGATCTATTAGGTCTAGCAAGCCCCACTCGGGCCAATTGGAGGTCTGTGGCGGGTGCATATTTGTCCTACCAAACTTTACGGAACCGGGTTATGAACCGGTGACAGGTATAGAGGCATTCTAACGTTCGGCAGTGGTTCACGACACTATAGTATCATGTAATCATGTCTAGCTAGCATCAGGTATAGATGTAAGGATTGTTGGGTCTGGTTTACAAACGTTACAAACTTTTACAAACTTTATCTATGTGACTCATTGGCACTGTATGTGTTGACTAACATTGCATGTAGCAGGGAGTTTTAGGAGCACTGGGGTCTCACTGCGTCTCATTGGGTCTTGCATGTTTTTGAACTTTGTTGGTTAAACTACTTACTTTTAAACTTTGGTTTTGTAAACTTGTTATGCTTCCACTGTCTGGTTTTGGTTATGTAAACTTCTAACTGCGTGGTTGGTTTTACTTCGTCATTTTCATTACATTTAGTTGTCGTTTATTGTGACCGTTAACTTGGATCCTGATATGTCACGCGCCTCGTGGTAAAACCCCGCAAGTGGAATTTGAGGGTGTGACATTTTGCTCCCAATGGACCCCCTGTTAACTCACACTAACGTCGTTAGCGCCTGAAACTCACAATTCTAGGCGATTTATTCACCGGGTTTGAAAGAGGCATAGGAAGCGTCTCTTCAAACCCGACGATGTTAGTTTTTACGTTTTCGCTTTTTTGGATTTTTAGCTTGTAGTTTTTAGACTTTACGTTATATCTTTGTGTCTTTTATGTAGCATTGTGTCTTTTTATTATTTTTATTATTGTGTCATTTTTGCGCTTCGTTGTATCTTTTTCTGTTGGTTCAAGAGCAATTGCATGAATACAAACAAAAACAAGCATGACACAAAGGCTTGGCTCTTTTATTACTGATCAACTGAAAAGTGAAGTACATCAAATGAAAATGACTCTACTATAAATAAGAGAGCAACCAAACGGTAACCATAATACTAGGACTTAACCCAACAACATAAACGAAAACAATTCAAAAGAAGACCACAAAAGTAGGTAGACTTTAACCACCAAAAGAGAGAGCCAACTGCATGCCATGCACATGCATGGCAACCTAAGTTTGAATCAGTTTTCAACATTTTCTTTAGCATTATGTTATATTTTGTTGTATTGTGCTATATTTTGTGACTTATTGTATCATATCTCATGATATATTGTGTGTTTTATATCTTTTTTATCATTCTCATTTTTTTTACACTGTCTAATTTGACCCATGAATTTAAGCCTAAGCATAAAATAAAATCATTGATCTATTTGTAATCATTAGGTACTTATGATTTGATTTAAAATGCCAATTATTACAAACTCTCATGTATCGGAGTATATGAAAGATATAAAACTTAATTTTTTAATAATAGACATATCAAATGACGGTGCACACAGTTAAAAATTCACATGACTTAGGGTTTAATACGGTTCATCTATGTTAAAAACGCTTTCAAATAAAATTTAATAAGGGCTCCTATCATTTCAAAAAAATTCATACATGTAATATTAATAGAGGTATTATACTATGCACATATAGGATGTCTTATAAATTGGTATAAGACACGGGTTGTTAAAAAAAAAAAAAGATGTCTTATAAATTGGTATAGTTTTTTTTGAACGGCCAATTGGAATCACCTACGGACTACTGGAGTATCATCGTGTCACCAGTATTACCACGTGATCATATTCCACCACCAAGTCTCCAATTTAAGAGGAAACTCATTATTATGAGAAAACCCCGTTGTAATAGAAACCTATAAATTGGTATACTATTTTACTTTTTAAATATTCTGGTCTCAAAATATTATTATTATTATGCTTGTGAGTCAGTGATGAGGAAAGATAGGGTCCAAGTAGAGTCTTTGTCTGACAGACTTTTCACACAACCCGTGTAAGATTAAACCAACTCTCAATTCTCTTTCTCTTCCCCTCTCTCTCCTCTTCATGTTTCTCTCTCTAAAATAATATTCTCTTCATGTGTGTTTTTTCATCAATCAAGATTCAAACAAAACTCTAACCTTCACAAAGATCTACGTCATATTTTCATGAACAAAACTTCATAAACTTAAGTTAACTCCATCCACTTAAGATCCATCATACCTACATCTTCATCTTTGCTTTCAACAAACCTACCATACATCATCTGTTCATCTTTATTGATCTAGCTAGCTTTTGTTGATTCATCTTTGTGTTCTTGATTAATACCATCATCTTTCATCCAATACCACAAGACATGTCTGGTGAAGATCTTATATCATCTCCTTCTTCTCTTTCTGCTTTTATTCAAGACCCTCTTGCAAACCCTAACCCTAATTCTACAAATTTATCTAAACGAAAGCGAAATCTCCCCGGTACACCAGGTAATTAACTTACTATCATCGCGTTTATTCAAAAACTTTACATATCAAAAAAGGGTATTTTTTTATACCGGAAGCAGTCTCTCTGTCCTTTTTAGATTGACAAAAGATTTTTTTCTGTTCCACCATCGTCAGACCCTACAAATAGCTTTTTGTACCAGTAGTATTAATTCTACTGAGTACGTTTATCTATTTGGTATTTGTTTTTCACCAACTTTTTTATGTGTAGATCCAGAAGCAGAAGTGATAGCCTTATCTCCAAGATCTCTAATGGCAACGAATCAATTCGTGTGCGAAATATGTCACAAGGGTTTCCAAAGAGATCAAAACTTGCAACTTCATAGAAGAGGACACAATCTTCCATGGAAGCTAAAGCAAAGAAACAAACTTGAAGTTGTAAAGAAGAAAGTTTATATATGCCCAGAGGTAAGTTGTGTTCATCATGACCCGTCTCGAGCTCTCGGAGATCTAACCGGAGTTAAGAAGCATTTTAGCCGAAAACATGGAGAGAAGAAGTGGAAATGCGAAAAGTGTTCGAAGAAGTACGCAGTTCAGTCAGACTGGAAAGCTCATAGCAAAATTTGTGGTACTAGAGAGTACAAGTGTGATTGTGGAACAATCTTTTCTAGGTAAAGTATATATATGTTCTTAAGATTTCTAGATTTTGTTTTGATTAAAGTTGCTTGCATTAATTAGATCATAAAGATCCCTAAAAGATCCATAAAATAAAATGAATGTTTATGAATTTGCATGTATAGGTAATTAATTTTATATATGATGTTTGAATAATGAATACCATAAGGTAAATAGGGTAGGTATTATATATTATTGATCAACAATTTATTAACAATGTATAAGAGTTGCAAGAAAAAATGTTTACCACTTAAACATAACCTAATTATAATACCTAACTTGGATGTAGATAATTGTAAAAATGTATGTTTTTTTAAAGGTTAATTTTTTTTTAATCCTTAATTCCGTTGTTTTTGGGACTTAAACCCAAGACCTCCCACAACATAGGTGTTTTAAAGGTTAATTAATATATATTTTTAATTAGTCATAACTAATATATTGTGTCTAATATATGGAAACACAGGAAAGATAGCTTCATAACGCATAGAGCATTTTGTGATGCGTTAACCGAAGAAAATTCAAGAATGGGTTCATTTCCAATCATGTCAGGTAGCGCGAATCTCAATTTTCGACATGACTTGATGACGATGAATGGTGGTGGCAGCGGTAATGGGATGCGGTTTCCGGGGATGTTAGGAGTTAATATTGATCCGAATTTGGAGAAGCCAAGATTACCAATTTGGTTAGACCAAAATGGAAATGAACCACATTTGGAAAACCCTAGTAGTGCTTCATTTTTGGGGTCATCGAGTTCGAACAACAACAATAACAATAATAATAACAATGGTGGAATGCTGCCACTAGAAATGGTGCAATGGTTGAATGGGAGCCAAGAACCGATGGCAGGACCCTATTCGGGATTGTATATGAAAGAGGAGGAAGGGGGGAAAGGGGAAATGCAATTCAATTCTATGTATAATTACACTACTTCAACCGCGGGTACACTACAACCTCCAGGTCACATGTCAGCAACCGCGCTATTACAAAAAGCGGCTCAAATGGGGTCAACAAGAAGTACCAATTTAGATGATACTACCGGGTTTGGGCTCATGAGTACAAGTCTCTCGAATTTTGATTCGTCGACTCATGACCACAATGGGGATGGATTAATGATGATGATGAATTCGACGCCTTCAAAGCGAATTAATGGAAACGGTGTAAATGAGTTGCATGATTCGGATTTGACTAGAGATTTTCTTGGTGTTGGAGAGAATGAAAGAAGATCTTTTAATTTGCAACAAAAAATGTTCAAGTTTAATTCCTCAATGGAGAATTAAAGCAAATGATATGATCAAGCATAAAATAGGGATGATAATGTGAGATAAGGAGAAAGGTAGGTGACAAATGAAGAAAAGAGACAAAGGAGTCACAAGAGGAGAATAATATTGCTGGTACAATGAGGTGGAGTTTGTATGCATGTTATTGTAGCAGAAAAAAAAAAGGTTTTATTTTAAGAAACTTGTCTCTGTCTAGTCTTTGCCTGGTTGTACAACTTTTGAAACAGTTTACTGTTCAGTCTGTGACCTACTCTCTTCTCTCTTTCTAGAGAGAGAGAAGGAAAGGTAATGACAAGGTTATGACTCATTTTGTATTATAAGAACTTATATAGTATGCATCACTGATGTAATTTAAAAGTTGAAACAGGAAACTATTTGTTTCATTATGCTTATAATACTTAAGTTGCTTATCATGTGGTCATTAATTTCATGTGCCAAGGCAAATAATGATCATGTGGAGGTAGATTTGTCAAATCCAATAACTTTAAGTTCGGCAAAAAATGCAAATTCTAAACCCAAAACCATAGTCTTCACTCTTTATAGCAACATAAGATTATATGCAATGAGAAGCCCATGGGCGTCCGTGGCTGAGGTGAGGCTAACGCGGAGGAGATAGGTGACAAAAACGATACATAAATTTACTTATATAAGCCTAAACCAAATAAGAAGAGCGGGTTGATATATTTTGATTATCCCAGGTGTACCCCAAAAAACAATGTGACTCTATTATGTCATATATATATATATATATATATATATATATATATATATATATATATATATATATATATAGCCTAATAGTGCTTCGTTTTTAATTGCTAGTAACCGAGCACACTACAAGAAATTCGGGCAATAGCGACGACGTCGCCGCTATTACTCAAAATCCGTGTGACAACTTCAAGAAATAGATCTGGCCGTCAGTTGACAAAAGAATCCAAGGGCTGGGATTAAATAGTACAAAAGAGCAATAGTGGCAATCTTTTTCATCATTAACATGCATGATAGAAATTTTATACAAAACAATTATATGTATAAATCTCTAATTAAAAAAAGGTTTTAGATCTTCTATATATAAAAATGAAAATTTTCATATGCAAATTTTTATTCATAAAATATGGTACGTACGGCTTAATATTAAGCTAGAGATTACGCACTCACTAGAATACCAATGATTGGAGAAAATTCTTGTATAATTATCATACCCAAATAGGGTTTGACATGTGACATGTCATTATTACAAAAATTAGCTTAAACAAAGCATGACCAAATATTATTTAAAAGTTAAAGTACACAACCGCTAGTTTAAAAACCTCTTAAGTAATAATTGATTACACCGGTAAAAGTGATTGATATTTTATTATTTTAGGACCCCTTAATCCACTAATATTAACCACATATATACGCACTTCACACGAACGAGTCAATCGCCAATTATGTCATATAAGCAAAACAAACTAATAGCAAATACTAATAATTATCTAAAAATTGCAGATGAGCAAGTATTGTAGCAAATGCATTAGAATATACATAGCAAGCACATGAACAAGTCCGGTTGTGTTAAATGATCATAAAAGAGTATTCTAGCGAGTACATGTTCTCATCATTGATTCAAATGTCACCATGTATCGATTACAGGGGACGTCGGTCCATGTATATTTAGATATAGTTGTTTCGGATAGGGAATTAATTAAAGATTGTATGAACGCTTGGTCCAGACGAAGGGCTGAGGTTTGTTCGGATACTAGGTCCACATAAGGACAGGTTTGGCAACGTTGATTCGGATGATACTCCACTGTTTCTAATAAGTTTACATAATTAATTAACTCGTATTAGTCACAATTTGGAAAGTATAATTCTATGTTTAATAATTAACTCTTTCATAACCTCCAACACACAATACCGATTACTATATTTGAGCAAAACTTTTTTTTTGTTTGATTATTACTGAATAATAATTGTGAGAAAATATTTTATTTTCCATGAGAAAATATTTTATTACCGAATAATAATTGTTTATTAGACATATTTTGAAGGAATTATTGAATACCAACATTATCATCACATGCAAGAGAAAATAGTCTTACATGTCCAATTTCTTTAGATGCATTATGAGTAATTTGAAAAACAACAAAATTATATTTTCCTTGCCTCCAAAATAAAACATTCGATATCTTCATGAGAGAGAGAGAGAGAGAGAGAGATATGTGTACAATCAATTTTTAAGTAGGAATGCTTCTTAATATGGCGATTAGATTATATTGTTGCTGTTAAATAAAAAGTTTATATTGTGTGTTGATGCTTTCTCTTGACAAGTGTTTCATAGTTTTGTTGGCTCTTATTATTGTTGATCAATTCTTGAACATAATACATAAACATAATAATAAATCAGATATGTACCTTATTAGCCAGTAACCATTGAGAGGGAATACTTCATGATCTACAGGATGATCGGGTTCCCGTTTAGGGTGTACAGTTAGGATGGCTTAAGGAGATCAAGGATCTCAGTTTTAGAGAGGAGGGGATGAAAGAATTAGGGTTGTGAGTAATGGTGTTTCATTAGCCTTTAACCTCTCCTAATAATCTCTATATATACACCCAAGGGGAAACCCTATTTAATGGTTCATTAAGGGTAATTACGTCCATCACATAAAGACCAGTTAAACCAATAGGGGTATTTAGGTCATTGATCATTTATTAGATAAATGATTATAAGGGCCACATAATAGAATATATAAATATATTCTTACATTCTCCCACTTGGCCGAGTAATCATTTATTATGAGCATTAGATAAGCCTGATCAGGAGTTAACACTCATTTTAGTTTTAAACCCAGAAATGCAGCAGAGAAATACAGTCGTTGAGTCAGTTATTCAACTCAGGACCCCCATTAATCATACTGCACCCCAAATTTAAAACTTAACATTAGGATCATGACAAGTAAGCCCTTAACGTTAATTTGTATAATTAGTGTCTACACGTCCTTAGGCATGCATGAACGTATTTAGAGACAAACAAATATTAAACGGATGAGGAATAATTAATAATTAGTCATTCATAGTACAATATGCAGTTGTACATGGTCATTAGTAAAACCCATCTCAATTATAGGCCCTTAGAGAGACTTATGGGTGATAGACCTTTAGTTATTGGATCCATAAGCATATCATGAATGAATTCGATACAAATAATTAGTTTCCTCTACTTGTTCATAAAATAAGTGAATAATAAATTTCGTATCGAATTTCTAATGCAGCTCCACTCAAACTGTTACTGTTCGAGAAAACAGGGTAGCTGACTTTATCACAGTAAGTCTTCAATATAGAATTTAGATGGAGTTATTAATTATGAGTCTACTGATAAAATTCCAACAACATTTAGTGACAGCTGCGTTGTGATAAGCAACATATTATGTCATTATTAATTAGGTTGTTGTTAACAGTTCATTATGACTCCTCCATGAGATAAGTTTTGTCTGCTAAAATAAGGATATATCCCGAAGTTGACATATTGTTTTCTTTGAATACAACAAAGTTAGAATAAGAGTATTCAACTATTTTAAGTTATCACTTCTTCTTTAAATTATAGTCTCTCATTTCTTAGAGATATTGTAATATTTTATTAGATGCTTCACAATAATCTAGACGAGTCTAGTGTTAAGCAACATGAGCAATATCCAAACGAGCATAGACTTAAACTTACATAAGGCTTCTAATTAATGAAGCATAAGGTAATAATCTCAATTATCCTATTAGCCTCTAAAGGAGAGCAATGTTGTATGTTACATGTGTAAGGACCCGCTTAGAGACGAAACTAATGTCTCGTTGAGTCTATCTCGGTGAATTTTGATTCCTATAACATAAGAGGTATCTCCGAGATTCATTATATCAAAGTATGCGCGAACAATGATTTGACTAACGTAACATATACTTGTCAAAAGAATGTTATCTATATAAGGACAAGTTTGCATTAGTTGCTCCCACTCATCTTGAGGTAGGTTTATTAATCCACTTGGTACTTGATGAAAAGAATTTCATTATAATTTCATCATGTTTAAATGCTTGCATCAACCCATACATGGATTTCATTGACTTACAAACTAAGTGTTCTTGACCTTCAGTTTAGAACTTTCAGGTTATTTTATGAACATGTAGGTCAATGTTAGGGAAAGTTGTCTAATGTTCATCTAATGTAGCTCTTAAGTTATTATAAGCTACTAGAACAGTAATGATCCTCAAATAAACCTTTTGTAAGACAAGTAAAAAGGTTCTTTGATAATTTATTCCCTATGAGTATAACCCTCAGCAATCAATTATACTTTTAGTGTGATAACGTTTTCATTCGGATTCCGTTTAGTTATGAACACCTTTAGGTAATTCAACTAAATCCAAACGTTATTCTAATTCATGGAATCAAACTTGTCAATAATAGCTTTATCCCATTTAAAAGATTTAATTGATGCTGATGATATAATTAGAAGAGGTAGGATCGATAAACTTTCCAAACATCCATTTCAGCTTTAGTCAGGTAAGGTACTTAATCATCAAAGTTAGTAGGCCTTTTAGACCTAGATGACCTCCTGAGTTAACTATTGGGTTTATTAGGATACATATGCAATTTTATGAATTAGCTCTTGGTTAAATGCTTTCATTCTCAGGTAAATAAGGAGCAATATTAGTTTCTAAGTGTATAAGAGTTGGTGCAGTATGGTGTACAAGAGGTGTAATCGGAGTTAAATTCGGAGTAGAATTTAATGAGTCTCTCCCCCCCGCCTCTTGTACTTTTGGCAAGTCATGCTAAGGACTTTTACTGCTCCCACTAAACTTAGAAATCTTTAGGAACTTAGCATGCATGGGGTTTAAGATTGGAAGACCAATAGATTCTAATAGAGAAACAAGACAATAATGTTTATGTTAGTTTCTCTTATTGAGGATTACTTTAGTTTTAGTAAGAAATCTAAGTTCTTCCCATAGTTAGGCATCAAAGAAACTTTATTAGGAGTATCATTATATTCTAAGGAGACAAGTTATGTTGGAGCAGTGTCATATACAAGAGGTGTAATTTGAGATAAGATCAAAATTATCACTTCCCCCCACCTCTTGCAACTTTTGCAAGTTATAATTAGGACACTTAATACTCCCACTAATCTTTTAGGTCTCTGGGAACTCCATATGATAAGTTTTAGCGATGCATGTGAATGAGAATATTTCATATATTTTAGACTTGATTTCCTTATTGTCCAGATTTCAAAAAAAAAAAAAAAATTAAGGACATATTTAGAAGGAAACCCTTTAAGTATATATGAATTGATTTCTTTAAGACTTAGGTCCGTATGAAACAGATTATATACAAGTCGATATTTTTCTTAGCTCCACTAATGTTAGTTAATTATATCATGTGATGAAAACCCATTTATTCCTTTTGCCATTTAAAGTTAGGGCATTTAACACATGCTTTAAAGTCACTAAGAATGAGATTTAATAACAAATCATCCTTCATTAACCTATTCACGATTTCTCATGAAAAAATTTGGTCTCAATGGATTAAATGAATAGGTCTCATTATCCTTTGTTAAATTTTCATTTTCATGATAACAAAGTTGTGAAAATGTATGTATCATCTTGTTCTATTTTATAAGGTTTCTATTCAGATAATGACAACAATTAATATGAGAGTTTAAGTTAATAGTGACTTTGTTTTGGTCATAAAACTCATAACTGTCAAAGTGTGGCTTTAGTATTGATACTAAAATTCTGAGTAATCTCTAGAATATCGTAAGGCATCATAAAGCCTAATACAAAGATCAGTTATTGATGGTTCTTTCAACCTCAACAATAAATTTGCCACTTACTCTCATCTTAAGTATTTGTTGAAATCTGGTAAGGAAACGAATAGAACAAGACTCGACAATTATGTGTTAATTGGAATATTTATATCTGTGGAGTCAAATATCATTGATTTTCTACTACTTAACTTAGCCAGCTATCTCCTTGTCTTATGGATTGTCTCATTGCTTGTGCCTAGTCTAATGGCATAGTTTTGTAGTGAGACATCCGCTTGGAGAACTTAGAGCTGGAAGTAGTACTTGTATTTTGTTTCCGGGCTTTAAAACTATCCTCTCTATTGTAAGTTATCTTCCACTTTTAAGTTTTAGTGACAGTAAGGTGAATAACATCTAATTTTCAGTTTTAGGCATTTCTTTTTCTGTACGTATGTTGCTATCAACACACTCATTTTCCTTTGGTACTTCTGAGTGTTGTAGTTAATTCATAAAGCATCTAATCGTACTAATGGAAAAGTTATTGTATAACGCACTGAAAATCTTTATTGATTCCATGAATAAGCCCTTAGTTTAATAGGACATGTTATTCATTATTATGATGTATTCACGAATGTCACATAACCTTATTATTTGAGTTAGATTTATTGCATGCTTCTTTAAGAGTTCTATTGATTCTTACATAGAAACAAAATTAGTCTTAGGAATCTTTAATGGCTCCCCTGATAGCAATCATTAATTTGAGTTCTTGATTACCATAAGTGACATTATATTTGACTTATCCCACTTCTTAATGAAAATAAATTTTAGTTCATTAGAAAATTAGCAGGAGTGTCATGTCTTAAAGGATAATCAAGACTCAATAAGAGCAATAAGTTTTGGAATAAGAGTGGATTAGTTAGTTTGAGATATGACCTTTTAGAAGAACTTTAGAGTGATTTATGTTATGGGATATTCAAGTAAGGCAGACAAAAAAAATTAGGATCATTATATTAATGAAGGATCATTAATATGTGAGGATCATTGTTTTGATGAAGATGTGATAACATCTATTATAAACACCAAAATATAATAGATTAATTAAAAGTTCTACTTAAACAATAGCAAATCACCTTTGGGCAGAAGTGAAATCATTTAAGCATGATGTGCAATTAAGTGTAGCACATCACCTTTGGGCAGAAGTGGGACACTTAATTTATTAGGCACAATTTAGTTTTACAGGACACGAATGTAACACATCATCTTTGGACAGAAGTGAGACATTCTTGTTAATTAGGCAAAACTAATTTGGTATGCTTAGTTAGACTTAAATAACTAGGTTAAGGTAGCACATTACCTTTGGGCAGAAGTGGGACCTTGTAAGTGTTATCAAAGTGAAGCAAAATGTTTATTGATTTAGGTTTTGAAAACATATTAGTTAAGGTTTTTCAAAACTAATAAACTAATTAATAGCAAACCCCGAGAAAATTTTAGATTACCAGTTCTCGGGAAAGTAGGTTTAGTTCCCGAGAAAAGAGGTTCTCGAAAAAAAAATAGTTAGTTCTCGCAAACAAGGAAGTTCTCGAGAAAATGGTTAGTTCTCGAACTTGTCATAGTTCTCGATAAAAATTGAGTTCTCGGAAAAAACAATTAGTTCCCGGAAACAACAAGGAGGTTCTCGAGAAATAATTAGTTCTCGACCTTGTTCCTAGTTCTCGGAAAAACTTAGCTTTAGGGTTGCCTTAGGTTTTCGATATAAGTTAGGTTCTCGGTTAACATGTTAGTTCTCGAATTCCTAAGAGTTCTCGTATTCAGTAATGGTTTTCGGAATCAATAATGGTTCTCGAATTTAGTAAGAGTTCTCGGATTTAGGTTTAGGTCCTCGAATTTTAGGTTTTCGAAAACAGAAAACCGAGAACTGTTGGTTCTAGAACTTGAATCCGGAAACCTATATGAGAACAATCTTTCGAAAGAGTTAATCCGTGAACAATGTGTCCGAAACATATAATACCCATAAGTGCTATAATTTAGGGATTTTAGAAAATCCGTTTCAATTAATTTCGGGATTTCAGTATATCTCCAAAAGGTTTATAGAATTATGATAACCCTAAAAACTTGGAGATTAAGTTTGTAACACCCCAACCGATGGCGGAATCATCGAGGTGTCACGTAGTGACGATTGTTCAAAAGCACATGGTACTAAAATGTAAATATTATTGAATAATTTAAATTGTCTTACATGGATGAAATGGAAAAAAAAAATACAAAAGTCTGAACAAAACAGGAAATTTGAAATAAATTATTAAAAGCAAGCACTAAAATCCAATGCTATGGAACTAAGATCAAACTGCACCTGAAACATGTACAAAATAAGTTTTGTCAACATATGAAATGTTGGTGAGCATTCCTAGTTTTAGTATATATAGTAAGTTGGAAAATGTTATACAATTCAAGTGCAAAGCTACAGTGCAATTATGTAAACTATGTATCATACAAATGAGCGAAATCAATCCTGTGACTATATAATGTACTAAATGAACGACGGTGTACTTATCCAATAAATGGATAATAACTTAACAATAACCACGGATTCTCCGATGAAAAAGGGGGAGAATCAACCTAGGCGGGTTGTCAATCCAATAGCGCTATCCAATGTTAAGGTCGGCTTGTACAATGTTAATGATTTCACTAAGTACAAATGTATTCTACATGTAATGTCTAAGCGCATAAAGCACGTTTGTAAGCAAATGCACATAGTACTAGAATTGTATTGTAAAAATGTGAACTTGTATTTGTAATTTGTATAAGTGTACATGTAACACCCCAAAAATGAATAAAAGTAAAAAGGGGATAAGAAATACTCACATTCGCCAAATGACTAGATGACTAAGCGAGCGTGAAAATGCGAGCAATCCAAAGGTTTAACAATGAAACTAGTCCAATTTAGAAGAAAAGAAACCGAGTAGGAAAAAATATCAAGCTTCCAATTCGCCAATTACAAGAGCTTATAATCAAAGCTTCAAATGTAGAAGTAATATACTATAGAAGAAAGGTATGAGGGAGAGTTTAATCGAATTGAAACAATCGATTTAGAGGTGCAAAGTGTAATGGGTCATAGGTGGGTTTTTATACTAGTTTTGGATTCAAATAGCCATTAAAATTGGTCAACACAATAAAGTAAGGTTTTAATATAAATTGACTATTTGACTAGGACTTTGACTGTTTGACTAAGACTTTGACTATGACTTTGACTAGGAATTTGACTAGGACTTTGACTGTCTCCGCGGACCGCGAGAGCAAAAAAAAAAAGTCTTTTTTTTTTCTAATTTAATCAATTTTAAGTTTCGGACTTGTTTCCTTCTGTTTCTAAATTGTTTTAGGACCGAAAATTAAGGGCTTTGAGTATCAAGGTCCGAAACATACGTGCTCGGGTGTAGATGTGAGTATAAAACGTGCATAATTTTACTTATAAAAATTATAAGTTTTATTAAATTGTGAATTTTGGTCCTATTAAAATACGAGGGTTAAAAATGAAAATTTTGAAATAGTTGAGGAACCAATTATGCACATTTATGAAAAGTGAAGGGTGCAGGTTGTCACAAAGTTACTCCCAAAATTTTAGGAAACAGATTTTTTTAATCCTAGTTGTAACCAACTTATAGCGATTTTCATCAAAATAAGGATGAATTTTATGAACAGTCCTTATAACATACAAGAACCTTTCATACTAATTCTCTAATTTATCATTAAAGTTTCCATTAATAAAAAAAAACACTTTGATTGATTTTTTTTTCTTTCGTGATTAGCAAATCTGACAAAAAAAAAATAAAAATCACAGAACCCTTATTGATTTTATTTATTATTTGTGGGAACCATTATTTCACAAACCCAATAATAATTAGGCATACCATTAATTGACGAAATCAAAAAACATTGATAAAATAAAATCGTCACTGTTATTTTAATATGAATCGCCGCCGTTACACATTATTTAAGAATACATTCATATATTCTGTAGTATTGCGGCTAACATAATTTTTTTTTTTCATTCCGGAAAAAATAAATTATATGATAGAATTGATGTAATCAACATATGTTCTGATACCACATGTTGATCAATTCTTGAACATAATACATAAACATAATAATAAATCAGATATGTACCTTATTAGCCAGTAACCATTGAGAGGGAATACTTCATGATCTACAGGATGATCGGGTTCCCGTTTAGGGTGTACAGTTATGATGGCTTAAGGAGATCAAGGATCTATAACCTTTAACCTCTCCTAATAATCTCTATATATACACCCAAGGGGAAACCCTATTTAATGGTTCATTAAGGGTAATTACGTCCATCACATAAAGACCAGTTAAACCAATATGGGTATTTAGGTCATTGATCATTTATTAGATAAATGATTATAAGGGCCACATAATAGAATATATAAATATATTCTTACAATTATATTACGGCGCATGCCAATTTTTTTTAGAACGCTTAACTCACATAAATAATTCTACTTCTAAAGGTATTTTTTTTCCTTGTTAAAAATATATTTTATATTTTTCCTTTTAATTAAATTAGCATCTTCTTATTTCATTTATCTTTTATATATGTGGGATCCTATATGGGAAAGTATCCAATCTTCAAGGGCTAGAGATGGGTGCCCCTTGTATGCCACCTATGTCTCCAGCCATCTTCGCATTCTTGATTCCAAATCTTCATTTAAGGGGCTCTTTACTTCTCTATTGAGATTGCGTGATTTCTCATTCTTCGGCGGTAATTCTAGCCAAGGAGACCTTTTTCATTCGTTGACGACACACACAAAAAAAAAGTCTTTCTTAAGTGTGTATTTAATCTTCTTGTCTTCTTTGTTCAAGCTCTTCTTCAACAACCAATTTGTCTTCGTTTGTAATCTATATATATGCCGACATCAATAAAACTATACCATTGTCTACATTGGTCTACCACCAGAGTAGAACCCTTAACTTCATTGGAAATGACACAATTCCATCACATTTTGGTACTGCTAGGCTTTAAAGTACTTTGGTTCATGGGTTTCGGTATGCTCTAGTAAATAAATGGAAAAAGAAATGTCACGTGGAAAAAGGCATTAGGGGCGACCCCTTAGAGGGTTTTAGGCACCAAGCTAATATGACAGGACCTTTAGGGACGACGACTATCATCCCTAAAGATCCTGTCGCCCCTAAAGCCCTATTATTAGGGGGCGACAGGCGTCGCCCCTATTATTAGGGGGCCCCACTCTGTTGTAGTGAGGGGTTTAAAATCGGATCTTACATTGCTCACTAGTACTAATTAGTTCTAGGTACCAAGCTACAAAAATTCTCACTAGTACTAGTATTACCCACAAAGATTATTTTAAGTAACACAAACCACAAAAATAGAAGGAAACATAGATGGCCTATGTATTGAAAATCTCTAGACAAATAAATTTCTCTCGTTTAAACTTGGAACTCGACATTCACAAAGAACTCATGAAATTTAGCAAAAAAAGTAGTAATTATGTGAGATTTTTTATGAAGATCTATGGATTTTGACAATCATACCCGATTTTTGGAAACTTTTCTTAGCGTAGGAGTTTGATATATTTTGATGTAGCAGAGAATGAGAGAGATTAAATGGTTTGCTTGATTAGATCATGTGTAATGGCTAGTGAATTGGGTGTTAAAGGCCAATTTTGGTGCCCCATTAACCCAAGAACACCGCTCCCCTCCATGTTAAAGGGGCGTTAACCTGCCCCAAGCGAAATATTTCGCGTAGGTGAATAATTTGATGGGCCAATCATTTTCTGCCAAGTGTCCAAAGCAATGAAGGCACCAATCATTTTTTTTTTGTTTTTATTTTTTAAAAATGCTCATTTCACCCACCAAATTTCACCCACCATTACACCCTTGCCTATTTCAAGCCCATTTCACTCACCAAAGTGGCCCCACATGCCAAGTGTCAAAAAATGTCACTTTCACCCACCATTACACATGGTCTTATTGTTGTAACATCTATAATAAAACTAGAAATTGTTTTAGTCTTGTGGTCGAGCATGCATATCCCATGATAATACGGTTGTTGTAATTGTTGTTATCCATCTTCTATGGTGTCATGAGTTACAAGACTCCTGAGTCACATGTGGGCAATTAGGGATGGCCTACCAAGTACAAAAAATAACATATGGGATACTACTAAACGACGAGTTGGGCTGATAATTAAGGGGTTGGCAGCGTCTATTCCAACCGGAGATGCGGAGAAAAAATTAACTGAGTATGGGAACCCGACCCAACAGAAACTGTGTATATATCGTGTTCGATTCCGTAACAGACCCTACCTGTCTGGTTGAAACCTATGGGATGCTCAACGTGAAATTAAAAAACAAAAAACAAAACCCAGTTATCATTTGGTGTTGATAGAATGATTACGAATGTTACTTTTACTCTAATTTACACAATTTAATCTATAGTTTAGATTAATGACACGGACGTTTTCTACCCCGGCGGTCCATTAACGACCCAGACTATTTTCACTCGAACAGGCATATTAACAACCTGAACCGTTTTGATTCAACCGGGCCAGTTAATGACCCAGACCGTTTTGACCCGACCGTCCATTTAACAACGCTGATCGTTTCGACCCGACTGGCCCGTTAACGATCCAGACCGTTTCGACTCAAATGGGCCCGTTCACGACCCAGACCGTTTTGACCCATCCGGGCCCGTTAACAACGCGGACCATTTTGACCCGACCGATCCATTAACAACATGGACCGTTTCGAACCAATCACGCCCATTAACGACCCAGACCGTTTCGACCAGAACGAGCCCGTTAACGACCCGCATAGTTTTGACCCAATCGGGCCCGTAAACGACCCAGACCGTTTCAACCCAACCGACCCATTAATGACCCAGACTGTTTCAACCCGACCTGAACCGTTAACAACCCGGATCGTTTTGACCTGACCGTGCTCGTTAAAGACCCAGACCATTTCAATCCGACCAGTCCGTTAACGACCTGAATGTTTTTAAATCGACCAGGTCTGTCAACAAATGCAAAACATACAATCGTTCGTTGTTAATGACATAGATTTCTATCGGGAATCAAAGCTTTTGGTGTTAGGTGAGTTTTAATTTAGATTCTTAAGTGGTTATCTGAAAATACCCATCTTGACTCATTTCCTTTTACTGACATACCCATCCTAACTCGTTTTCTTTTTCTGATATACCTATCTTGACTTACTTATTTTCAACATTTAAAATTACTCATCTTAACTCTTTTAAAAATTATACTAAACCCAATTCAACCCATAAGTTCAAATTTTTAGCTCAAAACAACCCTAACCCAACTGGGTTTAATTTTTTTATTTTTTTAACAAATTTTTCAAACTCAACGGCAACTTTTTAATATTTATGATATTCTTTTTTTTTTCTTAATTAATGACGTCTTTTTTCATGGAAATTTAATGCACATGAATGGCGTAGCATACAAGGGGCAAGAGGGTCGCCCGACCCCCCGAAATTTTAGCTAAGAAGTTCCGATTATATAATATCCGTATAGAATTTTGTTGATATATACAGTTTCGACCCCCCGTGACCAGTAACTTCCGACCCCCGGTCGGAATTCTCAAGCTTCCCCACTTGTGCACATAGTTCTTTTAAATTATTAAATCATAGTATATGTAGTTCTTATATTAATTTATTCAGATGATAACATACCTTGTTATATATTCAGATTAATGATCATTTACGCAAAACAAAACATTACAAATGACGTTGGGCTTAGTAAATTAAATGGATCATTGGGCTGAACCGCTGACGTGCTGAAGCTGAGCTAGTGATTTTTGTGACCACCACGCCGAAATATAAAAGCAGTTGGATCAAATAACATACATAAAACATATAAGGTATCTGAATGGAAAACATATAAGGTATCTGAATGGGCAAGCCTAAAACCACCATCGGCCCAAAGCATGCACCGACTCTTAGAAGCGGTTTGTTTTAGCTCTTAATGCGACATATGTCTGAATTGATCAGACATGGTTCATTCAGACTGTTTGTTTCGTGAACATATGTCTGAATTGGTCAGACATTTGCCACTGAATGGGTAAACATTACACTGAGTGTTACTGGTTCAGACCTCTTATTGGTTCAGCATTTTCCGATTCAGAAGTTGTCTAACAGCTCCTTACTCTAGTAGTCTAGATCTCAAGTTTGATTTGGGCAGCATTTCGGTTTCGGTCATGGGCCCGGTATGAGCTCATTCCTAGCTGAAGGAAGTAAACAAATTATATTATATTATATATATATTAGTTTTAAAACTTTCATGAATAGTACTAACGGAGTTACTATTCAACTCTGTTAGTACTAACGAAGTTATTATTCAACTCCGTTAAGTTACTATTTAACCCAGCTAAGTTGCTATTTAGCTTAACGGAGTTACTATTCAACTCCGTCAAGTTACTATTTACTCTGTTTTTTTAATTTTTTTCCCTAAATCCGTTTTTTTTTCCTCCTCCGTTAAGTTACTATTTAACTCTATTTTTTTATTTTTCTTCACTTAACTCTGTTAGGCTACTACTCAATTCCGTCATGTTACTACTCAACTCAACTCCGTCAACTACTATCCAACTCCGTAAAGTTACTGTTCAAGGCCGTCAAGTTACTATTCAACTCCACTCAACGCCGTTAGGTTACTACTCAACTCCGTTAGGCTACTGTTCAACTCCGTTAGCTTAACGGAGTTACTATTCAACTACGTTAAGTATTTAACTTCATCAGGTTACTATTTACTTTGTTTTTTTAAATTTTTTTCCGCAACTCCTTTTTTTCCTCTACTAAGTTACTATTTAGCTATTTTGTTTTAATTTTCTTTACTCAACTCTGCTAGGCTACTACTCAATTCCGTTATGGTACAACTCAACTCAACTCAACTCCGTCAACTACTATCCAAGTCCGTCAATTTACTATTCAAGGCCGCCAAGTTACTATCCAACTCCACTCAACGCTGTTAGGTTACTACTCAACTCCGTTAGGCTACTATTCAACTCCGTTAGCTTAACGACGTTACTATTAAACTCCGTAAAGTTACTATTTACTCTGTTCTTTTAATTTACTTTTTCCCGCAACTCCTTTTTTTCCTCCGTTAGGTTACTATTTAACTATGTCTTTTTTAATTTTCTTTACTCAACTTCGTTAGGGTACTACTCAATTTTGTCATGTTACTACTCAACTCAACTCAACTACTATCTAACTCTGTCAAGTAACTATTCAAGGCCGGCAAGTTACTATTCAACTCCATTAATTATTGGTTCGCCACATCAGATCCGAAGGCAATATTGTTGCAACTTATACACCGGTAACAAACACTGGAAAATTAAAAGCAAGGCTGTTGTAATACTAAAAGAAATTGCGTCGTCCTTCCACTGTTGTGCGTTACATACACAGAACTAGATGCCGGTTTAACCTAGGCGCAACGCGCCGCCTCGATTACCACTAGTTATATTTAAATATGAGTTCTCTATAATTTATAATTTGTTAGTTTACTATTATCCATACCATAAGAGGTTCACCAATTTAAGGGGTGTTCATCATGAAGTTAAGGTGAATGAAACGTTGTGCTTAATACAATGTGTCTAAAATTAGGGTCGTAATTTGTGTGGGGTTTTAGATTGGCTGCTCAACCTATAGTCTCGCTTGCGGTTTGTGCATATAATGCATACACATGTGTGGCCCCTTGAGAGGTAAAAGTAAAATTGCATTAATTTTAACGTTATTTTACCAATTTCATGAAAATAAAGTTAAGAACAGCGTACTGTTAATCATACATTATGTTGTGGTGTTGATAGCCAAAAGACATGGGATACATGCACCGATCGGGCTTACATTGTTGCTAAGTGTTATGTGTCTTATGTCCAAAGCTTAATGTAAAACTACTATCGACACTACAAGAAATTGGGATGTTTACCCACACATAATTTACCTACACATGTAAATTAGTGGGTAAATACCTACACATGTTATTATATGTGTGGATAATGGTTGATGATATTTTTTTCATAATGACTAACACTTAATATGTGTTGGTAATGGCTTTTACCCACATTTGGTGTTGGTGAGAAAATTTCCCACAAAAACTTGCAATCAGTTAAATGATACATTACTTACACATGTGGAAAATTTTCGTTATGTGTAGGTAAATTATCTACATATGTGTAAAGAACTGATATATGTGTGAGTAATTGATTATTTTACCAACACACAATACATGTAAATAAATATGTAGCTATGCTAAGTAAATAAATTTTTAATTTTATTTTAAAAAAATGACGTGGCAAAATAAATAGCTACACATATTAAAAATATTGTACAATACATGTGGATATTGGATACATGAGTAAGTAAATAGTTTTTTATTTTAGTTTTCTGGAAATGACGTGACAAAATAAATAGCCACACATATAAAAAATATACAATATTTTTATATAATCGATACATAAGTAAGTAATCAATTTTTATTTTATTGTTTGAATATGACGTGGCGAAATAATTGTCTACACATATATTAAAATGTTAGATATGTGTAGATAATGGAAACATATAATTAAGTAAACATTGGTATGCATTTTTTAAGTTATTTCCCACCCGATGCTCTCAAAATTTTCACCAAATTCATATTTGCCGCCTGATGTGTTGCAAAACACATCTTTTTTCCTTATGTATTTTGTAGATTATTTGGTCAAGTATTTATTTATTTCGTGTTGTTTTCATTATGTATTTATTTATTTTATTATTTTATAGATATTCATAAGAAAAGAGCTTAAAACAATGAGAAATAATCAAGACGCGAGCACCTGGTGTTCATGGACATTGGAGCGTGAACGAGAAACTTTGGTCGAGCGAAGAACACCCGAGTTAATAATAATAATAATAATAATAATAATAATAATAATAATAATAATAATAAAAGAAAATAAAAAAAATATGAATGTCAAATGGTGTATGACACTCACGGCCCAAAAAATAAATTGAAAAAGTCAAACCCTATGCCTTATTAATATATGTTGGACGGCACAACAATGTGGGGAGATATACGAATATTATCGAAGGCGAGACATATTATTTTTTAAAGAGGGATCTGAACAGCTGCCGGATGAGTTTGAAACAACAGCTCTAAATCAAAGTGGATAGGGAGTGAAGGTCAGGAAGGCTCGGGTTCAAGAGTGAAGTTACGGGTTTGACTATAATAAATTTTAGTTTTCATATTTATTTACTTTGTGTTCATGAATATTGAGACCATGACTATGCTTTATTTTGAACCTATGTTTTTATCGATTTCCATGATTATGAGTAGTTAAATCTTGAACCGCTACCTAGGTCGTATGGATGATTATTTCGTGACTTGTGACGTGCGGGTTTGGATAATATAATTTTTGGCTTAATGTTTTGGTAAAATATTTTTGCGTTGTTGATAAAAATTCGTATGAATGCTTTTAGTAATCGGTTTGCTTGATTGTTGCTTTGCGTTTTTCTCTAGTTTGTTACTTTAGTAGTTTCAAGATCTAGAGTTTTACGTAGGGCTGGCAATGGGTAACCTGTTAAGACACGATAAGACCTGTTTGACTGAAAAGTACACTATTTGATTTTTTGACTTTTTTTAATACTTAAAATTAAGAGGCAAAAATCTTTTATTTCCCTTTTTTGGTACATAAAACATAAAACTGTGTTATAAACATGAGATATAAATGAGTTAACGAGTCGTGTTCATGTTTAGAACTTGATTTGTTCGCGCGCGTCAGAGACCTGTTAACCTGTTAGGGACACGATTTGCCAGCCCTAGTTTTACGTGATTTTCCATAGACTTCGTGTTAATGGTTTAATCTAGAGGTTTCTTGTCTTAGATAACCCTATTAGCAACATTTCTTGCTAATTTTTTCTCTATATTTTGAGTGTTTGGGTAAATTATTCTTAGTTTTATTTTTGCTACTATACCTTTTTCTTCCATTTTATAATATCACGTTTAAAATGAGACGAAATATGATAAGCAAGCCACATAGTAAGAACCATAGTTTAAAACAAACGGTCGAGTCGCGCGCCTCGAGGTGAGGCGGCCAGAAAACGAGTATTGAGACCAAAAATAGTATGATGTATGTTTTTTTTTTATGTTTTTGATGAATCTGGTGATAAAATTAGTTAGCAAGCAATGTGATTAATATATAGTCATATAAATATGGAATTATTTTATCAGCATTCTTTTAAATTTCTTACTTTTAGGTGTTACGTGGGGATAATAGTTCTCTTGCAAATGACATCCGGAAAGAGATGAAGGTAAATTATTTTTTAAAAAAAGTCAGAACTTGAATATTCAAATCTTTTTTTTTTCCTAAAATTTGTATTTCCGTCTATTATAAATGACTTGAGCCAGGGGTTTCACTGGAAGCAGTCTCTCTATTCCCACATGATAGAAGTAAGGTTGTCTACATCTTACCATCCTTATACCCTACCTTAGCTTTCTATTGGCGGGATTAACTGAGTATGATGATATAATGATGAGTTCTTAAACCCTAGCCGGGACCCTTATACAGTCACACACTAAAGCAGTATATATAGCTCGAGGTTTTGTTGTCTAGTATATGTCAAATTTGGCTTTACGATCAAACTACGATTCATTTATCGACTTGTTTCTCTAAGTGGTGATGATAATGAATGATGGGTGGTAATGAGGATCAGAAGTTGCAGGGCCAACCCGGGCCAAGGACGGGTCGACAACTGTCCTAGGCCCGCTTTCCTGAGGTCCAAACATTTAAAGAAAGGTATTTATTATCTATATTATTTTATTAAGGATGAGTGATGGTCAACATAATAATTTTATACACAATCTAACTATTACAGTAACATGTATAAGTGAATCAAGCTTATATAATGAGGGTATAATTGAAACTTTTTGTACAATTAAGACACTTGAAAGGGTAGGAATGTAATTTTATCTTTGATTTTTAGTTAAAAGTTAAAATTTCATTCCTTTGCTACCCATTTTCCCTTCACCTTCACCTTCTGAATTGATTGCAGAGAAAGCCAAGAGACACCATTTATTCACCAGAATTAAATGAAGCTTTCATTTCCATGCCTTAAATTCCAACTTACATCCTCTTTTCATTTTCTAAAATGGCATATTTATTCTCCAAATTTTCTTCCCAACTCTCCTGATTTCGTATTGAAATGCTTCAGTAGCTATGTTTTTTTTCCAGTCGTGAAGGTATTTTATGATAATACTTCGATCTTTTGTTTAGGTAGATATGTCGAAAGTCAAGATGGATGTTATGCGGCCATGGATAGCTCACAGGGTGACTAAACTTCTTGGATTTGAGGATGAAGTTCTCATTAACGTTATTTAGGGTCTTTTAGAAAAGAATGTAACCTACTACTTTATACAATTTTATATCGACTTGTTGCAACATAAATATACCATATAAAGTAGAAGTGTTTTCTGTCCACTAATTATCAAATATCTTGGTTTGGAATGACTTAATTGTTTGACCAAAAGCACATTTGATTCATTTTCACTAAGTTGATGTGTGATTTTAAAGAGTTAAATTAATTAACTACTAATCAATCAATTAGGCTTCTAGTTTTATAGTATCCAGTAGTCAAATTCTTTTATAAATCCCAACATTAATGTTATTTTATTATTAAGAAATTGCAGGTTTTAAAAGCATGGGTGGAGAGATAACAGTACTATCCATAAGATCTTCAAATTGATGATTTAAAGCATAATTGCCCTTATGGAGGAAGTGTTTGAGAGGCTTTTGTGAGATTTTGTTGAAGGTAAATTTGTCAAAAAATAAATAAATATAGGTATCTTTCTTTTGTGGACCTTGAGGAAAGTATATGAAACATGACATGGCAAGAATGCAAGATTGATTGCTTTTTAATTGTTGAACATTATTTATTTGTCCGGTGGAATTTGAATTACTTTTCTACTTTTATTATTGTTGTAGTCAGGGCTAACTTTGAATTTATTGAAGCATTTGGAGTAGACTGGTGATGTTTCATGATAGAGTCACTGCTACGGTTGGTGAAACCATGGAGGTAACATGGCCCAAATATGTTATCTATTATTCATTTTTTATACTAAAGATGCGATTGGGATGTTCATGACAATGACGACGACATTCGATATGTGAACTAGAGAGAGTAGTGTGATGGCAGAGGAGCCGGTCATGGCCTTAGGCCAACCTCTTCATTCATCCTGGTATTCTTTTGCTCTATTCGTGTTCAATCACATGTAAAATGTCCAACATTTTTTTTTGTATTTGGTGTCGTTTTTAGTTTTTATTGAGTAGCAATAAGGGAGAGGTGCTTATTGGAATTCAAGTAAAGTTCAAAAGGATCATGGTCAGGTTACTATTCAAGTTCCGGCACAAATTTCTTATGTTTTTTTATGGGTTTGATTGTTTTTTGTGTCGTTAAGATGTATGTTTTATGGAATTCTTTCAAGAATCAGGTTCCTAATCTGTTGAGGAAGCTTTAGTTGGCCGACAAAAGTTGGAAAGAACTATAAGTAATCCAGTTTATGTTTTTGTCTATTTGTTATAGCTTTAAGTATTTTGTTTAGATTGATAGTTCTTCAAATCAGGTTGACCATAAACTCCAATGCTCTTGACATTTTTTTGTTGACATGAGAATGCTTTGGTGGTATCATTTTATGGACAAATTATGTGAAAACACTTATGAAAGCAGTAGCTCACCAGCCTATTGTTGTGTCATTGATGTTATAGTTCCAGATTTTCAGTTCAATTTAGAGGTAACAAACGATACGTGAAAAGACTGATTCAATTGTTTAAACTAATGTGAAGGCATACTAATTTAACAAATCTTGGACATCCATGTTTTGAGCCATTGTATTTATTTACACCTTTAAAAGCCAGACCAATGATTATTTTACTTTATCGACACACGTCAAACCACGTAGATCCCTTTCGTGAAGCATCGTGCAATCTTTTCGCTTCTCTACCCAATTATGCTTCTCCATTGTTGTGCATCCAGAACAAAACAAAATATACGACATAGTCTTCCAGCTCGAAACCTATATCGATCCCTAATATTGCTTACTTCGATTTGCTTCAACTGTCAGTTTATTAATGCAGAGCTATTCCTTTCCTGATTGAACACCAGGTTTCATGTGCGTTTTTTTGGCTACACGATTTTTTTGATTTTTCACTTCTCATTGCGTTTTGGTTTTTGTGGATGATAGCACACTGATTCAATATATATGCCAAAAAATTTTCCCTGCATACATATTCAATGTGCTGAATTTTGGGACTTTTTGATGTTTTAGAATTTAGTTTACAATCTTGCTTTTATATTTATTGGTTATCAAGTTCGTCCAATCCCACTTTTGGTTTGTATTAGATATCGTAATCCTATCTGATATCAGCCGGTCACCCGCCGCAACGCGCGGGCAATCCCACTAGTTTTTTGTTAAAACAAATTCTTGTAATTAGATTTTAAAGCCAACTAGTGCGAAACCCGCGCGTTGCGGCGGGACCGCTGAACCGAACAAAAAATAAGTGAAAATTTTGTATAGCACAAATTATCAAATAATACTTATCTATCAAACATCCTGAGTTATTTTATTAATAATCATTCAACTATATTATAACGTATTAAAATCATCATAACAATTCAATAACAAATTTTTGCATATTACAATATGTGAAATACTTTTTGTAGAAGAAAATTCACAACTAATCTAATTTAATATTACAATATGATGCATATTACAACTAATCTAATTTAATCATGATTAGTTGATGTAATTACGTGAAACCTTTGCTTGAAATTCATTATAAGCAGAAACTTTTTTATCTGGTCATAGAATCTGGTGACGTAGAGTTAAGACCAGATTAGGCATGTTTACGTGTATAAATATAACGTAATAATTTCAAAATGCAAAGCGTTACCCCATGATTAAAAACACAGCTTTCATTATTGATTTCTCAATTTCTTACAATATTATCAATTTTATAAAACGTTAACTTTTATAAAGTATCTAATTCTATATAAAATATTATAACAAAACATGTAGCATTATGTATTTTTTATATTTTTCTATTTAATGTGTTCATTCAAAGTAATTGTAAAATTAAATGTCATGAGCTCTCATAAAAATCACTTAACTTTTGAATTCAATGTGATTAAATATGGTGTTCTAAAGACAAAATTGTCCTTTAAAAGTAGTTATTATATGCATTGTGCGTTGTACCATAAGTAATTGAACTTGTACCTCTTAAATTTTAAGACTTTAAATAAAAAAACATGTGTGATTGATTCAACACTTTAAATAAAAAAAACATGCGTGATTGATTTGTTAGGGTCTAGGGGCCATTTTTCAACTTGCACAAGACACATAAATCCTGAGGACCGACTCTATGTATGAGTATAACGTAATAATTTCATAAATCAAACCATTACCTAATGATTAAAAACACAACTTTCATTATTGATTTCTCAATTTCTATAAAGTATTATCAAGTTTATAAAACTTTAATTTTCTAAATTACCTAATTTTATATAAGAGAAAGTATATAATAAAACATAGAATTATGAATTGTTTTTTAGGTTTTCTATTTAATGTGTTCAAAGTTATTATAAAATTGAATGTCATCATCTCTCATAAACTCTTTTGACTCTTGAGTTCCTTTTGATTAAATATGGTGTTGTAAAGACAACTTTGCCCCCAAAAAATAGTTAATGTACGCATTGTGTGTTGTATCATAAGTAATTAAATTTGTACCTCTTAAGTTTTAAGAAGTCCTTGGGAAATGCTTTATAATATAGTATAGATATAGATATAGATATAGATATAGATATAGATATGTTTTTTAAACGGGATAATTGCCAATATAAACATTTGACCAAACTAATTTGCAAATATGATGCGTCTCAATTGTACGAATACGTCTACAAGTGTACAGATACATTTACAAAACATTGCGTCTAAACTCTATCCTTCACATTTGAGATTGGCTCTAAGGAAAAGAGGGTAGAAGGATTGCGTCTAAAGAACAGACTCAAGTTAAATTAAAGCGTCTAAAAAGGTTGTATCTTGCGTCTAAAGAACAGCCTCGAGTCTAAAGTATAGACGTTGGGACCTTAAAGTTCTTCGCGTCTAAAGAATTTTGTGTCTAAATAACAGCCTCGCGTCTAAAGTTTAGACGCAGAGACCTTAAAAATTAAAGCATCTGAAGGTTTTACACGTGTAATCATCTGATTGGTAGACGCAAATAGTGTCCCGTCCCTAATATTTAGACGCATCATATGTTTATTTTTGCAAATTAGTTTGGTCAAATATTTATATTGGCAATTAACCCTTTTTAAACCCCTTAACTTTCCTACGTAGTTTAGGCCCATTTTAAAAATTAAAAATATTTTTCATTTTAACTCTACTAAAACCAACATTAAACTTTTTTTGTGATTTAGCGCTCATTTTTTCGCATTGTTGTTTTTTTATATAAAAGTTTATATTTTACAGGACTCATTTTTTCTACTCGCACAAGGTCTCTGAATACATAGAGACGACCCTGGTTAGGCAGTAGGTGGCGGCGGGCATTTTCAGCTGTAAGCGGTAGGTTGTGGTGAGTTGATATATATGAACATAGCAAGGAAAGAAGTAGTTTTAAAAATTCAAATAATCGTATATAAATTCAAAGAGAAAATGGATTACACATATGACATAGGCTGTTGATTATTCAAAAAAGCACACATGCAATGTACTAATTATAAAATGTTCAAATCCTCATAATTTTCACAAATATAACATTGTGATGAATGCAACCACTCCAATTGTCAAGCCATGCAAATGGATTCCAGTAGCACCAGCTCCCGAAGCGTCCGCGTTGGCGCTACCGGCATCAGTTGTCGGAGCGTTATCCTCAGCCCCAGACTTTTTCTTTTTTAAAGGCTCTGGGGCCGGGGCAGGAGCTGATGGGCCAAACAGGCTCATTGGTAACAATACTTTGTCCACTTGATACACGGCAAGTGTACCGTCCGTGTAAATACTATTTGACACGGTCGTGTCCACCACCCCGGTTGACATGTTCACTTGGTTACCCGAGGTGGTCACATTTAACGGGAATTTGTTACTCGCGGTATCTCCAGCCTGTGTCCTTAACGGATTACTAACCGTTTGAAGTTGTGCATTAGTTAGGTATGTTGGGACCACATGAAACTGTAACAATGAGACTTTCTCTTGATCAGAGAGCGAATTTAACGTTCCGGCTTTAAGAGAAGAGAAGGCGTTGTCAGTTGGGGCGAAAACCGTCATCCCTTGGTTGGAGTTGTTAAGTTGTGTGTTGATTTGATCACCTAATTGTGTCACTTTCATCAAGCGGATTAGGGTGGTGAATTGGCCCGCTTTTTCGAGGATTTTTGTGATGTTGGTGGGCCCGGTTGGTCCCGGAGACGGAGCTTGAGCGACTACGGTGGTGATGGTGCATTGGAGGATAATTAGTAGTAGTGTTAGGAATTTGAAGGTGGTAGATAACCGGAAGTTTGTTGCCATGTTTTCAAGAAAATGAAAGGTGAAATCTTGAAAATGTGGGAATTGGTTATGAGCATGTGTAGGTTGTGTAGAGGGATTTTATGGAGTGATGGTTTGGTGGGATGGTGTTGTTTTATTAGTTGGAAAGGTTACAATTGTAGTGGGTGGTGTGTTGCGATTTAAGTACCAACCATGGGTCCAAACATTAACAATTGGTTAACTAGTTTTCTTTAGAGTATCATTTCATTAAACTTTTGTTACTAACTCTATGTGTAATCAACTATTACTCTTCTTGTGTCTCCTTAAATCAGCTATAGTACTTACATTATGTTGTTCGTTTATTTATATAGAAATAATCACGTATTGGACGCGCACCTGTCATAGTGTATTTTTCTAACTTATATATTACTTATTCGTTAATTGGGCTTCAATAAAAATAACTTTAACTCATGATGTAAGGTTTTATGAAATTTTCAGCTACAATGTTCGGTTTATTCTTTTATAACTTTGATAAACACTAAGTATATATATATGCATGTGTATCGCATGTGTATCGCTTTATATATTCTTTTGCCCCCATTACATCACATTCTGGGGTATGTGACAGCCTTCTATTGGTGTGTGATGTGGGCCAGGGTGTATGCTTCCTAATTAAGGGATGTATAATCTATATATATATATATATATATATATATATATATATATATATATTGCAAATGGATTAATCCTACATGTCATACTCTTATGCAATCTCTTCTTTGAGAGATGTCACATAGGATGTGATGTGGCAAGTGTAAACCAATTAAAAAAAAAGAATAAATATGATTTAACCTAATCTATTATAATCTTTAACCTAATCTATTAAATACCTAATCTACTAAATCTAAATATTAAAACTTTATTATTTTATCTTTCGCGTTTCCTCCCATAACTTTTAAACGTTAATATCTTTTATATACGAGATGTTTTAAAGAAAAAAATTACACCAAATTAACGAGCGTTTAATTATCTTTCCAACGAGTACCATAGTACTATATAAAAAACCGAGAAAAAAATGACTATTTTTTGTAACCCGACAGGTATTGTGTCGGGTTTAGAATTAGTTTAAAAAAATTGTGGGTTTGGGTCGGGTCTGGGATTAGGTGATACCCAAATACCCGAACTATATACCCGATCATATACCCATGAATTTTTTAACGCATCACATAACCCTTAGACTAATGCGTTCAATATTTCAATAATTAACTTTTTTTCTTATTTCATGTTAGTTCTTTTTAGAATGATCGATTACAAACTTCCGAATTCATTTGTAATGGCACTAGATTTATACCCCGGCGCAGAGATTCATTTTTTTTATATTTGAATATGATAACTTATGACAGAGATTTGTTTAAAATAATAATAACATATTTTATTATGTCATATTAGATATTTCAACCCGGGACGCTCCCGAGATAAAAACTAGTTCATAAATACCGTATATAAATGAAGTTGTTAATTAATGTAATTAGTAGCAATGATGAAATGAAAGAAGACTACTAGAAGAGTATAGGATGACAGGTTGTTGTTTGCTTAGGAAGGCAGGAATAACATGTTATCATATCAAAGTATTAAGTATGATGGGGTGGGTCTCTATCTAACTTAGACCATAAGCTACAGTCACATTCTATTCTACAAGGGCCACAAGGCCTTGTTGGCATGATTGCCTGATTGTGTACATTTCATTTCCATAAGCCCAAACCAGTATTTCAATAGTTAGCCCAATAAATTTTTAGTGATCTATTTTTTAGAAGACATGCAATTATAGGTTGTGTTAAACAATAAATTAAAAATCAAATGTTTCTATAATATTCTGAATGGTGTATTTTATCGTAATCGATATTTAAAAAATTTATATCACCAAGAAAGAATGGTGTAGGGGTTTACAAACATTATTTGTTTTGAGAAAGCGAAAGGTAAAAGGATGGAGGTTAGAACGGGACATGAATGTAACACACAATTTACGGGTTGGATTTAATATAAACAGGTTCTAGTTAGTTTCTAGTCAACCTAGTAAATATGTATACCTAAAAACGAACCATGTTCAGAATAACCTAATGGTGCGTAGGTTGAAAAGTTTATTTTGTGTGTGTGTGTGTTTTTTTTTTTTTTTTTTTACTTTTTAGATACGTTTTCAATCGTAAGGTAAATTGATTGAATTGTGATGCCTTGTATATGAACAGCAAGGTGCTATGTGAACCTAATTTACACCCAGATAGCAAGATAAAACAAGATATAGCAGCAAGCAACACAACATATAAAATTATACATTATAATAAAAAATAAAATCAAACTTCCTCCACTCCCTCCATGATATGTCGGTGATCTTCAATCTTAGTTGGATCAATTCAGAGATTTCATCTATTAGTTGTAAAATTGTAATTTTATAGTACTAACATGCAAACAAAAGTTAAAATAATAAAGGCCTTCGGTTCAAAATGGGTCATGTTCTTAGCAATCCACAAATATATTTGTCATGTTCACGGTTATATGGTTAACAAGATATCAGGTATGCTTCATGTTCAAGTTTGTGCCAAATTTACGTGATGTGTCACTTGGATCGGTTAACCCACGAACACAATTCGTTTAGGCTTTATTAAGGGTGTGCACAATTACGCGGACTGTTAAAAGTATATGATATAATTACTAATTCAAGTATTGTTATAATTCTAGTATTGTTATGTTTTCATCATCTTATGTTTGGGCTGAGTATTATGCAGGTATTAAAGTTTGGAGCCCAAGCCCAAGACTGAGATAAAGTTTGGCTCAAGATAGAAGCCCATGTTCAGTTAGAGGTGAGCAAAAAAAACCGGTTTGGGAACCGAAACCGGTAAAACCGACCCGAACCGAAACCGATTAAAACCGGTTTCACGTGAAACCGGTACTAAAAAATCTCAAACCGAACCGAACCGAAAACCGGCCTAAAACCGACGAAAAAAACCGGTCAAAAGAAACCGAAACCGGTACACAAACCGGAACCGAACCGAAACCGGTAAAAAACCGAAACCAAACCGAAACCGGTTTAAGAAAAATACATTTTTTGGCCATAAACACAAATAAAACGTTGGTTTTTTGTATTAATATTCAATTTCCTTCTTTAAAAAACTCTAAAAGTTAAATATTATGTAATTTATACGATTTTAAAAAGTGCGCGAAAAAACCGAAACTGAAACCGAACCGAAACCGGTCTTATGAATCGACAAAACCGGTCTAAAACCGAACCGGTTTGGAACCGAAACCGGTTCGGCCAGGAACCGGTACTGTAGCGAACTAGTTTGGAACCGAAACCGGTTTGGCAAAAAAAAACCGATTTGCTCACCTCTCGTGTGTGGCTGACTATATAAACCTAATGATCAGATATTTTTCATTAAGGTTTTCATATTTTTCTTATTGTTTGTTTTGTATTTCTCTCTCTCTCGTCTCTGAGTCTTCGTGTACATCAGTTCGTCTGATCGTCTGTATTGTCTTGTGTCTTCATCCCTTTGTAAGTGTTTGTTATATTTTCATATGGTGTATCAACTGATTGTTTTAATCAGTTGATTACACTGGACATCTATTCATTAGGTCTTCACTATTTGGTGAAGATCTAGGGTATTGGGGGGTGTTTTCTGGTTTGGGTTAAATAAGAGTTTTGTCACCTGGTTTTGTCGCTATATCTTCTTGTTTGTGTGGTTGTTTTTATTATCTTAGTTTAGATCTATAAATCTTTACATGGTATCAGAGCCATTGGCTCTTGATTCTATTGATCTGGTTTAAGTCTTCCGCTGTATTGTGTTTTTTTACAAGGATCTGGTCTAATAAATAGATCTGGTTCTTGTTATATAGATCTGGTAATAATATCATCAGATTTGTATGTTTTCTGTCTTGCATGTGTCTTTGATTAAAGGATCTGATCTTTTTCATTAGATCTGGTTCTTTGTGTTTAGTAGTAAATCTGATCTGTTATAGATCTTGTCTATTACTTGTTTGTGGTGTAGATCTGATAGTTTCAGATCTGTGATATTGTCTGGTCAATTATGTTAGTTTATTGTGGAGCTGCATCTGGTGAGTTCTTTTTTGGATAGGAAGCTTGCTGTTCTGTAAGTCCTTCTTTTATCCTCCTGCTGTCTTTCTATTTATATTGCTTTGCTGCTGCTGGAGTACTCTATAAGTCTTTCTCCTTTTTGTTGTTTGTGTCTAGGCGTCTTGGCCGGGTTAGGGTGGACCGGCACTTGTTGTTGATTGTTTTGTCTTGTCTGGTCTTGTTGTTTGGTATATTGTTGCTACTTATACGTATTGTATATACATATATAGTTAATAAAAAGCTCCTGTGTAAGGATCTGCGTGGGCACCCTTGAGTGATGAACCCATGATCTGAACACCTACACAGCTTCGCTTTCTAGGTTTTGTGTGTTATCTTATTCTGTGCCTGGTTGAGTTAGTATTTTGCTAACTTTGTCTTGTCTGCTAATTGTGTTCTTTGGTTCTGTGTGATTGTTTAAGATGAGTGGGACTGACATTCCTGCTACTGGTGGGGGTCATGGAGATGACCCTAATTCAGGGGCTCTTCAAGTAGGGACTCTCATTAGTAAGCTGGACATAAGTGACCCATTGTTTTTACACCCTAGTGACACTAGTAGTCTAACTATAACTGGTATAAAACTTAAAGGGACAGAGAATTATTCTGTGTGGCCTAGTTCAATGAAATTAGCTCTACAAACTAAGAATAAGTTTTGTTTTGTTGATGGTACATGTATTAAGTCTGATATTGATGATGTTTTAGGAAAACAATGGGATAGGTGTAATTCTGTTGTTTTGACTTGGTTGTTAAATTCTGTTAGTGAGGAGTTGTATTTAGGACAAGTTTTTTCCAAGTTAGCCTCTGAAGTTTGGGCTAATTTGAGAGAAACTTATGATAAGGTAGATGGATCTGTTGTGTTTAATCTGTATCAGAAAATTAATTCTGTTAGGCAAAATGGTAGTTCTGTTGCAGAATATTATCATAAGTTGAATACTATGTGGAAACAGTTTGATGCTATTGTTCAGTTACCCTCTTGTGTGTATCAAACCTCAAAATATTTTAATGACTTTAACTCTTTGATAAAGTTAATGCAATTTCTTATGGGGCTTGATGATTTGTACCAACCAGTGAGGACCAATCTATTAACTAGGGAACCTTTACCTACTCTTAAAAATGCTTTTGGAATTGTGTTTAGGGAAGAGTCACATAAGGGTTTTAGTAGTTCTGTCAAAGGACAAAATGTTGCTTATGTTTCAAGAACAAATTAGTCTTTTGATAATAAAAGAGGTTTAAATAGAGGTCCTAATCCAAACTTAAAATGTACACATTGTAATATGTTAGGACATACAGTTGATAGATGTTATGAACTGGTTGGTTACCCACCTGGTGTGAAAAAAAGAAATATGAGTTCAGGGTCTGGTAAGGGTGGGACATCTAAGTGAATGGTAATAATAAGTCAAATGCATCTGCTACTGTTGGTATGCCTTTTACTTCTGAACAGATTTCAAAGATTATGAACCTTATCAGTGAAAAGTCTACTAGTGATCCTCAATCTTCTAATACTGGAGGTAATATTTTTCATGGTTTCTCTAGTCTATCTTGTCTTCAAAATCTAAAACATGATTTAGAAAATTTTTCAAATTGTTCAAGTTTTGTTAAACAAGTTATCAGTTATAGTTGGATAACTGATTCTGGTGCCAATCAACATATGTCTAATAGTGATCAAAACATGATAAATTGTATCAATGTTTCTGAGTATGATGTAAAGGTCAAGCATCCTAATGGTACTAGTGCTAAGGTGTCTAAAATTGGGGATGTGATTCTTGCTAACAATGTGGTTTTAAAAGATGTTTTGTATGTTCCTGATTATTGTGTTAACTTATTGTCTGTCCATAAGTTAGCTAGGGATAATAAGTTAACTGTTCTGTTTGATGAGTCTAAGTGTTTTATCCAGGATTCCAAGTCTAAGAGAATCTTGGTGACTGGTAAACAAAGTGATGGGCTGTACTTTATGTGATAGAGTGAGTGTTAATCATGTTTGCTTGAATAGTATTAGTGAATCCAATCTATGGCATAGTAGGTTAGGACATCCTTCTGATAAGGTTCTTGCTGTGTTAAAAGATGTCCTAAATATTGATGTGTCTAACTCTCAACCATGTGAAGTCTGTCATAAGTCTAAACAAACTAGAAATCCTTTTCCTTTAAGTGACCATAAAACCAAAGAAATGGGTGATGTAATTCATCTTAATGTTTGGGGACCTTATAGGGTTCCCAGCAGAGATGGTTACATGTATTTTTTTTAACTGTAGTTGATGATTTTTCAAGGTCAGTCTGGTGTTATTTGATGAAAGGAAAAGGAGAAGTATTTGAAAACCTAATGAGTTTTTATGAGTTAATTAAAACTTAGTTTAAAAAACAAAGAGTTAATAGCCAAAATCGTCCCTGAGGTTTGGTGGTTTATGCCACTTCTGCCCAAAAATGAAACGTGCTACAACTGGGTCCGTAGGCTTTTGTTTTTTTGCCAATTTCGTCCTTAAAACTAACCCAGTTAATATTAGACGTTAAGTGAAGGGGCATTTCTGTCTTTTTGCTTGCCCCCTTTTAAATACCCTTTGATCAGACGATTTCATCACAAACCTCTTCATATCCCTTCATAATCGTCCCTGAGGTTTAACCCTAATCCAAAATCATCTTGAACTGCAACGATGAATGAGATGTGGTGTGTACGACCTAAAGATTCCAACTTCGATCCTGTATCTGAATATGGTATGTTCGTGTAATTTCTTTTAAAAAAATTGATGATTTATGTTATTAGGGTTAATAATAATCAGTGTGCTTGACAAAATGCAGGTAAGAACCATGAGCTTTTCACTTTGGAAATACACCATAAAGGCGACTTCAGTGATTTCATAGAAGAATACCTAACATACCAGGGGGGTACTGTTGACTATGTTGACAAGGTTAACTCTGACCTATTTTCTCTGATTATTTTGCACGATATGATGGTGACATTAGGTTATTGTGAGGAAGATGAAATAGTTTACCATTTTAGGATTCCTGGAGAAGACCTACTTTTAGGTTTAAGACCATTGACATGTGACAGTGATGTTCAGTGTAATACATAATACAGGATGAAAATTAGCCAACTTAGGAACAACATTGTTTTGAGCCTCTTGTTCTCCTTGGTCATTTTTCTTGCATAATCTTCAAGCATCAAGTTTTTGTTAGCCAATAACCTTGCATTTTCTTCCTGTCTGTTCAAAGAGCTCAACAGTTGACGAATGGCATCAAGAGCTCTTTCACACATTGGTCCTTCAGCCCAAGCAACAAATCCACATCTTCTAACCTATCAATTGACATAAATTTAGAGTCTTGCATTGTTTTCCCCAAATTATAAAGAGTTGAATTGCACAAACCTGGTTATTGCAGCAATAAAATCGTCTACCTGGGTTTTGCACGGTCCACGATGTGCGAATCCGGGTTGTTGATCCACATGGGCAAAGCATGTTTGAAACGGGTTGTGGATTGGAGGTCGATTTAGGGTTGATTTGTTAGGGTTTTATGGCTGGATTCGATTAGGGTTCATGGGAAGAAGATGTCTGCAGAATTTAAAGGGGTTTTGAAAGTGTGGAACCCAAAAAGACAAAATTACCCCTAGACTTCACGTCTAAAATTAACTGAGTTTGCTGTCAGGGACGAAATTGGCAAAAAAACAAAAGCCTACGGACCCAGTTGTAGCACGTTTCATTTTTGGGCAGAAGTGGCAAAAACCACCAAACCTCAGGGACGATTTTGGCTATTAACTCAAAAACAAATAAAACTATTTAGGAGTGACAATGGTAGTGAGTTTGTTAATAATCAAATGGGTCAGTTTTTTTTTGTCTAAAGGTATTATACCCCAAACATCTTGTGTGTATACTCCTCAACAAAATGGTTTGGTTGAGAGAAAGCATAGACATCTTTTGAACATGACTAGGGCTTTACTGTTTCAAAGTGGTTTACCTTTGAAGTTTTGGTCTGAATGTGTTCTAACTGCTACTTATTTAATAAACAGGTTCCCAGCAGAGATGGTTACAGGTATTTTTTTTTAACTGTAGTTGATGATTTTTCAAGGTCAGTCTGGTGTTATTTGATGAAAGGAAAAGGAGAAGTATTTGAAAACCTAATGAGTTTTTATGAGTTAATTAAAACTTAGTTTAAAAAACAAATAAAACTATTTAGGAGTGACAATGGTAGTGAGTTTGTTAATAATCAAATGGGTCAGTTTTGTTTGTCTAAAGGTATTATACACCAAACATCTTGTGTGTATACTCCTCAACAAAATGGTTTGGTTGAGAGAAAGCATAGACATCTTTTGAACATGACTAGGGCTTTACTGTTTCAAAGTGGTTTACCTTTGAAGTTTTGGTCTGAATGTGTTCTAACTGCTACTTATTTAATAAACAGGATTCCTTCTTCAGTCTTAAATGGTAAGAGTCCATTTGAGGTTATGTTTGGGTCCCCCCCCCCCCACTCTTAGTTATCTTAGGAGTTTTGGTTGTTTAGGGTTCATAACTTTTTAAATGAACCTGATAAAATGTTGTCTAGGGCAGAAAAATGTGTTTTAATTGGATACTCTAATTTTAAAAAAGGTTACAAATTGTGGAATTTGAAATAAAAACAAATGAGTTAATAGCCATTTTCATCCCTGAGGTTTGGGCCAGTTTGTCACTCCAGTACAAATTTTTTTTTTTTTTTGCAATTCCTTCCCTGAGGTTTGGATTTTGTTGCCAAATTCGTCCTTTTCACTAACCCAGTTAAAAAAGGTCGTTAGTGTTAGGGGTATTTTTGTCTTTTTACCTCAGGGACGAATTTGGCATTTAAAATTCAAAGATTTTTTTTTGCCAAATTCCCTCTCCCCCACCCCCTATATCTCTCTCTCTCTCTCTCTCTCTCTCTCTCTTTCACTCTCTCTCTCTCTTTCTCTTTCACTGTCTCTCTCTCTAGATATCTGCAGGCTATTCTCAAAATACTCCTCAACCAATTCAAACAATTCTTGATTCTTCCATATGTCTTTCTTGCAATGCAAGATAACCTTCACAACTTCTTGGTTCATTTCTAACAAACACTCTGTAACTTCCTTTAGCGTCTCGAATGATAAAGCGCGAACTTCGACTCCTACTGCCAATGTATTGATCACATTGTTGGCACGCGTGTGCAGCGTTGTATCGAATGATTCCAGATCAGTATCTGATCTGCAGGCAGCTTCATATGCATTGAGTTCTGTAATAAAATGTTGAGTATCTTTCAAAGAGATTGATTGTGAACTAGATGCAGCACCTGCAGAAGCAGATTTCTTGCTGACATGTGCTCCCATTTATTTATTTATTAAAAAAAACAAATAGATTTAAACTAGCCTCAAAGTTGACAACTTTTTTATAAAATACTGAATGAAATGTGTGAATATGATCAAGATTTGAAAAGCCCAGAAAGGAAATGGGAATATTATTGAATAAAGAGAGAGAGAGAGAGAGAGAGAGAGAGAGAGAGAGAGAGAGAGAGAGAGAGAGAGAGGGAGGGAGAGAGAGAGTTTGGCAAAAAAAAAAATCCTTGAATTTTAAATGCCAAATTCGTCCCTGAGGTAAAAAGACAAAAATACCCCTGACATTAACGACCTTTTTTAACTGGGTTAGTGAAAAGGACGAATTTGGCAAAAAAATCCAAAACTCAGGGAAGGAATTGCAAGAAAAAAAACTTTTGTACTGGAGTGACAAACTGGCCCAAACCTCAGGGACGAAAATGGCTATTAACTCAAAAACAAATTGAGTAGTCAAGAGATGTGAGGTTTTATAAAAATATATTTCCTTTTAAAGTTGATCAAAATGAAACTGTCTTTTCTGAAAATAATGCTTTGAATCATATTAATTTCTTTGATCTTTATGAGTCTGAAGACAACCAAATACCTAAAATGGCTAAGGGGAATGAACCTCCCAATGATGAAGGGGGAATCAAAGAGTCTCATGTTGACCATTCTAGTCAGCAACCAGACTTGACTCCCAAAGCTACCAACATTTCTGGTTTAAATCAGAATGTTGGCAGTACTCGTAGTAGTCAACCTGAGGATGCTAACAATGATGAAAGGTCAACAAATGTTGAGCCTAACCCATCTGAGGGAGGTAGTATTAGGAGGTCAACTAGGGAGTCTGTTTTTCTTAGGAGGTTTAGTGAATTTGTCTTATATGGTAAGGTCAAATATGGAGTGGAGAAGGTTGTTAATTACTCCAAGTTGTCTAGTGAAAATTACTGTTTTACTTCTAGTCTTAACAAATCAGTTGAACCTACCTGTTATTCTGAAGCTTCTAAAGATCCTAAGTGGATTGAAGCTATGAATGCTGAAATGGAGGCATTACATAGGAATAACACATGGGTTTTAGCTGATTTACCTAAGGATAGGAAATCCATAGGGTGTAAATGAGTGTATAAGATAAAATACAAGGCTAATGGTGAGATTGAGAGGTACAAAGCTAGATAAGTTGCAAAAGGGTATAACCAAAGAGAGGGAATTGACTTTGGTGAAACATTTTCACCTGTTATGAAAATGGTAACTGTTAGAGTTGTGATTAATTTAGCTGTTTGTAATAATTGGCCTTTGTATCAGTTGGATGTCAATAATGCTTTTTTGTATGGTTCAATAACTAAGGATGTGTACATGAAACTTCCTGAAGGTTATTACTCTAGTAATGAAACCAAAGTGTGTAAATTAGTTAAATCACTTTATGGGCTTAAACAAGCTCCAAGAAAGTGGAATGAAAAATTAACTAAGGTTCTAGTTGATATTGGTTTTGTTCAAAGTATTTGTGATTACTCATTGTTTGTTATGTCAAAACAAGATGTGACTATTGTATTGTTAGTCTATGTTGATGACATAGTACTAACTGGAAATAATGAGGAAGAAATAAATAAAGTTAAACAATGTCTGAATTCAACATTTCTTATAAAAGATTTAGGATTGCTGAAATATTTTCTTGGTATAGAGGTTTTAAGAACAGATTCTGGTATATGTCTTTCTCAACGAAAATATTGTCTTGAGTTGATAGATGAGTTTGGTTATTTAGGTTGTAAACCTGTTGGTACCCCTATTGAACAGAGTTACATAGTGTCAGTTAAAAATGGTAAAAATGACAAGTTGTTAGAAAATGTAACTGGGTATCAAAAACTTATTGGTAAACTTATCTATTTATCATTAACCAGGGCAGACATTACTTATGTTGTGCAGTATCTAAGCCAATACATGCACAAACCTTCTAATGGTCATCTTCAAGTGGCTTTGAGACTATTAAGGTACTTGAAGATGTCACCAGGAAAAGGTGTGTTAATCAGCAAAAGTAATGATCTTAAGTTGACTGGTTATACTGATTCTGATTGGGCTAAGTGCCTGGAAACTAGAAAGTCAGTGTCTGGATATTGTATTTATCTTGGTAACTCTTTAGTCTCATGGAAGATTAAGAAGCAAAACACAGTTTCTCGGTCATTAGCTGAAGCTAAATACCGAGCAATGTGTTCTGCTGCATATGAGATGATTTGGCTGAAAAATATTTTGTATGAGTTAAAAATCAAGGTTGAGTTGCCTATGAGATTGTTTTGTGATAGCAAGGCAACCATCTCAATTGCTTTAAATCCTGTATTTCATGATAGGATTAAGCACTTTGAGTTAGACCTGCATTTCTTGAGAGAAAAAGTAAGTGAGGGCATTATTCAGCCTGAAAAGATTGAAACGCAGTGTCAAATTGCAGATGGTTTTACTAAAGGACTTAGTGTTGAACAACACAAAGTTTTTTGTAAGGAGCTGAATATGTTTGATATGTTTAATACTTGAATTAAGGGGACGTGTTAAAAGTATATGATATAATTACTAATTCAAGTATTGTTATAATTCTAGTATTGTTATGTTTTCATCATCTTATTTTTGGGCTGAGTATTATGCAGGTATTAAAGTTTGGAGCCCAAGCCCAAGACTAAGATAAAGTTTGGCCCAAGATAGAAGCACATGTTCAGTATGTGTCTCGGTGGGTCAGCTCGTGTGTGGCTGACTATATAAACCTAATGATCGAATATTTTTCATTAGGGTTTTCATATTTTTCTTGTTGTTTGTTTTGTATTTCTCTCTCTCGTCTCTGATTCGTCTTCATCAGTTCGTCTGATCGTCTGTATTGTCTTGTATCTTCATCCCTTTGTAAGTGTTTGTTATATTTTCATATGGTGTATCAACTGATTGTTTTAATCAGTTGATTACACTGGACATCTATTCATTAAGTCTTCACTATTTGGTGAAGATCTAGGGTATTGGGGGGTGTTTTCTGGTTTGGGTTAAATAAGAGTTTTGTCACCTGATTTTGTCGCTATATCTTCTTGTTTGTGTGGTTGTTTTTATTATCTTAGTTTAGATCTATAAATCTTTACACAGACTTAACTATAACCATAACCATAACCGAGCATCGGTTAGGAAATATTACCTAACCATAAAACCGCTTCAGGACCCCATATGCAAAAGTATAAGAACAACCACCTATTTCATTTTATATGTTGTTAAATTACAAAGGTAATATAAAGCGAGGTAAGTTTTGCATAAGGGTTCTAGGATTCATACACCTTGTGACATCACATTTGGGGGTGTATGACATCACATTCTGAGTATGTGACAGCTTCCTGTTGGTCAGTGATGTAGGTCAGGGTGTATGAATCCTAATTATAGGGTGTGTAGCTCCTAAATACCTTTGCATAAATATATCAAGAGTCCTATTGAAAAATCATTTAGTTTTTTCTTTTACTTTAAAAAGATCTAATTTATTTTGTAAAAACAATAAAAGACTTCCAAATGAACATCAATGATACATCAATGATACATCTAGGCTTCCAAATAAACTGAACGAACATGAACGAATCGTGTTCATGTTTGTTCATTCAAGTTTTACCGAACAAATGATCGAACACGAATAATTAAACAGACATGGTTTTCTTGTTCATATTCGTTTGTTAAAAAAATGTGCGTGTTCATGTTCGTTTATCTTTGTTCACTATTAGTATAAATGAACAATTTAAGAACATAAATGAACTAAAGTAAACTGGACATAGATGAAAAAACAAACGGAGCTAACACCAATTAAAAGTAAATATAAAAAAGTGTTATGGTCCTAAAAGTTAATAAAGTAGACTAATATGTAATGGATGATACTTTAATTTTATAAGCTACACTAAATTGTAATGTGCCTAACCATCTTAAATTATAATACTAATGAACGAAATCAAACAAAGTACTTATTTTAGTGAGCATAAACAACATAACGTTCACAAACATAATGAATAAACTTATACAAAAGTTCACGAACATAAATAAACGAGCGTGACATGCGTTCATGTTTATTTGTTTAACTAAATGCACATAAATGAACATCCCATTGAATGGTTGATGAATTGTTTACTAAAAGTTTGGTTCGAGCCTAATTACATCCTGATATAACTTAAAGTTCAATGATCATATATGTACATTGTTAGAAAAATAATGAAATTACCTTGTTATTATATAACCTTAAAACTAAAACTAAAACAAAACCAGTTATAATAAAATAATCCTCTAAATATAGCAACCATGATTCCATGCTAACATCAAAACTGACAAAAAGATGAAAACAAATGCAACCTAATAATAATTGTTTTAATGATGAGTAAGCCAAAAACAAAAGTTGTGAATCAAAACTTTGTATGATTACATGTAAAACAAATGATAAGAAAAAAGGTTATTTTTTATAATTGCATTGAAATAAGGATAGTTTTTGGAGGTAGTAAAGGGTTTATATATATATATGATGGCATCATGTGGAAATATAAGAGTTTTTGTAATATTAACACAAACCGTTAGATACCAGAAGAGATCCCGCGCTATATGGCGGGATAAACTAATTTTAAATGGAAGTTAAATGGAAATGTAGACAAAATAGTAATAATAACACTAATAAAAAAACCTAAAATTAAATATTGTAAAAATAAAAAAATGCTTTAGTTTCCTGCAACTCTAATCGGTTTTAGGATGTTTGGTTTAATTTTAGCCCATTCTGGTTTCTAGCCTGTGCCGATTTAGCTAAAATCAATTCTATTTCTCTTAAAAGAACCCAAACCCGTTTTCAACGTGAACTGGTTTGAGAAAAAAACGGGTTATCTCTAGGCTAAATTAATGTAATGGACACTTTACGGGTAAACAATTATCTTGGTTTTACTAATATATTAAATAGTTTTAAGATTTATAATAAAAAGTATATTTAAATCGTTAGAAACTTGAATTTTTTATATTTATATTTTTTTGTTAAAACTGGTGTCTAAATATTTATATTTCTGTTTATATTTATACATTTATATACTTGCTCATTTGTTCACGTCATGGGGTGCATAATTATATTTTTAATTTTATTGTTGTTCAATTTCATTGACACTTTTTTACAACTAAGGTAACTTTCAGTATTCCATGTGCTATGGCTTCAGTTTTTTCTAATGATTCAAGAGTGGGAAAAGGTAAAAGTGACTAATTTTGTTTATTAATTTGTATCGTTTACAACTCCTTATACAATAAAAAGTTCATATGTACAACTAATGTTTTTTTTTTTATTTATACAGGTTTATCATTAGGTGTTCTTAACCTTGCAATTGTTATACCACATGTGCATTAAATGTGAAATTATGCCTTCAATTGAATTGAATTGAATTGACATGTACAAGTGAGTTTTGCAAATAGGGGTAGTATTAGAAAGTTTTTCATAACAGGTGTAAAGCATAAAACTCTTCATATGTCATCTTAAAAAAAAGATCAAATTACCTTGTTGCCCATCTAGATTGTATTATATAGTATAATATATATAGATATAGAATTTTTATACACATTAATTAATTTATATGAGAAAACTAAATTACACCGTTACTAACTTTTTATTCCATTTTAGTCTAGGTTATGAATTATGATCATTAAAATAAGCTAGTATTGATTATCATCAAATTATCTGATTAAGTGATCTTTTTAATCCCCAAAAATGTCAAGTTTGATTTTATAACTATTATAGTTAGTACCTCATACTCGCCGAAGTTTAAAACTTTTACCACAATTTAATGTAAATTGTTTTACGCAACTCATTCTTACCTGATCCTGTTTCCCTCACAGATGAAAAATCTTAGACCCGTTATTAACAGACGAGCAAACCACCTTATCGTATAATTTAAATGAGCTATGAAGAAAACTACATACGAGCCGGCTAGCTAAACCCGAATTAGACGGAATTTTAATAAACTAAGTTCAAGATCATACTTTACAAAATAACGTGTTTGAAGTTAACAAATATAATATTCATGATTGCAATGAGTGAAGTAGGTCCATTAAATCAGGGACACTTTGTTGACAAACGAATACGCGTCATGTTTTTTTTTCTTTGTTCTCATTGAGTTAGGGACCGCCACTAGCAAAAGAGTACTTGACGTCCTCAAGAGTCAAGTCAAAACCACCCTTATCTTCTCAGATTAGTTTGTTTACTTGTGGTTGTGGACCATGTGGCGGTGATCATTGTGCCATATCACTCTAGTGCTGGTTCGATCGTCTCCCACTAAATTGACCCTCGTGTTCAATAAGTCGGGTTGTATTGAATTACTAGATGACCGTCGTGTTCAATAAGTCGGGGTGTATTGAATTACTAGAGATTGTAGTTGGACAAGCGATTTACCAAAACCATGAGTATTTAAACGAGCGTAAAAGATAGAGTTTATAAAACCTCCACCTTTCACACTACTATATAAGAAGTCTTATTGTAAATTTAAAATAATATTACACTACTACATAAATGAGTATCACTGACGAGCATTCGGAATAACTGGACAATGATGAAACTGTTGCGGGTGACTATTCGAGAATAGTTGCACCGACAAGGTGACAACAATCAAGATCGACTCTAGTAATTGTATTTGTTGCTTTTGGTAGTTAGGGATTTCTAAACCATCATCTTTTTATATGAATCATCTTTATATATATATATATATATATATATATATATATATATATCATCTTTACCGTCCAAAAAAAAAAGATCGACTCTAGTGTTAGGATAAACACCATTCCACTGCCCTGGCTTAGCTACAATTTTCTTGATTTTTTTGCCGTTTTAGTAGAAAAACCAACATTTTTTGTGCACTTGGTAGATGTCAGAATCAATTTTTGGTAGAACCACAATCTAATATTGCGATTGTGTCTTATGTGGCAATTGAGCCAAACAACGTGGATGGATGACTGGAACGAAAGTGCAAGGTCGATGCTGACTAGAACTATACCGCAATCTAAGATTGTGGTACACTACTACAAAACACAGACATTTTCTACAGCAAAACCCATAGCAAACACCCATTTTGTTGCGGATTTGCTACGAATTTGGTTTGTGGCTACAAGTCTCGTCACTAATTTATTTGTGAGTGTTGTAGGCATGCATGCTCTTATCAAATCAATGCAGGATTCCCCTGCAACATGAAATAGTATTCCATGCACTCATCAAATCACCTGCACACACTTTGAAAGTTTGAATGCATTCATGAATAATGCATTATAAATAAAGACCAACATTGATGCATGGATATGAAACTAAAACTAACATATTCAAACCTCTCTCACATTCGAAGCAAACCATATTAAATTTGAACATCATCAAACATTCAACCCTTAGTTTTGTTCCTTACAAACAATATCTAAAAGCAATCGCACATTTAAACCCAGGTCCAAGAAACAATCAACTTCTATGTAAAAAAAATAGTGTAATCTGTTACATGGAAAAGGATATATGAAAATGCTTTCTCTATGCTTTTTGTATGTTCAAATGACATATATATACATAAGAAGTTCGTGTATTTATGGTGATCGATGATAATTGACAGGTGGGATTAATAGTCTCTAAATGGCAAAAGATGGATTCGAGATCACCGGGGATAACGCGAAAGGTCTCATCATCTCCTTATACTCTTATAAAGATTTTCAAAAGCAGCGGTGATTTTTGTTTTAAGTACCAATTTTTATACGTATCAAGCATTTTGCTACCTGTTGTTTATAAGACTTAATACGTGTTATCTCTTTATGTTTTTATTCCCTTGATTTTGATTCTTGACTCTTTAGTACTTTTCTATCATCATGAGTTCTATGTTTTCTTTTGCAAATATCTATATCTATATCTATCTATATCTATATCTATACTATCTTATAAAACATGAGAGGAGGATACCTGACAAATTTAAGTAATTACAAGTATGATTGCTTAAAGTACAAATAGTTGATGCATTTGATTGGGGGTATATTGGACTTTTAGTTAGAGAATATGAAGAGAGGTAATGTATATGAGTTTAGGATGGATAAAGATGTAATTCTACCAACATTTTAAGACGGGAGACAAAGGGTTCTCGCTAATCTCCTTCTCTTTCATCGCCAAACACCCAAATATGCCCCTCCTTCAATGTGGTTACCCTGTCTTTCTTCCCTTATTGTAACCGGCTGAATCATTTATGGCACGATTGAATGATGGGAGCAATTAATGAGAATGAAACAGACGATTGAAATGGAACCGATGATTGAATTGTAGGAGCACATTGAAGACGCCAATTGAATAGGTCCCTTCATTTCCAGACCCCACCCCCTTTATAGAGGAAATAGTCAGTTGCAACTTTAGTTCAGTTCTGTTCTGATTATAGGGGTTGGAGTATAATGACCGGGGAGTCACGGAACGGTAGGAATTGGAATATTGTATGCAATATTGTTTCCATTCTGAAGGTATGGTTTGTTTAATCATGAATTTAGAACTTCAATTTCTAGGTTGTTGAATTGGTTTTCAATTCTCAGGTTGTTGAATTGTTTAATCATGAATATATTACTTCAATTTATAACTTATAGTAGCTTGATGCTAATAATTTTACTAAATTTCTAAACTTTGTTGCTTGTGTAGTGTGAATTAGAGACACCAGGGTGTGGCTTTTCAGCTCAGCAGCAACTCGTCAGTAGCCACATACTTTTACAAGGTATACATACATATGTGATATGCCCTTAACTGTTCATATGGATACTCCATGTTTTACAAGCTATTAAGAAACTTTACTTGATCATTATGTGTTTTGGTTTTGCTTATGTACCATGCAGGTGTTCTTTAATACGCGTTACCAATCATCAATGAGATGGAAAGCTTGGTGGAGGCTTCTCCTTTGGCAAAACAGGTCTTTGTAGTAGCAATGGCGTTCACGGTTGGGGTGCGTTTCGCACAGGGCGGCTCGACTTATTTGTTTGGAACTTCAAATATTATGATTTATAAATTAGAACGCTTACGAACTAAGTACAGCCAACCCCTTTAACCAGCTTCTTCATAACCTTGGTTTTTTTTTTTTTTTTTTTTTGACCCATTAACATATCCAAATTGACTCATCAGGAGTGGTGGGGAGAGTGATGAAAAGTTGGTATTTTTTTTATGTGATGACAAATGGTTTTAGTTATTGTTCAATAGGATTTTTATATGCAACCACCTGCACATGAGCTTGTTGCTAGCGATTTCCATGATTTTTCCATATCTATCGCGGCAAGTCGAACTTGTTTTTTTCTTTAGCAAAGTGCACTATCAATAGCATAAGTAATAAAAAATATTCAGCTTACAGTTCATTCTTAGTTCCACATGGATGAAGTATGCTTGTAGCATGTTTCATTGTTTGAATTTTTAATGGTGGAAGCTTATGGTGAGAATCTGAATGAAGTTGAGCAAGATTGTTGAATCGCGTGTAATTATTCAGGTGTGATCACTGACCAAGTTTAATTTAGCTTACTCATATGTGTAGTTTATATTTTGTGTAATTTAGATAATCAAGTGCAATATAAGGGGATTTAAGATTAGCTTAAGTGCAATTTAGCTTACTCACTGTCAGTGCATGAACAAATGAATGTATACAGTTTAGATTATCTGTAATTTGGAATCATATTGGTACATTTCTGGCTACATGTGGCTCTTGATTTGGGATGAAACTCTGGTATGTGTTTGAGGGTTATATACACACAAACAACTCACATATGATGTTTTTATTGTTTCAAGGTTTGAATTATATTCCCATCTCGTATTGTTTACTCCGCCGCAACGCGCGGGTTCCTCACTAGTTGTATTATAAAGCATTTGAGAAGGATTCCAACCAAATTTAAGTAAATACTACATATTATGCTTATGATACAACAACTTAATGAAGTTAGTAAGAGGGCAAAATTGTCTTTCCATATAAATATTAAATTGAATAATGAATAATTATTTTATATACATTATGATCACATTCATTTTGCATTACTTGAAATTAAGATTATTGAATTGCTTTAATTCTTTTCATTGCTTTGTAACCGTAGAAGCCTAAGAGTTGTATGATTATTGAAACAAATTAAAATACAAAAATATCAAGTTTTGAGAATACAAAAAAAAAACATTAATAAATATTAAGATCAAATGTAGTATTTACATTAAACAGTAAGTTCTAAGAATATATAACAAACCATTAATCTATATTATCTAAGGTAGTTACATTCTTTCTAAATTAGTAAAAAGAGTTTTGTGTTATCTAGGTAGAGTTCAAGATTATCCTTAGGGATTTTAGCACTCATTATTTATCCCAACCAGACAAGTGTGTGGGATGAAAATTTCTATGCTCGTACCTACCACTTGTTCCTAAATCTTCGCTTGGAGTAAAGATTATCACTAACCTTGAGTAAAGGAGGCATTTTTTGCTACCGTTAAAAGGATTTAGTTTATATAATTAATATTTCTTTGTTATAAACATATATATTATGGTGAATATACATATTCTAACTCTCATATACCATTAAGTTTGTATATTAATGTTATGTGTCAATAAATAGAGGCTTATTGTATTTGGTATAACTCATTGATTTAAAAAATAGTATAAAGAGTTGTGATATAATTAATATTTCTTTGTAATAAACATATTTATTATGGTGACTATTTATATTCTAACTCTCCTATACCATTAAGTTTGTATTAATGTTGTATCTCTATAAATATAGGTTTATTGTATTTGGTATAACTCCTTGATAAAGAGCTCTCTCATTTTTCATCTTATCTTTTTCTTTATAATCTTTGTTCTTATGTTTACATACCTTACCTTGTATAGTGGTTGCTAGGAATAACCATTGAGAATACATGAAATGGTAGCATGTTGCGATAAACTTTAACAACTCATGCTCCTCATTGAGATATAGCTTAACGAGAAACACACAGGACGTGAAGCAGAGTGTATTACAAGGGAAATTGTGGACAACGATGGAAAATTCGTGCATCATGACACATGTCAATGACTTAACACAAATAAAAGCACTCTCGTATTGTAATATGATTAAGCTCGTTGTTTGTTTGATTTCGCATGTATGTTGGTGACAATGGACTCTAGCATCTAGGACAGTTTGTGGTAGTTTGATGTTGTAATTTGAATCTCTAATCTAATTCACATCCATTCGAACTAGAACGTCACAATACGGATGGCTTCCATGTTATTATTACAAAACCAAATGCATTAACTTTCCTTGTATTCATTACATTTATTACGAGTAAAAGTTACTATAATTTCCTACATACGCTCTCTTCGTCATGTCATGTACAAAGAACAAAACAAAAGCAAGACTAATTATATTGAAGTGAACAGGTTATTAGGTTAACAAAACAACAATAATAAATACACGACAATACTAACTCTATGTAAATGCTATACACATTGCGTAGATTACCAAATAAAATTAACATTTTATTTATATAAAGAAATGCTTAGAAAGTCCACAAGTTTTACTGTATATAATATTAATATATCTTATTAATGTAGTTTAAAGCAACTATAACCCTCTAATTACTCTACATTTTTTCATAAATTGTTAACTCTTACAGCTTATAACTGTTTGATAATCTTCATCCTTTTTTTACAACTCATAAACTAAAATACTTGGTTAGATATATTATGATAAGCATATATAGTGGTTTCATTGTAGGGGATGGCCCAAGAGGTAACCCAACCCACATTGGGTCAACATACGACATGGGTGGGACAATTCAAACATCGGCCTGGATCTCAGGTAAACATAAACAGACATTCAACTAAATTGGCTCAACTTCTTCTTCGTTAAACAAAAATGCAGACATCGAAGTTCATTATTTGTTTTTGACATAATTATTAACTTATGTTTAAAACAAAACATTAATAGAGATTAAAAGATGGGTATCGGTTTCCTATGAAAGAGTCCGTTGGCATAAGCCCGTACAAGAGTTAATAAATTGTGTAATATACATACATGGTCCTTTGGCTAATTAAGTAAAAAAAATTAATTTTAGCCTTTTGGCAAGAATAATTTATATGTTTGACCATCATGATAAATTAGTTGCAATGTCTAACCAAATCAAGTTAAGCAAGCCAACTCGATTTTAGATCAAGCCGAGCTCGAGTGTAAGATTCCAGCTTGATTTTAAATTAGAGTCAACCCAAACCAACTCGGTAGGAAGTGCAAGTCAAGCTCGAGCTAGCCTTAGCTCGACTCAACCTTTAAGTGGTGTGTTCCCGCCGCATCGCGCAGGCACCCCACTAGTATACATAAGAAGTATAAACCCGCAATTTGAGTTGGCGTGCTTTTCTTAAAACTTCCATTTTCAGAAAAACAGTAAACCGCAACTTGAGATTGCGGGTTTCCCATTTTTTTTAATACCGCAATCTCAAATTGCGGTATGGTTCCAGTCAGCATTGACCTTGCACTTTTCTTCTAGTCATCCATCCACGTTGTTCGTTCAGTCATCCATCCACGTTGTTCAGCTCAGTTGCCTCATAAGACACAACCGCAATCTTAGATTATTAAAAACCAAAACCTAATTCTGACATCTACCAATTGCACAAAAAATATCGGCTTTTCTACTAAAACTGCAACAAAAAAAATCTATTTTTTTTCACGTTAACATTACTGATTTACTTTTTTTGATAATTTTAAACATAATATAAAAAACTAGCAATTTTACCCGTCGCACGTTGTGGCGGCGCGCGACGGATTGAACCGTGAAACAAACATTGTCGGTGCAACCGATAATAAAACAAAATAAATGTAGGGGGACTGAAGTTGCAATTAGCTGAAACATGAAGGAGTGACAGTGAAAAGTAGTGGGACTAAACTTGCAATTAACTGAAATATAAAATAGGAGGACTGAAGTTGCAAATAGCTTAAAGTTGCTTTAGTATAGATAATAATATGCACATGGGTGTGTTTGTAAAATATAATGATGAAGTTTGTTCACGTTATACTGGTGCGATTATGGAGCCCAAAATTGGTGGTGCTTTTATCTATGACAAAACTACCTTTCCCCCACACCGGCCACTATGACATCCTTATAACAAAAATGTAAGAAAACTTAGTTTTATAACTATTACTTTTGTCCGATTCTAATGTATGTAATAATAAAATTTAATACGACTTATTAATATATATTTTGTTGATGTACTCCTTAGTTATTTTAACCTCAAAACCAAGTAAACATGTTAAAATAACCTGAAAATCGAGTATACGTGTCAAATGAAGCTTTGGTATGATAAAAGGTAGCTTTCTTTTAACTTTAACATTTTCTAGTTAACATATGTTAAAACAAATAATAAAAAGATACTAAATCTGTCAAATATGAATAAATAATTGGTATAGTCATGGTTTTAAATTTTTAATGTAGACATGTGTGTTAGACTACCTCACTTAAAGAGTTAAAGGTGTAATGCTGTGCGGCCTTTATCTTGTGTATCAACTTTATACTTATGTAACACCATCGAACGCAGTGTTTTTGTTAGCCTAGATCTTCAAGTGTTAAAGAGGATGCCTGAGTGTAAATAAAGCCGAGACACGTGTATAAGGTCGATAGGCGAGTATAAAGTTGATACCCGAAATAGGCTTGCGTTTGCTTATCACATAACTTTATGTTGGCATAATTGAAGTTAGTTTGAAACATGCATATAAACAGGATGTACTAGCGAATATCATGTATTTTGTGTCTATTACTGTGAAGACGAATTTATTATACCACAGATAATAAAGTAATTAAAAAAATCTATGACATTGAGATTTGCTTTTAGTACCAAACATGAATTGTCGACATTCAAATGCCAAATCTGTAACTATTCCATTGTTGCACTATAAGTGTATATTGCCATTATTCTAGAATGGAATAAAGTTGCATATTATTGTAAGTAATAAAAGATGTACCAATGGATTTTAACTTTAGATATTTCCTCTCTAGACATATCCAGAAAGGGGTGGCGGCGCAGCTTGTTGCCCGTCTGCTTGCTATTCTTATGTAATTTGTCCCTTTTGTTGAAATGAAAATATGAAATTTGATAAAAAAAAAAATAAAAAAAATAAGGGTCTGCATTTTTCATGTCTAAACAATATACCGTCATTGGTCTAGTTTCCGGCCTGCAAAAAACATACTTAAGTGTTTCATTTTGTTTCGATCAAAATTGATAAAAGCGAAGGAAAACTGAAACCGAACTAGCTTTAACATTACCATACACTTCCATTATAGATTGTTGTATAATCATCATTTTTATTATCATTCATAACCACTGTCTTAATGAGAAGCAATGGTCATCAGTGTTCTCGGATCGCAATTTTTGTTTTGGATTAAGGGTAATTTCGAGTGAAATGTTTTGATAATCCTTGTTTTGAAGTCTATTAGGGCAACGGAATTGTGATCATATTGTTACACAAAATGTACTATTTGAGTGGTCTTCAAGTTAAAACTTACAATTTAAAAAAAAAGAAAAAAGAAGTTTCGGTATAAAAATGTGGATGAATAATTTAAAATAAGCTAAAAGAAGATGCTAAAATAGGTTGAAAGTAGACTAAAATAGATTCAAATGGGATTACAAACAACTTTGTAAGTTAGGTTATTTAGCATAGCAACAGAAGTTAGACTTTAATTCTAAAGCACATTGCATTAAATTAATTATTAAAGTTCAAATATATGAAGAAAAAATGTTGTTACGTGAAGAAAAAAGTTAGACTTTAATTCTAACATCCAAAAAATGCGTAGTTGATTAATTCTAACACTTTGCATATTCTTACTTTGCATAACCCTCTTGACCTTCTATGGCCCTTTCATAAATCATTATACAAAAGTATTGTTGATTGTAAAGTTAAGTTCAAACAAATGGAAAAGTGTTCGAGCCAATTAATGATAATTGTTATCACTCCTTTATATCATTTTAACTAGTTTATCCGTGGGGTACTTCCCGATATAGATAAATCTAACATGAAGTGACAAGATACGTGTACTGTAAAAGAATAGATCGTTTTTTTTAGAAAAACAAATTATTTTTAAATGATCAACACTCGATAAATCATAAAACCTAGTTCTAATTCTACGTATACACATTTTGCTCGAGTGAAGTCTCTGTACAACTTTGTCAATTTCTCAAGACATTCTAAAGCTATGATGTAAATCTGAAAAAAAAAAAACAACCAAATTTGTGTCAAATGATATGTCATGATGATAATTGATTTAAGAGGCGTGTATAGTGGGGTGATTAATTATCACTTATCAGCTAGTGATTTACTTGGTGTCTGAGAATCATTGGTTATATCTAACCAGCTTAGCAACCTTTGTAATCAATGTTCCTATAAACACCAATCAAAATACAAAAAACAAATATAGAGATTTACTTGGTATCTAAGAGTCTCTAGCGCAAGTTGGCACCCGCACAACACAGCCCCTCAAGCTAGGCTGTAATAACAACTTCAAGCCAGATCACGCACCCCCTGCATGCACGTGGCTAGGAGACAAATCGTACGATATAGGACGATTGTGTACGAGCCAATCAAAGCCAAGAGTCGTATTCCAATTGATAATTGTTATCAACTCCTTTACTTCATTTTATTTTTTTATATTATTAAGTGGTTTATAAAAATAATTAACTAGAAGATATATAACATACAAGATAGAAAAAAAACACAAGACCCCATAACATTAAAATTAAACCATTATATAAAACGACACTAGCTACTAGATTTTAAATTCTTGTATAATATTAGAGATATAAGAGATATAAGAGATAGAAGTTAGATTATTAGGGGGACAGGGCATCATTAGAATTGGTCGTGGATACCTCATTATCAGCATGGTAATATCATTGCCATTGATGCTGGTAGTGGGTCCGTGAACCTTTTTCTAGTTTTATTTAATGCACGGTAACAATGATTTATTAAATGCAATGGTCGAATTTATATGTTATTTTAATCCTTTATTTGGCCGTTTAGAATTTATTTTCTTTCAAACGGTAACATTTTTTGACCGTTATTTTCCATTGGTATATAAAATGTCCACGGTTTAAATCAAAAAACACAAACAAACAACTAAATTAACTAAACCACTTTCAAAGACAAACAAATGGATCCATGGAAATCAAAGAGGGTGGCAAAGGGTGGGAGGGGAACCTCGAAATCTAAAGTCGGGGGTTCTAGTAGTCGAGGTAGAGGTTCGAGTTTGGGTTCGAGCTCGGTTAAGGTTGAACCCTATAGGCCCGTGATAAATTTTCCACAAAGTCAACCCCCACCACAACCGTTTTACCCACAATACCAATAATTCCAACAATTCTCACAATACCAACAACCTCAAAGCCAACCCAATTATTTTCCACATTATTTAACGCCACCTCAATTAACACCACCACAACAACTAGAGGACTTTGACTTGTTTGCAATAAGGAGTCCAAACCCTCGTCAAACAAATGATTATTATACAGAGCGAGACCTCCACCTACGTGACGATGACAATGAGGAGGAGGAAATTGTTCCAGAGACACAATTCAAGGCACATGAAGATGAAGAATTAGGCGATGAAGTGAAGGAGATGCTTGTTGTAAAGGATGAAGTTGCAGAAGTTTATTCGCGGGGCAAAAAGAAAATTGAAAAGCGAACAAAAGCTGTGAAGTGGAATACGACACAAGTGGTTGCTTTGGCACAAGCTTGGTGCTATGTGTCGGAGAACAGGGAGAAGAGTAATCAAAGAAGCAAAGGGGGTGTTTGGAGGGCGGTCCAAAAACATTACGCATAATTGGTGGGAGGATGCACTCGAACAATTGATCAAATTACTTCTACATGGACCGCCATGAACCCACAAATGAATTCTTTCAATGGCCTTCATCAACAAGCGGTAATGATTATGCTATATTTAACGTATGTATTATTTAATTATATAAATTTTTCTAAAATATTTAATTTTCTTGCTTGAATATTGGAGCGCCAACGAGGAAGTGGATGTAGTGATTTTAATGTCATGCAAACGGCGATGAGAGATTACAGAAAAACTCACCCTTCTGGTTTTAATCATCAAGCGGCATGGGAGATTGTAAAGGATTACAACAAGTGAAAAAAAAACAAGCGTTGATTGGTGAAGAACAGTCTGATAGTCATTCTGACAAAAGACGGAAGTCTTCGGAAAGTGGAAACTATCATCTGTCTGCCTTTTCCACACCGGACTACTCCACCCCCACTAGCCACGTGCCGTATCTCAATGAAGATGCCAACCCAAGGAGACCAAAACGCAAAAATAAGAAACCCGCCGTCGCCGAGTCTTCAAGCAAATCATCCTAGGATGACAAATTTGGGTCATTCCGAGCGATGAAAGAAGATAAATTGAACCAGTTAGTCACCCTACAATTTCAACAAAGCGAAAAACTTTAGCGTTTTTAGAGGAACAACGAGAATTGTTAAGGCAAAGGCAGTATGACCACGACTTGAATATGTATTCAAAACCGCACGACTACCTCAAAGGTAAATCCTTGGAATTGGTTTTGAAACGTAAAGAAGAAATCGCGGCGAAATACGACTGGGATCGTTATTGGGTTGAAGGCAACGAGTAAATTTAGGTGTTTGTATGTTTTTTTTAATTGATGTTTCTTGTATTTTTTTTATTTTAATGAAACGGTTATTTTTTAGTTTTACAAATGGTTATTTTTTAAACGATAGGAAAAAAAAAGTAAAGAATAAAGATTTCAGTGAAGTGAATCAGTTAAGTTTTACATCCAAAAAACTGTTTCAGTGAAGTGATGTGACAATGTAGGTTTTATGTAAATCAGTGAAGTTAGAAATTTTTTTTTTTTTTGGCAAGCACCCCTTCCCCTTACTAAAGTATAGTACTATTTATATAAGTTAATAGTTTATGCAACATTATTAGTGAAATCATGTTATAAGTATAAGTAAAGATTATTCATGTACTTTTTACTTAAAAACTTATTTTTTTTATATTTATAATAACTATTTGTATATTAATCACCACAAATTGCCAATTCTTTTCGAAAAGATCAAGTATGTATAATGTACACACATATATTTGGCTATTGCACAAAGTGAAGTGAAATGTTGAAGTCACGAGTCACGACACAATCAACAGGCCCATGTATATAAATAGGGATATTCAAGATAAGAATGTATTTATTAAATTGTTGGATGTTGTCATGTTGACCACATGAGTCATAACTTACGTGTTACGTGTATCATTGTACCTCTAGTGTCTTGCTTGATTTTTTTTTAAGGAGAATAAAGAAAATAACAATTAGATTGCAATAAGGTTTTTAATATGACATGTAAAATACGCAAGTTGTATAAAATGTATATTACATTAACGGGTTGTTTGGTAGTGAATCATTTACATAATTTGGGGGTTTATTATTTTACAAATTACATTTGGGGGGTAGTGGAGGAAAAAACTAAAATTGGTGATGCCTTGGTTCCATTTGGCGGTATCAAAGAAATTAACTGCAGTGCATAGTAGTGCCGCCAATCCATTTGGCGGTATCAAATTAATATTTTGCATGTAATAGTTATGCCGCCAATCCATATAGTGTAGTCACCTCTTGATGCCGCCAATTGAATGTGAGGCTTTATTCATACCGCCAAACCATATAGTGTGTTCTTATTGATACCGCCAAACCATATAGTGTGTTCTTCAATGTTGCCGCCATGATACCGCCAATCCACATTCATGCATTGATGCCGCCAATTGGGAGTTAGTCTTCATGCATGCTCGATTCCTGCAAACATGCAGGCTATAAAACACACTCACAAAGTCTCTAGCATTGCATGCAATGGTCTTGTATTTTGCAGATGATTTGATAGGCAAATAGTGTTCTTTAGAGTGTAAGAGTGAGCCTTTGGAGGTTATAAAATGGAGGGTGAGGTGAAGAAGGAGCACCACCCACACCATTTCCACACCATCACCATTACAATCTCCATCTGAAACCTTTGAAATTTATAAAAAATCATACCAAGCAAATTCCTCCCACCATGAATCAAAACATAAACTTACACCCTGGTCCCCCAAGCAACGATGTGTTGTATCTGCGCGATCGACATCGTTCCTTTCACATTTTTATAAACGATGAAGACTTCAATGAGCCCCTTATGGTAAAACGTAGCGATAGAAGCCTATGGCGGGCACTTCATGACAACCCTGTTGTAGGACGGGTTCGTAACCTTGTCGATGCCGCAGGGTTTGGTGGCCTTATAGATTGTGGTTATCGATACATTGACCACTCCTTAATAACAGCTTTGGTGGAACGATGGAGGCCCGAAACTCACACGTTCCACCTACCATTTGGTGAAGCTACTGTCACCTTACAAGATGTTAACGTCTTGTGGGGGTTACCTATCGAGGGAGCTGTTGTGTTTGGGGCAGACGATGCAATGTCTACTGCCGAGGCAATAGCGATGTGCCGACGATGGTTACGTGTTACGCCTGCAGAGAACCAAATGTCTGGCAAATCCGTTTTGGGTAGTGTTATTATTACTAAACTAAAGGAGCCATTTGTTGAAGCTGAGGCTACGGATGAAGCGTGCATTTTCCGTGCTCGTTTAATCATTTTTTATTTGATCGGTTCCACTTTATTCCTTGATAATAATAATAATAATAGACTAAATGTTTTTTATTTAAGATTTTTACGAGACCTAAGCCGAACAACATCTTATAGCTGGGGCAGTGCGGTTCTCGGTTGTTTTTACAGGTGGCTTTGTGATACCACCCAGCCGGATAGGAAAGCCGTAACCGGGCCCATGATGCTCCTTCAAATATGGGCATGGGAGAGGATTCGGTGTCTCGCGCCACGACCACCCTCAAACCGGTTTGATTATACTTGTCCGCTAGCGGCTCGGTATATATCGCAAATCCCAAACAAATATAATGTGTTTGCATGGCATCCCTTCGTATTTTTTTACTGAACACGTTTTTTAAACTGTTAATTTTGTAGGTGGAGAGACCGCAATTTAAACTTCAGGGAGGTATCCACCCACTGCCTCCGGGCATATCGTTCACAGCTACAATCGTTGAACGAGAACATGGTATGTTCATTCTACACGTGTTAGTAATTATTTTTAGTTTTTTGTATTAATCATGCATTTATTGTGTTTTGTAACTGACTTAAGTGTTTGTTTTTATGTTTTTAGTTCAACTGGACCCCCTACACCTCGGTTTTGGATCGACTACCGGCCATATGTTCAAGTGGGATGGAAAGCTGGAGGAGCTGTTGTCCGCTTATATGCTTTGAGATCGTTGAGCATCATTACCCTCAATGGGTTATGAAGCAATTCGGCATGCTCCAGTACATACCTCCCCAAATAAACGTAACCGTACCCATGGCTCAGCTTGAAAGACTGCATGCTTTGGGGCGGCAAGGACACAACGGGGCGGACTGGATGAGTAGGCACGAAGCCTACATCAACGCCTGGAATAACCGCCATAACACGGTTTACAGGTCCGATCTCATAAGGACGACTTCCACAGAGCCCGGTTATATGCAATGGTATTTGGGGCATACCGTTGCATTTATTGGGAATCCAAGTGTAGCACTGGCCCCAGTTGGCGGTTTCCAAGACGACGGTGCTAGAATCCAGCTGATGGTAAAGCATTTTTACGTGTCTATTTCATACATTAATTATTTGAGTTTACGGTTTCTAACTAATAATTTTGTTTGCAGAGGGATGCCATAGGGGATAATTACCGGTCTTCCAAGCAGGCATTTAATGATCCTCAGTCCTTCGCCACGCAGCTGGAGCATATACAGAACACGGCGTTCCACAGTATGATGATGTCACACGATGTCGGACACTTACAAAATCCGACACATCTTACAAGGGACACCGTCGACTTGTCAGCACCGGCACGACCTCAAAGGGTACGCCGGCGACACGCTCCCCGTCAGGTGCCGACAAACGTGGCGGAAAATCAACCCCAATGTAACACCCCAACCGATGGCGGAATCATCGAGGTGCCACGTAGTGACGATTGTTCAAAAGCTCATGGTACCAAAATGTAAATATAAGATTATTGAATATTGTTTTACAACATGTGAAATTAAATACAAGAAAACAAAAATAAAGATGATTGATTGATTTAATCTAAGTCCAAAGTCCTATGTGAAGCGTCAAGCAGCTTATCCTGAAACATGCACGAAAATAATTTTGTCAACATATGATGTTGGTGAGTACTACTTAGCTTTGTACATATAGTATAAGTTTGAAAAGTAGTACAATTCATGTGTCTAGCATCACCGAGGCATTATGTAAACATGCAAGTAACCAAACAAGACAAAGATCAAATGTAAAATTTGTACAATGTAATTGATAATGAGCACCTCAACACGTGTGAGTCTAAAAGAGCACCATAACACAAAGTTATGTCTAAATGAGCACCGTAACATAAGTTACGTCTATGTGTAAAGAGCACCATAACATAAGTTATGTCTAGATGTATGATTTTGTATGTAAGCTACATTCATGTTCAAACATAAGCACAAAGATAATCAAGACACGTATATGAATTGTAAATGAATAAAAGTGTATGTGTAAATGGATATGAAAGTTTTGTATACTTGTGCATGAATCACCCCAAAAGTTGTAAAAGCGAAAAAAGGGGATAAGTAATACTCACCTTAGCAAGGTGGTAAGTCTTGTGTAATTGAATAAGTGAAATCCGACGTTGCCAAGTATCACCCTATGTATATGATAACAAATAAGTCTAGGTCTATCTAGCCTATAAGTACTTTCTAGGGCTTCGAATTGGAGATAAGTATTCGTTTGATTAATGGGTTAAACGTTTAATAAATAAAAGAAATTTGGTAAATCAACAAACAAAGGTCTTTTTGTAATATCAAATTGAAGATGGTCACAATATAAAGTTTTAAGTATGAAAATAATTTTTATAAAATTATTTTCTTGAAAATAGAATATTTAATCTATTTATTTCAAATTATCAAAATATGATTTTAATATCTAAAAATATTAAAATTAACGAATTTCTAAATTAAAAATTGAATTTCAGTTCTAGATAGTTAGAAATAATTTATATAAAATTTTGGTACAAAAATAATGAAAAATGAATTTATTATGATTTATTTATGATTAAAACTAACAAAAATTCATTAAAAATATAAAAAGACCGGTTTTTCTCAATTAAAAATAATTTTTGAAATGTTTATTGTCATAAAAGTTTAGTATAATTTTTGTGGAATTTTATAAAATCGTTTAGATATTTTTATTGAATTTTATAATTTTAAATGAATAAACTTGTAATATTTATAATATATATTAAATAAATTATTTTTTGAAAAACTAAAAATTGGATAATGAACTTTATCATTTGGAGATCATATGATAATTTTTGTAGAATTTAAAACTCACTTTTAGTATTTAAAAACTATTTTAAAAGATTTAATGTATTAAGTATATATATAAAAATGTAAAAAAAAAACTTTGTTGGTTATGGGAATCGAACCCGGGCCTCTGGCCGGTTCGGGTTTTATCACAAGCGTGGCCACCAACTGAGCCACACCCTGAGAACGAAATATCTTGGTTTGAATTATTTATATTAGTTAACTAATTTCGTTTATGTAATTGTTTTTAAAAAGAAGGAAAAGTAATGACGCGTGTGGGGCTCGAACCTGGGCCTGCGGCCGGTTCAAGGGCCTAAGCTTACACACGTTACCAGCTGGTCTACCCAGTTGGTTGTGTATTAATTGTTTAAAAATAATAATTAAATAGGATGTTTGTTGTTCTTGTTCTTCCCCAAATTCACCCATTCGAGCCCTAGCTTAACAATACTACGATTTAACAAGCAATAGCCCCTGATATGATTGGGCTATTGTTTGTGACTATCCGATTAACAAAACCCATATGAAAAATATGACTTACAAACACGATGCGAATACGAGATGGTCAGTCAACGCCGAAGTCAAATACGCGGTCAAATACAAGAATAACAGATTCGATACAGAAATTGATGGTAAGAAGATGATGTTCGGCGAGCTTAGGTTGTTAGAAGGTGTTCAATTTATAGTGCTAAGGCCCGGTTCATCGAATTGGAAAGTTGACTCACGAATTGAATGTATATGCGTGAATTGAGCTTAAATAGCGTGCTTTGATTGTGTAATATGCGTAATTAGTTATCATACCATAAAACGAATTAATCATGAGTCAAACTACTATGTTTGTTTTGTTAATTGAACAATCAAAGGCTTGGTGGCTGTCATCTCGCGTAGCAGCAGCAAGGAAGAAGGCAACAGGTCGTTTTTAGAAAGGGTAATATATATTTAGAGTTGAGTTAAATTCAGAAATGAGCTTGTAGCTCAGTGGTCATGTGCGTGTGTGTGTTAAGGTGGCCCGGTTCCTGCCCGGGTTCGAGTCCCGGCAGGAGAGTTTATATATATTTTTTTTAACAGATTTAAGGGGAAGGGGATGGGCCAAGCTTGCTGTTGGGCCGAACCCTTGGGCTGAAATGTTTGGGCTCAGGAAATGGATAAAAGGGATATGGATTGGGTAGTGTTGGGTTTAAGAGTGGTTTAGTCTAGAAAATGGATAAAAGGGATATTATTATTTATTATCATTATTATTATTTTTATTATTATTATTATTATTATTATTATTATTATTATTATTATTATTGTATAAAAATAAAAAAAATATAATGAAAAAGTGACGGATGTCACACCCAAGGTGGAAGTCCGTTGGACAATGAGGCTGGGTTTGGTGCATCTGTTGCGGCAAGCAACAATCAGAACCAGGGTGGGGGATATGTCCCGCAACTCTTTGACATTGGATTGGATCAACGTGGAACTCCGTTTGGATTGGATAGTTCCTTCGTACAGGGAACTGGTGATGTTGGTGGGTCCGGTAGCGGTCAACCGGCGGTGACAGGTCCGCTAGCTAACTTGATTGCAAGCGGAATTGGCATCGGAGATAGTTGGGCATTTCCGTCACAGGATTTTGTGACGCCGGTTGGGCAGGGGTTGCCACGGGTTGATCTCGATGTTAGTGATTTTCATTACCATCCCCCGCATAATTCGTGTGACGAAGGACCTTCAACCCGGCCAGGACCTTCAACCGCACTGAATTTAAACCTCTTTCCCGATGATCAGTACGGGAACCAACCACCAAGAAGGCAATCTGAACGTCTTATGAATCAGCCTCCCACGGACTGGTTTAACTTGTAAACATGTGTTAATTACTGTTGTTGTAACATTTTTTTTGGTGTATGCATATGAATATACGAATCGTTAAGCCACATGTGATTCAAACATTGTTGTGAGAAACAACCACTAGAATTAAAATCCAAATACAAGCGTTAAACACTAAAACAAGATCACATAATCATTTTTGTTGAAAACTCAATATGTTAAAAACGGGCTAGGCTGCCATTTTTGGGCCTCTGTACAGTCTGGCATGGCGTGCCCGTCAGGCATCCGGACTTTCGGACGCGCTGGCCTTGGCTAATACACGGGTTTCGCACGAAGTCCGGGCCGTTTTCGGGTCTCTGGGGCCTGATCCGGGAGGCCCGAAAACGGCTAGGAGGTCATTTTTGTTGAAAACTCAATTTGTTGAAAACGGGCCAGGTTGCCATTTTTGGGCCTCTGTACAGTCTGGCAGGGCCTGCCCGTCAGGCATCCGGACTTTCGGACGCGCTGCCCTTGGCTAATACATGGGTTTCGCACGAAGTCCGGGCCGTTTTCGGGTCTCCGGGTCCTGATCCGGGAGGCCCGAAAACGGCTAGGATCTCATTTTTGTTGAAAACTCAATTTGTTGAAAACGAGTCAGGCTGCCATTTTTGGGCTTCTGTACAGTCTGGCAGGGCCTGCCCGTCAGGCATCCGGACTTATCTTACTGTTAATTTTAATACTACTAGTATTATTACTATACGTTTTCTAAAATAAAAGTAAATACATGTAATAATGATAGATTTATTTAAAACAAATAATACAAATTTTTTTAACAACTATTTTTCCAAACTACTCAATCAAACTATACAATCTACCGAGTTACAAGACAATCTATTTCCGAGATCACCAATTCCAATATTCTACCACCATTTCTTGTTGCAGAGTTCATTAAGTTTCCGTTTCGCACCTTCCATCACAATTGCTTTATTGAAGTCAAACAGGGGGCTCGGGACCAAGTTGGGATTCGAACCGATTTGAATCAAACAGGGCTATAAATCAATCTATTGAACATGTGTACCAAATCTAAAGGTACCCAATGATCAACCCAGGCTGCCCTGCCAAAGTAGCACGGTGAAGAATCGCATCATCCGATGTCGCCGACGTCGCTAATCACATGATGTGATTCGTCAACACCAGATGGCCTTGCCCTACAGGCTTTGTCTGAAAGTCGACCCCCCTAAAGAGTCCGTTGGAATGTCCGGGTTTGGTAGACTGGAGATTGAGACTAGCAACGACAACCAACGCCAAAATATTATAAACTACAGTGACAATGTTGCATTCTACACGTGTTATACCACGTGTGGATGTAACATCGATCCAAGTAGTTTCATGTGGATGTAACACCGATCCAAAGACACCGCTTTTTTGGACCCCAGAAAAGCGATACCAAGCAGGGGATGAGACAGGAGAGGATGCTTTTAAGCACGGCTCATCCCCGCCCAAAACTGTTAAAACTCCATGTGAATGTAACATCGACCCAATATCAATAAAAAACCGTACCCTCCAGAACAATTGCGGGAAAAGTATTATACGCTTGTGTTGTAGTTTCCTACAATTGTGTTGTAAATGGGATTGAGATATGTGGTGTTGTAAATGGGATTGAGATATGTGGGAATGATATAATGTATTTGTGTAGGTGGAATGGGATGGAGAAAATGGGAAGAGGCCGTTGCATTATATAAGAAATGAACCCTCCTTATTAATTGGCGGCATCAAACACCACATTTGAAATGGCGGCATCAAAACCTTATTATGAATTGGCGGCATCATTGTGACTAATGGAATTGGTTTGGCGGCATCTTGTAGCTTTTCTTTGATGCCGCCAAATGGAACCAAGGCATCACCAATTTTAGTTTTTTTCCCCACTACCCCTAAATGAAATTTGTAAAATAATAAACCCCCAATTATGTAAATGATTCTTTGGTAGTCCTTTAAGAACTATTCAGAGGCTATCTATTAAAAAATAAGTTTTAAGTTTAGTTTAACACGTTGCTTGTTCGTAGACAATAGAATATAGGAACAAAAGCATTTTTCAACATGAGACGAGGTGAAAGCATAATTATAAAGTGAATTTGAACAATAATATCAAAAAATTGTAAAGAACTACTCGATGATTATAATTTGTTTAGGGTTAAGAAAAGCCTTTAATTTACTATTTTACACTATTTTCCGATAATGTTTAAACTTTAAAAAAATAAGAAGAGTAACACAGTTACACAGTCGCACTCGTTTACCTACGTGGGACTCCGTTATATATCTTGTTTGTAGTAAGAAAGGTCATACACAACATCAAATACTACAGTTGTTTGTCGACGCCAATTCGTGCACCCACTCACCAACCTCAATCAATTTTGCTTTAAAGGTGCAACCACCCTGGGATCACTACATTCATCCATTACTAATTACTAAGAAACACCAACACCATCTCTATTAATAAAGTCCAATAATAATACATTTTATATAAGATATTCTTGTATTTGGAAAACGTTTTGATCATTGTCATCTTATATGACATTAATAGCCAAGTTATTATGTTTTCAACATTACTTATCTAATAATTATGTTCTTAGCTATCGTAAGCCAATATAAATTCTCTAGCACAATGCAATGGAAAACATATATATCTTCTATCTATACATATAATAAACCAAAGCCATTTTAATGACATGTCACTCAAAGAGGGTATTCTCTTCATTGAGTGTGCCATGTGTCATCCCATGTGGCAAGGGCTTTATTTTAGGAAAATAATAATTTAAAATTTAAAAACAAAATTAGATTTTTATCTCTAATGTTTTCTTCCATAACTTTTAAACGTTAATATCTTTTATATTCGAGATTTTTTAAAGAAAAAAATTACACCAAATTAACGAGCCTTTTATTATCTTTCCAACGGGTACCATAGTGCTATATAAAAAACGGAGAAAAAAATGACTATTTTTTTGTGTGGTTTTGTTCATACAGGAAAAAAACACAAAGTGTTCAGTTATTCATTATTAATCATGTATAGACAAGTCATTAGTTATGTTCAAACCAGTAAATATGATTTTTATTTACAACATGTGTTAGCATTGGAGTTGTACATTGTTTTAGGTTAGGTTTTAATATTAGAGTTATACAGTGTTTAAGGTTATGCACTAACATTGAAGATACATTGTTAATTGTTTTAGGTTAAGTGTTACCCGAAGCTTTCCTGCATGTAACTGTAAGACGCATCAGTTTATTTCAGGTGTAAAATTGATATTTCAAATAAGATTTCTCAACCCGGAACGCTCCCGGGATATATTAGTTTAAAAAAAATTGTGGGTTTGGTTCGGGCCTGGGATTAGGTGATACCCGACCCAATTACCCTTTTTTATATATTAGAATATGATAACTTATGGCAGAGATTTGTTTAAAATAATAATAATAATAATAATAATAATAATAATATTCATTAATCATATATTGGCAAGTCATTAATTATGTTGTCATATTAGATATTTTATTATGTCATATTAGATATTTCAACCCGGGACGCTCTCCAACAGGTAATTGCTATGTTTTCTTTTTCTACCATATTCTGAAATAGCTCAAATCTTATTGTATGCAATTAAAGACCTTTGACTGAATGTATTGGTGCTAAACAATCTTTGTTCCCTTGAAGTGCTTGGGATCTTAATATTCAGTTTTAGGTGTTGATATTGTAAGGTGAAATGGATCTTTTGGTTTTTTTTTTTTTAAAAAAAGTATCTAATGTAAGTTGATACATAGATGCAATTTTTATAGTTTAGATAATTCTAATTTTATTCACTTTACTTAGATTTCTCAACCCGGGACGCTCCCGGGGTATAAGCTAGTATATATATAGGGAAGGGATATTGTGAAAACCCATCCTTAGATGGTAAACCATGAAAACCCAATCTTGATCATCCATCACATAACATCTATGGTTGAGATTAAAGCAATGTACTCCCCCTTGGATATATTATTAATTTAATACACAAAAGCAGATTCAAGGGCATTTTAGGGACACGAGAATTGTTAGAAGCACTCTCTCTCTCTCTCTCTCAAATCAAAGGTCATATCAAACTGTATACACCCATTTCCTTCTCTCATCTTTCATCTTTCAGAGACACCAAAACCTTCCATCTCCTTCTCTCATCTTTCATCTTCCAGAGACTGAAGGCCTCTCATTATCCAGCGACGGAGCAGGGCGGAGCTCCGGCTACACCCTCCTCACCTTTACTACTCCCACACCCCACACATCTTAACCATCTCTCACACACACACACACACCTGTACAGATCTGAGCTAGAGAGAGGGAGAGAAACCGAGAAGATGAGAAAGAAAGAAAGGTGAGAGAGAGAGAGAGAGAGAGAGAGAGAGAGAGAGAAAGGAGGACGAGTGGAGTTCTGACAAGGAGGACTGGCAACCAAGGTAAACCAGTTACTGCGTTGATTTGGGGTTTTTAAGGAAGATGGTGACCGGAGTTCGAGTGGAGTTGTGACAAGGAGGGCCGGCAACCAAGGTAAACCAGTTTCCTTTACGTTCCTTATTAGTAATTAGGGCGATTGATGATGATTGGGGACTATAATGGTTAAGGTGAGTTGTGTAGGTTACGGTGGTGGATGTGGGAGGCGGCGCTAAGGGTTAAGTGACAGTGGAATTATGGTGGTCGTTGGTGGTGTTCCGATGATGGTTATGGTCGTACAGGTTAGGGTTCAGTTGAATTAGGGATTGGATGATGATAGGAATGGAGCCTCGATGGTGATGTAGGGTCGATTGATAGCAGCAGCAGGTCAAAGGAGGAGATAATAGTAGTGATGGTTTGGGTGTTGATTAGGGGTTTAAGACATAGATTAAGCAAAGGGATAATGACTATTAGGAAGGAGGAGTCGGGTCAAGGAGGCAAAGGAAGAAGGTGATTTGAAGTGGTTAGGTTCAAAATTGGGGAAAAGGTGAAAAGCATATTATAAAGGTTGGTAAAGAAATCATAGGGAAAGGTTCCGTTGGGGGTTTCAATCAAGAAATGCGGGGGAGGGTCTTCATTAACAGCTGCAGAAAAAAAAATTGTTAACATGTGTTACTGACTAAACAACCTATCACTGTTACTAAGATGATGTAACAACCGGAAAATTATGACGTCATAATTAGCATGATTAGGCTAATTAATAATAATTAATTACTATAATGATTGGGCCACCTATGGGCCCAATAACTACCCGCATCATAAATCCGGCCCGATAAACCTTTTTATATGGGCCGAATGGAAATAAAGCCCGATTAGTTAATTGGGCCTAGCTAATAACCCGCTAGAAATGTAGTGGGCCGAGTAATTATATAAGTAATGGGCTTTTATATAAAACCCGATAGATATATGGGCCATGAAGTGGGCTTAACCTATTAATCTAACTTAGTGATAAGAAGGAAACATAGCCCAAGAAGGTGATTAATGGATTGAAGCCCAAAGGAATTGATGGTTGATCGGCCCACTCTCAATTGGAAGAGGTGCCGCCATTTTGAGAGAGAAGATGGAATCTATGACATACTTCTCTTATAAAAACACTCCAAGCACATGCACACTTCCACCTCACTAACCTATAACCTACATAGTCATATCATGCAATGAACCCTTTTGCTATATATGAAAACCATCGGCCATTTCCATCAAGTTTAAACCACTTCAAACCTTGAAACCACTCTTGAAGCCTTAAACCCAATCGGCAACTATGCAATCATCTCCAACCTATCTTATTAACCTTCTACACTTACTCTTTAAAGTCTAATACACCTCTTATTCCAACAAAAACCCAACCAAACCCAACCCAAAAGTAATCGGCCTCCATTATAATTAACCAAGAGATTGTGAATCAAGTTGTTTTCTTGAGTAAGTTGAGTCTAGAGTCCCATAAGGTCGTGTGCCAAGCTGTAATGGCCAGCTTTTAATTAGATCTTTATGCCTAAGCTGTAATGGCCAGCTATACGTATGATTATTTGTATATATATGTGATATAACTTGATTTGTGTTGAAACAGGAAACCGTGGGAAATAGAACTCTTGCTTTGAACGAATCTATAGACTCGGAAGTGATTAACGTGAGTGCATGTACCCCTATGTTTAAATGATTTTGGGGTGAATGCATGTTAGTTTTTACGTGTGATTTGGTAAAGTATTGGTTCATGATCATGAAAGAGTTAATAGAATCGGTCGAATAGAAATCACGTAGAATGGATCCATTCGGTATCAAAGGGATATATTTTTCTAAACCAAGTAGAGGTTTGGAACCACACTAAGCATTTGTATGGTGCTCCATCGTTAAATATGTCCCACCTTAGAATGACCGAACCATATGAGAATTGTTGGTATTATTTATAAACGAGTCTAAATCTGGCATCACTCACTAGCTTTGTGGCTAACGTATTTTTAACATGCATTTCAGGTTGATTAGATTATGGGAACCCGAGCTCAAAAACGTGCAAGTTCAAGTCCTAATGTTTAGTCAAGTAACAACGGCTCTTGGGCCGGTTATAAAATAAATGGGCTTCGGCCCAAGTGTGTAATAATTAGAGATGTTTGAAAACTATGTTTTAAAGTCTTAATGGGCTTCGGCCCAAGTAACAAGAACTCGGAACTATGAAACGGGCTTGTCCCGGTTGGTATGTAATGGGCTCGGCCCAATGGTGGTTGTTATGGGCTCGGCCCATGTTAAATAAATAAAAGAGTGTTTTATGAAGTATAAAAGAATTATTAGAATAAATAAATTGGTAATTAATATACGTGTCACGATTACCAATCCGTAATGACTCGTTAATTTTCGGGTCGTTACAGGTTGGTATCAGAGCTCGGGTTCGGGAATAGTGGGGAGTTTATAGAACTAACTTAATAATACTTGTTGTGATTATTTGTAATAGAATGACTCGAGGGGAAGAGATAAACCAAGAAGGACAAGACAATCGGGGAAAAGCCCCTATGGAGTATGAAGAAGGAGAAATTAGGAACGAAGAAGTTGTTGAAGATAACGACAATTTACGCTTCCCCGATATAGAAGCGCTTGTAAATGAAATCCCGGGTCTAACATGGGGAAATAACGGGGTGGAGTTAAACTTAGGAGGGGTTGGCGTTATCGGTCCTCTCCCCGAGCCTATCCTCACCAACTCCGAACCCATCCCATTTATACCCGAGATGCCATTTTACGGGCCTTCTCCTTACTATTACTCGAACTCGCCATTCCAAGACTTCACTAACGCATCAAGCAATTTATCCATGGAAGGGTCGAGTAATCTGAGCCCATACCCCTCGCCGTTTGGAAACCCATACCCCACGGCCCACCAAGGCCCATACCCCACGGCCCCTTACCCAATGGTGCCACCTACGCCCGTGGTAGATCCATATTACGAAGCCGCCATGTTTAACCATAATAATATTCCCTTTCCACCAAACGAATTTGTGCCAAGAAAGGATTATTTGGAACTTGTGGAAAATTATTATCGAATGAAAACGCAACGAGACCAAGCACTAAACACGGCGGAAGACCTAAGGAGGTTGATCAAACGATTCGGGTATCAATCCCGACAATTGATCGACGAGTCGAAGTATCCACTTCCTTAGAGGGGATCGAAGGATGGTATGGCGAGGGTGGGGTGAGAGTAGTGGCGAGGTCTAACTAAATGGGTTTGGTGTGTATGTGTGAAGTTGTTAGTTTAAGTCTTTGTGGTGATGTTATGTGTGGTGTTTTAGTTATGTGGTTATGATGGTAGTATGTTTAAAATGGTGATTGAAGTATGTAACATCCAAAATTTTGGTTATAAAATAGTTATATTGGATGTATAAACTAGTGTGTTTAATTAAAAATGAGATTGTGGTATGAATCAAGAAGTAACATGAGATATGACTATACAAATCTTAATACTAAAATGATAAGCTAAAGTATATGTGGGCACTAATTAATAAGCGCAAATTATAAAAGACTTGAGTAATATAGTAGTAAATTGTTATAACAATAATACTAATCTAAGCAAAATGTATTATTATAGAAAAATGCCGCGAAGATCCGAGAGAGGCAAAGAACCCGAGACACCAAAAAGAAATAACGCTTCTTCATCCAAGCAAACCACGGCCGAGGAACCCTTGACCGAAGAAACTCCGGTAACCCCGGACACTAGTGAACTAGAAGAGAAAATGAGGAAGTTAGTCCTAGAAAGTTTGCAAGATTCAATTCCCACCCTTATAAGTATGATAGAAAAGTCACCCAGTTCGAGAACTCTAGAGAAAAATCCGGAAAATGTTGTAGTAAATATAGAAGATGAACAATTAAGGTCTCGATCTTGTGACTATAAAACCTTTATGGCTTGTAAGCCAGAACTCTTTGACGGCAGCACGGGAGCTGCCGGAGCCCTTCGTTGGCTTGAAGAGATGGAAGCTAGTTTAGAAATAAGTAATTGTGCTCCTAGAGACCAAGTTAAGTTTGCTACTCACTCTTTACGAGCCGAGGCACTAAACTGGTGGAATATGATTCGACAAGTTAGAGGTAGAGAAGTAGTAGCCAATATGACTTGGATAGAATTCCGAACCCTCTTGACTGAAAAATACTGTCCCATGAACGAAATTGAAAAGATGGAAATGGAATTTCTAGGACTCGAAATGAAAAGTCTAGACTGTGTTGGCTATATAAACCGTTTCAACCAACTTGCTCGATTAGTACCTCACCAAGTTACCCCCGAACCAAAAAGAATTAGTAGGTTCATTTGGGGGTTAATCCCTCAAATTCAAGGAATCGTTAGAGGAGCCAAACCGACTAGGTATGACACTGCTTGTGAATTAGCTCTAAGCTTGACCGATGATATAGTTAGACACAAGGAAAGAGATAAAGTGTCAGTAGGGAGTAAAAGGGGATGGAATGAAACCTTTAGGTCCACAAATTATAATACATCAGGAAAGAGCCAAGAAGCCCCCAAAGAACAGGAAAATCCGGGAAAAAGACCCTACCGAGGAAATAACCCCTACTGTTCCATGTGTAAGTACTATCATGTCGGTGAATGCAAGCAGAAATGTAATACTTGTGGTCGGTACCATTTTGGTGAGTGTAGAGGAGCCCATTGTCAAAAGTGCAAAAAGATAGGACATGCTACGGCTGAATGTCGATACACTCCAGATCGTCCACGAGTCTGTTACGAGTGTAAGGAACCGGGACATTACAAGAACGAATGTCCAAAACTCAAGAATCAGCCCAAGAAAGACCAAGCAAGGGGAAGAGCATTTGTAATTAATGCTGCAGAAGCGCGTGACGAACCGGATCTAGTCACGGGTATGTTCTATATCAATCAATTACCTGTTTATGTTTTGTTCGATACAGGTGCAAACCTTAGTTTTATCTCTAAAAGGTTAGTCGAAAAGATAAATATCCTTCCCGAACCAATGACTCAAACCTACGAAATAGAAATAGCTGATGGTAAGGTTTTGCAAGCTAATGAAGTCTTTAAAAATTTGACTTTAATTATGGAAGAACAAGAGTTTAAAATAAACTTAATACCCATGAGTCTAGGAGAATTTGATGTAATAATAGGGATGGATTGGCTAGCCGCAAATCAAGCAGAGATAGTCTGTAAAGAAAAACTTGTGAAAATTCCCTTAACCCATCAAGAAACTTTAGTAGTCCAGGGAGAAAAACCAAGAGGTATCTTAAGCTTAATCTCTAGCGCAAAAATGATGAAGTATTTAAAAAAGGGACATCAACTCTTTTTAATCCATGTAAATTTAGGAAATGAGGAAAAAGAAGCAGAGATTAATGAAATTAAGGTAGTGACGGAATACAAAGATGTATTTCCAAACGAACTCCCCGGGTTACCACCATTCCGACAGGTGGAATTTGAAATTAACCTAGTTCCTGGAGCCGCGCCAGTTGCCAGAGCTCCATATAGGTTAGCCACCACCGAAATGAAGGAACTCACGAACCAATTAGAAGAACTGATAGAAAGAGGTTTTATAAGGCCAAGTACCTCCCCTTGGGGAGCACCAGTACTTTTTGTCAAAAAGAAAGATGGTTCTATGAGGATGTGTATAGACTACAGGGAATTAAATAAGTTGACAATCAAAAATAGGTACCCATTACCTAGAATAGATGACCTGTTTGATCAATTAAACGGAGCAAAATATTTTTCAAAAATCGATCTTAGGTCTGGATATCACCAATTGAAGATAAGAGATGAGGATATTCCAAAAACTGCTTTTAGAACTAGGTATGGACATTATGAATTCCTAGTTATGCCATTTGGTTTAACCAACGCCCCTGCCGTTTTCATGGACCTAATGAATAGGATTTGTCGACCTTATTTGGATAAGTGTGTGATTGTATTTTTGGATGATATTTTGATCTATTCAAAAACTGAAAGTGAGCATGAAAAGCACTTAAGAGAAATCCTAGAAACTTTAAGAAATGAAAAACTGTATGCTAAGTTTTCGAAATGTGAATTTTGGGTAAAAGAAATTAAGTTTTTAGGACATGTAATCAACGATCAGGGAATTCAGGTAGACCCAACTAAGATAGAAGCAATACAGATGTGGGACGCTCCTAAAAACCCAAGTGAGATTCGACAATTTTTAGGGCTAGCTGGATATTACAGGCGATTTATAGAAAACTTTGCTAGACTAGCCTTACCACTCACCACCCTGACTAGGAAAAATTCTAAGTTCGAGTGGAAAGAAAAACAAGAAAAAGCCTTTCAAGAACTTAAGGAAAGATTGTGTAAAGCCCCTGTGTTGACATTACCAGTAGAAGGAAAAGCTTTTACTGTGTATTGTGACGCATCTCAACAAGGGTTAGGATGTGTACTAATGCAGGAAGATCAGGTTATAGCATATGCTTCTCGACAGTTAAAAAGACATGAACAGAATTATGCTACGCATGATTTAGAGTTAGGAGCGATTATATTTGCTTTAAAAATTTGGAGACACTATTTATATGGAACCAAGTGTACAGTTTACACTGACCATAAGGGTCTCCAACATATTTTTGATCAAAAGCTGCTAAACATGCGTCAGAGGAGATGGATAGAGGTTCTAAGTGACTATGACTGTGATATTAAATATCACCCAGGAAAGGCCAATATAGTAGCAGATGCCTTGAGCCGAAAAGAAAGACCCTTAAGAGATAGAGCCTTTAAGGTCACTTTGATTAACGAATTTTTAAACCAACTCCGAGAATGTAAACGGAGAGCATTAGAACCTACCCAGTTAAGTGAAGAACTTTTGAATGGTGAAGAAGCAAGATTAGAGGAAGGAACGGATGGAATCTTTAGGTACAACCGAAGAATTTGGATACCGAGGTACGGTGAACAAAGAAGAATAGTTCTGAGCGAAACCCATAACTCTAAGTACTCCATTCACCCAGGAAACCATAAGATGTATAAAGATTTGAGGAAAAACTTCTGGTGGCCTGGCATGAAAAAGAGTGTGGGAGAATTTATAGCTCAGTGTGTGACTTGCTCGAAAGTGAAAGCCGAACACCAAAAGCCCAGTGGGTTATTGATCCAACCAGAGATTCCAGTCTGGAAATGGGATCAAATAACTATGGACTTTGTAACCAAATTGCCAAGAACCCAAAGTGGTAACGATACCATCTGGGTTATCGTTGATAGATTAACCAAGTCTGCCCATTTTCTACCAATACAAGAGACCTTTGGAACGGAAAAATTAGCAAAAATCTATATAAAAGAAATTGTGTCCCGGCATGGGATACCTCTTTCAATTATATCAGATAGGGATAGTCACTTTACTTCCCGATTTTGGAAAACGTTCCAAGAAGCGTTAGATTCCCAGATTAAACTCAGCACCGCCTATCACCCTCAGACAGACGGGCAAAGTGAAAGAACAATTCAAACATTAGAAGATATGCTGAGAGCATGTGTCCTGGAGTTTAGTGGGAGTTGGGATACACACCTGCCGTTAATAGAATTTTCTTATAACAATAGTTACCACGCTTCCATTCAAGCTGCACCCTTTGAAGCATTATACGGTAGGAGGTGTAGATCTCCGATCTGCTGGAACGAAATCGGAGAAAACCAACTCACAGGGCCCGAAATTATCCAAGAAACGACGGACAAAATCGTGCAAATCAAGAAAAGATTGGAAGAAGCAAGAAGCAGGCAGAAAAGTTATGCGGATAAGCGAAGGCGACCTTTGGAATTCCAAATAGGAGATTATGTCCTATTGAAAGTGTCACCCTGGAAAGGAGTGATAAGATTCCAAAGAAGAGGAAAATTGAATCCACGTTTCATAGGACCTTATCAAATTAAAGATAAGGTGGGACCGGTAGCCTATCGTTTAGAACTACCGCCCGAGTTAAGCGAAATCCATGATGTGTTTCACGTCTCAAATCTAAGGAAATGTATAATAGAAACCCAAACTATCATTCCATTAGATAATGTGAAAGTTAGTCCTCAACTCCATTTTACTGAAGAACCCATAGAAATTATGGCACGACAAGAAAGAAAGATGAGAAGAAGAAAGATTCCAATTGTACAAGTAAAATGGAATGCTAGATTGGGGCCTGAAATTACTTTTGAAAGAGAAGACGTGATGAAAGCCAAATACCCCCATCTATTTGAACATCAGGTATTACAAATAAAAATTTCGGGGACGAAATTTCCTAAGGGGGGGAGAGTGTAACAACCGGAAAATTATGACGTCATAATTAGCATGATTAGGCTAATCTATACATCTAATAAACAAAAGTCCATGAGGACACTTGGCACTCCCACATTCATCCTCAATTGTGTAGCCAATCATATTGTGCCAAGTGTCTCATTGTGGGAATTTATAAAATTTTAGTTTTTATTTAAATAAAAAATCATTAATTTAATCACATTAATAACTTTCCTATTTACTAATCACAAGTCAAACAATATTCAACTTCATTCTCTCTCCAAACCCTAAATCTCTCAATCATCCTTCATTATTTGCCTCCCTTGCTCTCTCTGTCTCTCTCTCGGTTTTTTTTTTTTTTTTTTTTTTTTTTTTTTTTGAGGTTTTGCTCTCTCTTTTGATGAATGTTTTATCTCTGTATAGCCTGTTGATTTGGAGAAAGCACAACTTGATCTGGGCCACAGTTACAGTAGGGCAAAGGTCAAGTTTAATATCAACTGTGTTGATAATATGATCATTGAAGCAAATTTTCTTCTTGATACTCTTGATAAGGATGTCAATTCTTTTTCCATGAGAGTAAGGTTTGTTTTCTCTGTTATAGATTTTTCATTCTCATATTATTGTTACCATGATTTGTCTAACTCTTTCATTCTCATTCTCATATCTAATTGATTTTTTTAAACGCACACCCGTATATTTTTATTAATGTAAATAAAAAGAGTTTTCAACTCCAAAACAAGAATTATAATCAAATTACAAACTTAATCCCACTTCATGCATTTTTGGTCCCACTACGGTTAACATGATTCTCTTCTTCTTTTTATTTAATATTATTGTATATATTTTCAGTGGCTTCAAAGTTCTGTTTGACTGGCAACATTTTATTGAAACCTTAAAAGAGGATATCTACATAGTCGAGGAATTGCCACCTACGTATGCTGGACTTGAACCTTTTGCTAAGACTCCGATTTCATGGTCAAAGGTTTGGTCATTTACTATACTGTATTTTTATAATTGGGCTTTCTTTTTAGTAATGAAGTTGTGTTTTCTTTTGGAGTCAGCTTTCACTCTTTTTTATCAGGTTACTTATTATAAAAGGGAGATTGTGCCAAACCTATTAATATGTGTTTGTTTTAATTTTTTTTATCAGATTAGTTATTTAAGATTATGAAGTTGTGTTCACTTCAGTTGATAATTTCAATTTTTTTCTGATTTGTGTTTTTTTTTTCTGATTTTTGTTTGTTTTTCTGCTTCAAGGTATTCTGCGGTATATGTGGGCAGCTTTGAGAGCCCTCTGATTTTTTTATCAATTAGCTTTAATCGCCACCTCACTTTTAAAGGTTGTAAGCAGGTGTGCCCCTTCGTTTCCACAGGGATTTTGTTAATTAAATCGTTTATAATATTTCCTATTTTAATGGTGTGTTCGTTTATCACTTGATGCGTATTTTTTATAACCATATATACATGTTTCTCCCAGATCTGGAATAATTGAGGTGAAGTAACGATGATGGAGATGGGACAACAACGTTTAGATGATGTAAGCTTCTGTATGTTTGAATTCCTTGTGTTTCTCAATGGTTTCATCAATTTGATGAAGTCAAAATTAGAGTTATTGTTTAGACTAATACCTTGATTTTGATTGTGAAATTAAATATTTTTCAAGTTTTAACTAATTAAAATAATTAATTAATGTGAAATTTGTTTTATCAATATGCTTAGTTGTGATTTGGAGTTAATGATAATTAAGACTTTCACTGTAAGTCTCTTTATTTTTTCAACCAACTTTTTAGAAATTTAGAGTAAATGATAATTGAGACTTAATATCTAAATTTCTATTATTATCTTCAAGTTTAATGGTAATAACTTATTTTTTGAATTTTGAATTTCAAAATTCAAATTAAAATTCCAAATATTTAAATTTGAATTATACAAAATTTCAAGTTTAAGTGTTAACTGATGTTATTTAATCTAGAATTTGAATATTAATTATTGTTATTTATTTAGATTAATTTATATGTTGACCGGACTTAATGACATTTATTCTTTTAGCAATTTACCGAATTTAGATTAGCATCATCATAATTGTTATTTAATGTTATTTTGACTGAATACAGAATGTTCAGTCAAAAAATGTTTATTTTTCCTACTAAATTAAAACTTGAAAGTCAACATATTGATTGTTCCTACAAAATAAAAAATTTAATGTCAATTTACCAAAATAATTTTATTTAAATACAGAAAAAATTGACATTAAATAACGTTATTGATTATTATACAAACTAAATATTTACATTAATGACTATGTTGACCGCAATAATGACATTTATTATTTTCTTTACCGAATTTATATTAACATTATGATGATTGTTATAAGAATTTTGCAAAAACGATTGCTGTTGATTGGCATTAGTTTGTTCGTCTGATTTCTAATTTGTGATTTTTTTTAGGTTCACAATCACCTGTCAGTATCGCTCATTAGCTATGCTTATATGGAGCAGAGAGAAAGGGACGCGTTGGTTCGATGACCAGCACACAGCCCTACCCACTATCAACTTGAACTGCCTATCATCGCCACTGAACATCCCAATAATGAGTATGAACATACATATTAATTCCCATTTCAAACTATTCAATTAGTTGGATGATTTGAGAAATTATATTATATTAATGTGAATCCGTAATATTTGGTTAAATGATTGTTTAACACTCACTTACCACAAGTCCACAATACAAAATACTAACTCCATACTTTTCAATTTTGTGCAGCGAAAACATTTCTCGACCATTGTTGACTCAGCTCTCTGACTCTGTTCGTTATATGTAGTAAGTTCTTTTTTTTTTTCTTCTGGAACCCAAGTTGAATGATTTGATCCCTTTTTTTATTAATTATATCATGTATCACAATTTTTAAATAACTAATAATAATTACATTATACAAACAGAGCAATTTTGTGACCTTTTGCTCTACTATATCTTGGAAGTGATCTTTTAGATTTTAAAAAGCTCAAATGGGTTAACCTAACGACTCATATCATCCAATGGTTCGTGTAATTATGTTGAAGGCTTTGTTTTGATCGACAGTACATGGCTGCGTAAATTGGAGATCAAATCGATCAAGTAAGCTCTTATATAATATAATAAAATGGTTCGTGTAATTATGTTTCCGGTCCGGGTCCTGTTTGTTGATTCGGGTCTCATTTATTAGCATTTTATTTGTTTCATAAGTTGATGGCTTAAAGTTTGGAAGGATAATTATAAGCATTAATTGTTATAAATGGTGGTTTGAAAAGTCTTGGATATTAAAAGGAAGGGTCGAGTTTTTTGGTAAGAGATTGATTGATTGTATTATAGGAAAGTTAATAGCACAATTAGTTGTACACTTTCCATATAGTCATAGTCAAATGTATTAACTGCATAGTCAAATGTATTAACTATAATTGCTATAATTATGAATCTTGGTTTGGAAAGTTGTTGAATGGAATTGATGGTGGAATTGGTTTGTAAAGTTATTGCACTAATTTTAATACATTTTTAAAATTCTGATTTGTTTTTTTAATACTTTTTTATGGCTGTTGCAGGTGTATAACGATTGTGTTGCACCAGTGAGCAACGGTGGAGGTTGTTTGCTCAGGGTAATAGTACTCTCGCAGATTCTTGCATAGACCAATTGGAGTTTATTGTTGCACGGGCACAAAGGATTGGAGATCCAAAATATCAACAGAAGGTACATGATTTTGCTCTTTAGTGTTAACAATTCTTGCATTTTGATATTTATCATGATTTATACAATATTGGAAACATCTAATGTTAATAATTATAATTACCATATCATTAATAACCTTTAAACACAAAATTATTAATCAAATATAAATACATTTATAAATTTACTTTTAAACATTCAAAATCAAAATTTAAAAAAAAAATCGGTTTTTAAAATTAAAAACATTTAAACACAAAATAAATGCTTAATTCTTTGATTTGTCACATTACTATTTTTAGCGTATAATTAGCATTTATCATGATTTACACAATATTGGAAACATCTAATGTTAATAATTATGATTACCATTTCATTAATAACATTTAAACACAAAATTATTAATCATATATAAATATAAATACATTTATAAACAAAGTTAAATTTGAATTTTTTTCATCACACTTAATACGTCTATTTTCAATTGAATTACTTTATTTTCAAACATTCAAAATCAAAATTTTAAAAAAATTACGGTTTTTAAAATTAAAGTCATTTAAACACAAAATAAATGCTTAATTCTTTGATTTGTCACGTTACTATTTTTAGCGTATAATTGACATTTATCATAAGTTACACAATATTGGAAACATCTAATGTTAATAATTATGATTATCATTTCATTAATAACTTTTAAACACAAAATTATTAATCATATATAAATACATTTATAAATTTATTTTTACACATTTAATATCAAAATAAAAAAAAAACGGTTTTTAAAATTAAAGACATTTAAACACCAAATAAATGCTTAATTATTTGATTTGTCACATTACTATTTTTAGCATATAAATAGCATTTATCATGATTTACACCATATTGGAAACATCTAATGTTAATAATTATGATTACCATTTCATTAATAACATTCAAACACAAAATTATTAATCATATATAAATATAAATACATTTATAAACAAAGTTAAATTTGAATTTTTTTCATCACAATTAATACGTCTATTTTCAAATGAATTATTTTATTCTCAAACATTCAAAATCAAAATTTAAAAATGAATACGGTTTTTAAATTTAAAGACATTTAAACACTAAATAAATCCTTAATTCGTTGATTTGTCACATTACTATTTTTAGCGTATAATTAGCAATTATCGTGAGTTACACAATATTGGAAACATCTAATGTTAATAATTATGATTACCATTTAATTAATAACCTTTAAACATAAAATTATTAATCATATATAAATACATTTATAAATTTATTTTTAAACATTCAAAATCAAAATTTAAAAAAAAATCCAGTTTTTAAAATTAAAGACATTTTAACACAAAATAAATGCTGAATTATTTGATTTGTCACATTACTATTTTTAGTATGTGTGGTGTGGTAACATATGTTAAACCTGTTGCCCCCATATACCCCTATAGTTTTCACTTCTTAAGTTTACTAAGAAAATAAAGCACACAAACTATTAACAAATGTTATTACAAAGTATCATTACAAACTATTGAACTGCATGGAAGGTTAACATGTGTTAGTTGGCCATAAAGGCCTAACATGTGTTATCTAATCTGATAAAGAAAATATTATTATAATGGGTCATGTCACACCATCTCTCCTACTTTTTGTTTAAGAAAATATTATTATAATGGGTCATGTCACACCCTCTCTCATACTTTTGGTTTTAAGATAATATTATTATAATGGGGCAAGTACAAATAATGTGTTAATGTTGCATACGAGGGTAACATGTGTTAGTTGGTCATAAAAGGGCTAACATGTGTTATCTAATCTGATAAAGTTAAACCTGTTGCCCCCATATACCCATGAGAAGATCTAACATTTGTTAGTATGAGTGGTGTGGTAACATATGTTAAACCTGAATCATTTGTCAACCTTTTTGTCTTTCTTACCACTCCTGTTTTCACTTCATAAGTTTACAAAAAAGAAATAAGTAAACATAGCATACAACTATTAACACACATTAGGTTAACACATGTTATTTGGTAACACGTGTTATTACAAACTATCATTACAAACTATTGAATAAGAGATAAACTACCCCAAGACATTCAAATCATAAAGTCTACTGAGAAATAAAGAACACAAACTATTAACACAAGTTGTTACAAAGTATCATTACAAACCATTAACCACTATAACAAAATAAATCTAATAACTCTATACATTGAGTACAGAATGTGACTAACATATGCGCTTTGCAATCACACTGAATGAAAGTGGTATTCCTGTGAAGCATTGCTTGCTCGGACAGTGTGTCAAATATCCTACCCTTTGGCGGTTTCCCAGATTTGTTACACCAAAAGTATTTGTGTGTGGCGATACCCTTCCATACCTTCGTCTGACCCTTTTTGACCATGAAACCGGCCTGCTCGGCATAATCTTTGTACATAACCAAAGCTGCGTCAAAGCTATCAAATGATTGACCAACAGCAGGTATGTACTTCTGGACAACGTTTGGAATCCAAAATTAGGTTCCGTTGGGGGTTTCAATCAAGAAGTGCGGGGGGGGGGGGGGGGGGTCTTCGTCAACACCTATGGGTAAAAAAATGTTTTTTGTTAACATGTGTTACTGACTGAGCATCTAGCATTGTGACTAAAAAAAATCGACATCTGTTGTGTGGTCTAACGCATGTTACTCAAAACATATGTTAACACGTGTTACCAAGCCATCGTGTCGCATGTTGACTTACGAGCAATGGTTTGCAAAAAAGTGTTAACATGTGTTAAGGTTTGTGATGTATAATGTGCAAAAAAGTCATTAAACGCATGTTAATTCCAGAATGCACTTGTCAAAATACAAAAAAGGGAGGGATGCACCATTAACATGTGTTACCAACATATACATCCACAGACTCACGAGTAAAAAAAGTAAAAACGTTGTTAACACTTGTTAGACCCAGAAAAAATACAAGTATCAAATCTTACTAAAGAATCATAAATCTCTTGTACTACAAACAGAAAACTACATACAGGAAAAAGGTAAACACATTTTTATTCCAAAAAACCCAAGAACTAACATAACATCAAAAGGATTAAAAACATAATAACACCACCACAATCTGGAGTGTGAAGAAACATAAATTTGGTGGTAATGGACACATACCATAACATATCACATAATAAAAATATACGGACATAAAACAGAAAAAAGAATAAAACATAAATGTAAGACCCTAACCCGTAATCACGCGATTATTGCCTAATCTTACGGGTTTTGACCTTAACTAAAAACCACTCCCGATTAAAACTTTGAAATTTTCTTTATAAGTCAACCCATTAAGATCAAATACATGTTTGATTCACACAATTTTTTACTTTTTAATAGTTGAAACATATTTTAAGATGTTGCGTTTTAACGGGAGTTCCTTAGATTCTAGTGCGGAAGCTTGATGAGTGTTCGGGCGTGTTCGGTTCTTCTCACGACTTGATCCTTGCTCCGGGTCGTCCCTTGAATGTTTACATAGCACCATCACACAAAGAATGGTTAGTGGGTTGTCAATAATACATTTAAACTAGTGTGAGAGTCGTTACACGTCGAAACGGAACGAACCAGGCCCAACGGCCCTTTATCAGGAGAACAAACTGCTGCAACTTTTGCGCAGCAGCTGTTCGGATCGCTTTTACCCCTTCTAAAACCCAAAATCCGACTTCGACTTTCAAATAAGAATTGTTCTACGCTCCGAGAGCTTTCCAGGCATATAAAGAACACCTCCTAACGATTTTTCTACGATTTTATACGCAATTTTAAAGTTCGTGCTGACATGCAGGTCAAAGCGCTCGGCCGCTCGGCCTCTGTGAGCGGCCGCTCGAAGCTTCTGATGTGAATTTGGTGATTTTTAAGCATGGGAATCATGTCGCAACCGCATTTGATGATTCCCGAAGCCTAAGTAATGACTCGCCGACTAAATAAACCTTTGTTTGACTGAAATTATGGTCCGGTTTATGTCGCCATGATCCGGTTCTTAGTTTTGAATGTTTATGGCGACTTTTACCCAATTTGACCCATTTAGACATTTAACTTATCCAAACACCATTTGACCATGCGCAATGCATCTAGTTTATGTTGTCAAGTCATTATACACTTGATCAACTAAAGTGTTTGTCCGATTTGTTCGTTATGATTCCGATTATTAGATTTATCCTTTAGTAAATCTTTATAATTTCCCAAAATGCCCCTCCTAGCCAAATCTTTCGATTTAGCCATTCATGGCGACTCTTCTTGATTCAAACCCATTGTTTTTGGACTCAATGACTTGTTTAAAAACTTCTAAGTCCATACGGACTTAGATTTTCAACATTTCTCAAGATTGTTCTAATGTGGTCGATTCTAAGCGCCTTAGCGCGCATTAGACATAGTTATGGAAATAACTTACTTGATTTGCACCCACACTTCATGTGGGTACTTTATCACCTATGTTGCTTCGCCCGAAGGCGTTTATTTGACTACGGACTTACCGGGTGGCCTTGACCCATATCCATACCTTGTGTTTATCCTCCATGATTCTTAACATCAAGAATGCACGCGCAATTGCATCTACCTGTATGCTTTCTAAATAGACAACGTTAATTTCTCGGAACTCAAATGGCAATAACTTGCCATTTGACCCGTTTAACTTTATGAATCTTAATGCTTGGAATACAAGCATCAAGTGTTGGATTCACATGGTGAGGACATCACCATTTGACCCGTTTAGGCTCCTAGTTCATAATGCTATGTTACCCAAGTTTTTATCTATGGTTCAAGTGAAACAACTTGACCCATTTAACATCATGCTTAACGACTCCATTCAATTGGTTTAATTTGGATTAAAACATCATCTCTCACATATCTTTATTAGTTGACCCGTTTGATGGATTTCTCCATTTGGTCATAACTTGTTATCTCAATTAAGGTCATAAACCATATTTTGTATTGAGTGCACATAAGGCAACTCACTTAATAGATTCTACCCCTTGGGGTTTATCTTTACCTCACACTCAAGATTTGAAACTAATGTTTATAACAATTTAAGCTAGGTTATAGTATATTGGTGTAAGTAAAACTTACTTGTATTCATTCCCATTTACTTGCACTTTAGGCTCATATCCGCTTGACCCGTCTTGTTCTTTGATCCATTCCATTCAAGCTTGCACCTAGCTTGACAAGATCAACCTTCACTATACTCATAAGATTAGTTAAGTTAGTCATCATATCCAATAACTAACACATCTCATGAGTTTATTCGCACCATTATTTCGTTTTCCCAAATATCATTTGGCTAAACTTTTCATGTATGGTGTGATTCATATTTTAAACATGTGTTTCACGTTTTATATACGGGTAATTCCATGATTACCCAAATCAAGTTATCACCTCAATTTGCAAACAAGACTATTGAGGCATTTCATCAAACACTTGGTGTGCATCCACCCAAAATACTTGATTTCAAGAATCTAACTTTAACCAAAATATACCCACGTATCTAATTATCAACATAACATGATATTTAGGCATTTCATCTAATTTGATCATTATGTCAACTCCTAAGAGTCACCCAAAACTACTAATCATGTGGGGTTTCAACCTAGAAGTTAAACCCCAATTCTTACATATTCACATAATCATATGGTCAAAATCAAATGCACATGTAGAATGTGATTCATACCCGAATTATACCTAGTTGAGGCTCCCTAAAGCTAGAGAAACCTCTAACAACTCATAAATTCACGTTTTTGTCAAAACCCTAGATTTTGACCCAAATTAAAAACGAGTTTAACATCAAATTCAACACGAATTAAAGGTACCTTGATGTTCATTAGGCCTTAGATGATCCCTTTCTTGCTAATGCATTGAAAAACCCCCTTGATTTGGCTTGGATTGAGCTTGTTCTTGAGGTTTAGGGTTGGAGGTTGAAGGAGATGATGATCTCCTGATCATTACACGCACACACACACATTTTTTGTGTGTTTTTATTGTTTTATTATTATTAATAAAACTCACTTTGTCATTTGGCAACAATGGTCCCTCAAGTTTTGGTCTCGGTTTGCTTTTAGATTATAACATTAACTAGATTAGTATCTTGTAGTGGGTTTTAGTCTCGTTTTTATCCGTTGACTAAGGTGGTGTTTGTTTTTAAAGAGGTAAAAGGTCTGCAGTCTGCGGACCACATCTGCAGACATCTGCAGGGGAAGAGGTGGACCAAAGGTCTGCAGTCTGTAAGAGAAAGATTGTTTGTTTTTTAACGTCTGCAGTGTAACCTAAAACCACAATCATAATCCACCACGAATATCCACGTAATTAAAGGAAAAATAATATGTTTAGATGGTTGTAATTATGCTAAAATGCCTCTTCTTTTACATTTTGTTTTAACATCCAAAACAATAATAATCATTACATCGAAATAACAAAATCGGCAAAGCCCAGCATATTGCAAGCCAAAGCAAAAACTTCACCAGCAAAAACAGTCCACCTCCCCAATCCAATAACAACAGACATATCCCAAGCCAAAACTATCTATTAATACAAACACACAAGAATTTTGAACAAACTACTCTATCCACCATCTTCATTCACAGCAACAATCAACCTAGATTTATGTCATGTTTTTAATCTCAACAACAACAACAACAACAACAACAATAATAATAATAATAATAATAATAATAATAATAATAACCACCACCCTAACCACCATACACCGCCAACAACCACCACCACTCGAGAAACCGCCGCGGGAAGGGGAGGAGGGCGGAAGGGAGGTGGAGGAGGCAGCGGAGGGCGACAGGGAGGAGGCGATGGAGGGAGGAGGGCGGAGGGGAGGTGGAGGAGGTAGCGGCGGAGGGGAGGGGAGAGGATGAGGAGGTGAAGAAAGGGGAAGAAGAAATGGTGAAAGTCTGATTATGTTAGAAGAGGAGAAGAGAAAAAGAAGGAAAAAAAAAAAGAAGAAGAGGTAGGAAGAGGGTAGAAGACATTGGTCCAGGTCTGCACCAAGAAGAGGTCAGGAAGACCTTTTTTAGTGAAAGGTCTTCCGAAAAACAAACAATCTGCGCGCCCCAAACGTCTGCCCGCGTCTGTGCGACGCAGACAAAAGTGGTCAGAAGCACTTCTGACCAAAAAACAAACACCACCTAAAACATCCACCGCTAAATTCGCTTTCGATACTTTATCAATTACGCCTAATGGCGTATTTAGGTGAAACAAGATTTCGGGGTGTTACAACTCTACCCCCCTTAAAGAGGTTTCGTCCCCGAAACCTTTCTCTTGTAGTTGTTTTGGTTATCATGAGGAATTTTAGTATATCCCCAAACCAAATTTTAGGACCACTCGCTGTTTTGTCGTTTTAAAGCCTCGTCACCAATTAGTATTATATACCTAGGGCTATCATCCCTTTACTCGGCTTTCTAACCTTTATCATATGGAAGCCTTAGCTTTCATAATATGACTTGAGTCATTCTATTATTTCGGTTAACTAGGGGTAATATCTACATATTTACCCCCTACCCGACATTTTAGCTACTTCTGTTCTCATAGGTCTTCCCTAGATCCGTAGACTATCCCCGTCTACTATTATCACGAATGCTGTAATGGTTTAAGGGGCCATTCTATCATGCACCTTAGGGCGTCTACTGTAATACTCGATTGTAGCATGCATAGGCATACATGTCTATGCGTCTATTTCTAACAAGTAATTTGTCTTGGTTTCCAAGACTAACCCGGCTTTTTAATATAGCCGTTTTCTAGCTTCTTGGGTTCATCCCTAAATCCAACCCTCGTTTCTTTCTGGTTTGCTAGAATGCTATAAACAAACCTTGCTTTACACTAACGTTTTCCTTTCTTTGGCTAATCCTATTTCAAGAATTTGCCATTTATTGGGTTTACCCAATTTCCCGTTTTGCTAACTCGATTGGTGGTCATAGCCCCACCCGACCCGTTTAAAGACCTTTGAGTTTTAGATTTCAAATCGTTTATATATTTAGAATGATTATTTTCTAAAAATCCTTTTTCTGATTTACCGATCTCAATATAAGTTGAGGTCGGTTTTCTTTTCATAAAACGCGGTTTCGAATAGTCATTACAACGTATTGTTTCGACTAATCTCCTATTATCACGGTTTGCATTAGATTGTAACAACTATACAATCCAATTGTTATCATATTTTGCATTAAATTGTACCTACGATACAATCTAATGTTATTGCAGTTTACACTTTTTCATCCTTAACCCGAGGGTTGAATGATTTACTGATTTATCACGGTCTTTAGGTTTTACTAATCATGTGTTGCACTTTATTCAACCAAGTTCATGACTTTGATTGAGAGTGCACTGCCTTGGTCTCTACAACCCGCTCGGGATTGCTTATACCTCGGCTTATTGGTGTAAAATTTTGTCACTGGCCCGAAGGTCCAGTTGACCCATGGGTTTATCATGGCCCATGTCCGTTGTTTATGATTTATCAACCAAAACCATTGTTATGGTTGATTTAGTGAAGCAATACCTCGGCCTCTACGATCCCCACGGGTCGTTTATACCTTGGTTTTTATTTCCTCTTTGTTTATCATGGCCCTTGAGACCATATTCGACTAATCCATGATTTTCACGACACCTCACACTTACTTAGTCCTCGTTACATAAGTTGTATATGTATCAATTGTAAGAAACCCATGGTATCATATGTTTAACACTTACCTGGCCAGGGTAAGCAATCCGCATATGGTACACATGGACTTGTTATAATTAGTACATCACATCCTATGTAAGCAAAGCTTTAGTTCATGTTTGTGTCCCTTATTTTATTTGGTAAAAACCCTTCCTTGATAATTTATTCAACGTTAGGTTTTTATCTTCATTCATTAAGAATAAACGATGTGTTTTCATTTTATAAATCTTTGTGTGATCACACTCATTGGCATGACCACAACGCGGTTCTAGCATCCTTTAATTTTAAACGTTAGCTTGGATGATTACCCCCATCCCGAATTCAATGTTCAAGTTACCTTTGTGCATTGATTGTTCACTATTTTGAACAAGGTACATTTCCCATCTAGCTTCTTGCTTGCGGCTGCAAGTACCATCCTTCATGTGATGCTTGCATACTAATACGCTTAATATAATTTAGAGCATGTACCTGACTGGTTAATACGTGCCCTTGTATTCCCTTTTTGTTAAATATCCGTTAATCCGAGTCGTTACTTGACTTGGTCCTTAGTGAGCATGTTATCAGTCGTGCTCCCGAACCATCTACCACCTCATGTGGTGATTCATTCGATCCTATCTCAATCAAATAAATGGTCTCATCCCTGTCACATTTACAAAATCAATTAATTAGTAATATGACATTTCAGTATTAGTGTGCATCGTTGCAATAGTAGTGCTAGAATTCTTGTTATACAAGAATGTCGTTGTCCGAATTAAACTTTGGATAGGCCCCATGTCACCTAACCATTTCCTTACCAAGCTTTAGAGATGTCGTGTGTATACACAATATCCTTATTGATTACATATAACAATCTCTGATCAAACCGGATTGTTATTGCAGATATTACTTACCGGATTCCTTGATCAAGTCTCGAACCGAACACCCTTCAACACTTTGAGCGCACGGTTTGAGTCCAAGTATCCTTCACGACACTCGGATCCCTCAAACCTATGGCTCTGATACCACTTGTAAGACCCTAACCCGTAATCACGCGATTATTGCCTAATCTTATGGGTTTTGACCTTAACTAAAAACCACTCCCGATTAAAACTTTGAAATTTTCTTTATAAGTCAACCCATTAAGATCAAATACATGTTTGATTCACACAAATTTTTACTTTTTAATAGTTGAAACATATTTTAAGATGTTGCGTTTTAACGGGAGTTCCTTAGATTCTAGTGCGGAAGCTTGATGAGTGTTCGGGCGTGTTCGGTTCTTCTCACGACTTGATCCTTGCTCCGGGTCGTCCCTTGAATGTTTACATAGCACCATCACACAAAGAATGGTTAGTGGGTTGTCAATAATACATTTAAACTAGTGTGAGAGTCGTTACACGTCGAAACGGAACGAACCAGGCCCAACGGCCCTTTATCAGGAGAACAAACTGCTGCAACTTTTGCGCAGCAGCTGTTCGGATCGCTTTTACCCCTTCTAAAACCCAAAATCCGACTTCGACTTTCAAATAAGAATTGTTCTACGCTCCGAGAGCTTTCCAGGCATATAAAGAACACCTCCTAACGATTTTTCTACGATTTTATACGCAATTTTAAAGTTCGTGCTGACATGCAGGTCAAAGCGCTCGGCCGCTCGGCCTCTGTGAGCGGCCGCTCGAAGCTTCTGATGTGAATTTGGTGATTTTTAAGCATGGGAATCATGTCGCAACCGCATTTGATGATTCCCGAAGCCTAAGTAATGACTCGCCGACTAAATAAACCTTTGTTTGACTGAAATTATGGTCCGGTTTATGTCGCCATGATCCGGTTCTTAGTTTTGAATGTTTATGGCGACTTTTACCCAATTTGACCCATTTAGACATTTAACTTATCCAAACACCATTTGACCATGCGCAATGCATCTAGTTTATGTTGTCAAGTCATTATACACTTGATCAACTAAAGTGTTTGTCCGATTTGTTCGTTATGATTCCGATTATTAGATTTATCCTTTACTAAATCTTTATAATTTCCCAAAATGCCCCTCCTAGCCAAATCTTTCGATTTAGCCATTCATGGCGACTCTTCTTGATTCAAACCCATTGTTTTTGGACTCAATGACTTGTTTAAAAACTTCTAAGTCCATACGGACTTAGATTTTCAACATTTCTCAAGATTGTTCTAATGTGGTCGATTCTAAGCGCCTTAGCGCGCATTAGACATAGTTATGGAAATAACTTACTTGATTTGCACCCACACTTCATGTGGGTACTTTATCACCTATGTTGCTTCGCCCGAAGGCGTTTATTTGACTACGGACTTACCGGGTGGCCTTGACCCATATCCATACCTTGTGTTTATCCTCCATGATTCTTAACATCAAGAATGCACGCGCAATTGCATCTACCTGTATGCTTTCTAAATAGACAACGTTAATTTCTCGGAACTCAAATGGCAATAACTTGCCATTTGACCCGTTTAACTTTATGAATCTTAATGCTTGGAATACAAGCATCAAGTGTTGGATTCACATGGTGAGGACATCACCATTTGACCCGTTTAGGCTCCTAGTTCATAATGCTATGTTACCCAAGTTTTTATCTATGGTTCAAGTGAAACAACTTGACCCATTTAACATCATGCTTAACGACTCCATTCAATTGGTTTAATTTGGATTAAAACATCATCTCTCACATATCTTTATTAGTTGACCCGTTTGATGGATTTCTCCATTTGGTCATAACTTGTTATCTCAATTAAGGTCATAAACCATATTTTGTATTGAGTGCACATAAGGCAACTCACTTAATAGATTCTACCCCTTGGGGTTTATCTTTACCTCACACTCAAGATTTGAAACTAATGTTTATAACAATTTAAGCTAGGTTATAGTATATTGGTGTAAGTAAAACTTACTTGTATTCATTCCCATTTACTTGCACTTTAGGCTCATATCCGCTTGACCCGTCTTGTTCTTTGATCCATTCCATTCAAGCTTGCACCTAGCTTGACAAGATCAACCTTCACTATACTCATAAGATTAGTTAAGTTAGTCATCATATCCAATAACTAACACATCTCATGAGTTTATTCGCACCATTATTTCGTTTTCCCAAATATCATTTGGCTAAACTTTTCATGTATGGTGTGATTCATATTTTAAACATGTGTTTCACGTTTTATATACGGGTAATTCCATGATTACCCAAATCAAGTTATCACCTCAATTTGCAAACAAGACTATTGAGGCATTTCATCAAACACTTGGTGTGCATCCACCCAAAATACTTGATTTCAAGAATCTAACTTTAACCAAAATATACCCACGTATCTAATTATCAACATAACATGATATTTAGGCATTTCATCTAATTTGATCATTATGTCAACTCCTAAGAGTCACCCAAAACTACTAATCATGTGGGGTTTCAACCTAGAAGTTAAACCCCAATTCTTACATATTCACATAATCATATGGTCAAAATCAAATGCACATGTAGAATGTGATTCATACCCGAATTATACCTAGTTGAGGCTCCCTAAAGCTAGAGAAACCTCTAACAACTCATAAATTCACGTTTTTGTCAAAACCCTAGATTTTGACCCAAATTAAAAACGAGTTTAACATCAAATTCAACACGAATTAAAGGTACCTTGATGTTCATTAGGCCTTAGATGATCCCTTTCTTGCTAATGCATTGAAAAACCCCCTTGATTTGGCTTGGATTGAGCTTGTTCTTGAGGTTTAGGGTTGGAGGTTGAAGGAGATGATGATCTCCTGATCATTACACGCACACATACACATTTTTTGTGTGTTTTTATTGTTTTATTATTATTAATAAAACTCACTTTGTCATTTGGCAACAATGGTCCCTCAAGTTTTGGTCTCGGTTCGCTTTTAGATTATAACATTAACTAGATTAGTATCTTGTAGTGGGTTTTAGTCTCGTTTTTATCCGTTGACTAAAACATCCACCGCTATATTCGCTTTCAATACTTTATCAATTACGCCTAATGGCGTATTTAGGTGAAACAAGATTTTGGGGTGTTACAATAAAACTGAAAAAAAGGAGAAAAAATCGTGCTCCATATACTATACACAGAAAAAAAAAAGAGACAACACTTACGTAAAATTTCACGTTAAAAAAAACCACATATCCAAAAGTTACCTTGAACTTCATCATATGAAGAACTGTTTCCTTCCACGGACAAAGGCTCTACATCGCCAAAAGCTGTATATACCAAAATACATGTAAAGAAATCAGTACCAACATCATGCTTATGAAAAACAGAGGAAAAATATGAAAAAAAAAAGGGTTACGAGGATTGGGTTTCATCTACGAACCTGCAACATCGATTGCAAAGTTGTTCAGAATCACATCACGAGAAGGAGATGAAAATGGAGGAAACATGTTTGAAGGTGGATCTTCAATGTTAGAATCCATGGAGGAGGGGAAAGAAAATGATGAAAGGATGAAGATGAAGAGGAGTTTGGTTGTATTTGTGGGTTGGTGAGAAAGGTGGGTTGGTGAGAAAGTGGTAGGGTACAAACATGGGGAACCGAGAAAAAGTAATCTTTCTTTTTGTACTTGTACTTGATTTGAAAAGAGAAGCCACAATTGTGAAATTACTTCAATACCCTTTTCTTAATAATAAAATGATTTTGGAATGAGGTGAGGTGGCTTAATTCTAGCCACACCTTGGGTTTTCATGGTTTACTATATAACTTAGGTTTCCTATAGATACTTATACTATATATATATATATATATATATATATATATATATATATATATATATATATATATATATATATAGGGGAGGGTTATCTTGAGAACGCTAAATATTGTGAGAACCGTGAGAACAAGTACAAAAATCAATCAAAATCAAATTTTTTTAATACAAATCCCATTATAATCAAAATACAACATTAATAAATGAATTTTCTTTCCAAATAAGTCATCTTTTCTTGCAAAAACACTTTTAAATTAACTTTTTACACATGTGTAAAAACAAATTATTTTCGTATACGTTTGAATTTTTACGCGTAATTTGTGTTTTTAAGATGGAATTTTAGTAATAAAGACAAGTGTAAAAAGAAATTTGGAATTTGAATGGTTTTAGATGCCGTTCTCACGGTTCGCACGAAATATAGGTGTTCTCAAATTAACTTTCCCCTATATATATATATATATATATATATATATATATATATATATATATATAGGGTGTGGATAATATGGAAACCCTATCTTTTGGAAAAACCTTGCAAACTCTCTTATGACCATTGATCAAGCTTGATCAATGGTCCATGATTATTTGAATATAATAATCATAAAGCATGTGGGCCAATCTAATAAAAAATATAATTAAGGGCATTAAGGTAATTTTAAACATGAGATTTGACACCTCTGAATCCTAGGTTTTAAAAGGTTGATTTGGCACTTGTCAAGTCACCTCTCTCCTACTTTATGACACTTTTTCCAGCATCAATATTAACATACGTTAGTGTTGTGATACAAAATTCTGACCTCGTGTGAGACATCGCTAACATGTGTTACCAGGCATGTACTAAAAGAACATATTAAAAGAACACATAAAATGTGTATTTATTTAAGAAATGATAAAAACGATCATAACAATACACACTAAACATATCAGAAAATGGTTCATACAAACATAATTATTTGTGAATTTTCAAAAAAAAAAAAAACTATCATAACAACATAAAAAAGATCTAGCTATGCTTCGTTCTTGATACCCATCTTCATCTTTAATACAAAACATCTCTTCACCTACAAAAAAAAGATAACACGTGTTAGTTGGGCTCTCCAAAACACATAATGAGACATCACTGACATGTGTATTGTAATCTAAAACATATGTTTTACTGAAATAACGTATGTCATATGAACCCTAACACATGTTAGTTAGCATATACTAGCATGTGTTAGTATCACTAACATGTGTATAAACAACACCAAATTTGCAGTGCCAAGTGTATCATACTCAATTTTAAGTGCCATGTGTATTATACTCAAACATTTGTATAAACAACACTAAACACGATTTTTACAACTATGTTAATACAACTACTCAAATACGATACCCATCTTCATCTTTGACACAAAACATCTCTTCACCTACAAAAAACAGATAACACGTGTTAGTTGGGCTCTCCAAAAACACATAATGAGACATCACTGACATGTGCATTGTATTCTAAAACATATGTTTTACTGAAATAACGTATGTCATATGAATCCTAACACATGTTAGTTGGGCATATACTAACGTATGTCATATGAACCCTAACACCTGTTAGTTAGCATATACTAGCATGTGTTAGTATCACTAACATGTGTATAAACAACACCAAATTTGCAGTGCCAAGTGTATCATACTCAATTTTAAGTGCCAAGTGTATTATACTCAAACATGTGTATAAAAAACACTAAACGCGATTTTTACAACTATGTTAATACAACTACTCAAATACGATTAAATATGGTTTGAAATCCAACAATACCTCAGTAGCATGTGTTAGCATATTCTAAAACATATATTTTACTGAAACTAATGTATGTCATATGGACCCTAACACCTGTTAGTTGGGCATATACTAGCATGTTTTAGCATCACTAACATGTGTGAGCATACAAGACTCGGACCGCAAAAAATAGACATGCACCCTAGACGAGTTCATAACACTTTCACGTGCCAAAACAATATTAAATAGAATACACATGTGATCTATCAACCTCATGTCCCCAATCCAATAACAATCTAACATAAATAAAGTAATAAAAAAATAAAAAAAGTTAACATAATTTTTTTTTTCATTCAAGCATTTGATCAAACACTTGGTGTGCAACCAAAAACTATCCCTAAAAACTGTTATTATTATTATTATTCTAGCAAAACCCAAAACCTATTTCACTAAACCCAAAACATAACTATACAAAAATCAAAACATAATAGCTATACAAAAATTAAACCTGTTTGATCAAACACTTAGTTAATAGATAATAGATAATTTACATAAGAGAACAAATAATATTATCTCTAAAGTAGCCATGGCAATTTTTTTTTTAATTACAAGGAAACATGCATTTTTTCAAGCCTCGTGGATCCCTAGGCTAATTAATACCACTTTTCATTCAAAAGCCTCATTTTCTAGATTTGAGATTGAGACTTTAATATTGGTCTTTTGATGCATCGCCCCTCATCATCCCTGTCAATAATAATAATAATAGATCTACTAATAGATCTCACCAAACATCAAAAAAAAGTCTCAATCTCAAACCTAGAAAATGAATCGAGACTAATAATAATAATAATAATAATAATAATAATAATAATAATAATAATAATAATACCTTATATGCCTCAAACGAGATCTTCTTTTCTCGTGTATGCCTTTGTTTGTATATTTTGAAGCCATTGGATCATATGCAGAATAAAACCTTGTTTTCTAATCGAGATCTTGTCCAAAATAATCTGGATTTGATGATTGAAATTTTTGTTTTCTGGTTAGCTGAAAGTGATCAAAACAACAAAACAGAGCGGATTTGATTTGTGGTTTATCATAGAATGAGAGAGAGGGTGAGATGATGGTTGGAGGTGGTGGCTGTGGTGGTAGTTGTGGTGGTGGTGTGGTGGTTCTAGAGAGAGACAGAGAGAGAGAGAGGAGGGTAGATCTGATTTGAATTTGAAGAAAAAATGAAGAGAGAGAAGAGGGAAAACAATATTTATAGGTAGAGAGAGAAGGGGGATAGTTGAATTGTCTATATTGCCCCTTTGAATATTATAGAATATTATAATGTAATGGGTGATGTGGCACAATATGGGCCAAGGGATGAGTTTCTTGGGGTTTTTCCATTTGGGGAGGTTTTCTCCCTATACTTCCACTATATATATATATATATATATATATATATATATATATATAAGGTCGAGATCCTGTGCAAAGTGTGTTTTGTGTGAGAAGGGAAAGAAGTGTTTTGGACCATTAGATCATCTTAATCAATGGTTTAGATTTAATGAGTGGCATTATTGTAAATAATGTTATAGTTATAATAACTAATTAGGCTACTTAGGGGTATAATGGTAAAACACACCCTACATTTAATTCACATTTAAAGGGTCTAATTAAAAATATGGAAGGCCTAATAAATTCAATCTTCCTATTTACATCCTCCATTTAATTAACATTTAAGTGTCTCTCACCTCTCTCTCTCTCTCTCTCTCTCTCTCTTTCTCTCTCTTTCTCCTCTCTCTCTCCCTGCGCCACCTACACAACCGCCATCAACCACCACAAACCACCACCATCAACCGAACCATCATTCGACAGCCACCATCACAAACATAAATAATCGGAGTGTTTTTTTAGGATGAAGATGAAGACGACATGAGGTGATAATGATGTGTTTTATGGTGGATTATTTTAAACAACATTCATATTGTTGTGTTTTTGTTCAAAGGATTTTTGTGTGGTTTAGTGTTTTTTGAATTTAAAACACATTTTAAATGTATGTATAGTTGTGTTTTTGAATGTGTTACTGATTGTGTATGATGAAGATAAAACACACTTGATTATGGAGAAGATGATGATAAAACACACGGGACTATTTAAAACACAAAGTTGAGAATATGGTGATAAAACACACGGGTATGAACGTAAAAACACCTTGTTGATGAAGCAACTTACAAGACTATAATAAAACACCAATGTGCATAAAAAACCATATTTTTTGCATCAGTAAAACTCCTTATAAAAAAAAACACAAAAGGTGTGTTATACCTTCAAACCTTATGGTATACCAGTAAAACACCATGTGCTCACATCAGTAAAACACACCAATATGAATGCTGTTTTGGTCGTATATAATTCAGTAAATGAATGATAATGTGCTGAATGTTAATAAAAACTCTATAAAAATTCGTGAGATGTGAAACAAAATCCCTAAGAATGCTCCTAAATTAAACACGAAATTAATTAGCCATTATCTCCTAAAATAAGATTAGCAATGCAATTTACAATGTTACCCTTCTATATAATAAATAGGCTGCACTATTATTGGTTCTCACACTTCTCACAAAAAATAGGTTTTGTACATGATCCTAAACCTATATATATATATATATATATATATATATATATAGGGGAAAGTTAATTTGAGAACACCTATATTTCGTGCGAACTGTGAGAACGGCATCCAAAACCATTCAAATTCAAAATTTCTTTTTACATTTATCTTTATTACTAAAATACAATCCCAAAAACACAATTTACACGTAAAAATTCAAACGTATACGAAAATAAATTGTTTTTACACATGTGTAAATTTACTGTTTATACATGTGTAAACTGTTTATACATGTGTAAACTGTTTCATTTACACATGTGTAAAAAGTTAACTTGAAAGTGTTTTTGCAAGAAAAGGTGAATTATTTGGAAAGAAAATTCATTTATTAATGTTGTATTTTGATTATAATGAGGTTTGTATTAAAAAAATTTGATTTTGATTGATTTTGATTATAGGGGAGGGTTATCTTGAGAACGCTAAATATTGTGAGAACCGTGAGAACAAGTAAAAAAATCAATCAAAATCAAAATTTTTTAATACAAACCTCATTATAATCAAAATACAACATTAATAAATGAGTTTTCTTTCCAAATAATTCACCTTTTCTTGCAAAAACACTTTCAAATTAACTTTTTACACATGTGTAAATGAAAAAGTTTACACATGTATAAACAGTAAATTTACACATGTGTAAAAACAAATTATTTTCGTATACGTTTGAATTTTTACGCGTGAATTGTGTTTTTGAGATTGTATTTTAGTAATAAAGACAAGTCTAAAAAGAAATTTTGAATTTGAATGGTTTTAGATGCCGTTCTCACGGTTCGCACGAAATATAGGTGTTCTCAAATTAACTTTCCCCTATATATAGGGGAAAGTTAATTTGAGAACACCTATATTTCGTGCGAACCGTGAGAACGGCATCTAAAACCATTCAAATTCAAAATTTCTTTTTAGACTTGTCTTTATTACTAAAATACAATCTCAAAAACACAATTCACGCGTAAAAATTCAAACGTATACGAAAATAATTTGTTTTTACACATGTGTAAATTTACTGTTTATACATGTGTAAACTTTTTCATTTACACATGTGTAATAAGTTAACTTGAAAGTGTTTTTGCAAAAAAAAAAAAGATGAATTATTTGAAAAGAAAATTCATTTATTAATGTTGTATTTTGATTATAATGAGGTTTGTATTAAAAACATTTGATTTTGATTGATTTTTTAGTTGTTCTCACCAATGTGTTAAAAACCGGTTTAAACCGCGGCCGGTTGAACCGGTTATACCGCTTACCGGTGTCTTGCCTGGCACGAATCAATCCGGTATTTTAGAAAAACGGTAAAGGATTTGAACCGTCGGTAAATTCCGGTATACCGGTTTATACCGCTATACCGGTACCGACACAAGGTTAAACTTTGGACTTTATCGGCCATAGTGATGATACAAATAACATGTGTAGTGAGAAAGAGAATGAACCGGTTTCTTAGATACAAAGTTATGTTATATATGTTACTTATCTAATGTTATTTTAGTATATTTTAATTATTGATAACTAAAACTTCTTATCAAAAATTGTAGAAAACAAACAACGGTTATACTTTTATTGATGAGGATGGCGATGATTATGAATTTTATCTTTTAAGCAATCATAAATTTTATGCATTTAACACTCCAATTGCATAAACCTAATATACCCTTTCATATAAAAAAGCTTTGTTGAAAAATTGGGTAGTTTTGGATTATTATTTTATTATGGATTCACTTTTAAATTATTTTTTATTATAAAATCATGTATTATTGGATTACTTTTTTATTTGAAGTTGTATTTTATTGAATTATAGGTTTAACTAGTCAATCCGGTTGAACCGCCCGATACAACCCGGTTCAACCGGTTGAACCATTTTTTAGTCCAATCCGGTATGGTTAAAAAACCGGTTTTTAAAACATTGGTTCTCACAATATTTAGCGTTCTCAAGATAACCCTCCCCTATATATATATATATATATATATATATATATATATATATATATTTGAAGGGATAAGGCACCAAATTCTAGTACGGAGTAAGGTTAACTCGCATTCTATAAAAATCAAAACGACGCAGGCAGCGACACACGCGCTGGGCAGAGCCTCTGACGCAAGTGGCACTTGCGCGACACAGCCCCTCATTGCCTCAAGCTCGGCTGTAATAATAACTCCAAGATAGATCGGGCATCCCCATGCATGCGTGTGGTCAGGAGACAAACAGTACAACATAGGACGATTTTGTACGAGCCAATCAAAGCCAATGGGCGTGTGCCAAGAATGTGGAGCGCGCAACTTCATCAGCAATAAGCAAACCCACGAACAACGCGGTCACTTGGAAAATAATTACGACTGGACTCCGCTGGTGAAGACGCCATCCCAATTTCTTGCAATTGAGCAAATAACCTTCAAGGTACCGAAGCCGCTGGGCATGCAACAACGCAAAAGTGTTGACACCAATAAGCGCTATGAGTACCATAAGGATTTCGGTCATGACACCAACAACTGCTACAACCTAAAAATGGAGATCGAGGCTGCGTTGAGGTCAGGTAAAGCTTGGCCACTTGGTCAAGAATGTCCAGAGGGGCGTGCGCAGGCACGACGACGATGACAACGTGAGGGTTCGCGCAAACAAATCCGCAACCTCCAAACTCACATGATAGATTATGCCACCCGCCACCAATGCAATATGACCCATAAGGGGCGGGAGAACCACCGCCAAGGAAAACGACCATTTTGCAGAGGCAACTGACAACTCTTGGAAAGAACAAGATGCATTCTCCCAAAAGTCAGCGATGGCGTATCTTCTACTTCCCACTCATCATAACCGGCGTATTAGGACTTTACCACACGTCGTACATGTTCTTGGACGGTGGTAGCAACATTGGCATCATGTATGAACAATGCTTCAACCAACTGTACGAGGAGGAAAAGGCTTGTCTCATACCTGTCGTAGAGCCAATCGCAGGGTTCATCAACGAAACTATTTTACCCCACGGAATGATCACGTTTCTCGTCACCCTTACTGACGGAAATCACACAAGGACGAAGATGTGAGATTTCATGGTTCTGTCAATCTCCTCCTCCCATAACGTACTCTTGGGACGACTGGGGTTCGCTAAGTTCAAATGTAACACATCCTTGCCTCAACAAATTATGAATTTCCCAACCCGTACCAGCGTCGCGTTCATCTGTGGAAACAAAGATTGCCATGTTTCTGAGGGAAAGAAGCCGTTGAAGGTGGTCAAACCAATTGTTCCGTCTGAATCAGAAAAATGGGTTCTTAACCCAAAATTCCTGAAACATATGGTGGTTCTTGGCCTTGCAATCTTCGAAACCATCCACACTCATCTTAAGTAGATGCTCATTATAAATATGGATGTCTTTGCTTGGCAGCCATCTGATATGGTCGGGGTTTTGCTTGAAATCACGGAACACGAACTCAACGTATACAGATCGATAGAACCGGTTGTCCAGAAGAAGCGCAACATGGGGTCGAAGAAAACTAATGCCATGAACGAGCAAGTTACGGAGCTACAAGAGGGCATCCTGCACCCCATCAAATTCCAGACGTGGGTAGCCAACCCCGTCATGGTCGGTAAAGTTAATGGTAGTTGGCGCATGTGCGTCGACAACAAATATTTGAACAAGGCGTGTCCGAATGATTGGTATCCTTTGCTAGAAATCGACCTGAAGGTGGACTCCTTAGATCCTTACCACTACAAGTGTTTCTTGGACGTGTACAAGGGCTACCACCAAATCCATATGGCAAAGGAAAACAAAGACAATACAACCTTCCACACAGACATGGGTACTTTTTTGTTACACAAAGATGCCCTTGGTCGGAAAAAACGTGGGGGGGGGGCTACATACCAACGTCTGATGGATGCGGCCTTTGTCAACAAGATCGATGTAAATCTCAAGGTTGACGTCGATGATCTGATATCCAAGAATAGGGAAGAGGATCAAACGCTGCGCAATATAAAAATGTTCAATCAACTGCGTAGTATTCGCATGAAACTCAACCCCGACAAGTGCTTTTTTGGAACGGATGAGGGTAAGTTCCTCGAGGTAAATGTAACAAAAGACAGTTTCCATGCCAAACCCGAGAATGTGCAAGCAATTGAGCAGATGCCCTCCCACGTGTCAGTGAAGGAAGTCCAAACATTGATTGGTTGACTCGTCGCCCTTAATCACTTCTTCGCCAACTATGCTTCAAAGTCGTTACCTTCCGTGGAAACTTTACAGAACTATTTAAAGAAAACCAACTTTCGCTGGACGCCAGAAGCGGCAGTAGCTTTCCAAGAAATTGTGACATCCGTCACCCTTGGCTTTTATCTAACTTACAATTTTAGTCCTTCAAACATTTCTTGTAATCGTTGTCGTTTTCAAATCCAATAAATGTGCGAAATTTAAGTTATATTATTTGCATGTATTTTGGATCTCGATCTCGATTTAATTTAACGCGTATGTTGCAACGTTATTCGGAAAATATATATATATCATAAAAAAATTTCAAGTTATAAAAGTTTTAAGTTAAATAGCTAACTTAGTTAGTTTTTATTAAAGGAAAACTAACTAGAAAACCTTAAAACTAACTAAAAAAAATATGAGGGGCCAAAAGTGACAAATTCTGAAAGTTTAAAAAAAAAAACATCTCATGCTGCTGCTATCGAAGATCCGGCCACACAAGGATTCCGGCCACCGGAATTTGTTCCGGCAAGGCCTCATAATATCCGTTTCAAGGCTTTTAATCATTCCAAAGGTTTCTCTCCATCATATACGGGTTATTTGACTAATAATTATGCGTTTTAACAAGGTTTTAAGGCGTCTTTAATAACCCCAAAACATGAAACCGATCGGAGCTTTTATTCCAAGAGAAACGCTCGTTTTCTCGCCTATATATACGAATTGATCTCACCACTTTATCTCTGCACCATTACACAACAAAACCCACAACAAAATTCATACAAAAAACGTCAAGAAAGCCTTGAATCGCGACTTGAAGCTCGAGCTATACATTCTTTTTTTTCGACCTTCAAACGAGATTGTAAGTCAAATTAATTACTTGTATGTTGATTTTCGGCCCATATAGGTTAAAACCCCTCTGTTACAGATCACTCATATAATCGAATTGAGTGTTATTGATTTTGTGTTAGGGTTAGGGTTTATGGTTAGATAAATTGGGGAAGAAGACACTTTTATTAATAACATAAATACAATTTATGATCAGATATATCAACAAATGGAATAGATGGACTAGTGGTTAATGCTGTTGGGTTACACAAGGGAGATCCGGGTTCGACCCCTTGGACCACCATTTCTTTTTTTTTTTTTGGTTTATATTATTTTCCTTGATTATACATATATATTACATATAAACTTAGATTATTCATAATAAATCCATTATTTATCCAAAAATCATGAAAATTTAGACATAACATCTTGACATCTAAAATAAGATTTTCACACTTTTATTTTCCGGAAAATGCATCAATTTTATATTTTTATTGAATTTAATCGTTTTAATCATAATTAAATGATTAAAAATTCATTTTAAAAGATTTTAACCTCAAATTTGCTGGAGATTTATTTCAATGAATAATAAACGGTAATAAAATATAATTTCTTATAAAATGATTATTTTTGTTATTTTTACATATCTTAATCATTAAAACATCATTTAAATTTATTAAAAATGTTTTAAATGCAAATAAATTAAAAGAAATTATGGAAATATTATTTTAGTATTCCACCTCATAAAATAATTATTTCTCATAATAATATCGTTTTGAGATCATACCTTGTATTATTCATACTATTTATATTTAAATTAGATTTAATAATAAATTGTTTAATTAAATATAAATCAATAACTCTATTTCAAGGCTATTTTTCTATAAAATGGAATTTATATCTATATGTGAAAAACATACGAGTTTTAGTCATTTATTAAATTCATCGTAAATATATTTATTTCAAAAACTGTCGTTCAAATTATTACTAATAATTTCATCTTCCCTAATACGAGTCTAGCAAGCCCTAATACCTTAGATGTTTGGTTGTCTTAGATTTTTATGTCATTTTCCTCATTTAGTACTTTTATATATAGGTTGAATTCTTCGGAACTCTTAAGCCTCACGACGAACTTTCTCGGAATTTATATTTAGCGAAACTGTGAGTATATCTTTCCCCTTTTTACTGTTTTACTACTTTGGGGTGACTCATGTACCTATTAATCAAGTTTCTATTTCTTATACTTAATGCAATTCTCATGTGTGTTTGCCTTATGTGATTTGGTGTGTATTATGCTTAATCATTAACCGCTGGGCGGCCTAGCATTTCAGTGAATAGTACTATGGTATACCCCCTTGAGACTCTCTTGAGAGGATCTTGGTCATTGTCATGTTAATTCATTATTTAGTTTGTTAGTCATGTGTTAGTCATTATTCTCAGGTTTGGTTTTGACTGATACTACTTAATTACATATTTGCAAACGGTATACAACACATGAATTGCGAAACATTTTTATTTTTATACTATATATAACAAACGGGTGTACTCACCAATACATTCTATGTGTTGACAAAATTGTTTTGTACATGTTTCAGGTGACGTTTGATCTTCTATGCTTTCACGCTTAGGCTGGACCTAGTGCTTAAATAAAAGTTGAACATTTATTATTTATGTTTGAGAGTTATATTAAGACTCTTTGTATTTCGTTTTGAACAATGGAAGTTATTTACAATTAATATTTACAATTTAGTCCATGTGCTATTGAACAATCGTCACTACGTGACACCTCGATGTTTCCGCCATCGGTTGGGGTGTTACAGATTGGTATCAGAGCCATGGTTATAGGGAATTAGGTTATTAGTAAATGCTTTTGACCTAGACTATAACTAAGCTACCCATTATATGCTTTCTTTTATTCTCATATTTCTTTAGACAGATTTTTCTCCTTTTATTTTTCATTATATTCAAGAAGATCGTATTCCACAAACGAAACGAAAACACCAAGTTGGGAGTGATATCCATATCTTGGTGAAAAGTTTCACTCCTTATATGTTTTATTTATATTGGAATATTTTCCTTTCGAGATAGGAGACGTCCAAATCTCAAGGAATCTATCCCTCCAAAAGAAACTTAAATCACTAAGCTAGGAGTGATATCCTTATCTTAGTGACCCGTTTCACTCCAACGTATTTTTTATTCTTGGAAGTATATCTTTGAGTTAGGAGTGAAATCCACATCTCAAAGATATATATTTCCACATCTCGAGATCCGCTAAGGTTTTGGAAAATTATTTGTGATGGGGCACGTGCAATCTGGAAGGGTGAGCGCCTGTATTCTGAGTTTTCTGGCTAGGTTGGTAATTCGCATAAATCCCAATCAGACGAGGGACCCGTTTACCTACCTGGGAATTCTCGGGATGAGCATTCACTTATAGGCTAAAGTACGCCCCCACAAGTCACTAATAATATTTCAATTTCTTTGGTTAGTCACCAGTTTCATGAGAAACAATCCCAAATATCTCATTTTATTCTTGATATTTCATCATGATTTGATTTTCATTATTAATCTATTGGAAATTTTCCTATGTTGATTTCTAAGTTACTCTTTAATTATGCAATTTCTCGTATGCTAAGTGTCATTCAGAATCTTGAAATTTAATCTCATAGGTGTTGCTTTATTTTTGTAGATGTCTGATCGCGAATCTCGCAAAAGAGCTTCTAAGCGTCAAGCTAAGTTGAAGTCTGATCAGCGTATCGCGACCATGCTCAATGACAAGCTGGAAACCCTTGTTCCTAACATCATTAATGCTATTATTCCAAATCTTCACCCGAATGGTAGCTCGAATGGGAACTCTAACGGGAATGCGGGTGGAAATGGTGGAACTAGTGAGAATAAGTGCACCTTCAAACATTTCAACTCTTGCCATCCCAACAAGTTTAATGGCACTGAGGGAGCCACTGGGTTACTTGAATGGTTCGAAAGTATGGAGAATACGTTCATTAATAGCGACTGTCCAGCCAACCTACGGGTTCGTCATGCCACGGGTGTTCTTTAAAAGAGAGCGCTCACTTGGTGGAATGGTGAAAAACATGCTCGAGGGACGGAAGCTGCTTTAGCTATGTCTTGGGATGATTTCAAAATTGCCATGACTACTGAGTTCTGTCCTCGTAGTGAGATGAAGAAGTTGGAGGATGAATTCTATCACCTCAAACAGGATAGTGGCAACAACGTTCCTTACAACAACCGTTATCACGAGCTGAGCTTACTGATTCCTCGTATGGTGACACCACTGCCCTTAGCCATTGAGAAGTATATTGAGGGATTACCACCTCAGATTCATGATACAGTTATGGGGAGTAAGCCTGCTACTGTAGAGGATGCCATTCGTCTTGCAGCATCTCTTACCGACAAGCATGTCAAGGATGGTACCCTGACTCGTAAAGGTACTAAGCGGCCCACTGAAACCTCTTCAACCCCTGCTACTACTGAACCTCTCAAAACTACCTCTGCCTCTGCCTCTACATCTGGATCCAACAAGAAACGTAAAGGTAGAAGTCAAAATTTTGCTGTTGTTGCACCTATTAATCAAATTCCCGCTACTAACCCACCTGCCGCACCTCAAGCCCAATCTGGCCCAAAACCTTATACTGGCATCTTCCCCAAGTGTAGTAAATGCAACTGGCACCACCCTACTGACCGACTTTGCTGGAAGTGTGATAATTGCGGCAAAATAGGCCATACTACCTCTCACTGCCGAGAAACTAAATCTGGGAATGCTCAAAACCAGAGGACTGGTCAATCCAGAACTTGCTATGCTTGTGGTGATCCTAACCACAGGCAAGATAGGTGTCCTCATCTGACTGCTTTTATCCAGTCTCGTCAGCAAACTCCAGCAGCCCCAGCAGTTCCAGCAATCCAAGCAGCTCCAGCTCGCGGACGTGCTTTCAACATTAATGCAAATCAAGCTCAAGCTGCCAATGATGTGGTCAACGGTACATTTCTTATTAACAATTTGTATGCTTCAATTTTGTTTGATACCGGTGCGGATAAGAGTTTTGTCTCGTTAGAATTTGAACCCTTACTTGCTCGTGATCGTTCTCACCTTACACATCCTTTTACCGTGGAAGTTGCTGATGGAAATCCTATTGTTATAGAATCTGTGATCCGCAATTGCACGTTGAATCTAAATGACTATGATTTTTCTATTGACCTGGTACCCATGAAATTGGGTAGTTTCGATGTCATAGTAGGCATGGACTGGCTTTCTAAACACCATGCCGAGGTTGTTTGCTTCGAGAAGTATATTCGAATTCCACTTCCATCTGGTGAATCTTTATCTGTTTATGGGGAAACGACATCGAAGGGTTTGAAACTTATGTCTTGCACTCAAGCTCAAAAATATCTTCGTAAGAAGTATATATCTTTCTTGGCTCATGTGGTGGAAAAGAAGGATAAGGGTAAGAGTATTCAAGATGTTCCAGTTGTGTGTGATTTTCCAGAGGTTTTTCCTGAGGATTTATCTGGTTCACCTCCTGTTCGCTCTGTTGATTTTCGTATTGATCTTGTTCCTGGTGCTACTCCCGTTGCTAAAGCTCCATATCGTCTTGCACCTTCGGAAATGCAAGAACTTGCTAGCCAACTTCAGGAATTAACTGACAAAGGTTTCATTTGTCCGAGTTCCTCGCCTTGGGGAGCTCCAGTATTGTTCGTTAAGAAGAAAGATGGGACTTTTCGTATGTGCATCGACTATCGTGAACTTAATAAGCTTACGATAAAGAATCGATACCCTCTACCTCGTATCGATGATCTTTTTGATCAACTTCAGGGTGCAGTTTGTTTTTCGAAGATCGACCTTCGTTCTGGATATCATCAACTTCGTGTTCATGAGGATGACATTCCCAAAACCGCTTTTCGAACTCGTTACGGTCACTATGAGTTCATGGTTATGCCTTTCGGTCTAACCAATGCACCTGCGGTATTCATGGATCTTATGAATCGAGTTTGCAAACCTTTCTTGGACAAATTCGTAATTGTATTCATCGACGATATCCTCATTTACTCCAAATCCAGGACTACCCACGAACAGCATCTTCGCCAAGTTTTAAGCCTTCTTCGTGATGAGCAACTGTATGCCAAGTTCTCCAAATGTGAATTTTGGCTTAAGGAAGTTCAATTCCTTGGTCATGTAATAAACGACAAAGGAATACACGTAGACCCTACTAAGATTGAAGCCATTAAAAGCTGGATTGTACCCAAAACTCCCACTGAGGTTCGTTCGTTTCTTGGTCTTGCTGGTTACTACCGTCGTTTCATTGCCAACTTTTCGAAGATCGCGGTTCCACTTACTTCTTTGACTCACAAAGATAAACCTTTCATATGGGGATCCAGTCAGGAAGAAGCATTTCAAACTTTGAAACAAAAGCTTTGCGACGCTCCTGTTCTCTCCCTTCCTGATGGTGTTGACGATTTTGTGGTGTACTGTGATGCATCTCACCTAGGCCTTGGTTGTGTTCTCATGCAACGAGGCAAGGTCATCGCTTATGCATCACGACAATTGAAAACATCTGAGAAAAATTACACTACCCATGATCTTGAACTTGGAGCCATTGTGTTCGCGTTGAAAATTTGGAGACACTATTTGTATGGTACTAAATGTGTGGTCTTTACTGATCACAAAAGTCTTCAACATATTTTCAACCAAAAAGATCTAAATATGCGTCAGCGTCGATGGGTTGAATTTCTAAATGATTATGATTGTGAGATTCGCTATCATCCTGGAAAAGCGAATGTTGTGGCTGATGCTCTTAGTCGCAAGGCGTATACTCAACTTAACTGCATTCAGACTCATGACCTCAAACTTCGAATCTATGAAGCCCAACATGTTTCGGTTACTGAAGGAAATATGTACAACGAAATGTCATGTGGAGCTGAAAATCTTTTGGAGACAAAACATGGTTTGCTTTATCTCTCCAACCGTCTATGGATTCCTGATCGTGATAATCTTAGAACCTTTATCATGGACGAGGCTCATAAGACTCGTTACTCCATTCACCCTGGTGTAGATAAGATGTATCTGGATCTGCGTCCCATGTATTGGTGGCCCGGTATGAAGAAGGATATAGCTCACTACGTGGCTAAATGCCTTACTTGTGCCAAGGTCAAAGCTGAGCATCAACGTCCATCTGGTTTGCTTGTGCAACCAGAGATTCCTGTGTGGAAATGGGAGAACATTGCTATGGACTTCATTACTAAATTACCCCGCACTGCACGAGGTCATGATAGTATATGGGTCATTGTGGATCGTTTAACCAAATCTGCACACTTTTTACCCATTCGTGAGACTTATTCGGCTGAGAAACTGGCTAATCTTTATATCGCCGAGATCATTAGTCGTCACGGAACTCCTTTGAGCATCATTTCTGATCGAGACAGCAAGTTCACTTCTCGTTTTTGGCAAACTCTCCATGACGCGTTGGGAACCAAACTAAATCTTAGCACAGCATACCATCCTCAGACAGATGGTCAAACGGAGCGTACTATTCAAACATTAGAAGATATGCTTCAGGCTTGTGTCATAGATTTTGGTGGTAATTGGGATTCACACTTGCCTTTGGTTGAGTTTTCGTATAACAATAGCTATCATGCCAGTATCCGTATGGCACCTTTTGAAGCCCTTTATGGTCGCAAATGTCGTTCTCCTGTGTGTTGGAGTGAGGTCGGTGATACTCTCATTACTGGTCCTGAACTTGTCCAGGAAACAACAGACAAAATTGCGGTTATTTGTGGATCCTTACTGGCAGCTCAGAGTAGACAGAAGAGTTACGCTGATCAAAGGCGTAAACCCTTGGAATTTCAAGTTGGTGACATGGTTCTTCTTAAAGTCTCACCTTGGAAGGGTGTTTTTCGGTTCGGGAAAAAGGGAAAGCTTGCTCCAAGATATGTAGGCCCATTTAAGATTTTGGAAAGGGTTGGAAAAGTGGCTTACAAGCTAGACCTTCCCGATGAACTCAACAACGTTCACCCTACCTTCCATGTATCGAATTTGAAAAAGTGTTTGGCGGATGAGAATTTACATGTTCCACTGGAGGATATTCAGGTTGACGAAACGATGCGTTTCACGGAGAAACCCGTGGAAATTATGGATCGTGAAGTCAAGACTCTTAAGCGTAGCCGTATTCCTATTGTCAAGGTTCGTTGGGAGTCTAAACGTGGCCCAGAATTTACTTGGGAACGTGAAGACCAAATGAAGACGAAGTACCCTCATCTCTTTACGGGAACCTCCGCTTGAAATAAATTTTGAGACGAAATTTTCTAAAGTAGGGGAGACTGTGACATCCGTCACCCTTGGCTTTTATCTAATTTACAATTTTAGTCCTTCAAACATTTCTTGTAATCGTTGTCGTTTTCAAATCCAATAAATGTGCGAAATTTAAGTTATATTATTTGCATGTATTTTGGATCTCGATCTCGATTTAATTTAACGCGTATGTTGCAACGTTATTCAGAAAATATATATATATCATAAAAAAATTTCAAGTTATAAAAGTTTTAAGTTAAATAGCTAACTTAGTTAGTTTTTATTAAAGGAAAACTAACTAGAAAACCTTAAAACTAACTAAAAAAAAGTATGAGGGGCCAAAAGTGACAAATTCTGAAAGTTTAAAAAAAAAAAAAAAAAACATCTCATGCTGCTGCTATCGAAGATCCGGCCACACAAGGATTCCGGCCGCCGGAATTTGTTCCGGCAAGGCCTCATAATATCTGTTTCAAGGCTTTTAATCATTCCAAAGGTTTCTCTCCATCATATACGGGTTATTTGACTAATAATTATGCGTTTTAACAAGGTTTTAAGGCGTCTTTAATAACCCCAAAACATGAAACCGATCGGAGCTTTTATTCCAAGAGAAACGCTCGTTTTCTCGCCTATATATACGAATTGATCTCACCACTTTATCTATGCACCATTACACAACAAAACCCACAACAAAATTCATACAAAAAACGTCCAGAAAGCCTTGAATCGCGACTTGAAGCTCGAGCTATACATTCTTTTTTTTCGACCTTCAAACGAGATTGTAAGTCAAATTAATTACTTGTATGTTGATTTTCGGCCCATATAGGTTAAAACCCCCTGTTACAGATCACTCATATAATCGAATTGAGTGTTATTGATTTTGTGTTAGGGTTAGGGTTTATGGTTAGATAAATTGGGGAAGAAGACACTTTTATTAATAACATAAATACAATTTATGATCAGATATATCAACAAATGGAATAGATGGACTAGTGGTTAATGCTGTTGGGTTACACAAGGGAGATCCGGGTTCGACCCCTTGGACCACCATTTCTTTTTTTTTTTTGGTTTATATTATTTTCCTTGATTATACATATATATTACATATAAACTTAGATTATTCATAATAAATCCATTATTTATCCAAAAATCATGAAAATTTAGACATAACATCTTGACATCTAAAATAAGATTTCCACACTTTTATTTTCCGGAAAATGCATCAATTTTATATTTTTATTGAATTTAATCGTTTTAATCATAATTAAATGATTAAAAATTCATTTTAAGAGATTTTAACCTCAAATTTGCTGGAGATTTATTTCAATGAATAATAAACGGTAATAAAATATAATTTCTTATAAAATGATTATTTTTGTTATTTTTACAAATTTTAATCATTAAAACATCATTTAAATTTATTAAAAATGTTTTAAATGCAAATAAATTAAAAGAAATTATGGAAATATTATTTTAGTATTCCACCTCATAAAATAATTATTTCTCATAATAATATCGTTTTGGGATCATACCTTGTATTATTCATACTATTTATATTTAAATTAGATTTAATAATAAATTGTTTAATTAAATATAAATCAATAACTCTATTTCAAGGCTATTTTTCTATAAAATGGAATTTATATCTATATGTGAAAAACATAAGAGTTTTAGTCATTTATTAAATTCATCGTAAATATATTTATTTCAAAAACTGTCGTTCAAATTATTACTAATAATTTCATCTTCCCTAATACGAGTCTGGCAAGCCCTAATACCTTAGATGTTTGGTTGTCTTAGATTTTTAAGTCATTTTCCTCATTTAGTACTTTTATATATAGGTTGAATTCTTCGGAATTCTTAAGCCTCACGACGAACTTTCTCGGAATTTATATTTAGCGAAACTGTGAGTATATCTTTCCCCTTTTTACCGTTTTACTACTTTGGGGTGACTCATGTACCTATTAATCAAGTTTCTATTTCTTATACTTAATGCAATTCTCATGTGTGTTTGCCTTATGTGATTTGGTGTGTATTATGCTTAATAATTAACCGCTGGGCGGCCTAGCATTTCAGTGAATAGTACTATGGTATACCCCCTTGAGACTCTCTTGAGAGGATCTTGGTCATTGTCATGTTAATTCATTATTCAGTTTGTTAGTCATGTGTTAGTCATTATTCTCAGGTTTGGTTTTGACTGATACTACTTAATTACATATTTGCAAACGGTATACAACACATGAATTGCGAAACATTTTTATTTTTATACTATATATAACAAACGGGTGTACTCACCAATACATTATATGTGTTGACAAAATTGTTTTGTACATGTTTCAGGTGACGTTTGATCTTCTATGCTTTCACGCTTAGGCTGGACCTAGTGCTTAAATAAAAGTTGAACATTTATTTTTTATGTTTGAGAGTTATATTAAGACTCTTTGTATTTCGTTTTGAACAATGGAAGTTATTTACTATTAATATTTACAATTTAGTCCATGTGCTATTGAACAATCGTCACTACGTGACACCTCGATGTTTCCGCCATCGGTTGGGGTGTTACAGAAATGAAGCAATGTTTGATGAACATGTCAACCTTGACGGCGCCACTTCCCAAAGAGGTTATAACACTAAACTTATCCGTCTCTGACAAAGCGATAGTCGCGATACTCTTGATTTTGCTTAACTAGATATCGAACGTATTTTACATCGATTGAAAACCATAAAAAAATATACACAGGTACTAGGTCTGATAGAACCAATACCGATGTCAGTGTTGGTGTGTCGGTTTTAGTAATATAAAAGATATCATATTTCCGGTAACAAAAACTTATGGTGTTTAACCCTCAAAACATTGGTTTTGGGAAAAAAAAAGGATTGTTACTAAACCATTACCGAGTTTTAAATTTATAACTAAACGATAATTACTTACTTAGAAACTAAAACTAACACACAGGCAGAGAACCTGAAATGTGCAACATATATTTCAAGGGTAAATACCGAGTATCGTATTCCAAAGAACACACTTTCCCCTACTCAACTTTCAATCACCTTTGTTAATCGGGTTTTAAAAAGAAAATAAAACGGATGGATTCGAAAAGATAAATAGTTTTTGAAAAAGTTTTGGTTTTATAAACAGGATAAAATAGTAGGGTTAGAAAACGTGCTAGTCGTGGGAACCCCCTGAATAAGTAGATTAATTATGTTAATAATAGTAATAGTTTTAATTATTGATGTGGAAAACGGGTTTTGAACAATCCCTTAAGAGTTAGGAGATGGGAAAAAAAATAAGGGATGACGTTCTAGCAACTAAATGGGTCACATGCAGGGGAAGTGCACGAGTCCCCATAAAGGTGTCTTCGAACTGCTGGCCCGTAAGTCGGTCTTCTTCTGGTTGACAAGTGTCATAAAGCTTAACGCACACAAGTCATGTAGCTTATTGGAAAGTTTGAGTCCTACTTTATAGGCACTTCCCAAACCACCGTACAACCACTCGTTTAAGCACTGGGTTTTCTAATTTATCTTCTTAAATTAATGTAGAGGCAAAATTCCTACCTAGAATCCTTTCCGCCTCTCTTAACTCTTACTTTCCGTACCGAAGGGTTTCACATGCCATCACCATTTTGTGACTGGGAACCCTCTAAAAGGTAAACGGCTTTGTACTTATAAGAGTTAGATAAAATATCCTTGTTTTGATTATTTTTACAAGTGAAAACTAAAATATTTAGTGATCAAGTAAATATAAGTTTGGTTTAGTGATTAAGTGACTTAACAATTTCAACCCTTAACCCCCCCAGACTTGTGAATGATAACCTTAACAAAGGTGGAACATAATCCTAAAGGTGTATGGCTCGAGGACTACGAGCGCACCCGTAGGGAATCCACCATTTGCCAAGAAAAGTACTCACACATCTGGTGCGATACCAGAAACTTGTCACCCAGATCTGGTCTACGCCAGAAGCCTTTGCTTAGAATCTGATTTGGATATCAGAAGCCCGAAGGACCCGTCTCACTACTGGTTTCCTCGCCTTGGATCTAGCTTGGAACTACCAGAAGCCGATCGAACCCCATGATAGTTTTTAGATTAGTTAAGGTTTGATTGATTTTAGGATTGTTAATTTAACCACTAATTGAACATATCACAAAAGATAAACAAACAAAGATTAGTTAAGAAGACAAACACATCAAGTAACTATAAATAAACTCCTAATAATATAAAAAGTCAAACGAATCGAATAGGTTTGGAGAATATTGGATGGATTCAACCATCTAAAGCTAACAACATAAGAACATAAAGATCTTCTGCTCATAGACAAGCTTCCAATCACTTTGATTCTATGCGTATGAAGTGATCCTCACAACCCTCGACTTTATTGCATGTAACTATTCCTACGATGTTATTTCTTGATCGAAAACCCAAGTTAGAAAATATCCTAACCTTAGAGAGGTGTTTGGTCGGCCCTAAGGCTTCCCAAGAGTCCCCAAGAAAGCTCGAGAAGAGTAAAAATTGGCACATAAATGGCTGAGTTGAAGCTGTTATTTATAGGCAAAAATCAGGCTGAGCACGGTCGTGCTTATGGGGTGGCACACCCGTGCATGCTGCTACACGTACATTCTGTTGCTTCAGAGTCAGTCAATCTGTACGAGATTTTTGGCATGACCGTGCCAAGGGTTGAGCATAGTCGTGCACCCGACTAGGTGATGTTTTCTTGTCCCCCAAGCTGGTTGCTTTGTCCTCTAGTGTCAAGGCCCTTGTACTAATGTGCGTAACCGTGCCTGGTCGATCCCGGAGTGATTTTATCGCTATTTTGGGCCTGAAAAGGTCTTTATACACTCTTAGAACATGCTTCGAGTTTCGTGTCATCAGGAATCTCTGTTTTGGCTGTTTTTACGCTAGAATTACTTCTTTTTGGGATTGGAGCTTTAATTTCCTGGTAAACACAAATAGGAGCGATTAAGTAGCTTTAAATTACCAATTTAAGCCAAATTATGTCCTATTATTAGACTATTTATGCATGTTTTATATGTGTAAATGATAGCACATCAGGTATCAATCCGGTTTGTCATGATACTGACACTCGTTACAACTCACAACCAAAATAATGCTTTATTTTGAATACAATTCAACTTTTAACAAAAATCTAATGTAAGTAAACTATAATCAACATTAATTTCATATATTTAGATTTTGTAACATTATTTTCATACAACTTTAAATTTGATTCAACATTACAAACGTATTTGACAAAGTAAAATTCAACATAAATTGTTTCTTAATTCAATAGCTAAGGAATTTCATAGGTTTAAATTCAAAAAGAGAGATTTTTTGTGGTCAAATCAAAGGGTATAAAGTTGGCTATAGCTAAAAAGTTGTAAAATTGATTCAACATTACAAACGTATTTGACGAAGTAAAATTCAACAAAAGTTGTTTTACCCCCTTCCAAAAAAATCCAATAGCTAAAAGGTTGTAAAATTAAATAATAATAATAATAATTCTATATATATTAATAGCCCCGTTCAATTGAATAGTGGCTCATGACGTACGTTAGCATCAAGCGGCTATTCAATCAGGAATAAGACTATCCGTTGTGGTAGAGGTGAGTGAATGATTTATCGAATAATATTGTGCCACGTTAATGCCTAGTTGGCACTTGTTAACGGCCGTTGATCGCTCGCTAGAGGGTGTAATGGGTCAAGGTGAGTGAGGTTTTTTTTACCAAATTTATTTAATTTTTTATCACAAGTTTTTTAAACTAAAATAAAAATAAAACAAACATTACACTAAAAAATAAAACAAAAGTTACACTAAAAAAACATTACATTAAAAAAAGAAAATTACACTAAAAAAAACCTAACGTAGGCCCGAGCGTAACATTTGCCACGCCAAAACGTGGTTAAAGTTGTGGCCAACCGTCCGAAGGTACTCCACTTTGGCGAAGGGGACGAGCACGTCATCGGTTTCGTCGGGCATATCCTCCTTCACCGCTTTGTACGCGATTTCAAAGCGTTTACACTTCGATTTCATGTCCCCGAATTTGTGGGAGATTGAGTCATTGGTACGGGTGGTACCCCCTACAAGGGTACCAATCTCGGCCAAAACCCGGTGCCACTGTGGGCCGCGAGTCCCGTATCCACGCCTTGATGAAGCAGCGTCCCCGTGGACCTGTTGGTACGCGAGCACGAGTGCTAACTCCTCCTCCTCAGTCCACTGCACCATGATGATGATGATGAAGTTTGGTTTGAAAATTGAAGGTTTTAAGAAGAAGAAGATGGTTTGAGAATGAAGAAGAAGAAGAAGAAAATGGTTAGGGTAAATAAATAGATGGGGCAATTAATTGGGTGGGTGAATTTAATTTTTGAATTTTAAAAGTCTAGCCAGCCCGCTAACGGACGCGAGCTGGCTCACGTCCCATTGCTCGCTATCACTTCACGTGGGCCTGTTGTGGACACCGCTAGCCACGTGGTTAAAATTGTGGCTCGCGGCAGGTTGCTCGCGGGCCACAATGGATAGTCTAATAATAATAATAAGAGTTAATTGCTAAAATGGCCCCTGAGGTTTGACCCAAATTGCTTGTTTGATCACAAAATTAATTTTTTTCGTCAAAATCACCCCTCACATGTTTGGTCACAAAATTTATTATAATCAGGAATAAAATAAATTATTATTAATATAATAATTATAATTAGGAATAAAATAAATTATTGCAATTAAACAAAATTTGTTGGCAGGTAGTTCATAGAATCTCTATTGATCTGCGTGTTACATGTTTGTCGTTTTGGTCGCGTCTATCCATGGCTTTTGAGGCTTAATCGGAATTAAAAATACATAGTTACATTTAGGAAATTTTCAGAAATAAAATAATCAGAATTCACATATCTTAAATTTTTTGAGATTAATCATAAAATTTTTTGTAACTTTAGATAGTAAGGTATGTGATGATACATGTCCAATTACCTAGAATCAATTATCTACCTTCATCTAAACTGGATGTTAATATATTATATAATCATATAAATCTAATAAATACTATAGGGTTTGTAGCTCAATGTATTAAGAGGTTGCAAGATGTCCCTCGTTTAAAAAAAAATATAAATGTAATAAAAGCAGTTAGAAATTGTTAAAGACTTGAACTTATTGAAACAATAAAAGTCTTGTAAATATAGTACTTAGAAGTTGCTGAACCATTAAAATATCTGATTGGTTAAGAGGCTCTGAGCTAGTAAGAGGCTTGACTTAGTTTTGTCTGACTAGTTGGTGGTGGTGGTGGAGGTGGTGGTAGGTTTAAAAGATAATGCATGAGTGGTCGGCTAAGGATTCAAAAGGGGGATAGCGGCGTAGCTTGTTGTCCACTTACCCACCATCTAAATGTAACTTGTTTTGTCAATAATGAAATGAAATATAAAGACATTTAACATCATTTTAAAACTTAATGTTTAGTCAGTAAAACAAACAAACTTAATACTGAGTAGTTTAGAGATAGCCACATACAAAAATCATTAAAACACTACCAATCAACCTTAACTTAAGAGATAACTACATGAATGATGGTTACCAAAAAACCCAGAAAGCATTAAATCCATCCTAATATTATACACTTTTAACACATCATCCGTATACGTAACCATCCACATTGCAAATTAAACCGTACGCGCCACAATTACAATGGACCCACCAATCAAAACACAGGGACCCATCCTGTCAACCCATCAAACACTAAGGACCATTTAGCAAAACTTATGCAGTCTGTAACATCCCCTGTTAACATTTCCGTGACTCACACTTTGTCCTTGTTCACCATCTTTGAAATGCAACGAATTTTTAGTCATTATTTTTATATATTATTAATATTATCATTTTATAAAATTATTAAATAATAATATTAATAACTTTTTGTTGTGTATAAATAATAATAATGTTGGTATGTCTTACTTACTGACCAACAAACTGAGTTGAGCTTTCACTTACACAACATGATGAGTTATTAATAAATGTGACTTCTAATAATAATAATAATATAAACTTATAAATAAACATATTGTATTTCATCTTTTGCTTCACATTTTAGTTTGATTCTTTACTTACATAATACAGTTTTTTTTTTTTTTTTTTTTTTTCAGCTAAAGCAAACATATTGCTTTAAGAAAACATGCTTTTTTGAAGTGATTTAAGTTGCAAAAAAAAAATAATAATATATTTGTGTTGTGTACATTAGTAATGATGAGGTTGTTGATTGTATGGTTGATGATGATGGTGGTGGTGGTGAGTGTGATGGCGGTTAATGTGAGTTATGATCACAGGGCTTTGGTTATTGATGGCAAAAGGAGAGTGTTGGTTTCTGGTTCTATTCATTATCCAAGGAGTACACCAGATGTATGTGTTTACTGTTTATATTTCATATCACCGACACACACACATACATTCTTTTTATTTAATATTAATATTATTATTATTGCAGATGTGGGCAGGGCTAATACAGAAGTCAAAAGATGGAGGATTGGATGTGATTGAAACATATGTTTTCTGGAATTTGCATGAGCCTGTTAGAGGCCAGGTTGGTTTTTATTTATTTATTTATTTATTTGCTTATTTATGATTTTTCTAGAATCTTGGAGCAACAACTTTAATTGCTGGATGTTTGTAGTACCCTTTTGTTTATTTATTTATTTATTTTATTTTTGCTGGGAAATGATTCTTGATGTTTGGGTGTTTGAGAAGATTAATAAAGTTTTGATCTTTCATTTTTTTTTTTTTTTTAATTTAAAAAAAATCTTGGAGCATGAACTCTAATTACTAGATGTTTGGAGTACCCTTTTGCCTTCTTTTTTGGTTAGGGAAATGTTTATTGATTTTTGGGTGTTTGAGAAAATTGTTAAAGTTTTGATCTTTATTTTGTTGTTTTCTTTGATCTTTAATAATCTTGATTTTATTTGGTGGGAAATTTTTCTTCATGTGTGGTTGTTGGACAAAATTGATGATTTCTTGATTTTTTTTTTTTTTTTTTTTTTTTTTTTTTTTTGGAGGATTGTGATTTTTATGGTGTGAAATGTTTCTTGATATTTGGTGTATTCATAAAAATAAATTTATATTTCTTGATGGAAGTAGTAAGATTTTATTGAATCAGCAACCTCAGCAATTAAGATTCTGTTATACACTTTTTGGGTATTTTTTTAATCATTATTATGTCTACCCAATTAATGTTAATTTTTAATATGATTAAGACTCAATATAAGAAGCTGTCACATACCTAGAATGTGATGTCATACGCCCTAAATATGATGTCACGGGGTGTATGAATCCTAGAACCCATATAGAAATAACATGCTGCTAAAATCTTGACATGTTCAACTCCTCAGTATGACTTTGAAGGAAGAAAAGATTTGGTTCATTTTGTGAAACTTGTAGCAGATGCTGGTCTTTTTGTTCATCTTCGAATCGGTCCTTATGTTTGTGCCGAATGGAATTATGGGTTAGTGTTAAATATTAATCACAATATTTAACGACGTTTTTAAACCTCCGAATTTTTATGTTTATGTTTATGCTTATTAACCTCTTTTCGCAAACAGTGGATTTCCACTCTGGCTGCATTTCATACCAGGTATCGAGCTTCGAACAGATAACGAGCCGTTTAAGGTTAAAAATAACCCTCTTAGTTGGTTTCAAAAGCTTCCTTATCTGGTCAACCTTTTGCTGACCAAATCGTGCGTGTTTTAGGCTGAAATGAAACGGTTTACAGCCATGATAGTTAGCATGATGAAGGATGAGAATCTTTATGCGTCTCAAGGTGGACCTATAATCTTATCTCAGGTTAGTTTATCCGAAGCTGACATAGAGCGGAACAAATATAATAAAAAGTTTTTTTTTTTTTTTAATTTTATGCAGACCCTTTTTTTGTGCATTATTGACAGATCGAGAACGAATATGGTAACATTGATAGCAGTTACGGGTCGGCTGCAAAATCTTATATCAAATGGGCAGCGAGTATGGCGACGTCATTAGATACAGGAGTGCCATGGGTGATGTGTCAGCAAAGAGATGCTCCTGACCCACTTGTAATACTATATAAATACACAAGTAAACTTCAGTTAGTTTTTGACCCGTTAACAACGATTGACATGCGCTTTCTTTGACTACGAATGTAGATAGACACTTGTAATGGATTCTACTGTGATGGGTACAAACCGAATGCTGCAAACAAGCCCACAATGTGGACTGAAAACTGGACCGGCTGGTTCCTTTCATTTGGCGGTGCTGTGCCTTATAGACCAGTAGAAGATATTGCATTCGCGGTTGCACGTTTCTACCAAAGAGGTGGCACCTTCCAAAACTATTATATGGTTAGTGTATGCATATCACGCGTGTTTAATTTCGAAAAAATCATATTATTCTGAAAAAAAAATTTTAATCTTTGTTTCAAAAAATAAAAAAAATAAATAAAAAAAAAATTCAAATTACTAATATCAAAGGTGTTTTATATTAATCGGATGTTGCATGGCCTGTTACAGTATCATGGTGGGACTAATTTTGGTCGTAGTACTGGAGGCCCGTTTATTGCAACAAGTTATGATTATGACGCTCCACTTGATGAGTACGGTATGTTTTCTTCTTAGTCTTGTTTCGCTGGCTATTTTGTATGTGTTAATCTGTATGTGTCTATGGTGCAGGAGCGCCTCGACAACCTAAGTGGGGTCACTTAAAAGATTTACATAAGGCCATCAAGCTTTGTGAAGACGCGTTGGTGGCAACCGACCCAACAACTACTTCTCTTGGTCAAAATTTAGAGGTGATGTATGCCCCTTCTTGATCCAATTATTGAACTAAGGATGTATTCTAAACTAACATAATTTTTTTTTTTTAGGCTAGTGTTTATAAGACATCATCGACATGTGCAGCTTTTTTGGCAAACGTTGATACCAAAAACGACGCAAATGTTAACTTCAATGGCAATTCTTATCACTTGCCCGCTTGGTCTGTTAGCATCTTGTCTGACTGCAAAAATGTAGCGTTCAACACTGCCAAGGTTAGTTTGACTTCTACAGTCAACACTGGCAGGATTTTCTTCTTCTTTTTTTTTTTTTTTTTTTTTTTGGGGGGGGGGGGGGGGGGATTTGTTATAAGTTTTGATCCAGTTATCAAATTTTTAAGCAAAGTCCGAATTATCGTTGACAATTTTGAAGTTGAATCTAAAAAGGTTTGGGCTTTGGCAGATAAATTCTATGTCTACCATCAAAAGATTTGTAGCTACAAGTGTTGGAGATGATTTAACTGACTCAAAGGCGATTTCTTCGCAATGGAGTTACGTTAGTGAACCGGTGGGGATTTCAAGCAATGATGCGTTCAATAGATCAGGATTAGTGGAGCAAATTAACACTACATCTGATCAAAGCGATTATCTATGGTATTCGATAAGGTAAAGAACTTTCTAGTTCAGAATGAGTTGATAATGGTGAGTAGATGTGATAATTTCGACCCGCTTACTAATGAATGGGTTGATAACTTGACATGAGTTGTGGTTTATCTCAAATGCGTCAAAATGTCAAATCAAATAAGTTGGCTAAAAGGAGAGCGGGTCATCTTAAATCGTTGTTATTCAAAGATTTAGATTATAGTTGTAGTATCATTATTTTTGTTATCACAATGAATTAACGCATTAATTATCTATAAAATGTAAGAAACCGGCAAAAAAGTGTTTGTGGGTCAACCTGACCTGTTTCAACTCGTCCATCTTGCCACCTCTGATGGAAAGTTGTATTATTTTGCAGCACTGACATTAAGGGAAACGAGCCCTTCCTTCACGATGGATTTCAAACAACTCTTCATGTGAAATCACTCGGTCATGTTCTTCATTTATTCATTAATGGTCACCTTCAAGGTACAAAAAAAAAAAAAAAAAAACTTGTGTTATCTTTCTCGAGTCTTTATGAATGTTTGATGTTTTTAATGTGTAGATAGCGCAATTGGCAATGCTGGCCATCCTGATTTTACTAAGGATATCTCGGTCGTGCTTAAACCTGGGAAGAACACACTTGATCTCTTGAGTTTGACCGTTGGACTTCAGGTTTGACTTCAGTAAATTTTAAAGATTTTGATATGGGTAACAAAAAAATATATTTGGTATTCATCTTATTATCTTTGTGGGCAGAACTATGGTGCCTTTTTTGATAAAACGGGTGCGGGTATCACTGGTCCAGTGGATCTAGAGGGTTTGAAAAACGGGTCAACCGTTGATCTTTCATCTCAACAATGGAGATATCAAATTGGACTCAAAGGCGAATCACTAGACCTAAACACTGGTGGTTCATCGCTTTGGGTCTCGGGGTCGCCTAAATCTCAACCTTTGACTTGGTACAAGGTAATATTAAAGTCAACCAAAAAGTCAACTTTGACATGAGTTTTGTATGTTGATCAAGAACTTATGTTGAAACTTGAAACAGACCAGTTTTGATGCCCCTTCGGGTGATAGTCCACTCGCGATAGACTTCACGGGAATGGGGAAAGGCGAGGCGTGGGTCAATGGTCAAAGCATAGGGCGTTATTGGCCGAGTTATATTGCTCCAACCGGTGGTTGCTCAGCTTGTAGTTACAAAGGGTCATATAGTTCAAACAAATGTCTCAAGAATTGTGGGAAGCCATCACAAAAGCTGTAAGTCAAGTCGCTATTGAACATACTTTGTAAAGTTTGAATCTTTTTAGTAATCGACTTAATCTTGTAGGTACCACGTACCGCGATCATGGTTAAAACCAAGTGGGAATGTGTTGGTCTTGTTTGAGGAAATAGGTGGAGACCCGACACAAATATCCTTCACGACGCAAGAATTGGAAAGTCTGTGCGCGCAAGTCTCTGAATCTCACCCGCTCCCAATGGAAGCATGGAGTCAAGGTAACCCAACAAGAAAGTCAAAGTCAACGCCAAAGCCGCGAATTTTGCTTGAGTGCCCTCATCCTAATCAAGTCATATCATCAATCAAGTTTGCTAGCTTTGGAACACCTCAAGGAAAATGTGGAAGTTATAGTCATGGTTACTGCAGTAGTCCTAATGCACTTTCAATACTACAAATGGTCAACTCTTTTGACTTTGACTTTTTTCATGTGCATATATGTTCATTTAAACTACACTTTTAGCTAACAAATGCTAAACATTACAGGCTTGCATTGGGTCAAGAACATGCAACATTGAAGTTTCATCAGATGCATTTGGTGATCCTTGTATAGGTGTTGTTAAAAGTTTAGCGGTAGAAGCTTCGTGTGCATGAAAAACGTGTAAACTTTTGTCTTAAGTTACATTATAGAATAAGGTGGTGACTGGTGGATTGCGGTAGTGTTTGTAGTGGTGTGAGGTGGTTCAATGATGCCACCAAAAATGCTGGTTGTATTCGACGGCTCTAGTCAGCAAAAAACTTTGTGAAGGGATATCCAGTCATCATATACGTGGCATGCCACATGATACACTATTATTTTTTATAATAAATTACATATTTCTGGTCAAACGTTACATAATAAAAGTTTAGCGAAGGATAATCCCCTGTGGTACCATCGGTTTGACATCCTTAATCGGAGGTTAGACTTGTGTTTCTTAAGTTATTCTTCGTTACCGCCATCTTAAGCAGAAGCGATGATCATCGGTGTTCTGAGATCTCAAGATTTTTATTTTTAATTTTTGATAAAGTGTAGTGTCGGTGAAAATGCACAACCTAGCTATATGCTCCCTACATCAAGTATCCATCGATCCCATATTGTTTTAACTTGTTTTTGGATTCTTTTAGAACCACCAATGGTTACCGTCAAAAATTAGAAAAATATTTTTAGTATTTGCTCAAATTTGAAGAATTGACACATTATTATTGTCTTTACACGAGGACACTTCAAAATGTTTAGGGTCACTAGTGTCTTTACATGGGCCTTCCTTGGCGTAAAGAGTTAATTGTAAATTTAGTCCCTAACGTTTGTCAAAAATTGTCACTTTCATCCAAATTTTTTTTGGGTCAATTTAGTCCTTGTGGTTTCATTTTTTTGTCATTTTAGTCCCTGTGAACTAATAAGATTTGGATGAAAGTGACAATTTTTAACAAACCTTAGGGACTAAAATGACAAAAAAAAATGAAACCACGGGTACTAAATTGACCAAAAAAAGATTTAGATGAAAGTGACAATTTTTGACAAACCTCAAGGACTAAATTGGCAATTAACTCTTGGCATAAAATAAAAGTCTGATTTTTTTTTATTTGTCAAATTTAACATTCACCTTCACAAATTATCTATATATTAAAAAGGAAACGTTAGAAATAGTAACTGCCTCATTTAGATCATGAGATGTGTCAGGCGATGATGTTTTTTTCATTTTTCCACCTTCCATCCCCTAGCTCAAAGCCATCACCAGAAACACCACCGTGATTTCTGGTTGAACCAACACTACTATATCTTACACCTGTTAGTACATTAAGGATTCAAATATTAATATATTTTACATATGTGAGTCATTCATTGAATGTTGTTTCCTATGTTATTGGTTGAAAATAAATGAAACATAGTCTTTCGTGTTTTCACAGGGGTATTCACCTAGTATATTAAAAAGGAAACGTTAGAAATAGTAACTGCCCCATTTAGATCCTGTCATGTGGCAGGCGAGGATGTTTTTTTTCTTCATTTTTCCACCTTCCATCCCCTAGCTTATATCCATCACCAGAAACACCAACGTGATTTCTAGTTGAACCAACACTGCTAAGCGATGCGGATGATGCGCCAAACTGTTTTCAGAGAAAGAGAGAGACACCTGATGGTGCGAGCCTTTTGTGCCTGATAAGGTGACTTTGACAAAGCTTAAAATACCTAGCTGCTATTTGCATTATATTAACCAAGTTTGTTAGATGTCACTAAATCTTTTTCTTTTGTGCATGTAAAGTCACTTAAGCTTGATTTACCGTTCCAATCTTGCTTAATCAATTTGATGATACGAGAGATCAGAATTTTCCAAATGTGTAATTGAATTATATAAATATGATGTGGCTTTTATAATTAAAATTTGAATTGTTTATTTTCAAATTTTAGAAAAATAAGTCTAAAACAGTTATTTTTATTATTTAAATTAAAAATCTATATTTTGTATTCGTTAAATTGGAATAAATAATCGTAATTATTTAAATTAAAAATCTATATTTCTACGTATAGCCTTGGGTTAAAATTTTTAAAAGTACTCTTACGGGCATAATTATCGTACAGTGACTATATACAATATTTGACTTACACATAATAAACTAAAAAGTTTTTGTTCTTATTAAACCTGTATTAAACCACTTACCTATTTTTTTTTAAAACTTGGCTCTTAATTAAATTTCGAGACGAAATTTCTTAAAGTAGGGGAGACTGTAACATCACGTGATTTTTACTTTTCTTGTATTTTAAATTCTATACTTAACAAATTACAAGTTCGCCTTTATTCCCTGCTTTTATGTTACTCCTACCAATTCGTGACGAGTCACCATTATAATTTACCCTATTCAGTTTAAACATTATAACAAGAAACTCATTTAGTTAAGATCTTAATATATATTTATTTATTTAAAATAAAAACATGTATACAATACTTTTACTAAAAAAAAAAAAAAGAAAAACCACAACTTAAAATGACGTGACTTTTAATTTCAAATAATAACAAACAACATATAAGGGTGTGTGTAGTGGTGGGGGGTTATGTGGGGTTATGGTATTAAAATATTAAAAAGTAATAGAAGGGGGGTGATGTGGGGGTTATGGAAAAAGAGAGTGTAGTGAGAAGGGGGGTTATGAGGGGGTTATAAATGATTGGGTAATCATTGCTTTTTATTGTTTTATATTTAAATAAGAATATTAAATAGTTTCAATTATTTTTCATTAAATATATAAAACTTACAAATACTAAAAAAAATTACAAATACTAAAAAACAACAAATACTTAAAAAAAAGTTACAAATACTTAAAAAAAAACTACAAATACTTAAAAAAACTAGTCTCTTCTTCTTCTTCTTCTTCTTCTTCTCCTTCTTCTCCTTCTCCTTCTTCTTCTTCTCCTTCTCCTTCTCCTTCTCCTCCTCCTCCTCCTTCTCCTCCTCCTCCTCCTCCTCCTCCTCCTCCTTCATCATCTTCTTCTTCTTCTTCTTGGTTGTGATGAATCGGGCGAATCGACCATGCTTCCTCCACCAAATCCGCCTTCAACGCGTTATGTATATCCTTGGAACGCAACATGGCACTGTTTTGGAATCTCTCCTGCTGTGTCGCTTGCGTCCCTAGAACATCTTCTTCTGCTACATAGTTTGGGCATATTGCCTTTCCTTTGTCTTCAAGTATCATATTATGCATTATGATACAAGCATACATCATCATTCTAATCCTTTCTTTTTCCCACATACAACAAGGATTTCTTACAAAATGTCATCGTGCTTGAAGACAGGCAAAACACCTCTCAACGTCCTTTCTTGCAGACTCATGAACTCTTTTAAAATATTGCATTTTTTCATCTTGTGTCTGACTAAACGTTTTGACGAGCATTGAATACTCCGGATATATACCATCCGCCAAGTAGTATCCATGCTCGTAGTAATTATTATTTGCATAAAACCCACATTTCGGTATTGTTCTGCCAATGTAAGACTCTAGCAATGACGAAAACTGAAAAGTATTTATGTCGTTCATACACCCGGCTAGACCAAAGAAGGCCGACCAAACCCACATGTCTTGTGAGGCAACTGCTTGTAAAACCAACGTTGGTCCCTTTTGGTCACCGCGTGTATGTTGACCTCGCCATGCGGTTGGACAAGCATAGCATCGCCATTGACGACAATCTATACTACCAATCATACTGGGTAATCCATGTTTTTCAATATGCGCTTTATATAGTTGTTGAAGGTCGCTCCATGTCGGGTTTCTCAAGTATCTTTTTCCATATAATTGGCATATACCTAAAAAAATCAAATGTATATATAAAAAATATGTACCTACTATATGTATATATAAAAAAAATCAAATGTAGATTTGTAAATACCGTAGCAGAAATACTCCAAAGTATCGCGTGTGGTTTTCTCCGCCATCTTCAAATACTCATCATTGATATCGTATGTGTTCCCATAGGCGAGTACACGTATTGCGGAAGTCACCTTTTGAATTGCGGTGAATCCTAAACACCCTCTAGCGTCGGGTTTTTGCTTAAAGTAGTCATAGGCGGACTCTAAATCTCCGGTGATGCGCAAAAATAAGTTTTTACGCATCCGAAATCTTCGTCTAAATAAATCAGGGCCGTAAACCGGATTGGCATTGAAATAGTCATTCATCAAATGCTCATTGCGGCTACACGGTCTCACTCTATATATTGCCTAGAGAATATCGGCCGTGGGGCGGAAGTACCTACAACTTCAACCGCGCTACACGCTAGTTGAACCGCACTCGTACGGCCGCCTCCTCTTCCACGCCGTCATCGTTAAAAAACCGATTATATAGATCGATAAACGAGTCATCGGAGTGAGGAGGGGACGACATTTTGATGATTTGTTTGTGTGTTGAATTTGTTTGAGGGTTATAGTTTTGTATGTGTGTATTATATGTGTGTAAATGTGTGTGTAGTATATGGATATCACATATATATATATATATAGAGGATGAATTTTTTTTTAAACACATATGACCGTTCAACGGTCATTTCTTTTTCCAAGGGCTCACAACGCTCGTTATGAGCAAAGCTGCCACCACCAAAACGCCCCCATAGCGCCTGGGGGGCGGTGTTCCCGGCGCTATGGGTGGCTAAAACGCCCTCATAGCGGGCCACTACACACACCCTAATATGTTCAAATCAAATAGTTCCGTTCGTTTTATTTTTATTTTTATTATTATTATTTCTTTTGAAGATATAACCCACACCTAACTCACTCTCAACCACCTTTTAATTCTCTTAATTACCCAACCACTTTACCCCAACTATAAATACCCCTTCTCCCCACCTCCTAAACACTTCCTACACTCTCTAATCACTCTCAAACCTCTCTAATCTTCAAGTATATCAAGCAAATTTTCTGCTCAAAATTAGTGAGTTGCAAAGCCTTAATATTCACTTTTCTTCCACTTTCTCCACCTCTCCTCTTCTTCTAATCCCTTGGGGAAACCTCTATGACCTTACTCTTGTTTGCTATGGCAAATAAATATGAGTAGGACACCAAAATGAGGCCTCAAAGGTGGTTCATCTTTTATTGTTTTTATGCAAGGTTAGTTGAAGTGATACCAACCAAGTTCACCAACAACTTAATGTTGGATAGACTTGTGCTATGGTTAATGGTTGACAAAGGAAAGCCAAGGCTCTTCCAAACTAAGTCACCATACACTACTTTAACCCTATAGTTATATTATGTAAATACTAAAATATATACTTTCAAAACTCTATTAACCTATTAACTTGGAAGGTTTGCGGATACATCCTTACCTTACCAATACTTGACTCTCTTGACCATCTGAATCACCTTTATGGTGGTTTGTGTTTTGGTTAGCCTTAAAGGCACTACTTGACTCTCATGACCATCCGAATCACCTTTATGGTGATTTGTGTTTTGGTATGCCTAAAAGTCTTGCATGACTCTCGTGAATCTATAATCTAAAACTCGAACCTAAAACTCTAATTCTTAATTATAGTTAATCGGAGCTAAAGCTTAATCTTCCAAGACTTATCTTTGGAACTATATCAAGGCGCATCCAAATGTGAGTTCATACTTGTCCCCCTTTTTATTCTTTATTCTTTGGGGCTCAACATGTATCACTATCAAAACTTAAACGATTTCATACTCTTAAACTATTATGCTCAATCTAAATGCTTATATGCTATGTCATGCTAGAATTCTAAGTCTTACATACAAATGTTCGATTAGCCGACAACCCACCTTACATGTATAGCGCTATAGTTTGACACGCCGCCCCCTTTATGAGTCATGATAAGATGAAGTCTTTTGTGTTATCGAGTGTTGTTGCCGTTTGTATGGTTCTATGTGCATACGCCTATAACATGATGATTCGAGTAGACTTTTCTATACTATGTACTTAGACTCAAACTAGAATGCTCACCAATGCTTTATGTGTTGACGGATATTTTATACATGTTGCAGGAAATGTTTAATGCAGGTTTATCAAGAAAACTATTTAGGATTGGACTAGAAACTCGCAACTAGTTTAATTTTCTATGTTTTGATGTTATACTTTCCTTTTCATGAAACAATTTGTATTTCGTTATATTTTAGACAATGATTATGCTATGAATGGAATTTTATCTTTAAATTATATTGTCACGAATTCTAGTGTCATGAAGTCTTTGAACAATCTATCGCAAGTCGCGGCTCGATGCATTCCGCCATCGGTTGGGGTGTGACAGATTGGTATCAGAGCCATGACTATAGGGAATTAGGAAAAAATTGCCATGTTTGACCTAGACTATAGTTAAGTACCTTTTTTACCATTCATTTTATCATACTTAAAATACTTGTTCTCCCTATCTTGCTTCTACTACATTCTCTTGGTCCTTAAAATTTACCTTCCTATTTGTGGATTACTCTACACTCGAAGACGCTCGTATAACACAAACGAAAGGAAATCACCGAAATAGGCGTGAAACCCTCACTTTGGTGATAACTTTCAATCCGCGTAAATTCTTTGTGTTTTTGAAACTACACCAAGATAGGAGTGATATCCTCACCTTGGTGGAAATTTCACAATTCTCGTTCTAGTGGACACTTACCAATTGAAGGTTAGAATTAATTTTCTTACCACTTTGGACAAAGTGTACAAACCACACTCAAAGAAACGACCTCGCTAAGATAGGAGTGAAATCCGCAACTTAGCGACTAGTTTCAATCCTTGATATTTTTTTTTAAATCTCGCCAAAGTCTCAAATTTACTAATGACAAGAAACATGTAGTAACTGGAAGGGTGAATACCATTAACCAAAAGTTTCGGTGAGAGTATTTCCACCTATTAGGCAAAAGCATGTTTTTTGTTAAAACAAGCCTCTCATTTTATGTTAATATTACTTTCAATGTTGTTTTCATACTATGTTTTCATTATATATTCGATTTATTTCACTCGCATACAATCTCAAGACTCGCATTTACAATCTACTCTCATGATCTCCAAACAATACTAATAATTGCAAACCAACATAAATCAAAACTCCTTTATGTTAACTAAGTGCACTATACTTGCTTATGCATACGTGTTATACTATTTCAACAATGTGAAACTTGCGTCCTATACGTGTAACTAGAACTTGCATACTAAGTCTATGAGAACAACTTGAACTTATGTAAATATATATTTTTTTTATCCGAATTTGCACCAACTTTACCGATCTAGTGAAATTTTACTCACAAGCTTTCATTGTTAATCAACATTCTAATAACTCCTTGCCTAAATTCAAAAGTCACCTTGTTAAAAAAAAAAAAAAACGTTTATGCAAATTTTCTTATGTATGATTCTCGTAGATGTCCTCCCGTCTCAACAAAACCGATCTCCACCAACTGGCGAGTCTTATTGCCCAAGAATTAGTCAAGATTCTCCCTAACCTAGAGACACCAACAAACCCAATTCCAAACCCCGGTGATGCCATCCTGGACAGCACAAACCATGTAGATACTAAATCTTCTACCCATACCCCTACCAAAGAAACGAAAAAGGATAACCGAAAACGCAAAAACCCTTAAACGAAACCACACTTCGATAACTCCTGAGACTTCGAATTCCAACAAAAAGCAGTACTGTGGAACCTTTCCGCTATGCGACAGTTGTAAATATCACCAACCCACTCACACATAATGCCGCATATGCACCAACTGTGATGCATATGGTCATTTAGCCAAAACATGTCGCCACACCATTAAACCACAACCCGAAAAACCTACTAGCACTACCTTATTCACTAAAGCCAATGGATGGATATGCTCCGAGTGCAACGACCCAACCCATGGGCGCGACCAATGCCCAAGACTTGCCATGGTGATCTACGATGCTGGAAGACCCACTCACCACACTAAAGAAGATTGATTTTTCTTTTCTTTTATAAAAAAAAATGAGAATTTTCCTTATGTAACGTTTTCAAGAAATTGTTCGGATGTGAAACTTTCTTTTTTATGAAATACCATCGTTATCCTAGTTTACAATCATAATTTATCGGCAAAATTCAAACATCGCAAAACCCTTTTCTCCTCGCGCACAATCTTTTTCAAAATTTTTTAACAAAATTCTTCCTGCTATTTCTAAAAGGATGCCTATTCTTCTATAAAATCCTCACTATTAAACCACTAACAAATGTGTGCGTCGAGTCTGTATGACAAACAAGATTCTAAATGGTAAAAGTGTTTAAAAAAAATCTTTTGTAAACAGGACTTGTGAGCAAAGACACGCTAAATCAAATAACCTACTTCTTTATAATCCCAAAACCTTTTCTCTTGAAATCGTATCAGGAGTCAAAATATTCATCAACGCCGAACTAAAATTGTCAATAAACTATTTTTCTCGCTTAATAAAATGGATATTTCATAAATCAAACGACCATCTTCGATAAAACTTTTACACTAAATTTTCCCCACATCAATTAAATCCATTTTTCTTTAACATCAAACGGACTAAATTTTTCTACCATCAAACTTGACCCTTAGTCTTGAATAGCTAAAACTTCTCGCGTACCCATAAAACTCAATTTGTAATAAACCCGAATTCTATGTTGCCCACATTCAAAACATTTTACACGTTTTCATTAAGAATCCAATTGCCCATACTTTTGCTTGATTTTATACAACTAAACGTAACCGCATATGCACAAGTCTACACAATTATGTCATGAAACCATATATCTACGCTAAAAACACGTACGGTTAACAACATCAAAAACTTGCTTAATGCCTTTTTCACATTATGTGTTTGCATGTCACGTTATTTGCTATGTGTACAACATCAAAACTGTTTAATGTCTTTTTCTTTGTGTATAAGTATTTTGTGTCCACTAGCGACCTACACATAACTAAGACAAATTATGTGGACCATACGACAATCGGACTAATTACGGGTGCACACGTAATTACAAAAATTGGGCGCATGGAAAACATAACAAGTCCTAGTGTGTGTAACCTATCATGACTTGAATAACAACTCGGATGAGGTATGATAACGACATGGTGGATACGCCGCCGGTACATCCTATACATAAATGTCCTGTCATACTACCAAAAGTAGAGTTATTCGTGCCATGAGAAGTTTTGGGTGTCGAGTTTAAAAAAAAACTGACCAACACTTACGTTATTTATCTTTTGCGATACCGTTTATGTGATAGTTTACTAGTCTAACTACGCATGCATTATTTATTTATTTTTTTATGCATATTATAACCTTGTTTTGAACCACACTTTCCACTATGCAACATCATCCTTGCTATGAATAATCTATACTTGCAATCTCCATCGAACTTCGTTCCTTCCTCGTGCTTTCCTTGCTTAATCAGCAATCCTCCCATTTTCAAGAATCTCGTTCTAAGTCCCGTAAACTCTGTCCTTAACCTCTTAAAGCATTCATGCATTTAAAACAAGATTTGTTCCTCACTTTCATATATTTTCTTGACTACTTATATACTAGATTTCAAAACCAAATAAATACTATTTATATGTTACTTTATATATGTTATACCGTATATTTACTTATCTACCCGAGATTTGTTACATTAAACCCATACTCAAAACTACCTATATGTACCATTTTTCTTTCACTAATCACCAAAAATGTTTTAGTTGGTTCAACTTGCGAATTTTATCTACCATCCACCCACCTTACAAAAATGCTTTAGTCGGTTAGACTTTCAAATTTCTACGTATAGCCTTGGGTTAAAATTTTTAAAAGTACTTCTCTTACGAGCATAATTATCGTACAGTGATTATATACAGTATTTGACTTACACATAATAAACTAACAAGTTTTTGTTCTTATTAAACCCGTATTAAACCACTTACCTATTTTTTTTTTAAAACTTGGCTCTTAATTAAATTTCGAGACGAAATTTCTTAAAGTAGAGGAGACTGTAACATCACGTGATTTTTACTTTTCTTGTATTTTAAATTCTATACTTAACAAATTCCAAGTTCGCCTTTATTCGCTTCTTTTATGTTACTCCTACCAATTCGTGACGAGTCACCATTATAATTTACCCTATTCGGTTTAGACGTTATAACAAGAAACTCATTTAGTTAAGATCTTAATATATATTTATTTATTTATTTAAAATAAAAACATGTATACAATACTTTTACTAAAAAAAAGAAAAACCACAACTTAAAATGACGTGACTTTTAATTTCAAATAATAACAAACAACATATAATATGTTCAAATCAAATAGTTTCGTTCGTTTTATTTTTATTTTTATTATTATTATTTTTTCTTTTGAAGATATAACCCCACCTAACTCACTCTCAACCACCTTTTAATTCTCTTAATTACCCAACCACTTTACCCCAACTATAAATACCCCTTCTCCCCACCTCCTAAACACTTCCTACACTCTCTAATCACTCCCAAACCTCTCTAATCTTCAAGTATATCAAGCAAATTTTCTGCTCAAAATTAGTGAGTTGCAAAGCCTTAATATTCACTTTTCTTCTACTTTCTCCACCTCTCCTCTTCTTCTAACCCCTTGGGGAAACCTCTATGACCTTACTCTTGTTTGCTATGGCAAATAAATATGAGTAGGACACCAAAATGAGGCCTCAAAGGTGGTTCATCTTCTATTGTTTTTATGCACTAGAAGGTTAGTTGAAGCGATACCAACCAAGTTCACCAACAACTTAATGTTGGATAGACTTGTGCTATGGTTAATGGTTGACAAAGGAAAGCCAAGGCTCTTCCAAACTAAGTCACCATACACTACTTTAACCCTATAGTTATATTATGTAAATACTAAAATATATACTTTCAAAACTCTATTAATCTATTAACTTGGAAGGTTTGCGGATACATCCCTACCTTACCAATACTTGACTCTCTTGACCATCCGAATCACCTTTATGGTGGTTTGTGTTTTGGTTAGCCTTAAAGGCACTACTTGACTCTCATGACCATCCGAATCACCTTTATGGTGATTTGTGTTTTGGTATGCCTAAAAGGCTTGCATGACTCTCGTGAATCTATAATCTAAAACTCGAACCTAAAACTCTAATTCTTAATTCTAGTTAATCGGAGCTAAAGCTTAATCTTCCAAGACTTATCTTTGGAACTATATCAAGACGCATCCAAAGGTGAGTTCATACTTGTCCCCCTTTTTATTCTTTATTCTTTGGGGCTCAACATGTATCACTATCAAAACTTAAACGATTTCATACTCTTAAACTATTATGCTCAATCTAAATGCTTATATGCTATGTCATGCTAGAATTATAAGTCTTACATACAAATGTTTGATTAGCCGACAACCCACTTTACATGTATAGCGCTATAGGTTGACACGCCGCCCCCTTTATGGGTCATGATAAAATGAAGTCTTTTGTGTTATCGAGTGTTGTTGCCGTTTGTATGGTTCTATGTGCATATGCCTATAACATGATGATTCGAGTAGACTTTTCTATACTATGTACTTAGACTCAAACTAGAATGCTCACCAATGCTTTATGTGTTGACGGATATTTTATACATGTTGCAGGAAATGTTTAATGCAGGTTTATCAAGAAAACTATTTAGGATTGGACTAGAAACTCGCAACTAGTTTAATTTTCTATTTTTTGATGTTATACTTTCCTTTTCATGAAACAATTTGTATTTCGTTATCTTTTAGACAATGATTATGCCATGAATGAAATTTTATCTTTAAATTATATTGTTACGAATTCTAGTGTCATGAAGTCTTTGAACAATCTATCACAAGTCGCGCCTTGATGTATTCCGCCACCGGTTGGGGTGTGACATGCGAGCCTTTTGTGCCTGATAAGGTGACTTTGGCGAAGCTTAAAATACCTAGCTGCTAATTGCATTATATCAACCAAGTTTGTTACGTGTCACTAAATCTTTTTCTTTTGTGCATGTAAAGTCATTTAAGCTTGATTTACCGTTCCAATCTTGCTTAATCAATTTGATGATATGAGAATGAGACATCATAATTTTCCAAATGTGTAATTGAATTATACAAATACTAGATTATACCCCGGGAGCGTCCCAGGTTAAGAAATTTAATATAATACATCAATTTTACATATAAAATAGACTGATGTATAACTCTAATATTAATATCTAACCTAAAACAAATTAACAATGTACAACTCCAATGCTAACACCTAACCTAAAAGAATGTAGAACTTTAATGTAACTCTAATATTAACAACTATCCTAAAGACTAAACAAATGTACAACTCTAACATTAATATTGACACCTAACCTAAAACAACGTATAATTCTATTAACCTATTCGGCTCTGGTTGAAAAAAAAAATCATATTTACTGATTTAAACATAATTAGTGACTTGTCTATATATGATTAATGATTTACCTGAACAATTTGTGTTTTTTTCCTGTATGAACAAAACCCCACAAAAAAAATTTCTCCGTTTTTTATATAGCACTATGGTACTCGTTGAAAAGATAATAAAATGCTCGTTCATTTGGTGTAATTTTTTTCTTTAAACAATCTCGTATGTTAAAGATATTAACGTTTAAAAATTATGGGAGGAAACATGAGGGTGAAAAATCCAATTTTGTTTTTAAATTATTTTTTTCCTAAAATATCTTAATGCCACATGGGATGACACATGACACACTCAAGGAAGAGAATGTCTCTTTGAGTGTCATGTCATTAAAATGGTTTTGGTTTATTATATGTATAGATGATGTGGCTTTTCCACCCTCAAGAGCGGGGTTTTGTTTTTAGCAGATTGAGATTTTCTATTTAAAAATGGGTGGCGGCGCAGCTTATTGCCCGCCTACCTAACATCCTTATGTAATTTACCCTTTTTGTCAATGGAGAAAAAAACTTATAATAAAAAAATGTGGCTTTTTTAATTAAATATTTGAATTGTTTAAATTTTGGAAAAATAAGCCTAAAATAGTTATTTTTATTATTTAAATTAAAAATCTATGTTTTGTATTCGTTAAATTGGAATAAATAATCATAATTATTCTTTTTTATGCATTTAAATATGACATAGGCCGGCTACATCAAAAACAACTTGTCTTACATGCTGGTCCAATTATAATGTTCTTCAAAACAATAAAAAATGACTAATCTGACTAAAAGATATACATTATTAAATATTTTTTAACGTAAATAATAAAAAAGGCGCAAAATGTCTAATTTCTAAATTTTAAAACTAAAACAAAAACATGTCACTTTTCAGTTAATTTTTGTAATCGGAAAGACCACTTCACTATTTATATAATCCACACAGAGATTAGAAATTAATAAAAGAAATATGACACCTAAGCAAGGTAAGGGCTACAGAAAAAGTAATGCAGTCTGCGGACATCTGTAAGAGAAGAGGAGGATCAAAGGTCTACAGTCTGCAAGAAGAAGACTGTTTGTTTGTTAACGTCTGCAGGCTGCTAAAATAAACTGAAATTTAAATAAACTGTTTTTTTACAGCAGTCTGGTGGTGGACGGTGGTGGTGGTGGATGGTGATGGTGGTGGTAGGTGGTAGGTGGTGGTGGGTGAGGAGAAAAGGAGAAAACCTTTGAAGACCTTAGAAGACCTTGAAACAAGTATGCACCAAGAAGAGGTCAGAAAGACCTTTTGGAGTGAAAGGTCTTCCAAAAAAACAAACAATCTGCAGACCCCAAACGTTTGCGTGCATGTGCGCGACGCAGAAAAAAAAGGTCAGAAGTGCTTCTGAGCAAAAAAAACAAACAGCCCCTAAGTAAGATTAGGCGGTAAATCAAATTTGTTTGACTTAGAAAGATTAAAGAATAGATTGTGACTTTAGTAGAACAAGTTAAAAACTTAGTTATTATTATGTGAGCGTTCCCTTAATTAAACTTATAACTAAAAGAGTTAATTAGTAATTACACGGATAGTTTGTGTAGTAACGTCATAATGCGTCTATGTGTATGCTTGGAGTTGTGTGAGGCAGTGGCGAAGCTTGAATTTAAAGATGGTGGGGGCTGAAAGTCATGAGACCCAAGTTTACACAATATCAATTCAAATTAGTAGTGGTGGTGGTGGGGTGGGGGTGGGGGGGACTCAATATATACATTTTTTTTTGGAGAAAACCGGGAAGTTACACTAATGAGCCAAAAAAACGGTGGGGTCGGGGTAGGGGTGCAAACGAGCCGAGCCGCTCGTGAGCTACTCGAACTCGGCTCGGTAAAAAGCTCGAAACAAGCCGAGCCTTATCGAGCTCGAGCCGAGCTTGAGCCTAAAACAAAGCTCGTTTATTTATCGAGCCCGAGCTCGAGCCTGATGTATGAAACTCGTTAGGCTCGTCGAGCCTTATCGAGCCTATGTATAATATTAGTTTATTTAATATTTAATCATGTTTACCCGTCATTTAAAGTTGTTAAGTTAACGAGCCCGAGCTCGAGCTTCACTTATCGAGCTCACGAGCCTAAACGAATTATTATTTATATTATTTTTATTTAATAAATTAACTAATAGATAACAAACGAGCCGAGCCCGAGCCGAGCTCGAGCTTGATAAATTACTAACGAGCCGAGCTTGAGCTTTGAAAACAAAGCTCGAATCGAGCCGAGCTCGAGCCCGAGCTCTTATAAGTTAATCGAGCTCGAGCTCGAGCCTGGTCGAGCTTGGGCTAGGCTCGGCTCGTTTGCACCCCTAGGTCGGGGCACCTCTCCAACCCTTCTTAAGCTTCGCCCATGGAGTCAGGGGTTTTTATCATAGTGGGCCTTTGGAAGGTGAGTTCCTCTGACTTGTATACATTCTACCATCCCCAGACTCTACATAACTTGGCTGGCTATATGCGACATTATACCAGGTACGGTTGTTTAAAATATTATAAAATTTAGCGCTTTGCACGGTTTATCAACATCCACTCACTACAAAAAAACCGACCATTAGCGGCAACACCAAAAGCGACGGTGTAGCCGCTAATACCCTAATCCCCAACAACCACCATTCCACTCAATCCTAGCCGTCCGATTGTTCAAAAGATCAATGATCTTTCTTTTATCGTACTAGAACTCATTAGCGGAGACGGTATTAGCGGCGACAGTCTCCGCTAATGCTCGAAAAATATTATTTCACCCGCCTTTCTTCCTCTTTTCCCTCCGGCCCTACTCACATTTCCCTCTCATCTCTCTGCAGTCTCTCGCTCTCATCTCCATCACTCTCTCATCTCCATTTCGCTCTCACCTCTCTCCCTCTGTATCTCTGTCTCTCGTGACCTTTTAGCGGCGACATTGGGCATTAACAACCACTACAAGAATTTTAAGCTTTAGCGGCGACACCTTTAGCGGCGACCCGCCAAAGTGTCGCCGCTAAAGGTCAAAAAGTTATAAACCGTAGATCAAAGTGTGATGGAGGGCCAAGATTTAATCCTACTAATGTTATTAGCGGCGACACCGTCACCGCTAAAAGTCACCAAAAAAAATATACACCCGCCAAAAGTCCACTTCCTTGTAGTGAACGTTTTTATACCGAGGAGAGCTCAAACCCTCCTTTAACATGTCCATGAGCCACACTTTGTCAAATAATTTCGTATGTCAACACAATAAAATGAAGAAATTCTAACATCTTTGAAATGCGACGAATTTGGAGTCGCTTTTATACATTTTATTAATTGTTTATAACTTTTAAAATATATAATGCGACAAATTATGTCATTATATATATCAAGTTGGTCTGTCTTGCATTGCTTTTGAAATAATTAAGATGAAAAAAACAAAAATATTTGTTAGGAAAATTAATAATGTTGAAGTTCTTGATTGTTTGGTTAATGGTGACGGTAACGGTAACGGTGACTGGGGTGAATGTGACATATGATCACAGGGCGTTGATCATCGATGGCAGACGACGGGTGTTGGTTTCCGGTTCGATTCACTACCCTCGTAGTACACCAGACGTAAGTGTTGCTAGACAGTACACATGTGTTCATGCACACATGCAATAGTCTTTCTTTTGTTATTCTTCTTTTGTTAAAAATAATATTATTCAACTTTACTTTAAATAAATTGCAGATGTGGCCTGGGCTTATTCAGAAGTCCAAAGATGGAGGATTGGATGTTATTGAAACCTATATTTTCTGGAATTTTCATGAACCTTTTAGAAACCAGGTTTGATTTATTTATTTATTTATTTACAAGTTTAGAAACTCGTGTGTGGTGTACAAAAAGCTCACAACTCGAAGCTCGCTTAAAAAAAGCTCGGCTCGGCTCGATTGTAAATGAGCTCGAGCTCGAGCCAGGCCTGTCTCGGCTTGTGAGCTGGCTCGAATTATTTTATTTATGTATTAATTTTATTTTTAAATGTTTAAATTAAAAAAAAAAGTATGTGAGAGGAGATTGAAATGTTAACATTTTAAGTTTAATTAATCAATAAAATAGGAAAATTAATAAAAAAAACATAAATCATACATATAATACTTTTAGTATGCCTTCCATTCTTTAAAATATTAGAAAAATCAAAAAAAATATACATGTATATGTGTAATTTTATTTTTCTAGCAATTATTTTTCTAGCATTTTATTTTATTTTTTTGTTTTTTATTTTATAAATATTTGTAAAAAAATAATAAAAAAAATACGAGTTGGCTCGAACATTTCCGAGCCGAGCTCAAGCTCAGCTTTTCAGCTCGACCAGAAAAACAAGCCGAGCTGGCTCATTTAAGTTCGAGCTCGAGCTTAGCCTGGTTCGGCTCGACTTAGCTCGTGTACAGCCCTTGACACAGGTTAAATACATGCATGCTAATTAAATCTTGAAATTTAACACTAAACAGTATGACTTTGAAGGAAGAAAAGATTTGATTAAATTTGTTAAACTGGTAGCTGATGCTGGTCTTTATGTTCATCTCCGAATTGGTCCTTACATTAGTGCTGAATGGAATTACGGGTTAGTGTTAATTACAATCTTTTAACATTCACAATGCTTTGAATTTCATTATTAATAGAGTTTATATTAAGTAAATTGTAAATGTAAATTGAATGTATTCATTGCAACAATCTCTCCATAACTTTAGGAGATTGTGTTTTTGTATTATTTAAACATTCCGATTACTTCTAGAAAAAGACTCTCCCCTTTACACCACATGGAAAACTCTCTTTCAAGTCCTTTGCCAAGCCTACGAGGTGGCTGATCACCTCTCCCCTAGACCGGCCGCTGTTGTTACTCCTCCCACCACTTCTGATCCCACGGCTGTGGCCAAGGCTGAAGCAGCCGCCGCCGCAGCCGACCACCTATGGTCTCGTCTTGACGCTCTCGTCAAGCAATGGATCTATGCTACCCTTTCTCAACCTCTTCTTCGCATTATTTTAAAGCCCGGGCAGACCGCTCACAAGGCTTGGAATGCTGTGGAGAGCGAATTCAATGATAATCAAAACACTCGTGCCATCTTTCTTGGCCAAGAATTCGCAAACCTTTGTCTCGAAAACTTTTCTACCATGGCCGACTATTGTGAACAAGCCAAACACTTGGCGGACCAACTCGAAAGTGTCGGGTCTCCTATTGATAATCGCCGGCTTGTGCTCCAAGTTTTAACCGATCTTACAGACCAATATGATAGCATCTCAATTGTTTTACGAAACCGTGACCCTCTACCTCTCTTCAGCGAGGTCCGCTCCCGTCTCACGTTTGAGGAGAGCACTAAGAAAAGACAAGCAACTCGGGGGTCACAAGCCGCTGCAACCGCACTCTCTGCCACAACCTCATCCCAGCCGAAAACAACACCCAACAACTACTCCACTTCATCCGCCCCTGCTGCTTCCAGTAGGCCACGCCGTGGTCGTGGTCGCGACAGGCCCAACAACACCAACAGCGGCAGGCCTAACAACACCAACTCCTCAGGCCCAAACCACCCCTACATTATTTTTCCAAGTAATTGGACTTCGGCCCAGTGGGCCTCTATACTTCAACAAAACAAGTCGGCCAATCCCCCTTGCCCATATCCTTCGAGACCCAACTCCTAAAATTCTCAAGGCATCCTTGGACCACGTCCCGATCAGGCGCATGTCACCGGTTATTCTCCCACAGATATTGAACAAGCCCTCTACTCTTTGGCTCTCAATCAACCGGATCATGGTGTGATGGACACTGGCGCCTCATCTCATTCTGCAAATGAGCAAGGTATATACTCCCCGTCTAATTTTAATTCGTGTACTAATAAATTTATTATCGTTGGTAATGGTATGACTATACCCGTAGTGGCCCAAGGCAACCAAGTTTTACCCCCACCATTCCCACCCCTTAAACTTAACAATGTCCTTTTTGCACCAAAAATAATTAAAAATCTTATTTCCGTTCGTCGCCTAACCATTGATAACCTTGTTTCTATTGAATTTGACCCATTTGGCTTTCTTGTGAAGGATCTCAAAACTCGGGCTCCTATCCTAAGATGCAATAGTTCCGGCGATCTTTATCCACTCACTGCACCACTTCCCCTCAAGACCACCTCACCATCATCCTTTGTTGCTGTTTCTCAAGATCGCTGGCATCAACGTTTGGGTCATCCTGGCGACAACTTATTACAGTCTTTAAAATTGTCCTCTTTTGTTGACTATGGAAAACATAATAAAATGCTTTGTCAATCATGTATTTTTGGCAAAAGTATTAAATTGCCCTTTTATGATTCCGTTAATTTTACTCGTGTTGCATTTGACATTGTTCACAGTGATTTATGGACTTCCCCCATACTTAGTACGGGTGGTCATAAATATTATATTTTGTTCTTGGATGATTTTACAAATTTTCTTTGGACATTTCCTTTGTCTCATAAATCACATGTCTTCACCACCTTCACCACATTCCACAACCTAATCCATACACAATTTGAACGTAAAATCAAACAGTTCCAATGTGACAATGGCAAAGAATATGCAAACCAACAGTTTAAAAATTTTTGTAATCATAACGGCATGCAATTTCGGTTTTCCTGTCCATATACCTCCTCTCAAAATGGTAAAGCGGAACGAAAAATCAGCACCATTAACAACATGATTCGCACACTCCTTGCCCAAGCCAACTTACCACCCCATATGTGACATCATGCTCTTGAGACCGCCACTTACCTCCTCAATATTTTGCCTAGCAAACTCCACAATTTCAAATCCCCAACCTCACTCCTTTACAATTGCACTCCGGAATACGATCATCTACGTGTCTTCGGGTGTCTTTGTTACCCTCTCACCCATTCCACCACCATCCATAAATTGGACATACGCTCCCACCCGTGTGTCTTTCTTGGCTATCCCCCTAATCATCGAGGCTATAAATGCCTAGACCTCACCACTCATCAAATGGTCATATCTCGACATGTCCATTTTGAAGAGTCCATCTTCCCCTTCGCCATCCAATCTCCTACTTCCACCCCCTCATACGAGTTCCTTAACCCCACTATTAATCCCTTGGTATGGGATCATATCCAACAAAAATCCACAACTTCCCCACCTACGACTCCCACCCAACCCATTACTCCCCTCCCTACTCCTAACCCGCCTCACAGCTCTCCATCTCAACCTCAGTCCAGCCCAACTACCTATACATCTGCTCCTTCTGGCCCACACCTTAACAACCCTCTCGGCCCACCAACAAACCCCGTCCCCCCTTCAGCTTCCCTCGGCCCAAACACAAACAACACACCCGGCCCATTCAACGTCTCCAATCCCGACGTTGATCAGCCCACTTCGTCCACCACTCAAACCGGCCCTTCCCCACCCGCTACTTCTACCACTCAGCCCAACCCACCACCTCCTCCTCCCACTTCTCGTACCATCCACACTCGCTCCATGAGCGGCATTCACAAACCTAAGCAACACTTTAACCTTCACACTTCCACCATTGTCCCAATTCCGAAAAACCCACAGGTTGCCTTGTCCTCTCCGAAATGGTACAATGCTATGACCAATGAGTTTAGTGCACTTATTAAAAATAAGACCTGGGAGCTTGTACCTAGGACCGCAGATATGAATGTTATACGTTGCTTGTGGTTGTTTAAACATAAATACAGGTCTGATGGAAGTCTGGAGTGTTATAAAGCTCGCTTAGTTTGTGATGGTAGTAAACAGCAGACTGGCATTGATTGTGGTGAGACATTTAGCCCGGTAGTTAATCCATCTACCATTCGCCTGGTTCTCTCATTAGCTCTCTCCAAGTCTTGGCCTGTTCACCAGCTGGATGTTACAAATGCTTTTCTTCATGGCAACTTGGAAGAGACCGTCTACATACATCAGCCTATGGGTTTTCGCAGCAAGGATTTTCCTGATTATGTCTGTCGCCTTCGCAAGTCGTTATATGGTCTTAAGCAGGCACCTCGGGCATGGTACCAACGCTTCACGGATTTCGTCACACTGCATGGGTTTCAACAGAGTAAGTCAGATAACTCTCTGTTTATCTATAATCATGGGGCAGACATTGCATACCTACTTATCTATGTGGACGACATCATTCTCACCACATCCACCAGGGCTCTTCGTACCAGGCTTTTATCTATTCTTTCAGCCGAGTTTGCAATGAAAGATTTGGGTCCTCTGTCTTATTTTTTGGGTATTCAGGTCACCAGGGATGGTGACAAGATGTTTCTCTCACAGCAGGCCTATGTTAAGGACATCATCCATCGGGCATCCATGGACTCATGCAATCCCGTTGCCACTCCGGTTGACACCCAGGCAAAGTTATCTGCTGAAGCTGGCCCTCCACATGATGATCCTTCCACTTACCGCAGCCTCGCTGGTGCCTTGCAGCATCTCACTTTTACCAGGCCTGACATCTCCTATGCAGTTCAGCAGATTTGCATGCACATGCATGACCCAAGACAGGATCATTGGAATGCCTTAAAACGCATTATTCAGTATTTGCAGGGTACGTCTCATTATGGTCTTCATCTTGGACCTGTTCCACACCTATCTCTAGTTGCTTATACAGATGCTGATTGGGCGGGCTGCCCAGACACTCGACGTTCAACGTCCGGATTCTGTGTCTATCTTGGGGACAATCTCATTTCTTGGTCTTCAAAACGCCAGCCTACCATCTCTCGCTCCAGTGCTGAAGCTGAATATCGGGGCGTAGCCAATGTCGTTGCAGATATTTGCTGGTTACGTAACCTCTTGCTCGAGTTACGTCATCCACTTTCACGTGCCACTCTCGTCTATTGTGACAACGTCAGTGCTGTCTACCTCTCTGGAAACCCGGTACAACATCAACGCACCAAACACATAGAGCTCGACATACACTTTGTTCGTGAACAGGTTCAACGGGGTCACATTCGAGTTCTACATGTTCCGTCTCGTCATCAGATTGCCGATATCTTCACTAAGGGGTTACCTAGACTACTTTTTGACAATTTTCGCTCCAGTCTCAGCATCGGTCCACCCGACGGTTCGACTGCGGGGGTGTATTAATAGAGTTTATATTAAGTAAATTGTAAATGTAAATTGAATGTATTCATTGCAACAATCTCTCCATAACTTTAGGAGATTGTGTTTTTGTATTATTTAAACATTCCAATCAATGAGAAATCAATCAAGGTTTCCACATCTTACATTCATGTCTATGCTTACTAATTTTTGTTAACAAACAGTGGATTTCCACTTTGGTTACATTTCATACCAGGAATCGTGTTTCGGACAGATAACGAGCCATTTAAGGTTAGTTTTAACCCATTAGTTGGTTTTAAAACCTTCCTTGTTTGGTCAATGTTTTTGCTGACCAAATCGTGTATGTTTTAGGCCGAAATGAAACGGTTTGTAGCCAAAATAGTTGGTATGATGAAGGAGGCGAATCTTTATGCGTCTCAAGGTGGACCTATAATCTTATCTCAGGTTAGTTTATTACTTATGGGTCCAATAACACTAAACCGTGCGATTGTTGCCCTTTAGATGCTTATTTTACATGAAGATAAAAGGTTATTTGCGCTTCTTTCTCGACAGATAGAGAACGAATATGGTAATATTGATAGCCCATACGGTCCTGCTGCAAAATCTTATATCAAATGGGCAGCAAATATGGCTACATCATTAGATACAGGAGTGCCATGGGTGATGTGTCAGCAAAAAGATGCTCCTAACCCAATTGTAATACTAAACAAAGATCCATGTAAACTTTTATTAGTTTTTTGACCCATTGACAAAGGTTAACATGTGCTTTCTTTAATACTATGAATGTAGATAGACACTTGCAACGCATTCTACTGTGATGGGTTCAAACCGAATGCTGAAAACAAGCCTGCAATGTGGACTGAAAATTGGACCGGGTGGTTTCTTTTATTTGGTGAGGCTGCACCTTATAGACCAGCTGAAGATATTGCATTCGCGGTTGCACGTTTTTACCAAAGAGGTGGAACCTTTCAAAACTATTACATGGTTAGTATGTGTGTATCATGCGTGTTTATCATCCGTAATAATATCAAAAATGTTTAATATTTATCGGTATGTTGCATGGCCTGTAACAGTACCATGGCGGGACTAATTTTGGTCGTAGTACAGGAGGCCCATTTATTGCAACAAGTTATGATTATAATGCTCCACTTGATGAGTATGGTATGTTCTCTTCTCAATCTTGTTTTACGGTTTAGTCTGTATGTGTTTTAACATGTTTTTAGGGGTGCTTTAATTTTTTAGAAAGAGATTGCCTTATCATTGTGAGGCGTAATAATCATTTCTTAGTGTTTGGATATCCGATTACTTACGGGTCAAGTAACCAGTTTCATACTATTTGCAACAAAAGTGTATGTATGATACAGGGACGCCTCGACAACCTAAGTGGGGTCATTTAAAAGATTTACATAATGCCATCAAGCTTTGTGTAGACGCGTTGGTGGCAACCAACCCGACAACTGCTTCCCTTGGTGAACATTTAGAGGTGAAGTATTCGTCTTGTTGAACCATTTTTAAACAAAGGTTGTACTTTAACTAACATAAACTTTTTTTTTTTTTTTTTGAGAATTTAGGTTACTGTTTACAAGACATCATCAACATGTGCTGCTTTTCTTGTGAATGTCGATACAAAAAAGGACGCAAATGTCAACTTCAATGGAAATTCTTATCACTTGCCCGCGTGGTCTGTTAGTATCTTGTCTGACTGCAAGAATGTAGTGTTTAACACTGCAAAGGTTAGTTTGACTTTTGCAGTCAATCCTATTCCGTACAGAAATCATTGACCACATTGGTTTCTTTACAATAAACACCAACAAGATACTTATTTTTGGTATTTTTTTATAAATTTAATTATCAAACTTTCATACATTATATGAATTATTATTAAGAATGTTGAAGTTGAATATGGTCCCCTTTGATCTAAAAGTCAAACATGTTGACAATTTGAGCTTTGGTAGATAAACTCAATGGCTACCATAAGAAAGTTTGTAGCTACAAGTGTTAGACATGATTTAAGTGATTCAATGGAGATTTCTTCAAAATGGAGTTATGTTAGTGAACCGGTGGGGATCTCATGTAATGATGCATTCAGTAGACATGGATTATTGGAGCAACTTAACACTACAGCTGATCAAAGTGATTATTTGTGGTATTCAATAAGGTAAAAAAAACATATGGTTCAAAAGGAGTAAATCATTGTATTTGTTATCACAAGTAATGCATTAATCATATATAAAAAATTCAAAAAACAACAATAAAAAAGGTGTTTGTCGGTCAACCCAACCTAGCCTGTTTCAGCCTATACTAAAGTTTGATTGCTTTGACCTGTCACTCAAACCGCCCATCTTGCCACCTCTAATGGTAAGTTGTTTTATTTTGCAGCATTGACATTAAAGGAGCCGAGCCGTTCCTGCACGATGGATTTCAAACAACTCTTCATGTAAAATCACTCGGCCATGTTCTTCATTTGTTCGTTAATGGTCAACTTGAAGGTACAAGAAAACATCAAACAAGAAAACAAGAACCTTGTGGCATCTTTCTTGATTTGTTATGAATGTTTGATGTATTTAACTTGTAGGTAGTGCAATTGGTAATATGTTCACTCATGGTTTTACTAAGGATTTTTCATTCGTTCTCAAACCTGGAAAGAACAAACTTGATCTCTTGAGTTTGACCGTTGGACTTCAGGTTTGACTTTAGTAAATTTCAAAGATTTTGATATGGATAACGACTAATAAGGAATGAACATATTGGGTATTCATCAATTTTTTCTATACAGCACTTTGGGGCCTTTTTCGATAGAACGGGTGCTGGTATCACTGGTCCAGTAAAGCTAGAGGGCTTAACAAACGGGTCAACTATTGATCTTTCATCTCAACGGTGGACCTATCAAATTGGACTCAAAGGAGAATCACTAGGCCTGAACAATGGTGGTTCATCACTTTGGGTCTCAGGAGCACCTAAAAGTCAACCTTTGACTTGGTACAAGGTAAAATCAAATTCAACCTAAAAGTCAATGTTTGACAAGTTCCATATGTTAATCAAGAAATTATGTTGAGACAGACCAATTTTGATGCCCCTGCGGGTGATAATCCAATTGCGATAGACTTCACGGGAATGGGGAAAGGCGAGGCGTGGGTCAATGGTCAAAGCATCGGGCGTTATTGGCCAAGTTATATTGCTCCAACCGGCGGTTGTTCAGTTTGTAGTTACAAAGGGCCATATAATTTTACTAAATGCCTCAAGAATTGTGGGAAACCATCACAAAAGCTGTAAGCGAAGTCTTTATTAACATATTTCATAACATCTGAATCTTTTTAAATTTTAATAACCGACTTAATCTTGAAGGTACCATGTACCTCGATCATGGTTAAAACCAAGAGCGAATGTGGTGGTCATGTTTGAGGAAATAGGTGGAGACCCAACACAAATATCCTTCAAGACACAAAAACTAGAAAGTCTATGTTCACAAGTCTCTGAATCTCACACGCTTCCGATAGAGGCATGGAGTCAAGATAATCCAACAAGAAAATCAAACTCAATGGCAAAGCCGAGAGTTTTGCTCGAGTGCCCTGATCCTAATCAAGTCATATCTTCAATCAAGTTTGCTAGCTTTGGAACACCTCAAGGGAAATGTGGAAGTTTTAGTCATGGTTATTGCAAGAGTTCTAATGCACTTTCAATAACACAAAAGGTCCACTTTTTTTTAAACTTTTTTTGTTGCATATCTATTAATTTAAATACTTTGAGCTTACAAATGCTAAACATTACACAGGCATGCATTGGATCAAGGACATGCAACATTGAAGTTTCATCATCCACATTTGGTGATCCTTGTGTAGGTGTAGTTAAAAGTTTAGCGGTAGAAGCTTCGTGTGCATGAAAAACACAAACGCGCCTCTTAAGTTACATCATCGAATAAGGTGTTCTTATATAGAGAACTTTAAAGTTGCTTTTATTGTGTCAAGTTTTAGAAATTATAAACTATGCAATAGATGCAAAAATTCAAGACCACAATTATAAATGTCATAGTTAGCTTGAAAATAATACTTGAGAAATGACTATACACATAATAACAAACCTTTATTCTTTCATGTTATTGATAAATACTTTTATTGACACCAACAAATCATACAACAATTGCATGTACATGCAAGCCAAACAATTGTAAGCCAAACAATTGTAATTGTAACATATTAATCAATAACCAAAACATCAAACATCGGCTACACCGGCAGCCGGTTTTTTCTGGAACATGCATGCATTGCAAGTAGCCGAGGTTAACTTTGGAACTTCATACTTGTCTTCCCCACCCATTATTGGCATGGCGACTCCTTGCTTCACTGGACTCACATACCCCGGCCTATAAGTTTTCCCTAAAATGCCCTCCACGTCGTCTGAGAGATTCGAGAACTTAAACTGTGTCTCAAAGTGGGCAAACACGTCGTTTGATGGTAATTGGTAGTTATGAGCCTTGTTGTCTTCTTTAGTCACGGGGACGGCCTTCATGTCGATCTCTACCAACCCACTGACGCTAACTCTAATGGAGTTAGTGTCGTCGGTTCTTTCAACCAACACTTCTCGTACTCCAGTGTTGGTTTTCCACTCTGCGTCTCCCTGGAATGGGACAGTCACTTCTTGACCGTCCCATTTCACGAGGAGCACGTCAACAGAGTCGTCCCATTGGGACACTTTCTTGGCTGAAATGATTAGGGTGTGGGTGTCGAACATCACTGCGACCGATTGGACCCATGTATAGTCGCGCTTCCTACCATCGGGGCGGTTTCCGATGAAGAGAGCATTAATTTGGAGGTTGGTATCGGAGACGAGTGCGAAACTACGTCCTTTACCACCATGGAAGTAGAACATAACTCCATCGCCACCAATGAACCTTGGATCGTAACATAAAGCACCATACCCGTTGCATTTCGCTCTTCTCCCTGTGAAATTTAAAACTCAATTAGCTGAGCTATTTAAAAAGCTCGCAGCTTGAAGCTCATTTATTCATTTGCTTGCTAAAGTCAAAGCCTATTTTTTAATAAATGTAAATCATAACCCAAAGTAAAAAGTATTATTTTTTAATGAACAAATGAGATGGGCTAGTGCTCTTATCGAGCTAAGCTTAATATTTCACTGAGCCAAGCTCAAGCTCAACATTTCAGCTTGCTAAATAAAAGTTGCTTACATTTGCAAGTAGCTTCACACTTGCTACCACAATGAATGAAACACCCTTTCTGCTTCTTATTCTTCTTCGGCTTCCTCTCGGGGCACTCCGCGGGACACGCCAACACCTTTTGGTAACACGCCCCTTTCGATTTACAATACGCTAGTTGTCGTCCGGTTGATGGATCAGGCGTCCATACGTCGTAGTTAGTCGCATCGTCCTCAACCGCCTTAACCGGATTCTTCTTGTCATCAGCAGCTTGAACAACAACAATGCAAATGAGAAGGAAAGCCACTAATATGACTAACTTCCCCATAATGAAAATAATAATTTGTGTGTTATAAACTTATAAACGTATAAACTTATTATTGTGTGTGTTATATATTAGAGTGTAAAATGAGTGTGGATGGTTTTGTTTGGAAAAAGAAGGTGACATTTATAGAGAGATTGAGCATGGAGTACGGCGATCATGCAGGCAATAAAACTATAATGTTTCGACTTTCGGAATTAATATTTGTGGATTAATTGTTGCACATGATGGTTATTTATAAATTAAAGTCTTTAATTATTGATTCAAAAACAAGTTAGTTTCGAAGAATAGATCATTGACCGTGCATGGGTACGTAATTGATCCATGTTAAAATCTATATTTTATAAAGGTTTACAAGTTGTAATGTTGCAAGTATAATAATAATAATAATAATAATAATAATAATAATAATAATAATAATAATAATAATAATAATAATATGAAAAATAAGAAGAATGTTCTCAGCATAGGAGTTGAAGAGATATCTACCCGCGCGTGTGCACAGCTCCACATCTCCACACATGACAGCACAACAGGCTGACGTAGACTTCTAGAAGCCCGCGCACGCAACCTCGAACGTGACAGCCATGATCCGACAATGAAAAGGACGTGTGGCCAATCACAGGTCATTATTCCCTGCTCTATGATTATCTGCAGGTACGAGGACAGAAAAATGACAGAAGACACGTGGACCAACTATAGGACGCCAGCGCCAAGAGCGATCGTGGCTCAGGATCGTACGCTACAGCTGTCATTCTCAACTCAGCCAATCACAGAGGATTTCGAAGGCCTATAAATACTCTCTCTCCCTTAGGAAATGATTCATTGAACACTTGGCAGAGAAATCCTTAGAGAATTCTTCACAGTTGAGGAAGATAGATTATAGTCGAAGCGCTGTAACGATTTATATTTTGAGTCTCTGTAACAGTCCTACAATCATTATACGAATATCTCTTTTATCGTGCTCTTAATATAGATTGTTATATTGGTGTTTCTTCAGGAGTAGATTGTTCGGTCAACCCAAAAGCGTTACATAACTCGTCTGGTCGTCTGGTTGAGCTCTTTTGAACATATATATTATTAATCGGCTTGGTTGAACTGAACCGAGCCTGGTTGGACTGGTGATACAGATCATGTGGTTTGATCGGATAAAATGTTTATTTATGGTTTATTGTTCTAAACGTTTGTAAATCATGTGTAGTTACATTTTCTATATATATATTATATATAAGATTATAAGTTACACAAAACGTTTAAAAATGAAAAAAAAAAAAAGTATGAAAAAATGCGTTTAGTGGTTTTTTTATGTATACAAGATAGACATTTGCATGTGAGAAGTATATTTTTTGAAAGTATTAACCATAGTCCATAGATAGAAAATTAAACTATTTATGTTTTTTTTTATTTGTAACATCGTTGATCTGCTTTTAAAACCGACTTAATCAGTGAACCAATTGTTTAATGACCCACCCAGTCAAGACACCTTTGAATCAATCAGTTAGTCTATTATCCAATAAATTTTAAAATGATGTTGATTGAAAGTTTTACTTCTTTATCCATTCATATGTGTTCATAATCCTCAGTCGGCCACTCACACAATACATACTCAACCCAGCACCAACTAGTCAGGCCTAGAGCCAAGTCATGCTTCTTACTGACTCAGAGTCTCATACCCAATCAGATATATAGATAGCTTTGCACTTACTGACACAGGAGTTACCAAATAGCCCCTTCATAACTATTTATCAAAACATGTAAGATATATGATCCAACCTCCATTTTATACTCATACAAGTCTCGTTTTTTCGCAATTCACATTCATCCTATTGTCTATTATCTTGCTTTACTAGTAAAGCGTTCATGATTTATGTAGTTGGTTAAAAAAGCTTAGGGCATGCTTGGGTAAACTTCTCATTTTCTCCCTTTTAAAAAGTCGTGACAAAATAATTTCTCCTTTCAAAGCATAAAAACACATTTTCAATTTTTTTTTAACAGCCAACAAATCAATCCTGAGCACCCTCGAAGTACCCACTGGACAAAGGAGTACTCCGAGAGTAACCCAGGTCCACCAGTAATTTCATACCAGTTCCCGGGGAAAACCCGCAGCCCGAAGGCCCACTGCGGTAAAACACGGCCCACCAACAGCATTTTGGCGCCAGTAGGACTCGAACTTCCCACCTCCCATAAGGAAAGCAAGGAGGATGTCAAACCATTGTAAGGGGATTGGCCAGTTAATAAGTCAAAGAGGGGGGGTCCCATACACCCGCTTAATCGAGCTTAAACAAACTCCGGCCTAAATAGTGGTGGACATTAGAATTTTTTCCATAGAAGTCAAATATTATTTTTCTTATGTTCAAATTACCGGTTCTTTTCTTTTTACGGTAGTGTTGTAACGGGAGGCATCAAAGCATATCAAGGAGCACCAACCAATGTCACACCACGTCACCACGACTAAGGATAACCAACACCGAAAAAGTTCATATAAAAAAGAAATAAAAAGCGAAAAAAAATACAACTTATCGACAAGTAGACGCAAAACGTTGAACTACGTATGGGAAATGTAAAATATTTAAAACAATAAAGAAGTCGATCTAGGACCTGCATGTTGCGACAGGGCCGTTAAACGAAAAAAAAATAGACATAAAAACATTGAACCACATACGCATGTTGCACTGTGTTAACTCGCAAAAGACTGAAACATAAAACCAAAAAATTGTAAAAGACGAAAAAATACAGGGGATCAAATTTTAATGTGAAAAAAATCATTGGGGTTCATTTATAAAATATCTAACAGTATTTGGATTAAAACTTATAAAAATTAAAGTTTAAAAGAAACGTAATCGTATAACCCATTAAAGTAAAATTATTAACCTATCAAAGATTTTTTTTTCTCTTTCAGGGTTGACGTTAGCAGGTAGCCTCATCTGATTGTCAGGCCGGTTTAAAAGAGAGTAAAATAAAGCTAAAGCTTTGATATAGAGTAATTTTGGACTTTCGGATTGTTGACAGTGAAGGTTTTGTTATATTAATTATGCAAACACATAAAAACCATGGTAAAAAACATCTTTTTTAAGGATAATGGTTCCGATTTTATTATGTGCTTTGGTCTTCAAAAAGCTCGAGATTGAATGAGGCTTGTTTGCGCCCCAAGTTATGCTTTTTTTAGAGGCAATTTTCATTAACACGAGCACTAGCAAAGCCCCTAGTTATGTCTATTCCATTTTCAAAATCATGCATGTTAATAACCAGTGCCGTATAAGGTGTATTATGTGTGCTCTTTTCTCCACTAAATGGAAACATAAACCCGAGATTTAAACACACCTTTTGAGAATACTTAAATTTGAGAATACTATTGTTTCTGAATACTTAAGCATTAATTACATAAAAATCTTGAAATAATCTTTAAATTTGATATATATCGACAACATAAAAATAAAATAAAGACAACCAAATAAATACACAAATTATTGAAATTGTGATCCTTTTACTTTATGATTAAACTAGCTGACTACCCGGGAGCGTCCCGGGGTTGTAATATATAATATTAATGGATGTTAAATGGTTAATTGGAGTAAGTATTGTTACAATGTACGAGATTACGCCCTTCTCAAAAGAGTTTAAATTAGATCATAGATTTGGGTTGATGGGCTCGTCGATGATTACGCCCTTCTCAAGTCATGGAAGAATAGCTCTAATGCACGAGATTGCTGTCGCTGGAAGCGCGTAGGCTGCAACAATGCCACAGACCGAGTCGTTACACTTGACCTTTCCGGCGTTTGGTCTGAAGAACTTGAACAAACACTTGGTTTCAATGGTGAAATCGACTCTTCGTTGCTTTCTTTAACCTCGTTAACATATTTAGACCTCGGCAGAAACAGCTTCACCCGGATCCCTGAATTCATTGGATCCTTAAAAAATTTGCAGCACCTCAAGCTATCTGGCATCGAACTAACTTCACCCAAATTCCCATATCAGCTAGGAAATCTTTCAAATTTGCAGACTCTAGATCTTCCATCCACATTAGTTATCATCAAGAACACTGACTGGCTTGCGCGTCTTTCGTCGCTCAAGTACCTAAATCTTAGTTATATTGATCTCAGCGAGTCTGTCAGCTTACTTAACATCGCGATCAAACCGCCTTCCCTTGTAGAGCTGCAACTTGTAAACTGTTTCCTTCTGAATAACACAGCCAACTCGTTTCTTGCTCCAATGACCAACTTGTCCGATTCTTTTGCCGTTCTTGATATCAATTCTAACAATCTTCCATCCTCTATGATATACCCTTGGCTATTCAACGGGATGGTTAATCCAAAACCATCAACACCCAGAAAACATACAGAACTTCAAAAACCTTTCAGTCTATGTCAAATACATTAAAAGCCTTCCACCTGTTCCAAGTTGCCAAGTTGTCCTTAGACCAGTTTTTTACACACAATAAGCTCATTGCTTTCACCTCCTCAACCAATTTCGCCAAAGAAACCTGTGCGTGGTTAAACACCACCTCGTTACGAAGTTTCCATAGGCACCACAGCGCTGTCAAAATCACTGCATGAAAAGCTTTTTTCTTCTTTTTTGAGCCAGGCACAAACTCGGACAGACCCAACAAATCCCGAATATCGAATGCATAAATGCTTGGGACCTTGTACCATTGTGAGATAATATGCCAAAGTGTATCTGTGAACAAACATGACACGAAGAGATGATCACATGATTCTGAATATTCCGAGCAAAGTGCACATAAATCCAAAAGAGCAAAAATGTTTCTTTTAAACAATTCATCAATAGTCGGCAACCTATTTTTTTCCGCCCTCCATGCCACAATGGCGACTTTTTGTGGAACCCAGTTGTTCCAAACGAAATTATATCCTGGTGCACTATACTTAACTGAGTGAAGGTGCTTTTTGATGCTCTTTACATAGAAAATACCAACATCATCCAGAGCCCATCGCCATCTATCAGTATCCACACCCAACATCTTTGACTGTAACAGTACCCGAATCTGATTCGGTTCTAATTCTTCTTCTGGCAGCAACAAACTCCTCTTCCATGCCCAATTTTGTTGAGCTGAACCCGCAAAAACTCTCAACCGATCGCTAACCAGGCATATCTTATCTGCTTCTAGTTGAAATAGCAATGGAAAGACCACATTGTTACTATCTTGTAGCTTAGTAAGACCTAAACCACCCGCATTTTTTGACTTAGTCACCGTGTCCCACGCTACCATGAACCTTATCTCTATCCTCAAGTTTTGAAATAACACCCATGGGATGCACAACTGAAATGCATTCCCTGCAAAAATAAATCATATACTTGTAAGCATAACAGAACTTGTCTAATTCTTCCATGACTCACGTGAGTTCCAACAAAGACAATCAAATATACCATTTAAATAGATGTACATAATTTCATACCTAACACACAATTAAAGCCACCATTATCCTGTTCAAAACAATTGAACTTGCTTGAAATGATCATGATGAACCTGCAATGAATTTTGTACCTGGCAAATTATTAAAAAAAAGAATTTTAATATAATATTTTTTTGTTTACATCTCATATATCTTTTAGATATGTAACTATTAGGACTTTCTAACATTAAGCAACAGTTAGACCTGAGTAAAAACAAAACAAAACAAATTAGATTCAAACATGTCTGGACCAATTTGATTTAATCCAAACACACTGCCGACTCATTGGACCTATGACTTGTGAAGTGTAACAGTAAAAAAAATCCTAAGCAGGATCATAAGATAAGAAAAAATTTATTTACAACTTACCTTTAACAAAAACACGGGGCGGATGTTCCACTAAATTAGAAGGTGGTGTAATAAAAAAAATGCACTTCCATCATGATAGTGGTCATCCATAAAGCCCAAAGCAACCCGTATGTAAGCATAACATCAAATACTGTAGAAAACTGAATATTCATATCACTTAAGCATCAATTGAAGGGTTAACTGTTACCTTTCAAAAACTGATTAATTATGTTGACAAAGGTCTTTGGTCATTGAGTAAGAGCAATCTGCTCCTCATATAAAATTAAAGGCCTTGTACACACAAATCAACTCTTTAAGGTTGTACAATTTTAGATAAAAAGTAAAATGAATAAACAAAAACACACAATACAATTTCAAACATGATGATCCGACAACATCATAACAATCAAACTAAATTGTTGAAAAAGCTACACTGCTTCAACATAATGGTTGTACACAGCAACCAACACACATACTAATTGACCATTAGAGCTAAATAATTATCACCGAGGGACTCAAGAGTAAATAACCACCAAAATCATATGAAAATAGAGAAATTACTACCTTAAGGAACATCTCCAGTATGGTAAAGAGACTATATTAAACAAAATTAATAAAAGAAAAGCTCACCAAGCCACATAGGGCTAATCTCTGAAAATCAGCCACGAATAACAGAGGATATGGTTGCATTCGTACAATGCCTCGACGCCGATAAAACAGTTTTAAATGTTAAAACATTTGATCAAGGCATGTTAACAAAGTTTAAATTTCAAAGCAAAAAACATAAAATTTAATAATAATCTGGGAGGACCTAAACTTTAAAGAAATGAATATAAGCGTCAACAATTTCAACTATCATATATAATCAAACAAAATATTTAATTAAATCCAATAACAATGCTAAAGCTAGAAGGGCTGATACCAAGAGTCTCTATAGAAGGCCTTTCCCTGAGCATTTGTGCTTCACCAAGTAATGTAGACGGCAATGCTGAAAGAACCGCCTCTGATGTGTCAATAAGACCTAAAAAGAAACAAAAAAAATATATGAATGGTAGGCAAATAATTAAGTTTCTAAAACACTGATGACTCAAACCACTGCTGACTCAACAGCAGTGGCAACAGTGGAAGAGAAGAAGGAAACCACTGTTGACTCAATAGCAGTGGCAGCAAGCCACTGATGACTTAAAAACAGTGGCAACAGTAGCAGGAAGATCATCTCTGTTCCACAGTAACATCAGCCAACCTAAAGATAGATGGTTCCATCAGTGGCGAATATCCCATGTGCCCATGTGATCAACCTGCATATAATATTCACAAATTATAATATACACACACATGTATCGATATAAATAATATACATAAACATATTAACGACCAGCCAGTACATCATACATTAATACAGTATTTCTAAATAATGTTAATAATAACAATATGGTGACTCTTCAGTACCTGGATGGTCTTCGTACCACTCATTCGGAGCTATCCGTGTGCTACAATACGCTTGCCGATTTGTACCAAAGGAATTTTAAAGCTCGAACAGTTCCTTCCTGCAAATATGGTTAACACTTCCTCTTAATTTGTGAATGACACTCGTTGATCTTTGTACGGAAGAAGTAACAATTAAAAATATACAACTCTATCTAGAAGAATATTCATATGGAAATATAACACTCAAATGCCAACTGCCATAACCCAACTAACTCTAATGAACTACTTTAGACTAAAATTAGATTCCATAAGCAACCCACAGTACTTTAACAATCTAATATATTTAATCTTCAAACCAAAGTAAAAAAAAAAAAGATTACCTTAATAAAACTTTTCCACTACAAAAGAACGCAAAAGAATCAACACAACCTCCAAATGTTGTGTAGCTTCAGAATTCAAACCAACAGTAGCCGCAGCGAAACCAATCAACCCTCCCTAAAACAACCAACACCAAAAAAAAAATCAAAACCAATCCAAACTAACAATATCCCAATTATCCTCGCACCATAAGCTTCTCACCATAATTATTTTGTATAACTATTTTTTGTTCAATACCTAAAAAGGGGTAATCTTTTAACAGAAAAGGAAGAGAGGTTTAATTTCTTAATCAAAAAATGATTCTTAGTTGTTAAAATCAAATGGGTTAACATAAATCACAACTTCAACCCCGGTGTCCGATAATGCGTTAAGCAAGCGAGCATTGATATCAAATAGCCAAATAAAAGCAGGGCTTTTTAACTCAACATAATAATTTAACCGAAAGTAACGAATTGCTATTGCTCCGTAAGCTTAGGAATGACACACCGGCCGGCAACCATTCCGGCCAACATTATTCCAAGATTAACCAAGGTTTTTATCTCAAACTTGCCAGAAAAATGCAGTGGGAATGATCTTTCCAGTTTTATTCGTTCTTATGGCGATATTTATGATATTTATATCGCTAGGAAGCGCGATAAATTTGGAAATCGTTTTGGTTTTGTTTCGTTTCTTGATGTAAAGGATTGCAATGAGTTGGTTCGTTTGATTTGCAAGACTCGGATGGGGGATTGTTGGCTCAGGGCTAACGTGGCTAGATATACGCTAGAGGAAGGAGAAATAGGTTCCGGCAAACCACCACCGTCCAACAAGAGAGAAGATGCTAACAGGAACCAAGGTAACGGTGAAAGGCCTCCGACATGGAATCCTAAATCGTTTTACACTGGCTCACGGTCGTTTACAGAGACTCTTACGGGAAAGACTGATAATGTGGGTAGTCAAAAATCTATCGTTATCAAAAGTGAGATCGAGGCGTTTAAAGAGTTGCATGGAAGGGCTTTGGTGGCTCGTATGATCGACGTGGATGCTCTTAAGAGTATTCATTTAATCATGCATGAGATTTGTCATGGTTCATGCAAGATCCAATTCCTAGGTGGGTTATCGGTGCTTATTTCCTTCGAAGATGAGTTGAAGACTCAAACTGCTTTGAGTGCGGCACGAGAGATCATTGGTCGGTTTTCTAGACTTGATGTTTGGCAGGGGCAGACTTTCGGTTATGAAAGGCTTGCTTGGCTCAAACTCAGGGGTATCCCTCTTCACTTAATCTCTAACGAAGTCATCGAGGAGATTGGTGGTATGTTCGGCAAGGTTGTTCACCGACCCACTAGATCGAACTTTGACGATGACCTATCTTATGACTTCATTGGGGTACTGGTGGGAGAGGAGAAGCACATCGCTCAAACTGTGTCCGTTGTTTGGAGGGACCGGAGGTTCTCTATTTGGGTCGCAGAAGAAACCGGGGTTTGGGCGCCGGAGTATTACAAGGTGCCAGATGATTCGGAACATGATGGGGAGGAGAATGTTGATCTAGAGATGGAGGAGAATGTGGTAGATGATAAACAAGGTGAGGAGTGTTCCGATGAATTTCCGACCAACGAGCAGGGTAGAGTCACAAGTCCGATGGCTGAGAACCAGATTCCGGCGACCAGAGAAGATGATTTTAATTTGGTAACTCCTAATCAATTGAATGCTAGTAATGAGTCGCCTATTATTATGGAAAGGAATATTGAGGTCTTTAATGAGGTGGAGGAATTTGTGCCTGCTGACCAATTCAATTTTGAGGAGCAATTAATTGATAATAATATCTTGGTGGACAATTCAAATTTTATTAATAAAAGGAAAAAGAAATCTGGATTGGGTACAGTGGGCCGGCCCAACCCGGCATATTCCAGTAGCATCGAAAAATCCAAAGTGTGCAAGAAGTCTAAATGTTTTGAGGAATGCGCATTGGGCCGTGATCCAGAGTCAAGGGATGTTGAGGATATAAACCAACTTGGGCCGATTGACTTGGACCTCAACTCACAACCAGCCCGAAATGGAGAAGCCTCTGTCGCTGATGAAGATTCCCCTGGAGATGAATTTCACTTGGATTCACGTGATGAAATAGAAGCCACCATCAAGTTGGGTTCTAAGCTTGGTGTTAATTTATGCAATTCAGAAAGGTTGATTCATGAGTCAATTATCATTGAAGGAGTACAAGGAGGTAACAAATGAATTGCCTCTCTCTTAATATACGTGGGATTGTGGGTCGTGGGAAGTCGGGTTGGATAAAGAATCTTAAGAATGTGCATGGGATTTCTTTTATTGGTTTACAAGAGACTATGGTTAGCAACATCCCCTCCTCGACGATTTCTAATCTTTGGGGAGGGAACGGTTTTGAATATGAGGAGGTTAATGCGAGTGGGAATTCGGGGGGTCTTGTTTGTGTGTGGGATCCCAAAGTTTTCTCTAAAGATACGGTGTCTAAAGATCGGAATTACTTACATATGGGCGGTACAATTATGGGTGGGGCTATACGTCTCAACATTATAAATATTTACGCCCCTCAGTCTATTGAAGGTAAACGTCTTTTATGGTCCAAAATCAGTAATCTTGTGGCTGCTCAACACGGGTGGTGGGTTTTGATTGGTGATTTCAATGCGGTTAGGTTTCGGGAAGAAAGGAAAAATTCTCTTTTTGATGCAGCTTGTGCTCGTGACTTTAATATGTTTATTGACCATTTGTGTTTACGTGAATATGACTTAAAAGGATCGAAGTATACGTGTATGACAAACCGGAAAGGGGCGTGTAAGTTTAGTAGAATTGATCGGGTATTCGTTTGTGATGAAGTTTTTAACAAGTGGCCTCATGCGACTGTGAGGGCGCTTAACAGGAATTGCTCAGACCACTCCCCATTGATTTTCTCGGTTAAAGAAACGAATTTTGGCCCCAAACCGTTTAAACTTTTTGACTCTTGGTTGGATAGACCCGGTTGTTTGCAGGTTATTCACTCGGTTCTAGATGGTTGGCAAGATGAAGGAAAGGCAGACCGTAATTTCAACAACAAATTAAAAGAGTTAAGAAGCCGGCTTCGAGATTGGTTCAAAACGTACAATGCTAGAGAAATGGAGGAGGAAAACAGTCTTCGAAGTGAGAAAGATGCTATCGAAAGTTATATGGAGAGCAACGAGATGGACGAGACCGATATGTGGATTTGGACGGAGTGTAAAAAAGCGCTAGAAGACATCGAGTTTTTAAAGGCGCGTGACATCAAACAGAAATCTCGTGTGAAGTGGGCCGCATTGGGGGACGAAAACTCTAATTTCTTTCATAATGTGGTGAATGGCAGAAAAGCGCGTAACGCGATCCCGGGTATTTTGATTGATGGCGAGTGGGTTTCTAAACCTACCATGGTCAAAAGAGAAATCATGCGGTTTTTCCGAAATCATTTTAAAGAGTCAAACAAGGATCGGCCTCCTCTTATTTGTTCGAGTATTAACTCTCTTGATTGTCAGGTTAGCGAGGATATGGTGGTTCCTTTTACATCTCAAGAAATTAAAAGCGCGGTTTTCGATTGTGGTTCCAACAAGGCGCCGGGGCCCGATGGTTTCAATTTCGGGTTTCTAAAGAGATTTTGGAACATCTTTGAAGCGGATTTTGGTAGAATTATGCACGAGTTTCACGGTTCTGGTTCATTCTCTTCGGGTTGCGGGTCGGCCTTTATCACTTTGATTCCAAAGACTAAAACGCCGTTTGGTCTTAGGGATTATAGGCCTATTACGTTGATTGGCTTGATTAGCAAGGTAGTTTCCAAAATCCTAGCTAATCGGTTGAAAGGCGTCTTGGCTAATATCATCTCCTTCTCGCAATCTGCCTTTTTATCGGGCCGATTCATCCTAGACGGGCCCCTAGTGGTGAATGAAGTTATTGACAGTTTGAAGCGTAGAAATAAAAAAGCCTTTTTATTGAAGATTGATTTTGAGAAGGCGTACGACAACGTGAACTGGAACTTTTTGCTCTCTATTATGACTCAAATGGGTTTTCATTCCCGTTGGTGCGCGTGGATAAAAGGCATTTGTTATTCTTCTAGAGCGGCGGTTTTGGTTAATGGGTCTCCCACCTTTGAATTTAGTTGTGAAAAAGGTCTTCGCCAAGGGGACCCGTTATCCCCTTTTCTTTTCTTGATTGTGATGGAAGCTTTATCTTGGCTCCTAGATAAGGCTAAAATCCTCGGTATTATTAAAGGTGTTGACTTCACCAACGATGATTTGGAGTTAACTCACCTTTTTTATGCGGATGACGCGCTAATAATGGGTGAATGGTCTAAAGGCAACATACAAGGCATTGCTAGAGTCCTCCGCATTTTTTACATTTGCTCCGGTCTTCGCATTAATATTCATAAATCTAATATTTATGGTATTGGCGTGGAGAATGCCGAAGTGGATGCTATGATGGATTTTCTCGGTTGTAGAAGAGGAGGTTTCCCATTTACGTATCTTGGCATAAAGGTAGGTGCGAAGATGTCCCGCCTTTGTAGTTGGGATCCGGTTCTTGAAGTTATTCGTCATCGGCTTGCGTCATGGAAAGCTAAATATCTCTCTCTTGGGGGCCGCATTGTTCTTATTAAATCGGTCTTAGAAAGCCTTCCCGTCTATTATCTATCGCTTTATAAGGCCCCCAAAGCTATCATCGAGTCTATTGAATCTATTATGCGACGCTTTTTATGGTCGGGTCCTTCTATTGATAATAAGATTCATTGGGTTTCTTGGGACGTTGTCACCTCCCCAAAGAACAAAGGTGGTTTGGGTATTTCTAGATTGGAAGACGTGAATGACGCCCTCCTTCTCAAATGGACTTGGAGATTCAAAGTGGAGAGCAATGGCCTTTGGAAGAGGATTATTTCGGCTTGTCATGGCCATAGTAGACCGTGGGCTTTACTCCCGTGTATTGCTTCTTCTAATGGGTGTTGGAAGCGTATTGTCAAAATTGGAGATAGGAAAAGTCCTAGCGGCGTTCCGATCAATGCCTATTTTGCCGGGGTTGTTGGTAATGGTACTTCTATAAGTTTTTGGTGTGACCCATGGTTAACAGATACTCCTCTGCGAGTTGTGTATCCAAACTTGTTCAAGCTGGAAACTCACAAATGGGTGAAAGTGGCGTCTAGGATTTGGGTCAACAATGATGTAAAAAATTTATCCTGGGGTTGGAAGTCTTCGCCACACACATCTGCTGAAGTTGCAGAATTATTTCAGCTTCTTTCGGATCTTTATGACTTTCTATGGAAGGGTGGTACGGATAGATGGAAATGGGCGCTCGCTAAAGATGGCTCCTTCACAGTTAAGTCCGCTAAAGCTGCGTTTTCTGCGGATGTTCCTAATGGGCAGCAGCCGAGGATTAAATGGAAGAACTGGGTGCCGATCAAGTGTAAGGCCATGGTTTGGAGGGCAAGCTTAAATCGCCTCCCCACCATTGCAGAATTAATAAAAAGAGGAGTCCGAATCCAGACCGAAGAGTGCTGCTTTTGCCAGGCCGAGAGTGAAACGTCGCTGCACCTTTTTACAGGTTGTTCTTACGCTACAGAAGTCTGGAATAGAGTTGAGTTCTGGTGCCGGCTGCCTCCTTGCCTCCTGTTTGACGTGGAAGATGTGCTGCGTATACCGGATGCTCAAACTCTGACCAATAAGGCTAAGACAATTCTGCAAGGCATTATCTATACGGCGATGTGGGTTATTTGGTGCGAGCGCAATAACCGAATTTTTAACAACAGGAAACGAAGACCAATAGAGTCGGTGGAAATCATAAAGTCTACTTCTTATTTTTGGATTTGTAATAGATCTAGATGGAAAGATTTAGATTGGTCTAGGTGGTATGTTTATCCTTTGGATTGATTGGCTTGTTTGTTTCGCCGTTTGGTCCTTTCTTTGAGGACTAATCGTGCGTTTTTTGGTAATGAAAGTCTATTTCCAAAAAAAAAAAAAAACCACCAGTGCATAACAATGTGTACATTTTGTTACAACCCCCAATGCATACTTCTCCACAATGTTAAAAAAGAAAACAGTGAACTTAACCGGTTTTGTTGCAGTTGAGCACCATTGATAGCGTGGAAAAATCCCAGGAGCTCTTCAAATGCAGATTTTCCATACAACAAAAAAACCGAGAAGTGATTTGACATAAATACCTTGCGAGTAGTCTCGGATTTCATTTGACAAGAAACCGAGAAGTGATTTGACATAAATACCTTATTACTCTTGGATCCAACTGAACCGATCAGAAGCTTAATATTATTTCCTTCCTTATAAGGTAGTCAGGCACCATGGAGTGTGTACCATTAAGAAACTACAACCACAATTATAAAAAGTCAGAAACTTTATATATATTTTGACACATATATAGTCAAATACTTCATAAGTTAGTGTGTTATCTATACACATGCATAAAAACAGGGGCATAAACAGGTATGGTATCCATACCTTCCATTATCAATCTTGAATTCTTGATTAAGCCTACAACTCCACCATCCATAATCAATTCAAATACAGTAGCTCCTTTAGACTAAACTACATGGAAATTTGATCTTATAAAAATAAAAAATAAAAAACTATTAAAAAACAAAAAAGAAATCATGATCATCAAACAAACCCATCATTATGGATGTGATTTCAGCTGATATAATCACAGATCAGAAACTATATAGATACAAAAGAGTTGTCCCAGCCTCATAGACAAATAATTTTTATATTTATTTTTTGACTGCGCCTCGAGTTTACGCCTCGGTTCGCCTCGAGGCTTACGCCTCATGAGGCGAAGAAAAAACGCCTCGAAGCTCGTTTCCGTTCGTGAAGAAATATAAGCCATTTCAGCTGTTACCGTATCCCCTAACATTTATTAGTGGCCTTGCATCAGGATGCTTGGCTTCTATTAGAAAATTCTTGGTCTTTTTATCATTGTAGAAATTGACTCTCTCGTCACATGTTCAAGCTCCTAAATTGTCCTGTTTTGACAGCTGCTTCAATCAGTTTCATGTGACAGATAATTAAAATTGAGAAAATTATGGAAGTCACCATTTATCTAAGTGTTCTATTCCTCTACTGTAATGTCAGATCAGTTTCACCAAATAGCCGTTTGTCGAAAGTTTGTTCGCGTATCTACTTTTACTTGCCTAAATCCTAAATATTTTCATTTTATACATGAATAACAATACATAGGCAAATTTAATTCATTATTAATGAAAAAAGTCAGGAATCTCAAATTTATGATCTGTTTTTGTGACACTAAGCAGTATTTTAAAATTTAAACACTCAAAGTTTCTGATCCTATCAAATATAACCACTTCAAACATCAGATACACATCCAAATGTTATCTTCTACAGGCCCTTTTATGTTACACTTACACAGCTAGTTATCTAAGTCTAATCATTCGATATTGCATAATCACTTTCATAACACACAAAAAAGAACTACATAAGTAGATGAGACAACTTACCGTGAACAAATGATACAGTCCGTAGATTATGGTATTGATGTTCAGAATGGGGTTCCAATCCTCTCGAAGAATGTTGAGGCACACATTTCCATCCAAGTCGATATTTGGATGGTAAACCTAATATAGAACAAACTGCACTTAATCCGAGTTTGCAAGAAGAGAGGGCAGTCACGAAATTGAATTCTTTCGATATGTTTTGTAAAAAAATTAAAAGAATAATAACATATTTAAAAGGGGTTATAAAAACAAACCTTGGATCATGATCGATGCATAAAGGAACCATGCCACCCTGGTTAAACCAGACAGTTCTAACCTTTATAAAAAAAAATAAAAAAAAGCAAAATTAATTAATTAGAAAAGAGGGGTTTTGGATGTAGAACCAACCAACATAGGTTGAAATATAGGATTAGGAATCGCACCATTGACCAGAGAAGGAGGGATGATGGAGATGCCAAGATGTCGAGCAATTTTGATTGGAACTTTGGGATGGTGATGCGAATGGGGGACGGCTGAAGGAGTTTTAGGGTTTGAGAAAATAGAAGATGAGGTTGATTGAGAATGTTTGAAAAATAGAATGAGAAGAGCCTGACGGAAATTTTTAGGGTTTGTTTTTTTTCTTTTTTGGTTAAAAAAGGAAACACTCCAAAAACCTCAAAAAACATCTATTATTAAGCCACTTGGCACAAAAAAGTGGAGGTTGAGGCCTCCATTGGACGCCACGTCAGCAAAACCATTTTCTTTTATATATATTAATAGATGCAGAATAAAATAAAAGCAAAAAAAAAACAGAAAAGGTTGTCGAAAACAAGAGTGGGGCCTCAAGCGAGTGGAGAATCCAGAAATGATTTTTAGGTGGTTCCTTTCATAGATTTTCACTAATTTTTAAACATTTTCCACTAAAATTTTCAATTTTTTCCAAATCGAGGGGGTTCCGGAACCCCTTCTGGATCCGCCGCTGCCTCAAGCGAGACTAATTTTTTAAGACGTGTATGTCCATATTTTATAGGTTTATTGACTTTAAATAGTAAAAAAGTTTTTCACGTTTTAATGTAGTCAGATTTTTTTCTGTAAACCCTTTTGAGTACGTCTCTACGAGTCTGCCAACTCTTGAATTAACTTAGATTAGATATACATCAATTTTAATAAACGGTAACAACCCATCACATTGACATTTGGAAACATAGGTGGGTTCACACTTCACATGGTGGTCTAGATCGAATTGAATTGAATTGAATAGATTGCTTGAGCCTGCAGTCATGGAGTTGTGACATATTGGCACAAGGTGGGTTTAGAGTGTAGCCACAAGCAACCCATTTACCAGCGCATATATAGCTTCAGATCTCAATGACTTAAACCACAACTTGTTTTTTGTTTGTTTGCAACCCACCATATATAAATAATGGAACTTGCAAAGACTTGGTCAAAAGTTTGTACCGGTTCTTTGTTGCCTAGGCCAAAATTGATGGGTTAAGTAGTAGTAGTATGTCCACACTTCACGCGGTTGCTTCATGCTTCAAACTTATGTCATGTTGGTATGGGTTTTGTTAAACTTGTGTGCTATATCATGCAAGGTTTTAGGATAACACGACCCGAACCTACACGACCTTAACAGGTCTAGTGTTTGACCTTAACAGGTTTCGTGTCTTAAACAGGTCGACACGATAAGCCTTAATAGGTTTCGTGTCTAAACAGGTTAATGACATGTTAACATGTTAAGCACCCGTTAAGACACGTTACTAATTTTTTATTTAAAAAAGTTATATATGGCATAGGGGTTTTACCTTATACATATGTGGACTAAAGATGAAGGAACCCTATTTTTAATTTTCAAATCTTAGAGCTCAAATATGTACACCACTCGGTCATCCCTCCTCCTTCTTAACTTCATCGTCCTCGTCCGCTGTTGCCGTCACCCGTCCCTGTCACGTGTCCAATGTCCGTTGTCAATTATCACATGTCCACCGTCACCAGTCCTCATTCTATACACTGACGCCACCCAGTCTTTCATTCACTAGTTTGTGGATACGATTCATGATTAATGTTTATAAACAGGTTTGTGCCTTATCGTGTTAACATGTTATAAATAGGTTCGTGTTCGTGTTTGAAAAACATGACACGATAAGTTATCGTGTCGTGTCTTGTTTACCTATTTTGTGTTCGTGTCTTAACAGGTCGTGTCTGACACGATATGTCAGCCCTAGTTAAAATTTTAAATTTTTTTTGAACGGTGACTTTTTTATGAGTGACTCATTATCATGATGCCGACCAAAGTCGTCACCCCGACAAGGCTGGCCGAACTTCGTGTTCTATCGTATACAGGCCGGCTTTTCAGCCTTGGTGGCGTTCCTCGGAAACCGTACTGCCTCCACACGAGTTGCCTCACTGAAGTAATAGTCGGATGAAAACCGGGGTGACGCTCAGGATCGAACCCACCTCGGTGGGTTAATCACCATCATTGCGCACTAATGCCTCATTATTTGATGCAGATGGGGATCAAACCTGAGTCTTCTAAGAAGAACTCAAGTCTTTCCACCACCTGATCTCTATAGATCATTGGAGGCATAGAATTGGTAGTGCCACCCGATCGGTGACAAATCTGGTTCCAATACATTGGAAGGTATTATAGGGTTACAAATTTCTCACACTATTAAGCTTGAGGATTTTATGTTTCTTTAACCAATAAACGCACATACAAACTCTACTGTACGTCTATTCTGCTCTTAAAATCACCACACATTCACTCTGTAGTCTGCAAGATTTGAAGCTGCAACCACTTAACTTACAATAAGTATTTAGTTTTGTAATAGGTCAATTATAATCTTTATAAATAGTTTCTAAAAAGTAATTTAATTATGAAAAATAATTTAATAAGTGGTAATGATGTAGAAATGTAAAAATGTTTACATGGTAATGGTAAGAAGAAAACAAATGTTTTTGAAGGATTAGACAACTGTAACAGGCCGTTTTGTCCCCTAAAATCGTTGACTATGATCGTTTTTCCCAATTCTTGATCATCAAGGGAGAATTAGTTTTGGGGTACCGTTCATGATGATATAAACATTTATTTTTGGGTGGCTTTGGGTCTCATTATTAGTTGGGGTTTTTTAGACGTGTCACTTGACTATGCACATTTTTAGGTGTTTCTCATTTTTTTTAGTTGTAAACGTTCTTAGTAAAATTATGATGTGACATATGGCTTTACGTGTTTATGTATTTTTTTAGCCTTTTGGGTTGGAGACAATATGATCTTCGACCAATACAATAACTCATGGTAGTTGGTGCAACGATAATTGTTGATTTAGTTATTGGATCTGTTATTATTTTACCTTATTTTCTTACCTTTTTGTTCACCTATTATTGATCCTGTTTCCGTGTTTGGTCTTAATATGCTATATTTATTCTAAATCGGGTCTTGAGATATCTAAAAGGAACACCGGGTCAAGATATTCTTCTCCCTCGGGAAGGACCGTTAACTTTGACTACTTATTGCGATTCTGACCGGCTTGGATGTCCATACACGAGGCGATCAAGAACTGGATATTTGCTTCTCTTGGGTTGTGGCGCTATATCTTGAAAGATAAAGAAACAGTCTGTAGCATCTCGTACCTCAACAGAAGCCGAGTACAGGGCCATGGCTTCTACAGTTAGTGAAATACTTTGGGTAAGGTGGTTACTCAAGGATTTTCAAGTCGACATCACTTGTCCGACACCTTTATTCCGTGACAATCAGGGTGTTGGTCGTCATATTGCAAACAACCCGGTTTTTCATGAACGTACAAAACATGTTGAAACGGGTTGTTTTTTGTTCGAGAACGTGTGGACTCAAAGAAGGTAATTCCTATGCCTATTGATAGCAAACATCAAATTGCAAACTTGCTCTCAAAAGGACTCAGAACTCAACAACTTTACTCATTACTTAGCAAGATGTGCATAAAAGATCTACATGCTCCATCTTGAGGGGGAGTATTGGATCTCATATTATTTTACCTTATTTTCTTTCCTTTTTGTTCGCCCATTATTGAGCCTATTATTGATCCTGTTTTGGTGTTTGGTCTTGATAGGCTCTATTTATTCTCTTGGTTCGTTTTGTTATCAATCATCCGAAAATAATCAAACACAAAGAGGGGTTATAAAGAATACTGTTCGAATCATGTTGACTATATAATATCTAAGAAACTTGTTAATATAAGAGTTCCATTAAAATTATGTAATTATTATATATATTAAACAACAACGGTCGGTGCAATAGTTTGTTTTTTGACTTCCAATATTGACCACCAACTTTTACAAAATTGCATAGCTGCCAAAAACCGCCAAGAAAACTTGAGGCATACCTTCCAAAATTTATAATCTTCTAAAAACTAAAGGTTTTGTGCAATGGTGAGTTGTAAGTTGTGCTTTAAAGGTTGTACATGCTTTGGTTTGTTGTGACTTATGCTAGAAAGGTTGTATCTTTGGTATACGATTGTACTTCAATTTTTTTAACCTTTATCCCATCCCTGCCATCAAATAACTCTCCATCATATCCATCAGACAATTGCAAATCCTAACTTCTTACTCTACCATACCGTCACCACATCTGTGCCTTTGTGTTGCCGGCGACCACCGAGCACATCAGCGACTCGACCGGCCACACCAGACTCATTCGGTAAGTTTCTTTCTGATTAGGTTCTCTAAAAAACTCCACTTCTTACCAATCCCTAATTGTTTTTATGATTAGATTAACTATTACTACTGTTCATCATTTATACATGTTATACCTAGATAAGAGCCAATATTGGTAGGATGAGACATTATTGCTGTTTTATTCTATGATGATATGTGAATATAATTAGTTGTATAATTGTGTTTTGGCGCATCTTGAGTGTAGTTAGCAATGGGGAGTGACTTGAAGACTTGGGTCTGAGATAAGTTGATGTCTCTCTTGGGATATTCACAACCTACCTTGGTCCAATACATCGTTAGTTTATGTAAGTTATCTTCCAACCTAATTTTTGTGTTTTATCTTGATTTAGACAGTCATTTGATTATTTTTCTATGTACAATTTGCAGCTAAGAAAGCTTCATCACCTTCTGATGTATTTAATCATCTTAAAGACATGGAGGTGTCATCTTTAAACAACACACGTACATTTGCTGAGGAAATATTTCGGAAGGTTGAACGTAAGAGCTCCAGACCAAATGTGAGTTCCCCTCTTCTTTTTAAGTAGTTTGAATGGCATGTTAGTAGTACCTTATTATTGTTAATATATTATTTGTTAATAGCTTTATCGATAACAAGAAGAGGCTGCAGCAAGGCTAGCTCAACAGCAGAGGACTTATAAGCTGTTGGATGATGATGATGATGATGATAGTGGCGAACCTGGCAGCTCTGTTAAGTCTAAAAAGACCGATAAAAAGGCGAAAAGTTTTAGGAAAATGAGTGACATTCAAGAAGATGAAGATGATGAGGTATAAATTCATGTTCTGTTTATAATGAAATTGATTTGTTTTTTTATTGTAAGCTGTTGTATTGGTGTGTTGTGTGATAATTGGTACTGATTATGACAGTATGTGGTGCTGGCGGCAATGTTACCGGTTCCACCACATATCTACGTCTAACTAGGTACGTTATGTTTTGTTAAACTATTATAGCGTGATATTAGCAGGTCAGAATTAAGTTGATGTTCTGTTGTTGTGTTGTGTTTTTGTGATAATAGCAGGTCAGAATTAAGTTGATGATGAAGCGAATTATAGCTTTTAATCATGGTTTATTGTGTGCTTTTAGTTACTATTTTCAACAACCAAAGGAGTGATGGTGGGTAGTTATTTTCTTTCATATTTGCGCAATTGGATTCCTTAATTCTATTTAATCAAAACTTTAATCTGGTAATTCTCATCAGTTGTCACTAAAGAGGCGCCCTCAAATTTGTTAACTAAACCAAATGTTGCAGTGTAGGTTCTCAGCGATCCAGCTTAGCGAATGGTATACAACGAAATCTTGGCCTGATTTGCAGTTCCCGCAGTTTCTTAACACCCGTAGAAGACGAAGACGAAGTTGAATTATGATGGAATTGAGATGATAAGGAGAAAGAGGAACGCAATGCAAAAGTTTTTGAGGAATGATGTTGCTGATCTTATTAAAACAAGTCTGACAAGGTAAATGTTTTCTTTGATTATATTGATTGCATATGATATGAACAGATTAGTTATTATTTATTTCTAACAAATTATAGTTGAATTTTTTTAAGTCAATTGCGAAAGGACAGTTGGGAATATAGGTGGACCACCTTGACAATTAATTCAAAATAAGTTACATGGTAAAGTTGTGTGGTGGTTACTGACGTAGAGAGAGGGAGAGAGGGAGGGAGGGAAAGAGAGGTGTTTTCTTAGTTCTTGGTTTTGATATATTTCTTACTTGATTTGGTTTGGAATTTTTTGTTGTAATGGTGCTTGACAGGGCTATGATGATTTTTTTGGGGCTGACTAAAACTTGAATGAAGATTCAAACGAACCTGAGGTTGTCCGAGAATAAAGACTGCCATAGGATTTCCGATTGAGTATAAAGTGTGCAATAGCGTGCTTTTTAGTATGTAGGTTTTCTTACTCATATATTCATGTAGTATTTGCGATTATAGTTTAACTTTACATCTGACGCAATGTTAGTAGTTTAGGTAAGATGGCGTGCATGTATAGCCGACTTAAAGAAATTGTATACATGGTCAGCAATGTTTACACCTAAATATTTGTATACATATGTAGACATGTATATCTATATTCATTTAGTGTTCGCTTCAGCGTGATTTTTGTTTCACAGGTTGAATAGGCATAGTGCACGGGAGAATTGGCACAGGGAGCACAACGATTGGTGTAGAAAAATGTGGCAGAGAAAGGGGCAAAGCTATACAAACTTAAACAAATGCCAAGTGTAGGTTTATCTATACATGCAGATTAATTTAGTGTTTGTTTTAGCTTGATTTTGTTACACAGGGTAAATAGGCATAGCACACGGGACAATTGGCGCAGGGAGCATGATGATTGGTGTAAAAAAAAATGTGGAATAGAAAAGGGCAACACAATCCGAACTTAAACAAACGGTAAGTGTAGGTTTACATAATGTTTTTTTTAAGCTTCGAGCACGTTAGTGCTTATTATGCTAAGTTTCAGCTGCAAGTTTGTAGAATTGTCGTACTAAAAAGCGGCGACAACAAACGTGAAATGTCGTCTTTGATTTCCAGTAGTGCGTTCCTGTATAGATAGAGATACTTGCTTATTAGTGATATATAGATAACAAACCGATAGATTGGAGTTAGTGACCTCAGCCCTCAGGTAAATAGATGAAAAATAAACAAAGATCTTGGTTTGTTTATTAGATAAATTTCATGTCAACTGCTAATGTAAATGAGATATTTTGAAGCTATGGACGGTAAATCAGTTGTAGAATTGAAGTAGATTAATTGCAAATAATAATAATAAAAGAAATTTGGCAAATGGGTCAGCCTTGAACTGCTCTGATTGCAGCTCATATACACTGTATCCTTTCTATCATACGTTGGCCAGTTGGGGTGTAAATTTGATACTGAATGTTGGTGTATGGTGTGCCGAACCAAGAAAAACTATGTCCATGTACAGCATTGGCACGTGTCTATAATATATTTATGCTAACATAAGTATTCTCTTGGTGAATGCAGGGAAAACAAAACATAACTAAAGGTGACTTGAAGATTGATTTTTAATGATCAAGCATACTAATGCTTACAAATTTGCAAAGAACTAAACCTCATGTAATCAAGAGTACAAAAATGCTTACAACCAGATTTCCCCCGCCGCAACGCGCGGGGGCTTACATCTAGTTATATATATTAAACAACAACGGTCGGTGCAATAGTTTGTTTTTTGACTTCCAATATTGACCACCAACTTTTACAAAATTGCATAGCTGCCAAAAATCGCCCAGAAAACTTGAGGCATACCTCCCAGAAAATTGCCGAGAAAGAATCCAGCCCGAACCAACCATCGAAACCGCTCAGAAACAAGTAAACCAACCGCACTATCCGCGCGTAGTGCGGCTGAATTTTGCTAGTTTCTACAAAAACCATATAGAGTACAATAAAGGGAAAGAAAATAGCTTAAACTGATAATCAACGCTTACAATTTTATTCATAAGGTGCACAAGTTGGCCTATAATGTGTATCGGACAATGATGTAGTATAACATGTGACATTATGAATGCATGACACATATCATCGTAGTGTCAAAATTACAATCATTGCATATATGCGGTTGGTACCGTGCACTTCTAAACATGTATCATAGGTCCGTAATATGACTAGGACACCACACTTTTTTTTTTTGAACTTAAATTCATTCACACAACGGGGGCGCCCACAAAGCGAGGACTACCAACCCGACATTACAACATATACAATGGGGACTTACACCATTCCTCCCATGGGAGATCCGAAAACTTAGACCTATGCTTTAACCACAAAAACGACAAAGACTTTATATCGCCTACCACTACAGAAATCTTCGGTTTCGTGTCGCTAAAAGTCTTCTCATTTCTAGCTCTCCAAATCGTCCAAAAGGTCACAACCACAATGCCTTGCACCACTTTCTTGCCCCACTTGCCGCCTTTCGCTTTTTTTGTATAACAGGAGCAGGTCTCTAGAACGATAAGCAAATATTGGATCAAGACCACACCACTTCCCTATCGCTTGCCAAACGACTGTTGCAAAGAAACAAACCGAAAAAATGTGAGCCGAGGATTCATGGGCAGAATCACACAGTTTGCAGCTACTAGGACACCACACTTTAGTTTACTAAAGTTGCCTTTGATTTAATTGTTAGTTGTAGGATTTAATTGACAACCGGTTCGAGCAAGAACCGTTTACACGAGAACCGTTTAACTCGGTTCCGAATCGAACCGATAGGTTTTTATACGGCCTGATTCTGGTACTTATATTTATCACTAAACGGTTTCGGTTCGAATCGGTTCGGAACCGTTGCACACCCCTAGACTCACCGATTCAACTGGAAATAGATAACCCCACTAGGTTAAAGCAAAGTGGGTTTAATGGTGCATTCTATTCATATGTCGGTTCACTTCGATTATGACAACATTGATTTCTATTAATAGGTAGCCGTCAAGTTTGATATGGACCATGATTATAATAATAAATACAAAAAGCATATATGAAATTAGAGAGATCTAGGTGACATAAGAGACAAAAAATGAAATATGAGCGTTAAATATCTAATCACATCATAAATAGTCACATGGATCGAATATTTGATCACATCATATATTTAGTGATATAACAAGAAGCTTTGCAACAATCTAGATACCACGATTACCATCAAAGAGTATACAATAACATATACAAAAATTTAAGCGTTTTAACGAATAATGAATATAAAACCAAGTTTTAGAGGAGTAGAGATACATGGTGTGAGAAAGAAACACACGTTATTGGTGACGGGTTGGTTGTTACAACAATGACAACGTGGGTGAAAAAAAAAAGTTTCTTGTGTATATATATAATTTTTAAATTTAGTTTTGTGTTTTTATTATATTATTTAAAATAAATTTGGTAGAAACACTAATCCTTCGGTGATCAGATTTAACGAGAAAACTTACTTGGAGTAGGTTCAAAGGAAGTAACGTATTTTAGAACACAAAGTAAAAATTCCATCACTTTTAAAGCTAAAGAACGAGTGATACAGATGAGCAAATGGTATTAGATACCGGTATTGAATTTCCCCTACCGAGTTATTTTCAGTAATTGTATTTTACCTTCAAATATCGGTATCGTGTCAAACATTTTCGGTACTGATACCGGTACTTAATTTTGATACGAGTGCCAGTACTATAGGTGCCTAAATTAGTTTTGGTCAGTTTCAGGTTGAAAACATGACACAAACAAAATTCACGGGTTTGCATTTTGCATTTTGTCTAAATTGGTTCGGGTCAGTTCAGGTTAAACATGCAAACCCATTTAGCTAAACATGTCAGATTCTTGTAAAATTTTCGGCTTCAAATCAAGTTGGATCCAATCCACAAACACGACCGATTTAACACCCTAACCGATACCGAACTCATTCTAACAAGTAAAATTTGGTAGAAACATATTTTGTAATTAACAATAGGAAATATCAAACAAAGAAATTGGTAATACTCGAAGGCTAAAACAGTAAAAAGCCACAAAATAATTGGGCCAAATCAAAATCTAAAGCACTGAGAGTGACACGAGAGCAAAGCTTACAAAAGATCCAAACCCTAACAAAATCAATCTAAAATTACCAGACTACCCTTATCACCCTCACCCCACCTCTTCTTCCATCATCACATCATCGTTTCCAGTCTCTCAAACACCATACCTGTTGCTGTCCCTCCACGCGCTCCCACGCGCCTCCCAGATTCATCTGAAAACTCCCACTGTTTTGCTTACGTCATCCCAGGGTAACAATTGATGCCCTAATTTTTATTATTATTATTATTATTATTATTATTATTATTATTATTATTATTTCATTTAAATTGATGATGATTTTGTATGTACAACTTGGATTAATAATAATAATATTAATAATGATAATAATAATATTATTATTATTATCTGGATCAGGTATTGTTGTTGAAAGTGAAGAGTTATTGTTATTGAGAGATGATATTTGGGTTGAAAGGCGATGGAACCACTTTAATCAACTGCATCTTTCATTTTTCTGAATGGCATCCTTTGGAATTCTAATTACTTAGGGCTTAATTGCGCCCTCAATCACTGTATCAGGTAATCTCTAATCACAATTACATATTAATTGCACTTTGAAACCCCAATTTGGTTTCGAAATGGCATCCTTGCGCCTAGGCGTGCTTTTTAGGACCTAAAAGTGAACATTTTTTGGTTTCTAGCATCTGGTACAAAGTTTAGTGTATCTATAGAAATATAGTAAAATATGTAAAAGATGTCATGTATTCATATTCATAGTTGTTAATAGTGCTCATAGCGAGCGCTATAGCATATTCATCGCTATCTGGATTTCACGCCTTCATAGTGTGAAAAATAACGAATTTTTAGGTTTTCTTTGTTTTAATATAAATAGCAATTAAATATAGCTGGATGTTAGGGTTTTGATATAATATACATATAAAATATTTTTAAAATTTTCTTTTGGTATATCGCTACTTATAAAATAGTGCCCGCTATTTCATCACTATCGCTAGCTTGTTGCTATTTACCATTATTCGCTATTAACAACTTTGTTCATATTGATTTGGACTTGAATTTATCATTTTAATCTATTTGATTCTCAAGTTGAAAGTAGTCCTTTTTTTCTTAGTCTCATTGTTGCAGGTTGCAAACATTTGAGGCCTTGTGGGTTGATGCACGGTTTTTTAAAACGGGTTGATTTGCAGGGAGTTTCCTGTTAAGGAAACCCACAAAGTAGTCCGCTCAGAGGTAATTTGGTACAAATAAATATTGTATTAGGAAAACTCATAAATAAATGATTAGTTCTCAATACGCCATTTGGTCAGTTGCTTAGATTTAGGTGAAATATTAAGGTTTGGTCCTTCCACTAGCATCTCTTAATATTAGCCCTGTTCCCTATTGTAATTTGAGGCTGTTAAATAGTGTTAGAGCCCTTATTTAGTCTTGGTGTTATATATTTACGAGAATACGGGGATAATCTATATGGGGCCATAAGCCATTCAACTTTTTTCATTAAGATTTACAGGCCACCCAAGCATGTATATGGTTTCATTTATATAGCAATTTTGTTGAAAAACATGGCAAATCATGAAAATGCTCCTAAATTGCTTATTAGGCAACAACTTTATAACCTATAACATGCTGATGTGATGCCTCATTAAAGGTATATTTTTCTGTTCAAAAACATTAATGGAATTTTCGTCATCCGATATGTTGTTTGCCTAAATTGATATAGATGAAACTGGATACATACTTAGGTGGCCTATGCATAAGATTCATCATTCCTGTATACGGGCGGCCTTGATGAAAAAAAGATGAATATTCCATGGCCTCCACATCTATCACCCCTATTCTTATATACCATCCTGCTCTGGTTTTCTTTACTTGTATGTTTATTATATGTTAAAAACTATTTTCTTTTTCACATTCAACTTATATTTGTTTGTCCTCTTTGCTCTAGGATGAGAATGGGAACAAGACAGTTAATGAGTATGTACGTGAGTGCAAAATTGGCTCTGGTAGCTACGGGAAAGTGGTAGATTTCTTATAATTTTTATTAATAATGCAAACTTCCCTTTTTCAGTTGGAAGTTACGAAAATGTGTGTTAATAAGATTCACTGATTTGGCATGTACGTCTAATAGATTCTTTACAGAAGCCGAGTGGATGGGAAGCATTATGCAATTAAGGTAGGGTACAAAACTTTGGGAATTTGATTTCCTTTGAGCTCGCGGCTGACTCATGTCCTGCCAGGTTGGATATCTCTATAAATTTTGTTGTTCATATATTAACGGGCCATGTTTAATATTTTGAATATAGGCGTTTCACAAGTCTCATTTGTTAAAGCTACGAGTTGCTCCATCTGAAACTGCAATGACAGATGTTCTTCGTGAGGTATTGTGTTTTGCTTTCTCATGTGTTTTTTATTATATTTATATATCTAATGAGTTAATTTGATAATGATACAACTCTACTGGCTAATGGTGGTTCATCAACTTGCTTGCAGGTCTTAATTATGAAAATGTTAAATCATCCCAATATAGTAAATCTGACTGAGGTTATTGATGACCCAAACACAGATCATTTCTACATGGGTATGAATCTATGATAGGCCACTGCTTTTTTTTTTTTTTCTCTTGTTGCGTTATGTTTTTTTTTACTTCTCATTGATTACTAGGTTTTTTAAATCTCTTTTCAGTTCTAGAATATGTGGAAGGAAAATGGGTCTTTGAAGGCGCTGGACCGCCAGGTGGCTTGGGTCAAAATGTTTCAAGAAGATATTTGCGGGATATAGTTTCTGGGTTGATGTATCTCCATTCTCATGTATGACTCTGCCTTCAACTATAACATTCTATATTTACTTGCTGTGCTATAGTCAAACCAAACAAGGAAAATAACCTTTTCCTTGACGGCTTATTTTGAAGAATTTCATATGATATTGGAAATTAGTTTGCGTTATACTGTTATACCATTGAAGTTCTAAAATCTTCTTGTGTTTTTACTTTCTTTCTCTCATTCATCATAAGAGTACCCTCTCCAAAAAAAAAAAAAAATTATGTCATATTTTTTTATGTTTGAATTATTTTCCTCATTAATCATAACAAAAGCTACCTTTTGTCCTATACATGTATTTAAAACTGTTTTGATAATCCAAGTAGACATTATTTATTTATCAAGATTCCATACAAAGGGCTATGTGGGGTATTTAGTAGAATTAGAGAATAGTTTTCTCATATTTTAAAAAAATATATCTTAATAGCGACAAATTAATAAATGTTGCCTGCTCTTTTTTTTTTATTCCCTAGTTTTTTTTTTTTTTTTTTTTTTTTTTTTTTTTTTTTTTTTTCTAATTTTTCTTTTTTGAGTCTCAGAATGTTGTCCATGGTGATATAAAACCTGATAATCTTCTTGTTACTGCCACTGGTACTGTAAAGATTGGTGATTTTAGTGTGAGCCAGGTTTTCGAGGTAATTAATTTCCCCTTAAGCAATATTTGCCATTTATATTTTGTAATTGTCATCAGTTCTTTTATATAATACTTCCAAAGGATATTCTGTAATTGTTATTAAATAATCTTATAATGCTGTCACCAACTATTGCCTTTGCTCTTAATTTAAATGTTTTCTGGAAAAATGGGGATAGGATATTCCTTATTTTTTACTCTAATTGTTAATTAATGAATGATTGAATGGAAATTATGCGATTTACAGGATGAAAACGACGAACTTCGTCGCTCCCCTGGGACTCCTGTATTTACTGCTCCCGAATGTTGTCTAGGTAAAGATCATGGTTTCGCCACGATTTTCTTGCTTTTTGACTTTTTTTTTCTGGTCAAGACTATCACTAATAGAATTGCTCACAAAGTGACATAAACACCTTGAATTTTTTAATCAATAGGTCTAACTTATCATGGCAAAGCTGCTGACACATGGGCCGTTGGCGTTACCTTATACTGTATGATGCTCGGACGATATCCTTTTCTTGGGGACACACTACAAGATACATATGATAAGGTTTGCGACCTAGAATGTACATACATTTTGTATATTTTTTTTTTATTTAAATCTTTTTAACATTTTGGCTTGTTTCCTAGATCGTAAACGATCCTATGTGGCTCCCCGTGGGTATGAATCCCCAACTCAAGAACCTGCTCGAGGGTCTTCTCTGCAAAGGTCAGTAAATTTATTAACACCGACCGCAAATAGAAGGATACTGTTGACCTTTAGTCATAATGCATGCTGATGTTTATATATTATCACTTCTACAGACCCGACACAACGACTGACTCTAGAGATGGTTGCAGTACACCCATGGGTGGTGGGCGATGAGGGCCCGATACCTTATTTTTTATGTTGGTGCAAACGTAATAAATTAAAAAGGGATCAAATATCCGATGAGAGTATAACAGAGCCCTCTCATTAATATCGACCACAAACCTTTTTGTATTGTGTTTAAGGTTTATTTTGTATAGTAAAGAGTTTGTTTGAGAGTGTGGTGCAGAGTTTGTATCGTGTTAATTTTGGGACCATATAGGCTATAAGATAATGTGTAGTTGAAAGCTTTTCTGTTGGCCACGGTTTTGAAGCCGTTTCAGCAGCCTCCCTGGTGCGCGTGTTGTCACTGCCACCCCCTTCAGCCTAGTTGAAATGTTTCGGATCGGATCTAATGAATTCATCGTCGATCAACTATTGTTCAATCTGGCACGAGCCCTATGGTTTCTTTATTTTTCGTTTTGTTCTTTGTTAAAAAAGTCCCCAAACCCAAATACTAATGTTTAAAATCGTGTAACACATGCACGTTTCATTAAACCCATTGGTCTAAATGTGTCAAACAGGTTGACGAGTGGTAGTTGTGTTAATAGTGTTGATGAGTTGTAAAAGTGGGTTGAACAGATCATAAACATGTTAGTGGTTCAAAGTGATTGTTTAAATAGGTTGGTGGATCGACCTAGGGATGAGCATACAAGGCCGAATACGATCCCGTCCCGATTCTGATACCGTACCAAACCGATACCGAACCGATGGGTTTCAGGATCGGTATTGGTACCCATATTTTATGGATTTTCGGTATTATCGGTACGATACTGAACCGATACCGTACTGTATGTGTTCGGTATCGGTATTGGTTTTTTGGACTTTTCGGTATTGGTATTGTCGGGATTGATATCGGTTCAGTACCGATACCGTCCCGAGCTCATCCCTAGATCGACCTGTTTAGTTAAATACATCAATCGAACATGACTCATTTATTAAAAGGCTAGATATGATAGCCTACAATTTTATAATGCTCGTGTCTTGTTTGTGAAGTGCCAGAAGTTGCTACCCCTAGCCACAACATGTGATGTTTAAAACTTACTAGCATCATGGAATACAATATAACTGTATCCGGTATATCTTACAAATAGCAAAGCTATTGCCAGGGTATCAAGACATTTCTTATCTTGTTTGACGCGATGTAAGCTTCGATCCTTTCTAATAGCATGGTACGTGGTGATGAAGCATTTATACAAGTTACCTACCTACATGGGTCATGCCTACTTATGTAGCCAACTACTCCTTGTCGTTCCTCCAGGTTGTCATGGTTCTGGTTACTCCAAATATTATTAAAAACCATTGTTTCCTACTACTTTTCTCATGATAACAAGTATTCCATTGAGTTTAACCTTTATGGTCTCTGTTTAGTACGGAGTAATGGGATGGACAAGATAATTGAATGGACAAAGGAATTAAATGGATCATACCATTTAATGGTTTTGTTTAGTTACCATGTGAGAATGGAATAAATCATTACTTGATATTGTTTGGTAGGCAGATTAGACGAATTCATTACAACCGAGCGGAAGATCGAGCGAACATTTTTCGAGCATTTTCCGAGGGAGTCACGAGCGGCAAACGATTTGAACAGCCCTAGTGCATGGTGGTGGTTGGTGGCAGTGGTCAATAGTGGCGGCAATGGGTGGTGGTGGTGATGAAAAGTGACAGAGGGAATGAAATGAAAAATGCAGGGGGTGGATAAAATATATAAAATTAGAGGTTTTTAGTGGGAATAGAATAGATGAGGTATGGATATATATTAACTTGACTAAACAAACACCTATTTTTTTCATTTCATCCCAATACTCCATTTCATTAAATCTCTCATTCGTGCATAACAAACACCACCTTACGATTAATTTTAATTTATACGAAACATATCAAGGCAAGTAACCCCATCCTCCTATGTGGCAACACTCGTAATCTCTTATGACTACAATTCTTATGTTGATGCTGAAGCAGTACAACAAACAACAAAGATAGGTGTTCTATTATTGTTTTTTACACACATCACTTCTCTCTCACTTTATTTGGGTTCATCATCTACGTATAAAATCCAACGATATCTGAAGAAACACGGATCCTAGATCACCGAGTTAGGGTTGATCTTGGTAGTGATTCTACGGGGAGTTTATAAAAATGTGTATTTATAAAAGTGTGTAGGTCTGAGGACAAGACCAAGGATGTTAAGAGACTACCGATTAGAAGAGCCGAGCCTCTAAACGTTAGTATATAAAACGAGGGGTTGGAAAAGCACGAGGAACTCGTATTCTTTTCGATGGAAGTTTTGGTGAATATCGGATGCTAATAAAAGGAGAAGGGACTCTTCCTTTTATAGTACCTCGACGTTCGACTTCCTCAGCCCATCCTCTACCTGTGTGGGGCCTAGCCCAGGTAGAGGTGTCTCTAGGTTTCCGGCCCAAGTCCTCAAGCCCAATTGGTGCAAGTGGGTTTGATAAAAAAGAGGAGAAAGGGGAGACGTTACCGTCCTGTCGATAATATACGTGGCGTCCGCTTGTTGGCTACTCCAGGGCAGTGGGTAATCATCCGTTATCTAGAAGTTGAGGCAAGTGGTGGTTGAGAAAGTCTCCTGTCAGAGATATCTTGGCTGGGGAGCGGCCACGTTGTCGTCCTGTTTGAGTGTCAGGCTTGGCGCAACCTTTAATTGGTCGATGACTCTGATGGGCAGTCTGCTGCGTCAGGAACAGTTGTCCACGGCAGAACTGCCCTGAGGTGTGTGTCTCGATGCTGCCCTGATAGGTATCTTATCGGTCATGTTGACGAAGCCTCGTTTATCTTGCTGAAGAAGCTTCGTAGTGCATCTATTGGATTATGGACGAGTGGTGGTCCACTGACGTAAAACGGGCCGCATACCGTGCGTCCATTGTCTGACGGACGCATGCTAGTCCGCTGACGTAAAACGGGCGGCAGACCATGCGTTCATTGTCTGACGGACGCATGCTAGGCCGCTGACGTAAAACGGGCGGGAGAACTAGTGTCATGCTTTTATGGGCGCCGCTTTGTGAGTTGATTTTTGATATGGTATTGCTAGTTTTTGGTACCATATCCCTTCAATATCTATACATACTTACATTTTCATATGTATGTCAATTCTCCATTTAAGTGTGAGATAAATTCTTTGCAATGTGATCATAATGTGACATTTGACTACAAACCCATACATGACCACTTTGCCACTAATGAAATGAAACTTTGGTTCTTGCATTCGTACATCAATATTGAAGTGATAATATCTCAGTTAATTTTATAGTTGACATGTGTTTGTGATATGTCTCTAGATAAGTAAATACATGACAGGTTCGATTCTGATGGCTCATCGGTTTTCTACTACCGTGCATTTACTCCAGAGAGGCTTGCCTTTTGTGGAGGGTGCAACTCTGTCAAGTGGCAGGTGGCGGGAATATTGATTACGATTTTTGAGTTTATTTATTAAGATTTATAATCTCATTTATTTATATTACTATGTTTACGAATTATTATTAGTTTTGACTGCAATTAATAAGATTTATTCATTTTTACTGTTATTTATTAAGATGTTTAATATTATTTATTGACATTAATAATAATTGACCGAATTTAATGTTATTTATTAAAATTATTAATCTCATTTATTTATATTACTTTTTTTGAATTTATGTTTAATAAGATTTAATTATTTTTAATGTATTTTTAGTATGTTAGAACTAATGTTATTTATTGACATTAATAATAATTGACCGAGTTGAATGTTATTTATTATGATTTTTTAATCTCTTTATTTATATTAATATTACTATGAAATTATGTTTAATCTATCTTTATTAAATTATGTTTAATATTATTTATATTACTATTCATTCGAATTATTATTGATCTTGCCTGCAATTAATAGAATTTATTTAATTTTTAATGATATTTATTATGAGTTTTAATGACATTAATAATAGTTGACCGAATTTAATGTTATATATTACGATTTTTAAGCTCATTTATTTATTATTGACCGAATTTAACGAACTAATTTACGAATATATATATTACTAATACAAATACTAATATTACGATTTTTAATAGTAATCTGATTTATTTATTATTGACCGAATTAAATTATGAATATATTACTAATACTAAAACTAATATTACGATTTTTAATTTTAATCTCATTTATATCTTATTGACCGAATTAAAATTTTCTATTACTAATTTTACAAATATATTATTAATTACTAATACTAACTAATACTAATACTAATATTATGATTTGCTTCAATTAGAAGACATTTCCATTGACGAATATTGTGTCTTTAAATGGTGTTCAATCCAGCATAGGCTGTTTGTTACAAAGGTTCCACCACAAGAAGTCATTGATTTTCAAATTAAAATTACAATTTTTTATGTTTGTAATGTAATGTAATTTATTTGAATTAATGATTATGATTTTCAGTTTATTTATTAAGATTTATAATCTCATTTATTATATTACTATGTTTATGAATTATGATTAGTCATTATTGCAATTAATAATATTTATTCATTTTTACTGTTATTTATTAAGATGTTTAACATTATTTATTGACATTAATAATAATTGACTAAATTTAATGTTATTTATTAAAATTATTAATCTCATTTATTTATATTACTTTTTTCGAATTTATGTTTAATAAGATTTAATTATTTTTAATGTATTTTTAGTATGTTAGAATTAATGTTATTTATTGACATTAATAATAATTGACCGAGTTGAATGTTATTTATTATGATTTTTTAATCTCATTTATTTATATTAATATTACTACGAAATTATGTTTAATCTATCTTTATGAAATTATGTTTAATATTATTTATATTACTATTCATTCGAATTATTATTGGTCTTGCCTGTAATTAATAGGATTTATTTATTTTTTATTGATATTTATTATGAGTTTTAATGACATTAATAATAGTTGACCGAATTTAATGTTATATATTACGATTTTTAAGCTCATTTATTTATTATTGACCGAATTAATTTACGAATATATTACTAATACAAATACTAATATTACGATTTTTAATTTTAATCTGATTTATTTATTATTGACCGAATTAAATTAGGAATATATTACTAATACTAAAACTAATATTACGATTTTTAATTTTGATCCCATTTATATCTTATTGACTGAATTAAAATTTTCTATTACTATTTTTACGAATATATTACTAATTACTAATAAATACTAATATTAACTAATACTAATATTACGATTTTAGTTTTACTATTCGTAAAAATAGTATTGTTGACCGAATATATTACTAATACTAATTGACATTAATAATAATTGACCGAATTGAATGTTATTTATTACGACTTTTTAATCTCATTTATTTATATTAATATTACTATGAAATTATATTTAATCTATCTTTATGAATTATTATTGGTCTTGCCTGCAATTAATAGGATTTATTCATTTTTTTAATGTTATTTATTATGAGTTTTAATGACATTAATAATAATTGATCGAATTTAATGTTATATATTACGATTTTTAAGCTCATTTATTTATTATTGACCGAATTGATAAAATTAAATTACGAATATATTACTAATACTAAAACTGATATTACGATTTTTAATTTTAATCCCATTTATATCTTATTGACCAAATTAAATTTGTCTATTACTGTTTTTACGAATATATTACTAATTACTAATAATTACTAATATTAACTAATACTAATACTAATATTACGTGCAGAAATTGTTTCACAAGTCGCTAGGTTTGTTATTTGCATATTCAACATTTATGTTTATAATATTCTTATTTTATAATTAGTTACACATTCTAAATTTTCTATACATAATTGTTTTGTAAAGGTTTACTGTGATTGGATGACCTGATTTGCTTCAATCAAAAGATACTTTCATTGGCGAATATTGTGTCTTCAAATAGTGTTCAATCGAGCACAAAATGTTTGTTACTAAGGTTGCACCACAAGATTTCATTGATTTTGAAATTTAAATTATCATTTTGTTGTTATTTATGAAGAGTTTTAATGTTATTTATGATAATTTTAATGTCATTGATTTGAATGATTGGTTATGATTTGGTTGTTATTTATTAACATTTTTAATCTTAATTATTGATATTACTAATATTACGAAATTCATTTTAATATTGTTGACCGACTTTAATTTTGATAATACAACTTTCCTTTAATCAATTGTGATGAAACAATATTTTTTTTAAAACATATACGAGTTTCTTTCAAACATTTATTTAAATCTATTTAAGAATGTTAAATCTATTTAAGAGTTTATAATTTAAATATAATCCGAAGATAACAATGTACATTTATTTTCCTACACTTTTATTATTCTTTTAATAATAAATATAATTTAAATATAATTAACAGTTTCCTAAAATATATATAATGTATTCAAAATAATTTTCAATGCTATTACTAATATTACGAACTTAATGTTAATATTGTTGACCGAATCTGAGTAAAAACTTTTTACATTTTTGTTAAATTGATGGAGGTCAATTCTTTAACTATATGTTTTTGAATTTGATTGTGCTAATTTTAAGCGTTGTTGACCAATTCACGTCAATTACCAATCCTTCCTTTTTTATAATTCAAAGACTTTCCTTTAATTAATTGTCATGAAACGGTATTCTTTTAAACATATACGACTTTCCTTTAAACATTTATTTAAATCTATTTAACAATGTTAAATCTATTTAACAGTTTATAATTTAAATGTAATCTGAAGATGGGTGTGTACATTTATTTTCCTACACTTTTATTATTCTTTTAATAATAAATATAATTTAAATCTATTTAATAGTTTCCTAAAATATATAATGTATTCACGATAATTTTCATTGCTATTACTAATATTACGACTTTAATTTTAATATTGTTGACTAAATCTGAGTAAAAACTTTTTACGTTTTTGTTAATTTGATCGAGGTCAATTCTTTGACTTTATGTCTTTAAGTTTGATTGTGCTAATTTTAAGCGTTGTTGACCAATTCACGTCAATTACCAATCCTTCCATTTTTATAATTCAAATATATAAATAAATATTCCTACTCGATCACGTCAATCGAGGCACTGTATTTCCAATTTTGCAGAATTGTTCGAGACACAACAATACTATATAAACCTTAACAAATAAAAAATCATTTAATCGTCATACCAAATTTAACAACGAAATTAAATGATAATATATATTTTCAAAATGTTACTTTCTGTACAACTAATAATGATTACTAAAGATGTCAATAATAAATTGTATATAATGAGTAAGGCAATTTGAGACGCGGATGATTTTAATGTCATTTATTTGAATGATTGATTGCGATTTTGATGTTATTTATTAAGATTTTTAATCTTATTTATTGATGTTACTAATATTTCGAATTTCATTTTAACATTGTTGACCGACTTTCATTTTGATATTACGACTTTCCTTTAATTAATTGTAACTAAACGATAATCATCATCTTGATTTCAACAAGTGTGCTAATTTTAAGATGTTAATAATAATTTGTATATAATGGGTAAGTCAATTTCAGACACGGATTATTTTAATGTCATTGATTTGAATGATTGATTATGATTTTGATGTTATTTATTAAGATTTTTAATTGTTAAGTACTATATTTACACAGTTTAAATAATGACGCTTTTTTGGCGGCTTTTTGTAACATGTCAAAAGTTGCCTAAAGTGTGTGTACAATGGGTCATTTTGGCTATATGTTGAAATGGGTCTGGGTTGATCCTTTTGGTGTCTATTTTTTAATAAAATATAGGAAATTTATATTACAGCATGTGACATTGGACCCATTTTCTTATTAGTTGTTTTTTAGCTATGTAATCGGTTTGAACCATTGGAGAGATAACATGAAAATTTAAGCTACCCATTCAAGTAAGTGGGTTAAGGATTGTTTCTTGATTTACTTATCACCGTATCCATATCTTTACAACTATATTTTATGTAGAACACAAATATGGAATACAATAGTGGAGGTTTTCATAAATTATTGAAAATGAGTTGCACTCCGAGGATCGTGATGACAATGATAACAACTTCAAAGGTGAAAAATCAGCTATCAATGAGCAAGAGTTGGAAGATTTTGATTGAAATAATGAAAATGGACCATTGGTTGAAGTTCGTTAAGCCCCAACTAAATGATAAGTGTTTTATGCTTAAGCTTAGTTATGATTATAATATAGATATTACCCTTACCCAAATGATGTAATGTGTGATATTGGTTGAAGTTCGTTAAGCCCCAACTAAATGATAAGTGTTCTATGCTTAAGCTTAATTATGATTAGAATATAGATATTATCCAAATGATGTAATGTGTGATATTGTGATAGTATGCTATGTAGTTTGCAGTTGTCAAATTAAACTTTAGTTACTCGATATATCCATCATTTCGTTACATTAAACTGTTAGATGACATTTTGCATTTAACATCAAAATTCATACATATTGCATTATCAAACATTTAGTAACTAAAACAAATTGCATAATACAATTCTTATTTTCCTACTTTTTTTCATTTTACTTTCGGGTGAACCGTGGGTCCTCACGGGACTCTAACCTAGTAACAATAATAACATCACCATACTAAACAGATCAGATAGAAGGTAGAACAACACCACCACCGGAGAAACAATGGGGACGACGGCAGCACTAGCACCAGGTCTATCAAGGAAGCTAAAGAAAGTTCTAGAAACACGCACAGACACTCCAGATCTACTCGCCTCTTTAAACACACTTTCATCTTTTTATTCCGAAAATACCCCTCCTGCTAGACGTAACCTCAGATCGACCATCGAGAAGCGTTCGCTGTCGATTAATCAGGAGTTTCTCCTTGCTTCTGATGCTGCTCAGCAGGTTTCAATTTTTTATTATGTTTTGTATTGATTGTGAAATGTGAATTGAAGTTATTGTGATGTGATGTTTGGATTTGTTGTGGTGATGTTTTTTAGGCGTTGGATCGAGTGGAGGAAGAGGTTAATGCGCTTGCGGAATGCTGTGACAAGTGAGTGATTTGTTTTTGTTTGAAGATTGAATAGGATGACTTGTAGTTTTATATAAATGCTTGTGAATTTTATATGAATTTGGAAGGTTTGATGAGTGATTAGTGATATGTAAGTGTATGCGTTTGAAGATCGAACACGATAACTTGTAGGTGTTAAGTGATTGTGGATTTTAATAGGAAATTGGAAGAATTTGATGAGTAATTAGTAATGTATGAGTGTATTCAATTCAAAGACTAAACACAATTATGTGCTTGTGAGTTCTATAGGGAAATAGAAGAATTTGATGAGCAGTTAGGAATGTGGTGTTGTGCTCGTTGAAGATCAAACACGATAACTTGTAGTTTTTAAGTGTTTATGAAGTAATATGAAATTCTTCGAAATTGGAAGAATTTCATGAGTAATTAGGAATATTTAATTTTAGACACTGACATGTGGTAAGATCTGATAAGAAATTGACAAGCGATCCTTAGAACGTTGAATGCTAATGTGAATGAACATGTTTTTCATGTTTCAGTAGTGATGAAAGTAATCAAAAGTTAAGCTTAAGGGTCACACATAGCTCACGATGTAAATGTTGCAGGATTGCTAGATCAAACACAAAGCTTGTAGTTTTGAAGGACTTGTGAATTTTATATGGAGCTGGAAGAATTTGATGAGTGATAAGTAATATATAATTTTACATACTTGTAGGTGGGATGATCTTTTAATGAAGTAAATGACTCTTATAATGTTGGATGCTAGTTTTTCACGGTTTAGTAGTGTTTAAATGATCAAAAGTTAAGCTTAAGGCACAAATATAGCTTAACTTGTAAATGTTGCAGGATTGCTAAATCTTTGAGTAACTGTAATGCTACTACTGGTGATATTATCACTACCACAGAAAGGCTTAAACAGGAACTGGAAATCACTACACAGAGGCAAGAGATTGCATCATGTTTCCTTCGGGATTATCAACTTTCCAATGAAGAGGTGATTTATTTTTGTGGTGATAACTTGTGATTCAACTTTGTTATTGAATCACAAAGGTGGTACAATGTGGTTGTACTTACTTTTGTATTTTTGTAGATAAACGCACTAAGGGAGGAAGAATTAAATGAAAACTTTTTCAAGGCATTGAGCCATGTACAAACGATCCATGCAAATTGCAAAGTCCTTCTCAGGACCCATCATCAGGTAAATTATCTTAACATCCACACATAATTGTATATGTGTTATTTTTGCTATTTTTCCATATCATAGTTGTAATGTCTTACTAGTGTGGTTTGATCAAAAGAGTTTAGCTCTCAATGTACTTGAACCAAAGCTTACATGCCATGATGATTCTGTAGATATGCGGCATATGCCGGTAAAAGTAGAAAATGGAGTAAGGTCTTATGTTGCTTAATCTAAATCACAGTAATAGAGGTAGCACATTCATTAAGTTTGCATGTATTGAAATTTGAAATGAATTTGTATCTGGTTATAAGATGCTGTAGAAAGGTGATCATACTTATAACTGTGGAGAGTGGGGAAACGGGTAGGCAGAGATAAATGGATCAATTTGTCTAGCACTCATTATCTGGCCACGATCCTTGAGACAGGGTTTTTTTCCCTCGGGTAGGCGAAGATAAACGTCTTTGATTGGAACTGATTTTTTTTATCACTCATCTTTTTTGATAGTTCTATGTTACACTCATCTGTTTTCCTATTCAAGTAACATAACAGAAAATATAACACAGATGGATTGCAAGTAGAAATCTTGGAGTCTCATGAGGATTGCTACTACTTTCATTATTCTTTTTTTTTTTTTTTTGCTTTTTAACGTTGAAGTTCTAAGAGCATACCGACAATGCAAAGGGCTGCAATGCTGCATCATTGTAAATTATTTTTTATGCCAAAAATTACTTTTGAATGGGCATTTGGAGTTTTGGACCCTTTTCTTTTGAAGTGATTTAGTATGAATTAAGGCTGAGCTGAACTTGCTATAAAGGTTTTTTCTAAAGAGAGTATCATTGCTTCATTGATTAGACCTATTAAGTTGCATGAGTCAGTTGAGATTATGAGCTATTGGACACATGAATTCTTGATGGTTTCTGTACAATTTCAAAGTTATTTTTTTTCTGAGTTTTCGATGTTCGCAGCGTGCAGGTTTAGAGCTCATGGATATGATGGCTGTCTATCAAGAAGGTGTCTATGAACGCCTGTGCAGGTGAATAATTGATGAATTTCAAAACTTGTAGTGTACTGTTTTTGGTTTTAGTGCTTACTTCACTGCATATGCAAATCATCAATAGAACACCACTAGTGAGGGCCTTCACTACCAATCTGACTTGTTTGAACCTGAACCCTTTGTGTCCTGTCACACTACCCGCCCAAGTGGCTGACCTGCGTATTTAGCCATGTTTACTTGCTTTATTGTGCCTCCTTTTTTGATATCATGCCTGTTTTGTCTTTCACCAGGTGGGTTCAGACAGAGTGCAGGAGATTGGGTGACACTGATAACCCTGAAGTTAGTGATCTATTGAAAATGGCAGTTCGATGTCTCAGAGAAAGACCAGTTCTTTTCAAGTATTGTGCTGAAGAGGTAAATATTAGTGAATAATCATCTTTAGCTATGTGATTTTGAATAAGCATAATCGTATATAGAGCTATAAAAACATACTTTATCACATGGTGTTGGGATGTGCTCGACTGCTCGGGGCAGAGCTCGAAAGAACCTAAGTGAGGAAAACTCAAAGTGACCTGTTGTTTTTTATTTTTTATTTTAATGTTTTGAACTATTAGCTATAAATATAACCCAAGTTAACCATTCATATGTAAATTATTGAAATTGACAACCTCTGATAATTATTATTGTTGACACCAAAGTCATCATTTTCTTTTATTTAATTAAGACATGAAATGGTTATAGAGTTCAGTTTAAAACATATGTTACATTTATGCATAGATTTTTTTGTTCGCCCAAAATTAAGGTTAGATTTCTTCAAATATACTGAGGTTAGTTAGACTACAAGCAACTATAGTTCGTACAAAAATAACATTAAACTGAAGGAAAATTATTATTCAAAGAGTTTTATTAATTAAAAAGGTGTTGAAAAGTATTGAATTGGTGGCCTCAAATACATCACTCAAAGCCTCTGCAATTAACTATGAACATCGTGGTGATAAATTTGTTAAAGTAATAATTACAAGAATACATACACATACATATATACATATTATATATATGGGTGTTTCTTTTCTTTCTCTCTTTTCTTTTCTTTTATTTATTTATTTTTTTATTTTTATTTTTTTGAGGGGAGGGAATCGCCCGCACTATCCCCGCTACCCCTGGATTTGCTTATGATGTTTGAAGCTGTAAACTAGTATTAATAAGATAAATCAGTTGTTTCAGCGTTTGGCAAATTTTGATTCCCAAGAAATTAGTAATTAAGATGGCCGGCAATGGACTTGTAAAGGTATACAAACCTAAAATGTGATGAATTTATAGAAAAGTATTTTTATTATAACCTATCTACTTTCGGTAAATAACTTGCATAATGCCCTAATGGTATTTTTATCAGGGGTTAACAACCTGACTGCACCAAAATGTATCGAACTTGGCAGTTGGCACAAAAAAGTTCCTAAATACATACAATGACGGATTTTTCCAAGTTCATTACATTAAAAAGGGAAAGATATTAGTTCGCTACACACAATTGCAATTTGTGTCGAGTGGGACACATTTTGTAGCAGTTAATCCTATCATCACCAACCAGTATCTAGGGAAAGGGGGTAAATAATTGAAATTATTATTTGTTAAGTAATCAGTTTAGTGACGAGACTGGTATAGTGGTATCTAAAATTGATTATTTAGCACCTAAATAATCAGATAATAAGATCAGAATAGTACTAACAATTACTTCATTATTATTACATTTTCAAGTCACAATAATCAGTTTTATAATGCACATCCAAACAACCTTAATTCTTTTGACCTACTTAAAGTTCTATTAATCAATCAGTTAATAATTGATAGGTAGCAAACATGAGACACAATGCGCTGTTTAGAAGATTTATAGGTGCTCTTACACGTGGAGGACCTGGTGGAATGCCAAGGCCAATTGAAGTACACGCCCACGATCCCTTACGCTACGTAGGTGACATGCTTGGTTGGCTGCATCAGGTATGTAAATTACAAATAGTTTCTTATTTCACACTTTTTTCATTATGTTTTTTAAAATATTTTATTTTATTTTATTTTTCTAAATGCAGGCTCTTGCATCTGAAAGAGAACATGTATTTGTGTTACTTGACCCTGATGCAGTGATCAATACTGGACCAACTGCCCGTCGATTCTCCACAAGCTCAGAGAGTAATGGAGAAAAATCAGAAGCTGATTTGACATTTGTATTAGATAGGATCTTTGAGGGTGTTTGCAGGCCTTTTAAAGTCAGAGTTGAACAAGTGTTACAGTCTCAACCAAATCTCATAATCTCATATAAGCTTAGCAACACCCTCGAGTTCTACAGCTACACTGTGAGTTCAATTATTACGACTAGTGGAGCATAGTTGTTAATAGTGAGCATAGCGCCCGCAATAGCGAATAGCGTAGCGAAGCAGCAATATGTCGCTATATGATGGTTAGCGACTAAATAGCAGATTTAGGTTTTTTTATAAATATAGAAGTGGTTGAAAAAAGAAGCGTATCAAGGGTTTTTTTATTTCAGGGTTGAAAAACGAAGCGTATTTTCTTCCATATTTACCGGATTTTTGAGAAAGTATACATGTAAAATATTTCTAAATTTTTTGTCTAGTGTATCACTAAACATGAAATAGCGCCCGCTATTTCATCGCTATCGCTACGTAGTGTATGGTAGCATGTGACTATCGTCCGCTATTTGCTATTGACAACTATGTAGTGGTGGCATAAGGGTAATTATATGAACATGTTCTGGGTTTTTATAGGCCAAATTGTCGCATATTTTTATAAACGAAGTTCCCTAAGTGTCATGATAAGTGTAGTTATGCAAAATAGTGACGTTTTGACAAAAGATATGTTTAACAATAATAAGTAAATCCCGGACAATATTTTCAAAACATATATATATAGTTTCGCCAAATGTCAAGTATGACGAGTTTTCGAAAGGTTTTCGGTATCTAAATAATGTTTATTGTTGGATTTAAAAATATGTATATATTTTACTTGGGAACTATTTTTGCAAAAAGAAAGGTTTTGAATAACTTAAATGTTCGGATTTGGAAAAGAAGTGATATTGATATTAATCGGATTTAAATAGCTATACTTATATTTTTATCAAATAGTATTTTCCTAAAATATAATTATAAGACGAGCTACGGCTCAGGATAAGTTATACGTTTCATAATATCGATCCAACGTGGTGTAAACACGAATTGTGACAAGTGCGCAACTTGGGTACTATGTCGTGTGTTAACGCATAAGTAAGATAAGTCACGATCGGTTAGTCGAGTTAAAGCATATTAGTACTCGAGTTATTACACACGAGTTAGATAGTTGGATAAACTATCTTTTAGCCGGATAATAGGCTAGGTTTATATGTGTTAGACTTTAAGGTGTCCTTTGTTTGTTATAGGGCACGAGGAGGTCGGTCAAAGCTTCGGGCTTATTCGCTAGCTTAGCATGGAAATCAAGGTGAGTTCATGACCCCACTTTTCACTGTTTTATAAATGTTTTCGGGGTGAAAGACATGCTTCTTTTATGAAAACCTGAGGAATTCCAAACGAACAAGTTTTTGAAAAATGAAATGGGCGCGTGAGTGTCACGGCCCTACTTTACTGGTTTTGCTTTCGGGGAAGAAACATGCTACTTACGTACTTATTAAAGGTCATGTTATACTATGGGCACTTGATGTTACTATACGGCTTTTACGGAAAGTCCCAGGGGGAAACCATGAATGTGCGGGGATGCACAACGAGGGAAATGTGGATAGATCTATTGGGCCTCACAAACCCCACTCGACGGCGGGGATGCCGGGCGGGTGCATATTGTCTCTAACTCTCGGGTTATCGAGGCATCGGTAACCCAATCAATCTGGGCTGGATTCATCTTTTGGTACATGTTTAGTAATGGGTTCCCAACCGTAGTAGTAAAAACACTTAACGTCTAGCTAACGTTCTCATGACATAGTATTAACGGGAATGATCTTTTCAAACTCATGAAAACTCTTTGAAAAACTTATGAACTCACCAGCATTATATGTTGACTTTTTAAGTATGTCTTTCAGGTTTAAACTTTGGTAACGGCACGGTTGGAGTAGTCGGCATATTGGGATCGGGGAATCCTAGAGGGTTAGCAATGGCGTTCAGGAAATAAGAGTCTTAGATACAACTTTCCGCTGCGTTGGCAAAGGCACCAAACGTCGCAACCGACGAGGGAAAAGTCGGGGTGTGACACTAAAAGCAATCATCTTATGTAAAAAAAATTGTAATTAATTAGATCTAATTACATTGTAGCAGTGGAGGTATAAAGACATTCACACTTCAAACAAAACAACGCAGAAACAGGCAGTTTGAGAGTGTCTTGAGTAACATTTTCATGAAGCTGTAACAATTCTGATCTAATAATCACATTACCTAAGCATCTGCAACACGCATCACAAAACCAACCATAGCCTTCTTGAACAATTTTGATTGTCGCAACTACAACACAAGACATTGGCTGCCAAAAAAATTAAAATATATAAGTTATTACTTAAGAAAAAAAGTTGTAATATGAAGAACAAATATTAATCGTAATTAAAAAATAATATAAGCATATCAATCTCCATAAGCTCGTCAACATGTTTATACTCACAACCAACAATGAATTCTTGAAGTAATGGGTAAATAGAGTGTTCGGAAGGTAATATTTGAGAAGTAGAAACAGCATCTTGTACATGCTTCAATATAAGACTAAAAAAATAGCTCGAGTTAATAAAAGAATTCAAAATTTTCTAATTTAATTATAAATCAATAAAAAAACGACACTGTACCTCCTTCTTACCTCAGTTAAATCTACATTCAGAAACATCTGAGTTCCAAAGTTGTCACTTTCAACTATAAATTGATCTAAATATATACATACATATATATATATATATATATATATATATATATATTAAACCACAATGAACTGACAAAGTATTTAAAACAACAGTTTAAAATAAATTACCTTTTGACTCCTTTACCTTGCCATGTTGTATAACAACCATTATATGGTTATTACCAGCGTTTTAAGAGATGAATTTGTTAAACTGTTCTGCATAAAAATTCCACATAGTACATCGCAATATCGTATCACTACATAAAATCGATACACAAACATAGATAAATATATTATAAAAAATATAGAAATTAAATAATGAAAGTAAACAACAATAATTTAAAAGGCCAAAATTAAAGTAACAAAAATAATTTACAAACAACAAAAGGGGAAACGCTTACTCCAAGTCTTAATGTCAAAATTCATCCTTTTTGTTTCTTTTGGAGGTCGTCCAAATACATCCAGACCTCCATGCCAAATGAGACCACTGGCAACATCTATAAAATGTGTATATAATTGAAAATATGAAACAGAAAAAATTTAAAATACTAAATATTAAATTTAAATTAAGAAACAAACCAACAGATAAAAGTTCATTGGCTTCGCCTTTAAGAATATCTTTAAAAGCAATGAAATTAAATCCATACTCAACACTTTGTCAACCAACAATACGGCTAACAGTAGTACAACGATAAAAGTTGATCTTATAATCATGTGCTACAACTTTGTATGGATCCTTGTTTTCACCAACACCAAACTTAGATACAATAACGACATCATCCTCTTCAAGTTGATGGTCAAAAAAGTGGATCAAATGACTCTTTATGATGGCCTAAATCTTATCACCCTTAAAATAAATATAAAAGAAAATATAAAGATAAAAAACAACAACTTAAACAAAATAAGGTAAAGGAAAAACATGACACAAACAAAATTTATATTTATATCATCAATACCAACATAAAATAACTTTAGATAAAAATTACATTACCTGCTCATCAAACAATACCATTTCGATCTTAAAACTTTCTTTCCACTAAACATCAACGAAATAACTTAAATAACATAACATAAATTAAATGTAAAACATGACAGAAACAATATTTATATTAATATCATGAATAATAACATATAAAATAACCTCAAAGAAAAATTACATTACCTGCTCATCAATCAATATCATTTCTATCTTAAGACTTTCTTTCCACTTTCGTATGATACGAACCTTGAAAACCCAGATATCTTTGAATGAGTTGAGATCACAAACAAAACTATCAATATTCTTATGAAGATCCATTGAGAAGATTTCAACAAAAAAATTTGAAAGGAGATTTTATAAATTAATTTGTGAGAGAAAATGATTGTGTATGAGGAAAGCATCTGCGATAATGATGATTATATAGCTGCAAAAATCACACTTCCCTATGTTAATTCAAAATTTCCCTCTTAAAACTTCAAAAAGTTAAGGGCTGAATATGTACTAAACAGATGTTCATAAAAACTGCTTATAGATAACAGCTGAAAGCATATGTGGATAACGTCTACTGTTGGTTGGTAGACCCAAGGATTCAGAACCGCTGTTGAGAGCAACAGCGGTGCTTTCACGTGGCCCACATCGTTTTTTGAATATTTTAAGGCGATTAATGACATCAGCTTTTGTATCATACAGGCATTGGTGGCCAGTCTCTCCGGTTAACACACCATCTTTCTGACATCATTCACGTTTCTCCTATTATGAAAAGCATTGATAGATAGATAGATATAGATGGATGAACACATGGTCACAAACAAATAGGAATTCACATTATTTAGAAAATAAAATATTCCTAACATATCAACAGCACAAATTTAGGAAGCTACATAACTATACCTCAAGAAAGAAATTCGTATATGATATAGCATTAAAAAATCCAAGTGTTACAAGGATATATTTTTTTTAACATGTGTTTTTTTTCTTTTTGTTTAAATATGCGAATACATTTTGATTTAAATAGGCCATTGGGGTTGGTGGTCCAATGGTAGAAACAAAGCTTCTAGGAACACTTAAGGGGGAGGTCATGGATTCATGTCCTATAAGGAGTAGAAATTTGCCGTTCAAAATTTTTTTGATTTAAACAGGATCTATGAAAATAAATTGAGTAAATATTGAGGTTGAATTCATTTCAACTCAGATTATGAATCTAATAAATCTTCCGAAAGCTATATAGACAGGATGTCAATGGCATTGGGTTGGTGTGTTGATAGGTCTTTGGGTTGACATGTTGATGGGCTGATCAATTGATGAAACCAAACACGACACATAGAGTTATTATTGTAAAATACAGAAAACCGTGTTTCAGATACTATCACAAACTACTGCCTCTAAATTGAAAACCTATGTAGGTACACGAAGTAAAACGTTATAGTTTTTAACAATTTGGTTAATCAATTCATTACATCGCTACCTAATGTATGGAACGATCACTAGCCATGGCAAACCATAATATACCAATTTGGGTAATCAATTCGTGACATCACCACCTTGTTTGTCAAATTCACCATATTGGTTTCAGTATGGGCACGATGCATGCTCTCTTAGAGCTTTCAACCAGGTCATAAAGCAATATGTCATATTTACATGTGTTTTAGCCGTAGAAGTTGCACAAAAATTCCTTTGTTTTAATATAGATGTATACCAACATTTCTAATCAATCCAACAACACTGGTAAAACTTGCTAAGGAATAATCAATTAATCATATCATAAAGGTGGTCCTAAGAGCATGAAGAGATTTTTACCCTAAATAAGTTGGGTATTCATGAGTCTGCAACTCCTATCATGCATTATGAGAAGGAAAGAAGGAAATTTAAAACAAAGAAACAGGAATATCAACGTGTTTAGCCATTTCAACCCATTTCTTTTTCTGAAAAAAAAAAAACTATAAACATAAATATGTAACATTTATATAAGTAACATAAAATTGCATATATATTAATTAGAAACTTGAAATACTACTAACACATAACATTTAAAAATATAAAAACATACAAAACACATACATAAAAACCGGGTATTCAGAAAACTCGGCTCCGGTTATAAAAAAAACCGGGTGCAGGTACAACCTGGTTCTGGGTATTAAAAACCGGGTACAACCGGGTATAAATGGGGTACGGTTCCGGATACGATTTTTTACATATAAATCTATACTCTATGCGTACCCGGCTTGTTGGGTCGGGTACGATTTTTGGAAGAAAAAAAAACATTTTTTAATACCCAGGTCCGGGTATTTTTTCGGTTCCAGTTCTGGGTTTTTTTTTTCGCACCTCTAGTGGCGGATTCAAGGCCCATTGTCCCACCCATATCTTCTGGCATATATGTAATTAAATTAGTGTTATTGCAGCCCAACCAAATCAAAGGTGCCCAGGCCCATACACTGTAAGTCCCCAATACACATAGCTGCTACGAAATTCTACATCATAACCAGAAATAAAGATTCAAGTTTGTGAATTGTGATTGACAAGGAGAAGCGGCAAATATCGACCCTATGTATTTTTATTTGTGAATTTTGATTGTTTTTTTTTGTTTTCATGTGTTTGAATTTTTTTTTTTTATTTATGTTGACTTATTAGTTACAATTTCTTAAACACTTACGTTATTTGTGTTGTACAAGTAGATGAACTCCTCAATATTACTAATGAAGATGTAATAGAGCATTTCCTACAGATCAAAACGTAGAGGACAATTGCAATTGGGGTATTTTTATATTATGTTTCAACATTTAATGGACTATGTTATTTTATTATCATTTTTTTCACCGTTCCATTTTTAGCCGACACATATTGTGGCCACCCTCTAAAAAAATCTATATATCCGCAACTGCCCACACAACTTGCTACATAGGCGAAGCACAGTGCAAGCTAGCAGCTTTACACAATTATTCAAGACATTGATTACTTTATTTATCAAACAAAAACATTCAAGTGTATGTATGATATTAACTATATATAATACCGTGTATACGGACTTTTATTTCACCTCAAAGTGTTCATAAATCATACATACAATATAGAAATAACAAAGCACTTATGATGATAAGGTACCAACTACCAAAGCTAAATTGCATAGGCTTTGATATCAGAATCTTCTTCTAATTGTTTGATACGTTTTTGGTCTAAGTGAATCCATGCTTCCACACCATCACCTTCATGGTCATCCATCATGATCACCAAATTTTGGGTTGGAAGCTTTCCGGTACTTGCCCAAACCGGTTTACCATAACCGAAATCAGCTTGGTAATACGAAAACTTGCACCAAGAAGTGAAGAAGTAGAAGCTCACAACATTATTAGTAAACATGTTCCGATTCGACTCAAGATAGGGATTAATTACAACTTCGTATCCTTCGTCGCCATGTGTGAGCATTTTAGTGCAATTTCTAACTGTTTTACTAACGGAGTCACGCAAAATCTTGAAAAAGTCCTTAAAAGTCATGTTTTCACCTTCACCGGGCCTGAGTCGGGAAGGTGCTAGCGTCAAAAAATTCCCACACGAGTTCGTGGGCAGTTTGGGTAGTACTTTATCTCTCAACCCAACTGCTTGGATGAGAAAAGAAGCCTTGGATTGGCCGTTGTTCGCGTGATCCATGCGAACAAGGGCCTTCCACAACAACACGACAACAAGTTGGACTTTTGAGGGTCCACTAGGCCTATTTTCATTAAAACCAACATTTTCTCTCATGGCGGAGATCCCTTTCGCTTTAAAAACAAAGCGTCGCACTTTAGTTTTTACCCCAACACTCGACCTAGGCATTCGTACGTCTAGCTCGGGCAAACCTCTTTGTGGGAAGATGGATGCCAAGTTAAAAATAGGGGAGTAAATATCATGTATATGTTTTCCATTGCTTCTAGCAGCCCAATTGTCAATAAAGTTGCACATAGCACCCATATCCGATATCCTATGTGAAAAACACATACCAATTGCAAAACCACCACACTCAAAGGTGGTGACTTTGACCGATAACATGGGATCGTTAACTTCATCAACCTCACCAACCTCACACGGTAGCAAACTATTTAGCGCACTAGGGTCTAACACGCGTCCTAGGCCTAGAATCTCCGAGAGTTGGACATCCGCGTTACCTAAGACATACAAAACACCTTGATCGTTACAATCAATCAACGAAAGCTTACGAATATATCGTCCAGCCAACGGGTAAAATTCACTCAAAGATTTAGACAAAGTGTCCTCCAAATGGTCACAAATGTTTCCATATAGTCCATTTAAGTCTTTAGGTGGCGATGAATAATATAGAATAAGAGGGACGTTCATGGATGGGGCTAGCTCATCAAAGAAAGATATCTTGAAGTAACGATCGATGGTCGAAGTTGGTCTCGAGGGTGTCACAAATTTTGTTAGGTAGTCTGTGACCTTCATCTTTGGCTATGTGCATGATTTAGCTATTGTCATTTATGGTACATTTATAGCAAAGTCAAGTTGTTTGGACACATGCATATGAGATGTTGACTCGCAATGGTTTAGAATATAGAATCAATATTTGGGTTATCCATTTACGATCTTGTGCAATTTTACGTCCATTTCATGTCAAGAAAATTGGAATATCCGTAGAATATATGGATTATGACGTTGTTACATAATAATATTTGATTGAAAATGATTTAGAAGGTGTTAAGTTCGATCAATTCGATGACTTAACAGATTCCACCAGACAAATGATTATCTTGTTAAGGGAAATCGAATGTTTTATATCTAAAATAATTTTATAATAATCGATATGCTTGTCTATATGTATAATTTACCGTCCTTAATTTTATTATCAAATACAAGTTTCCTCGCGTCAACATTGTTCATTTTTTGTTCCAATAGGTGCATAAAAAATAAAAATAACTAGTAGGAAACCCGCGTGATGCGGTTGGAGTGACACTTTACATTGCGGTACTTATTTCAAATTTGTATAGTATTTGTTGCAGTATCGTTGCGGTGGATATATGTCATAAGCGTTACACATGTCTAGTAACTAAAAAGATTTAACATTTAAATTATAAAGTATTTAAAGGAACATTTGATAAAATAAAATAACATATGAAAGGAAAAATAAGTATTAACAAACATAAAAGTTGAAAACTAAAAGCTAAAGTGTAAACTACTTGAATCATGAGATCAATTTAGGGGTTGTTTGTTTCACAACTAAATGATTCAGTTCAGAGCCTACCTCTTAATCGGTCAGAGGTAGGTGTGTTTGGTTCATGAAAACCCATCTCTGAATGATTCAGTTCAGCACTGAATGGGTCAGATTTGAACACATGTTGAATGGAAAAAATAACTGTGATTACCCTTCTCATCTCCTCCTTGTTGCTCCTCTCCTTTAACCTCCAACCGCCGCCACCGCTCCTCCTCCAACTTCCAACCGCCGCCGCTCCTCCGCCTCCTCCGACCTCCAACTGCCGCCATCCAACCTTCCTCTTCTCCTCCTCTGACCTCCAACAATTGTGTGTCTGTGTGTTTGATTTAAGAAAAATAAAGCTTTGTGTGTGTGTGTTTGATTTAAGAAAGAGAAAGAAAGTTTTATTTGTGTGTGTGTGTGTGTTTGATTGAAGAGAGTTGTGTGTGTTGTGGGTGACTAGGTGGTTTGGTTATGGGTTTTTAAAAGGAATAATAATAATAATAATAATAATAATAATAATAATAATAATAATAATAATAATAATAATAATAAATAATAATAATGTTAGTAGGATTTTTATTGATTAGGTTTTTTTTTAAAATTATTAAGGTGTTATTGTTACAGGGACAAAATAGTCATTTTGCACACTCATTCAGACATACAACCAAACAATTATTACTGGTTCAGCACTTACTGGTTTAGAGCCTCTTGCCCATTAAGACCTCTTACTGGTTCAACACTTACTAGTTCAGCACTTGCCAAACAACCCCTTAGTTAAAAGTCTTCCAAATAAGCATGATCTCATCTATATAGTCTGCTCACCATTCGTCATCAAGAGCGATTCCTAGAATTTCTTGTGTATCTTCATGTTTGATCATTACATCTTTTGGTAAGGATGAGTTTCCTCCATCTTATCCTATATGCAGTATCATCAAATACGTCTTCCTTGTCATTCTTATCATAATTGTCTAGATTAATAACTTGACTCCATTTTCATTCAGAAAGTCTCTTGGATCTCTTCATATTAATTTCATGCATCCGATCCTTAAAATAAATTAAAAATATTTAATACACAAGTTAATAGAAGATTAAACAAATATTGATTTTACCTCTTCTCTGAATTCACGTTGAAGATCAGATTTGTAAGGACTAAACATTGCACCATAGCAAATAATCTCAACACTATTACCACCATTATCCTGCAATAAAACACATACAATATACCACATAAAATAACAACCATGTTAATATTGAAAAGTAAACATTAATAAATACAAGAGAAAATTACAATTTTTGTCCTTTATAAAAGCCAAAACTATGGACTGGGTCCTTTAAAACTTTTAGTTTCAGTCTTTGTCCTTTATATGAAAAGTTGTCACGCCTTTTGTCCTTTTCACTAACTGGGTTAGAAAATCTCAGTTAAGTTAAGTCATGTGCAAGGCACATGAGGGCAAACTGGTCTTTTTACCTCTAAAGGACAATTCTTGTAATTTAATATAAAAATATTAACTATTGGCTGCTCCATTGACCTCTGTTGACCCATCATCTTCACCCAACTTCTAACAATCACCCTAACTATCTAATAATGTTAACAAGGAAAAAGGGGTGTCTTGGGGTTTAGAGTTGAACCACCATCAGACCACTATATAACCACACTATCACCACCACCTTCGGTCACCAGAGTAACTAGCGCCGTCACCGTCTTTCTTCTGTCACGACCTTCAACGCCAACAGCCAACAACCATCACCCACTATCGAGCCATCATCAACATCATTCCCGTCACCTGCAACCACCGTAACCCCCACCACCATCACCGTCAGCTTCAATCACCACCACAGCCACCATCTTCCATCCAACACTATTGACAACAACCATAGCCAATCAACACTATAATTATTAGAAATGAGGGGGTTTTACCTTTGATAACAGATCTGACCCGATCAGAACCTCACCCGAACCACCCCCACTGTCACCGTCGTCTTCTTCCCCTCTCTCTCTCTCTCTCTCTCTCTACAATAGCAACAGTTAGTGATGTACAAAGCGGTTTTTTTTTGTCAAACCGAACCGGTTTTAAAACCGGTTTCGGTTTTTTTTTAGTTCAAAAAACCGGTTTTTCCTCAAACCGATCCGGTTTCCAAACCGGTTTTTAGCACCGAAGACCACCATCTATTGGAACCGATTTGGGTCGGTTTTAAAACCGGTTTTTTTGCCAAACCGGTCATCCAAGAATCCAAATACACTGTCAAAATCGGTTTTTTCCTCAAAAACCGGTTTTTTTTTTTCCAAATCGGTTTTCCTCTTAAATCGGTTTTTGTCACACCACGCCTATGGCGGAAACACGTGGCGCGACGGTTCAAAAGTATTAAGCCAAGATTAATGCAAACCACAATAGTAATTAAACAAACGGGCATTTATTCAACGCCGATAATCATGTCAAATTATTCGTACATAATCATAAATTGTTTTTGAAATTAATAAGGAGGCTCCTCCCTTTATCCCTAAGTCCATGGAATAAAGAGATGAGACCCCTTTACGACATTCCAACGTCCAACTTGGAGATTCCCCCGACCCTGCTCGCCATGCTAACCTTCATCATTCAATTACCTGAAAGATATGTTTGAAAATCGTCAATATATAAATATTGGTGAGTTCACAGGTTTTGATTTAATAAAACTTTACTAAGTGGGAATATCCTTGTTATGACATTTATAGGAGTTGCAAAGTCCTACAATTTACTTGAGCCTATAACCAAACCAAGACAATTAATAATGCCCCCGCCCCAAGTCGTTACTCGGTATTCCTACGACTTGCTTTCAGAATACGTGCACACCAGGCATACGCCGATGCATAATCGACGCTATCGATTAGGGGTGGGCCTTGTCAGGCACCAATAGTACTATCCAAATATTCCTTTGGTTTCTCTTTCCTGAATTAATGATTATAGTGGGGAGGTCTCAACCCCGAGTGGCGATCTTTACTCAAGTATCCAACCCGTCATACAATCCCAACATATCCTTCCCCCGTAAAAACGTTAAATAGTTTAGAAATGGGGCCGTGAGACTCACCTGTAACTGTGCTCGGCTCAAAGAAGAAAATAGTAAAGTTTGTGATCCCGCACCTACAAATGTTCTGGGCGTATAAGTCACTACACCTATGGTGTATGTGCCTTGGCAAGTTGTACACCCAACTTCCCGACCACGTCTTTATCCCAATTCCCGTTTAATAGTTTCGTATCCTAGGTTCAATGGCGATGGATTACCCTTTCCTTACAAGTCATGTATTATTCTTATTAATATTCTTTGTGACTTGTACAATATTATACTCGACGCGACTCTACCCAACGTATAATTATTTTCCCATTTAAATAATTATACTTAGGATCGTTTCGCTCGATATAATGTGATTTCTTATTATCCGACCCGACTCACTTTGCCACATATTTATTTTCCCATTTAAATAAATATGCTAAGTTCTTGTCGTTTGGTAATATATTCTTAACGCCCGACTAGACTCACCATGCCGTACATTTATTTTCCCATTTAAATAAATGTACTAGGATCTTGTCGGTCATTCACACGTTCCTAGGTATATTTCACCTACTCGTCTCGGTTTTCCTTCTCGCATATCTATTTTCCCATTCAAATAGATATACTAGAATTTCGTCGAAAACGAGCATATGTACATATACCATCGCGTGGATACTACCTGTTAAGTTCATGTGTCGTTTAGCGTTTTTAATTCGTTACAATGTGTTTTCCTTTCCCACGAATATTCTTTCTACACTTAGGAAAGTGTTTCGCACGTTTCACCCTTGTTATATATATTTTATTTCCTTAAAATATATATAAATCCAAGATTTACCCATATTATTGTTCATCCTTGATCATATCCAAGTCTTTCTCAAAAATCATGTTCCAATCATCATCTCACTCAAGAGTATGTTCATATTTCTACATTCTCTTTAAATATCATATTAATAATATTAAATCCAAGATTTACCCATATTATTGTTCATCCATTTTTATTCTAATAAAACTTAATAAAATCCATTTTATTACCCATTAATGTACAACTTGCTTTCCATAGCACAAAACATGAATATTTAAGAAATAAAACAATGTAATACTTACTACTAGCTCAAGGCTAGGGAAGACAAAGATCTTGGATTTGGGTGAGGTTTAATGTGTTCTTCCAAGTGGGTTAAGCTCCAAGCTCTTGAACACACAAAAGGGGTTTTGAAGAATGATGATTTAGAGATGATTTAGAGGTATAAAAATTGAAAGAGAAATGTTTAATGTGGGGGTGAAACTTACGGCCAACAAGAGAAGAAGAGGAAGAATTTTTGTGATTTCTTCAAGTGTTCTTCAAGTGGGTTATAATATCACCTTCAAATCTTCCAAGATTATGCAATCTTGTTTGGATTGGATGGAAAGATTATGAAGATATTATGTAAGATTACAAGCAAGATCAAGTGGGATATTATGGAGGGTGTTTGGGCCGTGAGATTAGAGAGAGAGAGTGAGGGATTTGTCAATTTTTTTTACCCAATGTTAATCCATGCAAACCGAATGATTAATATTAACCACATTTGAATTAGTGAGAATTGGAAGAGTTAAAGTGAAATGATTAAAAGATTTTTCCCCTTGGGTGGGCCATAGGCCGGCCCCTATGGGGTGGTTGGTGGGGTCCACTTTGCTAAATAATACTCCATATTATGTTTAAGTTAATTTCTTTCGGGTACCGCCCGGGTATTCTTGGGTTTTTAACCGTGTGTCACCCGAATATTACCATTAATATTCATTAAATTTTGCCCAGTTAAATTACTGATAATTTATTTCGGCTTTTGCCGGGTGAAATTACGTGCTACGCGCGTATCGGGTGCGGTACGCGCACTTTATTCGTTACCGGGAGATTTGTACAATAAGCTTTCACGTATGGCTTTGGGTTTCCAAAACTCATTATATTTTGTGAAAATATTATTTATTTTATATTCCGGGTGTCCGGAGTTCGTTTCGCTTATTTAAATTTTACCGGGTAATCGCCAGTGTCCATACCGGATAGATTTGCTTGCGCACGATCCTATCATGCTTTGCTATTAAACTTATGTATTCCTATGCATTATTTGGGAACTTCTATCTTTCTAAGGCCTCAGTTAAATAATCAGCACATGATTACGTTTAATTACGTTAATTGCGTTTAATTAATTAGTACGGAATTACCTTAATTTTGCCGGTTGTTACAGTTTTCAACCCTAACCGGTCCACGAATTGCCCAATCGAACCCAAACCGGTGAATCGGGTCGGTTTCCCATCGGTTTGAAAAAAAAACGGTTTTTGCAGAACCGGTTTTCCGGTTTTTGGATCGGGCCGGTTTGACAAACCGTTTTTTTGTACACCTCTAGCAACAGTTAGTGGAATGGGTGAGGGTGTGGTGGTGTTGTGGATTGCTCGGCCGGAGCTCCACCTTGGGTGGCGGAGACCCGCCGGTCTCCTCCTCTTTCTTCGGCTCACTCTTCCTCTCTCTAGGTCTTTCTCTCTCTAACATATGTGTGTGTTTGTTTGATAATTGATATACAAATGAATATGTGTGTGGTGTTTTTGATATACAAATGAATGTGTGTGTGGTGTTCGTTTGAAGATAACTCTAGAGAGGAAGGATCTAATTTTTAGGGTTTTTGATTGATTTGGGGGTAAAATTTGGGGGAGATGGAAGTAATAAATCAGATTTTATAAGGGATTAGGGGTGAAATTACGTTTATACCCTCACATGCATTGCACGTGGGGTGACTTAACTGATTATACTAACTTGATTAAGTGTAAAGGAGAAAAATCATGGCAACTTTTCATATAAAGGATAAAGACTGAAACTAAAAGTTTTAAAGGACTCGGTCCATAGTTTTGGTGTTTATAAAGGACAAAAATTGTAATTTTCTCTAAATACAACTTTAGACGCTACTTTAGACGTTTTGTATGGCTATTGGTTTGTTCATTTTCGTATGTTTTTTCGTCTAAATGAATATGCAAAACCAAGAAGTTAACATTTACATAACTAAGATATGTATAAAAAGGTATAATTAGTAAAATGGGACGAATGAAAACCATAAATTAAAAAGAACCAATCTTAGAAGTTTCAACCTTTGAATTAAGATCTAGATCCATGCCTAAGTATTTTAGCAAGTGAAATAGGTGTGCATTACTATGTATTTATAGGATAAACTTTAGTATGTTAGTATATGCTTAAAGTTTAAAACTTATGATTTTCCCACCCCTTTAAATTAGGAAATTTTGTTTATCTTTGACTAAAGTGTAAAAAAATTATTATGTTTTCTGTGAATACCGAATTCAATGATTTTATCTTTTTTTTATAAAAAAAAAAACTTGTTAAAAACAACCCCTTCAAATTTGGGAGTTTTGTTGTTATTAACATAGATGTTAATATTACATGGATATATAATATGCAGAAGGTGTTTTTTACTAAATTGATGTAGCCAAGGTTTTTTTTTTAAAAAAAAATACATACAATTAATATCTAATATGCATCTTTACATTTTCTAAACTTAAATATTTTAAAGTTTTATATTATATATTTCGCTAATTATGTATATTTAAAAGTTTACTAAGATTTATTTTAGTTAAGGAAAAATGGAAATAAATAATCCCAACTATTGACTATTGGCCAATAACAGTCCCAACTACGAAAATCACCAATATTGGTCCCAACTTTCGACATATTGGAAACCAACGGACCCAAACTAACGGAGGCTAACTCCGTTAGTGTGATGCTGACATGGCATGCTTAGGTGGCAAGATGATCCTACGTGGCATCCTATGTGGCATGCCACGTGGCAAAATAATCCTATGTGGCATCCTACGTGGCATGCCACGTGGCAAAATGATCCTACGTGGCATGCCACGTCAGCATCACACTAACGGAGTTAGCCTCCGTTAGTTTGGGTCTGTTGGTTTCCAATATGTCGAAAGTTGGGACCAATATTGGTGATTTTCGTAGTTGGGACTGTTATTGGCCAATAGTCAATAGTTGGGATTATTTATTTCCATTATTCCTTTAGTTAATTATATTTATGTGCATACTTATTAAAATAGGCATGCATATCCATATACATATGCACATATTACTAATGTTGATTTTTAAACAGGGTACTACAATTAAAGCTATCAATAACAAGTGTGACAAAGCATTCTTAGAGCTCAAACTTGTGTTGCAGTATTATTAATGTGCGGCAGATTATTTGTCTTCTAAAAGGAAGGATGAACCATAGTGTTTAACAATATTATCATGTTTTAAGAATCACTATAGCTGGTCTGTAGATTTTGAGTGTCACGTTTAGTATTGTGAATCGTTGCATTTGACTGATGTGAATTTTTCATTATTGGGCGGAACAGTATTTAGAACCAAATTCAATTTTACAATTTTGAGTTTTACTTGGTCATGAAATGGTGTTATGATTCAACATCCATATTAACAATAAACATGTTTAAGTTCTTTAATTGCCTTCAAATTATGTTGATATGTAATCCAACTTTCACCTACGTTTTAGTTTTTAATTTAATGTATATTTAAACTTTATAATATTTTCTCCTAAAACAACGCGTTATCTGCTATATGTTTACTTCTGCATTAATGGAGTGTACCTTATAACAATATTAGTTACATCTTTTAAAGTTTTATCTATAAAACATTTCGTTGTAGGTGAAATTTGGATTATTTCGGTTATTAATAAATATTCATTTCTTTTAAATTCTTTTAGTTAAGAATGCAATGCAATAATAAGTAATAACTTGTACATAACACATTTCTTTCTTGTATATTTCAATCTACACGTCGATATTGACTAAGACAAACATCGAAACGTCGACAAAAAGAAGCAGGTCGTCGCGGTATTTTCAAATGTTTTTAAAACATAATAGTTTAAAAGTAATGATAAGATTAAATAAAAGAATTATAATTTTGTAGGGGAGAGAAAAAAAGTGTAACTACTAACTAAAAATGAGGGAATTAAAGTAACTAAACTGAGGTGGTAAAGTGTAAAAGTGTTTGAATGACTATTTTACCTCCATTTCAAGGTTGTTAATGAAAATAAAGTTTTTAACTTTTGGATATCTTAAACTACCCCTCCCTTATATATCTATACTATATTATAATGCATGAGGGAGGGGTAGTTTAAGATACCCAAAAGTTAAGAACTTATTTTTCATTAATAACCCTAAAATGAGGGTAAAATAGTCATTCAAACACTTTTACACTTTAACAAACACTTTTACACTTTAACACCCTCATCTTCAATGAATTAAACGAGCGGGATGTCAACATACGAAAATTTCAAAATTCAAATTGTTTCAAAAATCTCTAAATACTCATTTTCATCTCCTCTCTCTGTATCTTCATCGGGCTCAACAAATTTAGGGTTCCATGTCAAAATATGATTGATGCTGATATCCGAAAACTAAGATCCAAGCTGATTTGAGATAAATAAACGAAGATCCAGCAACGATTTGAGATCTCCATTCTCCATCTCTCTCTCTCTCTCTCTCTCTCTCTCTCTCTCTCTCTCTTTAAACTTAAGAAATAGGTTTGTTTAGTTTTTTATTTCGGTTTTTGTTGAATCTTATTTTTTGTGTGATTGATTATATTTAAGGTTTTGTGTTGTGTTTGTGGTTTAAATGATGCGTCGTTTATTTTTGTTTTCTTGCATTGTTTCAGAATGCAGTATTAGCGGCATTTAATGGTAACAATTCAAAGTATAATTTCCCTCCTCCATGTATCTTTCTTAGGGTTTATTACTGTGTTGATTATTAATGTTAAAAATATGAACTGCAGGTTGATTTGAAGCATTTGATCCTGGTTTTGGCATAGATCTTCATGTGGGTAATATTTGTTTACATTTTTGTATACTTTTTTGGTTTTGGGTATTTATATTTTTTAGGGTTCTTGACAAAATTGGGGGCTTGATTTTCAGAGATAAAGATTGAAGCTTTGGTGTATGGTTATTCTTCAGGTTAGTTAAACAGGTTTTGAGTTAATTGGGACCAGTTCTGGTAGGTGAGGTGATAAACATAGTACATATTCACAACATTTGCAGTTCATGGATTTAACACCAGAACCTAACAAGTTTCTCATTCTTTTTGTAGGTGAGGTGATAAACAAAGTAAGTACACCTTCACTTTACCTATCCAATATATCTATTGAATATGTTTCTTTTAAGGTGATTCTTGCTTGTTTAATCCATCTATTATATCCATATCAAACTGAATCTTGGCTATAAAATTTTAGGCTTTATGAGACTTTTATATATGATGTCATTTAAAAAAAAGATTGCATATTTCTCGGGGGTTTTGATGTTTGATTTTTTATGGTTGGGCACCAATTATCAATTTTTTTTTTTTTTGCTGGACTTCTTACATTAGAAAAGGGTCACACAATTCTAGATTTGTATATTGAATCTTACATTGTTTGTAATTAACACTGCTTGGTTTTTTGTGTAATTTTGATGTATAATGAGGGCATAATGTGCTCTATGTGACTCGGGAATTTTGATGTATAATGAGGCTATATAGTTCTGGATTTGATGTACAAAATTACATTGTGGCAGTTACGCCTGAGACAGCTTGGTGTTTAAAAGTTGGGAATTATTTGGCATCTTGATTGCAAAGCTCTTTATGTAGCAACTTATTAAAGTAAGTATACGAAACTTACTGTGGTGAAGAAATTAAGATGATTTTTCAACAAAGGATTGTCACTGTTTGCATTAGTCTGCAGTGATGCAGTTTGGAAGCGCAATCAAATGGCTCAAGAACAAATAGTAATCAAAGACGATAAACGAACCATAGGTTCCAAGAACAAAGTTCTTTTCTATTAAAATTCAATCAAAAACTAAAAGACAATAAACCCATAAATCCTAATTTATACTAAAACCTAACAACCTTAGAGATAAATATTAATAAATAAAAGATAAACATAAATAAACTTTTAAAATTCGAATATGGAGATAATACTGCATCATTCTCCCCGTCTTCGAAAAAAACTCGTCCTCGAGTTTTGCCTTCGGACCAACGCCACCAGGATCAAAAGGAACATCAACCCGATTCTTGTGCACTATTATCACGACCCACCTAAACAATCCAATTTTACGGATAGCCTCGCAAGACTCTAGACTCGTACCACCCGGGTCAAATGGGGCATCGGATCTTCTCCTGTTCGTTACTGACTTGACTTGCTCTAAAAGTTCAACTCCAACTCGTCCTTCTTTCTTGTTCGCTACCAAACTATTAGGTAAAACATTTAGGCCCGTACCTTTTGTTGAGATTTTCTGATGCGACCATAATTGACATTTGAACTTCTGGATAGAGTTACTTGGACTTCTAGAACCAGCAAATTCATCGGTTTGTTTGTTTGTAGTTTGGTAAGTCACACCACTAGAAGTCATCTTTTGATGTGCATGAGCACTAATCCCTATACCCACATGGACTTTATTTGACTTTTTATCCAGGCCAATAGACCCATGTGCAATTTTCTCATTCATGTAACCCATGCATACATCCAAACAATTCAAATTAGCTGGATGCTTATGTGAAAATTCATCTTTAATTATAGCCACCTTAAAATCATAAACGTTATCACCCTTTTGAATTTCTCTGGTATTGAAAAACTCAAACTTATTCTTATCCGTTACAGTAGAATTATCCACATAAGTAGAAACAACCTTTTTTTCGCTATGAATTTTCAAATTCAAATCTTTAAAGATCTTCGGTACTATGATGCAAACTTTTACCACCGACTCACCAATTCCAGTCAATGCAACGCCACCATTAAACACCCAATCACCACTAGTAACCACCGTAAGACCATCAATCGCCGCCTCGCTAGCGACAACCACCGCAACACCACCGCTAAACCAAGAATACCATTGTTCGTCCCCGTATTCATCATACACGGGAAGCGAATCATAGATAGTGTCGCCATTGGTAGGATGCTCCTCATCCCCGGATAACTCGTCCCCGACGGGTTCTTCCGGTTCCGTTTCCTTCCAAGTCGACGATACCTCAAGATCTTGGACTTGTTCATTAAGTCTTTTGATCTTAAGATCCCGGTGGTTGGAATAGACACCATTGCTGCCTCGCGCGGCGACTCTGCAAATAGAAAATCTATTTTTTCCACCGACACGTGAACCACCGATGTTCTTGTCGATGCCTCCGGCGGCGAATCTTCGAACAACAAAACACCCGTCTTCACGTAGAGCCATTTGAAAACCAAGAGCTCTGATACCAACTGATGCAGTTTGGAAGCGCAATCAAATGGCTCAAGAACAAATAGTAATCAAAGACGATAAACGAACCATAGGTTCCAAGAACAAAGTTCTTTTCTATTAAAATTCAATCAAAAACTAAAAGACAATAAACCCATAAATCCTAATTTATACTAAAACCTAACAACCTTAGAGATAAATATTAATAAATAAAAGATAAACATAAATAAACTTTTAAAATTCGAATATGGAGATAATACTGCATCATGCAGTTTCTTCAAATTCTTATTTTATAAATATAATAATTTGGGAATTATGTACTCTTCATAGGATATGGGAAGGCATCCCATCAGCTCAAGTAAGTGTGTTTATATCCCTTCAGGTACTATCAAAATCTTAGATTTCCTTTAATCACACGTGGAAAACCTACTTTGTGATAATGTAATGCATGTTATTTGCAATATATTATAGACAATATTGTTTTACTTTGGATTATTGAATCGACCTACAATACTTTTGGTTTAATTTCTATGCATTTTGTTTTCTTATTTTGTGGTGGCAGCAAATGAAGTTTGACATCTACATCACCTTCTGTTCCATGGAGTCTTAAACAACTTGTTTTTGGTCTGCCTCTTTTTTTTTTTGGTACTCCACCCACCAGCTTCATGGTGTTTTTGAGGTATACAATCAAATTTATTGGTCCAACTTCTCTAAGACAAAATGACCCATATTTTGTGGTTTTTGCACAATTTTTATATGCATTGGCTTGACATGCCAAAAAGTTTGTGTTTCATCTAAAACGGGTAAAAATAGCTAAAACGTGATTGGTTCATGTCGGTTGAATTGCAACTGCTGAGATGAATGAGTCATGCAAAGTTTATTTGATGCACACAAATCCTATGGTCTAATTCAATGGTTTATATTATTATTATATAGTTTTTTGGAAGCATAAATTATTTATAATTTATTTTAAACAAACAGACAAATGTTTAAAGTTTTTTTGAATCTTTTATATCATTCCATTTACTGAAAAAAAAAGCCCCTTAAGGCCACCATTGAGGTACTTCATTATAGTATTTACTACTTTTGTGCAGGTTGAATTTGATTATGATGAAGATCCAAATGAGTATCTTGCATATGGGAAATGAGTCATTTAATGGGTGGTTTGATAAACTAAATCTTGCAAGCTACTTTTGTATAAAAGAGTCAATTTGCTGGTGAAAATTTATTGACTTCTTTGTCTTTTTGGTTTTGTATATTTTGAGAACTATGGTTAGTTCTATATTGTTTTTATAGTAATGTTTGTGGTACTTTCAAAGATTATGTTTTAAAAAGAAGTGTGGGGACCAAAGAATAAATTAGATGATGGAACCTATTTTGCTTCAAAATGTGAATTTGATATCAAATGATTGTGAGTGAATGGTTACAAGAAAAACGAAAACATATGAGGAATTGAAAATTTGTTTGATAAATAACAAAAAAAAAAAAAAAAAACTTTGGTTTTGTGGCATCAATATTGAATAGAGAAGCAAAATAAACAAAGGAAGCTAATAAAGGAGTTGCTTTTATTGATGATTTGAAGTAACATTTTAGTGTTTTATTGGATTAAGGCACTTTTTGTTTTATGAGTTGTTTTTTTTTATATGTTTATTAGGGGGTTAACTAAAGAGACAAAGCAAGTTGGACAGACGGAAGAGATGTTTGGTCGCTGATAGGGTCGGTTTGGGGGCGTCGGGTGTGATTTTGACTTGGGATTGGATCAGACATCCGCGCATTGTTGCTGAACTCAGGGAGTTAGCTGATCTGACTGAGTTACTGCAGCCGGTGAGGATTCTGAATAGGGCTGACAATTGGTCGTGGGTCGGTGCCGTTGTGGGTTCGTTTAGCGTCGGCACTGTTAAGTGGTTGCTGCAAGCGGAAGAGGATTTGAGCAGCAATTTTGTTCTCTCCTGGTGCTAATGGATTCCTCTCAAGTGTAATATCTTCGTGTGGCGTGCTGAAATAGGAAGGATTTCGACAGCTTCGGCCCTGCGTAATAGAGGTATTGAGATTGAAGACGCTTCCTGTTCGCTCTGTGGAGAAGCCGAAGAGACTGCTGATCATTTGTTTTCAGCATGCATTTTCGCTACTATCTTGTGGCTGCACGTTAGCTCTTGGTGTGGGGTTAACAACATTTTCGCTTTTTCCACTAGACTTATTCGAGTGCCACCTTCATTCGGGTCTTAAAGGTAAGGCCGGGGAGTTTTTTCACGACCTTATTATCATTGGGTGTTGGAGCATTTGGAGGGCGAGAAACCTTTTGAAGTTTGATAACAAGACGGTTAGAATGGAATATATTATTAGTGAAGTCAAGTCGGTTGGTTTTCTTTGGGTCAAGAATAGGACTAATCTAAAGTCGTTATCTTGGTTCAATTGGTGTATGTTTTGATGTAATTGTTCTTTGTCGCCGCCCCGGTTTGTGGGTTGGTTGGTTCTAATGAAGTTTACCTTCAAAAAAAAAGAGACAGTCAAATTATTGACGATTTGTTGTCCCCTTAGATTGTTTTATTGTGTTTTTTAATATCAATTTTTAGATGGAACACAGAACTCAAAACGTCATGCCTATTCTTATAAAATATAATCTTTGTACACGAACCCTTACATATATATACACACACCAGCACGTTCCTACCATCGTCCATCGGTTATGGTTAAGTCTCCATAATGAAACCAACCTGACTTTGCTTACAATTATTTGGAGATAAAGTTGGGTTGGCATTAAAAGTTTTAGTAAATTAATCAAGTTTCGCAATGAATGTACAAAAAATAAGTGCGTCACGTAAGTGGTTAGTACTTTACGTTTCACACCCAATTGTGGTAATGTGAATGGTGAGCCAAAGGTATTATAAATATGGCAATTTTAGTTGACCTTGCACGCTATCAACCCCCCCCCCCCCCCCCCCCCCCCCCCCCCGCTATTGGATTCACTTTCCCGCCGCATCGCGCGGGCACCTTACTAGTTATAATATACTATAGAAGTATAGATGGTTTGAGAACCAGTCAACCAGGGCCGAGTACCAGAACTGAAACTTAACTGGTAGACATACAAACAGGTTCTTAGCTGACTGAAACCATAAGTTTCGGACCAGTGTGGGTTCCTTGAAAGCGTTTTCAAATTGAACCAAACATGTAACAAAATGCTAAAACCCGGTGTTAACCCAAATCGTACAGGTAAAACATCTGGTAAAAAAAGGATAACGAACCGACTCAACCCGATTCAGTTAGAATCAAAACTGGTTTTTAACCTTTTGTTAACTAACCCAAACTGGTTTATATATATTTGAAGTTTATTTATTTATTTTTTTGAACGGCAAATTTCTACTTCTTGTGTAACTTCAAATCTTTATTCTTCGGTTTTGTATTGGGCCGGGTCAGTCGAAAATAATGGTGGACTGGGCCGATCTGCTCCTTCTAACTTCAATTAACTCAACTCTCCAGAGTCCAGACATAACAATATAACATCACCGGCATAAACCATACTAAACAGATCAGACAGAAGGTAGACCACCACCACCAGTCCACCACCACCGGAGAAACAATGGGGACGACGGCAACACTAGCACCAGGTCTATCACGGAAGCTAAAGAAAGTTCTAGAAACACGCACCGACACTCCAGATCTACTCGCCTCTTTAAACACACTTTCATCTTTTTATTCCGAAAATACCCCTCCTGCTAGACGTAACCTCCGATCGACTATCGAGAAGCGTTCGCTGTCGATTAATCAGGAGTTTCTCCTTGCCTCTGATGCCGCTCAGCAGGTGTTTGCATGTTTTATTATGTTTTGTTTGTGAAATGTGAATTGATGGTTTGATTTGATTTGTTGTGGTGATGTTTTTGTAGGCGTTGGATCGGGTGGAGGAAGAGGTTAATGCGCTTGCGGAATGCTGTGACAAGTGAGTGATTGTATTTGTTTCAAGACTGAATAGGATGACTTGTAGTTTTATATGAATGCTTCTGAATTTTATATGAATTTGGAAGCTTTGATGAGTGATTATAAGGGTATGCGTTTGAAGATCGAACACGATAACCTGTAGGTGTTAAGTGATGTATGGATTTAATAGGAAATTGGAAGAATTTGATGAGTAATTAGTAATGTATAAGTGTATTCATTTAAAGATTAAACACAGTTATGTGCTTGTGAGTTCTATAGAGAAATGGAAGAATTTGATGAGTTGTTAGGAATGTGTTGTGCTCATTAAAGATCGAACACGATAACTTGTAGTTTTTAAGAGTTTATGAATTTATATGAAATTGGAAGAATTTCATGAGTAATTAGGAATGTTTAATTTTAGACACTGACATGTGGTAGAACGTTGAATGCTAATGTGAAGGAACATGTTTTTCACGATTCATTAGTGATGAAAATAATCAAACGTTAAGCTTAAGGGTTACACATAGCTCATGATGTAAATGTTGCAGGATTGCTAGATCAAGCACGGTAGCTTGTAGTTTTGAAGGACTTGTGAATTTTATATGAAGCTGGAAGAATTTGATGAGTGATTTGTAATATATAATTTTACACGCTTGTAGGTGGGATGATCTTTTAATAAAGTAAATGACTCTTATAGTGTTGGATGCTAATGTGCAATAACATGTTTTTCACGGTTTAGTAGTGTTTAAATGATCAGAAGTTAAGCTTAAGGCACAAATATAGCTCAACTTGTAAATGTTGCAGGATTGCTAAATCTTTGAGTAACTGTAATGCTACTACTGGTGATATTATCACTACCACAGAAAGGCTTAAACAGGAACTGGAAATCACTACACAGAGGCAAGAGATTGCGTCATGTTTCCTTCGGGATTATCAACTTTCCAATGAAGAGGTGATTTATTTTTGTGGCGAAAAGTTGTGATTCAACTTTGTTATTGAATCACAAAGGTGGTACAATGTGGTTGTACTTACTTTTCGTATTTTTTAGATAAACGCACTAAGGGAGGAAGAATTAAATGAAAACTTTTTCAAGGCATTGAGCCATGTACAAACGATCCATGCAAATTGCAAAGTCCTTCTCAGGACCCATCATCAGGTAAATTATCTTAACACGTATGTGTTATTTTTGCCATTTTTCCATATCATAGTTGTAATGTCTTAATAGTGTGGTTTGATCAAAAGAGTTTAGCTCTCAATGTACTCGAACCCAAGTTGACATGCGATGATGATTTTGTAGATATGCCAGTAAAAGTAGAAAATAGATTAAGGTCCTATGTTGCTTAATCTAAATCACAGTAATAGAGGCTAAGCAGTTAATGCGGTGGGAAATCGAATATCGGTCAAGGGCCGATATTTGAGATATAGGTTATCGCGGTGGGATATCGGTATTTTAATATCATGCAAAATTTAATATATACACACACACACACATATCTATACTATCTTATAATACATTTCACAAGGACCTCTTAAAATTTAAGTTTTACAAGTGTAATTGCTTAGAGTACAACACACAATGCACATATCAACTACTTTTGGAGGGCAAATATGTCTTTTACACAATACTTACAAATTTGTCCCTCAACTTTACTCAACTTTTGTTTATTTAAATAATAATTACACATTTTACCATTATTATAACTAATTATCCCTCACGATTTTTAAACGTCCATAACTTTTTCATACGTTAATATTTTCTTAATATTATTACACCGTATAAACAAGCGTTTTTTTCTCTTTAATTTGAGTATAGTATTGCTATAGTTTTTTTAATTTAAAAAAATGATATGTTAAGATAAATTAATAATCGAAACGAAAACAAACGAAAATGAACCGAAAGCTTCTAATATATTTCCCAAGGACCTCATATAATTTAAGTTTTACAAGTATAATTGATTAGAGTACAACACAAAATGCACATATTAACTATTTTTTAGAGTATTATGTCTTTGAGTTAAAGGCCAAATTCTTCCCTGATGTTTGGCCCAGTTTGCCACTTTAGTACAAAAAAAGTTTTTTTTTTTTTTTTTTTTTTTTTTTTTTTTTTTTTTTTTTTGCAATTCAACACCTGAGGTTTGGATTTTTTTGCTATTTTCGTCCTTTTTACCAACTCAGTTAAAATTTGTCCTTGAGGTTTGGTCCAGTTATCTTATTTGTGTTTGTAGAAAATTTTTGTGTAATAAGTTGTTGAATGAGAAGATATAAGATATATGTTGTGACATAGTTCTCACCTTGATTTCTTTAATGAAAAACACTATATTATAGTTCACAACTCTGTGTTTTTTGGATATATATGTAGGGTAGGGTTTCTGTAGGAATATTGGTTTGTGTGAGAAGTGTAGGAATGATTAAAAATTGATATGTATGCATATATATTTTTTTTTTGACGAATTCATGATGTTTTGGATTGTTTTGCTTAGAAAAACACCAAACATAACAATTAATAACCGAAAAACAATGTATTTTAAGCAGAGTGTTTTAAGTAATTACTAGGGTATTTTAAGCAGAGTGTTTTAAGTAATTACTAGGGTGTTTTATCTGTAATTTAAATTTAATGACTATAATACATTGGATTGTGTTTTAAATTTTTGTATATTGTTGTGTTAAGTGTTTTTCAAGCCAAAACAACCCAATACATCATTCCAAAAATAAAAAAAAAACATGATGCCTACATGTCAATTATTAAGCATTCCTACACTTCTCACACAAAACAATATTCCTACAGGATCCTCTACCTATATATACATATATACATATATATATATATGGAAGGAAAATATCTTGAAAATGTATAATTAGATAGTTGAAATCTATATACATTATGTATAATTTGATTGGTTAATTCGGTTATGCCACTGGAAGAACTTCTTTGAGGCCTCGAGCACCTCCCCCCGTTTTGTTCGTGTGTTTTAAATTTTTGTATATTGTTGTATTAAGTGTTTTTCAAGCCAAAACAACCCAATACATCATTCCAAAAAAAAAAAAACATGATGCCTACATGTCAATTCTTAATCATTCCTACACTTCTCACACAAAACAATATTCCTACAGGATCCTCTACCTACATATACAGATATACATATATATATATGGAAGGAAAATATCTTGAAAATGTATAATTAGATAGTTGAAATCTGTATACATTATGTATAATTTGATTGGTTAATTCGGTTATGCCACTGGAAGAACTTCTTTGAGGCCACGAGCACCTCCCCCCGTTTTGTTCGTAGTGTATTTTATTACCTAAAAATTCCGAATATTTTTTATATATTGAGTATCCCCCCCCCCCCCTCCCCCGATTTTACCGATGTAGTCAAGCCTCGCTAAATGTTGTTACCCGCTGCAACGCGCGGGCACCCCACTAGTATATTTATACATACACACATATATCCTAAAACATAATCATATATAATGCTAAATTACTAACAGTAATATCAAAAATCAAGACTCCAGTTCGCAGCCTAGAAGTGTTCGATTGTTTGGCTTAGGGTTCTGGAGGTGTTTTTGGGCAGTTGGACTCTTAATGTTTATGAGCTTATTCTAAAAAATGATTTTTATTGGCTTTTAGTTAAATTGGCCTAAAAAAACAAAATCTGGAAATACGACGCTATGACCGATATTTGAGAATCAAAATATCGGAGGGATATCGGTAAATATCACCGATAATATCGGTACCGATATTTGCCACTGATATTTGACAAATCGGCCAAGGTCCGATAACCGATATCCCGCCGATATTTGACAAATTGACCTCTTAGAATAGAGGTAACACATTCATTAAGTTTGCATGTATTGAAATGAATTTGTATCTGGTTATAAGATGCTGTAGAAAGGTGATCATACTTAAACTGTGGAGAGTGGGGACGGGTAGGCAGAAATAATTGTATCAATTTGTCTAGACTCATTATCTGGCCACGATCCTTGAGACTGGGTTTTTTTCCCTCGTGTAGGCGAAGATACGTCTTTGATTGGAACTGATTTTTTTATCACTCATCTGTTTTGATAGTTTGATAGCTCTATGTTACACTCATCTGTTTTCCTATTCAAGTAACATAAAAGAAAATATAACACAGATGGATTGCAAGTAGAAATCTTCGAGTCTCATGAAGGTTGCTACTACTTTTATTATTATTATTATTATTATTATTATTATTATTATTATTATTATTATTATTATTATTATTATTTTTATTATTATTATTATGTCCTTTCTTTTTGCTTTTTAACATTGAAGTTCTAAGAGCACACCGACAATGCAAAGGGCTGCATCATTGTAAATTATTTTTGATGCCAAAAATTACTTTTGAATGGGCATCTGGAGTTGTGGACCCTTTTCTTTTGAAGTGATTTGGTATGAATTAAGGCTGAACTGAACTTGCTGTAAAGGTTTTTTCTAAAAGAGTAGCATTGCTTCATTGATTAGACCTATCAAGTTGCATGAGTCAGTTGAGATTATGAGATTTTGGACGCATGAATTCTTGATGGTTTCCGTACTATTTCAAAGTTATTTTTGTTCTGAGTTTTCGATGATCACAGCGTGCAGGTTTAGAGCTCATGGATATGATGGCCGTCTATCAAGAAGGTGCCTATGAACGCCTGTGCAGGTGAAGAATCGATGAATTTCAAAACTTGTAGTGTACTGTTTTTGGTTTTAGTGCTTACTTCACTGCATATGCAAATCATCAATAGAACACCACTAGTGAGGGCCTTCACTACCAATCTGACTTGTTTGAACCTGAACCCTTTGTGTCCTGTCACACTACCCGCCCAAGTGGCTGACCTGGTATTTAGCCATGTTTACTTGCTTTACTGTGCCTCCTTTTTTGATATCGTGCCTGTTTTGTCTTTCACCAGGTGGGTTCAGACAGAGTGCAGGAGATTGGGTGACACTGATAACCCGGAAGTTAGTGATCTATTGAAAATGGCAGTTCGATGTCTCAGAGAAAGACCAGTTCTTTTCAAGTATTGTGCTGAAGAGGTAAGTATTAGTGAATAATCATCTTTAGCTATGTGATTTTGAATAAGCATAATCATATATAGAGCTATAAAAACATACTTTATCACATGGTGTTGGGATGTGCTCGGGGCAGAGCTCGAAAGAACCTAAGTGAGGAAAACTCAAATCGACCTGTTGTTTTTTATTTTTTATTTTAATGTTTTGAACTGTTAGCTATAAATATAACCCAAGTTAACCATTCATATGTAAATTATTGAAATAGACAATCTCTGAAAATTATTATTGTTGACACCAAAGTCATCATTTTCTTTTATTTATTCAAGACATGAAATGGTTATAGAGTTCAGTTTAAAACAATAAAACATAAGTTAGATTTATGCCTAGATTTTTTGTTCGCCCAAAATTAAGGTTAGATTTCTTCAAATATACTGAGGTTAGTTAGACTACAAGCAACTATAGTTTGTATAAAAATAACATTAAACTGAAGGAAAATTATTATTCAAAGAGTTTTATTAATTAAAAAGGTGTTGACAAGTATTGAATTGGTGGCCTCAAATACATCACTCAAAGCCTCTGCAATTAACTATGAACATCGTGGTGATAAATTTGTCAAAGTAATAATTACAAGAATACATACACATACATGGGTGTTTCTTTTCTTTCTTTCTTTCTTTTTCTTTTCTTTCTTTCTTTTTTTTTTTTGAGGGGAGGGAGGCGCCTGCACTGTCCCCGCTACCAATGGATTTGCTTATGATGTTTGAAGCTGTAAACTAGTATTAATAAGAATATAAGATAAATCAGTTGTTTCAGCGTTTGGCAAATTTTGATTCCCAAGAAGTTAGTAATTAAAATGGCCGGAAATGGACTTGTAAAGGTATACAAACCTAAAATGTGATGAATTTATAGAAAAGTATTTTTATTATAACCCATCTACTTTCGGTAAGTATTTTGTCGTAATGCTATAATGGTATTTTTATCAGGGGTTAACAACCTGACTGCACCAAAATGTATCGAACTTGGCAGTTGGCACAAAAAAGTTCCTAAATACATACAATGACGGATTTTTCCAAGTTCATTACATTAAAAAGAGAGATATTAGTTCACTACACACAATTGCAATCAAGGTTTAAAAGTACGGAATCATGCCTCGAGGCGTTTTCCCTTCACCTCACGAGGCATACGCCTCAAGGCGAACCGAGGCGGAATTAAAAAATAAATATAAATATTATATATCTTATAAAAATGAAATACTAACTAATTTCATCCTCAGACTCATCAAAATCACACACAAAAAAGACATGGAACGCTTGAAATTGACACAAAAAGACCAAAACATAAAAAATAAACATCAAAAACCCTTGAGGCGCACCTGAGGCCCAATTTTTGTTACTGCCTCAGCTCTATGAGGCGCACGTACAAAATAATACCCTGAGGCGCAGCCTCAGATTCGTTTTCTTACAGAATCGCCTTGAGGCACGCCTCGAGGTGTACGCCTCACCCGTTTTTTTAAACCATGATTGCAATTTGTGTCGAGTGGGACACATTTTGTAGCAGTTAACCCTATCATCACCAACCAGTATCTAGGGAAAGGGGGTAAATAATTGAAATTATTATTTGTTAAATAATCAGTTTAGTGACGAGACTGGTATAGTGGTATCTAAAATTGATTATTTAGCACCTAAATAATCAGATAATAAGATCAGAATAGTACTAACAATTACTTCATTATTATTACATTTTCAAGTCACAATAATCAGTTTTATAATGCACATCTAAACAACCTTAATTCTTTTGACCTACTTAAAGTTCTATTAATCAATCAGTTAATAATTGATAGGTTGCAAACATGAGGCACAATGCGCTGTTTAGAAGATTTATAAGTGCTCTTACACGTGGAGGACCTGGTGGAATGCCAAGGCCAATTGAAGTACACGCCCACGATCCCTTACGCTATGTAGGTGACATGCTTGGTTGGCTGCATCAGGTATGTAAAGTACAAATAGTTTTTTATTTCACTCTTTTTTCATTATGTTTTTTAAAATATTTTATTTTATTTTTCTAAATGCAGGCTCTTGCATCTGAAAGAGAACTTGTATTTGTGTTACTTGACCCTGATGCAGTGGTCAATACTGGACCAACTGCCCGGCGATTCTCCACAAGCTCAGAGAGTAATGGAGAAAAATCAGAAGCTGATTTGACATTTGTATTAGATAGGATCTTTGAGGGTGTTTGCAGGCCTTTTAAAGTCAGAGTTGAACAAGTGTTACAGTCTCAACCAAATCTCATAATCTCATATAAGCTTAGCAACACCCTCGAGTTCTACAGCTACACTGTGAGTTCAATTATTACGACTAGTGGAGCATAGTTGTTAATAGTGAGCATAGCGCCCGCAATAGCGAATAGCGTAGCGAAGCGGCAATATGTTGCTATATGATGGTTAGCGACTAAATAGCAGATTTAGGTTTTTTTTTTTTTTTTTTTTTTTTTTTTTTTTTTTTTTTTAATAAATATAGAAGTGATTGAAAAAATAACGTATCAAGGGTTTTTTGTTTCAGGGTTGAAAAACCAAACACATTTTCTTCCATATTTACCGGATTTTTGAGAAAGTATACATGTAAAATATTTCTAAAATTTTTGTCTAGTGTATCACTAAACATGAAATAGCGCCCGCTATTTCATCGCTATCGCTACGTAGCGTATGGTAGCATGTAACTAATGTCCGCTATTTGCTATTGACAACTATGTAGTGGTGACAAAAGGGTAATTATATGAAGTATGAACATGTTCTGGGCTTTTATAGGTCAAATGTCACTAAATACTAAGCAAATTTCACAACTGTTTCCTCAAGGTTTGTCAATCCCTTTTTAAGAGGTTTATCTTCTCAGTTTTTCATTTTACTATAATTTTACAAACATACCATTTACATATGCTAATGTGGCATAATTATTGTATAGCCAATTCTGTAAAATTGATGATGTGCCATAAATGTTTAATATATACTGAGTTGACCTGCTACATAAGCATCTTTACACAAGTGGTAGTTCATTTTTTTAGTAAGTCACAACAGTGAAACAGTATTGAAACTTGAGTGATTAAACCTTTTAAAAACATGTGGCATAATCATTGTGTAGCCAATTGTGTAAAACTGATGACGTGGCATAAATGTTCAATCTATACTGGGTTGGCCTGCCACATAAGCTATTTACACAAGTTGCAGTTCATTTTTTTTATAAGTCACGACAGTGAAACAATATTGAAACTTGAGCGATTAAACATTTAAACCTCTTAAAATTTTTGAGTGATCTAGGTGGAAAAACTGTGAAGCTTGGTTATACTATTTACTGACATTTTCCCTTCTTTTACAAATAGTTAGCGTGTCAAACAAAATTATAAAAGAAGTGTTATTTAATAATAACAGTAATCTTATTGCTTTTAAATTTTAGTGATTCAGGAATTTTTATGACATAAAAATTAAATATTAATTTGGGGTTATTTTCCTACAAAGCTAATGTATGTGTATTGGTTTAACATTCATAAGTAAAAGAGTTAAAAACTTAAGATTGTCACCTCACTGTTAGGCTTCCGATTTCTAAATTGTTTGCATCTAAATAAATGTTTGAAAAATGTGATAATAGGTATCAGATCTGCTAGGGAGAGAAACAGCTCTTTGCAACACACTTTGGGGTCTCAAGGATGCTGCTCAGAAAACATTCTTCGACATTTTAAAAGTCAGAGGGGAGAAGCTTTTGAGATATCCCCCACTGGTTGCTGTTGATCTTGCCCCACCACCAGCACTGAGTGAAGGAGTCTCTTTGTTGCTTGAACTAATCCAGATTCACGACACCATGATGGTTCCTGCGTCAGGGATAAAACCAGCTTTCGATCCCGTTATATCTGCTTTGCTCGATCCTATAATACAGGTAATTAACATATCATATTACTTTTTCACTAACTGCACTTGAATTTATGGACTTCTTTTCTTTTCTCAAATTATTTCTCTTATCACGGTTTAATTTTTCAAACCAAATGTTAATTAAAGGGTCCAAGTGAGGGGTGTAAACAAGGCGAGATAAGCCGACCACAAGCTTGCCCACGCTCGAGCTCAACTTGTTTTGACTTTTGAGCTCCATGTCTAAAGATTGAACTCGGCTTGTATATAATATATCATTATTTGTATTATGTAATCACTTTCAATTATATACAAGTATGATTATTTTTATTATCTTTATTATAATAATATTAACAGAGATAATAATATTAACAGATAATAACGTAATAATATATTTTTTAATTATTTTTATCATGATTGTAAATATAATAAATAGTATTTATTATGTAATTGCATATTTGTAACATATTATTAAAATAATAGGATCGTTTAGGCTCACGGCCGTTAGGACTTATGCGTAGGCTAGGCCAATAATGCACTTTTGATTGATGACCTTTTTCTGTTTCTAAATATGGTTTCATTTTGGTCAATTTACAAAATTACAAATCTAGATCTGCGAACTAGCAATGGAAGCACACAAGTCAAAAGGATCTATCGAGTCATCTAGAAGAAATAGAACAAAGTCTGATGCTGGCCAATCACGAAGATCATCATCCGTTGATGCTATTTTGGCAAGCAGCAGTCAAGTATTTCCATCTAAGGTTCCTTTTCTCTCAGTCTTTCATATTTACTTGGTTATCTTCTATGGGCCAATTTCATATACAGCTGTGAGAACTTACATAATATCATATATATTTGTTCAAAATACTTAAGATGACCATTATACCCTCTTTTTTCTCTTTACACTCCCAACTCTTATATCTGAATGCAAGTTTTTAAGGGAAGGGTATAAATGTCATATGTTTGATTATTTGAACATGGGTGTATATCAATCATATTATGAGTATTTGTTGAGTACATGAGATATATAAAATTATGCCTTATTTTAAGATTATTCCTTTCTAAATTTGTATCTGGTTGGATCAATATTGGTAAGCAGAACAACGAAACCGCATCAAAGATTTTCATCATCAATTGCTTATGTGCGATACAACAACCATTACTAAGACACGACGTGGCTTCTGAATACGTGAAGAAACTTGGAACAATGATCGATAATCACATGTCGAGCCTGGTGGAGAAAGAAGTAGAGGCCATTTTAAAAAGATGCGGTTTGTCAAACAAAATGTCTCTTTTCAAAAGCGACTCACCACCATTAGCTGACACGTCCCCTGAATCTCTTTCGGAGTCTCTCAAAGCTTTCTTCGGGCTCATTCTGGGAAGTGAAAGCTCACTCCCTGAATTTGAACAGATGAATCTTCCAGGTCTTCGGTCTGAAGCTTGTGTCAAGGTGGCTACATCTTTGGCAGAAGCTTACGATGTAATTTACAAGGCTATAATGGATCCGAGCAACGGTTATGCTGATCCAAAGTCGTTAGCCCGACATCCCCCGGATCAGATACGGACCATTTTGGGAATCTAATATATAAGATTGCAATCCGTCTGGTCTGGTGCGAGAATAATATCATCTATTGCTTTCTTTGGTTGTTGACGTTACTATGAACAATATTTTTTTCATTTTGATACATATAGATAGGTATGTTTTATTTTAACCGGTGTAGATGTGTTACGCCAAAAGAGTTAACTACAGATTGTTTTGAAATGTATGTAAGCCAAGCCTATTAAATCTTTTCTTTTCGATATCACATATCAAACCTTTGTTCAAGATTAACAGTGTAAACCAAGTACCTTAAATAAGCTTCAATGGTCAAATATAACTTTAACCAGCGCTTTAAGCATGCTCTTGAGGTTAGACATCGTTTTTTTTTCTTTTCAACCTTAAAATAAATGTAAGCATTGTTAAACCACACATCGAAACAGAAATAGAAAGCGAACGGGCATTGGATAAGTTAGTGTAGCTTGAGTGTTGATGCTATTGGATTTTATGAATGGAGTGATGGATTATAGATTTATTATTGTTTAGTATAGAGTTTTTTGAATGACCTAATTTGGATTAATGTGGTAATGTTTCATGAATTTGGGTTAGGTTTCTGAGAGTGATATTATTTTTACACGTGATACATCAAACTTGGTTATGAAATGTGCGCATCAGGATCACATTACGTGATGCGGTGATGAGATCCCATCCCATCACAACAGTTTGATGCGTTGTGATTCCAATTGCAATTCCCATGATACAGCTGATGCGTCACCTTATGTAGTTGACCGGTATTTGAAAAAAATTAGACTGTAGGTTGCAATCTGGAAGCAAAAGATAGAGGTCCCTCCCACCCTTCCCAGACCTTACCAATAGCTTTGCTATTTGTGGGACTTACTGAGTATGGTTGTTTTTGTTGTAGACTGACTATAGGTTGTAATGGTTTTTCGACTCTTATTGAGCAAATATGACGACTATTGATTAAGCAATGAGCTTTGAGTATTTGAACAACCATTAATTAAACAGATATGACTGGACTGGACAATGGACACTATGCATGTATCTTTTATTTTATTGTTTACAAGTTAAATTAAATATTATGTATAAATATTTTTGTAATAATTTTTTTTAATGACAAACACCTCGCATAGTGATGCGCACGTCTCATGTATCGTGTATCGGATGGGCTTTTTGAAACCAAGACATCAAAGATGTCCATAGATATAATTTAGTTACCAAAAGTAATACATTTAGACATGTAATTATCTTTGTATTTGCAGTTATCCGAGTGGATGGTTTCACATGAGGAGTTTGAATTATCTGATTCAGACTATGCAATCCGTATTGATTTATTGACGAAAGTTTTTGGTATACACTCATATGCTGCATCAAAACTAACTTCAAAAGCAGAGGGCCTTTATGAAAGAGTCTAATCTCCGGTTGGTTGACTGCGATAACATACAATGAGTTGATGACATTATACATGTCAGTTGGGGAGGTGGAAAAGGTCTCTGCTGTAGTTACAGAACTCAAAAGCCAGAACTTTTAACCTTTGGATAAGTTCGTGTGCTTCATCTTTAAAGATTGATGAAGTCAGAAACATTCTTGATGAAATGAGTACTCATGAGAACGGACAGAGTGAGAGTTGGGAAAGATATGTGAAAATCTATATTACATCGGGTCAACTTATGATTTTCTTATTATTATTCTGCATTCTGCTTTGGGAAACAAGGGTACCCTTGATCAAATATGGAAGTCCTTAAGAATGACGAAGCAAAAAATGATTAGTAGAAATTATGCCTGCATATTATCTGATGCTTGGTCATTTGAGTGGGGTAGAAGAAGTAATTAATCAATGGAGTACATCTGCAACGACCGATTTTGATGTCTCTGTATGTGATCGGCTTGTTATAGCATTTCAACAAGTTGGGTTGATTGAAAAGGCGTGTGTTGTTATCTGAAAAGAAGTGTGACCAGCAATGAATTTGAGCAGAATAAGCTTTTATAAGGCATTTGTTTATTTCTGTTTTTGTATACTTTCTTTGATGCCAAAGGGAATTGTTGTAAGTCTTAGTTAATGCATCTTACTTGTTTAATTCGCATGTCACCATGGAGCTGTTGATGATCTATTCTAAAGAGTTATTTGATGGATTTTGGGTTCAATATGAAACTGACCCGAACCTGTTTAGACTAAACCCAAACCTGCGAATTTCGTTAGGGCCGAGTTGTGTCAGAAAGTCACACCCCTTTCCCTTTGTGATTGATTTAATTTCTCTACGTTCCGATATAAATTTCATTGTAAATGAGGGTGCATTCGAAATAAAGTCTTTTTTTTTTTTTTGGTATTTTAAGCTAAATTAAATGCCGATGCCATAGGCGTATCATGACAAACTAAACTAATATTGGTATACAGTTAAAAATACATACGCTTTTAGCCCATTTATTTTGTATATAGTTTGATTTTTCTCCAATAAGTCACGTTCATTTTTTTTACAAAGTTGAATAAGTGACTATGTTTAATATTTTTTCTCTCTCACCATTCCGGTGTTAACTTTGTTTAAAAAAGACGTCTATTCATAATAGTACCGTGACAAACCGGACTGATGCTGACATCAGTCATCAGTACTAGTATAGTTATTATCCAAACCGACAACGATATTCGTTTTTATGATTTAAAATGTAAAATATAATACTTTTTTTAACATATCATAACTATAAACCAAATGTTGGTACCGAGTTTATGTCGTTTTATACGGGAAAGTTCACCTAGTAGTAGTAGTAATAACAGCAGCAGCAGTAGCAACAACAACAACAACAACAATTAAAAACTTATAATGGTTTAACTTATTTGTTTCATTTCTATACAACACTGTATATACAAATAAGAGACAACAATGAGGGAGATAATTGCTTCTCTAAACATGAATAGACTTTGACTTAATAATTATACTTTGACTCAATAATTACACATAATTTCTTTGACTCCCCTTGACTCAATAATTATACATAATTCTTTGACTCAATACTTTGACTCCAAGAATTATATTGTTTCCTTATAAATAATAACTAGGTTTGAGACCCGTGGGGACCCACGGTGCAAACCATAGTAAATAAAAAAATTATATTAAACTAAGAGTTGTATTGTTCAAGTTTAGTGGCTACAAACGTAAAGTGTTAAGAATAACGGTTAGCCTGAAATTTTTTTCTTATATAAACGTCATGTTTCAATGTTGCGTTGATATGAAATGGGTATTAAAATTAAAACTAATATATAACTATGGTTTTCATGTCAAAGTGGATATTTTTTGTAAGTTATAAGTAACGTTAATAATGAAAACCGATTACCTATTATGATCAGTACTCAACCAATGTATAAAGTCTAACAAAAAATAACAAAAGGTATGAATACATTGTGTTTTTTGTAAATTACTTTTTATCATATTTTTATTTTTAATGTAATTGTAATTAGGACATAACTTGTTTTATTGGCCAATGGCAACGCACTGTTCAAAGCACACAAAAAAAGTTTAAAATAATACTTTATTATTGAAGTTGTATATACATAACGTCAATAAAGATAATTAAAAAATTGCATAAAAATTACTCACATTATTCATAAATCCTGAAAGACTTCTTTGTACACAACGTTTGATGTTTTGTTCGTCAATTCACCATTTTCATCTACTATAACAATCTTAAGTCCATCTCGACTTCTAACCCTTGAAAGCGCAACATACAACTGCCCGTGTGAAAAAACTGGATCCTTCAAATACAACCCAACTCTGGATAAGGACTGTCCTTGACTTTTGTTTATTGTCATTGCGAAAGAAACAGCAAGTGGAAATTGCCTTCTGTTAAATTTAAAAGGAATTTTCTTATCTGAGGGGGATAAAGTAATTCTTGGAATAAAAGTTCGCATTCCAATGTTACTTCCTGATATGATTTTCGCTTCAATGACACGTTTTCTCATTTTAACAACTTGTAACCTTGTCCCATTGCACAAACCGCTTTTCTGATCAATGTTTCTGAGTAACATTACGGGAACGCCAACTTTCAAAACCAAACGATGGTTTGGTATTCCAGAAAACTTAAGACCATTAAGGACATCAGGAGAAACTAATCTTTCATCAACCTGTTTGTTCACATCTTCAAACTGGCAAACACTATCCGAACTTAGATACTCAACTTCGTCACCCGGAAACATTGAAAGTAATATATCATTAATTTCATGAACAACTTCATTCTTCGGTGCCAATATAGCTCGATCTTGAAAATAAGTCGGAATGTGGATGTTATCCAAAAGTGAAGGATAAACAAAGGCTATCAAATCAGAAACAGGATCCGAAGATTGAGAAATAAGTAAGTCATCAGGTATCAAAATAACATCTTGATCATCACTTATTGTATCAACCTTTCCTTCTCCTATGTCCAGAAGACAAGATGCAAACTTTTTAGTTTCCTCAATATCAGAACTGCAGCTTCCAGAAAGCAACCTCATATTTTTTGTTAACTCTAAAACAGTGCATTTGTGCCAAATGTATGACGAACTTAAAGAGGCATTAACAATGTCATGCCTAGTTCCATTTGGTACAACTGGTAGAATTTGCCTAAAGTCACCCCCAAACACAACAACCTTTCCACCAAATAACAAATCAGACGACTCATCAGCATGTACACCAAATACATCTTTTAAACTTCGATCTAGTGCTTCAAAAGCATGTTTATGAGTCATGGGTGCTTCATCCCATATAATCAAGTCAGTTTGTTTAACCAGCTGTGCAACATCACTATTAGGTGGTATGAAGCACATAGAATCTTCAGTTAGGTTTATAGGAATACGAAACCTGGAATGTGCTGTCCTACCACCGGCCAATAGCAAAGAAGCGATACCAGTCGAAGCAACATTCAAAACAATCTTTCTTTTACATCTTATGGATGAAGATAAAGTCTTCCATAGGAATGTTTTACCCGTACCACCGTAACCATAAACAAAAAAAAACCCCTCCTTTTTTTTCCTCAACAGATTTAATTACACAATTATAAATATTTTTTTGTTCATCTGTTAAAGAAGAGAACTGAGAATCAAATTCTTCAACCAAACTGTTTGAGTCATAGCCCAACTCCTCACAAATAAGACGATTGTCTAATAATGATAGAAACTCATTCTCAGGATATGGCATACCTACGAAATGTCGTAGACTGCAACTATTACGCAATAAGAACTTCTCAATATCTAGCAAAGCTAAATTCTTAAGTTCGTCGTCTGAAAGGATCAAATCTGGGAAAAAAATGTCTTAGAATGGAATATATAGAATAAAATTAACAAATAAAATTAATAATTGAATATGTGGAACTATTAAAATTAGTATAATTTACATTCCTAATAATTATGAATCATTACAATTTAGTATATGCCCAAAAAATTCTAGAAAATCTATTTTAAAGTAATAATATATTAAAAAAAGTTAAATACCTGGACAGTTTGAATCTATTCTTCTCTTGTGTAAAATGTCATCAGACAAATAATTCCATGTTTCCTCCCACACAATGTCAGGTCTTGACAAACTGTTGGATGCTAAAAGAGTTGCAAATAAGTTTATGAGATAAGGGCCAGAACCTGCAAAAGCCGCTTCCTTTATTGCTTCAACATATTCTGTATCATCATCCAGGAGTCCCATTGCGTAGCATGCATCCCTAAAAGATGATTGTACTTTCCCATCAACTTTAAGAATATCTTGAAACGATGTTGGTCCTTTAACCTTATTCAAAAGCATTCTCAAAAAATAAGCTTCGCCAACAGAAGCAGGAACTGAATGAATTCGACCAATTGACTTTATTCTTTGCCTAACCTCCCATTTTCGTTCTTGTGCTTTCCAAACATATTGTGAAGGGAATTGGATGTAAGTTAGTTGCCTTGCATTGGCATCAATTTTGTTGCGTTCCATCCAATCCAAAAACATAGAGGAAGCACAAGAGGGTTTATTGAGAACGTCGTCAATGTCTTGCGTAGGATCGAAAACAATTCTTTGTTCACCAGGTAGATGAAAAGGTAGTCTCATTACAGGAGGTGACCTGTAATGAATATCATATGAGAATATTCTCCATGAAGCCTCACACGCAGAAATATAACGACAATCATAAAATCCTTTGACTTCATCAACAACTTTGTCTTCACCGGGTACTTTCTTGCTTTCGACAAAATTAAGAGTAACTCTATCTGGACCCTTGTTAATGTATTTAAATAAATACTTAATGGATCCAGCTTGGTTACACCATTCAACGTTGATATGAGCCTGGAATCTTTTAAGAAGTGTCTTGTTATATGGAACAACATATCTGTTATCTAATTGCTCACCAGACTTTTCTACAAACGAACCATTATCTCTGCGTCTATACAATGCATAACCTTCAGTATCAATAGAAGTCTCATTCTGGAAATTTTTTGGGAAGTTTTTTGAACATTTGTCATTGACCATACACGGACAACTCATGTTCAAAAGACCACAAGGACCGTGAATCATAAATTCATGTACAAGTTCATACAATCCTTGTATCACAACAATATATTTCGGTAACAAAATTGAAACGATCTACAACATTTATGTTACAATTTTTTAGTTTTAATTAGATATGAATCATACAAAAAATAAAACTGAATATTATGTTTGATGAGTACATCCACCAATCTAGTTGTATCTATACATACTCAACATAATATTCAAATGGATGAAAACATACTTATCAATCAAGCAAACGCATTTATTAAATATTATGATCGTTATGAAACTTAATAAAAATAGGAAACAATATCATGGTATAAAGAGAAAATAACAAAGTAGAAATTGTTCAAAATTATTAAAAAAAACATAAAGCAATGAAACTGGTTGACCATAAGCATAGCAAACAAATCCTCTTCATTTTAGGTTTAGGAAGACGGGAGGCTCAACGGAATTTTAAGTTACTCCATACTACCACCACTTCCAATCTTAGTTGAAGGAATTGGTGTGCTTTCATTATCAGAGATCGCGTCAATCAGTTTACGCTTAACCATTTGATACTTGGAACTGATAGAACATTGTTCTCCTTCAGCATAAACTTTCTTATCAACAATGGAAATTGGCGTATCATTATCGCCTGTGTCAGATTCCTAAACAAAAAATAGTTACAAACATATGTATCAGAATCATCAGTGATTGTGTATGAAAGAAAAAATGAGTAAAATGTATTACTATGAAATTAAGTGTTTGTGCAAATGGTACCTTGGAAACAGAAATAACATTAGACGGCATTGCCAGGAGAGACGTGTGAAGTGATTCTGATTCAGCAGGCTGTTAAAAAAAATATATGCAAAAACTTAGAAATGTAATAAAGTCTTACGTAAATAAAATTTGCAAAGTTATGTGAAATAGAATTCTAATATGTACCTGACCTACATACAACTTTTTCTTAAGATGCGAGATAATTGTTGGATCATCAGTTATCTTAGTTACACCATAAACATCATATTTGTTGTTTAAATTGAACCCAGAGACAAAGATCTTAAAAGCAAACTCTCTGTCTAACAAAGTCTTAATCTCTTCAGGATATTCAACTGTATCACCCACCTATATAAAAGGAATAACCAAATACATAATTATTACAAAACTATAATTAAGGAATTATTAAAAATAATTTTATATTTAACAGTTAGTTAAAAAATATGGAATACCGTATTCAACTCAAGCAATTCAGAAGCAGTTTTACTAATAAGTTGTGCAACGTCACGATGAAACAACGTAAGCGATACAGCACCATTAACGTCTTGCACACGAACCTGAATTTTAAACCTAGAAAAAAATTTGAAAAAAAAAAAACAACAAAAATTTATACCTAAGTTGGGTTGAAATCAAAGTATATTTGTGAAAATTAAAATTGATGTTACAAATATATCCGACCTTGGTGTAGGCTCAACTTTTTTGGCACTACAACTAACATTCAAACACTCGTAAACCTTTTCTTCCTCAAAATCTGAACTTCCTTCACCAACCTGCTTGATTATATAATCAATACTACATTTTCTGGTGCATTTGGGGCATCCCATGTAGTACCAGCCAATTTCGGTAAATAGGTCTTTAATAGTACCCAATAATACCAGAGCCTGCACCTGTATGAATATTATAGTTTGTTACCGAAATAAGATAGTATATGGTATACAATGGATATTAACATTAAATAAAAATTAAATTTTTAACCTCATTACAATTTTTTAAATTTAATTATAAATATCGTATTTAAGTATCAACATTATACTTACCTCTTGAATCTCACAAATGTCGCCAATGTTACTAAAAGGAGTGTTATGGACAAATTCATCTTCATCAGAGCAAAACATAGAAGTTCCATATGGTTGATGAGAAGAGGAAGGATTATCAGCGATTTTCTTACCCAACCTGATAAAAATAATTATATACATACACATTACATATTTATTAATACTTTTTATAAAAGTTTTGTAATTCGTATTGAAAAACGTAACAGTACATACCCTTTTTTGTACAGGTTTATATCTTCAATATCTTCATTGATGAACAGTCGACTAACTCGATCTCCAAAAGAGTTAGAAACATACGGTTTTCCTATATAAAAAAAACATTACGAAGAAAAATTTGAAATATTTAATAATAAGAAAATTTAGAAGTTAGAACTTAATTTATAATGCAAAATATAATGTAGCTATAAATATAAATATAACTATATATATTTATTAACTTTATACAACCATTATAAAACTTCAAACGGCCAAACTGCATTATTATTATAAATTCTTTCTCTGTTTGATGAGTTGCAACATATTTAGAAATCTCCATGGCATAACTATCCCACAACGTTAAATAGATGCGCAAGCCCCTTCAAAAAAGTACAAATTATTTTAGTAAAAAATAAATAAACAATTTATAAAGCTACGTAATTTTTTTATATATATAAAATGCAAAAAAAATAAATAAAAAAATAAAAAAAAATACATACTCGATATCTTGAATTTCCATTGTTAACCTCTTTTTATCAGCGACAACCTTTTTATCTTTATCATCATTGCTGAAGAACTTGTTAACATGTCCTATAACATCTAAGATCAAGTATAAAATAAAAATTAATGAAACATAACTTATAAAACTATTATTATGGTTTGGTTGTGATGAAAAAAATACTATTAGAACGAAATATACCTATTGTAACATATTCATCAACCTCCCTATCCAGAATTCTTTGAAAGGGCACAAAAGAGAAACCAAAATCTGGACCTTGGAAACCATCATATTCGGAAACTTGAGTATTCATATTCAAGCAGAGTTTGTTTGGGTTTGGAGCATACTTGTATTTAGAGGAATTGACCCCAACTCCTGGATTTCTTATAATAAGAGAAGAATTTTCAGTCAGAAACCTCTCAAATCTAAAAAACAACCGCTTAAATACATTCGCTTGAATCCTGTCACCCTGTTCATTATAAAAAAATAATCACGAAAACACTAAGTTATATGTATCTACGTAAATGATGTATTTTATCGTACGAAAAATAAGATAATTGATATACATTATAATTGAAAACATCACAATTAAAAAAAAATTAATGAAATTTAAAAATAATAGGATATAAAAAAAACGTGTTGTTGAGTTTTACATTTTCATCACATAGGATCATTTCAATTGAGTACACATCATTAGGATTGCGACGATCGGGTAGACGCCAAACCCGAATAATCTTTAGCTTTAACGCCACACCGTTTCGGTTTACATGAATTTGGTTAACCATTGTAAACTCATTTGCATCTACAGCAGCCATTGATCTTGTTAACTGGAAAAAAATGATGTAAAAACCAAAAGATGACTTTAATAACACAACAAATCAAAATCAAAATAAATAATGTTTAAGTATTTAAATATGCGAAACAGAAATTAACCTAATAATATATCTTTGCGATTACTCAAAGTGGCTCCAACGTGTCTTATTACAATCGTATGTGAATTGGTTTGACTTGTTTATATAGTTATTGAGTTTACCGAATAATAAGAAATGGATGAAATGGTGGGCGATTAATTAGCATTTGAATTAGCATTGTTTTAAAGGTTATAACATTATGTATTGTTTCAATTTAGTCAAGGTCAATCATTTCTTGATTAAATGGCGTATGTCAAGAATTATATAGGTATTGATGTAGGAATTCAATCAATTCAATAATAACAAATGGATGAAAGAGTGGAGGGAAATTAGCATCCGAATTACGATTGTTATTATTGTTATAATTTATGTATTGATTGAATTTAGTCAAAGTCAAGCATTCAAAGCAAAACGGACGTATGTTAAGCATTATAGTTAGTTGTAATTTGTTTTGATCTATTCAATGTTATTTAACTAATGTTCTTTATATGTTATGTCAAGCATTATATAGGAATTCAATCAATTGAATAATAAAAAACGGATGAAAGAGTGGAGGGTAATTAGCATTCGAATTACGATTGTTATTATTGTTATAACTTTATGTATTGATTGAATTTAGTCAAAGTCAAGCATTCGTGTCAAGCATTATACTTGGTTGTAATTGTAATATGTTTTCATCTATTCAATGTAGAGTAACTAATGTTCTTTATATGTTATGTCAAGCATTATATAGGTATTCAAACAATTCAATAATAAGAAATGGATGAAAGAGTGGAGGGTAATTAGCATCCGAATTAGCATTGTTTTTATTGTTATAAATTAATGTATTGATTAAATTTAGTCAAAGTCAAGCATTGAAACCATTAATGCCGAATTTCAAGGATTATACCTAGTTGTGATTTTTTTTTTGATCTATTCAATGTTATTAAACTAAATGTTCTTTACATGTTATGTAAAGCATTATATAGGTATTCAATCAATTCAATAATAAGAAATGGATTAAAGAGTGGAGGGTAATTAGCATCCGAATTAGAATTGTTATTATTGTTATAAATTAATGTATTAATTGAATTTAGTCAAAATCAAGATGTGAAACCATTAATGCCGCATGTCAAGGATTATACCTAGTTGTTCGATTTTTTTTTATCTATTCAATGTTATTTAACTAAATGTTCTTTATATGTTATTATATGCTTTAGTAACATGCTTGAAAATTGGACGAGTAAATGCGTATTCAAAGTCAATTTGTTATTGTATAAGGAAACCATAAATTTCGCAATTACATTTATCAATTCATTATGAATGTTGTGAGCAAATTCAGTTGTGAATATGTATTCTAAATAATCATGTATTGCCACCACGGGTTAACGTATACATATTGTTACAATTACAACATACTAAATATTCGGTAAAATTAGACATCTCCATGTCAATCTCCCAAATGAAAAAAGAAACACAACATTTTAATGATTATTGATTCACACATTGTCGTACTAATTTAGACATGTTGACCATAATTAAATCTTAGTCAATGTGCATAATTACACATTTAAATTAAAATTAATACGAAGTTTGAAAATTTATAGCATATTCAAAGGTCAAAACACATTTTAATAATCAGTAAAATTTATTTAAAATAAGTACAAAAGGAAATCACAATAAATAAAGAAATAACATTAAACTGACGAGTGTATTGAAAATGTGTTTAATGGAATGAACGAAAAAATACATTTAACAGGGATTAATTGATTTGTGACAAATCAATAACTTCTTGTGTGTCAATCTTGGTAACAAAAAGCCTACGTTTGTGCGAACACCATTTGAAGAGGCAGTAGTCCCCAATAGAGAAGCATAAATCATGAACAACTTTTGACCATCCATTTGTTAAGCAGAATTCATCATCTATAAATTCTAACAAAACAAACCAAGATTGACCATGGTATGTCGAAACTTTAATGTTGTTGTTTCGTAAGTTTTTAGATAACAAAAACCTGTTCATGGATTTAGGCAATGTCTGGACAAACACGTAAAAACCAACATTATAATAACAAATAAGCTTTTTTTACTTAAAAAATATTAGAAACGTCATACCAAAACTCGTGCGGAAGGGTCATGAATAACCTTGAAGAATTTGTCACCCTTGTGATAAGCCATAATGAAATTATTTGTCCTAATGAAATCCTGTTCTTCGTCTGCAAAAACAAACTTTTGTTAAAATATCCATAAAGTCACTAATACTCAAAACTGATTTTAATTATCTTTGTTTTATGAAATCCTGTATTTTGTTTGTCGATTTTTATAATTGTTTTTTATATTCACACATACTCAAAACTGATTTCAATTGCAATCTGTTTATTAAAAACACAATCATATATTCAATGATTAAACCTAATCAGAATTACTTGCGTGTCGATTTCATCCAAAGCAGAGAGTTGATCCTAAACAGATTATCAAATGGTGTTAATAAAAAAAAAAGATTCTGTTTGGTTTAATATGTTAGTAAACCGCTGTGGAGGAATTTCAAAAATTTTCAGAAACATAATCGACAAACAGATTAGAAAGTTATTTTAATAAGAAACCGATTGTGTTTATATTTTATGTAAGATGGTTTCAAACATTTTGTGGATGGAATTCATAAAGTGTCAGTTACATAATCGAAAACGTGATGATAATCACATATTTTGTAGAAGGTTGATAGCTATAGGATTGTGATTTGTCTTTGTATAAAAATAATGATACAATCGGATTGTGGTGCTCTTTTATGTAAGATGATTACAAACATTATGTATCAATATAATCAAAATGCAGAAAAACTATCAAAAACATTTTCGAGATTCATCTAAGATTTATGAAGAACATACCTTGCAAAAATGACAATGAGAGAGGAATGAGGAATGAGAAAGGAATTAGTAGGATAGGAAGGAGGAAGATGTTGTAACATACAAATGGATGTTGACAAAACTAAATAAAAAGAGGTTTATATAATACTTTGTCTTGGAGCCCCATTTAGGATTTGGATCCTTCAAGACCCTCTAAAAATCTAGGATTCAACCCTAGTGTTTTCATTTATTATATAGATAGATAATAATAATTGGGTGGGGTGGGGTGGGAAAAGGTTATTGCTCCTCAGGAATATGGTGGATGGGGTTTCGGGTCATTGCGGGATGCGAATCTTGCAATGTTGGCGAAATGGTGGTGGGGGTTCAAAACAGAGAAGGACGAGTTGTGGAGGAAGGTGATTTGGGCAATTCATAATAGTTCGAGAGTGTCAGATTTTTAATGGTAAATCAGAGATTATAACCAAAAATACTCAGAACTTTATTAGAAACTTATGAACACAAACACTGATTACAACAAAACCTCACTACAACCCTCAAACTCAAACCCTAAATCATCAACGAGACGATCTGATACTATTATGATGACCGTCTGTCGTCAAGGGTCATACAAAACCTAAATAACCTAGGTAGCCAGGGTAAGTAGGGAATATCGAATCCATGAGGAGCATGTGGTTAGCGTCACAATGGTTGTTTATTTGTCTAAGCTAGCTAACTTTATCTTTTTGTTTGTTTTATAAAAAATGTTGAAATGATAACAAAATAATTTAAATAAATAATAAAGATAAATATAACTTCCACCCGGGATCCTATTTGTATAATCTTGCAACCTATTCGATTTAACTACAAGAACACCACATAGACATGACCTTGGTTATCCTGTCACAATAACTAGCTATCCTGTCACAATAACTATTCAGATTGAAATAATAACTAGGGACATGTTTTCAACGAAAACCGTACGCCTAGCTATCCCTATACAAATATCAACCAGCCTCCCTATGATGCCAGAAATCACAGTTAATAGATAAATTGGTTCAAATATAAGCAAGGTTTATTCAATCCAACACAAGTAGTAAAAATACTAGCATGGATTAAATGTGGACCATTGATCTAGTAAATGCACGGTAGTAGAAAACAAGATGGTTTTCATAGGTTTAAGTCAAATGGGCCAGTTTGTTAAGATGTTGGATCAGTTGAATGGTTTTGGTTTGAGCAGTTTGTTATGATGTTAATGGTTGATTGTGTAGGTTGTTAATTGAATGGGTGTGCAGTTGAATGGTTTTGGTTTGTTCAGTTTGGTTGTCAAATGGGTCAGGGTATAATGGCGTAATTTTGCAGCCTATGAAAACAAGATGGTTTTCATAGGTTTAAGTCAAATGGGTCAAGTATGCAAATGGGTCAATATGATCATGAATAGAATATCATTTCTAACGGCCATATTGCCATGTATAACGGCCATATTCACTATAAATTGAGCACAAAAAGGGACCAAATGACCATACAATCGAATTAGTAAGATGGATAAAAAAAACACAAAAAACAAAAGACTAAAAACCAAACACGCTCAACATGAACATGCTGCTAGTGATCAAGATCCAAAGGAACAAGATGTTGTTGATGATCAAGATCAACAACCACAACATGCTACTGATGATGAAGATGATCCAATAATTGATGAACAACCAAAACATGTTGCTGATGAGAGTGATGTGCAGTTGAATCAGTTTGAAGAGCCACTGATTCATAATCAACAAGATGCTGCTGATGATGAACATGATCATGAAGGAAAGACAACCCCTTCAAATTTAGGAGTTTTGTTGTTATTAACATAGATGTTAATATTACATGGATATATAATATGCAGAAGGTGTTTTTTACTAAATTGATGTAGCCAAGGTTTTTTTTAAAAAAAAAATACATACAATTAATATCTAATATGCATCTTTACATTTTCTAAACTTAAATATTTTAAAGTTTTATATTATATATTTCGCTAATTATGTATATTTAAAAGTTTACTAAGATTTATTTTAGTTAAGGAAAAATGGAAATAAATAATCCCAACTATTGACTATTGGCCAATAACAGTCCCAACTACGAAAATCACCAATATTGGTCCCAACTTTCGACATATTGGAAACCAACGGACCCAAACTAACGGAGGCTAACTCCGTTAGTGTGATGCTGACATGGCATGCTTAGGTGGCAAGATGATCCTACGTGGCATCCTATGTGGCATGCCACGTGGCAAAATAATCCTATGTGGCATCCTACGTGGCATGCCACGTGGCAAAATGATCCTACGTGGCATGCCACGTCAGCATCACACTAACGGAGTTAGCCTCCGTTAGTTTAGGTCTGTTGGTTTCCAATATGTCGAAAGTTGGGACCAATATTGGTGATTTTCGTAGTTGGGACTGTTATTGGCCAATAGTCAATAGTTGGGATTATTTATTTCCATTATTCCTTTAGTTAATTATATTTATGTGCATACTTATTAAAATAGGCATGCATATCCATATACATATGCACATATTACTAATGTTGATTTTTAAACAGGGTACTACAATTAAAGCTATCAATAACAAGTGTGACAAAGCATTCTTAGAGCTCAAACTTGTGTTGCAGTATTATTAATGTGCGGCAGATTATTTGTCTTCTAAAAGGAAGGATGAACCATAATGTTTAACAATATTATCATGTTTTAAGAATCACTATAGCTGGTCTGTAGATTTTGAGTGTCACGTTTAGTATTGTGAATCGTTGCATTTGACTGATGTGAATTTTTCATTATTGGGCGGAACAGTATTTAGAACCAAATTCAATTTTACAATTTTGAGTTTTACTTGGTCATGAAATGGTGTTATGATTCAACATCCATATTAACAATAAACATGTTTAAGTTCTTTAATTGCCTTCAAATTATGTTGATATGTAATCCAACTTTCACCTACGTTTTAGTTTTTAATTTAATGTATATTTAAACTTTATAATATTTTCTCCTAAAACAACGCGTTATCTGCTATATGTTTACTTCTGCATTAATGGAGTGTACCTTATAACAATATTAGTTACATCTTTTAAAGTTTTATCTATAAAACATTTCGTTGTAGGTGAAATTTGGATTATTTCGGTTATTAATAAATATTCATTTCTTTTAAATTCTTTTAGTTAAGAATGCAATGCAATAATAAGTAATAACTTGTACATAACACATTTCTTTCTTGTATATTTCAATCTACACGTCGATATTGACTAAGACAAACATCGAAACGTCGACAAAAAGAAGCAGGTCGTCGCGGTATTTTCAAATGTTTTTAAAACATAATAGTTTAAAAGTAATGATAAGATTAAATAAAAGAATTATAATTTTGTAGGGGAGAGAAAAAAAGTGTAACTACTAACTAAAAATGAGAGAATTAAAGTAACTAAACTGAGGTGGTAAAGTGTAAAAGTGTTTGAATGACTATTTTACCTCCATTTCAAGGTTGTTAATGAAAATAAAGTTCTTAACTTTTGGATATCTTAAACTACCCCTCCCTTATATATCTATACTATATTATAATGCATGAGGGAGGGGTAGTTTAAGATACCCAAAAGTTAAGAACTTATTTTTCATTAATAACCCTAAAATGAGGGTAAAATAGTCATTCAAACACTTTTACACTTTAACACTTTAACACCCTCATCTTCAATGAATTAAACGAGCGGGATGTCAACATACGAAAATTTCAAAATTCAAATTGTTTCAAAAATCTCTAAATACTCATTTTCATCTCCTCTCTCTGTATCTTCATCGGGCTCAAGAAATTTAGGGTTCCATGTCAAAATATGATTGATTCTGATATCCGAAAACTAAGATCCAAGCTGATTTGAGATAAATAAACGAAGATCCAGCAACGATTTGAGATCTCCATTCTCCATCTCTCTCTCTCTCTCTCTCTCTTTAAACTTAAGAAATAGGTTTGTTTAGTTTTTTATTTCGGTTTTTGTTTAATCTTATTTTTTGTGTGATTGATTATATTTAAGGTTTTGTGTTGTGTTTGTGGTTTAAACGATGCGTCGTTTATTTTTGTTTTCTCGCATTGTTTCAGAATGCAGTATTAGCGGCATTTAATGGTAACAATTCAAAGTATAATTTCCCTCCTCCATGTATCTTTCTTAGGGTTTATTACTGTGTTGATTATTAATGTTAAAAATATGAACTGCAGGTTGATTTGAAGCATTTGATCCTGGTTTTGGCATAGATCTTCATGTGGGTAATATTTGTTTACATTTTTGTATACTTTTTTGGTTTTGGGTATTTATATTTTTTAGGGTTCTTGACAAAATTGGGGGCTTGATTTTCAGAGATAAAGATTGAAGCTTTGGTGTATGGTTATTCTTCAGGTTAGTTAAACAGGTTTTGAGTTAATTGGGACCAGTTCTGGTAGGTGAGGTGATAAACAAAGTACATATTCACAACATTTGCAGTTCATGGATTTAACACCAGAACCTAACAAGTTTCTCATTCTTTTTGTAGGTGAGGTGATAAACAAAGTAAGTACACCTTCACTTTACCTATCCAATATATCTATTGAATATGTTTCTTTTAAGGTGATTCTTGCTTGTTTAATCCATCTATTATATCCATATCAAACTGAATCTTGGCTATAAAATTTTAGGCTTTATGAGACTTTTATATATGATGTCATTTAAAAAAAAAGATTGCATATTTCTCGGGGGTTTTGATGTTTGATTTTTTATGGTTGGGCACCAATTATCAATTTTTTTTTTTTTTTTTGCTGGACTTCTTAAGGGTCACACAATTCTAGATTTGTATATTGAATCTTACATTGTTTGTAATTAACACCGCTTGGTTTTTTGTGTAATTTTGATGTATAATGAGGGCATAATGTGCTCTATGTGACTCGGGAATTTTGATGTATAATGAGGCTATACAGTTCTGGATTTGATGTACAAAATTACATTATGGCAGTTACGCCTGAGACAGCTTGGTGTTTAAAAGTTGGGAATTATTTGGCATCTTGATTGCAAAGCTCTTTATGTAGCAACTTATTAAAGTAAGTATACGAAACTTACTGTGGTGAAGAAATTAAGATGATTTTTCAACAAAGGATTGTCACTGTTTGCATTAGTCTGCAGTTTCTTCAAATTCTTATTTTATAAATATAATAATTTGGGAATTATGTACTCTTCATAGGACATGGGAAGGCATCCCATCAGCTCAAGTAAGTGTGTTTATATCCCTTCAGGTACTATCAAAATCTTAGATTTCCTTTAATCACACGTGGAAAACCTACTTTGTGATAATGTAATGCATGTTATTTGCAATATATTATAGACAATATTGTTTTACTTTGGATTATTGAGACAATACTTTTGGTTCAATTTCTATGCATTTTGTTTTCTTATTTTGTGGTGGCAGCAAATGAAGTTTGGCATCTACATCACCTTCTGTTCCATGGAGTCTTAAACAACTTGTTTTTGGTCTGCCTCTTTTTTTTTGGTACTCCACCCACCAGCTTCATGGTGTTTTTGAGGTATACAATCAAATTTATTGGTCCAACTTCTCTAAGACAAAATGACCCATATTTTGTGGTTTTTGCACAGTTTTTATATGCATTGGCTTGACATGCCAAAAAAGTTTGTGTTTCATCTAAAACGGGTAAAAATAGCTAAAACGTGATTGGTTCATGTCGGTTGAATTGCAACTGCTGAGACGAATGAGTCATGCAAAGTTTATTTGATGCACACAAATCCTATGGTCTAATTCAATGGTTTATATTATTATTATATAGTTTTTTGGAAGCATAAATTATTTATAATTTATTTTAAACAAACAGACAAATGTTTAAAGTTTTTTTGAATCTTTTATATCATTCCATTTACTGAAAAAAAAAAGCCCCTTAAGGCCACCATTGAGGTACTTCATTATAGTATTTACTACTTTTGTGCAGGTTGAATTTGATTATGATGAAGATCCAAATGAGTATCTTGCATATGGGAAATGAGTCATTTAATGGGTGGTTTGATAAACTAAATCTTGCAAGCTACTTTTGTATAAAAGAGTCAATTTGCTGGTGAAAATTTATTGACTTCTTTGTCTTTTTGGTTTTGTATATTTTGAAAACTATGGTTAGTTCTCTATTGTTTTTATAGTAATGTTTGTGGTACTTTCAAAGATTATGTTTTAAAAAGAAGTGTGGGGACCAAAGAATAAATTAGATGATGGAACCTATTTTGCTTCAAAATGTGAATTTGATATCAAATGATTGTGAGTGAATGGTTACAAGAAAAACAAAAACATATGAGGAATTGAAAATTTGTTTGATAAATAACAAAAAAAAAAAAAAAAAAACTTTGGTTTTGTGGCATCAATATTGAATAGAGAAGCAAAATAAACAAAGGAAGCTAATAAAGGAGTTGCTTTTATTGATGATTTGAAGTAACATTTTAGTGTTTTATTGGATTAAGGCACTTTTTGTTTTATGAGTTGTTTTTTTTATATGTTTATTAGGGGGTTAACTAAAGAGACAAAGCAAGTTGGACAGACGGAAGAGATGTTTGGTCGCTGATAGGGTCGGTTTGGGGGCGTCGGGTGTGATTTTGACTTGGGATTGGATCAGACATCCGCGCATTGTTGCTGAACTCAGGGAGTTAGCTGATCTGACTGAGTTACTGCAGCCGGTGAGGATTCTGAATAGGGCTGACAATTGGTCGTGGGTCGGTGCCGTTGTGGGTTCGTTTAGCGTCGGCACTGTTAAGTGGTTGCTGCAAGCGGAAGAGGATTTGAGCAGCAATTTTGTTCTCTCCTGGTGCTAATGGATTCCTCTCAAGTGTAATATCTTCGTGTGGCGTGCTGAAATAGGAAGGATTTCGACAGCTTCGGCCCTGCGTAATAGAGGTATTGAGATTGAAGACGCTTCCTGTTCGCTCTGTGGAGAAGCCGAAGAGACTGCTGATCATTTGTTTTCAGCATGCATTTTCGCTACTATCTTGTGGCTGCACGTTAGCTCTTGGTGTGGGGTTAACAACATTTTCGCTTTTTCCACTAGACTTATTCGAGTGCCACCTTCATTCGGGTCTTAAAGGTAAGGCCGGGGAGTTTTTTCACGACCTTATTATCATTGGGTGTTGGAGCATTTGGAGGGCGATAAACCTTTTGAAGTTTGATAACAAGACGGTTAGAATGGAATATATTATTAGTGAAGTCAAGTCGGTTGGTTTTCTTTGGGTCAAGAATAGGACTAATCTAAAGTCGTTATCTTGGTTCAATTGGTGTATGTTTTGATGTAATTGTTCTTTGTCGCCGCCCCGGTTTGTGGGTTGGTTGGTTCTAATGAAGTTTACCTTAAAAAAAAAAGAGACAGTCAAATTATTGACGATTTGTTGTCCCCTTAGATTGTTTTATTGTGTTTTTTAATATCAATTTTTAGATGGAACACAGAACTCAAAACGTCATGCCTATTCTTATAAAATATAATCTTTGTACACGAACCCTTACATATATATACACACACCAGCACGTTCCTACCATCGTCCATCGGTTATGGTTAAGTCTCCATAATGAAACCAACCTGACTTTGCTTACAATTATTTGGAGATAAAGTTGGGTTGGCATTAAAAGTTTTAGTAAATTAATCAAGTTTCGCAATGAATGTACAAAAAATAAGTGCGTCACGTAAGTGGTTAGTACTTTACGTTTCACACCCAATTGTGGTAATGTGAATGGTGAGCCAAAGGTATTATAAATATGGCAATTTTAGTTGACCTTGCACGCTATCAACCCCCCCCCCCCCCCCCCCCCCCCCGCTATTGGATTCACTTTCGCGCGGGCACCTTACTAGTTATAATATACTATAGAAGTATAGATGGTTTGAGAACCAGTCAACCAGGGCCGAGTACCAGAACTGAAACTTAACTGGTAGACATACAAACAGGTTCTTAGCTGACTGAAACCATAAGTTTCGGACCAGTGTGGGTTCCTTGAAAGCGTTTTCAAATTGAACCAAACATGTAACAAAATGCTAAAACCCGGTGTTAACCCAAATCGTACAGGTAAAACATCTGGTAAAAAAAGGATAACGAACCGACTCAACCCGATTCAGTTAGAATCAAAACTGGTTTTTAACCTTTTGTTAACTAACCCAAACTGGTTTATATATATTTGAAGTTTATTTATTTATTTTTTTGAATGGCAAATTTCTACTTCTTGTGTAACTTCAAATCTTTATTCTTCGGTTTTGTATTGGGCCGGGTCAGTCGAAAATAATGGTGGACTGGGCCGATCTGCTCCTTCTAACTTCAATTAACTCAACTCTCCAGAGTCCAGACATAACAATATAACATCACCGGCATAAACCATACTAAACAGATCAGACAGAAGGTAGACCACCACCACCACCACCACCAGGGGCGGATCCAGGCTTATACAAGCGGGTTCCCAGGAACCCAGTCGGTTTGGAAAATTTAGTGTTAACCTATATAGAAAAATTATAAGGAACCCATGAATAAATGCGGAAAGGAACCCATAAGCAAATAAGTGAAGTGATCTAGTGGTTGCAAGAGCGCTTTTAAAGTGGGTTCGATTCCCGAATGATGCATTCTTAATACTAATTACTCAAAAAAAAAAAAAAAAAAAAAAAAAAAAAAATTTAAAACATGGGTTGTGTATAAAAAACTAGGGTTTGGAAACATCTCCTCCAAACAAAGACTATAGTGCATCCACATCTCTCACTCCTTCTCCCTGCCTCCTCTCCTCTCCTCTCCAAGTCCAAACCCAAACAAGTCTCGTTTTGTCCCTGCCGACCTCCTCCTCACGACCAGACCACCCTTCCCCTGTAAAACCCTCATCTCTGTAGGTAATCTACTGTCTATAACTAGGGCTGTGCAACGGTTCAGAACCGGACCGAACCGAACCGAACCGGACCGAACCGCGAACCGTTTATTCCAAAATATGAGAACCGGAACCGGAACCGATAATTACTAAACGGTTCGGTTCCAGAACCGGGTGAAACGGTTCTCATGAACGGTTCTAGACCGGAACCGCTTGTCAATAAAATCCTAAAATTAACATTAACAATTAAATAAAAAAATAAACAAAAACAATGATTTTTCTTAAAAAAATTAACAACAGTTTGTTTTAAACATGGTTACTAAAAGTATAGCAGTTTACGTATCAAAATATGTTTTGTTCGGATCAGATCATTCTTTTTATACAGATTAAACGGGTCAGAACAAGTTGTGCTGACTGCCGACCATCACATAAGGCAATACTCTACATTCTTACCTAGTAAAACAATTTAAAAGTGTTAAGAACTATAAAGAAGGAAACAACACATTTTATTTCAAACTAATAATAGAATATTTAAATATTTAATTTAATTCGAAACGGTTCTAACGGTTCTTAACCGGACCCGTCGGTTCTAACCGGAACCGAACCGGGAACCGATTATGCCAAAATATGAGAACCGGAACCGGAACCTATAACATTAATTCGGTTCGGTTCTAGCGGTTCCGGGTCGGTTTCACGGTTTTCGCGGTTCGGAACCGTTTATTGCTCACCCCTATCTATAACTTCTTTACTGTCTATAACCTCTCCTCGGCTCCTCACCACCACCGGAGAAACAATGGGGACGACGGCAGCACTAGCACCAGGTCTATCACGGAAGCTAAAGAAAGTTCTAGAAACACGCACCGACACTCCAGATCTACTCGCCTCTTTAAACACACTTTCATCTTTTTATTCCCAAAATACCCCTCCTGCTAGACGTAACCTCCGATCGACTATCGAGAAGCGTTCGCTGTCCATTAATCAGGAGTTTCTCCTTGCCTCTGATGCCGCTCTACAGGTGTTTGCATGTTTTATTATGTTTTGTTTGTGAAATGTGAATTGATGGTTTGATTTGATTTGTTGTGGTGATGTTTTTGTAGGCGTTGGATCGGGTGGAGGAAGAGGTTAATGCGCTTGCGGAATGCTGTGACAAGTGAGTGATTGTATTTGTTTCAAGACTGAATAGGATGACTTGTAGTTTTATATGAATGCTTCTGAATTTTATATGAATTTGGAAGCTTTGATGAGTGATTATAAGGGTATGCGTTTGAAGATCGAACACGATAACCTGTAGGTGTTAAGTGATGTATGGATTTAATAGGAAATTGGAAGAATTTGATGAGTAATTAGTAATGTATAAGTGTATTCATTTAAAGATTAAACACAGTTATGTGCTTGTGAGTTCTATAGAGAAATGGAAGAATTTGATGAGTTGTTAGGAATGTGTTGTGCTCATTAAAGATCGAACACGATAACTTGTAGTTTTTAAGAGTTTATGAATTTATATGAAATTGGAAGAATTTCATGAGTAATTAGGAATGTTTAATTTTAGACACTGACATGTGGTAGAACGTTGAATGCTAATGTGAAGGAACATGTTTTTCACGATTCATTAGTGATGAAAATAATCAAACGTTAAGCTTAAGGGTTACACATAGCTCATGATGTAAATGTTGCAGGATTGCTAGATCAAGCACGGTAGCTTGTAGTTTTGAAGGACTTGTGAATTTTATATGAAGCTGGAAGAATTTGATGAGTGATTTGTAATATATAATTTTACACGCTTGTAGGTGGGATGATCTTTTAATAAAGTAAATGACTCTTATAGTGTTGGATGCTAATGTGCAATAACATGTTTTTCACGGTTTAGTAGTGTTTAAATGATCAGAAGTTAAGCTTAAGGCACAAATATAGCTCAACTTGTAAATGTTGCAGGATTGCTAAATCTTTGAGTAACTGTAATGCTACTACTGGTGATATTATCACTACCACAGAAAGGCTTAAACAGGAACTGGAAATCACTACACAGAGGCAAGAGATTGCGTCATGTTTCCTTCGGGATTATCAACTTTCCAATGAAGAGGTGATTTATTTTTGTGGCGAAAAGTTGTGATTCAACTTTGTTATTGAATCACAAAGGTGGTACAATGTGGTTGTACTTACTTTTCGTATTTTTTAGAGAAACGCACTAAGGGAGGAAGAATTAAATGAAAACTTTTTCAAGGCATTGAGCCATGTACAAACGATCCATGCAAATTGCAAAGTCCTTCTCAGGACCCATCATCAGGTAAATTATCTTAACACGTATGTGTTATTTTTGCCATTTTTCCATATCATAGTTGTAATGTCTTAATAGTGTGGTTTGATCAAAAGAGTTTAGCTCTCAATGTACTCGAACCCAAGTTGACATGCGATGATGATTTTGTAGATATGCCAGTAAAAGTAGAAAATAGATTAAGGTCCTATGTTGCTTAATCTAAATCACAGTAATAGAGGCTAAGCAGTTAATGCGGTGGGAAATCGAATATCGGTCAAGGGCCGATATTTGAGATATAGGTTATCGCGGTGGGATATCGGTATTTTAATATCATGCAAAATTTAATATATACACACACACACATATCTATACTATCTTATAATACATTTCACAAGGACCTCTTAAAATTTAAGTTTTACAAGTGTAATTGCTTAGAGTACAACACACAATGCACATATCAACTACTTTTGGAGGGCAAATATGTCTTTTACACAATACTTACAAATTTGTCCCTCAACTTTACTCAACTTTTGTTTATTTAAATAATAATTACACATTTTACCATTATTATAACTAATTATCCCTCACGATTTTTAAACGTCCATAACTTTTTCATACGTTAATATTTTCTTAATATTATTACACCGTATAAACAAGCGTTTTTTTCTCTTTAATTTGAGTATAGTATTGCTATAGTTTTTTTAATTTAAAAAAATGATATGTTAAGATAAATTAATAATCGAAACGAAAACAAACGAAAATGAACCGAAAGCTTCTAATATATTTCCCAAGGACCTCATATAATTTAAGTTTTACAAGTATAATTGATTAGAGTACAACACAAAATGCACATATTAACTATTTTTTAGAGTATTATGTCTTTGAGTTAAAGGCCAAATTCTTCCCTAATGTTTGGCCCAGTTTGCCACTTTAGTACAAAAAAAGTTTTTTTTTTTTTTTTTTTTTTTTTTTTTTGCAATTCAACACCTGAGGTTTGGATTTTTTGCTATTTTCGTCCTTTTTACCAACTCAGTTAAAATTTGTCCTTGAGGTTTGGTCCAGTTATCTTATTTGTGTTTGTAGAAAATTTTTGTGTAATAAGTTGTTGAATGAGAAGATATAAGATATATGTTGTGACATAGTTCTCACCTTGATTTCTTTAATGAAAAACACTATATTATAGTTCACAACTCTGTGTTTTTTGGATATATATGTAGGGTAGGGTTTCTGTAGGAATATTGGTTTGTGTGAGAAGTGTAGGAATGATTAAAAATTGATATGTATGCATATATATTTTTTTTGACGAATTCATGATGTTTTGGATTGTTTTGCTTAGAAAAACACCAAACCAAGGTTTAAAAAGGCTGAAACGGGCCTCGAGGCGTTGTCCGTTAGCCTCACGAGGCGTAAGCCTCGAGGCGGACCGAGGCGTAAGCCTCAAAACATTATTAACAATAACAAAAAATATATATGTATATCATAAAAATACAATATAATATAAACAAAACATCATGAATATTATAAAATCTAATTTAGTAGTGAAACAAACATCATAAAATAGTTTTAATAGCATTTTAATCTTTAACTTAAGTTTGGAGACCAAATGTAAACTAGTGAACATTGAGGGAGTTAAATGTAAAAATACCAAAAGTTAATAAAAACCATAATGCCACCTCCTTTTATATACGATTTTTCTCTCCTCTCCCTCTGTTCTATTCCAACCAATTGAATTTAACAATTCATCATTTTGTGGTGACATAGCCTCGTCTGCCACCCTATAGATGTCATCAATTGAGTCTAATTCGAATCAAATTCTAATTCGAATCAAAGTAGAGGGGCAGGTGTGTTTTGGTTGGATTTTGAGGTGGGAACTCGTTCCAAGTACAATTTGTGACCTGACTTGAACCAATTTTCACCACCTAGACCCAATTTTGACTTAGGTGTTGAGGCTTAAGCCTCAACGCCTCGCCTCACAGCCTCACCGCCTTGGAAAGCCTCGAAAAGCCTCAGATAGGCGTAGGCCGAGGCTTAGGTTTCAGTTGACCCCCATGAGGCTAAGCCTCTGAGGCGTTTTTTCATAGCCTCAGCCGAGGCGTACGCCTCGAGGCGAGCCTCAGAAAGCCTTTTTAAACCATGCACCAAACATAACAATTAATAACCGAAAAACAATGTATTTTAAGCAGAGTGTTTTAAGTAATTACTAGGGTATTTTAAGCAGAGTGTTTTAAGTAATTACTAGGGTGTTTTATCTGTAATTTAAATTTAATGACTATAATACATTGGATTGTGTTTTAAATTTTTGTATATTGTTGTGTTAAGTGTTTTTCAAGCCAAAACAACCCAATACATCATTCCAAAATAAAAAAAAAACATGATGCCTACATGTCAATTATTAAGCATTCCTACACTTCTCACACAAAACAATATTCCTACAGGATCCTCTACCTATATATACATATATACATATATATATGGAAGGAAAATATCTTGAAAATGTATAATTAGATAGTTGAAATCTATATACATTATGTATAATTTGATTGGTTAATTCGGTTATGCCACTGGAAGAACTTCTTTGAGGCCTCGAGCACCTCCCCCCGTTTTGTTCGTGTGTTTTAAATTTTTGTATATTGTTGTATTAAGTGTTTTTCAAGCCAAAACAACCCAATACATCATTCCAAAAAAAAAAAAAAAAAAAAAAACATGATGCCTACATGTCAATTCTTAATCATTCCTACACTTCTCACACAAAACAATATTCCTACAGGATCCTCTACCTACATATACAGATATACATATATATATATGGAAGGAAAATATCTTGAAAATGTATAATTAGATAGTTGAAATCTGTATACATTATGTATAATTTGATTGGTTAATTCGGTTATGCCACTGGAAGAACTTCTTTGAGGCCACGAGCACCTCCCCCCGTTTTGTTCGTAGTGTATTTTATTACCTAAAAATTCCGAATATTTTTTATATATTGAGTATCCCCCCCCCCCCTCCCACGATTTTACCGATGTAGTCAAGCCCCGCTAAATGTTGTTACCCGCTGCAACGCGCGGGCACCCCACTAGTATATTTATACATACACACATATATCCTAAAACATAATCATATATAATGCTAAATTACTAACAGTAATATCAAAAATCAAGACTCCAATTCGCAGCCTAGAAGTGTTCGATTGTTTGGCTTAGGGTTCTGGAGGTGTTTTTGGGCAGTTGGACTCTTAATGTTTATGAGCTTATTCTAAAAAATGATTTTTATTGGCTTTTAGTTAAATTGGCCTAAAAAAACAAAATCTGGAAATACGACGCTATGACCGATATTTGAGAATCAAAATATCGGAGGGATATCGGTAAATATCACCGATAATATCGGTACCGATATTTGCCACTGATATTTGACAAATCGGCCAAGGTCCGATAACCGATATCCCGCCGATATCCCACCGATATTGACCTCTTAGAATAGAGGTAACACATTCATTAAGTTTGCATGTATTGAAATGAATTTGTATCTGGTTATAAGATGCTGTAGAAAGGTGATCATACTTAAACTGTGGAGAGTGGGGACGGGTAGGCAGAAATAATTGTATCAATTTGTCTAGACTCATTATCTGGCCACGATCCTTGAGACTGGGTTTTTTTCCCTCGTGTAGGCGAAGATACGTCTTTGATTGGAACTGATTTTTTTATCACTCATCTGTTTTGATAGTTTGATAGCTCTATGTTACACTCATCTGTTTTCCTATTCAAGTAACATAAAAGAAAATATAACACAGATGGATTGCAAGTAGAAATCTTCGAGTCTCATGAAGGTTGCTACTACTTTTATTATTATTATTATTATTATTATTATTATTATTATTATTATGTACTTTCTTTTTGCTTTTTAACATTGAAGTTCTAAGAGCACACCGACAATGCAAAGGGCTGCATCATTGTAAATTATTTTTGATGCCAAAAATTACTTTTGAATGGGCATCTGGAGTTGTGGACCCTTTTCTTTTGAAGTGATTTGGTATGAATTAAGGCTGAACTGAACTTGCTGTAAAGGTTTTTTCTAAAAGAGTAGCATTGCTTCATTGATTAGACCTATCAAGTTGCATGAGTCAGTTGAGATTATGAGATTTTGGACGCATGAATTCTTGATGGTTTCCGTACTATTTCAAAGTTATTTTTGTTCTGAGTTTTCGATGATCACAGCGTGCAGGTTTAGAGCTCATGGATATGATGGCCGTCTATCAAGAAGGTGCCTATGAACGCCTGTGCAGGTGAAGAATCGATGAATTTCAAAACTTGTAGTGTACTGTTTTTGGTTTTAGTGCTTACTTCACTGCATATGCAAATCATCAATAGAACACCACTAGTGAGGGCCTTCACTACCAATCTGACTTGTTTGAACCTGAACCCTTTGTGTCCTGTCACACTACCCGCCCAAGTGGCTGACCTGCGTATTTAGCCATGTTTACTTGCTTTACTGTGCCTCCTTTTTTGATATCGTGCCTGTTTTGTCTTTCACCAGGTGGGTTCAGACAGAGTGCAGGAGATTGGGTGACACTGATAACCCGGAAGTTAGTGATCTATTGAAAATGGCAGTTCGATGTCTCAGAGAAAGACCAGTTCTTTTCAAGTATTGTGCTGAAGAGGTAAGTATTAGTGAATAATCATCTTTAGCTATGTGATTTTGAATAAGCATAATCATATATAGAGCTATAAAAACATACTTTATCACATGGTGTTGGGATGTGCTCGGGGCAGAGCTCGAAAGAACCTAAGTGAGGAAAACTCAAATCGACCTGTTGTTTTTTATTTTTTATTTTAATGTTTTGAACTGTTAGCTATAAATATAACCCAAGTTAACCATTCATATGTAAATTATTGAAATTGACAATCTCTGAAAATTATTATTGTTGACACCAAAGTCATCATTTTCTTTTATTTATTCAAGACATGAAATGGTTATAGAGTTCAGTTTAAAACAATAAAACATAAGTTAGATTTATGCCTAGATTTTTTGTTCGCCCAAAATTAAGGTTAGATTTCTTCAAATATACTGAGGTTAGTTAGACTACAAGCAACTATAGTTTGTATAAAAATAACATTAAACTGAAGGAAAATTATTATTCAAAGAGTTTTATTAATTAAAAAGGTGTTGACAAGTATTGAATTGGTGGCCTCAAATACATCACTCAAAGCCTCTGCAATTAACTATGAACATCGTGGTGATAAATTTGTCAAAGTAATAATTACAAGAATACATACACATACATGGGTGTTTCTTTTCTTTCTTTCTTTCTTTTTCTTTTCTTTCTTTCTTTTTTTTTTTTTTGAGGGGAGGGAGGCGCCCGCACTGTCCCCGCTACCAATGGATTTGCTTATGATGTTTGAAGCTGTAAACTAGTATTAATAAGAATATAAGATAAATCAGTTGTTTCAGCGTTTGGCAAATTTTGATTCCCAAGAAGTTAGTAATTAAAATGGCCGGAAATGGACTTGTAAAGGTATACAAACCTAAAATGTGATGAATTTATAGAAAAGTATTTTTATTATAACCCATCTACTTTCGGTAAGTATTTTGTCGTAATGCCATAATGGTATTTTTATCAGGGGTTAACAACCAGACTGCACCAAAATGTATCGAACTTGGCAGTTGGCACAAAAAAGTTCCTAAATACATACAATGACGGATTTTTCCAAGTTCATTACATTAAAAAGAGAGATATTAGTTCACTACACACAATTGCAATCAAGGTTTAAAAGTACGGAATCATGCCTCGAGGCGTTTTCCCTTCACCTCACGAGGCATACGCCTCAAGGCGAACCGAGGCGTAAGCCCGAGGCGGAATTAAAAAAATAAATATAAATATTATATATCTTATAAAAATGAAATACTAACTAATTTCATCCTCATACTCATCAAAATCACACACAAAAAAGACATGGAACGCTTGAAATTGACACAAAAAGACCAAAACATAAAAAATAAACATCAAAAACCCTTGAGGCGCACCTGAGGCCCAATTTTTGTTACTGCCTCAGCTCTATGAGGCGCATTTTGATCGCGTGTCGAGTGCTAATCAAAAAATATTTTAAAAACTACTCCTTAGCTACAACTGACTGCAGTATAGGAAGTAGGGTTGTCGAACCTCAGGGAGTTTGTGGAAAGTGCTAAGTTACTAATTTCTAATTAAACTAAGATTAACTAAAGTAATTTTATGAAGTTTAATGTAAAAGTGCTGCAGTGCTGCAAAACGGATTGATAAGAGAGTTTATAAAAGACAATAATATAGAAAAACGGTCACTCCGGGTTTCTGATTCGGTAATTATCAACTGAATTATGTTAATACCCTATCTAGGAAATCACATAGACATGACTTTGTTTAAATTGTTCGACCCAATTCAGCTATCATAACATTAATTGCAAAGTTAAATTAATCCTAGTGCAAGAAAACCAAGATACGATAACATAATGCAATAATACTAATCAACCAAACTGTCTAGATCAGTCAAACATACAATTAGACGCAAAGACCGTTAAGGTGTTCACAAAATCTAATCCAAGTAATGAGTATCAAACATAAAACAATTGATAAAATAACCAAATCGTTCACCCGGAGAAACCGCAAGATGATTAGCCTTGCATCTTCATGATTTCGGCTTCAAAACTTGTTCTGGATTGCTCTGGCATCAACCGGAATGAATGGAACTGCAAAAAGTCTTCAAAATCCTCCCTTAGAAGCTCTGGAAGTCGAAGCTTTTATCCCCATACGGCTGCTAGGTTTTTAATTGCGAAAATGGGCTTTTTATGGGCTGAAGAGTTATTAGAGACCCATGAACAACTGTTTCTGGAATTAGAGGGTCTCTAATAACCTAAAAGTGACGCGATGGCATATTCAGTAATTATCACAATTCATTAAGGGTAAAATCGTCATTTTTCCTCTGTTTTACTTCCTGGAGACCCGCGAATAACTTTTACTGAAATTAGAGGGTCTCTAATTTCAGTTCTTCCAGATTTGTTTCTTTTTTTATTTCCAATTTCATCGAATGCTCGTCTCCTCTCCAACTAAGTTCTTTTTCTCTCGTTTTAGCCCACGAACACCTGCTTAACACCAAGACACAAATAAGTATCTAAGACACGATATAAACGAACGATAAACGATTAAAAACTATACAAAACTAATATATAAATGTGATGCATTTGGCAACACATCACACCCCCACACTTACCTTTTGCTTGCCCTCAAGCAAATCTGCTCAAAGCGTTATCACAAACAAGTAACAAATACCTCAAACGCCCCCGCCATGCACTAGTTAGGGTCCAAAGTCATACCCCATTCATAGATCATCATTAGATGTGTTAATTCAACAGGCAACCGTGATGCACAATTTTTAAAACAGAACTCTCCCAACTAAGTCTAACGTGCTTCCGGTTTTTATTCTCATGCAACACACCCCTCACAATTTTTCACTCCACTCGGTTTAATATCTGGACTAGCATGTAATGCACTAGTATTATTCACTCAAAACCAAACATGTAACTCTGTTATCATAGGCTTGTATAACAATCACACCTCAACTGTGGACAATGCACATATCTAAAGGACTTACGGGTTTTGGGTTTCGGGTAAAGGTAGGATAGATTTGGCTAACAATTGGTTTAAAAACAGGGGTTTCAACACGCTTGAATGACCATCCTTATTCACTAAGCACCATAATACAATAATCACACAACTTTGGGCATATTTGACCCATAACACATACTTCTATTTTTTTTCTTTTTTTTTTCTTTTTTTCATTTTTTCACTTTTTTTCATATATTTTTTTTTCTTTTTTTTTTCTTTTCTTTTTTTTTTTCACAACTTAAACATAACTCAATCACTTGAACAAAACATAAACACAATGGATGTCATCAATTTATTTCACAAAGGTAAACGGGTCAATTTGGGTAATAGGTTTAATCAAATGAAAGGGTATAGGCTCAACATGGCTACTAAGGGTGATTTTAGGTAAATGGGTCAACACATAACAAATAAATGGGTATCAAAAGAAAACGGGGAAACCTAAATTGCCTTTGTCATCTATGTGCATATCTAGTCTACAACCTCGGCATGTATCAAATCACACAAGTTCTGCAACAGAGAAACATCTGGCCTACACTCAACAAATGAAAATATATATGTATCAATCTATCATCTAGTAGGCTCAAGATCTCACCAAAGTGTGGAAATAGGTTACCGATGTGTGCATGCATTTATTACCGACAGCTCGTTGCACCTAATCGGGCAAATTCTAAACATTTTCTCTAAAACACATGTTGAAAACGGTTCATATGTCTGTTCTAAAGAATTGGACCATGATTAAGGACCCACACACCACAAGCAGAGACAGAATGAAAGCATTGAAACAGTCGCTTTCATGCCCGATCAGACCGCCTTTAGGACATTTTTTTTAATTTTTTTAATTTTTTTTTTTGACTCAAAACTAAATAAAAAAAAGTTTCTCTACCCCCACACTTGAATGACACATTGTCCTCAATATGAGCTAGGAATAAAATAAAGCAGAATTAAAAATAAAATAAAACAGAAGTAAAAGGAACAGACTCCCCTGTATAAGCAATACGCGTATGAGTCCGTTCAATTCCTTCTGATGTCGGCCGTATAGCATTTCATTCGCAGCCGATAAACAAACCTGAAACAAAGAAACAGGAAAAACAAAACAAAACAAACAAACCGGGATACCTGCAAAAATTAGTGATTTCCAGATCGTCCATGCCCGAATGGAGATTAAGTACGGGCGAGGCAATCGATTATTTAAATCATATCAAGCAATCCCATGACTCAAATAAAAACAAAACTAACTCAAACACACTCAAAATAAAAATAAACTAAAATAAAACAACATAAAAACAAATAAATATACAAAATATACAAAAATCATACCTGATGTTCATTCATGGTGGTCTCAAAGAACATTTGCCTACCGAATTCCCAATGTATGTTCGGTAGTTGACATGTCGAATCTTTATCTTCTTTCTTATCTTTGACATGTTTGCGGGATCATTGCTGGGCCACTTCACTATACTTTGTCCAAGGTCTTCAATGTTCACCTTCCTCTTATGCCCACTCGAGCCATCATCTTCAATTTTGTCTATTTTGCTCATAAATATGGAAGGATGGTTAGGGTACACCAAGGTTATTTGGTTAACTGGTTCTTCAGCAGGTGTGTCTACAAGTGGTTGTACGCACGAAGTCACGTCTACTTTAAGGCTTGTAGCCTCCATCACAACCTGGTCCACATGTTCCTCTTCAACAACTTTTTCAGCCACATCAACGTTAACCACATCCGGTTCAACTGTCACATCTTCAAGTGCTAATTCTTCTGCCAGTTGACCAACCTGCTTAAACAATGCCTCCACAGTTTTGTCTCTAACTTCATTGTCCTTTTGAATCCCCTTAACATCTTCCTGGATAGCCTTTACATCTTCCTGAACAGCCTTTATGGCCTCTAAGATCGCATTTAGTTGAGCATTGCTTCCCTCTTCACTGTTCTGTTGTTGTTGATAACCGTAGTCAACACTCTGGCCTCCATTAACAATTGGACAAGGATTCGTGTAGTAACATGTAGTTTGTTTCCTGGATTGGTAGATGTTTGGTTTGTAGTATCTTTGCTGAAAGTTCTGATATTGTGGCCAATAATAAGAGGATGATAAGTATGAGTGTTCATCTTTTTCTAGCCCAAAGATAATAAGATCTTTTCGTGCATTATAAGCTGCAACTCTCTGACGGGCAATTGGACAATCCTGCATCACATGATATGGGCTCTCGCAACACCCACATGCATCATAATCCACCCAATTCATCTTGAATTCAATTTTCCTGCAAAACTAACATACACAGCGTAATACTGAACAAAATGGAGAAAAATACAAGACAAGAGAAAAAGAATTTTTTTTTGTTTTTTTTTTAAATTAAAAAAAAAAAATAATTAAACTAAAAACACTTAGCGCACGAACTCCCCGGCAACGGCGCCATTTTGATCGCGTGTCGAGTGCTAATCAAAAAATATTTTAAAAACTACTCCTTAGCTACAACTGACTGCAGTATAGGAAGTAGGGTTGTCGAACCTCAGGGAGTTTGTGGAAAGTGCTAAGTTACTAATTTCTAATTAAACTAAGATTAACTAAAGTAATTTTATGAAGTTTAATGTAAAAGTGCTGCAGTGCTGCAAAACGGATTGATAAGAGAGTTTATAAAAGACAATAATATAGAAAAACGGTCACTCCGGGTTTCTGATTCGGTAATTATCAACTGAATTATGTTAATACCCTATCTAGGAAATCACATAGACATGACTTTGTTTAAATTGTTCGACCCAATTCAGCTATCATAACATTAATTGCAAAGTTAAATTAATCCTAGTGCAAGAAAACCAAGATACGATAACATAATGCAATAATACTAATCAACCAAACTGTCTAGATCAGTCAAACATACAATTAGACGCAAAGACCGTTAAGGTGTTCACAAAATCTAATCCAAGTAATGAGTATCAAACATAAAACAATTGATAAAATAACCAAATCGTTCACCCGGAGAAACCGCAAGATGATTAGCCTTGCATCTTCATGATTTCGGCTTCAAAACTTGTTCTGGATTGCTCTGGCATCAACCGGAATGAATGGAACTGCAAAAAGTCTTCAAAATCCTCCCTTAGAAGCTCTGGAAGTCGAAGCTTTTATCCCCATACGGCTGCTAGGTTTTTAATTGCGAAAATGGGCTTTTTATGGGCTGAAGAGTTATTAGAGACCCATGAACAACTGTTTCTGGAATTAGAGGGTCTCTAATAACCTAAAAGTGACGCGATGGCATATTCAGTAATTATCACAATTCATTAAGGGTAAAATCGTCATTTTTCCTCTGTTTTACTTCCTGGAGACCCGCGAATAACTTTTACTGAAATTAGAGGGTCTCTAATTTCAGTTCTTCCAGATTTGTTTCTTTTTTTATTTCCAATTTCATCGAATGCTCGTCTCCTCTCCAACTAAGTTCTTTTTCTCTCGTTTTAGCCCACGAACACCTGCTTAACACCAAGACACAAATAAGTATCTAAGACACGATATAAACGAACGATAAACGATTAAAAACTATACAAAACTAATATATAAATGTGATGCATTTGGCAACACATCAGAGGCGCACGTACAAAATAATACCCTGAGGCGCAGCCTCAGATTCGTTTTCTTACAGAATCGCCTTGAGGCACGCCTCGAGGTGTACGCCTCACCCGTTTTTTTAAACCATGATTGCAATTTGTGTCGAGTGGGACACATTTTGTAGCAGTTAACCCTATCATCACCAACCAGTATCTAGGGAAAGGGGGTAAATAATTGAAATTATTATTTGTTAAATAATCAGTTTAGTGACGAGACTGGTATAGTGGTATCTAAAATTGATTATTTAGCACCTAAATAATCAGATAATAAGATCAGAATAGTACTAACAATTACTTCATTATTATTACATTTTCAAGTCACAATAATCAGTTTTATAATGCACATCTAAACAACCTTAATTCTTTTGACCTACTTAAAGTTCTATTAATCAATCAGTTAATAATTGATAGGTTGCAAACATGAGGCACAATGCGCTGTTTAGAAGATTTATAAGTGCTCTTACACGTGGAGGACCTGGTGGAATGCCAAGGCCAATTGAAGTACACGCCCACGATCCCTTACGCTATGTAGGTGACATGCTTGGTTGGCTGCATCAGGTATGTAAAGTACAAATAGTTTTTTATTTCACTCTTTTTTCATTATGTTTTTTAAAATATTTTATTTTATTTTTCTAAATGCAGGCTCTTGCATCTGAAAGAGAACTTGTATTTGTGTTACTTGACCCTGATGCAGTGGTCAATACTGGACCAACTGCCCGGCGATTCTCCACAAGCTCAGAGAGTAATGGAGAAAAATCAGAAGCTGATTTGACATTTGTATTAGATAGGATCTTTGAGGGTGTTTGCAGGCCTTTTAAAGTCAGAGTTGAACAAGTGTTACAGTCTCAACCAAATCTCATAATCTCATATAAGCTTAGCAACACCCTCGAGTTCTACAGCTACACTGTGAGTTCAATTATTACGACTAGTGGAGCATAGTTGTTAATAGTGAGCATAGCGCCCGCAATAGCGAATAGCGTAGCGAAGCGGCAATATGTTGCTATATGATGGTTAGCGACTAAATAGCAGATTTAGGTTTTTTTTTTTTTTTTTTTTTTTTTTTTTTTTTTTAATAAATATAGAAGTGATTGAAAAAATAACGTATCAAGGGTTTTTTGTTTCAGGGTTGAAAAACCAAACACATTTTCTTCCATATTTACCGGATTTTTGAGAAAGTATACATGTAAAATATTTCTAAAATTTTTGTCTAGTGTATCACTAAACATGAAATAGCGCCCGCTATTTCATCGCTATCGCTACGTAGCGTATGGTAGCATGTAACTAATGTCCGCTATTTGCTATTGACAACTATGTAGTGGTGACAAAAGGGTAATTATATGAAGTATGAACATGTTCTGGGCTTTTATAGGTCAAATGTCACTAAATACTAAGCAAATTTCACAACTGTTTCCTCAAGGTTTGTCAATCCCTTTTTAAGAGGTTTATCTTCTCAGTTTTTCATTTTACTATAATTTTACAAACATACCATTTACATATGCTAATGTGGCATAATTATTGTATAGCCAATTCTGTAAAATTGATGATGTGCCATAAATGTTTAATATATACTGAGTTGACCTGCTACATAAGCATCTTTACACAAGTGGTAGTTCATTTTTTTAGTAAGTCACAACAGTGAAACAGTATTGAAACTTGAGTGATTAAACCTTTTAAAAACATGTGGCATAATCATTGTGTAGCCAATTGTGTAAAACTGATGACGTGGCATAAATGTTCAATCTATACTGGGTTGGCCTGCCACATAAGCTATTTACACAAGTTGCAGTTCATTTTTTTTATAAGTCACGACAGTGAAACAATATTGAAACTTGAGCGATTAAACATTTAAACCTCTTAAAATTTTTGAGTGATCTAGGTGGAAAAACTGTGAAGCTTGGTTATACTATTTACTGACATTTTCCCTTCTTTTACAAATAGTTAGCGTGTCAAACAAAATTATAAAAGAAGTGTTATTTAATAATAACAGTAATCTTATTGCTTTTAAATTTTAGTGATTCAGGAATTTTTATGACATAAAAATTAAATATTAATTTGGGGTTATTTTCCTACAAAGCTAATGTATGTGTATTGGTTTAACATTCATAAGTAAAAGAGTTAAAAACTTAAGATTGTCACCTCACTGTTAGGCTTCCGATTTCTAAATTGTTTGCATCTAAATAAATGTTTGAAAAATGTGATAATAGGTATCAGATCTGCTAGGGAGAGAAACAGCTCTTTGCAACACACTTTGGGGTCTCAAGGATGCTGCTCAGAAAACATTCTTCGACATTTTAAAAGTCAGAGGGGAGAAGCTTTTGAGATATCCCCCACTGGTTGCTGTTGATCTTGCCCCACCACCAGCACTGAGTGAAGGAGTCTCTTTGTTGCTTGAACTAATCCAGATTCACGACACCATGATGGTTCCTGCGTCAGGGATAAAACCAGCTTTCGATCCCGTTATATCTGCTTTGCTCGATCCTATAATACAGGTAATTAACATATCATATTACTTTTTCACTAACTGCACTTGAATTTATGGACTTCTTTTCTTTTCTCAAATTATTTCTCTTATCACGGTTTAATTTTTCAAACCAAATGTTAATTAAAGGGTCCAAGTGAGGGGTGTAAACAAGGCGAGATAAGCCGACCACAAGCTTGCCCACGCTCGAGCTCAACTTGTTTTGACTTTTGAGCTCCATGTCTAAAGATTGAACTCGGCTTGTATATAATATATCATTATTTGTATTATGTAATCACTTTCAATTATATACAAGTATGATTATTTTTATTATCTTTATTATAATAATATTAACAGAGATAATAATATTAACAGATAATAACGTAATAATATATTTTTTAATTATTTTTATCATGATTGTAAATATAATAAATAGTATTTATTATGTAATTGCATATTTGTAACATATTATTAAAATAATAGGATCGTTTAGGCTCACGGCCGTTAGGACTTATGCGTAGGCTAGGCCAATAATGCACTTTTGATTGATGACCTTTTTCTGTTTCTAAATATGGTTTCATTTTGGTCAATTTACAAAATTACAAATCTAGATCTGCGAACTAGCAATGGAAGCACACAAGTCAAAAGGATCTATCGAGTCATCTAGAAGAAATAGAACAAAGTCTGATGCTGGCCAATCACGAAGATCATCATCCGTTGATGCTATTTTGGCAAGCAGCAGTCAAGTATTTCCATCTAAGGTTCCTTTTCTCTCAGTCTTTCATATTTACTTGGTTATCTTCTATGGGCCAATTTCATATACAGCTGTGAGAACTTACATAATATCATATATATTTGTTCAAAATACTTAAGATGACCATTATACCCTCTTTTTTCTCTTTACACTCCCAACTCTTATATCTGAATGCAAGTTTTTAAGGGAAGGGTATAAATGTCATATGTTTGATTATTTGAACATGGGTGTATATCAATCATATTATGAGTATTTGTTGAGTACATGAGATATATAAAATTATGCCTTATTTTAAGATTATTCCTTTCTAAATTTGTATCTGGTTGGATCAATATTGGTAAGCAGAACAACGAAACCGCATCAAAGATTTTCATCATCAATTGCTTATGTGCGATACAACAACCATTACTAAGACACGACGTGGCTTCTGAATACGTGAAGAAACTTGGAACAATGATCGATAATCACATGTCGAGCCTGGTGGAGAAAGAAGTAGAGGCCATTTTAAAAAGATGCGGTTTGTCAAACAAAATGTCTCTTTTCAAAAGCGACTCACCACCATTAGCTGACACGTCCCCTGAATCTCTTTCGGAGTCTCTCAAAGCTTTCTTCGGGCTCATTCTGGGAAGTGAAAGCTCACTCCCTGAATTTGAACAGATGAATCTTCCAGGTCTTCGGTCTGAAGCTTGTGTCAAGGTGGCTACATCTTTGGCAGAAGCTTACGATGTAATTTACAAGGCTATAATGGATCCGAGCAACGGTTATGCTGATCCAAAGTCGTTAGCCCGACATCCCCCGGATCAGATACGGACCATTTTGGGAATCTAATATATAAGATTGCAATCCGTCTGGTCTGGTGCGAGAATAATATCATCTATTGCTTTCTTTGGTTGTTGACGTTACTATGAACAATATTTTTTTCATTTTGATACATATAGATAGGTATGTTTTATTTTAACCGGTGTAGATGTGTTACGCCAAAAGAGTTAACTACAGATTGTTTTGAAATGTATGTAAGCCAAGCCTATTAAATCTTTTCTTTTCGATATCACATATCAAACCTTTGTTCAAGATTAACAGTGTAAACCAAGTACCTTAAATAAGCTTCAATGGTCAAATATAACTTTAACCAGCGCTTTAAGCATGCTCTTGAGGTTAGACATCGTTTTTTTTTCTTTTCAACCTTAAAATAAATGTAAGCATTGTTAAACCACACATCGAAACAGAAATAGAAAGCGAACGGGCATTGGATAAGTTAGTTAGTGTAGCTTGAGTGTTGATGCTATTGGATTTTATGAATGGAGTGATGGATTATAGATTTATTGTTTAGTATAGAGTTTTTTGAATGACCTAATTTGGATTAATGTGGTAATGTTTCATGAATTTGGGTTAGGTTTCTGATTCGTATGATGCTACTTCTGACTGAGAGTGATATTATTTTTACACGTGATACATCAAACTTGGTTATGAAATGTGCGCATCAGGATCACATTACGTGATGCGGTGATGAGATCCCATCCCATCACAACAGTTTGATGCGTTGTGATTCCAATTGCCGCAATTCCCATGATACGCACTTGATGCGTCACCTTATGTAGTTGACCGGTATTTGAAAAAAATTAGACTGTAGGTTGCAATCTGGAAGCAATCCCCAAGATAGAGGTCCCACCCTTCCCAGACCTTACCAATAGCTTTGCTATTTGTGGGACTTACTGAGTATGGTTGTTTTTGTTGTAGACTGACTATAGGTTGTAATGGTTTTTCGACTCTTATTGAGCAAATATGACGACTATTGATTAAGCAATGAGCTTTGAGTATTTGAACAACCATTAATTAAACAGATATGACTGGACTGGACAATGGACACTATGCATGTATCTTTTATTTTATTGTTTACAAGTTAAATTAAATATTATGTATAAATATTTTTGTAATAATTTTTTTTAATGACAAACACCTCGCATAGTGATGCGCACGTCTCATGTATCGTGTATCGGATGGGCTTTTTGAAACCAAGACATCAAAGATGTCCATAGATATAATTTAGTTACCAAAAGTAATACATTTAGACATGTAATTATCTTTGTATTTGCAGTTATCCGAGTGGATGGTTTCACATGAGGAGTTTGAATTATCTGATTCAGACTATGCAATCCGTATTGATTTATTGACGAAAGTTTTTGGTATACACTCATATGCTGCATCAAAACTAACTTCAAAAGCAGAGGGCCTTTATGAAAGAGTCTAATCTCCGGTTGGTTGACTGCGATAACATACAATGAGTTGATGACATTATACATGTCAGTTGGGGAGGTGGAAACTCAAAAGCCAGAATGTTTCTCCGGATATATACACTTTTAACCTTTGGATAAGTTCGTGTGCTTCATCTTTAAAGATTGATGAAGTCAGAAACATTCTTGATGAAATGAGTACTCATGAGAACGGACAGAGTGAGAGTTGGGAAAGATATGTGAAGCTTGTGAAAATCTATATTACATCGGGTCAACTTATGATTTTCTTATTATTCTGCATTCTGCTTTGGGAAACAAGGGTACCCTTGATCAAATATGGAAGTCCTTAAGAATGACGAAGCAAAAAATGATTAGTAGAAATTATGCCTGCATATTATCTGATGCTTGGTCATTTGAGTGGGGTAGAAGAAGTAATTAATCAATGGAGTACATCTGCAACGACCGATTTTGATGTCTCTGTATGTGATCGGCTTGTTATAGCATTTCAACAAGTTGGGTTGATTGAAAAGGCGTGTGTTGTTATCTGAAAAGAAGTGTGACCAGCAATGAATTTGAGCAGAATAAGCTTTTATAAGGCATTTGTTTATTTCTGTTTTTGTATACTTTCTTTGATGCCAAAGGGAATTGTTGCAAGTCTTAGTTAATGCATCTTACTTGTTTAATTCGCATGTCACCATGGAGGTGTTGATGATCTATTCTAAAGAGTTATTTGATGGACTTTGGGTTCAATATGAAACTGACCCGAACCTGTTTAGACTAAACCCAAACCTGCGAATTTCGTTAGGGCCGAGTTGTGTCAGAAAGTCACACCCCTTTGTGATTGATTTAATTTCTCTACGTTCCGATATAAATTTCATTGTAAATGAGGGTGCATTCGAAATAAAGTCTTTTTTTTTTTTTGGTATTTTAAGCTAAATTAAATGCCGATGCCATAGGCGTATCATGACAAACTAAACTAATATTGGTATACAGTTAAAAATACATACGCTTTTAGCCCATTTATTTTGTATATAGTTTGATTTTTCTCCAATAAGTCACGTTCATTTTTTTTACAAAGTTGAATAAGTGACTATGTTTAATATTTTTTCTCTCTCACCATTCCGGTGTTAACTTTGTTTAAAAAAGACGTCTATTCATAATAGTACCGTGACAAACCGGACTGATGCTGACATCAGTCATCAGTACTAGTATAGTTATTATCCAAACCGACAACGATATTCGTTTTTATGATTTAAAATGTAAAATATAATACTTTTTTTAACATATCATAACTATAAACCAAATGTTGGTACCGAGTTTATGTCGTTTTATACGGGAAAGTTCACCTAGTAGTAGTAGTAATAACAGCAGCAGCAGTAGCAACAACAACAACAACAACAATTAAAAACTTATAATGGTTTAACTTACTTGTTTCATTTCTATACAACACTATATATACAAATAAGAGACAACAATGAGGGAGATAATTGCTTCTCTAAACATGAATAGACTTTGACTTAATAATTATACTTTGACTCAATAATTACACATAATTTCTTTGACTCCCCTTGACTCAATAATTATATATAATTCTTTGACTCAATACTTTGACTCCAAGAATTATATTGTTTCCTTATAAATAATAATAATAATAATTGGGTGGGGTGGGGTGGGAAAAGATTATTGCTCCTCAGGAATATGGTGGATGGGGTTTCGGGTCATTGCGGGATGCGAATCTTGCAATGTTGGCGAAATGGTGGTGGGGGTTCAAAACAGAGAAGGACGAGTTGTGGAGGAAGGTGATTTGGGCAATTCATAATAGTTCGAGAGTGTCAGATTTTTAATGGTAAATCAGAGATTATAACCAAAAATACTCAGAACTTTATTAGAAACTTATGAACACAAACACTGATTACAACAAAACCTCACTACAACCCTCAAACTCAAACCCTAAATCATCAACGAGACGATCTGATACTATTATGATGACCGTCTGTCGTCAAGGGTCATACAAAACCTAAATAACCTAGGTAGCCAGGGTAAGTAGGGAATATCGAATCCATGAGGAGCATGTGGTTAGCGTCACAATGGTTGTTTATTTGTCTAAGGTAGCTAACTTTATCTTTTTGTTTGTTTTATAAAAAATGTTGAAATGATAACAAAATAATTTAAATAAATAATAAAGATAAATATAACTTCCACCCGGGATCCTATTTGTATAATCTTGCAACCTATTCGATTTAACTACAAGAACACCACATAGACATGACCTTGGTTATCCTGTCACAATAACTAGCTATCCTGTCACAATAACTATTCAGATTGAAATAATAACTAGGGACATGTTTTCAACGAAAACCGTACGCCTAGCTATCCCTATACAAATATCAACCAACCTCCCTATGATGCCAGAAATCACAGTTAATAGATAAATTGGTTCAAATATAAGCAAGGTTTATTCAATCCAACACAAGTAGTAAAAATACTAGCATGGATTAAATGTGGACCATTGATCTAGTAAATGCACGGTAGTAGAAAACAAGATGGTTTTCATAGGTTTAAGTCAAATGGGCCAGTTTGTTAAGATGTTGGATCAGTTGAATGGTTTTGGTTTGAGCAGTTTGTTATGATGTTAATGGTTGATTGTGTAGGTTGTTAATTGAATGGGTGTGCAGTTGAATGGTTTTGGTTTGTTCAGTTTGGTTGTCAAATGGGTCAGGGTATAATGGCGTAATTTTGCAGCCTATGAAAACAAGATGGTTTTCATAGGTTTAAGTCAAATGGGTCAAGTATGCAAATGGGTCAATATGATCATGAATAGAATATCATTTCTAACGGCCATATTGCCCTGTATAACGGCCATATTCACTATAAATTGAGCACAAAAAGGGACCAAATGACCATACAATCGAATTAGTAAGATGGATAAAAAAACACAAAAAACAAAAGACTAAAAACCAAACACGCTCAACATGAACATGCTGCTAGTGATCAAGATCCAAAGGAACAAGATGTTGTTGATGATCAAGATCAACAACCACAACATGCTACTGATGATGAAGATGATCCAATAATTGATGAACAACCAAAACATGTTGCTGATGAGAGTGATGTGCAGTTGAATCAGTTTGAAGAGCCACTGATTCATAATCAACAAGATGCTGCTGATGATGAACATGATCATGAAGGAAAGACAAAAAAGGAACAGGAAGAAAACTGCAATTAACTCTTAAAATTATAAAAAAATTTAAAGTTTAAAAGAAACGACATCGTACAACCCATTAAATCTAAAATTATTAACCTCCCAAAGATTTTTTTCTCTTCTTAGGGTTGACGTGTAGCAGATAGCCTAATCTAATTGTCGCTTGTTTAAGAGGGAGTGAAATAAAGCTAAGGCTTTGATATTGAGGTAATTTTGGACTTTCGGATTGTTGACATTGAGGTTTTGTTATATTAATTATGCTTACTCATAAAAATCGTGGTAAAAAGCATTTTTTTTAAAGAAAATGGTTCCGATTTTATTATGTGCTTCAATCTTCAAGAAGCTTGAGATGACCTTGCTATTTGTACGCATGCGCGTTCATGTATGATGTGTTGTAGCATGGGCGGAGGATAGTTCACCTGCCCCCACCGTTTTTTTCTCCGTAGTGTAAATTTAAGCGTTTTCGCCTGAAAATTTTATATGTATTCAGTGTGGCTTCCATCGTTTTAAGGGTCCCGTGACTTTCGGCCCCGCCGAAAGAAATTCAAGCTTTGCCACTGTGTTGTAGCGATAGGTTCATATGTCCCCTTAACGCTTTACCTAATTAAAAATAATAAACACTCAAGACTAGAGAGACATGGTTTAGCACTATGAGTGCAAACAACCCGAATCGAGTCCAAGCCTTACACTGCTTGAGCTCGGCTCGTTTCGAATATATGTTTTTGGGCTCGAGCTCGAGTCGTTTACATAAATTGAAGCTTAAGCGTGGCTAGAGCTAATTTCAGAAAAACCTTAAATAAGCCAAAGTTTGGCTTTGCTATTTTTACTGCTCTTCCTTCATTGCTTTTATGGGAGTCTGTGTCAAAATCTATTGGGGTCACACGGGTTTAAACATATAGATAAGAGTAGGTCATGTTCAAGTGATCCCATCACCACACTAAGGGTTGCCTCTGAGCCTGAGCCTTAATTAGACCTCATTAATAGATGAGTTCGAACTCGACTAGACTCATAAGCCTAAACAGATCACATTGTGTTCTATAAATTTTATTTAGGATATTGAGTATATATTTACAAGCTAACAATTTTTACTGTAATATAAAGATTATGATAAAAGAAACAATAAGATAATTGATTAGAGACTAGCCTGAGTTTGCACAATTGTTAAGTTAAGCTCGAGCTTTAAGAATTAAGATGAAGCTTAAAATAAGTTGAGCGTGAGCTTTTTAATGTTAAACGTACCGAGCTTGAGATTGAATGAGGCTTGTTTGCGCCCCAAGTTATGCTTTTTTAGAGGCAATTTTTATTAACACGAACACTAGCAAAGCCCCTAGTTATGCCTATTCCATTTTCTAAATCATGCATTGTTGATAACCAGCGCCGTATAAGGTGTATTATGTGTGCTTTTTTCTCCAATAAATGGAAACATAAACCAGAGATTTAAACACACCTTTTGAGAATTAAACTACTATTGTTTCTGAATACTTAAGCATTAATTACATAAAAATCTTGAAATAATCTTTAAATTTGATATATATCGACAACATAAAAATAAAATAAAGACAACCAAATAAATACACAAATTATTGAAATTGTGATCCTTTTACTGTATGCTTAAATCAGATAAAATAAAAGCCAAAAAAAATAAATAGAAAAGGTTGTCGAAAACAAGAGTGCGGCCTCAAGCCAGTGGCGAATCCATGAATGATTTCCTAGTGGTTCCTTTCGTAGATTTTCACTAATTTTTCAACCCTCTGGATCCGCCACCGCCTCAAGCGAGACCAATTTTTTAAGTCGTGCATGTCCATAGTTTATAGGTTTATTGACTTCAAATAGAACAAAAGTTTTTCACGTTTTAATGTAGTTAGATTTTTTCTTTTAAACCCTTTTGAGTACGTCGATCTCTGCCAACTCTTGAATTAACTTGATATACATCAATATTAATAAACGGTAACAAAACCCATCACATTGACATTTGGAAACATAGGTGGGTTCACACTTCACATGGTGGTCTAGATCGAATTGAATTGAATAGATTGCTTGAGCCTGCAGTCATGGAGTTGTGACATATTGGCACAAGGTGGGTTTAGAGTACGTGTAGCCACAAGCAACCCATTTTGTGTTCGTGTTTTAACAGGTCGTGTCTGACACGATAATGACGATATGCCAACCCTAGTAAAAATTTTGATTTTTTTTTTGACCGGTGACTTTCTTATGAGTGACCTATTGTCACGATGCCGACCGAAGTCGTCACCCCGCCAAGGCTGGCCAAACTCCGTGTTCTATCGAATACAGGCTGGCTTGTTAACCTTGGTGGCGTTCCTCGGAAACCGTACTGCCTCCACACAAGTTGTCTCGCTGAAGTAATAGTCGGATGAAAACCGGGGTGACGCTCAGGATCAATGTTTTAAAAACCGGTACGTACCGGCCGGTTATACCGGTAATACCGTTTTTCGGAGGTGAGCCCGGTACGAAACACCCCGATATAAAGGCGAAACGGTATCAAGTTCGTACCGCCGGTAAAATACGGTATACCGGTTTAAATCTTTATACCGGTACTGGCACAAGGTAAATTTTTGGGTTTGAACTATTTATTTTTTTGTGGTTCAAAACAAGCAAGAAGGAGAACTTCATAATAATGATATAGATAACATGTTTAGTGAGGAAGAACACGAATCGGTTCCTCACACACGTTGTTACTTGTTATTTATGTTACTTATCTTTCGTAATTTAAGTATATTATGTTTGTTATTTCTACTAAAACTTCTTATGTAATAAGTTAGGAGATGAAAATAGTTATGCTCTATATTTTGAAGAAAGCCTTGGTAGTGAATTTCATCTTTTAAGATTCGTGAACTTGATGTATTCAGTACTCCAATAGCTTGGACATAGCGTACACTTTCATTTAAAAGAATTTTGTTAAAAAAAATTGAATACTTTTGGATTATTTTTTATATGGAATAACTTATGGATTATCTTTTAATATGTAATCATTTACTTTTAGATTATATTTTGAGTTCATGTTGTAATTGATGGATTCGTAGAGTTAACAAGCCAATCCGGTTGAACCACCCGATACAACCCGGTTCAACCGGTTGAACCATTTTTAAGCCAAATCCGGTATGATTTAAAAACCGGTTTTTAAAACATTGCTCAGGATCGAACCCACCTCGGTGGGTTAGTCACCATCATGGCGCACTAATGCCTCATTATTTGATGCAGATGGGGATCAAACCTGAGTCTTCTAAGAAGAACTCAAGTCTTTCCACCACCTGATCTATAGATCATTGGAGGCATAGAATTGGTAGCGCCACTGGATCAGTGACAAATCTGGTTTCAATACATTGGAAGGTATTATAGGGTTACAAATTTCTCACACTATTAAGCTTGAGGAATTTATGTTTCTTTAACCAATAAACGCACATATAAACTCTACTCTACGTCTATTCTGCTTTTAAAATCACCACACATGCACTCTGCAGTCTGCAAGATTTGAAGCTGTAACCACTTAATTTACAATAAGTATTTAATTTTGTAATAGGTCAATTATAATCTTTATAAATAGTTTCATTTGGTATAAAAAGTAATTTAATTATGAAAAATAATTTAATAAGTGGTGATGATGTAGAAATGTAATGGTAAGGAGAAAACAAATGTTTTTTAATGATTAGACAACCGTAATAGGCCGTTTTGTCCCCTAAAATCGTTGACTATGATCGTTTTTCCCAATTCTTGATCATTAAGGGAGAATTAGTTTTGGGGTAGTACCGTTCATGATGATATAAACATTTATTTTTGGGTGGCTTTGGGTCTCATTATTAGTTGGGGTTTTTTAGACGTGTCACTTGACTATGCACATTTTTAGGTGTTTCTCATTTTTTTAGTTGTAAACATTCTTAGTAAAATTATGTTGTGACATATGGCTTTACGTGTTTATGTATTTTTTTAGCCTTTTGAGTTGGAGACAATATGATCTTTGATTTAGTTATTGGATCTGAAATTATTTTACCTTATTTTCTTACCTTTTTGTTCACCTATTATTGATCATGTTTCCGTGTTTGGACTTAATATGCTATGTTTATTCTCAAATCGGGTCTTGAGATATCTAAAAGGAACACCAGGTCAAGATATTCTTCTCCCTCGGGAAGGACCATTAACTTTGACTACTTCTTGCGATTCTGACCGGCTTGGATGTCCATACACGAGGCGATCAAGAACTGGATATTTGCTTCTCTTGGGTGGTGGCACTATATCTTGAAAGATAAAGAAACAGTCCGTGGCATCTCGTTCCTCAATAGAAGCCGAGTATAGGGCCATGGCTTCTACACTTAGTGAAATACTTTGGATAAGGTGGTTACTCAAGGATTTTCAAGTCGACATCACTGGTCCGACACCTTTATTCCGTGACAATCAGGGCGCTGGTCGTCATATTGCAAACAACCCGGTTTTTCATGAACGTACCAAACATGTTGAAATGGGTTGTTTTTTTTTGTTTGAGAACGTGACTCAAAGAAGGTAATTCCTATGCCTATAGCAAACTTCAAATTGCAAACTTGCTCTCAAAAGGACTCAGAACTCAACAACTTCACTCATTACTTAGCAAGATGTGCATTAAAGATCTACATGCTCCATTTTGAGATGGAGTATTGGATCTCATATTATTTTACCTTATTTTCTTTCCTTTTTGTTCGCACATTATTGAGCCTATTATTGATCATGTTTCCACGTTTGGTCTTGATAGGCTCTATTTATTCTCTTGGTTTGTTTTGTTATCAATCATCCGAAAAAAAAAAAAATCAAACACAAAGAGGGGTTATAAAGAATACTGTTCGAGTCATGTTGACTATATAATATCTAACAAACTTGTTAATATAGGAGTTCCATTAAAATTATGTAATTTCTATGAAAAAAACATATAGAGTACAATAAAGGGAAAGAAAATAGTTTAAACTGATAATCAACGCTTACAATTTCATTCCTAAGGTGCATAACTGGCCTATAATGTGTATCAGACAATGATGTAGTATACATGTGACATTAGGAATGCATGACACATATCATCGTAGTGTCAAAATTACAATCATTGCATATATGCAGTTGGTACCGTACACTTCTAAACATGTATCATAGGTCCGTAATATGACTAGGACACCACACTTTAGTTTACTAAAGTTGCCTTTGATTTAATTGTTAGTTGTAGGATTTAATTGACAACCGGTTCTGGCAAGAACCGCTTACACGAGAACCATTTAACTCGGTTTCGAAACGAACTGGTAGGCTTTTATACGGCCCGGTTTCGGTTCTTATATTTATCACTAAACGGTTCTGGTTCAATTCTGGTTCAGATCGATTCGTCCGATTATGAACTATTGCACACCCCTAGACTCACCGATTCATTTGGAAATAGATAACCCCACTAGGTTAAAGCAAAGTGGGTTTAATGGTGCATTCTATTCATATGTCGGTTCACTTCGATTATGACAAACATTGATTTCTATTAATAGGTAGCTGTCAAGTTTGATATGGACCATGATTATAATAAATACAAAAAGCATATATGAAATTAGAGAGATCTAGGCGTTAAATATCTAATCACATCATAAATAGTCACATGGATCGAATATTTGATCACATCATATATTTAGTGATAGAACAAGAAGCTTTGCAACAATCTAGATACCACGATTACCATCAAATAGTATACAATAACATATACAAAAATTTAAGCGTTTTAACGAATAATGAATATAAAACCAAGTTTTAGAGGAGTAGAGATACATGGTGTGAGAAAGAAACAGACGTTATTGGTGACGGGTTGGTTGTTACGACAATGACAATGTGGGTGAAAAAAAAGTTCTTTGTTCTTGAATGAAATGGGTATTTTCTTTTTTAAAAAAAATATATATATATTATTTAAAATAAATTTGGTAGAAACACTAATCCTTGGGTGATCAAATTTAACAAGAAAACTTACTTGGAGTAGGTTCAAAGGAAGTAATGTATTTTAGAACACAAAGTAAAAATTCCAACACTTTTAAAGCTAAAGAACGAGTGATACAGATGAGCAAATGGTATTAGGTACCGGTATTGAATTTCCCCTACCGAGTTATTTTCAGTAATTGTATTTTACCTTCAAATACCGATATCGTGCCGTACCGAGCATTTCGGTACTGGTACCGGTACTTAATTTTGGTACTCGTACCAGTACCAGTACTATGGGTGCCTAAATTAGTTCGGGTCAGTTTCAGATTGAAAACATGACACGGACGAAATTCACGGGTTTGAATTTTGTCTAAATTGGTTCGGGTTAGTTTCAGGTTGAACATGCAAACCCGTTTAGCTAAACAAGTCGTATTCATGTAAAATGTTCGGCTTCAAATCAAGTTAGATCCACTCTGCAAACACGACCCATTTAACACCCTAAAGATACCGAGCTCTTCCTAACAAGTAAAATTCGGTAGAAACATGTTTGTAATTAACAATAGGAAATATCAAACAAAGAAAGTGGCAATACTCGAAGGCTAAAACAGTAAAAAGCCACAAAATAATTGGCCCAAATCAAAATCTAAAGCATTGAGACTTGAGAGCAAAGCTTACAAAAGATCCAAACACTCCAAACCCTAACAAAATCAACATAAAATTACTAAACTACCCTTAGTACCCTCACCCCACCTCTTCTTCCATCATCGTTTCCAGCCTCTCAAACACCATACCTGTTGCTGTCCCTCCACGCGCCCCCCAGAAAACTCCCACTGTTTTGCTTACGTCATCCCAGGGTAACAATTCATGCCCTAATTTTGATATTATTATTTTTATTTCATTTAAATTGATGATGATTTTGTATGTGCAACTTGGATAATAATATTATTATTATTATTATTATTATTATTATTATTATTATTATCTGGATCAGGTATTGTTGTTGAAAGTGAAGAGTTATTGTTATTGAGAGATGATATTGGGGTTGAAAGGCGATGGAACCACTTTAATCAACTGCATCTTTCATTTTTCTGAATGGCATCCTTTGGAATTCTAATTACCAAGGGCTTTATTACGCCCTCAATCACTGTAGCAGGTAATCCTTAATCACAATTACATATTAATTGCACTTTGAAACCCTAATTTGGTCGGTGTATATTTAGGTTTTTCCTTTTAGTTCCTCATAGGTTTTTAGCATCCCTTAGCCGAAGTTTAGCTATAAATAAGCTTTGTATGTGATTTAATATACAAGAATGGACCTCACGGAGTGTTTTGTCGCGCCTTAGTGAGTCAGCACTCAGAAGTGAAGAGGCTTGCTCCTATGTCGCCTTGCGCCTAGGCATGCTTTTTAGGACCTAAAAGTGAATATTTTTTTTCTGTTTCTAGCACCTGGTACAAAGTTTAGCGTGTCTATAGAAATATAGTAAAATATATAAAAGATGTCCTATATTCATATTCATAGTTGTTAATAGTGCTCATAGCGAGCGCTAAAGCATATAGCATAGTGAACGGATGGTTCATCGCTATCTGGATTTCGTGCCTTCATAGCGTGAAAAAATAACGAATTTTTAGGTTTCCTTTGTTTTAAATATAAATAGCAATTAAATATAGCTATAAAATAGATGGATGTTAGGGTTTTGATATAATCATAGTTATCGATAGCGAATAGCGGAAAATAGCGACGGGCTACCGATATGCTACGTAGCGATAGCGATGAAATAGCGCCCGCTATTTTGTAAATAGCGATCAAGTAGTAGAAATTTTAACATATATTTCATATTCAAAACATTCATATATTGTAGCAATTAGAGTTAACAAAAAATCAACAAAAAAACATTCCTATACCACCAAAATAACTAAAATACGCTATCACAAATCATCTAACTCTTCATAGTACGGCTCGTCGTCCTCATCATCATCTTCTTCGTGATCCGATGTTGGAACAAAATCTTTATAAGCTGCAACATCATTTTCTTCAACATCCACATCATAAGTATCATCATCTTCATCTATTAGACGTCTTCTTCGAGGCCTTGAGGTCGATGTTGAGGTGTTGGCACCGGTTTTACTAGTACTAGCATTTCTTCTTGTATAATAAGCCGGCTCAGCCGCCCTGACAGCTGTCGCAACATGACCATATGTCAAATCTTCACCCTCATGGACCGGGGCATTTGCTTCATCCTCTAGCTCCTCTAAAGCTCCCCTCAACCACTCATTTGGATCTTGTAGATTTACATCATCTAGGATAACCGGGTCAATAGTATCACGCATATCATACCTTCTTCTTAGAGCCCGGTTATACTTGATGTATACAAGATCATTTAGCTTTTCTTGATCAAGTCGGTTTCTTTTTTTGGAATGAAGCTACATAAATAAAATTTAATAAGTTAATGACTTATTTATATAAAACATTAAAACACTAAATAAGATCTCCTTACGTGTTCAAATACGCTCCAATTGCGTTCACACCCTGAAGAGCTACACGTTAAACTAAGCACCTTGATCGCAAACTTTTTTAGTGTCGGTGCCAATGCTCCGTATTGCATCCACCACTTAGCTAATTTAATAACAAAATATATGAAAGAAACTTTCTGGAAAAAAATATATTTAATATTATAACATAATATAAAGTTTACCAGGTGAAAGTTGCGTTCTCATCTTTTCTGCCATAAAAGATCCAAGAAGCCCTTCAGCACGTCGATATAACGGGAGCTCGGTGTGAATCTGTATATGCTCTTCTTCAGTTAATGTCAACTTTTTAATGCACGCATGTAAACCACCTACCAACTCAGCATTATCATCCGCCTTTGGGTTTTTGTAGTATAAGGCCGGATTCAAGTAATATCCAGCAGCATGCAAAGGTTGATGCAGCTGACAATCCCACCTCCTATCAATTATTTCAAAAACATCTTTATACTTTCGAACTCTTTTTTTGAAAGAGGCAGCAATCAACTCCTTTGCCCTATCCATAGCCTCATAAATATAACCCATAGGAGGCTTTCTCTCTCCATCAACCAAACGCAACACTCCTAGCAATGGGTAACCGACTTTCACAGCAATATTTACATTGTTCCAAAACTCTGGAAGTAATATAATATTAGCTATTTGCTTACCCCTCGATTCATTTGAGAATTTGCTTTTGTTCCACTCTTCGGAAGTGAACATCTTTTTTAACTTGTTCTTGTTTGATTTGAAACAATTGAGGGTGATGAAAGCGGTGGCAAATCTAGTCTTCGCGGGCCTAACCATATCTTTTTGCCCGGTGAACTCTCTCATCATGTTTAGTAGCAATGTACGGTTGTAGATGTAAGTATTCACCGCAATTGCTCTTTCGAGAGTTTTTTTTAAATAGGGCAATTTAAAGATATCTTCAAACATCAAGTCTATGCAATGGGCCGCGCAAGGAGTCCAATATATGTGTGGATATTTTTGTTCCACAAATTTACCCGCGGCTACATTGTTGCTTGCACTATCTGTCACAAGTTGAATGATATCTTGAGGCCCAACCTTCTTGATGAATCGGTCAAACAATTCAAACATCTTCTCACCTACGAGAGTGTTAAGTTTTTCATCTTTAGTGAGTATTAAGTCAATGTTGTTAACAATTAACAAAACAAAAAATAGTTAGCTGGTTACCTGTGTGAGAGTAGCTAGAGGCGTCGACCGACTCAATGAACATACTTCCACGAGGAGTGTTTACTAGGAAGTTAATTAAGGCCCTTCCTTTCCGATCCCTCCATCCATCGGCCATCAAAGAACACCCATATGTAGACTTCTCAACCTCATTGTCATGCATAATCTTTTTGGTATGTTCCATCTCTAGCTTTAACATTGGAACACGTACTTCATGATAGGTAGGGGTTTCATATCGCAACCGTATCTACCAATGGCTTCAATTGCGGGCCCCAAACTATCATACTTAACTGCATTGAAAGAAAGGCCAGCATCATACATCCAGCGTGCAAACTTTTGCACTGCGTCGAGCCTTAGCTTCTTTTGTACATTATTGTATTCTGCACTTCCCACTAAATTCCCCCCTTTCTTCCCCGATGTAACCGATGGCTTCCATAGTCACAGGATTCGCTAATGAGCCTGTGTACCGCGAATCGATTCGCCCGTACCGGAATCGGGTACATTCGCGTACCGTTCGCATAGGATTCGCGATCCGATTCGTGAACTTGAGCGTACCCGATTGTGTATAATTTCGTACCAAATGTCACAAATTCGCGTACCGGATTGTCGAATTCGCTGTTTAGATTTAATGCGATTCGCGAATCGTAACTAAAAAGCTTTGAAGGCTGCTGTGTTTTTGAAGTTTGAACTTACAATTATGAACTTGGTTAGTTTGTTTTATGTTTTTTGAAGTTATAATTAAGAACTTTTTTTTGGATTTATGTTTTTGAACTTATAATTAAGAGCTTTGTTTTGGATTATGATTATGAAATGTTTATTGAAGTTATTTGAAAAAAAATATATATATGGTATAATGTTTATATACGATACGACGTACCAACTTATAGGGTACACCGTACCGCGTACCGAATTGGCGAACCGAATGAACCTACCCCCCCTCGTACCGACTTTTAGAAATGCGCGAATCGCGTACCCGATTTCGTACCACGAACCGAAGCGTACCGCGATTCATGTGACTATGGCTTGAACATTGAATATAATGTGCCTTTTCCCTTTTTATTAGGTTCGTTATCCGATGACATGGGCCTCTTACCCTTTGATGGAGCTTCTTTACTGTTACCAGGGATTTCATCTTCATCATCTTGTTCTAAATCAACAACCTCGTCAAAATGCGGTATGCTATTCATCGCTTCCTTTGAACGTTTCTTTTTCTCAAAATGCTCCTTAAATAGTTGTTTCACATCAGCGGGAACCTTGGGACATTTTGCCACATCCGGGGAATCCCAAGCAAGATGATGCTTGTGTCTTGTAATCCCGGCTTTTGATACAAAAGAACAAAAATTGCATCTCACCGCGTTTTTTGTTCCTTCTACTAAAGTCCCGTAATTCCAACCTGGATCAACCTCCTTTTTGCTGGCCATTCTGTTCAGAAGTTAATGTTATTGTTATGAAAACGAAAACAGAACATCATAAAACAAAAACAGAAATAACAGAACAGTAACTTCTGTTTAAAACAGAGCAAAATATAAACAGAATATAAACAAAACAGAACATAACATAACAGAATATAAACAGAACATCAGAAGTTATTGTTTGTTCTCATTCTGTTTGTATGGCCATTCAGATTCTGTTCAGAAGTTATTGTTTCTGAAGCATGAACAGAATATAAAGAGAGCATCAGAAACGAAAAAAGAACATTGATTGCTGGAAGAAAATTCTGATGATCAGAAAAGGAAAATAAAAAGAACACAGAAAATCATGAACTGATGATCAGAATAGTGATGAACATTGCTGGAGATTGAAGTCTTGAACATGGAAGAAGAGAAGAACAAAAACAAGAGTAAGATTGAAGATTAAAGATTAAAGATTAGAGAAGAACAAACCTGGAAGAAAATTCTGAATTTTGGAGAGTTGGAGAAAAAAAATCGTGAATATTGGAGGTGGGGCAGATTACGTGGAAAACTAAAGGTTTATGGGAATAAATAAACCCTAAAACATGCCTATTTATGGTAAAAATAAAAAAAAAATAAAAAAAGACACTGAAGGGTCGCTATTGAACCGCTACAGGCCCGCTAACCATCAAATAGCGCTGAATAGCCGCTACGCGACGCTATTCGCGATCGCGAGCGCTATTCTCGCTATCGACAACTATGGATATAATATACATGTAAATTTTTTTTAAAATTTTCGTCTGGCATTTCGTTACTTATAAAATAGCGCCCGCTGCGTAGCTTACAGGTAGCTTGTCGCTATTACCGTTATTCGCTATTAACAACTATGTTCATATTGATTTGGGCTTGAATTTATTATTTTAATCTATTTGATTCTCAATTTGAAAGTAGTCCTTTTTTTCTTAAACATAAGAAGTATTAGTCTCATTGTTGTAGGTTGCAAACATTTGAGGCTTTGTGGGTTGATGCACGGGTTTTTAATTTAATTTTTATTTTGTTTGTTGGGCAGGTTGGTTCTAATTAAGGTGGTCATTGTTGCGTTAGATTGTTGAAAGTTGTTCTACTATAAGTTAAGGTTGAGTATCCAATCCAATATCCATGTTTATTAGGGGATACTCTCTTGCAAGTGTGGCAGAGATGGGATGCTGTGGTTGTTTTGGGTTTTCATTTGCAAAAAAGCAAACGAAAGCCATGCCTAATTCCCACAATGGGAACCGCATTTCACAGGAGTTGTTGCTAAATGATGAAGTTGAAGAGGAAGAAGACGAAGAAGAAGATAATTGCTCTTATGGAGATGACATGTCTGAATCTGAGAAGGGAGATCATGAAGAGTTCAGAAATCCATCAAGGCGTTCTGAAGATATTCTGTTGTACAGGACACACAACGGGTTGATTTGCAGGGAGTTTCCTGTTAAGGAAACCCACAAAGTTGTCCGTTCAGAGGTAATTTGATACAAATAAATAGTGTATTAGGCAAAGTCATAAGTAAGTGACCAATTCTCAAAACAACATTTGGTCAATTGCTTATATTTAGGCAAAATAATAAGGTTTTGATCTTCCCACTAGCATCTCTTGATATTATCCCTGTTCCCTTCTGTAATTTGAGGCTGTCAGATAGTGTTAGGGCCCTTATTTAATTGTGATGTTATTTATTTATAAGAATATGGGGGCCATTCAACTTTTTTCATTAAGATCACAATACATTGAAACTACTTTACATGCTACCCAAGCATGTATAGGGTTTCATTATAGCAATCTTGTTGAAAACCATGGTGAATGAAGTAAATGGTCTTAATCTGTTTAGAGGACAACAACTTTAAGTATGACATGTTGACGCCTCATTAAAGGTGTTTTTATCTTAAAAAATTTTATGGAATTTTTGTCATCCGATATATTGTTGGCCTGAATTGGTATAGACGAAACCAGATGCATACATAGGTGGCATATGCATTAGATTCATGTATATGCGCGGCCTTGATGAAAAAAGATCAATATTCCATGGCCTTCCTTATTCTTATATACCATCCTGCTCTGGTTTTCTTTACAGCTGTTTGTTTTTTATATGTTAAAAACTATTTTATTTTTCACATTTGACTTATATGTGTTTTTCCTCTTTACTGTAGGATGAGAATGGGAACAAGACAGTGAATGAATATGTACGCGAGTGCAAAATTGGCTCTGGTAGCTACGGGAAAGTGGTAGATTTCTTATATTTTTTTATTAATAATGCAAACTTCCCTTTTTCAGTTGGAAGTTACGAAAATGTGTGTTAAGAAGATTCACTGATTTGGCATGTACGTCTAACAGGTTCTTTACAGAAGTCGGGTGGATGGGAAGCATTATGCAATTAAGGTAGGGTACAAAACTTTGGGAATTTGATTTCCTTTGATCTCGCAGCTGACTCATGTCCTGCCAGGTTGGATATATCTATAAATTTTGCCCATATATTAACGGGCCATGTTTAATATTTGAATGTAGGCGTTTCACAAGTCTCATTTGTTAAAGCTACGAGTTGCTCCATCTGAAACTGCAATGACAGATGTTCTTCGCGAGGTATTGTGTTTGATTTCTCATGTGTTATATATATATATATATATATATATATATATATATATATATATATATATATATATATATAAATTCTAATGAGCTAATTTGATAATGATACAACTCTATTGGCTAATGGTGGTTCATACTTCATCAACTTGCTTGCAGGTCTTAATTATGAAAATGTTAAATCATCCCAATATAGTAAATCTGACTGAGGTTATTGATGACCCAAACACAGATCATTTCTACATGGGTATGAATCACTGCTTTTTTTTTTTCTCTTGTTGCGTTATGTTTTTTTTACTTCTCATTGATTACTAGGTTTTTAAATCTCTTTTCAGTTCTAGAATATGTGGAAGGAAAATGGGTCTTTGAAGGCGCTGGACCGCCAGGTGGCTTGGATCAAAATGTTTCAAGAAGATATTTGCGGGATATAGTTTCTGGGTTGATGTATCTCCATTCTCATGTATGACTCTGCCTTCAACTATAAGTCTATAACATTTTACATTCTATATTTACTTGCTCTGTTGTAGTGTTTTTAGTTTCTTTCTCTCATCCGTCATAGCAAGAGTACCCTCTCCAAAAAAAAATGTTTTTGATGTCGTATTTTTTATTGTTTGAATTATTTTCCTCATTAATCATAATAAAAGCTACCTTTTGTCCTATACATGTATTTAAAACTGGTTTTATAATCCAAGTAGACATTATTTATTTATCAAGATTCCATACAAAGGGCTATGTGGGGTATTTAGTATAATTAGAGAATAGTTTTCTCATATCTTAATAGCGACAAATTACTAAATGTTGCTATGGAACTTTGTCATGCTCTCTTTTTTTATTCCCTAAGGTTTTTTTTTTTTTTTTTTTTGAATCTCAGAATGTTGTGCATGGTGATATAAAACCTGATAATCTTCTTGTTACCGCCACTGGCACTGTAAAGATAGGTGATTTTAGTGTGAGCCAGGTTTTTGAGGTAATTAATTTCCCCTTAAGCAATATTTGCCATTTATATTTTGTTATTGTTATCAGTTCTTTTATATATTACTTCCAAAGGATATTCCGTAACTGTTATTAAATAATCTTATAATGCTGTCACCAACTATTGTCTTTGCTGTTAATTTAAATGTTTTCTGGAAAAATATGGAAAGGATATTCCATATATTTTACTTTAATTGTTAAGTAATGAATGATTAATGAAAATTATGCGATTTACAGGATGAAAACGACGAACTTCGTCGCTCCCCTGGGACTCCTGTATTTACTGCTCCCGAATGTTGTCTAGGTAAAGATCATGGTTTTGCCATGGTTTTCTTTCTTTTTGACTTTTTTTTCTGGCCAACACTATCACAAAGTGACATAAACACCTTGAATTTTTTAACTTAATAGGTCTAACTTATCATGGCAAAGCTGCTGACACATGGGCCGTTGGAGTTACCTTATACTGTATGATGCTCGGACGATATCCTTTTCTTGGGGACACGCTACAAGATACATATGATAAGGTTTGCGACCTAGAATGTACATACATTTTGTATATTCTAATTTTTTAAAAATCTTTTTAACATTTTGTTTTGTTTCCTAGATCGTAAACGATCCTATGTGGCTCCCCGTGGGTATGAATCCACAACTCAAGAACCTGCTCGAGGGTATTCTCTGCAAAGGTTGGTAAATTTATTAACACTGACTGAAAATAGGATACTTTTGACCTTTAGTCGTAATGCCTGCTGATGTTTATATGTTATAACTTCTACAGACCCAACACAACGACTAACTCTAGAGATGGTTGCAGTACACCCATGGGTGGTGGGCGATGAGGGCCCGATACCTTATTTTTTATGTTGGTGCAAACGTAATAAATTAAAGAGGGATCAAATATCCGATGAGAGTATAACAGAGTCCTCTCATTAATATCGACCACAAACCTTTTTGTATTGTGTTAGGTTTATTTTGTATAGTCTGAGAGTGTGGTGAAGAGTTTGTATCGTGTTGATTTTGGGACCATATAGGCTAAGATAATGTGTAGTTGAAAGCTTTTCTGTTGGGTCTTTTGTATGCCACGGTTTTGAAGCCGTTTCAGCAGCCTCCCTGGTGCGCGTGTTGTCACCGCCACCCCTCTTCAGCCTAGTTGAACGTTTCTGCTCAGATCTAATGACTTCATCGTCGATCAATTATTGTTCAATCCGACACGAGCCCCACGGTTTCTTTATTTTTCATTTTGTTCTTTATATGTTAAAACCCAAATACCAATATTTAAATCGTGTAACACATGCGCGTCTCATTTAACCCATTGGTCTAAATGAGTCAAACAGGTTGACGAGTGGTAGTTGTGTTAATAGTGTTGATGAGATGTAAAAGTGGGTTGAACAGATCATAAACATGTTAGTGGTTCAAAGTGATTGCTTAAACAGGTTGGTGGATCGACCTGTTTAGTTAAATACATCAAACGAACATGACTCATTTATTGAATGTTAGTGTCTTGTTTGTGGTGTGCCGGAAGTTGCTACCCCTAGCCACATGTGATGCTTAAAACTTACTAGCATCATGGAATACAATATAACTGTATCCGGTATATCTTACAAATAGCAAAGATATTGCCAGGGTATGACATTTTCTTATCTCGTTTGACGCAATGTAAGCTTCGATCCTTTCTAATAGCATGGTACGTGGTGATGAAGCATTTATACAAGTTACCTACCTACATGGGTCATGCCTACTTATGAGCCAACTACTCCTTGTCGTTCCTCCACATTATCATGGTTTTGGTTATTCCAAATATTATTAAAAACCATTGTTTCCTACTACTTTTCTCTTGATAACAAGTGTTCCATTGAGTTTAACCTTTATGGTTTGCGTTTAGTGCGAAGTAATGGGATAGACAAGATAATTGAATGGACAAAGGAATTAAATGGAATTAAATGGATCATACCATTTAATGGTTTTGTTTAGTTACCATGTGAGAATGGAATAAATCATTACTTTATATTGTTTGGTAGGCAGATTAGACGAATTCATTACAACCGAGCGGAAGATCGAGCGAATATTTTTCGAGCATTTTTCCGAGGGAGTCACGAGCGGCAAACGATTTGAACAGCCCTAGTGCATGGTGGTGGTTGGTGGCAGTGGTCAATAGTGGCGGCAATGGGTGGTGGTGGTGATGAAAAGTGACAGAGGGAATGAAATGAAAAATGCAGGGGGTGGATAAAATATATAAAATTAGGGGTTTTTAGTGGGAATAGAATAGATGAGGTATGGATATATATTACCTTGACTAAACAAACACCTATTTTTTTTTCATTTCATCCCAATACTCCATTTCATTAAACCTCTCATTCGTGCATAACAAACACCACCTTACGGTTAATTTATACGAAACATATCAAGGCAAGTAACCCCATCCTCCTATGTGGCAACACTCATAATCTCTTATGACTACAATTCTTATGTTGATGCTGAAGCAGTACAACAAACAACAAAGATAGGTGTTCTATTATGGTTTTTTACACACATCACTTCTCTCTCAATTTATTTGGGTTCATCATCTACGTATAAAATCCAACGATATCTGAAGAAACACAGATCCTAGATCACCGGGTTAGGGTTTATATTGGTAGTGATTCTATGGGGTGTTTATAAAAATGTGTGCAAATCTAAGGACAAGACCAAGGATGTTAAGAGACTACCGATTAGAAGAGCCGAGCCTCTAAACGTTAGTATATAAAACGAGGGGTTGGAAAAGCACGAGGAGCTCGTATTCTTTTCGATGGAAGTTTTGGTGAATATCGGATGCTAATAAAAGGAGAAGGGACTCCTCCTTTTATAGTACCTCGACGTTCGACTTCCTCAGCCCATCCTCTACCCTGTGTGAGGCCCGACCCAGGTAGAGGTGTCTCTAGGTTTCCGGCCCAAGTCCTCAAGCCCAATTGGTGCAAGTGGGTTTGATAAAAAAAAAAAAAGACGAGAAAGGGGAGATGTTACCGTCCTGTCGATAATATACGTGGCGTCCACCTGTTGGCTACTCCAGGGCGGTGGGTAATCATCTGTTATCTAGAAGTTGAGGCAAGTGGTGGCTGAGAAAGTCTCCTGTCATAAATATCTTGGCTGGGGAGCTTCCACGTCGTCGTCCTTTTTGAGTGTCAGGCTGGGCGCAACCTTTGATTGGTCAAGGACTCTGACGGGCAGTCTGCTGCGTCAGGAACAGTTGTCCAGGGCAGAACTGCCCTCAGGTGTGTGTCTTGATGCTTCCCTGAAAGGTATCTTTCAGTCGTGTTGACGAAGCCTCGTTTATCTTGCTGAAGAAGCTTCGTAATGCAACCATTGGATTATGGACGCGTGGTGGTCCGCTGACGTAAAACGGGCGGGAGATCGTGCGTCCTTTGTCTGATGGACGCATACTCGTCCGCTGACGTAAAACGGGCGGGAAAACTAGTGTCATGCCTTTATGGGCGCCGCTTTGTGAGTTGATTTTTGATATGGTATTACTGGTTTTTGGTACCATATCCTTTTAATATCTATACATACTTACATTTTCATATGTATGTCAATTCTCCATTTAAGTGTGAGATAAATTCTTTGCAATGTGATCATAACGTGACATTTGACAACAAACCCATACATGACCCCTTTGCCACTAATGAAATGCAACTTTGGTTCTTGCATTCGTACATCAATATTGATGTGATAATATCTCAGTTAATTTTATAGTTGACATGTGTTTGTGATATGTCTCTAGATAAGTACATACATGATAGGTTCGATTCTGATGGTCCCTCGGTTTTCTACTATCGTGCATTTATTCCAGAAAGGCTTGCCTTTTGTGGAGGGTGCAACATTTGTCAAGTGGCAGATGGCGGGAAATTTTTCGGGTGGAAGCCTTAGTGCCTCTTGTACGTAGCCTCGACTCGCTTGTGGGCCGACCACTCTTGTGTCAGCGTGGACCCAGTTAAGACAACATAATCTGATCATTGTTGAGTGGCGTGACTAGAGGATCCCCTTCTGAGGGGTTGTGATTAACTCTGCCACAACATAAAAAAGCATCTTCCAAAAAACAAAGTAAATACATGACAGGTAATTAATATATAAGACAAAATGATGTAAGATGAGATTGTTTCTTAGACGGAAAATATACTCTTACTCTATTTTATACCAACTTTTAACTTTGTGTGTTAATACTTCACCAAGCCTTTGGCATTATAACCTAGTGGCATCTTAGGAATTGGATAAGGCTTAGGGACCATTTGGTCCTGGGTTCGATTCCCACAATGGGGTTTTCCCATGTTTATTGGGTTTTCTCTGAAATTGATGTATAAGCATTATTGCCTAGTGGAGAAGATGAGTATACTTTAGTGATCCCAGTGATTTTTTAAAATAAGTTTTTTTAGAAAGTGACAATGCTCACTTTATCTTCAATTCGTTTGAGAATTTCCTCAAATCCAACAAAGATACATATAATATAATAAGAGAGGAATTTTATTTTCTGCTACCTTTATATAAAAGATTTAACCATTTTTATATATCATCATACATGTTATGGTACTAGTTTGTTTATGGAAGATACCAATGTCATAAACCAGTTACATTATATTATACTATGTATTAAATTAGAATGAGGTAAATAGTAAGTTCCACAACATTATTTCATATTAAATATAATTGATTTCACACTAGAACACAAGTTGACTTGATGGTGTAGTGGTATAAAATGCTTTTCTTTAATGATGATAGGTCATGGGTTCAAAACTTGGTTGGAACATTTTATTCTATTTTTAGTTTTCACAGCATTCTTTAACGTTAAGTATGATTGGTTTCATATGAAATCATAATTTGGGTTGGTGGTGTAGTGCTTTGAGGTTCACTTCCTTAATGAGAGGTCACAGGTGTGAGGCTGGACAAGTGGCATTTTATATATTTTACTAGGTTAGAGTCCCGTGGGGACCCACGGTTCACCCGAAAGTAAAATGAAAAAAAAGTAGGAAAATAAGAATTGTATTATACGATTTGTTTTGGTTACTAAATGTTTGATAATGCAATATGTATGATTTTTAATGTTAAATGCAAAATGTCATCTAACAGTTTAATGTAACGAAATGATGGATATATCGAGTAAGTAAGTTTAATTTGACAACTGCAAACTACATAGCATACTATCACAATATCATACATTACATCATTTGGGTAATATCTATATTCTAATCATAACTAAGCTTAAGCATAGAACACTTATCATTTAGTTGGGGCTTAACGAACTTCAACCAATATCACACATTACATCATTTGGGTAAGGGTAATATCTATATTATAATCATAACTAAGCTTCAGCATAGAACACTTATCATTTAGTTGGGGCTTAATGAACTTCAACCAATGGTCCATTTTCATTACTTCAATCAAAATCTTCCAACTCTTGCTCATTAATAGCTGATTTTTCACCTTCGAAGTTGTTATCATTGTCATCACGATCCTCGGAGTGCAGCTCATTTTCAATAATTTATGAAAACCTCCACCATTGTATTCCATATTTGTGTTCTACATAAAATATAGTTGTTGTAAAGATATGGATACGGTGATAAGTAAATCAAGAAACAATCCTTAACCCACTTACTTGAATGGGTAGCTTAAATTTTCATGTTATCTCTCCAATGGTTCAAACCGGTTACATAGCTAAAAAACAACTAATAAGAAAATGGGTCCAATGTCAGATGTTGTAATATAAATTTCCTATATTTTATTAAAAAAATAGACACCAAAAGGATCAACCCCAGATCCATTTCAACATGTAGCCAAAAGGACCCATTGTACACACACTTTAGGCAACTTTTGACATGTTACAAAAAGCCGCAAAAAAAACGTCATTATTTAAACTGTGTAAATATAGTACTTAACAATTAAAAATCTTAATAAATAACATCAAAATCATAATCAATCATTCAAATCAATGACATTAAAATAATCCACGTCTGAAATTAACTTACCCGTTATATACAAATTATTATTAACATCTTAAAATTAGCACACTTAAAATTAGCACACTTATTGAAATCAAGATGATGATTATCGTTTAGTTACAACTGATTAAAGGAAAGTCGTAATATCAAAATGAAAGTCGGTCAACAATGTTAAAATGAAATTCGTAATATTAGTAACATCAGTAAATAAGATTAAAAATCTTAATAAATAACATCAAAATCGTAATCAATCATTCAAATAAATGACATTAAAATCATCCGCGTCTCAAATTGCCTTACCCATTATATACAATTTATTATTGACATCATTAGTAATCATTATTAGTTGTACAGAAAGTAACATTTTGAAAATTTATATTATCATTTAATTTTGTTGTTAAATTTGGTATGACGATTAAATGATTTTATTATTTGTTAAGGTAATATATAGTATTGTTGTGTCTCGAACAATTCTGCAAAATCGGAAATAATGTGCCTCGATTGACGTGATCGAGTAGGAATATTTATTTATATATTTGAATTATAAAAATAGAATGATTGGTAATTGACGTGAATTGGTCAACAACGCTTAAAATTAACACAATCAAACTCAAAGACATAAAGTCAAAAAATTGACCTCCATCAAATTAACAAAAACGTAAAAAGTTTTTACTCATATTTGATCAACAATATTAAAATTAATGTCGTAATATTAGTAACAACATTGAAAATTATCTTGAATACATTATATATTTTAGGAAACTATTAAATAGATTTGAATTATATTTATTATTAAAAGAATAATAAAAGTGTAGGAAAATGAATGTACACTCCTATCTTTGGATTATATATAAATTATAAACTGTTAAATAGATTTAACATTGTTAAATATATTTAAATAAATGTTTAAAGGAAAGTTGTATATGTTTAAAAGAATATCGTTTCATTTCAAATGATTAAAGGAAAGTCTTTGAATTATAAAAATGGGAAGGATTGGTAATTGACGTGAATTGGTCAACAACGGTTAAAATTAGCACAATCAAATTCAAAGACATATAGTCAAAGAATTGACCTACATCAATTTAACAAAAACGTAAAAAGTTTTTATACAGATTCGGTCAACAATATTAACATTAAGGTCGTAATATTAGTAATAGCATTGAAAATTATTTTGAATACATTATATATATTTTAGGAAACTGTTAATTATATTTAAATTATATTTATTATTAAAAGAATAATAAAAGTGTAGGAAAATAAATGTACAGTGTTATCTTCGGATTATATTTAAATTATAAACTGTAAAATAGATTTAAATAAATGTTTGAAAGAAGGTCTTATATGTTTAAAAAATATCGTTTCATGACAATTGATTAAAGGAAAGTTGTAATATCAAAATTAAAGTCGGTCAACAATATTAAAATGAATTTCGTAATATTAGTAATATCAATAAATAAGATTAAAAATCTTAATAAATAGCAACCAAATCATAATCAATCATTCAAATCAATGACATTCAAATTATCATAAATAACATTAAAATTCTTCATAAATAACAACAAAATCATAATTTAAATTTCAAAATCAATGACATCTTGTGGTGCAACCTTAGTAACAAACATTTTGTGCTCGATTGAACACCATTTGAAGACACAATATTCGCCAATGGAAGTATCTTTTGATTGAAGTAAATCAGGTCATCCAATCACAGTAAACCTTTACAAAAGAATTATGTATAGAAATTTAAAATGTGTAACTAATTATAAAATAAGAAAATTGTAAACATAAATGTTGAATATGCAAATAACAAACCTAGCGACTTGTGAAACAATTTTTGCACGTAATATTAGTATTAGTATTAGTTAGTATTAGTAATTATTAGTAATTAGTAATATATTCGTAAAAACAGTAATAGAAAATTTTAATTCGGTCAATAAGATATAAATGGGATTAAAATTAAAAATCATAATATTAGTTTTAGTATTAGTAATATATTCATAATTTAATTGGGTCAATTCGGTCAATAATAAATAAATGAGCTTAAAAATCGTAATATATAACATTAAATTCGATCAATTATTATTAATGTCATTAAAACTCATAATAAATAACATTAAAAAATGAATAAATCCTATTAATTGCAGGCAAGACCAATAATAATTCATAAAAATATATTAAACATATTTTCATAGTAACATTAATATAAATAAATGAGATTAAAAAATCGTAATAAATAACATTCAATTCGGTCAATTATTATTGTCAATTAGAATTAGTAATATATTCGGTCAACAATACTATTTTTACGAATAGTAAAACTAAAATCATAATATTAGTTTTAGTTAATATTAGTAATTATTAGTAATTAGTAATATATTCGTAAAAATAGTAATAGAAAATTTTAATTTGGTTAATAAGATATAAATGGGATTAAAATTAAATATCGTAATATTAGTTTTAATATTAGTAATATATTCATAAGTTAATTCGGTCAATAATAAATAAATCAGATTAAAATTAAAAATTGCAATATTAGTATTAGTAATATATTCGTAAATTAATTCGGTCAATAACAAATAAATGAGCTTAAAAATCGCAATATATAACATTAAATTCGGTCAACTATTATTAATGTCATTAAAACTCATAATAAATATCATTAAAAAATAAATAAATCCTATTAATTGCAGGCAAGACCAATAATAATTCGAACGAACAGTAATATAAATAATATTAAACATAATTTCATAAAGACAGATTAAACATAATTTCGTAGTAATATTAATATAAATAAATGAGATTAAAAAATCATAATAAATAACATTTAACTTGGTCAATTATTATTAATGTCAATAACATTAATTCTAACATACTAAAAATGCATTAAAAATAATTAAATCTTATTAAACATAAACTCGAAAAAAGTAATATAAATAAATGAGATTAATAATTTTAATAAATAACATTAAATTCGGTCAATTATTATTAATGTCAATAAATAATATTAAACATCTTAATAAATAAAGTAAAAATGAATAAATCTTATTAATTGCAATCAAGACTAATCATAATTCGTAAACATAGTAATATAAATAAATGAGATTATAAATCTTAATAAATAACCTCAAAATCGTAATCAATAATTCAAATAAATTACATTACAAACATAAAAAATCGTAATTTTAATTTGAAAATCAATGACTTCTTGTGGTGGAACCTTTGTAACAAACAGCCCGTGCTGGATTGAACACCATTTAAAGACACAATATTCGCCATAGAAAGATCTTCTAATTGAAGAAAACTAAATTTGTAATATTAGTATTAGTATTAGTTAGTATTAGTAATTAGTAATATATTCGTAAAAATAGTTATAGAAAATTTTAATTCGGTCAATAAGATATAAATGAGATTAAAATTAAAAATCGTAATATTAGTTTTGGTATTAGTAATATATTCGTAATTTAGTTCGGTCAATAATAAATAAATCAGATTAAAATTAAAAATCGTAATATTAGTATTAGTATTAGTATTAGTATTAGTAATATATTCGTAAATTAATTCGGTCAATTCGGTCAATAATAAATAAATGAGCTTAAAAATCGTAATATATAACATTAAATTCGGTCAACTATTATTAACTAGTGAGATACCCGTCCGTTGGGACGGGTTTTTAAACGGGAATTATAAAGCGTGAAAGTATATTTTGGTTGATGTTATCATTTTGAGTAAGCAAATGTCGATAACTAATCCTTACATCAGAGCCGGTCCTGATAATTCAAGTGCCTCGGCCGAGCCGAAAAAAAGGCCCTAATGAAGTATATAAACGAATTTTTTTAACCAAAGAGATCTACATTATAGCAATAGTAAAATATAGCATTAGAATGTCATACCGTAATAGCTAACCGATGATTCGTGAAGCTCTCATAGCAATTTTTTTAAATGTCGATTAACGTTATAGCTTATAACCTAATATTTTTATTGTTATATTATTATTTAGATAAGAAAATTATATGATTGGATATTTGGATTATCAGCTATGGATTAAATTGTGCCTAATAGAAGTTATAAGGTTTTACATAAATCATAAATGACCCATTACGTTTTAAGGTTCTAAATTTTTAGAGAGGGTTCGCTAAGCTTTTGTTTTCATGTTTTAAACACGTATACAATACTGCAGAAGTCGTTAGGCGCTCCTTAGTCGGACAACTGAAAAGTTAATACACAATGGTAAAGTACAATATTGTAAGACCAAGCGTAATGGTCCGCCAATTGGGCGTGAAAGAGCCCTTTTGGCGCCCCATTAACCCATGCACACCGCCCCCCTCATGTTAAATGGGCGCTAAAGGGTCCTTCGCGAAAATTTTCGCGTGTGTTAATTTTGTTCCAGCCAATCAGATGCTTCCATTTCTTTTTTATATTTTTTTCTTTTTTTTTTTCATTCAAATATAATACCATTATATATTCACCCCCCTTTCACCCATCAAATTTCACCCACCATTACACCCATTGCCCATTTCAAGCCCCTTTCACCCAGCAAGTGGCTCACATTACCAAGTGTCAAAAAATGCCCCTTTCACCCACCAAATTTCACCCACCGTTACACATGGTCTAATAACTTAATTTAATACACAATGGTCTAAACACTTTTCAATCCAAGGAATAAATTGGAATTAACTGGACTTCAGTCTTCAACAATGATTTCAAAAGGATTTAGTTTGACTTTTCCTTTTGGTAAGTTCCTAATTCCTGTTTAACTTGTAAGTACACTTAAGTCTATAACAATTTCTGTTACTTTATGAAAAATCAAAGTAGTTCTACAAACCACAATATCTGTATCTTCACAAACACACACCTGCAACTTTTAAACAATTAAACCCCATAATCTCTTCTCTTCTCCTCCTTGACACACCTTGAGTTCTTGATTCCAGCCTTCAACATCAAAGATATTCGGGTAAAAACATTCAACTTCCGAACATTTTCCTGCAGTCTGCTATCGAAAACACCCCCGATGAGCTTTCTGTCCAGACCCACACGTCCTGCTGTTGACCCATTACCAACCCGCGCAGCAAGTCTGAAACTTGCAGCAGTTGACTGATTTCATCAGGGCTGCACAGATCCCTTTTCCAACCCCAGGCCACCACTCTTTCAGCCACAGAAACCTTCTTATTAGCTTCGATAATAAACAGAGCAGGAAATTTGAGCATTAAAGGCAGTCCCCGATCCACCAATCGACCCAGAATCTAACCTCTTCGCCGTTACCGATCTTCGCTTTTATAATGCACTTAATATCCACATTTTGTTCCCATAGCTCCTTTTCCAACTGTTAATTTGTTATCCACTATAATTCAAACTAAATATAAATACGATTAATACTAAGATAAAAATTCAAATAAAAATAAAACAAAAAAGGTACATTTACATTAAGAATTCTCAAATCCCTAAAAACAAATAAAAACATAAATACGTGAATACTAATAATTTAATAACACTAAACCACCAAAAAATGAACCTATTTTCATAATTTTTTGCTGGCCAAATCCCTATAATAGAAATGTTAAGAATGGTACTAAGAGTTGACAAAAAATATAATTAATATGTATGAAATATTTTTGTGAGCTTTGATTTGCAATTTATATTATCTAACCATATCTAAAAGGAAATAAAAAAAACGACGAGGGAACTAACCCATGAATGAATGACCTAAATTGATGCTAACCTCTTCCAAAAGGTTCAATTTGTCGCCTGCAAAGTAAATAAGAATTAATGAATACATTCAATTAATGTTCATCACTTGTAGCATGAACGAATATTTAACCATTATTCAATGTTCACCATGGCCTCTAAAACAAATCATGCATTAATTAACACCTGATTCTTAATTTATTTTCCTTTAATTTGAGCTCATTGTTTAAAATGGACTGCACTACTATATGATATATACTCTAAATAAATGAGTGGAAAATGAGGAACAAAAATACCTAGGTAGCCCATATTTAAACTAAAAGCATTAAAACATCATAATATATAGTTTGACTAAAGCATATAACCATTAATTAGAGAAAAGAAAGTAAATGAGCAAACATTTTACTAAGACCTGTTCCTAGAGGCCAGAACATGAAAGCATGAAAACAACATATGACTAAAGCACCTGACTACATTTAAACTAAAAGCATGAAAACAGCATATGACTAAAGCACCTGACCATTTTTTTTGCCCCACAATTGCTCTGCTGGTGACCCATTTGATTCAAGAATCAATTGAGAGTTTCTACATGTTCTCAGAACTGGGTTATTGAATTTTCCAACATTAAAGAAAAACTAAAAACCTCTATCGCATTTTTGCATCAAGCACAAAATATATCTTAAGTTACAATGTACCCCAAAATGCACTATAAGGTTAAAGAAACAACGAATAAAGGAATAGACTACCTCTAATTTAACGGGGAGGAACACGGACATCCAGCAATGCTTCATCAAACGAATAACCAAACAAAAACCTACAAGAAAAAAAAAACCCCTCAAGAAATACAGTAACATTAAGTCATGAGTTTTAGTTACATTAGCACATCATGTAAAAGCTTATGGATTCATATCAATACGACCTAATCAATACCTATAAATCACAATAAATACCATCACTTTTTCCAAAATTACAAACGCAAACACACAGCCCAGCCCTAAACAAACCTCTGAATGAGGACAGTTGATGCAAACGAAGACCACGCATGCCGGCGACCACCACACACGCCAACACACTGAAGATGGTAGAAACCATCGCAACGGCTATAGCGGCGGTGATTAAAAATGAAGTAATTTAGTTTTATGTTCTTAAAGTATTAGAGCTGCCTTTCACAATTTCCTAAACTTATAGGCCACAAATAATAAGAACACAAGATTATACTAATTCAAAGGATAGTGTCAACTCTACTAAACTGACCAAATAAAAAAAATGATTAACGTGGACGAAGAATAATAGTTATAGCAGTCCACTGGCCAATTACAAACGAATAAATCAGCCACATCCACCAATTAAATGTTAAAACAGAAATCAAGAAGCACAAACATGAAACAATATGCAATTCAAACATATATACTCAAAGAATCAATGACACAATTTTTAGCTACTGTAGAAGAATTTCAAACTTAAATCAATGCAAAATTCAAAGTTAACTTTAAACAGCAATCCGATAACCGAACTCACACACCTTCACAGTCCTCCTACAAAACAAATCATTAGTTGATGAAATGACAAAATTGATCAATCAAGTTTATGTTTTCTATTTAATAAGTTAGCAGTCACAAAACATGCCCAGATATTAAACTACCAACTCCAAGCAAAAAAAATTTACACCTAAATTCAACAATTGTATTTCTTATAACCATGGTTTGACATGATCAACACAAAACTCAAAAGCCAAACATAATATAATTATAGTAAAACTACTCACCTGTTTAGCTTCCATCACCACTTGAAACTATGCATGGCGGAAGTAGACAACCACCACCAATAGCAACCGCTCCAGTTATCACAACAATAGTGCAATAACCAGATACTCCACCTGTGATTTCGACACATTCTCAGCACCATTCCTAGCAAAAGCGCTAGCGTTCACCTATTTCTCCCTCAAATCCGATGTAGTAGGTCTCACCACCACCAACGTCATGCATCGGTAATTCAACCCCTCACCATAAACACCTTCGGATAAGAAAAACCAAATAGAGCAAATGCAAACATAAACAAATATATGAACAGGTGGAACTTTTATTAATTTTAACAAAAGAAATATGCAAAATCACTCAAATCCTCAAACCAGCAAAGAACACATAAGTGCCCTTCACTTAGTTGTCTAAATATTAAAATTAGGGAACAACAAACTGTATACAAAATTCAATTCATAAAATGAAAACCAAGCTTAGGAAGGTATCTTAAAAAGACTTATCGATGTCGAAGCCAAAGCATTTATAGTTGCAAGATGGAAGGTGAGTTGTGTAGACAGTTGATGATTTTTTCTTATAGAAGTGTCAATCATGATCATAAAAACAATATTATATTATTAAAAGACTCGTAGAGACTTTCAAATCGTACGCCTAAAACAAATACAACTTATTTACCTATTTGACCTATTCCAGAATAAGCACAACCAAGATTAACGTACTCATAGGTGAATTTCAAGCAGCATATGGAAGTAGAATAGAAAAATACTGCAAATACAAACAGCAACAACAGAAACTGGCGGTGTTTGAACAATCAGAGCTCACACACACGACTGAAACTCCATTAAAATTGTAGTCTACAAAAAACAATAAACTAATTTTACTCTTAAACCCATTAGATAATTAAAGGATGGGGGAAGCACACACCTGCAAAAAAAAAAAAAAAAAAAAAAAAAAAAAAAAAAAAAAAAAAAAAAAAACAATTTAAACAAAACCAAATTGGGTATTTCCTCACCAAAACGATCGGTTACAAATTGTCAAGAGCAAACTTCTTTTCAGTGGTGACTTGCAATATAATGTAAAAGCACATCAGATCCCATATGTAACTGATTTGGGCCTTATCGTCCTCCATTACTCTTTGCGCGTCCTTCTCGTTCTCCACTGTTGGCAAAGAAGTTGAACTCAATCATTGAGGGAAAATAGAGAGAGATCGCAAAGCTAATTCATATACTTGTAAGTAAAAATCGAGATGATAAATAAAGATGAGAAAAGCGACAAATCATACCCGAACCCTAATTTCTCCAATTTGGGTATAAACCAAATTGATGATTCTTTGACTTCTAAATGAAAATAATAAAACTCAAAATCATTAGATCAATTAACATGTATAAATAGAAGAAAAGAATGAATCGATTACAATGATATTGAGATGTTGAAATAGGAGAGAATGAACTCACGTGGGAGTAGTGGGGAGAAGGAGTAGCTTTAATGCCACTATAGCTTAGGAAGAAGAAGATGGGTTGTTCTTAGCCATGGAAAAGGCTAGGAGAAATGACTCATGAGGAAGAAAGGATGTTGGGAGGTAATATGCAGGTAGACACGCCATAACTGCTCGGATACGTACCCACGTAGTTGGAGCAGAAAATTAAGGAAGCTAAAAACTGATTAGCAAAAAAGAAAACTGCCAAATTTTGGTAATAACTACCACCTTATTGTGGTTAGGATTTAATCCTAGAAGTAACCACCTGATTTGAACGATTGAGATCACTCCAAAAACGGTTATTAATGTCAATTTAGACGGTTACTATTGTGGTGAACAATAGTATAATAATGTCATTAAAACTCATAATAAATATCAATTAAAAATAAATAAATCATTTTAATTGCAGGCAAGACCAATAATAATTCGAATGAATAGTAATATAAATAATATTAAACATAATTTCATAAAAATAGATTAAACATAATTTTGTAGTAATATTAATATAAATAAATGATATTAAAAAATCATAATAAATAACATTCAACTCGGTCAATTATTATTAATGTCAATAAATAACATTAATTCTAACATACTAAAAATACATTAAAAATAATTAAATCTTATTAAACATAAATTCGAAAAAAGTATATAAATAAATGAGATTAATAATTTTAATAAATAACATTAAATTCGGTCAATTATTATTAATGTCAATAAATAATATTAAACATCTTAATAAATAACAGTAAAAATGAATAAATCTTATTGATTGCAATCAAGATTAATCATAATTCGTAAACATGGTAATATAAATAAATGAGATTATAAATCTTAATAAATAACCACAAAATCGTAATCAATAATTCAAATAAATTACATTACAAACATAAAAAATCGTAATTTTAATTTGAAAATCAATGACTTCTTGTGGTGGAACCTTTGTAACAAACAGCCTGTGTTGGATTGAACACCATTTAAAGACACAATATTCGCCAATGGAAATAACTTCTAATTGAAGCAAACTAAAATCATAATATTAGTATTAGTATTAGTTAGTATTAGTAATTAGTAATATATTCGTAAAAATAGTAATAGAAAATTTTAATTCGGTCAATAAGATATAAATGGGATTAAAATTAAAAATCGTAATATTAGTTTTAGTATTAGTAATATATTCGTAATTAGTTCGGTCAATTCGGTCAATAATAAACAAATGAGCTTAAAAATCGTAATATATATCATTAAATTCGGTCAATTATTATTAATGTTATTAAAACTCATACTGAATAACATTAAAAAATGAATAAATTCTATTAATTGCAGACAAGACCAATAATAATTCGTAATATTAGTTTTAGTATTAGTAATATATTCATAATTTAATTCGGTCAATAATAAATAAATGAGCTTAAAAATCATAATATATAACCCTAAATTCGGTCAATTATTATTAATGTTATTAAAACTCATACTAAATAACATTTAAAAACAAATTAAATCCTATTAATTGTAGGCAAGACCCATAATAATTCATAAAGATAGTTTAAACATAATTTCGTAGTAATATTAATATAAATAAATGAGATTAAAAATTCGTAATAAATAACATTCAATTCGGTCAATTATTATTAATGTCAATTAGTATTAGTAATATATTCGGTCAACAATACTATTTTTACAAATAGTAAAACTAAAATCGTAATATTAAAAATAAATGAGAGTTATTTCGTTCATAAATGAAGGTTAAATTGATTAATAATCAATCATTCATAATAAAAAATAAATGAGGCTTATTATGGTAAATTGAAATTCATATTAATATTAATATAAATTCGGTCAATTATTAAAAGATAGTAATAAATAACATTAAATTTGGTCAATTTTTATTAATGTAAATAAATAACAATAATTCACATTCAAATTTCAGATTAAATGACATTAAATTCGGTTAATTATTATTAATGTAAATAAATAACAATAATTCAGAATAAATGACATTAAATTCGGTCTAATATTACAATAATATTAAAATAATTTCGAAAAACAGGAAATATAAATAAATGTGATTAATTTTTTTTTCGAAAAACAGTCAATTATTACAATAATATTAAACATAAATTCAAAAAACAGTAATTCAAATAAATTACATTAAAAACATTAAAAATCGTACCAACCAAGATTGTCCTTCGTATGTGGTAACTGTAACGTCCCTATTATGTATGTTTTTTAGACAACAGAAATTTGTTCATGGCCTTCAGCACAGTCTGGATTGACATGTTAAAAACAACATTAAAAAATAAAGAATCATTTTTGAAAATTAAATAGGCATATGTACATGAAAATAACAAATATACCAAAACTGTTGCTGAAGGGTCATGCAATACCTTGAAGAATTGAGAACCATTATGATAAGACATAATAACGTTTGTGTCTTCGGATCAAATCCTGTTTTTTCAAATGTTAAAATATAGCATTACTAAATCCGATCGAATAGTAAATTAGATTCAATATATGTCTAAAAAACCGTGATGACAATAATAAAATTAACATAAATCTGATTGAACGCAATCCTTATTATCCCTTTATCACAAATCCGATTGAATATGTGTTTATCACAAATACGTTCATCACAAATCCATTTCATTAGAACATGTGATAAACACAAGAATGATTTCAAATGGTAATTAGATTATGAAATATTAAAAAGAATAAAAAAAGTAACAATAGGAATCGATAGTATCTTTGTTATCCCTTTATCACAAATCCGATTGAATATATGTTTATCACAAATCCGTTTCATTAGAACATGTGATAAACACCAGAATAATTTCAAATGGTTATTAGATTAGGAAATCTTAAAAAGAATAAAAAAATAACAATAGGAATTGATAGTATCTTTGTTATCACTTTATAATAAATCCGATTGAATATGTGTTTATCACAAATCCGTTTATCACAAATCCATTTATCACAAATCCGTTTCATTAGAACATGTGTTTAAGAAGAATTATTTCCACGTAAAAGAATAAGAATTTTCATTCGGTTTGATTTGTTCTTAATAATGTTAACAATAAAAAAAAGTCAAAATAATAATAGGAATCAACATTAGAAAAGTAGTATGGATGTTTACCTTTAATCAGTTGTGGATAATCAACAAATGATGCAAGGTGAAGAAGAAAGATTGAAAGATTTGTTAGGAATTAGGAAGAATAGGAGAGTTTTGATATGGAGAATGAAAAAAAAAATAAAAGAAAAAGGTTTTTATAGTCATAATTTGGAGCTCCATATTAGTTGTTGGATCATAAAGGCCCTCTCTAAGGCCTTGATTCAATCCAAGTGACCTCAATTATTATATAGATAGATTCCACATTGTCGCATTGAAACATAAACCAAAACAATAATGATAGCAAACGCGCGGCAACACGCGCGAGAACCCCTCTAGTTATAAATCAATCTAAAAGTTAAAAGATAGATAAATTAAATTAGCCACAATAACTTTAATTGACAGACATCCAATCATACACTAGTTTAAACAAAAACAAGTCTAAAATACAATCATCCAAACACGAAGAACTTCCTTATAAAAAAAAAGAAAAAAAGAAAAACCCGGGTGCTATTGAGAAAAAAAAAGACCGTAAAAATAGATACCTCAACACATGACGTTCGTAACAAACCAAATCTATACATCTAATAAACAAAACTCAATGTGTACACATGACATTCCCTCATTCAAAGTTCCTTTTTAATCACCTCCACATTGTGCCACATGGCAAAACCATGTAATTTTTAAGAGTTTTCAATTTTAAAAAACAAAAATCATTCATTAAATGAGGAATGGTATTTTTAGTAATCATTAAATTTATTAATTTTATATTTATTTATATATTTATTACGGATTAATTGTTTATTTTTGGCATATTATTTATTGTGTTCATAAATTAAGAATTGATTAATTTTCATTATTTTTTAAATCTGACGAAAATAATGCAATTTATTCGGTATGGACAATCAGTAACTTTATGTATTTATTCGGTATAGACAATTTCATTCATAAAGTTTTATTATAATTAATAATTAAAATAATGTATTTTTTATATTATTAATTTTTATTTATTACGGCATAAACTTTTTTTCGGCATATTATTTTGGTAATTAAAATATAAATTAGGAAGGCATTATAATATAAATTATGAAGTCATTAACTTTCGATATTAATTCAGAAAAAAATATTTATTATATTTACAATTTAGGTCACAGATTATTTTTCCCTTGGAATACAAGTTAGATATATTAACAATGCTAATTTTCGTATTTTTTCCTTTGGTTTTTTAATTTTTCAGGAAAAAAAATTATATTATTATTACAAAATTACAAAAATATAATTTCTATCTTTTTTCTTTTTTTTTTATAAAACAAAAAACAATAAATGAGAATGCGAAAAGAAAGTGACATAAATTAAGAATCATTAAATATGTATTTTTAAAACATTCCTTCCCTTATACTCTTCCTTTTCAAAACCTTTCCTCTATCATAGGATATAAATCTCATTTTGAATTGCTCTGTTTTTATCCAGATTTGTTCGGTTTTTCTTTTTAGATTTTGAGTAAAAATTGTTCTGAACATCCTCTATGCCCGCAACAAAAATCATTGGATGAAAAATCTTTGCCAAAATCATTTGAGTAAAAATTGTTTCAAACATCCTTCTCCGCAAATCCATTTCCTAACCATTATCTTCCTCCAAAATTTCCTAATCACGCATCAAAGGTAATTTTCTTCTTCGTATTCTCTTTATTGTATTAATACTTTTAATTTAATATCTAAGTCATTAAATAAATATGACTCAACCTCTGCTCTTTTGTTTCTCTTGATTGTTTTATTACTTCTCTATCTCAGGTAATCTTCTTCATAGTTGTGCTTCAATCTCTAAGTTCTGTAATGTTTTGGTCTGATTTTTATATTTTTTTTTTGTTTTAGTATTTCATGTTTGTGTTATTTAAATTCAAATGAAAACAGGGTTGTTATTTCATTGGGTTTTTTTTTTATTTCTTCTTCTAACGCATTGTTGCAGGCACTCCACTCAATCGGTTGTAAGTTTTCCTTCTCCTTATTATTTTGTTCATTAATTGTTCAATTTCCTAGGTTACTCTTCTATATTTTTCAAATCTTTTTTATAATTATCCCTGATTTATTTTTTCAAAATTATGTTTTGTATATTAATCAAAACGTAAATTTTGGTAAAATAATTATATATTAACTATATTTACGCCCATTCCAAATTCAAAGATCTGACCATATAAACAGTTGTTAGTAGTCAAAACTATATTTATTACACAATTTGATAAAAAAAATTAAATCTTAAAGGTTTTATGTCAAAGTATGGAAATGTTTAACTTTTATATGTATAGATTTGTGATTTGTGATTTATCATTGTTGAATAAGATTAATTAGTATGTTTGAAAACATAGTATTTTTTTCGTAAATCATTAATAGCAAAGTCAAAGTAACGATTTTTTATGTAAATTACAATCACTCTATTTGTAACTGTCAAACTATTTTTGGTAGATTTTAGAATTTAACATTTTCATCATAATTAATTTATTTTTATACATTCAAAAACTAAAATTTAAAAAACATCTGTTTTTAAAGTCAACTACATTTAAAGAGACAAATAAATGGTTAATTATTTGATTTGTCAAATTACTATTTTTAGGTTATAATTATCATTTATCATGGTTTGCACAATTTTTGAAACATTTAATTTTAATAATTATGATTTCAATTTGATTAATAATTTTTAAACATAATCGAGTTATTATTAATTATTAATCATACATATATATATATATAACCGTTTTATAAAGAAATTTAAATTTGAACTTTTATAAAAAAATTAATACGCCTGATTTACCTTATATATAATCAATTTTATATTTATTTTTGGTAAATAAAGTATGTTTACATATTATTTTCGTTAATATGATTATAACGAATTAGCAATGTCAAATTTCAAATTCGAAATATTTAAATTCTAATTAGACAAAATTTCAAATTTCAAATCTATACATCTAATAAACAAAACTCAATGTGTACACATGGCATTCCCTCATTCAAAGTTCCTTTTTAATCACCTCCACATTGTGCCACATGGAAAAACCATGTAATTTTTAAGAGTTTTCATTTTTTTAAAAACAAAAATCATTCATTAAATGAGGAATGGTATTTTTAGTAATCATTAAATTTGTTAATTTTATATTTTTTTATATATTTATTACGGATTAATTGTTTATTTTTGGCATATTATTTATTGTGTTCATAAATTAAGAATTGATTAATTTTCATTATTTTTTAAATCTGACGAAAATAATGCAATTTATTCGGTATGGACAATCAGTAACTTTATGTATTTATTCGGTATAGACAATTTCATTCATAAAGTTTTATTATAATTAATAATTAAAATAATGTATTTTTTATATTATTAATTTTTATTTATTACGGCATAAACTTTTTTTCGGCATATTATTTTTGTAATTAAAATATAAATTAGGAAAGCATTATAATAAATAATATGACATTTTCTTATCTCGTTTGACGCAATGTAAGCTTCGATCCTTTCTAATAGCATGGTACGTGGTGATGAAGCATTTATACAAGTTACCTACCTACATGGGTCATGCCTACTTATGAGCCAACTACTCCTTGTCGTTCCTCCACATTATCATGGTTTTGGTTATTCCAAATATTATTAAAAACCATTGTTTCCTACTACTTTTCTCTTGATAACAAGTGTTCCATTGAGTTTAACCTTTATGGTTTGCGTTTAGTGCGAAGTAATGGGATAGACAAGATAATTGAATGGACAAAGGAATTAAATGGAATTAAATGGATCATACCATTTAATGGTTTTGTTTAGTTACCATGTGAGAATGGAATAAATCATTACTTTATATTGTTTGGTAGGCAGATTAGACGAATTCATTACAACCGAGCGGAAGATCGAGCGAATATTTTTCGAGCATTTTTCCGAGGGAGTCACGAGCGGCAAACGATTTGAACAGCCCTAGTGCATGGTGGTGGTTGGTGGCAGTGGTCAATAGTGGCGGCAATGGGTGGTGGTGGTGATGAAAAGTGACAGAGGGAATGAAATGAAAAATGCAGGGGGTGGATAAAATATATAAAATTAGGGGTTTTTAGTGGGAATAGAATAGATGAGGTATGGATATATATTACCTTGACTAAACAAACACCTATTTTTTTTTTCATTTCATCCCAATACTCCATTTCATTAAACCTCTCATTCGTGCATAACAAACACCACCTTACGGTTAATTTATACGAAACATATCAAGGCAAGTAACCCCATCCTCCTATGTGGCAACACTCATAATCTCTTATGACTACAATTCTTATGTTGATGCTGAAGCAGTACAACAAACAACAAAGATAGGTGTTCTATTATGGTTTTTTACACACATCACTTCTCTCTCAATTTATTTGGGTTCATCATCTACGTATAAAATCCAACGATATCTGAAGAAACACAGATCCTAGATCACCGGGTTAGGGTTTATATTGGTAGTGATTCTATGGGGTGTTTATAAAAATGTGTGCAAATCTAAGGACAAGACCAAGGATGTTAAGAGACTACCGATTAGAAGAGCCGAGCCTCTAAACGTTAGTATATAAAACGAGGGGTTGGAAAAGCACGAGGAGCTCGTATTCTTTTCGATGGAAGTTTTGGTGAATATCGGATGCTAATAAAAGGAGAAGGGACTCCTCCTTTTATAGTACCTCGACGTTCGACTTCCTCAGCCCATCCTCTACCCTGTGTGAGGCCCGACCCAGGTAGAGGTGTCTCTAGGTTTCCGGCCCAAGTCCTCAAGCCCAATTGGTGCAAGTGGGTTTGATAAAAAAAAAAAAGACGAGAAAGGGGAGATGTTACCGTCCTGTCGATAATATACGTGGCGTCCACCTGTTGGCTACTCCAGGGCGGTGGGTAATCATCTGTTATCTAGAAGTTGAGGCAAGTGGTGGCTGAGAAAGTCTCCTGTCATAAATATCTTGGCTGGGGAGCTTCCACGTCGTCGTCCTTTTTGAGTGTCAGGCTGGGCGCAACCTTTGATTGGTCAAGGACTCTGACGGGCAGTCTGCTGCGTCAGGAACAGTTGTCCAGGGCAGAACTGCCCTCAGGTGTGTGTCTTGATGCTTCCCTGAAAGGTATCTTTCAGTCGTGTTGACGAAGCCTCGTTTATCTTGCTGAAGAAGCTTCGTAATGCAACCATTGGATTATGGACGCGTGGTGGTCCGCTGACGTAAAACGGGCGGGAGATCGTGCGTCCTTTGTCTGATGGACGCATACTCGTCCGCTGACGTAAAACGGGCGGGAAAACTAGTGTCATGCCTTTATGGGCGCCGCTTTGTGAGTTGATTTTTGATATGGTATTACTGGTTTTTGGTACCATATCCTTTTAATATCTATACATACTTACATTTTCATATGTATGTCAATTCTCCATTTAAGTGTGAGATAAATTCTTTGCAATGTGATCATAACGTGACATTTGACAACAAACCCATACATGACCCCTTTGCCACTAATGAAATGCAACTTTGGTTCTTGCATTCGTACATCAATATTGATGTGATAATATCTCAGTTAATTTTATAGTTGACATGTGTTTGTGATATGTCTCTAGATAAGTACATACATGATAGGTTCGATTCTGATGGTCCCTCGGTTTTCTACTATCGTGCATTTATTCCAGAAAGGCTTGCCTTTTGTGGAGGGTGCAACATTTGTCAAGTGGCAGATGGCGGGAAATTTTTCGGGTGGAAGCCTTAGTGCCTCTTGTACGTAGCCTCGACTCGCTTGTGGGCCGACCACTCTTGTGTCAGCGTGGACCCAGTTAAGACAACATAATCTGATCATTGTTGAGTGGCGTGACTAGAGGATCCCCTTCTGAGGGGTTGTGATTAACTCTGCCACAACATAAAAAAGCATCTTCCAAAAAACAAAGTAAATACATGACAGGTAATTAATATATAAGACAAAATGATGTAAGATGAGATTGTTTCTTAGACGGAAAATATACTCTTACTCTATTTTATACCAACTTTTAACTTTGTGTGTTAATACTTCACCAAGCCTTTGGCATTATAACCTAGTGGCATCTTAGGAATTGGATAAGGCTTAGGGACCATTTGGTCCTGGGTTCGATTCCCACAATGGGGTTTTCCCATGTTTATTGGGTTTTCTCTGAAATTGATGTATAAGCATTATTGCCTAGTGGAGAAGATGAGTATACTTTAGTGATCCCAGTGATTTTTTAAAATAAGTTTTTTTAGAAAGTGACAATGCTCACTTTATCTTCAATTCGTTTGAGAATTTCCTCAAATCCAACAAAGATACATATAATATAATAAGAGAGGAATTTTATTTTCTGCTACCTTTATATAAAAGATTTAACCATTTTTATATATCATCATACATGTTATGGTACTAGTTTGTTTATGGAAGATACCAATGTCATAAACCAGTTACATTATATTATACTATGTATTAAATTAGAATGAGGTAAATAGTAAGTTCCACAACATTATTTCATATTAAATATAATTGATTTCACACTAGAACACAAGTTGACTTGATGGTGTAGTGGTATAAAATGCTTTTCTTTAATGATGATAGGTCATGGGTTCAAAACTTGGTTGGAACATTTTATTCTATTTTTAGTTTTCACAGCATTCTTTAACGTTAAGTATGATTGGTTTCATATGAAATCATAATTTGGGTTGGTGGTGTAGTGCTTTGAGGTTCACTTCCTTAATGAGAGGTCACAGGTGTGAGGCTGGACAAGTGGCATTTTATATATTTTACTAGGTTAGAGTCCCGTGGGGACCCACGGTTCACCCGAAAGTAAAATGAAAAAAAAGTAGGAAAATAAGAATTGTATTATACGATTTGTTTTGGTTACTAAATGTTTGATAATGCAATATGTATGATTTTTAATGTTAAATGCAAAATGTCATCTAACAGTTTAATGTAACGAAATGATGGATATATCGAGTAAGTAAGTTTAATTTGACAACTGCAAACTACATAGCATACTATCACAATATCATACATTACATCATTTGGGTAATATCTATATTCTAATCATAACTAAGCTTAAGCATAGAACACTTATCATTTAGTTGGGGCTTAACGAACTTCAACCAATATCACACATTACATCATTTGGGTAAGGGTAATATCTATATTATAATCATAACTAAGCTTCAGCATAGAACACTTATCATTTAGTTGGGGCTTAATGAACTTCAACCAATGGTCCATTTTCATTACTTCAATCAAAATCTTCCAACTCTTGCTCATTAATAGCTGATTTTTCACCTTCGAAGTTGTTATCATTGTCATCACGATCCTCGGAGTGCAGCTCATTTTCAATAATTTATGAAAACCTCCACCATTGTATTCCATATTTGTGTTCTACATAAAATATAGTTGTTGTAAAGATATGGATACGGTGATAAGTAAATCAAGAAACAATCCTTAACCCACTTACTTGAATGGGTAGCTTAAATTTTCATGTTATCTCTCCAATGGTTCAAACCGGTTACATAGCTAAAAAACAACTAATAAGAAAATGGGTCCAATGTCAGATGCTGTAATATAAATTTCCTATATTTTATTAAAAAAATAGACACCAAAAGGATCAACCCCAGATCCATTTCAACATGTAGCCAAAAGGACCCATTGTACACACACTTTAGGCAACTTTTGACATGTTACAAAAAGCCGCAAAAAAAACGTCATTATTTAAACTGTGTAAATATAGTACTTAACAATTAAAAATCTTAATAAATAACATCAAAATCATAATCAATCATTCAAATCAATGACATTAAAATAATCCACGTCTGAAATTAACTTACCCGTTATATACAAATTATTATTAACATCTTAAAATTAGCACACTTAAAATTAGCACACTTATTGAAATCAAGATGATGATTATCGTTTAGTTACAACTGATTAAAGGAAAGTCGTAATATCAAAATGAAAGTCGGTCAACAATGTTAAAATGAAATTCGTAATATTAGTAACATCAGTAAATAAGATTAAAAATCTTAATAAATAACATCAAAATCGTAATCAATCATTCAAATAAATGACATTAAAATCATCCGCGTCTCAAATTGCCTTACCCATTATATACAATTTATTATTGACATCATTAGTAATCATTATTAGTTGTACAGAAAGTAACATTTTGAAAATTTATATTATCATTTAATTTTGTTGTTAAATTTGGTATGACGATTAAATGATTTTATTATTTGTTAAGGTAATATATAGTATTGTTGTGTCTCGAACAATTCTGCAAAATCGGAAATAATGTGCCTCGATTGACGTGATCGAGTAGGAATATTTATTTATATATTTGAATTATAAAAATAGAATGATTGGTAATTGACGTGAATTGGTCAACAACGCTTAAAATTAACACAATCAAACTCAAAGACATAAAGTCAAAAAATTGACCTCCATCAAATTAACAAAAACGTAAAAAGTTTTTACTCATATTTGATCAACAATATTAAAATTAATGTCGTAATATTAGTAACAACATTGAAAATTATCTTGAATACATTATATATTTTAGGAAACTATTAAATAGATTTGAATTATATTTATTATTAAAAGAATAATAAAAGTGTAGGAAAATGAATGTACACTCCTATCTTTGGATTATATATAAATTATAAACTGTTAAATAGATTTAACATTGTTAAATATATTTAAATAAATGTTTAAAGGAAAGTTGTATATGTTTAAAAGAATATCGTTTCATTTCAAATGATTAAAGGAAAGTCTTTGAATTATAAAAATGGGAAGGATTGGTAATTGACGTGAATTGGTCAACAATGGTTAAAATTAGCACAATCAAATTCAAAGACATATAGTCAAAGAATTGACCTACATCAATTTAACAAAAACGTAAAAAGTTTTTATACAGATTCGGTCAACAATATTAACATTAAGGTCGTAATATTAGTAATAGCATTGAAAATTATTTTGAATACATTATATATATTTTAGGAAACTGTTAATTATATTTAAATTATATTTATTATTAAAAGAATAATAAAAGTGTAGGAAAATAAATGTACAGTGTTATCTTCGGATTATATTTAAATTATAAACTGTAAAATAGATTTAAATAAATGTTTGAAAGAAGGTCTTATATGTTTAAAAAATATCGTTTCATGACAATTGATTAAAGGAAAGTTGTAATATCAAAATTAAAGTCGGTCAACAATATTAAAATGAATTTCGTAATATTAGTAATATCAATAAATAAGATTAAAAATCTTAATAAATAGCAACCAAATCATAATCAATCATTCAAATCAATGACATTCAAATTATCATAAATAACATTAAAATTCTTCATAAATAACAACAAAATCATAATTTAAATTTCAAAATCAATGACATCTTGTGGTGCAACCTTAGTAACAAACATTTTGTGCTCGATTGAACACCATTTGAAGACACAATATTCGCCAATGGAAGTATCTTTTGATTGAAGTAAATCAGGTCATCCAATCACAGTAAACCTTTACAAAAGAATTATGTATAGAAATTTAAAATGTGTAACTAATTATAAAATAAGAAAATTGTAAACATAAATGTTGAATATGCAAATAACAAACCTAGCGACTTGTGAAACAATTTTTGCACGTAATATTAGTATTAGTATTAGTTAGTATTAGTAATTATTAGTAATTAGTAATATATTCGTAAAAACAGTAATAGAAAATTTTAATTCGGTCAATAAGATATAAATGGGATTAAAATTAAAAATCGTAATATTAGTTTTAGTATTAGTAATATATTCATAATTTAATTGGGTCAATTCGGTCAATAATAAATAAATGAGCTTAAAAATCGTAATATATAACATTAAATTCGATCAATTATTATTAATGTCATTAAAACTCATAATAAATAACATTAAAAAATGAATAAATCCTATTAATTGCAGGCAAGACCAATAATAATTCATAAAAATATATTAAACATATTTTCATAGTAACATTAATATAAATAAATGAGATTAAAAAATCGTAATAAATAACATTCAATTCGGTCAATTATTATTGTCAATTAGAATTAGTAATATATTCGGTCAACAATACTATTTTTACGAATAGTAAAACTAAAATCATAATATTAGTTTTAGTTAATATTAGTAATTATTAGTAATTAGTAATATATTCGTAAAAATAGTAATAGAAAATTTTAATTTGGTTAATAAGATATAAATGGGATTAAAATTAAATATCGTAATATTAGTTTTAATATTAGTAATATATTCATAAGTTAATTCGATCAATAATAAATAAATCAGATTAAAATTAAAAATTGCAATATTAGTATTAGTAATATATTCGTAAATTAATTCGGTCAATAACAAATAAATGAGCTTAAAAATCGCAATATATAACATTAAATTCGGTCAACTATTATTAATGTCATTAAAACTCATAATAAATATCATTAAAAAATAAATAAATCCTATTAATTGCAGGCAAGACCAATAATAATTCGAACGAACAGTAATATAAATAATATTAAACATAATTTCATAAAGACAGATTAAACATAATTTCGTAGTAATATTAATATAAATAAATGAGATTAAAAAATCATAATAAATAACATTTAACTTGGTCAATTATTATTAATGTCAATAACATTAATTCTAACATACTAAAAATGCATTAAAAATAATTAAATCTTATTAAACATAAACTCGAAAAAAGTAATATAAATAAATGAGATTAATAATTTTAATAAATAACATTAAATTCGGTCAATTATTATTAATGTCAATAAATAATATTAAACATCTTAATAAATAAAGTAAAAATGAATAAATCTTATTAATTGCAATCAAGACTAATCATAATTCGTAAACATAGTAATATAAATAAATGAGATTATAAATCTTAATAAATAACCTCAAAATCGTAATCAATAATTCAAATAAATTACATTACAAACATAAAAAATCGTAATTTTAATTTGAAAATCAATGACTTCTTGTGGTGGAACCTTTGTAACAAACAGCCCGTGCTGGATTGAACACCATTTAAAGACACAATATTCGCCATAGAAAGATCTTCTAATTGAAGAAAACTAAATTTGTAATATTAGTATTAGTATTAGTTAGTATTAGTAATTAGTAATATATTCGTAAAAATAGTTATAGAAAATTTTAATTCGGTCAATAAGATATAAATGAGATTAAAATTAAAAATCGTAATATTAGTTTTGGTATTAGTAATATATTCGTAATTTAGTTCGGTCAATAATAAATAAATCAGATTAAAATTAAAAATCGTAATATTAGTATTAGTATTAGTATTAGTATTAGTAATATATTCGTAAATTAATTCGGTCAATTCGGTCAATAATAAATAAATGAGCTTAAAAATCGTAATATATAACATTAAATTCGGTCAACTATTATTAATGTCATTAAAACTCATAATAAATATCAATTAAAAATAAATAAATCATTTTAATTGCAGGCAAGACCAATAATAATTCGAATGAATTGTAATATAAATAATATTAAACATAATTTCATAAAAATAGATTAAACATAATTTTGTAGTAATATTAATATAAATAAATGATATTAAAAAATCATAATAAATAACATTCAACTCGGTCAATTATTATTAATGTCAATAAATAACATTAATTCTAACATACTAAAAATACATTAAAAATAATTAAATCTTATTAAACATAAATTCGAAAAAAGTATATAAATAAATGAGATTAATAATTTTAATAAATAACATTAAATTCGGTCAATTATTATTAATGTCAATAAATAATATTAAACATCTTAATAAATAACAGTAAAAATGAATAAATCTTATTGATTGCAATCAAGATTAATCATAATTCGTAAACATGGTAATATAAATAAATGAGATTATAAATCTTAATAAATAACCACAAAATCGTAATCAATAATTCAAATAAATTACATTACAAACATAAAAAATCGTAATTTTAATTTGAAAATCAATGACTTCTTGTGGTGGAACCTTTGTAACAAACAGCCTGTGTTGGATTGAACACCATTTAAAGACACAATATTCGCCAATGGAAATAACTTCTAATTGAAGCAAACTAAAATCATAATATTAGTATTAGTATTAGTTAGTATTAGTAATTAGTAATATATTCGTAAAAATAGTAATAGAAAATTTTAATTCGGTCAATAAGATATAAATGGGATTAAAATTAAAAATCGTAATATTAGTTTTAGTATTAGTAATATATTCGTAATTAGTTCGGTCAATTCGGTCAATAATAAACAAATGAGCTTAAAAATCGTAATATATATCATTAAATTCGGTCAATTATTATTAATGTCATTAAAACTCATACTGAATAACATTAAAAAATGAATAAATTCTATTAATTGCAGACAAGACCAATAATAATTCGTAATATTAGTTTTAGTATTAGTAATATATTCATAATTTAATTCGGTCAATAATAAATAAATGAGCTTAAAAATCATAATATATAACCCTAAATTCGGTCAATTATTATTAATGTTATTAAAACTCATACTAAATAACATTTAAAAACAAATTAAATCCTATTAATTGTAGGCAAGACCCATAATAATTCATAAAGATAGTTTAAACATAATTTCGTAGTAATATTAATATAAATAAATGAGATTAAAAATTCGTAATAAATAACATTCAATTCGGTCAATTATTATTAATGTCAATTAGTATTAGTAATATATTCGGTCAACAATACTATTTTTACAAATAGTAAAACTAAAATCGTAATATTAAAAATAAATGAGAGTTATTTCGTTCATAAATGAAGGTTAAATTGATTAATAATCAATCATTCATAATAAAAAATAAATGAGGCTTATTATGGTAAATTGAAATTCATATTAATATTAATATAAATTCGGTCAATTATTAAAAGATAGTAATAAATAACATTAAATTTGGTCAATTTTTATTAATGTAAATAAATAACAATAATTCACATTCAAATTTCAGATTAAATGACATTAAATTCGGTTAATTATTATTAATGTAAATAAATAACAATAATTCAGAATAAATGACATTAAATTCGGTCTAATATTACAATAATATTAAAATAATTTCGAAAAACAGGAAATATAAATAAATGTGATTAATTTTTTTTTCGAAAAACAGTCAATTATTACAATAATATTAAACATAAATTCAAAAAACAGTAATTCAAATAAATTACATTAAAAACATTAAAAATCGTACCAACCAAGATTGTCCTTCGTATGTGGTAACTGTAACGTCCCTATTATGTATGTTTTTTAGACAACAGAAATTTGTTCATGGCCTTCAGCACAGTCTGGATTGACATGTTAAAAACAACATTAAAAAATAAAGAATCATTTTTGAAAATTAAATAGGCATATGTACATGAAAATAACAAATATACCAAAACTGTTGCTGAAGGGTCATGCAATACCTTGAAGAATTGAGAACCATTATGATAAGACATAATAACGTTTGTATCTTCGGATCAAATCCTGTTTTTTCAAATGTTAAAATATAGCATTACTAAATCCGATCGAATAGTAAATTAGATTCAATATATGTCTAAAAAACCGTGATGACAATAATAAAATTAACATAAATCTGATTGAACGCAATCCTTATTATCCCTTTATCACAAATCCGATTGAATATGTGTTTATCACAAATACGTTCATCACAAATCCATTTCATTAGAACATGTGATAAACACAAGAATGATTTCAAATGGTAATTAGATTATGAAATATTAAAAAGAATAAAAAAAGTAACAATAGGAATCGATAGTATCTTTGTTATCCCTTTATCACAAATCCGATTGAATATATGTTTATCACAAATCCGTTTCATTAGAACATGTGATAAACACCAGAATAATTTCAAATGGTTATTAGATTAGGAAATCTTAAAAAGAATAAAAAAATAACAATAGGAATTGATAGTATCTTTGTTATCACTTTATAATAAATCCGATTGAATATGTGTTTATCACAAATCCGTTTATCACAAATCCATTTATCACAAATCCGTTTCATTAGAACATGTGTTTAAGAAGAATTATTTCCACGTAAAAGAATAAGAATTTTCATTCGGTTTGATTTGTTCTTAATAATGTTAACAATAAAAAAAAGTCAAAATAATAATAGGAATCAACATTAGAAAAGTAGTATGGATGTTTACCTTTAATCAGTTGTGGATAATCAACAAATGATGCAAGGTGAAGAAGAAAGATTGAAAGATTTGTTAGGAATTAGGAAGAATAGGAGAGTTTTGATATGGAGAATGAAAAAAAAAATAAAAGAAAAAGGTTTTTATAGTCATAATTTGGAGCTCCATATTAGTTGTTGGATCATAAAGGCCCTCTCTAAGGCCTTGATTCAATCCAAGTGACCTCAATTATTATATAGATAGATTCCACATTGTCGCATTGAAACATAAACTAAAACAATAATGATAGCAAACGCGCGGCAACACGCGCGAGAACCCCTCTAGTTATAAATCAATCTAAAAGTTAAAAGATAGATAAATTAAATTAGCCACAATAACTTTAATTGACAGACATCCAATCATACACTAGTTTAAACAAAAACAAGTCTAAAATACAATCATCCAAACACGAAGAACTTCCTTATAAAAAAAAAGAAAAAAAGAAAAACCCGGGTGCTATTGAGAAAAAAAAAGACCGTAAAAATAGATACCTCAACACATGACGTTCGTAACAAACCAAATCTATACATCTAATAAACAAAACTCAATGTGTACACATGACATTCCCTCATTCAAAGTTCCTTTTTAATCACCTCCACATTGTGCCACATGGCAAAACCATGTAATTTTTAAGAGTTTTCAATTTTAAAAAACAAAAATCATTCATTAAATGAGGAATGGTATTTTTAGTAATCATTAAATTTATTAATTTTATATTTATTTATATATTTATTACGGATTAATTGTTTATTTTTGGCATATTATTTATTGTGTTCATAAATTAAGAATTGATTAATTTTCATTATTTTTTAAATCTGACGAAAATAATGCAATTTATTCGGTATGGACAATCAGTAACTTTATGTATTTATTCGGTATAGACAATTTCATTCATAAAGTTTTATTATAATTAATAATTAAAATAATGTATTTTTTATATTATTAATTTTTATTTATTACGGCATAAACTTTTTTTCGGCATATTATTTTGGTAATTAAAATATAAATTAGGAAGGCATTATAATATAAATTATGAAGTCATTAACTTTCGATATTAATTCAGAAAAAAATATTTATTATATTTACAATTTAGGTCACAGATTATTTTTCCCTTGGAATACAAGTTAGATATATTAACAATGCTAATTTTCGTATTTTTTCCTTTGGTTTTTTAATTTTTCAGGAAAAAAAATTATATTATTATTACAAAATTACAAAAATATAATTTCTATCTTTTTTCTTTTTTTTTTTATAAAACAAAAAACAATAAATGAGAATGCGAAAAGAAAGTGACATAAATTAAGAATCATTAAATATGTATTTTTAAAACATTCCTTCCCTTATACTCTTCCTTTTCAAAACCTTTCCTCTATCATAGGATATAAATCTCATTTTGAATTGCTCTGTTTTTATCCAGATTTGTTCGGTTTTTCTTTTTAGATTTTGAGTAAAAATTGTTCTGAACATCCTCTATGCCCGCAACAAAAATCATTGGATGAAAAATCTTTGCCAAAATCATTTGAGTAAAAATTGTTTCAAACATCCTTCTCCGCAAATCCATTTCCTAACCATTATCTTCCTCCAAAATTTCCTAATCACGCATCAAAGGTAATTTTCTTCTTCGTATTCTCTTTATTGTATTAATACTTTTAATTTAATATCTAAGTCATTAAATAAATATGACTCAACCTCTGCTCTTTTGTTTCTCTTGATTGTTTTATTACTTCTCTATCTCAGGTAATCTTCTTCATAGTTGTGCTTCAATCTCTAAGTTCTGTAATGTTTTGGTCTGATTTTTATATTTTTTTTTTTGTTTTAGTATTTCATGTTTGTGTTGTTTAAATTCAAATGAAAACAGGGTTGTTATTTCATTGGGTTTTTTTTTTATTTCTTCTTCTAACGCATTGTTGCAGGCACTCCACTCAATCGGTTGTAAGTTTTCCTTCTCCTTATTATTTTGTTCATTAATTGTTCAATTTCCTAGGTTACTCTTCTATATTGTTCAAATCTTTTTTATAATTATCCCTGATTTATTTTTTCAAAATTATGTTTTGTATATTAATCAAAACGTAAATTTTGGTAAAATAATTATATATTAATTATATTTACGCCCATTCCAAATTCAAAGATCTGACCATATAAACAGTTGTTAGTAGTCAAAACTATATTTATTACACAATTTGATAAAAAAAATTAAATCTTAAAGGTTTTATGTCAAAGTATGGAAATGTTTAACTTTTATATGTATAGATTTGTGATTTGTGATTTATCATTGTTGAATAAGATTAATTAGTATGTTTGAAAACATAGTATTTTTTTCGTAAATCATTAATAGCAAAGTCAAAGTAACGATTTTTTATGTAAATTACAATCACTCTATTTGTAACTGTCAAACTATTTTTGGTAGATTTTAGAATTTAACATTTTCATCATAATTAATTTATTTTTATACATTCAAAAACTAAAATTTAAAAAACATCTGTTTTTAAAGTCAACTACATTTAAAGAGACAAATAAATGGTTAATTATTTGATTTGTCAAATTACTATTTTTAGGTTATAATTATCATTTATCATGGTTTGCACAATTTTTGAAACATTTAATTTTAATAATTATGATTTCAATTTGATTAATAATTTTTAAACATAATCGAGTTATTATTAATTATTAATCATACATATATATATATATAACCGTTTTATAAAGAAATTTAAATTTGAACTTTTATAAAAAAATTAATACGCCTGATTTACCTTATATATAATCAATTTTATATTTATTTTTGGTAAATAAAGTATGTTTACATATTATTTTCGTTAATATGATTATAACGAATTAGCAATGTCAAATTTCAAATTCGAAATATTTAAATTCTAATTAGACAAAATTTCAAATTTCAAATCTATACATCTAATAAACAAAACTCAATGTGTACACATGGCATTCCCTCATTCAAAGTTCCTTTTTAATCACCTCCACATTGTGCCACATGGAAAAACCATGTAATTTTTAAGAGTTTTCATTTTTTTAAAAACAAAAATCATTCATTAAATGAGGAATGGTATTTTTAGTAATCATTAAATTTGTTAATTTTATATTTTTTTATATATTTATTACGGATTAATTGTTTATTTTTGGCATATTATTTATTGTGTTCATAAATTAAGAATTGATTAATTTTCATTATTTTTAAAATTTGACGAAAATAATGCAATTTATTCGGTATGGACAATCAGTAACTTTATGTATTTATTCGGTATAGACAATTTCATTCATAAAGTTTTATTATAATTAATAATTAAAATAATGTATTTTTTATATTATTAATTTTTATTTATTACGGCATAAACTTTTTTTCGGCATATTATTTTTGTAATTAAAATATAAATTAGGAAAGCATTATAATATAAATTATGAAGTCATTAACTTTCGATATTAATTCAGAAAAAAATATTTATTATATTTACAATTTAGGTCACAGATTATTTTTTCCTTGGAATACAAGTTAGATATATTAACAATGCTAATTTTCGTATTTTTTTCCTTTAGTTTTTAAATTTTTTGGGAAAAAAATTATATTATTATTACAAAATTACAAAAATATAAATTCTATCTTTTTTCTTTTTTTTTATATAACAAAAAACAATAAATGAGAATGGGAAAAGAAAGTGACATAAATTAGGAATCATTAAATATGTATTTTTAAAACATTCTTTCCCTTATACTCATCCTTTTCAAAACCTTTCTTCTATCATAGGATATAAATCTCATTTTGAATTGCTCTGTTTTTATCCAGATTTGTTCGGTTTTTCTTTTTAGATTTTGAGTAAAAATTGTTCTGAACATCCTCTATGCCCGCAACAAAAATCATTGGATGAAAAATCTTTGCCAAAATCATTTGAGTAAAAATTGTTTCAAACATCCTTCTCCGCAAATCCATTTCCTAACCATTATCTTCCTCCAAAATTTCCTAATCACGCATCAAAGGTAATTTTCTAGGGTTGTAAATGACATGTAGCGGCTCGGGATCGGCTCGGTAAAAAGCTCGAACGAGCCGAGCCTTAACGAGCCCGAGCCTGAAATATGGCTCGTTTAGTTATCGAGCCCGAGCTCGAGCCCTAGATACAAAGCTCGATTGGGCTCGCGAGCCTTAACGAGCTAGAGCCCGAACCCGAGCCTAAGTTACAGCCGAGCCTAAGTAATAGCCTTAACGATTGGGCTCGGGAGCCTAAGTTATAGCCGAGCTTTTGCGAGCTCGAGCCGAGCTTTTGAGCTCGTTTGAGATTCTGAAATCACCTCGAGTCGAGCTGAGCCGAGCTCGAGCTTTGGATTTTACTAGCGAGCCGAGCTCGAGCTCAAGATTGTAGGCTCGAACCGAGCCGAGCTCGAGCTTCACTAAACCTTAACGAGCCTGGGCCGAGCCCAGTCAGGCTCGGGCTCGGCTCGGCTCGTTTACACCCCTATAATTTTCTTCTTCGTATTCTCTTTATTGTATTAATACTTTTAATATCTAAGTCATTAAATAAATATGACTCAACCTCTGCTCTTTTGTTTCTCTTGATTGTATTATTACTTCTCTATCTCAGGTAATCTTCTTCATAGTTGTGCTTCAATCTCTAAGTTCTGTAATGTTTTGGTCTGATTTTTATATTTTTTTTTTGTTTTAGTATTTCATGTTTGTGTTATTTAAATTCAAATGAAAACAGGGTTGTTATTTCATTAGGGTTTTTTTTATTTCTTCTTCTAATGCATTGTTGCAGGCACTCCACTCAATCGGTTGTAAGTTTTCCTTCTCCTTATTATTTTGTTCATTAATTGTTCAATTTCCTAGGTTACTTTTCTATATTGTTTAAATCTTTTTTATAATTATCCCTGATTTATTTTTTCAAAATTATGTTTTGTATATTAATCAAAACGTAAATTTTGGTAAAATAATTATATATTAACTATATTTACGCCCATTCCAAATTCAAAGATCTGACCATATAAACAATTGTTAGTAGTCAAAACGATATTTATTACACAATTTGATAAAAAAAATTAAATCTTAAAGATTTTATGTCAAAGTATGGAAATGTTTGACTTTTATATGTAGAGATTTGTAATTTGTGATTTATCATTGTTGAATAAGATTAATTAGTATGTTTGAAAACATAGTAATTTTTTCGTAAATCATTAATAGCAAAGTCAAACTAACGTTTTTTTTATGTAAATTACAATCACTCTATTTGTAACTGTCAAACTATTTTTGGTAGATTTTAGACTTTAACATTTTAATCAGAATTAATTTATTTTTATACATTCAAAAACTAAAATTTAAAAAACATCCGTTTTTAAAGTCAACTACATTTAAAGAGACAAATAAATGGTTAATTATTTGATTTGTCAAATTACTATTTTTAGGTTATAATTATCATTTATCATGGTTTGCACAATTTTGGAAACATTTAATTTTAATAATTATGATTTCAATTTGATTAATAATTTTTAAACATAATCGAGTTATTATTAATTATTAATCATACATATATATATATAACCGTTTTATAAAGAAATTTAAATTTGAATTTTTATAAAAAAATTAATACGCCTGATTTACCTTATATATAATCAATTTTGTATATTTATTTTTGGTAAATAAAGTATGTTTACATATTATTTTCGTTAATATGATTATAACGAATTAGCAATGTCAAATTTCAAATTCAAAATATTTAAATTCTAATTAGACAAAATTTCAAATTTCGTTTAATAATGGTAAGAAATTACACACACTAATTATGTTTTTAATTTACACATTTTGAATGACTTAATCTTTAAAAAAATTGAATTAAAGTCAATAACGGTAACCATTACACATATTTATTATCTATAAATTATGATTTACTAATATATTTAAAATATAACAATTAATAATTTTGGTTGTAACTTTCTCAAATTAATTACAAATAAAAATTAAAATTTTAAATACTAGAATTTGAAATTGTAAATTTCCGTTAAACTTTAAAAATATTTGAATACTACATGTTTTATTCAAATATTTAATCTGAAAAAATTTGAATTGAAGATTTATGGTAACATTTAGATTTAGATTTAATTAACACATCTAAAATATTTAGTTCATGTTAGGATCTGAGTTTGATTGTTTTGATATATTTAGAATAAGATGAGAAATGAATGATGTAGGTATATATGGAAAGTGCAGCGGAATGATAAACTATTAATCAAAACAACAGGAATAATTGTTTTCAATGATCAAATGCTTTCATTAATTGAAAGATTACAATCAGTACAAATACTCCCCCTCAGCCTGATCACACAGTGATTGTTTGTCTGAGAGAATGTTTGTGTGTGATGTAATAGAACAGTACAAGCACTGTTCTATTTATAGACAAACCTAAACCACTGGTGACCTGTGCTGACGTCACCTAAGATAGTGACCTCTAACAGAATAACAACATAAAACATCTGCCCTATACAAACTACTGTTATATTACAAAACACTGTAAAGTAAACTACTGCTAAGGGAAAACTCTGATGGTCTTGCAACATCTGTTGGAGTCTAAGTGCTGTTGACTCCAACAGACCTTTAGTCTTCAGTACTTGATCAACAGTTGTTTCTTCGTCAGACCTTTGATCAACAGTTGTTCTCTATCAGTTGTTCTCTAGCAGTCCTTTGTATCAGCAGTTGTCACAGCAGTTGTTTGGATGGAACAGTTGTTAGGGTCAGCAGTCTTTTGGGAAAAGTATGTTGTAAAGACTGTTTATTTGTGTGAATCAACTGTTAGCATATTTTGGCTTTTCAATCATCTGTTCTTCTCCAGGTCAGCAGACCCAACAATCTCCCCCTAGAACATATGATGCCAAAACTGTAACACCCCAACCGATGGCGGAATCATCGAGGTGCCACGTAGTGACGATTGTTCAAAAGCTCATGGTACTAAAATGTAAATATTATTGAATAATCAAAATTGTCTTACATGGAAATGGAAAATACATTGTCTAAATGAAATGTAAATATTGAAATAACTGAATTAAAATAAAGCACTAAATGTTCCTTGCTAAAGCACTAGATCAAACTGCACCTGAAACATGTACAAAATAGATTTGGTCAACATATGAAATGTTGGTGAGCATTCCTAGTTTTGATATATATAGTAGGTTAAAAAGTTATACAATTCAAGTGCAAGCTACAGTGCAAATATGTAAACTATGTATCATACAAATGAGCGAAATCAACCCTGTGACTGTATAATGTACTGTATGAACTGTAGTGTACTCAACCAATCAATGGATGAAAACTTAACACTGGCCACGGATTCTCCGATGAAAAAGGGGGAGAATCAATCTAGGCGGGTTGTCAATCCAAATAGCGCTATCCAATGTTAAGGTCGGCTTGTACCATGTTAATGATTTCACTAAGTACAAATGTAATCCACATGTATTGTCTAAGCATAAAGCACGTTGTAAGCAATGCACATAGTACTAGAATTGTATTGTAAAAATGTAAACTTGTATTTGAAATTGTAATAGTGTACATGTAACACCCCAAAAATGTATAAAAGCAAAAAGGGGTAGGAATACTCACAGTTCACGTAGTAGTTTGAGATTTAACTGGACAACGAGATATGAATTGAGATTACTCCCAAATGATCAACCTAAAGTATTTGATAATGTGTAAGGGAAATAACTCTAGGATACATGTATTTCTAGGGCTTCGAATTGGGGATAAACGTTTTATTTGTTTAATAAACTAATTGTTTATTAAATATAAGAAATTTAATAAATAAATGAATAAAAGTCTTTTAAGTTGAATATAGTCCCAACATAAGGTTTTGAGTATGAAAATAATTTTTATAAAATTATTTTCTTGAAAATAGAATATTTAATCTAATTATTTCAAATTGTCAAAATACGACTTTTATATCTAAAAATATTAAAATCAAAGAATTTCTGTCTTAAAAATTGTATTTCAGTTCTAAATGAATAGAAATAATTTATGTAAAATTTTGGTGCAAAAATATTGAAAAATGAATTTATTATGATTTATTTATGATTAAAACTAACAAAAATTGATTAAAAATACAAAATAAATGATTTTCCTGAATTAAAAATCATTTCAGTAAAGTTTAACATTGTACAAACATAGGATAATTTTTGTAGAAATTAATAAAATTGTTTTGATATTTTAATGGATTTTCATAAATATAATAGTATAAAATTGATTTAATTATAATAAATATTAAATAAATGAATTTTAGAAAAATAAAAATTGTAAATAAAACTTTTAACTCAGATTTATTAAATATAATTTTTTTTAGAATTTATAAAAAGGTTTTATTATTTAAAAATGAATTTATAAGTTTTAAATGTAATAAACATTAATAATGCAAAAGAATAGGTAAAACAAAAGTAAACCAAAAATGATGAAGCTTATGGGACTCGAACCCAGGCCCTTGGGCCGGTTCATGTCTCTGTGTGCCTGTGCATAACCAACTGGTCTAGGCATCAGATCTGTATGAGTTTCATTTCCAAAAATATTTATATGATATGTAATTTGGTCATCTTCCCCAATTCAATTCATGCGAAACCCTAGCTTATCAATTGACTGATTCACACATCAATAGCCCAATTAATCATAGGGCTATTGATGTGTGGATGCCGATGAACAAATCCCACAAAAAAAATTTCACTTACAAGATCGTTACGAGTTCGAATGGTCGGTCAAACCACAAAGTCAAAATTGAAATTGTGAAGAACAAACAGCTTATAATTAAGGATATTGGAGGTTGAGAAAGGAGATAATGGCGAGTTGTGAAGGTTGAGGAGCGTTCAATTTATAGTGAACGAGTCTGAATCGTTAAATTGGTAATTCGTTGACCTCGTTTAATGTTTGACGCGGTTGACGTATAATTGGTATGAATTGATGAGGATTAAACGTGTGTTTGACGTGTAATGGGCCGAGGATTATGATGCCGTGTCAAATTAGATCGAACATGCGTGAATCATGCTAATTAGCTTGGTCAAAAATAGACAAAAAGGAAAAAAAAATAAAAACTTTATAATTGTTGCTGCGCGTGAAACGGCAGAAGAAGGGAAGAAAGAAACAAACGCGAATCAGAGGTTAAATATAATTTACGTGGGATTTATTTCAGAAATGGAGTGTGGAGCAGATGGTCACGTGGGGTGTGGTGTTAAGGTGAGCCGGCTGACTGCCCAGGTTCGAGTCCTGGCAGCAGCAGTTTTATTTTTTTTTTTAAACAGAAAGGAGGGAAGGAGAGGAAGTGGTGTTGGGCCTGCTGTTGGGCTAGTGATGGGCTCAGTAGTGTGGATCAGGCTTAGGATGTTTGGTTGGGTTGGGTTAGTTAGTTTTTTTTTTTTTTGAGCTCAAAGTTTAGTCAAGAAACTTTTGATAAAACAAAATATGATTTTTTATTATTATTATTATTATTATTATTTTTATTATTATTATTATATATAAAAAAATAAAGGAAAGTGACGGATGTCACAAAAACTAAGCTTTATTATTGATCTTTATTTCTCATCAGACTTTCTCTGATTTGTCCTTTGAATTGAAGTTCAAAGTCCAAGGCAAATAGGTCTTCTACATCTCTTTCAAGCTCAAGGTTCAGCAGTGTTTGGAGATCATTTGCACACAGGCTATATGCATCATCCATGCTTAGCTTTTGAACTTTTCCATCTGACCTGAGCAGAGTCAATTCATGGTTGTCTTTATTGACTTTCCATTTTAGAATTTTTGAGTCAGTGGATTTGCTGAGATGCACTTTTATTCTTGATGAGTTTGGTGATGGAGGTCTCCCAATGAGTTCTCTGAGCTTGTTAGTAGTGGGATCTGAGAAAAAGTGCACTTGATTGAAGAGGCCCTCTTTTATGTAAGTATCAACAAACTTCTTCTGATCTTCTTCAGACATTTCTTTCTGTTTCTTGAACTGTCTTCTAGCAGCAGCTGATAGATCAGAAGTGTCCAGTAAGCTGTCTAGAGTAAAAGCCTGTTGAGGTCTCTTCATCAGTGGTTCATCAGAGTAGACAGGTTTTCTGGGTAGGCTGGGATCTTTCTTCCTGTTTTCTTCTAGTCTCTTGTATGTTTCAACCAGCCTCAGCTCAGACCATCTTGCAACTGACCTCATCTCCCCATAATCAGCAGCCACAATTTCTTGTCTCATCCTCTTAAACTTCAAAGCTCTGGCTGGATCTCTGCCTTTACCAAAATCAGGGGCAGAGACTTTAGCTTGGGGATTCTTGGCCAACTCTTCTATTCTTAAGAGTTCTTCTCTGAGTGCATGAGTGGTCCAGCCTGCAAACTGTTTCTTGTTTGCTTTATAAGGCATGGTTGCCAAGATCTGTTCAAGAAGGGATTCCCTAACCTCCTTTTCCATGTCACTGCTGAGAGGCATGGCAGACATGGAATTGCTCAGGGTCTTAGCAAAATCTTCAATCCTTCTCAATTTGCTAAGTTCTGCTGAATGGATGCCCTGAGCAGTCCTGTCATCCTTCCCTTTGCATTTCTCTTTTATGATGGCATCTGCCTGTTCAACCTTGTATTTAAGATATGTGTCAATGTTTAGGGGAACAGGGAAATGTGGAAGATAAGGGAAAGATCTATCAGATGGTTGTTCAGTATTATAGAAGGATTGCATTTCCCCCTTGAGTAGATCAAGTTCAAGGGGATACTGAACAGCCAATGGTGTGATGGTTGGTGGTGGTCTATGGGATTTGAATTGTGATGTGTGTGGTGAAAATGATGAGAGTGGAATGGCTGATATAGGTGTGGATTGTGTAGTTGAAGTGGTGAGTGGTGATATATGTATGTTTTCATCCTGTACAACAAAGGTTGATTTCCTCTTCCTTTTGTACAAGATTTTTGGTGATGGTGGTGTGGAAGCAGTGGTTGTGTTAACATCTGTTGGCTCCTTAGTAGGACCAGCAGATGTTTGGGATTTGGGTGGTGATGTGATTGTAGGTTCAGATGTAGGTTTGGTGGTTGTAGGTTCAGATGTGTTTGTAGGTTCAGGTGTTGTGGTTTTATCAGTGGTTTGGGTAGCAGTAGTGGTTTTGTCAGTGGTTTTATCAGCAGAGGTTTTAACAGCAGTGGTTTTCAGTTTAGATGGTGGTTGTCTAACATGTTTAGCAGGCATCTTCTTCCTTTTTGAGGATCCCACATCTTCAACTTACTGCTGTTGTTCCCTTTTCAGTTTTACCAACAACTCTGCTTTGACTTCCAAAGTGTCAGCCCTCTTTTGTTTGTCTTCAGCAGCTTTTTCAGCTTCTTCATTTATAGAGTTGTCCACTGCTTTATCTTTGCTGGTTTGTTGTTGTTGTTGTGGTGCTGTTTGGGTTTGTTGTTGTTGTTGTGGTGCTGTTTGAGTAGACCCTGGTTTGTTGGAAGACTTTGATTTCCCTTTTTGTGAAGGTGGACAACCAAAGGGATCTAGCTTTGGCAACCTATCTCTACCACTCTCCCCCTTTTGGCATCATTAGCTGTGAATTCATCATCATCTTCATCCTTGAGAATGGTGGTAGGGGCAGAGCCAGTGGTCTTCAGCAGGTGGTCTTTAATGGCTTGAATATTTGCATGGGTATCTTTGTACCTAGCATCTACCATGTTTCTGATTTCAGCCATGTAGGTTTCATGAGTCTGATCTGCTAGTTTTCTGTGAGCTATGATGATGGGGGAAACAGATTTCCATAGCTCACTAGCAATATCAACTGTGGATGGTTGACTCTTGGAGAGAGTTGCCAAGGATTCCAATATTAACTTGACATCAGATTTGATGTCAGCTACAGAGGTTTCAATGGTTTGGACTCTGGCCGTCAATTCTTGGTATTTTAACCCATCACCTAAGTTAATAGGATCATCTGAATTCCTACCAGTGGTAGTTTTAACTGATTCAGTCCTAGGAGGTGAATCCAAAGGATGAGAACCAGATGCCCCTTTTTCTTGGTTCTGGGGACTTCCAACTGATTTTGGGGACACTATTGTGGCCTCATCAGTTGTTGCCTTCAAGGGAGTCTTAGTTATGTAACCACTGTCCTGGTGTGAGACAATGGTCTCTACATTAGTAGTGGCTGCTCCACTTGAAAACTCACCTAGAGTTGCATTGAACTCTAGGGGTGTAACCTCCTCATCTGTTTGTGGGATGGCTGATTGAATTTCCTCAGTCCCAGTCACTTGTGGAGGTATACTCTCATTGACAAGTGAAAGAGAGGAACTGGGATTTTCCTGAGTTTTGTCAATAGCCTCAAACAGAGGTTGCATGGTCTGTTGAACATGTGATGGTGAAGGTGGAGGAGTAAAAAGGGAATTAGCCCTGGGAGAGGGGCTTGTGAACATATGGCCAAATGACTCAAATGTATCATGATGTGGTTCCCCTTGGCTTACAACATGATCCTTTTGTGAGGATGCATGAGGAGTTTGGTCAGGTTGAGATATTTCCAACTGTTGTGAGGAAGTAACAACAGTGGTTTCTAGTTGCTTTTGTGTTGCAACAGAGTTATCTTCTGGTATCTCATCTTCCAGAAGTCTCTTTTGTGGTTGAGTGGTGGTTTTTGTGGATGGACGTTTCTTTTTGGAAATGGCTGGTGTGGGTTTCACAGCACTGGATGTAGTGCCATGATCACCAGGAGCAGTGGGATCAACAACAGAGGTTTGGACAACAGTTGTTGTCTTAGTCCTCTTTGTTTGTGTTTTTGAAACTTTGGACACTTTTGATACCTTTTCTTGGGTGTTTGAACCCAGCATTCTTGTGAAAGTTTCATCAGTTAGACTCTTCATTTGCATAGACTCATCCTTTTTGAAAACTTTTTCTGGTAAAACCTTTTGAAGGATTACACTTAAGATTCTTGGGTAAATTAGAAAAGCATTATTTGACCCAGACTTTATGGCTTTCACATTTGACACTAAGTCCATAAACAGTCCCTGGGATAAATTGAAGTCAGAATCTGACAACATAGCATAACCCAAGTACTGAATCTTCAATGGGATTTCATTAAAGGATGTGGACTTAGCGGAGACACAGAGAAGAAGGGTATGGAAGAAAAATTTCATGACTGGTGGGAAAAACTTTTTGAAAAGTGTTGACCCAGTCATCTGAGCATCATACCCCCTTTCCTGAAACTCTGTGTGAAGCTCTGTTTTGGGGAAAGAGTCTTTACCTGACAGGTCATTAAGTGAGAAGGTTGTGGATATTAGTTGAGGGGTAATGACGATACTTGTTTCACCAATTTTTGAGATAATGGAAGTAGGCTTTTTGTCTTGAAGCAGAAACTTAGCATTCAACCAGAATTCTTGGAGAGTATCAAGATAGATAGGGGCGTCAGCGGTTAGGATTGTCAGGTATTTGGATTTTAGGATGATGTCGATGGTGGAATGGAATGGAGTATTTTCTTCTGTTTTTACCAGATATGGAAGATAATTGTGGGTGGCTTTAGCTTGAAGATCCATTGTTATGGATTCCGAAGGTGAGAGTGAGTGGAATTTGATTAAGGGTTTGAGAATGAAGAAGGCGGTTTCAGTATTTTGAATACAATGAGACAGTGTAACGACTGTTGTGATAAAACAGGGTTTTTATAGGCTCTGGTGAAACCGCTGATGTGGCCAAAGCTCTGCTTGTAGGAGCAGACGTGGTAAACATCTGATGGTTAGAACATCTGGTGGGGGACAGCTGTTTTGGCAAACAGCTGATGCAAACAGCTGATGCAAACAGCTGTTTTTTTTGTTATTATCATTATTATAGATATATGTAAATATATATATATATATATATAGATATGGAAAATAAAACAGTTGTTTTATCTGGTCAGAGGTTTGAGACAGATTTTTCAACCAACAGTGGATAAAATGAATGAAACAGTGGTTGTTTTATCTGATCAGAGGTTTGAAACAGATTTTTCAACCAACAGTGGATAAAATGAATGAAATAGTGGTTGTTTTATCTGATCAGAGGTTTGAAACAGATTTTTCAACCAAAAAACTATTTTTAAGGATGAATTTTGATTTTCTGAAACATTTTAATGCTTTTATTAAAAACATTTGTGTTGTTTAATCCATGTTTAGCATACCAATTCTGGAAATCAGATTTGTAAAGGTAGATGTGTCTAAAGCTTTTGTCAACACATCTGCCAACTGATCCTCTGTTGGAACATGGTGCAGAGAAATCAAACCTTTTTCATAGCTATCTCTGACAAAATGATGTCTGATGTCAATGTGTTTGGTAGTGGAGTGAGAGACTGGATTTTTGATGATATTTTCAGCAGCTTGACTATCCAACATGAGTGGAGTCTGTAATGCAGTTATCCCAAAATCCAGCAATTGATTTTGAAGCCACATGAGTTGGGCTGTACAGCTTGCAGCAGCAATGTATTCAACCTCAGCTGTTGAGGTGGAAACAGCAGCCTGCTTTTTGCTTTGCCAAGAGACTAAGGCATTCCCTAGAAATTGGCACCCTCCTGATGTGGATTTTCTTGTGGTGTGACAGCCAGCAAAATCACTATCTGAATAACCTGAAAGCTCAATGTTTCCATTAGCAGGGTACCAAATACCAAGTGTGGGAGCACCTTTTAGGTATCTGAATATCCTTTTCACAGCAATAAGGTTTGACTTTCTAGGTGAAGCCTGGGATCTTGCACAGACACAAGTGACAAACATAATGTCTGGCCTAGATACAGTTAAGTACAATAAAGACCCAATCATGCATCTATAATGTGTTTGATCAACCAGTTCATCCTTGTCATCAATGGTGAGTAGCTTGACTGTACTCATGGGTGTACTACATGGCTTACAGTCATTCATCTCAAATCTAGTTAGCAAATTCTTTACATATTTATTTTGATGGATGAATGTGCCATTTTGCAGTTGTTTCACTTGGAGGCCAAGGAAACACTGAAGTTCACCCATGGCACTCATTTCAAACTCTGCTGTCATGAGTTTCCTGAACTCTTCACACATTTTGTTACATGTGGATCCAAAGATGATGTCATCCACATATATTTGAACAATCATTAAGTCTTTCCCTCTCCATTTCAGAAATAAGGTTTTATCAATTTTACCTCTTGTGAAGCCAATGGATAAGAGAAAAGTGGAAAGAGTTTCATACCAGGCCCTTGGTGCTTGTTTGAGTCCATACAAAGCTTTATTAAGCTTGTAGACATGATCAGGATGGAATGTGTCTTCAAAACCAGGTGGTTGACATACATAGACCTCCTCCTGAATTTTGCCATATAGGAAGGCACATTTGATATCCATCTGATACACCTTGATGTTGTGGTTGACAGCAAAGGCTAGAAAGAGTCTGATGGCTTCTAACCTTGCTACAGGAGCAAAGGTTTCATCATAGTCTATTCTTTCTTCTTGTCTGAAGCCTTGAACCACGAGCCTGGCTTTATTCTTGACAACAATACCCCTTTCATCAGTTTTGTTTTTGAAGACCCACTTTGTACCTATTGGACAAACATCCTTAGGTAGTGGTACAAGTTCCCATACTTGTTGTCTTTTGAACTGAATGAGCTCTTCTTGCATAGCTTCTACCCAACTGTTGTCTTTTAGTGCCTCTTGGTACTTGACAGGTTGTGTGAGAGATAGGAATCCTGCAAAAAGACAGATATTGGAGGATTGACTTCTTGTTAGCACACCCTCTCTGATGTTGCCAATGATCTGGTCTGGTGGATGAGCTCTTAGGTAGATTAGATCTCCCTGATATGGTATGATGGCATTTTGAGGTGAAGGACAGAGGTTTGGTGACTCTGTTGTTGTAACATCTGTTTGCACTTCTGTAGTGCCATCAGATGTTTAAAATGGAAGTGGGGGAATGGGTCCAAGTGGTGTAAAACTGGACTGACTTTTGTCAACAGATGTTTGACTTTTGTCAACAGATGATTGTACAGTGGTTGAAAGGGGTGAAGCAGTGGTTTGAGAGTAAGACTGGCCAACAGTGGTTGACTCAGCTGTGACAGAGTTTTGACAGTTGTTTTGAACAACTGCTTCCTCTGATGCAGAAGAGATTTTATAGTGACTGGGGATCACAACATCTGTTCTGTAATCTTGTTGTGGAGACTGTGGAATACCTGCATTGTTAGTTTTAACAATGATATCTTCAAATTTGAATTTATCTAAATCAAACAGTTCAGCAGGATTTGCTGGGATTTTTAGGGAAGAAAGTTCATTGAACTTTACATTCAGAGTTTCTTCTATTGTCTTGGCCTTTGTGTTAAACACTTTATAAGCCTTGGCAGTAGAAGAATATCCCAGTAAATAACCACAATCTACTTTGGCTGCAAATTTTGAAATGGAATCTTTGAGATTTAAGATGAAACATGGGCAGCCAAAGATTTTGAAAAATGAAATTAATGGTTTGATTTTGAACAAAATTTCATAAGCAGTTTTTTGATGTCTTGGGTTGATCAAAACTCTGTTTTGAACATAGCAAGCAGTGTTTACAGCTTCTGCCCAGAAGGACAATGGCAAACCAGAATCTGCTAGCATGGTTCTTGCAACTTCTATAAGAGTTCTATTTTTCCTCTCAACCACCCCATTTTGCTATGGTGTTCTTGGGATGTTGTACTGCCTCACAATCCCTTTTGACACACAGAAGTCATCCAACTCCTTATTTTTAAACTCTGTTCCATTGTCACTCCTGAAGACTTTTACTGGCAAGTCATATTGTTTTTCAACTTTGGTGACAAAGTCCTTCAAAATACCTGCAGTCTCATCCTTAGAATGTAAAAAGTATGTCCATGTAAACCTAGAAAAATCATCAACTATGATAAGACAAAATCTTTTTCTTCTTAGACTCATGATTTTAACAGGGCCAAACAAGTCCATGTGCAACAATTGTAGATATTGACTGGTTTTGGACTCATCAATGGATTTGTAAGAGCTTTTATGTTGTTTCCCTTTTAAATAGGAAACACAATGCTCATCACATTTGAATTCTTTTGATGGTAAGCCTCTGACAAGACTTTGTTTAGAGAGTGTGTTGATAGTATTAAGGTTGGTATGACCCAGTCTCCTATGCCACAATTCTGTCTCCTTTGTGGAGGCACCAGAAAACAAACAGACATTTGCCATAGGATTGTCCTTTAACATATCAACAACATACACATTGCCACTTCTATGAGCAACAAGTTGTGCTTTGCTCTCAGCAATGATGGTATCAATCTTTTTCACCACTTCTGGCCCAATAATCTTACAAGTTTTCTTTGTGAAGAATGAGCCATAACCTTTGTCACTCATTTGTGAAACACTCAGGAGATTAAACTTGAGATTATCAATAAGATTGACATTTTTGAACTTGAGTTTCCCAGCTTGTACAGTCCATGAACCCAACACCTTACCTTTTGAATCATTACCAAAGGATATATCACCCCCTCCATGAGCTAAGAAGTCCAGAAGAAGGGCTCTACATCCTGTCATGTGCCTGGAGCCTCCACTATCTACATACCAAAGACTATCTAAACAAGCAGAAGCTCCCTGCACAGCAGTAATGGATTAGTTTTGGTGAGTGTCCAAAGCCAAGTTGGCTTTGGATGGGTCCTCAGACTTTTCAGACTCAAGCTTTGGAAGATGATCAGTGGTTTGAACTAATTTTTGAATCAAGTTCAACAACTGTTGCTGACCATTTGCCAGTGCTTGAATGTCAACACTTGGGGCAACAATTGTTTGATCACTTCCAGACAGATGATAATACCCATAGGGATTTCTATTCACTCTTGGTTTAGAGGGTCTTTTTGGCTCCTCATAAACATGTGACAGACTATGACATGGTGGTTGTCCATATCCTCTTGGGTACTTGCTTGTGGGTGGAGCATCTGTTACTTGGACATCCCTAGGAGCAGATGTTTCAAGACTTTTAGTAACAGATGTTTGGACAGGAGTGAAAGTCTGTTTGGGCTTTCCTTTTGAAGTACTCACCCCAGGATTTGCAAGAGTTTTAGCTTTGTACTCTTGTATTTTCACATCAAAATTTTTGAGATACAAGCACTCTTTGGTTTTGTGATTCTTTTTCCCACATATTGAACATGTGGCTTTGGAATCACATACACTTGTTCCTTTGTTAATGTCATATGCTTTTAGAAGAAAACAGTTTTTAGTGACATGATTCTTCTTTTCACAGAAATCACAGAACAAGTGGACAATCTTTTCTTTCTTCTTCCCCTTTTCAGCCTTCTTTTCAGCATATGTTTGAGCATCTGCTGGAAGGTTTTTCAAGGGAATGATTTTTGCCTGAGGTGCTGTCTTTCCTTCAGGAGTTTTAAAATCAACAGGTTTAAAATTCTCAAGAGTACCACACTCATCAGACCAAGTAGGTTTAAATTCATACTTTTCAAGTTCAGTAAATGATGAGGAACCTTCTGGTTTTTCTAGAACAATTTTCTTACCATTTGGTTCAGTGATTTTAATCTCTTGACCCTGCAGGTTTGTTGGTACTATCTCAACAGACTTTTGATCCTTTTTGTCAGTGTTTTCAAAAGCTGGAGCAGTTGTTTCAAAACCAAAACCAAACTTCACATGACTTTTGGTTTGTTTGTTGAGTAGCATTTCAAATCCTCTACATGATTCCACCCATTTCTAACATTCAACTTGGGTGGACTCAAGCTCACTTTTACAACTCTGATATTTTGTTATCATAGTTTGGAGCTGGTCTTTGGTTATGGTTGCTTCATGTTTTAAGCTACTTATCTCAGATTCTTTTTCAGTTAAACTTGTTTTTAATTCTTTTGAAAGTTTCTCAAATTTAACTTCATCATCTAAAATTTTCTTTCTAAGGTTTTCATTCACCTCTTTGATGTTAGCAAATGCTATCACACATTTGTCAGAACATAAATCCTTAAGAATTTGAGGAGATACCTTAGCAGCAGCCATCAATGCACAATCACACTTGCACTCACAATCATCAGATGCACCCCAGGGATCTGAGAGATTCACAACCTCTTCTTCAGATTTTTCACCTTTAACTACTTCATCAACAACATCATCAGTCACAACATTAGATTCAGTCACCACCTCCTCAGATTCAACTTCTTCTACCATAGCCATGAAACAAAAATTTTCTGGTTCATTTTCAGCTTTGGCAACTAGTGCAAAATTTTCATCTGTTAACTCATCTGGTAGACTGCTCCAATCAACAAAGCCTTGTGTGAAGAAGCTCTGTTGACTGGTCTCTGCAGGAGCAGAGGATGGAGCAACAGTCGTTTGCACAGGTGCCTGAGCAACAGGTGTTTGCACATAGTGGATCTGAGGAACAGTGGTTTGGACATACTGGACAGGAACAGTGTTTGAGGACTGTGCAAAATGAGCAGTGTTTTGCACATTTGGTCCAGGGGTATTATAGGAATTTTGATAAGTGTTGGTCTGAGGTCTTTGATGTGGATAGGTGATTATAGGTGTACCATGTTGACTCCTACATTCCCTAGCAAAATGACCAAGTCTATGACATTTATAACACTTTATCTTTGATTTATCCAACCCAACCTTTGATCTGCCAGTTAACCCTGGAAACCTTCTCCCAGTTTTCTTGTAAAAATTGTTAGTTCTTACACTGAGAAGGGCTAATTGGTGCATAATGTCCATTTCCTCCAAATCATCAGGGTCAAAGTATTTCAGGTCATCATACTCAAAGGATATGTTATCAGATGCCTGGATATCACCACCACTTGTTGTGAAAGCATAGTTTGGTGAATAAGAATCAGAGTTAAAACCTGAGTTAAAACCTGAAGTTATGTTAATGAAGTGATCATAACTCTGATCCTTAGTATTTTCAGGCACCTCATCATGACCCAAAAGTGCTGTATTCCCAAATACATAATCATCAGACACTTTTCCAGAGTCCTGAAGCTTCTTTTTCTGGTTAAGCTCTCTCTCATAAGTCAAGAGCTTACCATGAAGCTGGGTCAGTGATAGGTCCTTAAATCCAATTGAGTTTCTCATAACAATAGCAATAGTGTCCCATTTGTCTGGTAATGATCTTAAAAACCTATGGTTCAAAGTTGAATGAGGGTAAGTTAGACCAACCAGTTTTAGTTCACTAATGAGACAGTTAAACCTCTCAAATTGTTGAGTTAATGACTCTCCCTTGACATGACTGAATGTTTCATATTGTTGGTTAAGTATTTCACGATTGTTTTCAATAACCTCTTCAGTCCCACCAAATTGTTCTTTCAGTGCATCCCACAACTCCTTTGCACTGTTACAGTGTAACAGCCCAACATATATATCATTGGGTAGAGCATGGCCACAATACTGAAGGCCTTAGCATCTAACTCAATTTTCTGAAAATCCTGGTCGGAGTAGTTTTCAAGTTTCTTTGGCTCCTGAACCTTGGGATCTTCAGTACTCGGCACCATCGGAACACGTGGTCCGAAGATAACCGACTTCCAACACCCAGTGTTCTGTTGAGCTAGAACATGGCTCATCCGACGTTGCCAGATATTGTATTCAGATCTGACAAGCATCGGTGGCTTGTTGTTCGTGCCAGTGTTATGTGGATCGTGATTGATTGAAGCCATTCTCTGATTTTTCAAAAAACAAAGTCTGTTTAAAAACGGTTGAATCGAAAATAAACTATTACTCTGTTTTCAATCCGACAGACAAACGATATCAATAATTTTAAGCTGATCTGTTTATATTAAATTGATTGATTAGATCGAATTTAATTGACCAAGCTCTGATACCAATTGTTAGGATCTGAGTTTGATTGTTTTGATATATTTAGAATAAGATGAGAAATGAATGATGTAGGTATATATGGAAAGTGCAGCGGAATGATAAACTATTAATCAAAACAACAGGAATAAATGTTTTCAATGATCAAATGCTTTCATTAATTGAAAGATTACAATCATTACAAATACTCCCCCTAAGCCTGATCACACAGTGATTGTTTGTCTGAGAGAATGTTTGTGTGTGATGTAATATAACAGTACAAGCACTGTTCTATTTATAGACAAACCTAAACCACTGGTGACCTGTGCTGACGTCACCTAAGATAGTGACCTCTAACAGAATAACAACATAAAACATCTGCCCTATACAAACTACTGTTATATTACAAAACACTGTAAAGTAAACTACTGCTAAGGGAAAACTCTGATGGTCTTGCAACATCTGTTGGAGTCTAAGTGCTGTTGACTCCAACAGACCTTTAGTCTTTAGTACTTGATCAGCAGTTGTTTCTTCGTCAGACCTTTGATCAGCAGTTGTTCTCTATCAGTTGTTCTCTAGCAGTCCTTTGTATCAGCAGTTGTCACAGCAGTTGTTTGGATGGAACAGTTGTTAGGGTCAGCAGTCTTTTGGGAAGAGTATGTTGTAAAGACTATTTATTTGTGTGAATCAACTGTTAGCATATTTTGGCTTTTCAATCATCTGTTCTTCTCCAGGTCAGCAGACCCAACAGTTCAAATTTCTGAATGATTTGAATCTTTCAAATTTGATTACTAGAATTTGAATTGATAGATATCAATTAAACTTTATAAATATTCAAATATTAAATGTTCTATTTAAGTATATAATTTCATATTTCGATATCTATAATTTTAATTTTTAAAATTTTTTAACATTATAAAAATTCTACATTATGGAAAATATTGGTAACAATAAGACTTAATTATAACATTTAATTCAAATTTTGAATTATCTGAATATTTTAAAAAATTTCAAACTTTGAATTTAAATTCATAATTGTAACAATTAATCCTACTATGATCATTAAAATAGAGATATTATAATTAGAGATTTCCTAATATATTTAAAATTTAAAAAAATAATTGTTTTGAAATTTAACAAATAATAGTTTTAGTTATAAATTTCTTAAATTAGTTACAAGTTAAAATTCAAATTTTTAATACAAGAATTTGAATTGATAGATTTTAGTTAAACTTTATAAGTATTCAAATATTAAATGTTCTATTTAACTATATAATTTCATATTTTAATATCTATAATGACAACAATTATACTTAATTATAACATTTAATTCGAATTTTGAATGATCTGACTCAAACGGTGTTTTACTTTTAACATTTTATCAGAAATATTTTCACTACTATTTATTTTTTACTAGATAATACTCCTCAAATACCATCTGATAACAAGATTCCAGTGAAGTTCTAAAGGCGTCAATTCAATATTCGTATGTTTCGCAATGACCACCAATAAAAGCCAAGGATAGTCTCTATCGAAGGTTGGATTGTATTTAAGAGACCCCGTATTCTCACATGGCCAACTTTTTGTCGCATTGTCAAGAGTTAAAAGCAAGGCATGTGTGACATCCGTCATTTTTCATTATATATACATATATATATATACACATTTTTAATAATAATAATAAAAATAATAATAATAATAATAATAATAATAAATGATAATATTAATCTTAATACAAAATTTGTTGTTGAATTTCTTAACCCATCCTTTCTTTATTTTTTTTAGCAGCCCAACCTTCACCTAAGGCCCACCAGACACCTCCCCTTCAGCCTGATCCAGCCCAAACTCGGCCCAACAACAGTCAGCCCATCTCCTGCCTTCCCTCCACTTGCTTGTCAAAAAAAAAAAAAAAAAATAAAGGGCTCCTGCCGGGACTCGAACCCGGGCAGGTAGCCGGGCCATCTCAAACACACACACACGTAACCACTAGGCCAAGCCTTTGTTCTTGGTTTAATCCCAACCAATATAGTATTTAACCCTTTTTCTTCGCTGTTTCCCTTTTCCTTTTTCCCTCACAGCGAACAGCAGCAACAGATATTATAATTATATTTTTTTTTCTTCTTTCTTTTTTTTCCTTTGATCTAGCAAATCACACACACACATGTATGGTAAGAACACGTGATTATCGGCCATCAGTGACTAGATTATACAATTAACATCCATCAATTGACCACCAATTTATCACTAAACGCGTATGGACTTCAATGTTGGTCAACACTTGCCAATTCGAAAACTGAAGCTTTTACACTATAAATTGACGATCTGAGATCCTTCACAACTCGCCATTTATCCTTTCTCAACCCCCAATCTTCTTTAATTCACTCTGATTGTGCCTCACGAATACACGTTTGACTTTTTCTTGACCGGCCAATCGAGCATCGAATCAACACTGTAAGCATAGTTATTCTTATGGTTTTTGTTCATCGGCGTGTGCACGACATTAACCCCATGATTAATTGGGTTAATGTCGTGTGAATTGATCAATTGGAAAAGCTAGGGCTTGTAAACTTGATTTGGGGATAAACTGATTTGACATAGTGTATTTAATTAATTTAAACAGAGTTGAAACACAACCACAGGCCTAGGCCAAGTGGTTGTGCTTGAGACTTGCAACTAAGGCTACTCAGGTTCGAGTCCGGCTTCGGCCAACCTTTTGTTTTCTTTATTTTTTTTTTAAACAACCATTTCTATTATATATATATATATATTAAACCTTTTAATCTTATAAATTCATTTTAAAATATCAAAACTATTTTATAAATTCCAAAAAAATTATATTTGTTTAATCTGAGATAAAAGTGTTATTTACAATTTTTATTTTCCCAAAATTCATTTATTTAATATTTATAATAATTAAATCAAGTTTATTCTATTTTATTTATAAAAATCTATAAAAATATCAAAACGATCTTATTAATTTCCACAAAAATTATCCTAAGTTTTTATAACTTTAAACTTTTCAGAAATGATTTTTATTTCTGAAAAATCATTTATTTTATATTTTTAATCAATTTTTGTTAGTTTTAATCATAATTAAATCATAATAAATTCATTTTTCAATATTTTTGCACCAAAATTTTATACAAATTATTTCTGATCATGTAGAACAGAAATATGAATTTTAAACTTATAATTCTTTAATTTTAATATTTTTAAATATTAAAGTTAACTTTTGACAATTTGTTATAAATAGAATTAACATTCTATTTTAAAGAAAATAATTTTATAAAAATTATTTCTATACTTCAAACACTTTATTGTGTACATTCTAAATTCAAATTTTATTAAGAGACTTTTTATTTAATTATTTATTAAATTTCTCATAATTATTAGACAATTTGTTTATTAAACAAATAAACGTTATCCCCAATTCGAAGCCCTAGATATACATGTATCCTAGAGTTATTTCACTTACACATTATCAATTACTTTAGGTTAATCATTTGGGAGTAATCTCAATTCATATTTCGTTGTCCAAGTTCAAATTCAAGTTATTACGTGAACAGTGAGTATTTCCTACCCCTTTTTGCTTTTATACATTTTTGGGGTGTTACATGTACACTATTACAATTTCAAATACAAGTTTACATTTTTACAATACAATTCTAGTACTATGTGCATTGCTTACAACGTGCTTTATGCTTAGACAATACATGTGGATTACATTTGTACTTAGTGAAATCATTAACATGGTACAAGCCGACCTTAACATTGGATAGCGCTATTTGGATTGACAACCCGCCTAGATTGATTCTCCCCCTTTTTCATCGGAGAATCCGTGGCCAGTGTTAAGTTATCATCCATTTATTGGTTGAGTACACTACAGTTCATACAGTACATTATACAGTCACAGGGTTGATTTCGCTCATTTGTTTGATACATGGTTTACATATTTGCACTGTAGCTTGCACTTGAATTGTATAACTGTTTAACCTACTATATATATCAAATCTAGGAATGCTCACCAACATTTCATATGTTGACCAAACCTATTTTTGTACATGTTTCAGGTGCAGTTTGATCTAGTGCTTTAGCAAGAGACATTTAGTGTTTTATTTCAATTCAGTTATTTCAATATTTACATTTCATTTAGACAATGTAACTTCCATTTCCATGTAAGACAATTTTGATTATTCAATAATATTTACATTTTAGTACCATGAGCTTTTGAACAATCGTCACTACGTGGCACCTCGATGATTCCGCCATCGGTTGGGGTGTTACAGATTGGTATCAGAGCCATGGTTATAGGGAATTAGGTTATTAGATAAAATGGCCTAGACTATAACCGAACTTTAACTTGCATGCATAATATTTCCTGAATTACCCTACCCCTCATTTCTCCCTACTTTCCTCCTTCTATCTTTCCCTTCTTCCCTCTCTCTATTCTTCTTATCTTTCATCATGGTGCATAGAGATGGTGTCCTACAGAGAGTGGAAAGTTTACATCATCATGGAACGGGAACATTATCTTCTATGAAGACACTCTTAGACATAATACCTACTCTTATATTACTCCTTCAAAGTTGTTGAACTTTAATGAGTGTGATAAGGACACGTGCAATCTGGAAGGGTGGACGCCTGTACACTGGGTTTTCTGGCATAGGCAAGCATAGCGCATAAATCCATTTACGGACCTGTTATGCTTACCTGGGGATTCCTGGAGTGAGTGTCCACTTATAGGCTAAAGCATGTCTCCTTTGATCACCGTTGGGTTCAAACTCCTTTGAAAAGTCAACGTTCTTGTTGGGCTTTACAGCTAGACAAGGGCACTCCAAGCATTTATGCAAGTTTTACAATAATACTCTCTCCTCTCATAAACAATATCCTATATATCATGATTTTCATATATTGTTTACAAGTTCATACTTTCATAACCATCTATGGATTTCACAATCACACTTCACCTTACCCTCTTAGCCACTTTTTAAATATTCAACACCCTACCCAAATCATATTATTTCTTTTCTCCACATGTTATTTATTTTAAAAACTATAACCTCATACTTTAGCACAAACTAAAGATTTCTAAAACTAGTTGTATTACCTAGCAACTTTACAAAGTACATATTTTCCTCGAACTTAAATTCAATTGATTATTTATTGACGTAACAAACGATTTTCTATATAATGTTTTAAACTATTACAAAGCCTACTTAGCTTGTACTATTTAACAACTTTTGCCTTATGTACAAAACCAAATTTTGAAAATATTTATTTATTTTTTTTGGAATAATATCTAGTCTCTAGATTCTCCATCAACACTCACTCATTTTCAACTTGTTCAAATTTTTTACAATATTTGGCATACACCACAATCATGTTTTCTTGTACACTTGATTATAACCTTTGATCCAAACCCCAAAATTTACACTGCTATATAATCTCCTTACTATAAAATAAACTTTTTATCAACTATCTTCACATTCACCATCTCTCACAACCTTGATTCTGCTTCAAAATTTTTCATCATCCTCTCAAGAACTAAATTCATATCCTTCACCTTCTCACACGTGAGCTAGTTACCTATGATAATCAAACTACTAAAAACCTGATACTTGATTCTACATGATTTTTTTTTTTCAAAACATCATTGTTTGTGAAACTTGATTTCCCCTTAATTTGACTATTCACTGGACATTTAATTATTCATGATACTCGTGTTTTCATTTCTTGATCTTATTATCATTTTGTACCCAATTATGTCATACTCATAGGCATATAACATCTAGAAATTTCCTTGCGTATTATTGTGTATTAGCACAGATTGGAAATTTATTATATTGATTACGTTTATTTTTAATCGTACAAGACTCTACCTTACATTTATTTGAAACGTTTGGACTTGATACTTGATCTTACAGATGCTTTTCTAAGAAAACATCATTGGTTATTACATGAAACTAGATTTTTCCCTTAATTTGACTACGCATTGAACATCTAATTATTCATGATACTCGTAAACATTTAATTATTCATGATAAACACTTACACTTAATGGTTGTAGTACTTACAAACTTGCTTGCATAAACATGCTATCAATTTGCAATCTATGTGAATAATAATTGCTGCACTTAATAGAGGTCGTCATGCCTTTTTCAACAGTCGGGAGAGGCCCTACAACCTACTCCACGACTGGTAGAGGCTATTGAACATACTTAACGATTGGTAGAGGTCGCTATGCCTTTTCAAACAGTCGGGAGAGGCCCTACAACCTACTCCACGGCTGGTGGAGGCTATCGAACCTGCTCAACAATCGGTGGGGTCATAGAAGGACACAAAACCCTAATGTAAGGTAAATTGATGATTCCGGTCCGGAACGTAATCATGAATTTACAGGTGCGTTAGGGTAGTGTGAAATTCTATTAGAGTTTTTGGTAGGCGTCCAGTACATTTTCAAGGTATCAAAGGTGTGGTGGGTTAGCTGCGGTACACCCTGTATACAAACACTAATGATGCATTGAAAGTGAGATTGGAGGTCGGACCAGGAACAAACTCTGGTTATTTGGTAGTCTATTTAGTCTTTCTGTAGATAATCAACACGTGCATATATCTTAGGATCCCTAAAACTTGAAGTAGTGATTTACTAGATTCTTACTCTCTTTACCCTTTCGAGACGAACCTAATCCAATCCTTGACTCACACCTATCAAACCTTTTACCCAAATCAATCAAATTTTCCAAACCACAGTTATCTTAATTTTTACCCAAGCGTCCATAACCCTATGTTTCTAATAACTTCGGGACGAAGTTCCTAAAAGTGGGGGATGCTGTGACATCCGTCATTTTTCATTATATATACATATATATATATATACACATTTTTAATAATAATAATAAAAATAATAATAATAATAATAATAATAATAATAATAAATGATAATATTAATCTTAATACAAAATTTGTTGTTGAATTTCTTAACCCATCCTTTCTTTATTTTTTTTAGCAGCCCAACCTTCACCTAAGGCCCACCAGACACCTCCCCTTCAGCCTGATCCAGCCCAAACTCGGCCCAACAACAGTCAGCCCATCTCCTGCCTTCCCTCCACTTGCTTGTCAAAAAAATAAAATAAAATAAAGGGCTCCTGCCGGGACTCGAACCCGGGCAGGTAGCCGGGCCATCTCAAACACACACACACGTAACCACTAGGCCAAGCCTTTGTTCTTGGTTTAATCCCAACCAATATAGTATTTAACCCTTTTTCTTCGCTGTTTCCCTTTTCCTTTTTCCCTCACAGCGAACAGCAGCAACAGATATTATAATTATATTTTTTTTTCTTCTTTCTTTTTTTTCCTTTGATCTAGCAAATCACACACACACATGTATGGTAAGAACACGTGATTATCGGCCATCAGTGACTAGATTATACAATTAACATCCATCAATTGACCACCAATTTATCACTAAACGCGTATGGACTTCAATGTTGGTCAACACTTGCCAATTCGAAAACTGAAGCTTTTACACTATAAATTGACGATCTGAGATCCTTCACAACTCGCCATTTATCCTTTCTCAACCCCCAATCTTCTTTAATTCACTCTGATTGTGCCTCACGAATACACGTTTGACTTTTTCTTGACCGGCCAATCGAGCATCGAATCAACACTGTAAGCATAGTTATTCTTATGGTTTTTGTTCATCGGCGTGTGCACGACATTAACCCCATGATTAATTGGGTTAATGTCGTGTGAATTGATCAATTGGAAAAGCTAGGGCTTGTAAACTTGATTTGGGGATAAACTGATTTGACATAGTGTATTTAATTAATTTAAACAGAGTTGAAACACAACCACAGGCCTAGGCCAAGTGGTTGTGCTCGAGACTTGCAACTAAGGCTACTCAGGTTCGAGTCCGGCTTCGGCCAACCTTTTGTTTTCTTTATTTTTTTTTAAACAACCATTTCTATTATATATATATATATATTAAACCTTTTAATCTTATAAATTCATTTTAAAATATCAAAACTATTTTATAAATTCCAAAAAAATTATATTTGTTTAATCTGAGATAAAAGTGTTATTTACAATTTTTATTTTCCCAAAATTCATTTATTTAATATTTATAATAATTAAATCAAGTTTATTCTATTTTATTTATAAAAATCTATAAAAATATCAAAACGATCTTATTAATTTCCACAAAAATTATCCTAAGTTTTTATAACTTTAAACTTTTCAGAAATGATTTTTATTTCTGAAAAATCATTTATTTTATATTTTTAATCAATTTTTGTTAGTTTTAATCATAATTAAATCATAATAAATTCATTTTTCAATATTTTTGCACCAAAATTTTATACAAATTATTTCTGATCATGTAGAACAGAAATATGAATTTTAAACTTATAATTCTTTAATTTTAATATTTTTAAATATTAAAGTTAACTTTTGACAATTTGTTATAAATAGAATTAACATTCTATTTTAAAGAAAATAATTTTATAAAAATTATTTCTATACTTCAAACACTTTATTGTGTACATTCTAAATTCAAATTTTATTAAGAGACTTTTTATTTAATTATTTATTAAATTTCTCATAATTATTAGACAATTTGTTTATTAAACAAATAAACGTTATCCCCAATTCGAAGCCCTAGATATACATGTATCCTAGAGTTATTTCACTTACACATTATCAATTACTTTAGGTTAATCATTTGGGAGTAATCTCAATTCATATTTCGTTGTCCAAGTTCAAATTCAAGTTATTACGTGAACAGTGAGTATTTCCTACCCCTTTTTGCTTTTATACATTTTTGGGGTGTTACATGTACACTATTACAATTTCAAATACAAGTTTACATTTTTACAATACAATTCTAGTACTATGTGCATTGCTTACAACGTGCTTTATGCTTAGACAATACATGTGGATTACATTTGTACTTAGTGAAATCATTAACATGGTACAAGCCGACCTTAACATTGGATAGCGCTATTTGGATTGACAACCCGCCTAGATTGATTCTCCCCCTTTTTCATCGGAGAATCCGTGGCCAGTGTTAAGTTATCATCCATTTATTGGTTGAGTACACTACAGTTCATACAGTACATTATACAGTCACAGGGTTGATTTCGCTCATTTGTTTGATACATGGTTTACATATTTGCACTGTAGCTTGCACTTGAATTGTATAACTGTTTAACCTACTATATATATCAAATCTAGGAATGCTCACCAACATTTCATATGTTGACCAAACCTATTTTTGTACATGTTTCAGGTGCAGTTTGATCTAGTGCTTTAGCAAGAGACATTTAGTGTTTTATTTCAATTCAGTTATTTCAATATTTACATTTCATTTAGACAATGTAACTTCCATTTCCATGTAAGACAATTTTGATTATTCAATAATATTTACATTTTAGTACCATGAGCTTTTGAACAATCGTCACTACGTGGCACCTCGATGATTCCGCCATCGGTTGGGGTGTTACAGCATGGGTGAAATTACTTATACTAGATTGTGATTGGAATGTCAAGACTAAAACAAAAAATGTGGTGTATAAGGAAATATTTAATGATATTTGTTTATAGGTTTTACCGCTCCAATTAATTGTTAGTTGTTGAACCGCGTGTCCACGTGGGCAATAGACTAGTCTACTAATAGAAAGTTTTCTACTCCGACCGGCTGGTTCAATTAAACTATAAAATAATTCATTAATAAAAAATTGAATTTGTTAGTTTTTCAGAATTAAATATGGACAGTGTTATCGATAGTGGTGAGTGTAATAAGAGGATGTGATAGGGGTTTATATACACAAGTGCAAGACACATCATAAATTTACAATATATGGTTATATTATCATGGGATTTGACTTTATCCCTAAAACAGTCAATTATTAAATTTTTAATCATTCACAAAATCCAAATATTGATTTTGTTCTCTTAACACCATGACACCATTTCAAGTTCCATCACTATCAGTCATATATTTCTTGTGTCCTTATTCTACCTTTTCTTCTCATAACTTCTGTTCTAAATTATATATATTTGTTAGCTATTATCACAAGAAAGCAAATAGATAGATTGTAGTTCATTTGGTTGCTTAATTTTGTTTTTATTAACAAGTGTTAAATAATTGATCACTAGTAAAAAAGAATGTTGTTAAATCACCTAGAATATATTGATGAAATTCACTTTTTTTACATAATACACACAAGATATACGTTCTATGCTACATTTGTAACCAAGATACTTTCGTCAATTTAACCAACATCCGTTTTGGATTAGATCATATTTTTTTTATATTGGATAAACGACATAAGCTTCAGAAATAACTAACGAGGCTAGAAGTTAACCAATTATTAACATAAATCAATAGTCAACAGTCAACAGTCAATAGTCATAGTCATAGTCAAAGAGCTATCTTTATGCCTTTATAATTATTTAGTCATAGTCAATATTCTTAGTCAATAGTCTAGTCAATAGTCTTCCTAGAATCAAGTCATTGTATTAATGTTGTAGCCACTATATAATATTCTGTGAATAATGAGAAAAGCACATTCGATCCAATTCACTCTATTACATATTACTCTATATGGTATCAAGAGCCTAAAGCTCCCTTGAGCCAACCGACCCATCACAGCTTTCGACAGCCTTCTGTTCGCAACCCATACAACCCTTTCATTTTTCTGATTTGCAGCCTCAATGGCTCCATTTTTTGTTCATCAATCAAACCAAAACTACAATCGGAACCCTTGTTCCTCAGCCTCAAACCCATCATTACAAAACCGACCCTCCTCGTGGTCAAACAAATCCGCAACCCAAACTCAAAACAACCCGACCCACAACAGCCAAACTAACGTTTTTTGTTATTTTTGCAGCATACCCGGTCATGTAACGAAAGATTGTCGCAAACTTCGTTGCTTCCTACGCGACCATCAAGTCTCTACTCATGATTCCTACTCATACCCGGTTGTGAACAATACATCTTCTCAAACTACGGTTCCAAACACTCCATGGATGTGGGATACAGGCGCTTCCAATCACACTAACAACAACAACAACAACCAAATGCATGTTCTTTCTGAATATGGTGGCCCGGATGAGATTGTTTTAGGTGACGGTAAAACCCTTCCTATCACACACATTGGTCAAACAACCATTCACACCAACTCACGACCGCTTTTCTTAAACGATGTCTTAATCGTTCCATCTCTTCGTAATAATCTTATTTCTGTTGCAAAACTTAGTCGTACTAATCAAGTTTCTGTTGAATTTTTTCCATATCATTTCGTGGTTAATGATCTACGCACGGGGGCGCATCTCATGCGGGGCGTGAACGTCAATGACGTTTACTACGGACCAACCACACTCTCTCCTCAAATCAATGCAACAACAACAAGATCTCTACTTGCGTGGCACCATATCCTTGGACATCCTTCGTTTCAAGTCTTCAAGTCCTTAATTTCTAAATTAAGACTTAATGGTAATAAAGTGTCACCTGAGTCTTTTCATTGCAAATCTTGTTCGTTAAATAAAAGCCATAAAATTTCTTTTGGTAAAAACTCATTTGTTGCAAAGAAACCATTGCAACTCGTTTACTCAGATGTATGGGGTCCAGTCCAAACATCTAATGATGGCTTCAAGTACTATGTCATATTTGTCGATTATTTTTCTAAATACATTTGGTTATATCCGATAAAAAGAAAATCTGACGTCTCCGTCCTTTTTCCACAATTCAAATCACTGGTGGAAAATTTCTTTCAAACACCTCTTATCTCTCTATTTACCGACAATGGTGGTGAATACATTGGTCTTAAACCATTTCTCACAACTCATGGAATTTCTCACTACACCACACCTCCTCATACTTCCGAACAAAACGGGGTGGCCGAACGTCGTCATCGACACGTTGTTGAAACGGGCCTTGCCCTCCTCCACTATGCTCAACTCCCATCACAATTTTGGTCACATGCCTTTCAAGCCGCAACTTATCTCATCAACCGTCTACCCACCACCATCTTGAACAACAAATCACCTTATGACATGTTATTCAATGTTGCTCCCACCTACTCCAAACTAAAACCGTTTGGATGTCTTTGCTATCCTTGGCTCCGCCCATACAACACCTCCAAGTTACAATCTCTCTCCGCATCATGTATCTTTCTTGGATACTCCTCTTCCAGATCAGCATACAAATGCTTTGATCCAGCCACCAACAAACTATATCACTCTCGCCATGTTGAATTCATACCACACATCTTCCCATCCCACACCAATAACTCCACATCTCCCACTGTCACCTATGAATCATTTCTTCACAACATACCAAATCCTACAAAGCCTTCACACCCTACACAACCTCCCATCGATCCCACACACCAACCCATACCTCCTACACACCCCTCTCCTGACCCTACACAACCTTCTGCTGCACCTACACAACAGTTGCCTGATACTACACAACACTCATATGATCATACACAACCTTCTACTACACCTACACAACATTCCCCTAACCCTACACAACTCTTGTCCTCTACACAATCTTCCACTGTCCATATACAGTCCTCATCTCCACAATCCTCCACTCCTACACAACCTAATTCACCTACACAGCCTTCCAACGATTCTACCACCTCCTCATCTCAAACTCCTTCAACTAACCCCTCTCCTACCACCTCTACTCGCCCACAACGGTCTCGCAATCCTAACCCAAAATATTACAATTCCAACTTCATCAACTCCACCACACTTCACCCACTTCCTACATCCATTGAGCCCTCTACTCACATCCAAGCTTTGAAAGATCCACAATGGCGAAAAGCAATGGATCTTGAATACAACGATCTTCTTCAAAACCATACGTGGGAGCTTGTCCCTCATACTACCCAAAATCCAATCAGATGCAAATGGGTATTCCGAACCAAACGAAAACCCGATGGAACTATTGATAAATTTAAAGCCCGCCTAGTCGCAAAAGGGTTTCATCAACAGTACGGTAAGGACTATTTTGATACCTTTAGTCCGGTAACGAAACCTGTCACCATTCGTACTGTTCTTTCCATCACACTCTCTCGAGGGTGGTCGTTACGCCAACTAGACGTCAATAATGCATTTCTTCATGGAACCTTACATGAGGATGTGTACATGATTCAACCACCCGGATTTGCAAATTCGGCGTTTCCTAATCACATTTGCAAACTCAGGAAATCTCTCTACGGCCTTAAACAAGCCCCGCGGGCTTGGTACAATGAATTAATCGCCTTCCTCATTAGCTTCGGTTTTAAAAAATGTCTCTCTGATGCATCTCTTTTTGTCTACAACACAAATGGTAACACTTGCTACCTACTCGTCTACGTTGACGACATTGTCCTCACTGGAAACAATAATCCATTCATGGACATCTTTGTTCAAGCCCTAAGCAAAAAAATTTCGATCAAAGACTTAGGCCCTCTACATCACTTCCTAGGAATCGAAGTCATTCCAACTCCTCATGGTCTATTCCTCTCCCAACACAGGCACATTCAGGACATCTTAAACACTTTCAAAATGGATGGTGCTAAAGAGGTCCTCACCCCTCTAAGCGTCTCTGAACCGCTTATCCCTTCGGATGCCTCTCCACCCGTTGACCCAACTCCTTATCGCAAACTTGTTGGCACACTTCAATACCTTGCCTTCACTCGCCCTGATATCTCTTTCGCTGTCAACAAACTCTCCCAGTTTATGCACCACCCAAAACAGTCACATTGGCAAGCTCTCAAACGGGTTCTCCGCTATTTGAAAGGAACATTGCACCATGGGTTATTGTTAAATAAACAGTCCTCACTTGATTTAAATGCTTTCTCAGATTCTGATTGGGGAGGCATACATGACGGAGGAAGATCTACTACAGGTTATATATTATATCTTGGATCCAACATCATCTCCTGGCGTTCATCAAGACAAAAAACGGTCTCACGCTCATCCACTAAAGCAGAATACAAAGCACTAGCAAACGCCGCAGCTGAAATCTCATGAGTTAAAAATCTTCTCCAAGAACTCGGTCTTCGCACGACACGTACACCATCTCTTTTCTGTGACAACACCGGCGCCACCTACCTTTGTGCCAACCCAGTGTACCATTCTCGCATGAAACATGTTGCCCTCGACTACCACTTTGTTCGTGAACAAGTCAATGTCGGTCACTTAAAGGTCTTTCACATTAGCTCAAAGGATCAACTGGCTGATGTCCTCACCAAACCACTTCCAAGATCACTGTTTCTTTCCTTTCGCTCCAAGATTGGCGTATCCAATGGATCTTCCATCTTGCGGGGGGCGTATTAACATAAATCAATAGTCAACAGTCAACAGTCAACAGTCAATAGTCATAGTCATAGTCAAAGAGCTATCTTTATGCCTTTATAATTATTTAGTCATAGTCAATATTCTTAGTCAATAGTCTAGTCAATAGTCTTCCTAGAATCAAGTCATTGTATTAATGTTGTAGCCACTATATAATCTTCTGTGAATAATGAGAAAAGCACATTCGATCCAATTCACTCTATTACATATTACTCTATACCAATCACACGATTGTCAATTGGCGTTAGACACTCTTTTTCTACGGTCATAGTAACGATATCCATATATACACATAAGCAACCGTCTTTATATATATATATATATATATATATATATATATATATATATAGGATTTGGATCATTTGAGAACCACTATTTAGGGAGAGAACCAAAGAACCAAGTGTGAACACAAAAACCCCTCCACCAAAAAATAAAAAAAAAATAATAAAAAAATTATATAACCTAAAAAATAAAAAAATAAAAAAAGTAAAACACCAAAATGTTTTTTTAGTGTTAATCTTTCTTAAAAAAAAATAAAAAAAATACAAAAAAAATAAAAAAAAAACAAAAAAATGGCCTTTTTTACGTCATAATTACGTCATATACCGTATGCACATGTGCATTTCACTATTAGAGCACACTTTTGAATAAATTATCAATTGCCATAATGAAATGATCATTTAAATGGACGTGATATGATATATAAGGTGGAAAAAAATTCATTCAATGATCTTTAAATAAACGCGAAGTGCATTTCACTATTATAGTTAGGTTTTTTTTTCATGGGTTTAGCTTTAGGGTTTAGTTTTTAGGTATGATGGGAATGGGGTTAGGTTTTTTGGGGTTGTTGGTGAATAAACTTAAAAAAACCCCTATATAAAACTATAAAATAAGATAATTGTACTACATGCACATGTGCATTTCACTATTATAGTTAAGTTTTTTAATGGGTTTAGCTTTAGGGTTTAGTTTTTTGGTATGGTGGAAGAGGGGGTATCTTTTTGGGGGGGGGGGGGGGATGGGATGGAGCGTTTTGGTTTTTGGGGGGTGTGGGGTTAGCTGCACATGTGCATTTCACAATTGGGGGGGGGGGGGGGGGGTTGGGGCGGTGTGGGGGATGGGGGGTTTAGGTTTTTAGGGAGTGAGGTGGGTGGGTTTAGGTTTTTAGGGGGTGAAGGTAGGGTTTTTAGGTTTTTTTTTGTTTGTGTTGACAATGGTTCTCTGGTTCTCTCCCTAAAGTTGGTTCTCGTATGATCCCTACCCTATATATATATATATATATATATATATATATATATATATATATATATATATATATATATATATATATAGAGTAAAGATCAAATACAAAGTGTTTTTCGGTAAAAACTGTGAGAATCAAAGGGGGTAAAAAAACATTAATTGTTTTTTAGAGTTTTTTTTCCCATGTGCTTAAACATACTTTCTAGATGAATAATACAAAAAAAATAGTGTAATTACGTCATTAAAGTAAATACATTAGTTTGCACTAGAGTAATTATGTAATTACTCTACTCGTAATTACTCTACACCAATTTTTTTTTAGTTTTCAATACTATAATACATGTTTAACAATATGGGAAAAAAAATTTCGAAAAAAAAATAAAAAAAATACCATCCTTTGATTCTCACAGTTCTTACCAAAAAACATTTTGTACAGAATCTTTCCCCTATATATATATATATATATATATATATATATATATATATAGGGTAGGGTTAGCATACAAAAGATGTGTTTTGTGAGAAGGGTAAGAAATAAATATGGCCATTAGATCATGTAATTGGATGGTTAAGATTAAAGGAGTGGCAAAAGTGTAAATTATGTTATAATTTTAATAACTAAATTAATGGTGTGAGGGTATACTTGTAAAAACACACCTATTTAAATTAAATAATCTACATTATCACTCATCAACCATCAATTATTGAGAGCAAATTAAGGAATTTCTCTCTCTATCTATCTCTCTCTCTAACCCCATATTCATTCCCCTCATTCATTTACCTCAACCCAACACTCAATTTTTTTTAATCCTTCCATCATCTAGGTAGGTTTCAAACCAGAAAACGCATCAACGAATATTATTATGAGTTTTTGTATACCACATGGAAAAAGTGTCTTGATGTAGTTTGTGCTTTTAGTTTGGTTTTGTTTATTAATGGTTTTTTTTTTTTTTTCAAAAGAAAGATCTTTGAATAACATTTACCAATTTAAATTAGTTGGTATCTCTACTTTAAACTTCGACATTTTATTTTCTTTTTGTGCGTAATGTTAAAACACAATGTAAAACCAATGTAAAACACGATGGGTTTAATGTTTAACCAATAGCGTTAAAACACAACGGGTCTATGTTAAAAAAACGATAGTCTTGTTATTGTTTGTGTGTTTTATGTTTAAACGATAGTTCAAACAATACTTGTTTTGTGTTTTTTACGTTTAAACGATAGTGTTGATTTTTTTTTTAAAACACAAACGAATTTGGGTTGGTGATAAAACACACTGGATTATTGAGACGATGGTGATAAAACACAGTAGATTGTTAAAACACAAAGTTGATTCGATAGTAGTAAAACACACTGGATTGTTGAGATGATAAAACACAGTGGATTGTGATAAAACACAAAGTTTATCTCTTTAAGAAATCGAAACAATGCAAAGTGATTTTAGATAAAAAAAAAAGTAGACGTTTGAATTGTATAAGCAACATGTGTATATTAAGATGAAGTTTTAAAAAAAAAATTCCTATAATTACTCCAATATTAATGAAAAATTTCATGAAATCGTTAAAACCAAAAAAATATCTTGGCATTATTAAACTTAAATCCCTAAAATCACTCCTTAATTATAAAAGATTAAAATTTAATAAATTATTAATTACTTGAGTCTAATTACTTTTGTATCCTTTACCATAGGGACACTTGTCATGATGAGAGCCTTTCTTACCCTTCTCAAAATATATAGTTTTTGTATGGGAACCTTTATCTATATATATATAGTGTGAGTATTCTTAGAAAACCCATCTTATATAGTAAACTCTAGAAACCCAATTTGTGGCCATGATCTAGCCACATCATCACCACCAAAAATCAATTTAATATTATGGAAAGGGCAATGAGGTCATTTCACACTCAACAACTTTTTCTTCTTTTTGCACACTTCCCCATGATAGTTGGCAAACCATATCAAGACACACCTTTCCAAGATGGTTCACTGAACATCCTTTTTTACCAACCCACCCACCACCCACACCCAATCCCACCATGAAGTTCTAAAAAAGAAGTCACTTGTTCTTCATCTCTTCTTATCATCTCCTTTTTCCACCATGGATTTTAACATTGCTGTGACACCTGGCAAATTCGGGTTAACAACGTTGTCTAGATGAAAGTCTACCTTAGCGAGTCACGCGTATATTGTACGTAACTGGGTTAGTTAAGTCGGGATATGGTTCGGGAACTATTGGTTAGTCTAGAAGATCATTGGATGTTGGTCTAGAGGTTCGTTAGATGTCGGTCCTTAACCAAGTGTACAAACGATGACGATTTGTAGGATTGTCAGGGCATACGGAACGTACGAGTCTCGAGTCCCGGGAATTGGTGAACGAGTGTAAATATGTGTATTTACTTGTGTTATGTGTTTACAATCATTATATGACTTGTCGGTACATGAATATGCATTAACATATGTTAAAACGGGGTTTAACGCGCAAAACACACAAGGCAAAACCCTATAGGCGAGTAGGGGGTCTACTCCCCTATAGGGGAGGCGAGTAGGGAGCCCTTAAGGGCGATTAGCCCCTACTCGTGTGATGTTAAGGGCGAATAGGCCCCTAATCACATGAACATCAGGCGATTACAAGCCCTAATCGCCTGAACTGCTGCACAATCGCATGTAACGTGCTGGAACGACTAGAAACACCTATAAATACAATACTTAACCTCCTAAACTCCCTAATATCAACCCTAGTCGTCCCATAACCGCCCCAAACACTTAAACAACCTCTGGAAGGCGATTTTGATCAAAAACACAAGGTTTCAAGGTCTAATCATCATTCTTTTACAATTCTAAGGTTTGATTCTCATCCATAACACTTTGTAAATGTTTTTAATCAATCCCTAATGGTCCAGACCTATTCATAAACGAAAAAGCTTTCTGAAAATCGTCAATGAGGGTTGTTAAACAGATTATAACTAATTAACATGCGTTATGGGTATGTATGATTAGAAAGATAGGATTTTTATGGATCTTGATGATGTTTTGATGTATTATCATGCTAGGTCAGAATTAATATTGTTAGTATGATGATGGAGAACTCAGTAATCGGATAATAGGGTTATGATTACATGCGTTAATTGATGTTGCATGCTATGTGAATAGTGTTTGGATTGTTTTGGGTTGCATGCAGGACTGATTATACGAGGTTGAACGAAGGGTTTTGGGTTAAACATGTTTAGGATAGTGTTTGGGATGATATTGGGTAGTTACACACGTTCTGGATCTGATTTGGAGCGTTAAACGCGCGAAAAACTGGAACAGCATGGTTACAGGCGAGTAGCAATGCTAATCGCCTATAACTCATGCGAGTACAAGGCTAATCGCCTATATATAGGCGAGTAGAAGCCTATTCACTAGAAGTTCATGCGAGTAGAAGCCTATTCACTAGAAGTTCATGCGAGTAGAAGCCTATTCACTAGTAAGTTCATGCGAATAGCCCTAATCACTAGTAAGTTCAGGGGAATAGCCCCTAATCGCATGAAGTAAAGGGGAATAGCCCCTATTCGCCTATAACAGGGGCGAATAGGATGTCTAATCACTAGTTGACTTTCCTAATCACTAGTTGACTTTTCCTAATCGCGTGTACTGCTGCTGTAAGTGTAAATTAGCATTCCGAGACCCGATTTAACATGTAGTAACATGCTAGGAACCCCGTAACATGTCTAATAACTTGGTAACATATATTTGGATGTATTTCGGTGATACGTGAACTATGTGCTATAACTTGTTGTGTGTTAACGTATGTTAAGTATACTTGCGTTATTGTATGTTTTGGAGCGTAAACATAACACGGGGAGTCTCGGGTCACCAATGGGATGTCGAGTCTTGTACTTTGGGTCGGTTAAACAGTCACGGTGTTTTCAAACAAACTTGGTTATGGTCTGGACATCTAGGGACTAATTAACCTGCGGGTTATTAGTCTAAGTACTTGTAACTGTCGTATGTTAGGTCGCCACTGTACGGGACTAACATAGCAGCTGAGTTTACTCGGGATTAGGAGTAAAGCAACTTAAGGTGAGTTTACGGCCCCTCTTTTAAACTGGTTTTATACTTTCGGGGGAGAAAACATGTGTTAAAACGATTGTTTGGTAAATTCTGTCATACTATGGGTTCTAACGTATACTACACGATCTTTGGAAGTCCCGGGGGGAACCATGAATGTGCGGGTTTGCACAACGGGGAAATGTGAATAGCGCTATTGGGAGTGACCAACCCCGCTCGTCGGCTTGGAGGGCCGGGCGAGTGCATATTGTCTCAAACAGGAACAACAGGAACATTTTGAACTATTCGGGCATAACAACTGGTATTCGAGTTAGTAATGGTTTTCCAATCGTGGTAGTAACAAAACGTACGCCTAGCTAGCGTATACTGGTTTTCTATTTGTTATAGTATGGACAGGTGAACTTGGTACTTGAACTGCAAACCTGTAAACTCACCAGCATTTTTGTGCTGACGTAAACTTTTACATGTTTTCTCAGGTCGCTAAGGTAGCACAATGGAACTAGGGCGCACGCGTCTGCACGGCGTCTAGATAGAGTTGCATGATTTCTTAAACATTGAACTTTGGTTATTTATGTTGAACTTTATTTTGAATAAGCTTCCGCTGTAAACGGGATTTTAAAACTATGTTTTGGTATTGCATTAATTACATTTAGACTTGTTTATTGTGATCGTTGGTTTGGATCCTGGTTTGTCATGCGCCTCGCGGTAAAACTCCGCAAGTGGATTTTGAGGGTGTGACAGATTGGTATCAGAGCCAATGGTTATAGTGAACTAGGACTGCATGTAGAGTCTAGTCTATAGCCGAGTCGCACACACTAGACGATCACATGGTACTAAACGTTATAGTGGGTTACGTATGGTCTTGTCGGGGTGTCTCTAAATCGTTGGTCTTTCTACGTTACATCATCCGTTCTATCTTAGGTTGGGTTACTTGTTTCTAGGCAGTGTGGTCCATTGGAGTAACTCGTGTGCTCTTGAGATTTGTCCAAGGCTCGGACATCTCCCTTTCGCACTCCAATAGAAGCACTTGTCATGAACTACCGTAGTATTACGGTGTGTAGCTAAGGGTCTATGTTCGGTGATTTGAACTTTGAACTATGAGAACACTTGGAGGACCATGTAGAGCGTTTTATCATTTTGGGTGCACACAAAATCATAAAACGAAATGCATGGAAGCACTAGTGAGCTCTGGGTTTGAGGGGATAGTCCTGGATTGGATCTGGCTTTAATCTTGTGAACATTAGTGGTTATCTTTAACTGCGCAACTAAATTTTCTCGTTCTTTCTGCCAGAATCATGTCTGGAGTGCGTGGAGGACGAGGAGGTGGACGCGGTGGTGGACGCGGTGGTGGTCGCGGTGGTGCTGGTGGTCGTGGTGGAGGTATTAACCTGTCACAGGCTGATCTGAACAACTTGCTCCAGGCTGCCTTTCAGTTAGGGCACAACGGTGGTGGTAAGTTGTTTTATCCATTTTCTTTGCCTCATTGGTGAGTCTTGTGTACGTTATTCGTGGTTTCTCATACGTTTCGTTTCAGGTGGTCCTGTTGACCCACCCCCACCCATGTGCACCTATAAGATGTTCCGGGACTGCAAGCCCCAGGAATTCTCTGGCACCGAGGGTGCGGTCAGTTTGCTTAGGTGGTTGGAGAAAGTGGAGTCGGTATTCCTGATGTGTAACTGTCTCCCAGAAGATCGGGTGAAGTATTCGGCTGCGTTATTTCAAGACGTGGCATTGACTTGGTGGAATGGTATTACCCAGAACATGGGGATTGGGGAGGCATATGCTATGCCATGGGAGAACTTTGTGCAGTTGCTGAAGCGGGAGTATTGCCCGAGAGAAGAGGTACAGAAGCTGGAGCATGAGGTGTGGAACCTCAAGATGACTGGATCGGAAATTGAGAAGTATACTGTGAGGAGAAACGAGTTGGCAGTGCTATGTCCCGATTTGCACGTGCCAGAGTATCGTAAGATTGAACATTATGTCTCCGGGTTAGTGCCGGAAATTGCTGGGTTAGTGGCTGCTGGGAATCATCCTACTTATGCGGAGGTAGTTCGATCTGCACATAGGATGACTAATTTAAAGGTGAACGAGGGGATTTTGCCGGCGAAAGGTTCGACTGCTAAGGCTCCAGAGAACAATAAGCGCAAGTGGGAAAACGACGGGAAGGGATCTGGGTCTACGCAGCAGGGTAAAAAGTTTGATAATGGGGGGTCATCGTCTTCGGGTAATAAACAGGGTGGTTATGCAGGAAAACTGCCCAAATGCAACAAGTGTGGACGCCATCACCTAGGGAACTGCGACAGTAACCGTTGTCACCGCTGCCAGCGAACAGGCCACTATGCTAAAGACTGTCGGGTTACACTTCCATCGACTCAGGCTCCGACCAACAGTTCAGCTCCGACTACTCAGGGGACTACAGGGAAACAAGGGTGCTATAACTGCGGTGACACTGGGCATTACAAGAAGGATTGCCCAAAACTGAAACAGGGTGGAAACAACGGGAATGGTAACAACGGGGGCGGCGGCAGAAATGCACGTGCCTTCGTCATTGGAGCTGCTGAGGCTAGGCAGGACCCTGATACAGTCACCGGTACGTTTCTTCTCAATAATCATTCTGTTAGCGTGTTATTTGATTCTGGTGCCGACAAGAGTTTTGTATCCATGGGTGTTAGTCGACTGCTAGATGTAGTATCTGTACCATTAGAGACCAAGTATATTATTGAGTTGGCTGACGGTAAAACGATTGAAGCTACTAGTGTTCTTCGGGAGTGTCAGTTAGAGTTGTCGGGTTTATCATTCCCCATCGACCTTATGCCGGTACCATTGGGTAGTTTTGACGTTGTGGTAGGAATGGATTGGTTATCTTTGTATCGCGCGGAGATCGTCTGTTACGATAAGGTTATTCGGATTCCTCTCCCAGATGGAGAATTTCTTTCTGTATACGGTATCAAGGGTGGTGTTTCGCTAAACATCATCTCTAGCATGAAAGCCCTTAAGTGTCTTCGAAAGGGTTATCCAGCCGTTTTGGCGCTCTTATCTGTTTCCACTAGTGATGAGAAGAAGATTGACGACATACCGGTGGTACGCGAGTTTTCTGATGTTTTTCCCGATGATTTATCTGGTCTTCCTCCTCATCGTCAAGTCGAGTTCGGCATTGATCTTGTACCAGGGGCTGCTCCTATTGCTCGGGCCCCCTACCGTCTTGCACCTCCCGAGATGCAGGAATTGTCTAGCCAGTTACAGGAACTCTTGGACAAGGGTTTCATCCGGCCAAGTTCTTCCCCTTGGGGAGCCCCGATTTTATTTGTCAAGAAGAAGGATGGGAGTTTCCGATTGTGTGTAGACTACAGAGAACTAAACAAGTTGACCGTCAAGAACCGTTATCCTCTTCCACGTATTGATGATCTGTTCGACCAGCTTCAGGGTTCTAGTTATTATTCCAAGATCGATTTGAGGTCCGGTTATCACCAGCTGCGCGTCAGGGAGGCTGACGTTGCAAAGACTGCTTTTCGAACACGTTATGGCCATTTCGAATTCTTGGTCATGCCTTTCGGTCTCACGAACGCACCGGCGGTTTTCATGGACTTGATGAACCGCGTCTGTAAACCGTATCTGGACAAGTTTGTCATTGTGTTTATTGATGACATTCTGATCTACTCCAAGAACGAAACCGAACACGGCGAACATCTGCGGTTAGTTTTGGAACTCTTGCGACGGGAACAACTTTACGCCAAGTTCTCAAAGTGTGACTTTTGGTTACGCGAAGTTCAATTCCTAGGACATGTGGTTAATGAACTAGGGATTCATGTCGATCCAGCTAAGATCGAAGCTATCAAGGACTGGGGAGCACCAAAGACGCCAACTGAGGTGCGGCAATTCCTAGGCCTTGCGGGCTACTATCGTCGTTTCATTCAGGGGTTCTCGAAGATTGCTCAACCCCTCACCACTCTCACACAGAAGGATAGGAAGTTCGACTGGGGTGAATCACAAGAGTCCGCGTTTGAAGAACTAAAGTCTAAACTGTGTTCTGCTCCTATTCTGTCTTTACCTGAGGGTCCTGATGATTTTGTCGTTTACTGTGATGCTTCCATTCATGGACTCGGTTGCGTGTTGATGCAACGCGAGAAAGTGATTGCGTATGCTTCTCGTCAACTCAAAGTGCACGAGAAGAACTACACAACTCATGACTTGGAGTTGGGTGCCGTGGTATTCGCGTTGAAAATTTGGAGACATTACTTGTACGGTACCAAATGCACCATCTACACCGATCACAAGAGTCTCCAACACATTTTCGACCAACAACACTTGAACATACGGCAGCGTCGCTGGATTGAACTTTTGAACGATTATGATTGTGCTATTAAGTACCATCCTGGCAAGGCGAATGTTGTAGCAGACGCCTTGAGCAGGAAGGAATCTTCTAAACCTCGTCGCGTTCGGGCGTTGCAGCTCACTATCCATTCGTCGTTACCTGATCAACTCCGTTCTGCCCAATTGGAAGCTTTGAAGGAGGAAAACCTTAAAGCTGAAACCATGCACGGTGCCGACAAGCACCTAGAGCGAAGGCCTGATGGCCTGCACTATTTCGCAGAGCGCATATGGGTTCCTTTATTCGGGGGACTACGGGAGCTTGTTCTTGATGAGGCTCATAAGTCCCGGTATTCTATTCATCCTGGTTCGGATAAAATGTACCAAGATCTGAAGGTGCTTTACTGGTGGCCAAACATGAGGTCGGACATAGCCTCATACGTGAGCAAATGCTTGACCTGTGCTAAGGTCAAAGTGGAATACCAGAAACCGTCGGGTCTCCTGCAACAACCTGAAATTCCGGAATGGAAATGGGAACGGATTACTATGGATTTTGTCACACAACTTCCTAAATCACCAAGCGGGAACGACAAGATATGGGTGATTGTCGATCGGTTAACGAAATCAGCCCATTTTCTTGCTATTAAGGAAACCGACACCATGGATCGTTTGGCTCGTCTCTACTTGAAAGAAGTTGTTTCTAAGCACGGGGTACCTGTTTCTATTATCTCGGATCGTGACTCCCATTTTACTTCTCACTTCTGGAAGTCTTTGCACAAGGCTTTGGGTACCCAACTAGACATGAGTACGGCTTACCATCCACAGACTGACGGTCAGAGTGAGCGTACGATTCAAACATTAGAAGACATGCTGCGGGCATGTGTGATCGATTTTGGCAAGGGTTGGGAAGCTCATCTGCCGTTGGTAGAATTCTCGTACAATAACAGTTATCACACGAGCATCAAGGCTGCTCCGTTCGAGGCACTGTACGGACGGAAATGCCGTTCTCCTCTTTGTTGGGCAGAAGTGGGTGAGAGTCAACTCACTGGGCCTGAACTAGTGTACGAAACTTCGGAAAAGATCGTACAGATTCGAAATCGGTTGGCGGCGGCACGGGACCGGCAAAAGAGTTATGCTGATCAGCGTCGCAAACCACTAGAGTTCCAAGTCAATGACAAGGTACTTCTAAAAGTCTCACCGTGGAAGGGCGTCATACGTTTTGGAAAGCGTGGCAAACTCAATCCGCGATATGTCGGCCCATTTACGATCCTGGAACGGATTGGGCCGGTGGCATATCGACTTGATCTACCGACGGAGCTCGGTAACGTACATAACGTCTTTCACGTGTCAAACTTGAAGAAGTGTCTGGCTGACGAGTCTCTCATCGTTCCACTAGAAGAGATCAAGGTTGATGATCGTCTTCGGATTGTGGAAGAACCTGTGGAGATCCTCGATTACAAGATTCGTAGCCTACGTCACAGCAAGATTCGTATCGTTAAGGTTCGGTGGAACTCGAACCGGGGACCGGAATATACATGGGAACGGGAGGATCAGATGAAGTCTAAGTATCCTCACCTCTTTCCTAAGGAAGCATTCGAGTCGAGACATGTCTCTTCGGCAGCTGAATGAATCTCGGGTCGAGATTCCTTTTAACGTGGGGATGATGTGACACCTCGGGTAAATCTCTCTCTTGATTTCTACTCTCTATTGATTCCTATCTGTTTGTTTATTCCCTTCGTTGTTTCTTTTGTTACTTACGCAATTTTCGGGACGAAAATTCTTTTAACGTGGGGATGATGTGACACCTGGCAAATTCGGGTTAACAACGTTGTCTAGATGAAAGTCTACCTTAGCGAGTCACGCGTATATTGTACGTAACTGGGTTAGTTAAGTCGGGATATGGTTCGGGAACTATTGGTTAGTCTAGAAGATCATTGGATGTTGGTCTAGAGGTTCGTTAGATGTCGGTCCTTAACCAAGTGTACAAACGATGACGATTTGTAGGATTGTCAGGGCATACGGAACGTACGAGTCTCGAGTCCCGGGAATTGGTGAACGAGTGTAAATATGTGTATTTACTTGTGTTATGTGTTTACAATCATTATATGACTTGTCGGTACATGAATATGCATTAACATATGTTAAAACGGGGTTTAACGCGCAAAACACACAAGGCAAAACCCTATAGGCGAGTAGGGGGTCTACTCCCCTATAGGGGAGGCGAGTAGGGAGCCCTTAAGGGCGATTAGCCCCTACTCGTGTGATGTTAAGGGCGAATAGGCCCCTAATCACATGAACATCAGGCGATTACAAGCCCTAATCGCCTGAACTGCTGCACAATCGCATGTAACGTGCTGGAACGACTAGAAACACCTATAAATACAATACTTAACCTCCTAAACTCCCTAATATCAACCCTAGTCGTCCCATAACCGCCCCAAACACTTAAACAACCTCTGGAAGGCGATTTTGATCAAAAACACAAGGTTTCAAGGTCTAATCATCATTCTTTTACAATTCTAAGGTTTGATTCTCATCCATAACACTTTGTAAATGTTTTTAATCAATCCCTAATGGTCCAGACCTGTTCATAAACGAAAAAGCTTTCTGAAAATCGTCAATGAGGGTTGTTAAACAGATTATAACTAATTAACATGCGTTATGGGTATGTATGATTAGAAAGATAGGATTTTTATGGATCTTGATGATGTTTTGATGTATTATCATGCTAGGTCAGAATTAATATTGTTAGTATGATGATGGAGAACTCAGTAATCGGATAATAGGGTTATGATTACATGCGTTAATTGATGTTGCATGCTATGTGAATAGTGTTTGGATTGTTTTGGGTTGCATGCAGGACTGATTATACGAGGTTGAACGAAGGGTTTTGGGTTAAACATGTTTAGGATAGTGTTTGGGATGATATTGGGTAGTTACACACGTTCTGGATCTGATTTGGAGCGTTAAACGCGCGAAAAACTGGAACAGCATGGTTACAGGCGAGTAGCAATGCTAATCGCCTATAACTCATGCGAGTACAAGGCTAATCGCCTATATATAGGCGAGTAGAAGCCTATTCACTAGAAGTTCATGCGAGTAGAAGCCTATTCACTAGAAGTTCATGCGAGTAGAAGCCTATTCACTAGTAAGTTCATGCGAATAGCCCTAATCACTAGTAAGTTCAGGGGAATAGCCCCTAATCGCATGAAGTAAAGGGGAATAGCCCCTATTCGCCTATAACAGGGGCGAATAGGATGTCTAATCACTAGTTGACTTTCCTAATCACTAGTTGACTTTTCCTAATCGCGTGTACTGCTGCTGTAAGTGTAAATTAGCATTCCGAGACCCGATTTAACATGTAGTAACATGCTAGGAACCCCGTAACATGTCTAATAACTTGGTAACATATATTTGGATGTATTTCGGTGATACGTGAACTATGTGCTATAACTTGTTGTGTGTTAACGTATGTTAAGTATACTTGCGTTATTGTATGTTTTGGAGCGTAAACATAACACGGGGAGTCTCGGGTCACCAATGGGATGTCGAGTCTTGTACTTTGGGTCGGTTAAACAGTCACGGTGTTTTCAAACAAACTTGGTTATGGTCTGGACATCTAGGGACTAATTAACCTGCGGGTTATTAGTCTAAGTACTTGTAACTGTCGTATGTTAGGTCGCCACTGTACGGGACTAACATAGCAGCTGAGTTTACTCGGGATTAGGAGTAAAGCAACTTAAGGTGAGTTTACGGCCCCTCTTTTAAACTGGTTTTATACTTTCGGGGGAGAAAACATGTGTTAAAACGATTGTTTGGTAAATTCTGTCATACTATGGGTTCTAACGTATACTACACGATCTTTGGAAGTCCCGGGGGGAACCATGAATGTGCGGGTTTGCACAACGGGGAAATGTGAATAGCGCTATTGGGAGTGACCAACCCCGCTCGTCGGCTTGGAGGGCCGGGCGAGTGCATATTGTCTCAAACAGGAACAACAGGAACATTTGGAACTATTCGGGCATAACAACTGGTATTCGAGTTAGTAATGGTTTTCCAATCGTGGTAGTAACAAAACGTACGCCTAGCTAGCGTATACTGGTTTTCTATTTGTTATAGTATGGACAGGTGAACTTGGTACTTGAACTGCAAACCTGTAAACTCACCAGCATTTTTGTGCTGACGTAAACTTTTACATGTTTTCTCAGGTCGCTAAGGTAGCACAATGGAACTAGGGCGCACGCGTCTGCACGGCGTCTAGATAGAGTTGCATGATTTCTTAAACATTGAACTTTGGTTATTTATGTTGAACTTTATTTTGAATAAGCTTCCGCTGTAAACGGGATTTTAAAACTATGTTTTGGTATTGCATTAATTACATTTAGACTTGTTTATTGTGATCGTTGGTTTGGATCCTGGTTTGTCATGCGCCTCGCGGTAAAACTCCGCAAGTGGATTTTGAGGGTGTGACAATTGCAGATCCCCATTCAAACACTAGTCCGCCATGTTTATCTCATCCTCGTGGTCTGATCATGAACAACTTTGCAGCAGATGTTACGGTTGCAGGTTTGTGTACACGCGATCCACTAATTTGTGTATTTGACCTGTTTTGGTTTTCATGGTTCCCGCCCTTTATTTTTAATACGTAAGACTCTGTTTTTACTGATGTGTACACGTTTGTCTGCATATTCAGAGTTCGGAGATGGAGAGCCTTCGTCCCTTGCTTGCGGTAATAGGTCTTCAAACGTTGAAGTTGGAGGTAATAGTTTTTATTTTTTTATTTCATACGTAAACAGGATCTTCTATCATATGTTTTTATTTGAATGTTGTTTTCTTTACACTTTATTCAATAACACACATATGATGTTGTAAAATTTACTAAGCGTGCAACTCCCACATTTTTATAAAAAAGGAACTTGTGTTGTTTTTGTATGTTTTTAATTTATGTTTATAAAAATTTCTTATAGGTTATGTTTTTGTTAAAGTTTAGTGTTTTTGTTATCAATGTGTTGGTAACACGTGTTAACAACTGACATTTAGACTGACATGTGATACATTTTTTTTTACATAACACGTGTTACCGTACCTACACCTCGGACATTTAGACTGACATGTGATACATTTTTTTTACATAAAACGTAAACCATGGTTTACATATAAATTAGGTAACACCTGTTAGTACGCTACGTGATGGCTCTTCGACACCCGTTTAAGGGCATTTTTTTTACTAGGTGTTACCCATGGTTTAAAAAATATTTCGTACTAACACGTGTTACAATACTTACAATTTTTGTGGGTGAAATCACTGGCACGCGATACATTATTTTACATTAAAAGTAAACCATGGTTTAATTATAAATTGGTTAACACCTGTTAGTAGGATACGTTTTTGTAAAAAGGAACTTGTGTTGTTTTTGTATGTTTTTAATTTATGTTTCTTTTATGTTTTTATCAATGTATAGTGTTTATGTTCTGAATGGGTTGGTAACACGTGTTAACACTTGGAAAAAATGTGTTGGCAAACACAGTGTTAACACGAGTTATCAACTGTTAGTTAAAAAAAAATCTTACTAACACGTGTTACAGTACTTACATCTCGGAGTTTTTAGACTGACATGTGATACATTTTTTACATTAAACGTAAAGCATGGTTTACATATAAATTGGGTAACACCTGTTAGTATACTACGTGATGGTTTATCAACACCCGTCTGAGGGCATCTTTTTTACTAGGTGTAAACCATGGTTTAATTACATATTGGTTAACACCTGTTAGTAGGATACGTGATTTTTGTTTAACACCTGTTAATTCAATTTTTTTTATAGATGTTACTGACGATCCCCCTCCGCATTATATGATTGAAACCCCCAACGGAACCCGGTTTTGGATTCCAAACGTTGTCCAGAAATATATCCCTGTTGTCGGCCAGTTGTTTGATAGCTATGACGCAGCTTTTGCGATGTACAAAGATTATGCTGACCAGGCCGGTTTCTCGGTCAAAAAGGGCCAGACGAAGGTATGGAAGGGTATCGCCACACACAAATACCTTCGGTGTAACAAGGCTGGGAAACCGCAGAAGGGTAGGATGTTTGACACACTATCTGAGCAAGCACTGATTCACAGGAACACAACTTTCATTCAGTGTGATTGTAAAGCTCATATGTTAGTGACACTTTGTACTCAAACCTCAAAATTCCTGGTTCACACATTCAATGACGTGCACAATCATGAGTTGGTTGACAACGTGAATCGTGACCTAACAAAGATTTCAAGGAAGCTTACATTTGCTACTAAACAGTTTATTCACCAGATGAGTCTGAATCGAATTGGGCCTGTTAAGGCGCACAGGTGTCTTGTTTCCATCAAGGGGGGGGGGGCACCACAATGTAAATGGTACCCCCGTTGACTTCAAAAACTTCAGTAAGAGTCTGCGAATTTTCATTGGTGACCGTGACGCACAATTAGTTGTTGATCGCTTGCGTGACCGTTTTCAAAACTTGCCTGATTTCTATTTCGACTTCACCGTGGCTGATGGCCAATTGTGGTCCGTATTCTGGGTAGACGAGATATCGAAGTTGAATTATAAAGCTTTTGGTGATGTAGTTGCTTTTGACGCGACATATCATACCAACAGGTAATTCAACGGGATAACACATGTTATTGACATAACACATGTTACCTATTTTTGGCCATGTGGAATCTAACTTGTTTTACTAACTGTATTTTTCTGTTATGTCATACATAGGTACAATCTTATTTTTGTGCCATTCACTGGTGTTGACCACAACAAGCAATGTGTCACGTTTGGCGCTGGATTGCTATTTAATGAAACCATTGAGTCATACAAATGGTTGCTTCAAGGATTTCTCAAAGCGCACAATAGTCAACCAAGCTTGGTTTTGACTGACCAGGACCCAGCTATGAGGCAAGCGGTCATGCAGGTTTTCCCTGATTCACGCCATAGGTTATGTATGGCATATTATGAAGAAGTTACCATCAAAGGTTTGTGGTTTTTTTCGCCGTCTGTTAACATGTGTTACCCAGAAAACAGAATGGGGGTTTGTGCCCATACATATCGTATTTATTTTATAATTTTTTTGCCATACAGATATCAGCTGAAAAGCTACAGAATACAGAGCTAAGGGCATGCATTCATCGACTTGTGTGGAATGTGTACATTAAGCCATCAACTTTTGAGAGTCGTTGGCAAGAATTGCTTGCAACGTTTGGTCTTGAAGACCATGAATGGTTGAATGAGATGTATGTGATAAGGGAACGTTGGGTCCCGGCATATTTCCGCGACATCCCTATGTGTTGCCTAATGAAGACAACATCGCGATGTGAGAGTTCTAATGTTGCCTTTAAAGTTAACTCGACTAGTGCGAATACACTTGTTCAATTTATGCTTTGTTACGAGGCAAGAATTGATAGCCAGCGTTACAGGCAACGACTTTCTGAATACAAAACTTCATCAACTGTGTTTCGTGCGGCCACTGATTTAGCAATTGAGAAGCACGCTTTCATGTTATACACTCACTCTGTTTTCATGGAAGTTCGCAAAGAAATCGCAAAAGGAATGTTATGCTGCTATGTCTCGCATACCAAAGTAGAGGATGAAGTTACTGTGTTTGATGTCACCCACCTGGACCGCAGGCGTGCTGTGACCGACATTTACCAGGTTTGTACAGTTTATATAATGGTGACAAAAACCTTTCTGCTTATGCACATTAACATGTGTTACCATAAAAGGGTAACAGATGTTACCATGTGCAGGTAACATGTGTTAGTAAGATTTTTACAAAAATCAGCCCGTAAGACTTTTTGGGGGATCCACAGGTTATAGTTATTGAAATGGTTTTCTTGTTTGCTATGTTACTTGTATTTTTCACAGGTTAAGTTTAATGGAAGCGATAACACAGTAGTTTTCTCTTGTATGGGTTTCATACGTATTGGTTATCTTTGTCGCCATGTTTTTTGCGTTTATCGAATGAAGAATGTGGAAAGGATTCCAGATCATTACATCATGGACCGCTGGCGTAGGCATGTATTGCCGAAAAAAATTTTTTCTATTGCAGGCCGGTATGGTGTTGACACGCATCCGGAATCCATCCTGAGGAATGAGGTGCTTGAGTTGGTTAGCGAGTGTGTCAATGTTGTGCGAACCGATACAGAATCACTAGCGCAGTTGGTGGAAAAATTAAGGGAACTCAAGCTTAGTTTGTTATCAAAAGGATCTGTGGAAGTTAGTGAGAAGGAAGCAAATGAATCTGAGATGGAAGAGTTGATTGGTCAAGAGATGGACTGTGAAGTTGTGGTAAACAATCCTGATGTTGTTCGTAATAAGGGCTGTGGGAAAACTCGTCGTATATCTGGCCCGGGCGAGAAGGCTAAAGAAAAGCCCAACAAGGTCCCACGACTGTGTCGCACCTACAACAAATATGTTATTGGGCACGATTCGCCCAATTGTGAGAAGGTTTCATTGCAGCAAGTTGATCAAAACCTCCAGTCTGGAGGTTCTACACAGTAGCCCACTTTTGTTACGTACATAACACCATGCCTAACCTTGGTATGTACACGTAACAGCCTGCTTTGCATGATCTGCACTGAGCCACTGTTTCTGTTTTTTTTGGGGCCGTGTTATGTACACGTAACAGCCTATGTTAGCGTGACTACTTTTGTTATGTACATAACACCATGCCTAACCTTGTTTTTTAGCGATTTGCTCAGTCCAGATGTTCTCTCTAAAAAAAGTACTTTAAGTGTAACTTAGACTATGTGACCCTCACGGTGTCCCTTTTGTAATAACCTTGCTGTATGTGGTTATGTAACTTGTTGCGTTTTGGTCAGCTATAATTCTCGCATGGTCAGTATAATCTGGACTGACATGGTAACACATGTTAGTATATATCACTAACACCTGTTATCTTTTCATCATTTTTCTGACCCAATCTCGTTGCATGATATATTTTGTCGTCCCTCATATCCTACATTTTTTTAGGGCAGTTACTCATACATTAAACGCACAAGATCATAAACTAGGGTTAAGCATATAAGACGTGTTATCTTATAATACGTGTAACCCTACTGAAGAGGCAGCATTTAATTCTTAGTAACACGTGTTATATGGAATAACACGTGTTAGTGCACGTCTATGAAAGGGAACCACGAATATATTACATTCACAGATCTAGTAGATAGGGTTACATAACATGTGTTAGATTAATAACACATTTACCAGAATACGTAGACACAACTAATAATACAACACAATACAAGACATTAAACAAGATTAAACAAGACTAACCACATGGGAAAAGCAGATTCCATGTTTTGTTTACCACAACATACTAAACGACAAAACACGCAATTATGGGCTTCCAAAGTCGTCATCGGTGCTCATTTGGGACCGTGGGCTACGCTCACCTTCCCAAGGATCGTGCCAACCCCACGCATGTAGAGTATTGGGTGAATTCGGGCACAACGGGCAACCACAATACATGTGGTCGTAGCACAAGTTGGGTATCCTACCACCATTTGGCAACGTAATAAATTCGCCAGATAGATCAAGTGATGGTTCCTCTTTCACCTCTTCGCTATCATTTCTGGTCGTGCTTGGCCCCCCTTTGATACTGGCTGCACGGGGGAGTGCGTAGCTTGCTGCGGAACCAAACTAGTAGAGCCCATCGAAGCTTCATCCTTAGGAGTTTCTGGGTTGATGAGATACGGCAACCCGGGCGCAGGCACCGTGTGATGGAAAGGTTCCAGCGTTTTGTTGTCTGGAGTTGTGTGATCATTTTTTTTTTTGGGAGTTGCCATTTTCTTGTACCAAACCCACACCAACTCCCAAAATGAACCCACCATTTATATAAGGAGTAAGATGAAAGGGGTAGGTAGATGTTTGAATGCATTGGACTTAATTATGTGACATGACATAAAGGTTGTCATTGCCAACTAAGCTTTCTGTCTCTACTTTTGTCTTCATCAATCACCTTTTTCTTACATCAATCAGCTTTTTACTTGTAAGGTCTCTTTTTTTTCTTACATCAATCACCTTTTTTACGATGCACTTGTACTTTTAGTACTTGCCATCACTTTTTCCAAGACTAATTTATTTTTTAAAAATTCTTTTACTTCTTTCCTCAACCACTTTTAGTCCAATGTAAACCACAAACAATAACAAAAACGAACAATGCCACACTTTTTAATAATAACAAAACAAGTGGACATAATTGTTGGACACCAACCCATATCTGTCATGACATGTGGATAGGTTGCCACCAAAAGTATAACATGTCTAGTATGGCTAGGATGCCAACAACATAACAAAAGTTTACTAGAATTCTACCACCACCATACGATTCTACTTTCTAAATAAACAAGTTTTTTTTTACTTTGCGACTATGCAACGTGTCGCAACAAAAAAGGATAAAGTACGAGGACTTTCTTTTTGCCTACCTCAGATGGCAAGCTGCTTCAACCTGGTCCTTCAAAAGATTCACCGGGGATTGTAGGATGTGTGCTGCAAACTTTTTGCGTGGCCTCCTGACCTCCCCCAACTTCCTGGACCCATTCGTACTAAACCCAGCTTCAAAGCGTTCACCTTTACCCATGAATTTCTCCATGTGACGCATCAGAAAGACGCCACAGTCATCCATATTGCTACGTGTTGCCTAATCCAGTTTCTCCCTATTTATCCTTAAGCCATTCATCAACTCAGACCTGGGATGCTGCATCTCACGCAAATACTTCACTAGCATATCTTTCTAGTAAAATACAGTTGGAATAACACTTGTTAACAAACTTACACAACTCAGGAAAGAAAACTATAACACCTGTTATTAAATAACTTACGATTTTGTAGGGCGTGTCTTTCTCAAAGTATTTGGTGCTGTCTACGATCGGTACGCCCTGCTTCTCACCGGCATTGTCAACAACGGAAATGGACGGGTATTTGAGTTCGAAAACCACTAGGTAATAGTGGTTGTACTCTAATACCGGGAACATGATAAGGTCAACCTTTTGTAAATCCAGCAATTTTTCATTCCATGACACGGCTGCACGCATACTTGAGCGAAACTTGATCATCCTTTGTTCCTCATCAGCCCCGCGATCGTGTAGCATCCATTCAAACTATTACACACACAAAACATAACGTGTGTCATTAGTCAATAAAATTTAAATGTAATTTTTCAATTGATTTTCCTTCAAATTTTCCACAAAGTACTTACCACGGCCTTTGTCCCCACAAACAGCCTAAACTTGGCCCCCTCTGATCTGTACCTTTCCTCGAAGTTTAACACTTCAACCCAGCAATCAACAACGACATCTAGTACCTTCGTCCCGGCAGCTAGACTTTTTAACATTGCTCGTGTTGCTTCCAGATTATAACGACTACGAAAGAGCACCTCCCTGTGTTTAACATGTGTTATTTTGAATGGGTAACATATGTTAGTATTTTTGACGAAACGTATGCTATTAACTGTACGTACAAAAAATGGCATTTGAACACTTACATATCCCTAGCATCTGTTGTTCCTAGATCTATTTCCTTTGGTTGATCCATAGATGTCCCTGTTTCCTTCCTGTAAGACATTTTTTTTACACAAAAAAATATGAACACCTGTTAAGCCATAGAGAATCAAGAGTCATGAACAAAAGATCAAAAACAGCACTGTACTTACAAAAGATGAGATAGCACACTCGGTTTATCATGTATATAGCTCCAGATTTTTTCTTCTTCCTTTGACACAACAGCTTGTAGATCAACCCCTCTGATGAAGAATGGTGACCTGTTAACAGGTGCTAATAGTCTTTCCCGCGTGGGGTTTCTCCTGCATTCATCAAGCCGTACAGCCACGTGCTCTATAACCGTGTTATATCCACCCTGACGTGACACTACCACTGGGGGTCCATTCATGTACATCCCAGTAGCGCCGTCAAACGAGGTAACGGGCTCAACATCAATGATGTTATCTGGGTCTATAACCAGCTCACTATAGATAGAGTAATCTCGGCTGCGAAACCACAATGTAACACATGTTAATTTTTTATCAAATGGCTTTACCAAATAATACACACACACACCCTTACAAGTTGTTTTGTTGTCATCATGTAGCTCTTGATGTGTTTGTGGCGTTGGCAGCACCTCCGTTTTGTTGCTATCCGCCACACCAAACAATGAAGCAAAGCCACATGTCGGCCAACAGCCTAACACATGTTAGCAATGTTTACAATGAAAATTCAGGCATGTTTGGTTCCAAAAAACAAGTCAGTTAGCCTTACTTGATGATTCTTCGTTAACGCTAGAACTCTCAGTCGGGACTTTCATGGTCGCCTCCGGTGGATCATCCTTTACACCACTACTATTGCCGCCTCCTTGTTTTTCCGTATTGCCATCACTATGAACCCCCTCCGCATCACATTTTTCTTTAACACCTGTTACATTCGTGTTTAACAAAACAAACACTTTATTAGTGCCAGAGTTAGTATGACTTTGCACCGATACAACTAACCATAAACATACCTGCTTGTGTTCGCTTCCTATCAACATCCATCTGTGTCAGACCAACACTCCAACTTGGACCATCATAAACATAACCATCATTTTCACCCGCTTTTGTATCATGTGTTATGACATCACCGACCGTCTGTTCAACATTGATGCTACTACCGGCACCCCCCTCAGCCTGTGGCAAACCTGCTGTTAAGTCAACGTCTGCTGAACATACATAGTCAACAGAAATAAATAACACATGTTAGACCATGCGTAATGTTTTAATGAACCGTAAAGTATCTAATTGTTATAATAAAGGCCAGCGGATTCACACTTACCTTTACCCACTACCTCCGCCGCACCAGCCTTAAGGTTTCCTTCCTTTTCGAACGTTTTTTGGAGTTCCCCAAATATGCCACGACTCCCAACATCTTGCAATACAGGATCTGCCAAAACGAAACTCAGCTAACACATGTTACCAGTTTCAAAACAGAGAAATAAAGAATACAACTAATAACCTTCTGGTGCATTGCATGGTTGAGTATTGTGAATGCCCTCCCTTTCAGACTCCCCACACGTCTTTGTGTGTTGTAAAACAGCTTCTTCACAAGTAGGGGCAACTACTTCCGCGTCAACACCTGTCAAATTCATAGAGGGGAGACATAAAAAGGCTTTATTGGAAGAAAAAAATACGATTAAGGAAGCATGTTCCCTACAATTATAATTAAATACATCACCTGGTGGTGACTTGTGCGCATCACTTGTAGCAACGTCCCCCACTTCTAGCTTCCCCACCGGATTGCTCATACCTAGCGCAATCTCTGCCCCTCCATCGTCCACAACATCTTGTGCGCTAAATCCTTCCACGTTCTTTCGCCTTAATTTGCGCCGTGCAGACTGTTTCTCTGAACCACTAGCATTAGACTCATCCTCTAACTGAGGCGCCCCAGTCGATTCTGTGTTTTTAATTTTCAGTGACATACGCCCTTCACCGTCACCTGACACAAAACGAAAAAAAAACAGTAACACATGTTAGATATGGGCAGAAAATAACTAACACCTGTTACCTAATTGTTGGGGTACCTTTGTTGGGCTCCCCACTTCTTGTACGTTTTTCCACATCCTTACTAACAACCGCACCTGGATTATCTAACTCAGCAGTCGCAAGCTCCTTTTGGTCAACACCTGATCACGTACCATATTTAACAGATGTTAGTATAGAGGAGTCATAATCAACTATCACAAAGGTTCAATAAAACAGCCCAACAACCTAAACTCTCACTAGGCGCGCCGTCAACATCATGGCGCGGATGCCCGTCATGTGATCTAGAGCTATGCTTTTTGTGCATGCTTTTTCGGTATTGACTCACATCCGGGCTTGCACAGTCAACATCATTTAAACTTTCAGTACCCTCGCTCCCTGCTGAATCATTATCCTCCGCATTTAATTTTTCAATCAAATTGTTTATTTGCTCACTAGCCTCAAGATCTCGGATCCATATAGGTTTGTCATCCAGAAGTGTTGCATATCTTGCCTTCAAAGTCTGAACGTCAGCCTCAACAAGATGATCTTTACACAACCCTCCTAAGACATCTTCGACTCTCTTTTTGTACTTCAACATTTCATCAATGTTGGCTTCTACCACTTGCAGGCGGTCCTTTTGTTTTACATAGAAAGTGATCCAAAAAACGTTAATAATAATAATGGTAGAGCTATCAAATAACACATGTTATAAAGTAAAAAATATCACATACCTTGATACAGGGCTTGTCATTTTTTTCCCATGTTATAGTTAACCGCTTCAACAAACCTTTTCCAAACCCACCATTCAGAATTTCCAACTTCTCCCTATCCTTCAACCTCTTCGCTGTCCAATAAGTCATTGGTTCAACATTGTGATCCACATCAATGCCTTTGCAAGTAGCCCTATCGACATACAGTAGCTGAAAAAGGGGTATCTAACATGTGTTATCTTGGATGACAGGTATAACAACATAATTTTATAACAGGTGTTAGTACAAAAAATGGTACCGTGAGTGTTGCAAGCGGCCCAGTAAAGGGACAATGTGGATCACACCTATCCCAACTTTTTTTACAGTCCCGCAGCTGCTTGACTACCAGCCCACACCAATCAATGTCACAAAAGTTCATGTCACTTGTGATGTGGTATAAGAAGCCCTCCCGTAAGGTCCCTTGTTTGTGACAATCGACCATAACAGTAACAAAACACATTATGAAATCCATACGGAAATCAAAGGTGTCTTGCCCACCCGACGTCTCGATACTATCCACCATACTCTTCGCCGAGACAAACTTGGTTTTATACTTTTCCCTCCACTTTTTTACAGCCTCATCCATCTGACTTTTCCTTTCTGTTGACATCAGCTTGACTCCAGAATTCGGTATCCCCAACATCTTATAAACCACGCTCTTGTTTATCTTCATGGATCCACATGGAGCATGTATCTCCATGGTGTCAGGATCGAAGCTGTCGACCACAAAGTGGGCCAACTTCAGAGGCACCCCATCCATCTTAAAACGTAAGAGACGTCCAAACCCCATCTCCTTTACTGCTAATTGTTGTTCAGAAGACAACACTGATATGCATCTAAACAATTGGAAAGGCGATGACCGTGTTGTAAGTGTCGGGAAGTTGTCCCTTTTCGACTTCTTGCGCTTCCGGCCCACATCTTCCTCAACAACAGCAGGGGCCGCATCCTTCCTCTTACGTTTCCTCACCGCCTTGCTTGTGCCTGCGGACGGTGTAACAGTACTAACACATGTTAACATAAAGTACTAACACATGTTAGTGTAGTCACTAACAACTGTTAAACAGTGTCCAACCCATACCTTCCCCGTCAGATGACACCCCCGTACAAACACGCGCTGGCCTCTTATCTGTTTTACACATGTTATTATAGCAAGGTGGTTCGTAAAACATTCATAAAAATCAAAATAAAATCCACAAACCTTTGTCTTTCTTTGTATCTAGGGCTGTCTTGTCCATAGCGCGTGTCCTTTTCACTATTAATATACAATACATTATTAGAGTGTTATTAACACTTGTTAAATCAAGACGAGCGAGTGCGTGGCGAAAAACTAATACCTTTAGTGGCCGAGGTTCCAGCTATATCCGCACATGCTGACCTTTTGTCTATAACAGGTGTTATTACACACGTTTGTGTCAGGTCACACCCCGAAAATTCATAGACATTATAGTAAAAAACTAAAAGTTGTTAATATATGACAAGGGTTAAAATCAAAATCCCTAACCTCTGTCCTTCTTTGTCTTTAGGGAGGTGTTTTCGCTAACAAGTGTCTTCTTCACTATTATAGTCAACCAAAAATACACAATTACGGTTCATAGAGTATTAATAACACACGTTAGGAAATAAATAACACGCGGTACGCACGTTTTTTTCCTTTAATCAGCGTTGCAATTGGGGTACTCCAGTCAGAATCATCATAATCTGTGAAAATTGAAACAATTATACGACTTTATAAAAAATGCGACCTAGATGGACACTACACAAGGGTAACATTATTATTCTTACCTAACACTCTTTGGGTCTGTCCATATCCATACCGCTGAGATTCCTCATCCGTAACTACAATTGGGTCTTCATTTGCCTTTTCCACCTTGTTGCTACTATCGTTTATAACTATAACACTCGCGCTTCGAGATGTCGAACCGCCTGACCACGAAACAGAATATTATATCATAATGACATACTCAACAACAACATTCACACTAAAATAATTAGAACATAAACATACACCTGTAAGCCGATCAACTGCGTTACGAGACATCCTGTTTTGGACACCACACACCACAAACCTTATTAATCTTCATTAAAACAACTTTTTTTAACAATAATGTACTACATACAGGATCAACAAACCCGTTTCAACTTTATTTAAACTTCCTTAACATGGATCATGAAACCCTACTTTTTCTAAAAATATAAAAGTTAATAATAATGAAAACCATCAGCGAAGGTTAGTCTACGGCCACCCACATCCTTAAAAAAGATGTTTCATTGAACACTAAACCTACTACCGAGGAAACCCCCAAAAAAAAATCTAACATGCATATCGACGGTACGGACTTTTTGTAAAAAAAACATAGTAAAACATGACCTACTCATACCTTTTAGATCTCCGCCGCCGCCGCCGCCCAGACGCCATTGTGTTGAACGCCAACCTCATAATTCGGGTTTCTTTTTACTCCGGTGATAATGGACGGTCGTAATGGAGGATGGATCGTGATAGTACTGTTTTTATAGCGAGACACAATGGGGTGATAATGGAAGGTTTTGTGAAGAAGATATCAGAGAGATAAGGAGAAGAGGATGATCATTGTGGGTTTAGGCGGGATAAATGGAGAGGTGTGGAGTGTTATAGACGTTTGACTGATGGAGAGAGATACTTTTGTTATCTACCCAAACTACCCCTTGAAGTCCTTTTGCCTAATAAAAAAACGTTTTCTATTAATAAAGTACATGGGATCAATCTCAACCCTTGATCAATTGAGATGGATGGTCCAGATAGGGTTTCCAAGGTTTTCTCTCTAAGGAAGGGTTTCCACATTATCCCTTCCCTATATATATATATATATCATACTCAGTTAACCCCATCAATAGCAAAAGCTAAGTTAGGGTAATATGTAGATATCCTTACCTTTACCCCGTGGAAATAGAGATGCTACTTCTAGTGAGACCGTCGCTCGATAGTGGTTTTGTATCAAGCCTTGGACATAAGGTACATAACACTTAGTAATCGGGACAAACCCGATTGGTGCATGTACTCTCTTGTCTTTTGGCTATCAACGCCACAACATGATGCACGATTAACCGTCCGTCATTTTTAACATTATTTTCATGAAATTAGTACAATAACGTTAAAATTAGCGCAACTTTACTTTTGTACCCCGAGAGCCACACATATATTTAAAAACAAGTGAAAATCAATTTAGATTCCTAAAAACTTAAAACTCCTTCGGTTTCAATATTACTTAATGAGTAAGTCGTTAATCCATAAAGCATACTATAGTAAACATGATACCATAAGAATTAAAGTCTATTAGTAACCCTTAACAAAAAAATTCTATGAAAAGTTATAAATTTAACAAGTCAATCATACATACATAATTGTGTTTGTTCTAATTTCATGACATGGGAATAAATAAAAACAACAATTGAAAACCACCAAGTAAAGTGAAATCTTGCTTACTACACATGTTTCTCAAAAGGAACAAGGAGTCTCATTTCAACTTTGTTTAGGTAGAAGAAAGTTACACCAACAGAATTCTCAACTAAGCTATTGTTACATCATTATCAAAGTTGAGTGATAGACACAAATAAAAACAAGAAAAGGAAATTAAAAATGAAAAAAAATATTTTTATTATTATTATTATTATTATTAAAGATTCAATACTTTAATAGTGTGACATCTCTAACGTGCACCGCACAACGGTGCTAATGTGTCGATCTTATTTTGCTAATGTGCACCGGCATTTAAAACATTTTTTAAGAATAAGCATTGTTCTTTAGGGATGAGCACTTGATATCGTGTACTCATACCGAACTAGTACTTTCATTACCGGTATAATGATATTTTTCTTTATCATGGAGAACCACACCAGTACTATCTTAATATCGGTACCGATACCGTAAGCCTTCTCAACATAGTATAAAATCTATTGAAAATGGAGTTATATTAGCAACAAAGCATTTGTTCGGTAACATCACCCATTTCGATATGTAGGGAGTCCAAACCGCTTCTAACGACAGCGCACGGGTAACTATAGCTATAGTTATTATTATTATTATTATTATTATTATTATTATTATTATTATTATTATTATTATTATTATTATTATTATTATTATTTTGTGTGGGTGGAGGGGGGGATGTTGACTAATGTCATGAAAGCCATGACATTGAAGGGTGCGAGTATTGAAGTAGTCCCCATTCCTCTGTTTTTTGTGGGAGAGAAATTTAGAGATTTAAATGACACCACCATACCATACCATCTCTGTGATTTCATGCCATTAAAGACCCTCCTCTTTCTCTCTGTCTCTCTCACCTTCAACCATTTTTCTTCAAGCTATTTTTTTATTTCCAGTCCAATAATAATCAACACTTTATATGAATTCTCAAGAAGAGAATAACATGACCATTGTTGTAGCTCAAGGCCATGATTCAAGCTCATCGCAAAGTCAAGAAGTTGTCATCCCTATTCACAAGGCTGGTTTTCAGTTTTCACTGTCTTAATTATTATGCTTTCTTACTTATTCATATGTTCTTGATTTTGCTTTCTTTTTTTTTAATTCAAATCATTCAATTATGCTTAATCATATGATCACTTATTTGTGTTTTCTTAATCTGGATATTTATTGCTAAGTTTATGATCTTTATAATATTTTAGCATGCGGTCGCAATAGCAGTGGCGGAATCAAAACTTTTTTTATTTTATTTATCTAAGTCTAGTTCTCTTTACTACCAACTACAACTAAGAGTTTGTTTCTGGTAACCAACTTCTTGAAGCTTCATGCTGACCAAGTGTCCGATATAATCTGAAAGAAACAAAATTTGTGCTCATAATATTTTCATTGCATTTTAATCAATAATGGTATTTTTATGAAAAATAAATAAATAGATAAATGAATCTAAACTTTTCATCATTAACCAAAACTTTTTAACCCGGTCGCAATATAAAATTCATTTTAAATAAATACTCTAGCGGCGACTATAAAAATTAACAAAAAAGTTAACTGCGGTATGGTGATCTCGACTTTGGACCCATTGTAGTTCCGCCCATATTTAAAAAATTTTTAATTAAATATTGAATTTTAAACAACATGTAGGAAAGTCAATGAAGTTAGGTTCAATCTTTAATTTCAGTGCCAAGTGATTTGAATATGTTGTTACCTTTTTTGGGTCATATCACCTTTTTAGATTCTTTATATAGAATTTTCTTATGAGTAACAATTTGATGCTTTTATTAAAGTTGCTATGGACAAAAACACTTATCTTTTTCTTGATTTTCCTTTATCTTTTTATAAATTTTGAAATCTTTATAACTAACTTCCATCATTTAGTTTGAAGCTTGGGTTTTAAGACTTGTATCCCTCATTATAGTTGCTTTAAGAATAACACACATGATGTTGCACTTCACTTGCAACATACACCAAACAAGCACATGTTCTGTCAACTTATGATTTCCACTTTAAAAGGAGTGACATTATTACATTTAGACTATAAGGAGTGGTGGGGGGAAGAGGTGGGGGGAAGCGCCATGTGGCACTTGTGGGGCCCTTTTGGGGGGAAAAATAATTGTGGGGAGTGGAAGGGGGGGAAGAGGTGGGGGGAAGTGCCATGTGGCATTTTGTTTTTCTTTTCTTTTTTAACTTTGATATATAAAACAATAATAATAATAAATATTTTTAATTAATAAAAACCTAGAAAAATACAAAAAAAAACCTAGAAAATTAAAAAAAATACAATAAAACCGAAAAAAATTAAAAACTAATAAATCAGTTCAGATTATATTTTTCGATAATATCACGCTTCATTTGAAGCGTCATCTCTAACTCCGGCCCTTGCATATGGTCGGTGTTCATGGCGAGAAATTTCAAATCCTCGCGTTTTTCGCGCTGCTCTCTAATAGACAATTTGCGCTCTTTCATAGTCAACTTCTTTTCAAACGCTTCGCGAATATTTTTTTTCTCCTCGAGCATTTTTTCTTGAATCGTATTGAACTGAATCATGGTGGCATTTAAATCTTGCAAGTCAACGCTGTAGGCGCCGGTTGATCCAGAACCCGAACCCGAGGCAGTAGATTTTTGCGCCCTCTTTTTTGACTTATCTCTACCGGGTGGGCGACTCAATTCCTCTTCAAACTCGTCATCATCCAAATTAACGGCTTCTACGTTTTCAGGATCAGTTTGACGGTTTCTTGACGAATTTGTTTTCGACCTTTTTGCGGAGTTGCTTGCAGTGGGGACGTACGCCCATTTTGAGTGGTTCTTGGCGACTTCCCAACAATGAAGAAACTTGAATTCGAGACCGGTTTCGTTACGATACGCTAATAGCGACCGGCTCAGGCTGTCGGTGTCCGTTTCACCGCTTTTTGGATTGTTTCTTGCGTAATAATAATGCGGTTGAAACGCGTTCATTGCCCTGTTTATCTCTGTCCACTTGGACGAGAGACTATCGTTTGCTCGATAGAACTCTCGTCCCATCAACCCATGGAACGCGGCGTTTATGTCGTTCCAAAAGTCGATTTTATGGCGACTAGTTCCTATAAAAAAAAAAATATATTAGCAACACCTTACAAATAAAAATCATGTTAAAAAAAATTATTACAAATACCTTCTTGTTTTTCCGACTCGCTTTATCCACGCTTTCGTTATAGCGAGCTCTTCATCGGGTGTCCACTTAAGTGGTTGGCGGTTAGCGGCGGCTATTGCTTTCTCCTCCGGGGTCTTCCTCCTGTGACTTCTTCTTGCAGGGGGGTTTTACCCGAAGATGATCCCGCGACATTTTGGGGTTGTGTTTCGGGTACGGTTTGGGTTAAAGGAAGTTGTGAAGGAAGTTGTGAAGGAACGAGAGAATCATTGAATGGGAAATTCGGATAAATTTGCCCACTAATGAAACCCGCATAACCCGCGTAGTCGGGACAAGGTGAAGGAATGGGTGGACGGTTTGGGATCGGGCGAACCGGTGGTGTATTCGGGTTTGGGACAAACGCGTAAGGGTTGTTCGGGTCGAAGCCTTGGTTGTATGGGTTCATTGTTGGTTGAGGAAGTGTATAAAATTTAGATGAAAAGTGTATAAAATTTGGTTGAAAAGTGTATAAAAATTGGTTAAAGTGGGTGTTTTGTAGTGAAATGGGGGTAATTTATAAATTATTTTTTTTTTTTTGACCGTTGCCTAGCCGTTGGGGTTTTAATTTTTTTTTTTTTTTTTTTTTTTTAACGGTAACTTTACTCTCCCCCAATGATCGCGCGCCACGTGTACAATCACACCCCCCCACGCCAGTGACTTCCCTCCCGCCCCCCCCCCCCCCCCCACTCCCGCCCCCTTCCACGCCGGTTAGCGGCGGTGTTCCAGCCCCTCCCGCCCTCTCTCCCGCCCCCACTCCGCATAGTCTTATTGATCAAAAGATGTTACAATCCGAACCCTTCTTAGATAGAACAAATGTGATTCGTGCGGGATGTGAGAAAGATTAGTTATGCTCGTATTGGAATTCGGCTTTTATTAACAAGCTTTGGTGAAAAGCTCCTGATATGTGGGAGTAAAAGCAAGTATAAAAGGCTAATCCTTGATTACTTTATATAGCTTGAAATTTGTGTTGTGATATGCTTGAGGTTACTCATTTTAGTGCAGAATGCTTTGGATTGCACTTATTTATCAAACAAATCTGCAAAAGAACCAAAAGTTGTTCCCTTTTTGCAATTCATACTAGTTTCCACATGTTCTTTTGAGTTTCAAAAGGTAGAGACTTCCTTGTCGTTAGCTTTAGGGGGTGTTGGGCATTGCGTTTTGAAAGTGATTATGTATGCTACATGAGGATTGGTTATTTGTTTTCAAAAATACACTTAGAATATTTTATCAGTGATAAATTATGGTTAAACTATAAAATTTGATGATCATGAATTCATGTTCATAACACAATGCTAAACACTTCGCTATTGGTGGGATTTACAGGGTTCGGTTGTTGTTATAACACAATGCTAAACACTCCTATCATTTAAAGTATATCTTGATTCAATCGTCTCATGAATTTTCTTTGTCGTTTTCAGGTTGAAGACGAAATATCAACTGTCCCTCCAGAAACACCAAACGAGAAAAACTGGAGAAAACAAAATCTGTCTTTGGAGATACCATCAAGAACAACATCACAACCAACTCCTAAGAAAGTAAACTTCAATCTAACACAAAGTCCGTCAGCGATTACAGCAAATGCAGCTTCTGCTAGTTGTTCATTAAGAACTAAGTCCTCAAAGAAAAGTTTACTGCCAAAACTGAACTTTATGAACAGGAATACGATCCCGGATACAGAACGGGCTGATGGTAATGTCATTCCAGCAGCCTCGTCTTTGGTAACTCATGAAAAGAGTTCAATTCCGAGATCATGGTCACTTACAAAAATCTTTGCCCCTCAGAGGACATCTTCTTTGCCTGTTACCCCAATTGCACAATCGGATCAAGGATCTGTACTTGGAAACTCTGGTGGTTCACTTGATTTGGAGGTATGTTGACTTTCAGCCCGTTAAGTTCTACTTGTTGATTATATTATATAGAGATGGGCAGGTGGCAGTTTCGGCCCGTTTACTTCTGAATGAGTTATTTTCATTTATGTTTTTATCTCAAACGGACCAAATAAAAAAAAAGTTGTCTTGAACACATTGAAAATCACCCAAAGTCTAAAATCACATTTTATTTAAGACTTGGATTATTTATGTAATAATATTGTTTTGAGTATTCACAATTAACACATTAACCATTTACTTAAAAGTCAAAATTGGGCAAACAAGTGTTTTAGGTCAATCCGACCAGCAAACTTACAATCCTTACTAACAAATGACCTGTCGCCCAACCCGTCCAACCATCCATCTTGCTGATTTTAGAAATGTAAACGACTTAAATCTTTTTCATGTGTTTTTTATAGACTAAAGTCCAAGGGCATATAGCTCGGTCACGCTCAGTCCCAGTCCTCCATGAAGATATAAGTATCAAGCAAATGGATTCTTTTTTTCGTGTGATTCCTTCAACTCCACGAGTTAAAGATTCTGATACCGTTTCACCAACCCCTTCTCCAGCTCATGACTCAGGTAGTTTATATTTTATATGGCATGATTCGTTTGATTTATTTAAGCAACTGCCTATTATTCTTTAGATACTGAAGAAGGGGACGGTGAAGACATACCTGAAGAAGAAGCTGTCTGCAGGATATGTTTGGTTGAATTATGTGAAGGTGGAGAAACCTTGAAAATGGAATGTTGTTGCAAAGGGGAACTCGCGTTAGCTCATAAAGACTGTGCTGTAAAATGGTTTAGCATCAAAGGTAACAAGACTTGTGACGTGTGTCATCAAGACGTACAGAACCTACCCGTTACACTTCTAAGGATACAAAGCAGTGTCATAAACCGAAATGTTGGTGCAAGTAGATCTAGCCCTGTAGAAATAAACGGATACGGGCAAGTTAATCATATTATACATATTCCCACTCTTTACAACTTTTTTTTTTAAATTTAGTTAACGGGCCAGGATCTAAAACCGCTTCCATATTGTAATGTGCAGTGATGTGTATAGGGTATGGCAAGAAGTTCCAATTCTTGTTATTGTCAGCATGTTGGCCTACTTCTGTTTCATTGAGCAGCTTCTGGTAAGACTCATAAGAAAACTGATTATTTGATTATTGCATAGAATGTTGACAATCCCACATTTTGTATGAAGGTTGGGAACATGGGTACGAGTGCAATCGCGCTCTCTCTTCCATTTTCGTGTGTTTTGGGCCTTCTTTCATCCATGACCTCTTCCACCATGGGTAAGCAATGAATATTTGGTGTTCTTAGTTCACTCACCGAACCTCAAATATTACCTAACGCGTTTTGGGTGCAATATGTTGTGGATGAGATGAGAACTCTACAGTTAAGCGTTCTCGAGTGAGAGTAGTACTAGGATGGGTGACCTCCTGGGAAGTTTCCACTCGGCAACCAAAAACTAATTTGTGAGCTCTTTGTGAGCAAACCGAACAATATTGGTTGGTATGTGAGACCAGATGTTACAAGTAAACTATCTGATAAGATTTTAATCTTTATACAGTGAGAAGAAGATTCGTGTGGTTATATGCATCAATTCAGTTCGCTTTTGTGGTAGTCTTCGCGCATATTTTCTACTCTGTGGTAAGCAGCCCAAAAAGTTCATCCATTTGTGTCACACAAACATGAAAGCACACTCACTGCATGGCTGTCTTTTAAATGGTGTTTTCAGGTTCATGTGCAGCCCGTTTTGTCGATTCTTCTTGCAACATTTGCAGGGTGTGGGGTTGCAATGTGCGGCAGCTCAATTGTTGTTGAGATTATAAGATTAAAAAGACGATGGCAGCATGACAATGACACATCAGATCATCAAATGAATTCGCAGATTGTTTTACGTCCGCAACCAAGACATACACAAACTGCATCCTCATTATCTCATGATGTTCCTCCACTAATAATTGAGACTGGGAATACAGAAGCTGACATAGATAGGTAACTTTAATATCAAGATGTGATGTTACACCAAGGAAAGATGAAGATCATGATTAATGTGATGACACTACAGTTTTAATTGAGATGAGAATATAGTACCAAAATATAGATCAACATTGATAAACAAGATTCAATTTTTTTTCAAGATTCAATTTATTTATGTATTGTGTTTCGTTAGCTGTACAAGTCACTTGAATGAATCTCGAGTCTTTCTTAATCTTTCGAGCCGTCATTCAAGTCTAGTTTATGTCTTTGTCCTAGTCCTCCCTTGAGTCTTACTCGTCTTCTATAGAAATATTTGAAAGATATTTACATATATTTTTAATGACATATAAACATGTTGTGATATGTTTCAAGTGGGATTCAAAACACTAGGCTATTTAACTAGTTTTTTTACGACTAGAGGTGTGCTTATATAGATAAGCATATAAAGCATATACTCTAGTTATCTAAAGAGAAGAATATTATTAGTAAAACTAGCATCAATGGGCACATTACAGCATACAGAATATAAACTAAAGGTCCCTAAATAGAAGAAGTATAAACAATTAGAATATATGTTAAAGCTAAAGAGAAATGGTTGTATTTTTGGATATGTTATGTCTTTATAGAACAAGTATGAAATTCGTGCAATATCTATTGTTTAGTATCCACTTTAGCTTGCCCATTACTCCATTATAATTTAGTCCAAATAACTCAAGTTAAATATGCATGATCATACGTGAAGCACCGCACACGATCCACTTTTCTCGTATGTACCACTTACTTTCAGTTTACAAAATTCAATTCATACACAACACTGATTTGTATAGTATGCGTTTTCGTTGCATATATGAGGTGAAAGTGACATCAAATAACTTGATTTGACATGGAAGGCTTATGTTTAGATAACGAGCCTTACTAAAGTGGAATTCATCTAAACACACTACAAAGAGATTAGTATGCATATGAGAGTTTTTATGGACTATTGTGATTCTAACATATTTAAGGTCTTTAAAATCAAGTTGATGATGTGACATCGATTTGTGATATAAATTACAAAATATTAAGTTAAATATAGTTTGGTTAAACACGTAGATAAATTTTAAAATAGCTAGGTTTTTATGCTTTTGCTCTAGTTTTTTTTTACCAAACAAACGAAACATTTTATTCACAACCGCCCAAACTCTTACATAGTACATAAAGTCGCCCCAAGCCCATTAAGCCAGAGGCTACCTGAGGACGCCAAAAATAAAAAAAAAATTGTTACCCTTTCATTACATTTATTACAATCTCCCAACCCCAAATATAACTACCCATTTTCGAAAGCGGTGAACTCGAACCATGAAGACATGTCCATATCCTTACATTTCGCAGTGACTTTATTACAAGATGTTAAGATGCAAAAATGCTACAATATGCGACTTTTAGATCCACGTGTTTGGTTTAAAAATATCGTATATTTTTATAATCAAAGTTCTAATAAATTGGTTAAGTGTATATGATGTGTTATAGTGTATGATAGTGATAAAGCACGCTATACAGATGTACGTAAGTGGAGTGATCACACTCTTGAAGGGTGTTATGGAGTGACCAAACTCACACTCGCTGACACTCACCAAATACATTCACGCTTTTAAGGGATGTTATCTGCTAGGGTCGTCCCTGAGAATTTAGGTGTCTGAGTTGAGCCATGAAAAATGTAACCTTAGCCTTAGGCCTTAACAAAATAAATAACGTAAACTATTTTTTAAAACGACAATTAATAAAGCAATATCAATGACCAAAATGACAGACGCATAGTATTTCAATGAGCTAATGGCATACCGTAATAAGCGAATAACTAAACTGAGGATGAGTGAAACTTTTCTACCATTCTTGGTAGCAATTTGATGGATCAACTATTCATAGTTAATATTATCCAACATTTCTTTCTCTGTAGCTATCATCGTCAATCCGCGGAGTCTTTTTTTTTTTTTTTTTTTTTTTAACTTAAGTGGGCCAAGATTTCATAGGTATTGGCAAATAGACTAATGGTTAAGTTATTTTAGTGGGCTTATAGCCTAAAAGGATTGAGTTTTGGACTTTGGAGTTATAATGGGCCTATTACAAACTAACAAAAAAAAATTTACCCCTTGATGTAGAACTTACTAATTTTAAATGAATTGTAATTTCAAAATATCCCCCTAGAAGAGTAGAAGTTGGGCATGGGCCGGAAGTCCTCCGTGCACCTCTTGATGGCCAACCCTGTTATTAGCTCTCACATTCACTCACGTGGATGCAACAGGGTGTGTGGATGATAGCAACTAGCAAGTCCTAGGCGGCACCTCATGTGACATCCGACACCCTCGTCTTTCATCTAATTGACAATAATAGTCCTTCAAATATTTCCATTATAGTCCTTGAAAGTTTCGTCGTTTTCAAAATTTATTTTAGAGCAAACCAAAAAAAAAAATTATGATTTATACTTATAATGGATCGGGTATAAGTTTTAATCAAATGCGTATGTTGAAAAATGTTCGTAGAAAAAATTCTATAAAAAAATTTAAGTTTTATAAAAGTTTTAAATTAAACTTAGTTGGTATTGTTAAGTTTATAAAGGAAATATGACCCTAGTAATGTACTAAACTAACTTAGTTATACTTGAGGGACCAAACGTGACAATACACAAGTTTTTAAATCAAAAACTCAATTCCCTACCCTCATCACGTATTTCCGATTATCTTTCCGGCCACCGGGTCCGGCGACCCCCAGTTTTCCGGCGAGCCTTTAAAACCGGGTTTTAACACCCCTTGTGTAACATTTCGTATTTATTTCTATGTACGTTCGTGACAGTTATTAATAAAACGTCGCATTTTTTTATCATTATCGTACTTTTTAAAAATATTTCGTGTCACGTTTGGACTCCTAGAACCATACTATAATAATATTATAACATGAGACCTTGGAAATAATTGTAAAAAAAATACATGCCTGGGCCGGGAATCGAACCCGTGCCCAAGGCCGGTTCACACAAGGACACGACATAACCAGCTGGTCCACTGCTTTGTCTTGGTATTAACTCTGATGTAAATATATTTATATTGTGTTTAGAAGTGCAGTTGACTATTGAGAAGTCAAACTGCGATCCAATCTTCCATAGTTAAACATCAATCTGCGTTTTCTAATCCTGTTATGGTAAACATTCTTGATTGATTGACTAACACGCGTAATATACACGCTTAATCATCATTAAAACTTACCAAAATCGAGCTATTACGCGTAATTATAATTAACCACGAGTCAAACTTTCCAATTCGAATCACACGTATGTTACACTATAAACTGAGCCCTCAATCTCAGTCACAAATCGCCGATAACTCTATCCCCACTATCAATTTCTTCTAAAAATCTCATTTTAATCTCCAATTGTTCGCGTTTGACTTTACGTTTGACCGAGCAAATTCAACATCAAAATCTGTTTGTAAGTTCAATTTTTTTGTTTGGTTTTGATTATCGGCCATAGGACAGCAATAACCCCATGAATAATCGGGTTATTGCTCGTTCGTTTTGATTATTAGATATTCTAGGGTTCTAGCGATTTAATTTGGGGATAATCGAATCTGCAGACATCGTTATATAGTTAAAACAGAACAACATCTAACACCAACTGATCAGTAGATCAGTTGGTATGGATCTTTATGTTAAGACGCGAACCGGCCTACGGCCAAGGTTCGAGTCCTATCACACGCATTCTTTTCTTTTTTTTTAAATGATTATGTAACTGAAACATTTAGACTATATAATTAATTCAAATCTAGATTAATCGTTCTCAGGGTCTAGACCAGTTGGTCTAGGCTTGTGATATAAAACATCGAACCGGCCAATGGCCCGGGTTCGATCCCTAGCATATGCAAACATTTTTTTTAACCCTTTATACTTATATATATTCACTATTATTTTTAAAAATGGTTTTAAAATACTAAAATTGCTTTATAAATTCTACAAAAATTATTTTATGATGTTCTAATATAAAAGTTTATCATACAATTTTTAGTTTTTCGAAAATCTTTTATTTATTATATATAATAAATATTACAAATTTATTCAATTATAATTATAAAATTCTATAAAGATATCAAAACGACTTTATAAAATTCCACAAAAATTATTCTAAGTTTATAAAACAATAAACATTCCAGAAATGATTTTTATTTCCGAAAAATCATTTATTTAATATTTTTAATCGATTTTTGCTATTTTAATCATAAATAAATCATAATAAATTCGTTCTTCATTATTTTTGCATCAAAATTTCACATAAATTATTATTAATCATTTAGATCAGAAATATAAATTTTTGATTCGAAATTTTTAATTTTTAATATTTTTTAAATATTAAGTCTATATTTTGTCAAATAATTATTAATATATAAAGATTCATTAATTAAGAAAATAAATTTATAAAAATTATTTTTACATTTATTACATTATAATTCAATTACTTTTAGATAATATTGGTCAGAAAACATTTTCATTAATTATTTCTTTATTTATTTAAAGTATTCATATTTAATCATAAATCAATTAATAATCCCCAAATTAGGAACCCTAGCACATTTTAGACTAGAAAACTTAGACTTATTAAGTTTTCCCCAACACTTATTTATTACCTTGAAATAGGGTGATATTTGGATACACACGAGCCACATTTACTTATATAACAAGGGTCTCCATTTTGAACACTAAGGTGAGTTTTACATAACCCCTTTTCTATTTCACTATTTTTGGGGTGAAACATGTTATAACATTCCATTTACAATTCAATCATAAGTGTCTATGTGTTATTCTATGTTGCATTATGTCTTAAACATTACTGGGGTAAGCACATTATTCTAGCATAATCATTAACATTGATCAGTCGACGGTATACAATGATAGATCTATTGGACTAACAATCCCACCCGGATACGTGTACCTCCTACATAGGTAGCGTGGGTGATTGTTATCGAATTTATAACATAATCGAGTGAACCATGAGCGTATGGGATGGACCACAATATTCTAGTCACAAGGTTTGATTATGCACTCGATTTACCCGATTGTTTTGTTTTCACATATGGACTAGACTTGCCATGACACTCGAATTGTACAAGTTTTTATTCAATTATCAAAACCTATGTAATTCTCACCAACTTTTGTTGACCAAAAATATTTTCAAAATTAACATGTTTCAGGTAACAATGAAGCTGAGGCTTAGAGTATGCATGATGGATTCTATGAAGTTATTTGAAGTTATTTGTTTTATGTGATGTTATGTATTTTGGGATTTTTAGACATCGTTTCATTTGGATATTTATGTTATTAATAAATTATTTAAATTTTCAATATATACCATGTGCTACTGAAACAATCATCAATACGTGACATCCCGATGTTTCCGCCACGGTTGGGGTGTTACACCTTGAACCGTTTTCTTTGTCGTGTGAATGTCTCCAACTATTTTAAACGTTTTGACGAGGTGATAATCGGCCTTTAATGTCCTGATTAGTAACCGTTCTTAATCATGAGCACTAATAATCTATACGTTTCAGTTCGCGATTGTTAATATAAATTGAACTTGGATTAGCAATCAGAAACCTTTCTCTATCAATAACCCTTTCAAAACTTTACAAAACATACACCTAAAGATCTCCAATTTGGTTCAAAAAAAGTTGCAGACATCATTCCTTTTGTATTCCATTTTAAACGATTTGTAAGTCGTAATTCTTTATGCCATTTTACTTGTTTGTTATCGTGGATCAATAGCCCCATAATACTAGGCGCTATCTTGATTATTATCAGGCCAATTGAAAACGGGGTTAGGGTTAGGGTTCTAAGGAATTTTGGGGAAGAAGATGAACTACCAAGATGTATTTAAGTACATTTTTTTTCAAAAATATTAACAAATATGACATGTGTTATAGTGGCTAAGATGTGGGCATTGCAATGTCTTGGTGCTGTGTTCGAACCCTTTTGGGACTGTTTTTTTTTTGTCACTTATCTTTTTGGGTTTAGTTTTATATATATATATATATATATATATATATATATATACATATATATATATATTATATAAACATTATATAAGATTCAAATAAAACACAAAATATTCATAATAAATTCATTTTTGCTCCAAAAATTATAAAAATTTAGGAGCAACATCTTGACACCCAAAAGAAAATTATCACATTTTTATTTTTGGAAAATAAATCATTTTCGTATTTTTTATTGATTTAAATTGTTTTAATCATAATTAATTGAGTAAAAATTCATTTTTAATGATTTTAATCTCAAACTTTTTGGGAAATTATTTCTAATCATTATGAACTGAAATAAAAATATTAGGTTCAGAAAACATGTATTTTTATTAATTTTCTTATTGTTAATCATTTAAACATGATTTAATCTCATTAAATCATTTTTAAATATAAATAAGTTTATAAAAATTATGGGAAAATTATTTTCATTAATTTACATCAGAAAGCATCCATTTTCTATAAAAATAGCATTTTTGGATCATGTCTTGTATTATTAGTCTTATTTATGTTTAATTAGACATAATTAAACATTTATTTATTTGTACTATTTAAACAGCTATTTTATAAATATATTTTTTTATAAAATAGAAATAATATTATGTTTGAAAGTCTTTATTATTATTTGTGGATCATTGAGTAACTCATAATTAATTGTTTCAATAATTATGATTATTGTATTTATTTACAATAATTAGTTAAATTATTTTGTCTTAATTAGTCAAACATATTTTCATCTAAATATTCAATTGGTAATAATTATATTACCTAAATCATATTTAAAAATTTTGGTATATTATTTTTAATATACAACTTCTATAATAATTTGATTTATCATAAAAACTTTAATTCCCCAAATCGACTTAGCAAACCCTAATGCCTTAGACCCTAGATACCTTAGACTTTCGACATTTCCTTATTAGTATTCTATTACGTTATAGGTTGAATTCCTCGGAATTCCCATTACTTAGCTCACGACCGCTTAAGTTGGATTTTGATCGCTTTCGCAAACTGTGAGTATATATTTCCCCTTTTTCATGTTTTACTCTTTTGGGGCTATTCATGTACACTATGATTAAATGTTATCCTTTCACTAAATGCAATTCACATGTGTGTTTGCGTTATGTTAATTTGTGTGTCTATGACTTGTCAAAATCATTAACCTTTGAGGGCCTGACATTTCAATGAATAGTACTATGGTATATACCCTTGTGACTCTGTTGAGAGTCCTTGTCATTGCTATGTATTTCATTACTACTAGCGCATACTATATATATTTCCTTTCATTACATAGGGTTGATTTTGAACGGATATTACTTATTACATAATTGCAAATGGTACTGCACATGAATTGCTAAACATTTTTCCTACTATATTTATTCAAACAGGGTATGCTCACCAATACATTTTTGTATTGACATATACTATTTTCGTACATGTTTCAGGTTATTTTGCGACGCTTCTTTTTAGCTTTTGGATTTATATTTAAGCTTTGACTTTATTGTATCTTAGTTAGACTTGACGCTTTAGAACTATTGTATACTGTAATTTCCTTTCAATGTAAAATTATTCAATTCAATGTATTCAAATTTACTCTTTAGTACCATGAGCTATTGAGCAATCGTCAATACGTGACACCTCAATGTTTCCGCCATCGGTTGGGGTGTTACAGATTGGTATCAGAGCTATGGTTATAGGGAATTAGGTTATTAGAATGCCTTTTAGCCTAGTCTATAACTAAGTTTACATTCACGAGTCCTCTCGTGTATATTTCTCTTTATTCTTATATTTCGTTTAAGATATTTTCTCTATGATTCTTTCTCATTATTTTTTTGGTGTTTTGACACTCCATTTTCACAAACGAAACCATATCACCAAGTTAGGAGTGACATCCATACCTTGGTGATTAGTTTCACTTCTCTATATGTTATTTATCTTAGGAATATATCTTTGAGATAGGAGTGACATCCACACCTCAAAGAGTATTTCCTGTAAAAAAGAAACTTAACCACTAAGCTGGGAGTGATATCCTTAACTTAGTGATCGGTTTCATTCCACAATATTTTTCAATTTTGAAATACATCGTTGAGTTAGGAGTGAAATCCACATCTCAAGGATCTATTTCTGCATCTCGTTTTTAATCTCGCTATAGTTTTGGAATTCACTAGTGATAGGGCACGTGCAATCTGGAAGGGTGAGCGCCTGTATCCTGAGTTTTCTGTCTAGGTCTGGTATTTCGTATAAATCCCAATCAGACGAGGGACCCGTATACCTACCTGGGAACTCTCGGAATGAGCATTCACTTATAGGCTAAAGTACCCCCACAAGTCACTAGAAAATTTCAAATACTTGGTTAATCAACGTTTCCTATGGAAGCAATCCTAATGTTTTATGTTTTTGATATTTATGTTTTGTTTTTTATTTAAAGACTCAATTTCATCACTTGTTGTTTCATATGCTATTATTCGTTGATCATTCGCTTTTGGATTTTTTCATCATCATTATTAAAACTTTTGTTCGTTATATTATCGCATTGAAACTTACACTATTTCACTTATGCTTTGTGACTTTTACACTATAAAATATTTCTCCCTTGAGTTAAAACATTTCTACCCATGACTCAAAAATTTTAAACCTTATAACAATTTTCAACTCGACTTCTCGTAAACACATGAAAATGTGTACGTACGAAATCTTTTCAAATGGACCTGTTTTGAACCTAAAACATTCTTCGATTTCTAAAAAAAAACTTATTCTCATGCATTACTACTATTCTTTCAAACTATATCACAAAGTTCGAGTAAACTACGTTTTTATAAACGAAAATTTATCTTTTTACACTTGTACTCTTTCAGTCGCAAAACTTTTGGTTTAACAAAACAATGGACATATCTTTTTATCAGAATGTTGCTAAATGTTTTTTTATCGTATAATACATATATGTAAAACTACTAAATTTAAACCCTTATGTCAGTAGACTATACGTCTGTTCTGCGTACTCTCACTTGCCGTAAATTTCATTATTTCATTCTTGCACCATTTTATTCATAGTTATTTCTAACACGTTATTTGTGATTATTTTCACACTGTTTATTTGCAAGAGTTCAACTCGTTTACTTTCATTTTTGTGTAGTTGTGCGATTACTCGATTTATGCTATATTTTCCTTTCGAATGAAAACTTATGCTATATTTATATACTTACATAAACGCATATTTGGTATGCATATATTTTTTTCCTGTTTTGAGCAAAACCCTGTTATACTTTACATTATTTTGTTCACCGTCATGGCCACTGAACGTAGTAGTTGATAACTCGTATGAGATCTAAGCCAGTGCCCACGTACGACTCGGGTTAGAATACTCCAACCCGAGGGGAACGGTGAAATTCTCGGAGTTTATCAATATGAGTGTTTAGAGCCAACAATGTGAACAAAAGTTACCGGTTAAGGGTGAACCCGAAAGGGAAGAACCTCTAACCATGTCTTATACTTACATGTTATTCTCATTACGGTTAAAGGGAAAACCCGAAAGTGAAGGACCTCTAACCATGTCATGATTGAACATTATTTCATTACAGTGGCTATTACATATTCGTTGCACACATTTATTTCTTGTTAAGGTTATGGAAAAGCATAACACCTTAGTGTAAGGTAAATCGGTGATTACGGTCCGGAACGCAATCATGGGTTTACAGGTACATGAGGGTGGTGTGTAATTCTATTTAGGCTGTTGGTAGACAATCAGTATGAGTCCAAAGTATCGGGAGTGTGGTGGGTTAGCTGCGGTACACCCTATATATAAGCACAAACGATACTGCGGGAGCGGACTAGGAGTCTGACCAGGAACCTACCCATTACTTTATGATTACCTCTTCATTAGATCGTTGACTAACGGCCATCATTTTCGATAAGAACATTTTACATAAGCTTCAATTAGTTTTGTTGGAGCCTTCCTTGTTGACCACCTCTACAGAAAACCTTAAACTTTGTATACTTTTACACTCTCTGTTAGTCGAAATCCTGTTGCATTTCCTTAATAAGGTTCAATCACAACTTTTCTAAAGTAGGGGAGACTGCTCCATTAGTACCTCTGCCCTCACCAGTTACACATTCCCAAAAAAACCATTCACATTTAAAATCTCAATTTCTTAATCTCGGGTAAACTGTCAAAGATTTTGAAACTTTTACTTGGGATATTTGATAACTATTTTAAATTTCGGTCAAATCATAACTAATATATATATATATATATATTGTTAACCTACTTGGCTTTTACAACGCCTATTGTTTCATAGTAACCTCCACTTGAAAGAAATTTCGAGATGAAATTTTCTAAAGTAGGGGAGACTATGACATTCGTCACCCTCGTCTTTCATCTAATTGACAATAATAGTGTGACAACTCGGGTAAATCTCTCTTTTGGTTCCTATCTTTTGTTTATTTCCTTCGTTATTTCTTTTGTTCTTTTGGTACTTGTGCAATTTTCGGGACGAAAATTCTTTTAACGTGGGGATGATGTGACACCCGGCAAATTCTGGTTAACAACGTTGTCTAGATGAAAGTCTACCTTAGCGAGTCACGCGTATATTGTACTTAACTGGGTTAGTTAAGTCGGGTTATGGTTCGGGAACTATCGGTTTAGTCTAGAGGATCATTGGAGGTTGGTCTAGAGGTTCATTAGATGTCGGTCCTTAACCAAGTGTACAAACGGTGACGATTTGTAGGATCGTCAGGGCATACGGAACATACGAGTCTCGAGTCCCGGGAATTGGTGAACGAGTGTGAATATGTGTATTTACTTGTGTTATGTGTTTACAATCATTATGTGACTTGTCGGTACGTTAATATGTGTTAACATATGTTAAAACAGGGTTTAACGCGCAAAACACACGGAACAGGCCCCTATAGGCGATTAGGATAGCCCAATCGCCTATAGGAGGGGCGACTGGGGGACCTTAGGGGCGATTAGGGGACTGATCGCATGACTGTTCATGCGATTAGGCCCCAATCGCATGAACTTACATGCGATTAGGCTTCCTGATCGCGTGTAAAGCTGCATAATCGCGTGTTACGTGCTGGACGACTAAAAACGACTATAAATACCATACTTGACCTCATAAACTTCATTATACAAACCCTAGTCGTCCCATAACCTGCCCCAACACACACACAACCTCTGGAACGCGATTTTTGATCAAAACACAAGGATTCAAGCATAATCCATCATTCTTTCATAATCCTAAGGTTTGGTTTTCATCCATGAATCCTTATAAACATTTTTAATCAATCCCTAATGGTCCAGACCTGTTCTAAAACGAAAAAGCTTTCTGATAATCGTTAATAAGGGTTGTTAATCGGATTCTAACTAGTATACATGTGTTATGGGTGTTTATGATTAGAAAGCTAGGGTTTTTATGATTCATAATGATGGATTAACATGTTATTAGGTTAAATCAGAATAATATTAATGTTATGATGATAATATCTGAGTAATTGATTCTTAGGGTTATTGTTATGCATGTTAGTATGATGATTGCATGCTATGTGAATGGTGTTTGGATTACGTGATTGCATGCAGGGCTGATAATACGAGGCAAAACGAAGGGTTTTAGTTGAAACATGTTTAGAATAGTGTTTGGGATGATATTGGGTAGTTACACACGTTCTGGATCTGATTTGGAGCGTTAAACGCGCGAAAAACTGGAACAGCAAGGTTACAGGCGATTAGCAATCCTAATCGCCTATGTTAGAGGCGATTAGGAGACCAATCGCCAGTTTTTCATGCGATTAGGGCCCAATCGCATGAACTTACTTGCGATCAGCCCTAATTGCTAGTTTTTACATGCAATCAGCCCTAATTGCTAGTTTTTACATGCAATCAGCCCTAATTGCTAGTTTTTACATGCAATCAGCCCTGATTGCTAGTTTTTACATGCAATCAGCCCTGATTGCTAGTTTTTATATGCAATCAGTCCTAAATGCTAGTTTACTTTTCCTAATCGCGTGTACTGCTGCTGTAAGTGTAAATTAGCATTCCGAGACCCGATTTGACATGTAGTAACATGCTAGGAACCTCGTAACATGTCTAATAACTTGGTAACATATGTTTGGATGTAATACGGTGATACGTGAACTATGTGCTATAACTTGTTGTGCGTTAACGTGTGTTAAGTGTGATTGCGTTATTGTATGTTTTAGAGCGTAAACATAACACGGGGAGTCTCGGGTCACCAATGGGATGTCGAGTCTTGTACTTTGGGTCAGTTAAACAGTCACGGTGTTTTCAAACGAACTTGGTTATGGTCTGGACATTTAGGGACTAATTAACCTGCGGGTTATTAGTCTAAGTACTTGTAACTGTCATATGTTAGGTCGCCGCTTTACGGGACTAGCATAGCAGCTGAGTTTACTCGGGTTAAGGAGTAACGCAACTTAAGGTGAGTTTACGGCCCCTCTTTTAAACTGGCTTTATACTTTCGGGGGAGAAAACATGTGTTAAAACGATTATTTGGTAACTACTGTCATACTATGGGTTTCTATTGTGTACTACACGATCCTTGGAAGTCCCGGGGGGAACCATGAATGTGCGGGTTTGCACAACGGGGAAATGTGAATAGCGCTATTGGGAGTGACCAACCCCGCTCGTCGGCTTGGAGGGCCGGGCGAGTGCATATTGTCTCAAACAGGAACAACAGGAACAACTGGTATACTTTTCGGGCACAACATCTGGTATTCGAGTTAGTAATGGTTTTCCAATCGTGGTAGTAACAAAACGTACGCCTAGCTAGCGTATACTGGTTTTCGATTGTTATAGTATGGACAGGTTGACTTGGTACTTGGATACAAAACCTGTAAACTCACCAGCATTTTTGTGCTGACGTAAACTTTTACATGTTTTCTCAGGTCGCTAAGGTAGCACGACTGGACTAGGGCGCACGCGTCTGCACGGCGTCTAACTAGGGTTGCATGGTCTTATAAACGTTGAACTATTGTTTCATTGTTGAGATACTGTTTTGAATAAGCTTCCGCTGTAAACGGGATTTTAAACTATGTTTTGAAATTGCATTTATATACATTTAGACTTGTTTATTGTGATCGTTGGTTTGGATCCTGGTTTGTCATGCGCCTCGCGGTAAAACTCCGCAAGTGGATTTTGAGGGTGTGACAAATAGTCCTTCGAATATTTCCATTATAGTCCTTGTAAGTTTCGCCGTTTTCAAAATTTATTTTAGAGCAAACCAAAAAAAAATAAAAAATTATGATTTATACTTATAATGGATCGGGTATAAGTTTTAATCAAATGCGTATGTTGAAAAATGTTCGTAAAAAAAATTCTATAAAAAAATTTAAGTTTTATAAAAGTTTTAAATTAAACTTAGTTAGTATTGCTAAGTATATAAAGGAAATATGAACCTAGTAATGTAATAAACTAACTTAGTTATACTTGAGGGACCAAAAGTGACAATACACAAAAGTTTTTAAATCAAAAACTCAATTCCCTGCCCTCATCACGTATTTCCGATTATCTTTCCGGCCACCGGATCCGGCGACCCCCAGTTTTACGGCGAGCCTTTAAAACCGGGTTTTGACACCCCTTGAACCGTTTTTCTTTGTCGTTTGAATGTCTCCAACTATTTTAAACGTTTTGACGAGGTGATAATCGGCCTTTAATGTCCTTATTAGTAACCGTTCTTAATCATGAGCACTAATAATCTATACGTTTCAGTTGGCGATTGTTAATATAAATTGAACTTGGATTAGCAATCAGAAACCTTTCTCTATCAATAACCCTTTCAAAACTTTACAAAACATACACCTAAAGATCTCTAATTTGGTTCAAAAAAAGTTGCAGACATCATTCCTTTTGTATTCCATTTTAAACGATTTGTAAGTCGTAATTCTTTATGCCATTTTACTTGTTTGTTATCGTGGATCAATAGCCCCATTATACTAGGCGCTATCTTGATTATTATCAGGCCAATTGAAAACGGGGTTAGGGTTAGGGTTCTAAGGAATTTTGGGGAAGAAGATGAACTACCAAGATGTATTTAAGTACATTTTTTTTTCAAAAATATTAACAAATATGACATGTGTTATAGTGGCTAAGATGTGGGCATTGCAATGTCTTGGTGCTGTGTTCGAACCCTTTTGGGACTGTTTTTTTTTTTTTTTTGTCACTTATCTTTTTGGGTTTAGTTATATATATATATATATATATATATATATATATATATATATATATATATATATATAGGTTTAGGATCCTGTACAAAGTACATTTTTCGTGAGAAGTGTGAGAAGGACTAAGAATTGACATGTAGACATCATGTTTTGGATTTAGGAATGATTTTTTAGGTTGTTTTAACTTGAAAAACACCAAACACAACAATCTAAAACACAATACAGTGTATTATAGTCATTAAATTTAAAAAACAGCTAAAACACACTACTTAACGCTTAAAACACACTGCTAATGTTCTTAGCATGGTGTTTTAAGTTTTAAGCCTAAAATACATTGTTTTCGGGTTTTAATTGTTATGTTTGGTGTTTTTATAGGCAAAACAATCCAAAACATCACGACTATGTTCAAAAAATGATGCCTAAGTATCAATTTTTAATCCTTCTCACACTTCTCACAAAAAAACCACTTTGTACACGATCTCGACCCTATATATATATATATATATATATTATATAAACATTATATAAGATTCAAATAAAACACAAAATATTCATAATAAATTCATTTTTGCTCCAAAAATTATAAAAATTTAGGAGCAACATCTTGACACCCAAAAGAAAATTATCACATTTTTATTTTTGGAAAATAAATCATTTTCGTATTTTTTTATTGATTTAAATTGTTTTAATCATAATTAATTGAGTAAAAATTCATTTTTAATGATTTTAATCTCAAACTTTTTGGGAAATTATTTCTAATCATTATGAACTGAAATAAAAATATTAGGTTCAGAAAACATGTATTTTTATTCATTTTCTTATTGTTAATCATTTAAACATGATTTAATCTCATTAAATCATTTTTAAATATAAATAAGTTTATAAAAATTATGGGAAAATTATTTTCATTAATTTACATCAGAAAGCATCCATTTTCTATAAAAATAGCATTTTTGGATCATGTCTTGTATTATTAGTCTTATTTATGTTTAATTAGACATAATTAAACATTTATTTATTTGTACTATTTAAACATCTATTTTATAAATATATTTTTTTATAAAATAGAAATAATATTATGTTTGAAAGTCTTTATTATTATTTGTGGATCATTGAGTAACTCATAATTAATTGTTTCAATAATTATGATTATTGTATTTATTTACAATAATTAGTTAAATTATTTTGTCTTAATTAGTCAAACATATTTTCATCTAAATATTCAATTGGTAATAATTATATTACCTAAATCATATTTAAAAATTTTGGTATATTATTTTTAATATACAACTTCTATAATAATTTGATTTATCATAAAAACTTTAATTCCCCAAATCGACTTAGCAAACCCTAATGCCTTAGACCCTAGATACCTTAGACTTTCGACATTTCCTTATTAGTATTCTATTACGTTATAGGTTGAATTCCTCGGAATTCCCATTACTTAGCTCACGACCGCTTAAGTTGGATTTTGATCGCTTTCGCAAACTGTGAGTATATATTTCCCCTTTTTCATGTTTTACTCTTTTGGGGCTATTCATGTACACTATGATTAAATGTTATCCTTTCACTAAATGCAATTCACATGTGTGTTTGCGTTATGTTAATTTGTGTGTCTATGACTTGTCAAAATCATTAACCTTTGAGGGCCTGACATTTCAATGAATAGTACTATGGTATATACCCTTGTGACTCTGTTGAGAGTCCTTGTCATTGCTATGTATTTCATTACTACTAGCGCATACTATATATATTTCCTTTCATTACATAGGGTTGATTTTGAACGGATATTACTTATTACATAATTGCAAATGGTACTGCACATGAATTGCTAAACACTTTTCCTACTATATTTATTCAAACAGGGTATGCTCACCAATACATTTTTGTATTGACATATACTATTTTCGTACATGTTTCAGGTTATTTTGCGACGCTTCTTTTTAGCTTTTGGATTTATATTTAAGCTTTGACTTTATTGTATCTTAGTTAGACTTGACGCTTTAGAACTATTGTATACTGTAATTTCCTTTCAATGTAAAATTATTCAATTCAATGTATTCAAATTTACTCTTTAGTACCATGAGCTATTGAGCAATCGTCAATACGTGACACCTCAATGTTTCCGCCATCGGTTGGGGTGTTACAGATTGGTATCAGAGCTATGGTTATAGGGAATTAGGTTATTAGAATGCCTTTTAGCCTAGTCTATAACTAAGTTTACATTCACGAGTCCTCTCGTGTATATTTCTCTTTATTCTTATATTTCGTTTAAGATATTTTCTCTATGATTCTTTCTCATTATTTTTTTGGTGTTTTGACACTCCATTTTCACAAACGAAACCATATCACCAAGTTAGGAGTGACATCCATACCTTGGTGATTAGTTTCACTTCTCTATATGTTATTTATCTTAGGAATATATCTTTGAGATAGGAGTGACATCCACACCTCAAAGAGTATTTCCTGTAAAAAAGAAACTTAACCACTAAGCTGGGAGTGATATCCTTAACTTAGTGATCGGTTTCATTCCACAATATTTTTCAATTTTGAAATACATCGTTGAGTTAGGAGTGAAATCCACATCTCAAGGATCTATTTCTGCATCTCGTTTTTAATCTCGCTATAGTTTTGGAATTCACTAGTGATAGGGCACGTGCAATCTGGAAGGGTGAGCGCCTGTATCCTGAGTTTTCTGTCTAGGTCTGGTATTTCGTATAAATCCCAATCAGACGAGGGACCCGTATACCTACCTGGGAACTCTCGGAATGAGCATTCACTTATAGGCTAAAGTACCCCCACAAGTCACTAGAAAATTTCAAATACTTGGTTAATCAACGTTTCCTATGGAAGCAATCCTAATGTTTTATGTTTTTGATATTTATGTTTTGTTTTTTATTTAAAGACTCAATTTCATCACTTGTTGTTTCATATGCTATTATTCGTTGATCATTCGCTTTTGGATTTTTTCATCATCATTATTAAAACTTTTGTTCGTTATATTATCGCATTGAAACTTACACTATTTCACTTATGCTTTGTGACTTTTACACTATAAAATATTTCTCCCTTGAGTTAAAACATTTCTACCCATGACTCAAAAATTTTAAACCTTATAACAATTTTCAACTCGACTTCTCGTAAACACATGAAAATGTGTACGTACGAAATCTTTTCAAATGGACCTGTTTTGAACCTAAAACATTCTTCGATTTCTAAAAAAAAACTTATTCTCATGCATTACTACTATTCTTTCAAACTATATCACAAAGTTCGAGTAAACTACGTTTTTATAAACGAAAATTTATCTTTTTACACTTGTACTCTTTCAGTCGCAAAACTTTTGGTTTAACAAAACAATGGACATATCTTTTTATCAGAATGTTGCTAAATGTTTTTTTATCGTATAATACATATATGTAAAACTACTAAATTTAAACCCTTATGTCAGTAGACTATACGTCTGTTCTGCGTACTCTCACTTGCCGTAAATTTCATTATTTCATTCTTGCACCATTTTATTCATAGTTATTTCTAACACGTTATTTGTGATTATTTTCACACTGTTTATTTGCAAGAGTTCAACTCGTTTACTTTCATTTTTGTGTAGTTGTGCGATTACTCGATTTATGCTATATTTTCCTTTCGAATGAAAACTTATGCTATATTTATATACTTACATAAACGCATATTTGGTATGCATATATTTTTTTCCTGTTTTGAGCAAAACCCTGTTATACTTTACATTATTTTGTTCACCGTCATGGCCACTGAACGTAGTAGTTGATAACTCGTATGAGATCTAAGCCAGTGCCCACGTACGACTCGGGTTAGAATACTCCAACCCGAGGGGAACGGTGAAATTCTCGGAGTTTATCAATATGAGTGTTTAGAGCCAACGATGTGAACAAAAGTTACCGGTTAAGGGTGAACCCGAAAGGGAAGAACCTCTAACCATGTCTTATACTTACATGTTATTCTCATTACGGTTAAAGGGAAAACCCGAAAGTGAAGGACCTCTAACCATGTCATGATTGAACATTATTTCATTACAGTGGCTATTACATATTCGTTGCACACATTTATTTCTTGTTAAGGTTATGGAAAAGCATAACACCTTAGTGTAAGGTAAATCGGTGATTACGGTCCGGAACGCAATCATGGGTTTACAGGTACATGAGGGTGGTGTGTAATTCTATTTAGGTTGTTGGTAGACAATCAGTATGAGTCCAAAGTATCGGGAGTGTGGTGGGTTAGCTGCGGTACACCCTATATATAAGCACAAACGATACTGCGGGAGCGGACTAGGAGTCTGACCAGGAACCTACCCATTACTTTATGATTACCTCTTCATTAGATCGTTGACTAACGGCCATCATTTTCGATAAGAACATTTTACATAAGCTTCAATTAGTTTTGTTGGAGCCTTCCTTGTTGACCACCTCTACAGAAAACCTTAAACTTTGTATACTTTTACACTCTCTGTTAGTCGAAATCCTGTTGCATTTCCTTAATAAGGTTCAATCACAACTTTTCTAAAGTAGGGGAGACTGCTCCATTAGTACCTCTGCCCTCACCAGTTACACATTCCCAAAAAAACCATTCACATTTAAAATCTCAATTTCTTAATCTCGGGTAAACTGTCAAAGATTTTGAAACTTTTACTTGGGATATTTGATAACTATTTTAAATTTTGGTCAAATCATAACTAATATATATATATATATATTGTTAACCTACTTGGCTTTTACAACGCCTATTGTTTCATAGTAACCTCCACTTGAAAGAAATTTCGAGATGAAATTTTCTAAAGTAGGGGAGACTATGACATTTGTCACCCTCGTCTTTCATCTAATTGACAATAATAGTCCTTCGAATATTTCCATTATAGTCCTTGTAAGTTTCGCCGTTTTCAAAATTTATTTTAGAGCAAACCAAAAAAAAATAAAAAATTATGATTTATACTTATAATGGATCGGGTATAAGTTTTAATCAAATGCGTATGTTGAAAAATGTTCGTAAAAAAAATTCTATAAAAAAATCTAAGTTTTATAAAAGTTTTAAATTAAACTTAGTTAGTATTGCTAAGTATATAAAGGAAATATGAACCTAGTAATGTAATAAACTAACTTAGTTATACTTGAGGGACCAAAAGTGACAATACACAAAAGTTTTTAAATCAAAAACTCAATTCCCTGCCCTCATCACGTATTTCCGATTATCTTTCCGGCCACCGGATCCGGCGACCCCCAGTTTTACGGCGAGCCTTTAAAACCGGGTTTTGACACCCCTTGAACCGTTTTTCTTTGTCGTTTGAATGTCTCCAACTATTTTAAACGTTTGACGAGGTGATAATCGGCCTTTAATGTCCTTATTAGTAACCGTTCTTAATCATGAGCACTAATAATCTATACGTTTCAGTTGGCGATTGTTAATATAAATTGAACTTGGATTAGCAATCAGAAACCTTTCTCTATCAATAACCCTTTCAAAACTTTACAAAACATACACCTAAAGATCTCTAATTTGGTTCAAAAAAAGTTGGAGACATCATTCCTTTTGTATTCCATTTTAAACGATTTGTAAGTCGTAATTCTTTATGCCATTTTACTTGTTTGTTATCGTGGATCAATAGCCCCATAATACTAGGCGCTATCTTGATTATTATCAGGCCAATTGAAAACGGGGTTAGGGTTAGGGTTCTAAGGAATTTTGGGGAAGAAGATGAACTACCAAGATGTATTTAAGTACATTTTTTTTTTCAAAAATATTAACAAATATGACATGTGTTATAGTGGCTAAGATGTGGGCATTGCAATGTCTTGGTGCTGTGTTCGAACCCTTTTGGGACTGTTTTTTTTTTTTTTGTCACTTATCTTTTTGGGTTTAGTTATATATATATATATATATATATATATATATATATATATATATATATAAACATTATATAAGATTCAAATAAAACACAAAATGTTCATAATAAATTCATTTTTGCTCCAAAAATTATACAAATTTAGGAGCAACATCTTGACACCCAAAAGAAAATTATCACATTTTTATTTTTGGAAAATAAATCATTTTCGTATTTTTTATTGATTTAAATTGTTTTAATCATAATTAATTGAGTAAAAATTCATTTTTAATGATTTTAATCTCAAACTTTTTGGGAAATTATTTCTAATCATTATGAACTGAAATAAAAATATTAGGTTCAGAAAACATGTATTTTTATTCATTTTCTTATTGTTAATCATTTAAACATGATTTAATCTCATTAAATCATTTTTAAATATAAATAAGTTTATAAAAATTATGGGAAAATTATTTTCATTAATTTACATCAGAAATCATCCATTTTCTATAAAAATTGCATTTTTGGATCATGTCTTGTATTATTAGTCTTATTTATGTTTAATTAGACATAATTAAACATTTATTTATTTGTACTATTTAAACATCTATTTTATAAATATATTTTTTTATAAAATAGAAATAATATTATGTTTGAAAGTCTTTATTATTATTTGTGGATCATTGAGTAACTCATAATTAATTGTTTCAATAATTATGATTATTGTATTTATTTACAATAATTAGTTAAATTATTTTGTCTTAATTAGTCAAACATATTTTCATCTAAATATTCAATTGGTAATAATTATATTACCTAAATCATATTTAAAAATTTTGGTATATTATTTTTAATATACAACTTCTATAATAATTTGATTTATCATAAAAACTTTAATTCCCCAAATCGACTTAGCAAACCCTAATGCCTTAGACCCTAGATACCTTAGACTTTCGACATTTCCTTATTAGTATTCTATTACGTTATAGGTTGAATTCCTCGGAATTCCCATTACTTAGCTCACGACCGCTTAAGTTGGATTTTGATCGCTTTCGCAAACTGTGAGTATATATTTCCCCTTTTTCATGTTTTACTCTTTTGGGGCTATTCATGTACACTATGATTAAATGTTATCCTTTCACTAAATGCAATTCTCATGTGTGTTTGCGTTATGTTAATTTGTGTGTCTATGACTTGTCAAAATCATTAACCTTTGAGGGCCTGACATTTCAATGAATAGTACTGTGGTATATACCCTTGTGACTCTGCTGAGAGTCCTTGTCATTGCTATGTATTTCATTAATACTAGCGCATACTATATATATTTCCTTTCATTACATAGGGTTGATTTTGAACGGATATTACTTATTACATAATTGCAAATGGTACCGCACATGAATTGCTAAACACTTTTCCTACTATATTTATTCAAACCGGGTATGCTCACCAATACATTTTTGTATTGACATATACTATTTTCGTACATGTTTCAGGTTATTTTGCGACGCTTCTTTTTAGCTTTTGGATTTATATTTAAGCTTTGACTTTATTGTATTTTAGTTAGACTTGACGCTTTAGAACTATTGTACACTGTAATTTCCTTTCAATGTAAAATTATTCAATTCAATGTATTCAAATTTATTCTTTAGTACCATGAGCTATTGAGCAATCGTCACTACGTGACACCCTCAATGTTTCCGCCATCGGTTGGGGTGTTACACCTCACTCACCCAAGGTTACTTACCACTATTAATGGTCTTAGTGATAAAAAATGCAGTATGTTTTTATAACCTTTTACATATATCTATACTATATTATAAAGTATTTGACAAGGATTTCTTAAAATTTAAGAGGTACAAGTTAATTTGCTTATGATACAACATACAATGCACATAATAACTACATTTTAGGGTAAAGTTGTCTTTAAAGCATCATAGTTAATCTAAATGAAGTCAAGAGTTATGTATATGATAAGTCATAACATTTATTTCTACAATTACTTTGAACATGTTAAATAAAAAACATGTAAAAAAGAATTTTCATAATGCTACATGTTTTATTATAATCTTTTATATACAATTTAGGTACTTTATAAAAGTTAGTAAATCTATTATTATTCATGACAATGTTACTAAAGTTTTAGGTATTTGAGTCTTTTAGGAAATATCTACTACATGAATAATTTGGCATATTGAGAGCTAAATCGAGCTAACCCCTACTAAAAAAACGTAAAGTTTTATTATTTATAAACTAATGTGCTTTTATATTTTTTTTCTTTAATCCTTTTATACAAAATATGTCAAATTTATCGTGTTTGATAATATTATCTTGTGTTTAGAAAAAAAAAAAAGAGAAATGAGAAGTTCCTTTATTGGTTTTATTTTTATATACGTTTCAATGTAAGCTTCGTTTAAAACAAAATTGCGTGTGATAATGTAAAAGTAATCTAAGCAGAGGCGAACAAGTGATTAAAGTTTTTTTAGTTTTTTATTTCCTTTTTTATGTGGATTTGTTACGGTTTCGACTTACTTAGTTTTTTTATGATGATTTTTAACTTTTTTTTAATATGGCAAGTTAACTCGCCGACATGCATGTGCGTGATTCAACGTTTTTTCGTCTATTTTTTGTTCGGTATAACTGTCCCGCCGCAACGCGCGGGTTTCCTACTAGTTTATTAATCATATGTAAGGTTTCTTCAAAACTTCAGAATGTACTTATTGTTGTATATAACATTAAACTTTGTATATTGATCTTGCCCCAAGTAAGTACAAACAAAAGTTGGGTTAGGATTAAATACATCGTGAAAATTTATTTTTTTCTAATCCAGTAGTCGTCTTGTATCGGGTATACCTATCCCAAATGTTTTTGGGTTTCAACTTATTCGAATAGGTTCGAATAACACAAACTCAAAGTCAAATTCAACTTATTTGTTCGAATCCGAATCAAATCAAATTTCAAGTTATTAAAGTGCAATCCACATAATAAACACCCATGTATCAGTGTTATATCTAATTCAAATATTTCACAAGCACTTACAAGCCATTCGTTATAATCATAGCATAGCATGATGATTTGAATTATAGTTTCTGATGAACATACACTCACATTTGAAAAAGGTAAACATAAACATGTGATATTTAATGTATTCCAATAACAAAAAAATAACATGTAGGGCTAAGCATGAAGGAACGGTCAATTTTAGGCCCAAGAGAAAATTAATGATATTCACTTTCAAGTTTCAAGTACCCACATAGTTCAAAAGGAAGCCTCCACTTGCAAGTTACAACCCATTTAAGAAAAGGAGACATGGGTTTTTATTTTAATTGCATAAGATTTAAAACTTCACAACAGCAGCAACAACAACAAAACACCTATGTGTCATAAAATGATAAATTTAAATGTTTGCTACGATTTAATGTACCACACACAAAATAAGTTGAATTTTAGTAACAACAATAGTAGTAGTAGCAACACTTTAATTTCTTTTTTTCATCAATATTTTTTATGCAACACGACTCTGAAAATCATTTTGATTGATTGGTGTATGCTATGAATCTCTTCGGCTGGGGGCATCTTCTATTATTCTTCTTTATAAAAATATGTGTTGTGACTCAAGGTGAGCACAAATATTATCCTTACCATTTCAAGCCACCTGGACGCTAACATGGTAATGGATAACGCTTGAGTTCACTCACTTGACCTTGTTGTGGCTCAAGGTGAGCTTGCTCGCTCGCGCCGTCGTTCCCACCTGCAACTCTTCCTTTTATTTCCTCGCTAGCCCACGCAAGATCGTTAACACGTGAGGGTTGTGGTGTTCGTGAACCACGTCGCTCGTTGGCTCGCTCGCGAGCCAACACACAGTCTAACACTAGTCCAGAATATATTATATTACACTAGTGGGAAACACGCGCTTTTCTGCGGGGGACAATACATGGCGGGAACCTAATTCAAACCTTAAAAGGATAAACAAAAATCATTATATGAGTTGTATGTCAATATAACCATTCCACCCAATATGCCTAAAACAAAACCATTCCATGTTTCAAATCACCAAAGTGTTTGGACATTGCAAATGGAATTAACAACTCCATCTTTCTAGTAAAGCCTTCAGGCCTATAAGCCCATCTATTCACATATTAACCACCCATGAGGACATGAACCATGAGTAATGTGACACCCGGCAACTTCCGGTAACTAACTTTTGAAAACTTAGTAAGTCTACCTTAGCGAGTCGCGCATACGTTACACATAACAAGGTCGGTCGAGTCGAGTCGCACATCATTAGGGTTTTAACATACGCAAGTCTCGGGTCCCGGGAATTGGTGATCGGGTGGGAACGTGTTATTTATCATGCATTATATGTTGGTAATCATTATGTGACTTGTCGGTATGTGAAAACGTGTTTACATATGTTAAAATAGGGTTTAACGCGCCAAAAACACAAATGTTTGGACTAGGGGCGATTAGGCTTGTGTGGGATAGCCTAATCGCCACATGTAAGGGCGAGTAGGGGATATTAAGGGCGATTAGGGGGCTACTCGCCTGATGGTTCAGGCGAATAGCAGCCCTACTCGCCTATACTGCTGCGTACTCGCCTGAATTGCCCCGAACGACTAGAAACGCCTATAAATACCACCCTTGACCTCTAAAACATCATTTATACAACCCTAGCCGTCCCATAACCTATCTCAACCCACAAACACCCTCTGGAACCTATTTTCACATCAAAAACAACCAATTCCAAGCTTATTCCATCATTTCCTCTTGAATACAAGGTGTGTTCTTCAAACCCAAACCTTTAAATGATTATGTTTTACTCCCTAAAAGTCCAGACCTGACTTATAAATGTTTTTGTCTTTGAAAATCCATTTAAAACCGTTTTTAAACAAACCCACACCTTTACATGTGTTATATGTGTTATATGTGATCAAAGATAGAATTTTTAGGATTGAATCATGGTTGTTTTGTGTTATTATGATGTTTATGGCTATTACAAGTTAGTATGATGATGTCCTAGGAGTTTGAATGGTTTTGGTTGTGTATTGTTGATACTTGATGTTTTGACCCATTTGAAGGATTTTGGATGATTAAGGATGATATGAGGTGTGTTGTTGATTGTATGATGTTAGGGTTTGCTCTAGGATGATGCTAGAACAGTAGGATGCTATTGGATAACGTGGTTATGTGGTTTAATCTGAATAATTGCTATTTAGGGCAAGTTCTTGCATGTTGATGTGATGTTTACATGCTAAGTTGCTATTTTGGGAAAACGCTCGCATTCGGAACTGTTAGAACGATGAAAATTTAGGGGTTTTGCTTGAAATATGTTTGTTAATGTGTTAGAATGATTATTGGATGTTCCTACATGTTTCGGATCTGATTTGGAGTGTTCGGCGCGCGAAATTGCACTACAGAACAGTATAGGCGAGTAGGAACCTACTCGCATGAGGCTTTAGGCGAGTAGGCCCCTAAATGCCTGATGTTCAGGCGAGTACAAGCCCTATTCGCCTATATATAGGCGAGTAGAGGCCTATTCCCCTCAACTACTAGCAATTACAATCCTAATTGCCTATACTACTAGCAATTACAATCCTAATTGCCTATACTACTAGCAATTACAATCCTAATTGCCTATACTACTAGCAATTACAACCCTAATTGCCTATACTACTAGCAATTACAATCCTAATTGCCTATACAACTAGCAATTACAATCCTAAATGCCTATACTTAAGCAATTACAATCCTAAATGCTAGTTTGATTCCTAATCGCGTATAATGCTGCTGTATGTATATTTTAACATCCCGGAACATGATTTGACGCCTAGGAACATGATAGGAACCCCGGGATACACCCAATGACTTAGTGACACGTGTTCGAACCTGTTTATGCGTTAATCGGATATTATGCTAGACTAGGTGAACTGTTGTGCGTATTAAGTGTTTAATTGCATATGTGGCATGATGTCTTGTATTTATCTAACACGTGGAATGTCGGGTCACCAATGGGATGTCGAGTCTTGTCTTACGTAGTCTTGTTGTCGGTCAAACACGCTTTTCGGGCACATAATGGTCATGGACTGGACTTAGGGACTAATGAACCCGATGGGTTATTAGTCTAACTTGACACATATCTTATGATAGGTCGCCAATAGTTGGGGCTATCATATCTTACAGACGGTTTACTCATATCACGCATACGGTTTACTCTTAAACGGAATACGCAACCTAAGGTGAGTTCACGGCCCCACATTTTACTGTTTATGTTTTCGGGGGAGAAACATGCTTAAAACTCTTTTATGACTTATGACTTGTTAAACTCTTATGGCTCATGACTCTTTATCACGTTATACTATGGCTCACTTATCGTACTATACGGTTCATCGAAAATCCCTTGAAACCACTAACATGGGTATATGGCGGGGAAATATGGATAGCGCTATTGGGAACTGACAAACCCCACTCGACGGTTGGACCGGGCGGGTGCATATTGTCTCTAACAAAACAAGGTCTACCGGCGATGACGGTAGCCCATAGGAAACTAAGGGTAACACATGGCTCAGTCAGTAATGGTTTCACCCGTATGAGTATCTCATTCTGCGCCTGGCTGGCCTTCTCATAAGCATAGTAGTAATTGTGATGGTAATGGTTTTCGAAGGAACACTTTAAACGTTTAATTAAAAACCTGTGAACTCACCAGCATTATATGTTGACTCTTTTAGCATGTTTTCTCAGGTAGCTAAGGTAGCAGCTGTCGGATAGGCGCACGAGGTCGCACTGGAGTCGTCTCGCGTCTAGGGTCTCATTCGCACGTTTTGGAATCATGAACTTTTGAACTTATGTTTACTTATGCATGACTTTTGTAAACTTTAAATGCTTCCGCACTGTTTGAATGTTGGTTTTAAACTTATGCATGGTTCTTATTTACGTATGTTTTTACATTTAGACATCGTTTATTGTGACCGTTGACTTGGATCCTGGTGTGTCACACGCCTCGCGGTAGAACTCTGCAGGTGGAAATTTGAGGGGTGTGACAGATTGGTATCAGAGCCAATGGTTATAGTGAACTAGGACTGCATGTAGAGTCTAGACTATAGCCGAGTCTCACACACTAGACGGTCACATACATTTGAGTCATGTCTTTTGGTAAACATACTAACCTTGTCGGGGTGTCGGTATCCTTACCACACAGTGTCACATTACCTATCTCATACTTGGTATTTCCTAGCTTTATTTATCCTCTTCTTCGAGTTTGCAGTCGAGGGAACATGTTTGTTGATCTTTTGAGTTGGTTGTATCTTTCTGAGATGTGGTTATCGGGTGACTCGAAGTTCTAACTCGGAGCACGCCTAGGGGACCATGTAGAGCGATTTGTTATTTCGGGTGCACACGAAATCATAAATCGAAATGCATGAAAATCTTGGTGGACTTTGTGTTCGGACTAACGGTCATGCTGGAACCACATTCTGAGTTCGTTTGGTCACTTGTAGCTTGGTTTGTTTGCGGTACTGAGTGTCTCGTCTCATGTTTTGGCAGAACATGTCTGGTCGCGCTGGTGGACGTGCAGGTGGACGCCGTGGTGGCGGAGGTGGACGCCGTGGTGGGGGTAGAGGTGGTGGTAACATCACTATGACGCATGAGGAACTCAATGAGATGATGCAGCAACAGTTGGGCGTTGCATTAGCTGCTTTTCAGGCTGCCCAGCAGACTTTTATGGGTGCTACTGCTCCTCCGGTTCAGGCAGGTGTTGCTTATAAGCGGTTTAAGGATTGTCAGCCTCTCAGCTTCCAGGGTACGGAGGGAGCTGTGGAGTTACTCAGGTGGTTGGAGAAGACGGAGTCGGTGTTTGCCTTATGTGAGACTCCAGCGGTGGATTGGGTGAAGTTTGCTTCGGGGACTTTTGTAGGAGCCGCCTTGACGTGGTGGAACTGCGTCACACAGGCACTTGGTCTTGGGGAGGCCAACGCCATGCCTTGGGCGGATTTTGTGCGTAGGTTGAAGGAGGAGTATTGCCCACGTGAGGAGATTAAGAGGTTGGAACAGGAATATGGGAATCTTAAGATGGTTGGTTCTGAGGTTGAGGAGTACACGATCAGGCACAACGAGCTAGCAGTGATGTGTCCAGGTTTGTCTACACCAGAGTATAGGAGGATAGAGCAGTATCTTGCGGGTTTGGTGCCAGAGATTGCGGGATTGGTGTCTGCTAGGGATCCTACTACTATGTCAGAGGCTGTACGGTCAGCTACTAAGATGACCAACTTGAAGATTTCTGAGGGTGTCTTGCCTCCTAGGGGCTCTTCTGTGAAGGCGCCGGCAGAAAACAAGAGGAAGTGGGAAAGCGTGGATAAGGGTTCATCGGGGGTTCAGCGACAACCGGCGGCGAAGAAGGCTGAAGCTTCTGGGTCAGCATCGGACCAGAAACAAGGGGGCTATGCTGGGAAAAGCCCTAAGTGTGGACGTTGTGGGTTTCATCACTATGGTACTTGTGAGAGTTTTCGCTGTGAGCGTTGTCAGAAACCGGGGCATCATGCCAAGGATTGCAGGGTCAACCTTTCCAGGATGACTCAGACTACTGCTATTACTACCCCTGCTCCACAGGGGAACCAGGGTTGCTTTCATTGTGGGGAAGCGGGGCACTTCAAGCGAAGCTGTCCCAAGTTGAATCAAGGGGGGACAGGGACTGCAGGGAAGGATGGGGACAAGGAAGGCGGTGGCCGGTTTACTCGTGCTCATGCTTATGTGATCGGTGCTAGAGAGAACCAGGTGGACCCAGACACTGTTACCCGTACGTATTCTCTCTTATCTCTTGTTACGCTTTGGTTATACTTTTATCCGCATTGTTGTGCGTTCGTGTTTCGGGTGTTTCCATTGTGGTTTGGTCGCTGTTTCTCATTCTTTGGGTCGATGAGGGTCCTTCGGGGATGCTACTTGGACGGTACCGGTGGATTAGTTATACCGATCATAGTAGGCTCCAGTAGGCTTTCATCGGGGGTCTCTTGTCTCATACTCATATTTGGGGAAAGTGGTTTCCCGGTTATTACTGGCACGTTTGGTTTATGACCTTCACTTGTTGTATTTTGGGGAAGCGTTACTTGGGCGCAGAGGTCGACACTCATTACTGTTGAAGCCGAAAGAATCTCGGGACGAGATTCCTTTCAACAGGGGGATGATGTGACGACCCGGAAAATTTTTCTTCTTATCTGTTTTTCCTCCTCGACTTCGGGAAATTTTCGGGACGAAAATTCTTTCAACAGGGGGATGATGTGACACCCGGCAACTTCCGGTAACTAACTTTTGAAAACTTAGTAAGTCTACCTTAGCGAGTCGCGCATACGTTACACATAACAAGGTCGGTCGAGTCGAGTCGCACATCATTAGGGTTTTAACATACGCAAGTCTCGGGTCCCGGGAATTGGTGATCGGGTGGGAACGTGTTATTTATCATGCATTATATGTTGGTAATCATTATGTGACTTGTCGGTATGTGAAAACGTGTTTACATATGTTAAAATAGGGTTTAACGCGCCAAAAACACAAATGTTTGGACTAGGGGCGATTAGGCTTGTGTGGGATAGCCTAATCGCCACATGTAAGGGCGAGTAGGGGATATTAAGGGCGATTAGGGGGCTACTCGCCTGATGGTTCAGGCGAATAGCAGCCCTACTCGCCTATACTGCTGCGTACTCGCCTGAATTGCCCCGAACGACTAGAAACGCCTATAAATACCACCCTTGACCTCTAAAACATCATTTATACAACCCTAGCCGTCCCATAACCTATCTCAACCCACAAACACCCTCTGGAACCTATTTTCACATCAAAACAACCAATTCCAAGCTTATTCCATCATTTCCTCTTGAATACAAGGTGTGTTCTTCAAACCCAAACCTTTAAATGATTATGTTTTACTCCCTAAAAGTCCAGACCTGACTTATAAATGTTTTTGTCTTTGAAAATCCATTTAAAACCGTTTTTAAACAAACCCACACCTTTACATGTGTTATATGTGTTATATGTGATCAAAGATAGAATTTTTAGGATTGAATCATGGTTGTTTTGTGTTATTATGATGTTTATGGCTATTACAAGTTAGTATGATGATGTCCTAGGAGTTTGAATGGTTTTGGTTGTGTATTGTTGATACTTGATGTTTTGACCCATTTGAAGGATTTTGGATGATTAAGGATGATATGAGGTGTGTTGTTGATTGTATGATGTTAGGGTTTGCTCTAGGATGATGCTAGAACAGTAGGATGCTATTGGATAACGTGGTTATGTGGTTTAATCTGAATAATTGCTATTTAGGGCAAGTTCTTGCATGTTGATGTGATGTTTACATGCTAAGTTGCTATTTTGGGAAAACGCTCGCATTCGGAACTGTTAGAACGATGAAAATTTAGGGGTTTTGCTTGAAATATGTTTGTTAATGTGTTAGAATGATTATTGGATGTTCCTACATGTTTCGGATCTGATTTGGAGTGTTCGGCGCGCGAAATTGCACTACAGAACAGTATAGGCGAGTAGGAACCTACTCGCATGAGGCTTTAGGCGAGTAGGCCCCTAAATGCCTGATGTTCAGGCGAGTACAAGCCCTATTCGCCTATATATAGGCGAGTAGAGGCCTATTCCCCTCAACTACTAGCAATTACAATCCTAATTGCCTATACTACTAGCAATTACAATCCTAATTGCCTATACTACTAGCAATTACAATCCTAATTGCCTATACTACTAGCAATTACAACCCTAATTGCCTATACTACTAGCAATTACAATCCTAATTGCCTATACAACTAGCAATTACAATCCTAAATGCCTATACTTAAGCAATTACAATCCTAAATGCTAGTTTGATTCCTAATCGCGTATAATGCTGCTGTATGTATATTTTAACATCCCGGAACATGATTTGACGCCTAGGAACATGATAGGAACCCCGGGATACACCCAATGACTTAGTGACACGTGTTCGAACCTGTTTATGCGTTAATCGGATATTATGCTAGACTAGGTGAACTGTTGTGCGTATTAAGTGTTTAATTGCATATGTGGCATGATGTCTTGTATTTATCTAACACGTGGAATGTCGGGTCACCAATGGGATGTCGAGTCTTGTCTTACGTAGTCTTGTTGTCGGTCAAACACGCTTTTCGGGCACATAATGGTCATGGACTGGACTTAGGGACTAATGAACCCGATGGGTTATTAGTCTAACTTGACACATATCTTATGATAGGTCGCCAATAGTTGGGGCTATCATATCTTACAGACGGTTTACTCATATCACGCATACGGTTTACTCTTAAACGGAATACGCAACCTAAGGTGAGTTCACGGCCCCACATTTTACTGTTTATGTTTTCGGGGGAGAAACATGCTTAAAACTCTTTTATGACTTATGACTTGTTAAACTCTTATGGCTCATGACTCTTTATCACGTTATACTATGGCTCACTTATCGTACTATACGGTTCATCGAAAATCCCTTGAAACCACTAACATGGGTATATGGCGGGGAAATATGGATAGCGCTATTGGGAACTGACAAACCCCACTCGACGGTTGGACCGGGCGGGTGCATATTGTCTCTAACAAAACAAGGTCTACCGGCGATGACGGTAGCCCATAGGAAACTAAGGGTAACACACGGCTCAGTCAGTAATGGTTTCACCCGTATGAGTATCTCATTCTGCGCCTGGCTGGCCTTCTCATAAGCATAGTAGTAATTGTGATGGTAATGGTTTTCGAAGGAACACTTTAAACGTTTAATTAAAAACCTGTGAACTCACCAGCATTATATGTTGACTCTTTTAGCATGTTTTCTCAGGTAGCTAAGGTAGCAGCTGTCGGATAGGCGCACGAGGTCGCACTGGAGTCGTCTCGCGTCTAGGGTCTCATTCGCACGTTTTGGAATCATGAACTTTTGAACTTATGTTTACTTATGCATGACTTTTGTAAACTTTAAATGCTTCCGCACTGTTTGAATGTTGGTTTTAAACTTATGCATGGTTCTTATTTACGTATGTTTTTACATTTAGACATCGTTTATTGTGACCGTTGACTTGGATCCTGGTGTGTCACACGCCTCGCGGTAGAACTCTGCAGGTGGAAATTTGAGGGTGTGACAGATTGGTATCAGAGCCAATGGTTATAGTGAACTAGGACTGCATGTAGAGTCTAGACTATAGCCGAGTCTCACACACTAGACGGTCACATACATTTGAGTCATGTCTTTTGGTAAACATACTAACCTTGTCGGGGTGTCGGTATCCTTACCACACAGTGTCACATTACCTATCTCATACTTGGTATTTCCTAGCTTTATTTATCCTCTTCTTCGAGTTTGCAGTCGAGGGAACATGTTTGTTGATCTTTTGAGTTGGTTGTATCTTTCTGAGATGTGGTTATCGGGTGACTCGAAGTTCTAACTCGGAGCACGCCTAGGGGACCATGTAGAGCGATTTGTTATTTCGGGTGCACACGAAATCATAAATCGAAATGCATGAAAATCTTGGTGGACTTTGTGTTCGGACTAACGGTCATGCTGGAACCACATTCTGAGTTCGTTTGGTCACTTGTAGCTTGGTTTGTTTGCGGTACTGAGTGTCTCGTCTCATGTTTTGGCAGAACATGTCTGGTCGCGCTGGTGGACGTGCAGGTGGACGCCGTGGTGGCGGAGGTGGACGCCGTGGTGGGGGTAGAGGTGGTGGTAACATCACTATGACGCATGAGGAACTCAATGAGATGATGCAGCAACAGTTGGGCGTTGCATTAGCTGCTTTTCAGGCTGCCCAGCAGACTTTTATGGGTGCTACTGCTCCTCCGGTTCAGGCAGGTGTTGCTTATAAGCGGTTTAAGGATTGTCAGCCTCTCAGCTTCCAGGGTACGGAGGGAGCTGTGGAGTTACTCAGGTGGTTGGAGAAGACGGAGTCGGTGTTTGCCTTATGTGAGACTCCAGCGGTGGATTGGGTGAAGTTTGCTTCGGGGACTTTTGTAGGAGCCGCCTTGACGTGGTGGAACTGCGTCACACAGGCACTTGGTCTTGGGGAGGCCAACGCCATGCCTTGGGCGGATTATATTCAAAACCGAAGTTGAGTATATATCAGAAAGTTGATTGAAAGTTTAGACAAAGTTATTTGAATAATTAATTATTGCCGCATTCCATCAACTGCTACTTTTGGGCTAGGATACTCCAATGCTAGATAAGTCTATAACTTTTAGTTCACAAAGTTTTTACAAGCTTTTATATGTAGACTTTTTATTTATGAAAAAAATATGTAACTTAAGTTTGGAATAAACCAATTCAAACACATGTCAAAACGATATAGGGAAATATCATATTTAAATGATTAATCGAAGTTACTTGTGCGTTATTCTTTACAGCCAAATCTTGGTATAAAGGAAACATTTTAGTTGTAAGTTTAACAGTTATAATATATCAAAAGAAATACGAACATTTAGCCGCCATTGCTAGTAAAAAGTTACTCTAATAACCGAACACCTGAAAATCACATAATTCAAACTTTTACCCCCCAAAATCATAACAACCTGTAAGGTCAAAGAGGATTGACAAGCCAGTATAAACCTTAGTCTTACATCCTCTTAAAGTTTTATATTAAGCTACTGAAGTAAAAGATCATGAAGTCCTGAAGAAGCTGATAACAAAGTCCTGAAGAGTAAAGAATCAGAAGTTCTGAAGATGAACCAGACAGACATCTGAAGAACAACCCCTGAAGAAAAACTCCTGAAGTTTACTCTACTCATAAGAAGTTTCTCTCATCAGCACTTTGATTAGAAGCTTCTCACCGCCCTTAATCTTCAGTAGTTTAGTTTTATATTATTTCATGTTACTTTATGAACAAGTTGCAGATACTACAGCCTGTTGTAGTATTGGTTTAATCACTTGTATTCTTCCAATGTTCATACTCTTTGGTCTATAAATAGATGGGTTCATCCCCTCTATTTTAGACAAATTTTTGCAGTAACATTTTTCATATATACACTTTGAGAATCATTCAATAGCTTTTACTGTTTTATTTACTTATTGCTTTGATTCACATTTACTACTTTAGTGCATTAACTGAGGGGGAGTAGTAACTCCTGTTAAAAGTGAAATCTTAACTTAGAACACTTATACTTATTCCGCTGTGCTAAACACTTTGATAAATCCTAGCAAGTGTTCTTGATAAGAATCTGTTTACAAGCTAGAAACTGATCCAACAATTGGTATCAGAGCACTGGTTCATCTGATCAAATATCAATCTAACAAATTGAGAATCAGACACAGGCTCTTATTAATATTCAATAAAGGATACAAGTTCACTTTTTATATATCCATCACTTTAAGAAACCATTGATCAATCAAATTTCTTAAAAATGGATCCTCATAATACTGGATCTGCCAATAAGCCTCCTATGCTAGTCAGAAATGAATACAACATCTGGCAAAGGAGGATGACACATGCTTTATCTCAACAAAATACTGGATGTTGGAAGTTTGTCATGTATGGACCCCATAAACCAGTAATAATAGATCCAGAAACTAAAGTAGAAAGAACAAAAGAACAAAAGAACCAAAAGACTACATTGAAGAAGATTTCCTAAAACTTGAGCTGGATGCTAAGGCATTCTCTATGTTGGCAATGGCTCTCTCAAATGAAATATATGTTGGGCTTTTACACTGTGAAAGTTCCAAAGAGCTGTGAGATTGCCTAAAAGAACAGTTTGGAGGAACTGATGAGGTGATTGCCAACACTAAAGAAATTCTTGCTCAACAATATGAAACTTTTACTCATGTTAATGGAGAAACTTTGACACAACAATTTGAAAGATTTTCTTCTTTAATATCTGAGTTAAAATTAAATGATTAGACCTACACAAACTCATCTATATTGAAAGAATTATGCCTATTCTTATCTTTAATGTACATGACAAATGTGTGTGTGTGTGTATATATACTAGCAGGAACCCGCGCGTTGCAGCGGGGTTAGCTAAGTTGCGAGTGTTTTGATTTGGTTGTCAGATTGTGGTTGTGCTATGTTAGAAAGAGAAACCGAGGATACATACTATGTTGTAGGGGTGAGTAAACCTTAACTGTTAACCGAAATTTGGTTGTCGAAGTGTGGTTGTGTGTAGTATTCGACATATGTGATAATAAGGAAAGGGAAGATCACAACGCAAGTAATAGATGAGATTATAAATAAGTATTTTTGTACACGATTCAAGTCATTAGGAACACCCTACGCAATTTCTTCACCATTTTCATTTTTTATTAGCGTAAATGAAATGGATATTGGGTAAAAAGTCAAATGGTCAAGTCTCTATTAGCACGAGGGATTTCAACTGCAAAACAAGTTAACTATAAGATTAAGAAAAGATTGAAAACATTAAGAAACATGTCAATTAAAACAAAATTATATTAAACTAATAATGTACCAGGAAGAAGCTGGTTATAACCATTATGACTAGCATGCAGTCTAGCCAATACTCCAAGAGGAGGTGCAATGTTATATGTAGCAAACTCAGTCTGCTGATAATTGTCTCTTTGATCAGCAAAATTGTCGTATGCATCCGGCCCACCAACAATAGCACGGTTAGAAGGATTCCGTCGCTTGCTTTTCAGCTATACCATGTAGCACAAATGAAGGATTAAGTGATTAACCTTAATCAACACAATCGATGAACCTCTATGATGTACTTGTCGCGGGTAGTTTTTCCCATAACCAACCATATAACTTGTTGCCATTGGATTGTCTCCAAGAATATAGTCCACCTACAAAACATTCATAAACACAAAGTTTAGATGTTGATTATTACATTAATGTTTTCAAATAGCCTAAGCCCATGTTTTGGGTCCCCATGTATCGACTGCCCCGAAATCATCGCATTCCAACATAATGAATTCCTAGCCGACATTCTATCAAAAATAACCTGACGAACATCCGGTCTTTCACACTTACAATACATATGGATTAAAGCCGTGCCAATAATCAAACTCACATTCATCGACATCCGAATCATCGCTCCATGAACAGACCTCCCCTCTTTCAACCTACACGACTTCCCACAAGCCGTAACCACACAAACAACCGTCGTATCATTCCACTCACCACCCATCCCAACCATCCTCCTAAACAACTTCAACACATTCCCCGGACTCTTCCCATCCAAATACCCCTTCATCAACACATTCCACGACACCACATTCCTCTCACTCATCTTATCAAACAACCCATGAGCCAACCCCATATCACCAACCTTCACATACCCATCAACAATCGAGTTCCACGACACCAAATCTCTCAATTTGGTTTAAGCATTCCATCAAGCAACTGGTGTGCATTTATCAAACCTTAAGCTTTTAAACACTACAACACAGAAATTATATTTATACAGCAACATGATGCACAAAACCTTGTAAAACACCCTAACATATAGCATTTAAACATGAAGATCCAAAGGAGTTCCAGAGAAATTAAAATTAACTAACATCATCAAAAATCAAACAAAATGGATACCAAATTAGAGGGAGGAAGAAGGGGACCTGATATCTTCATCGAATCGATTCTTGAGGCTGTTCAATTCTTGAGAACATACTGTTCAAAGAAAAGAAACCATCAACGTAACCGACAGCGCTGGATTTGTTAAATTAATCACATTTAATTGCCTATTAAATCAGGAATTTAAGCTTTCTGAGCTGTAACAAAAAACTGGCGTCTTAAAGAATCTCTAAAGACGCGTCTTAAGCCTGTTGGAGGGAGGATGCAGTATGTGCTTGTGAACTTAGGTTGGTGCTACCAACTTATCGACTCTCATTTGTTTTAAGAAAACTTTTATCTTAAATATGTTAAATTCTAATACTCACAATTTTTAAGTAATTAATTTACCTCTTTTTACTTGTATGAATGGGAAGTGATTTAAACACCATCAAAATTATTTTACACTCGACATATCGATAATCTATTAAAATCATATAATAATTAAAACAACACACATTGATGGTATCACGTACATAACATTTTTGTTTCTTTTTGTGAAAACTAAAACATAAATAAACAAAATATTAGAGCTTGTAACATATATACTGATACATTAAAACATAACTGAAGTTATTAATAGAAATTGATTAATTATGTTTTGATATAAATTTGTCTCAAGTTCCGTAAAAGTACAACCTAGTGAGTTTTAAATTGTGGTTTAATGAAATTTATGAAAGGGGTTGCATGTGGGAGAATAAAGTGTGTAGTACACATATACAATGGGTATTACATATTGTATATAAGGGCATAAATGGAAAAAAAAATGACCAAATATTATACTTTTGTGAAGAGTCTTTTGATATGCCATCTTAAAATGTTTGTGAAATTACCTTCTTGTCCATCTAGGATGCATTATATGGGGAAGGAAACTGTCACATGTATATCTGATTTATAATTATAATCACTTTCTATTATTATATATGGGCATGATATGCTTTTAGATTTCTACATTTGAAAGAACAAAAACCAAAATGATAGTAGATTAATCTCACTCAAACTATAATGCGATCCAATGCATTGAAAACGAAAAAAGTTTATTGGGAAAAAAGTTTGTAGGCACTTATGAAGCATCATACTTAAGGAATAAAAGCTACACATCCACATTACTCAAACCTAATTAGTGTAACTTTTCCCCCATGTTACCATTTGATCATAAGTGATAAAAATATAATTATATATTATATTATAATATCGATCTAAAAGTTTAAAAAACTTTGATGATTCTTTTCATACCTTGTATTAATCACATACAAGCTTATTTAAGTAGTTATCTTTTAACTAAAGGAATTTTTTTTAAGTTAATTCATCTATCTATCTATACATATAATAAACCAAAGTCATTTTAATGACATGTCACTTAAAGAGGGAATTCTCTTCATTGAGTGTGCCATGTGTCATCCTATGTGGCAAGACCTTTATTTTAGAAAAATAATAATTTAAAATTTAAAAACAAAATTAGATTTTTATCTCTAATGTTTTCTCTCATAACTTTTAAACGTTAATATCTTTTATATACGAGATTTTTTAAAGAAAAAAATTACACCAAATTAACGAGCGTTTTATTATCTTTCCAACGGGTACCATAATGCTATATAAAAAACGGAGAAAAAAACGACTATTTTTTTGTAACCCGACAGGTATTGTGTCAGGTTTAGAATTAGTTTAAAAAAAATTGTGGGTTTGGGTCGGGCCTGGGATTAGGTAATACCCGACCCAATTACCCTTTTTTATATTAGAATATGATAACTTATGGCAGAGATTTGTTTAATAATAATAATAATAATAATAATCATTAATCATATATTGGCAGATGCCATTTTCATAGTTTAGATATTTCTAATTTTATTCACTTTACTTAGATTTCTCAACCCGGGACGCTCCCGGGGTATAAACTAGTTTCATATATAAGCGAAAATTACATCAAAATAGCAAGCAGACGGGCAACAAGCTGCGCTGTCACCCCTTTCTGCATGGCAAACCCTAGTCTACTGAAAACGAACTCTTGCCCCCTGAGTCAAGATATTACTATGTATAACCCGTTGGATCCTGGTCAAAAAACATATAGCTTCCGGTGTCAAAGACCCAAAGGTATCAAAAGTCATGAGGACGAAAACATGTTGGTTATATTTGATTTTAGGTCAGTGTAATTATATTTCATTAAACAGTAAAACAAACATGTTGCACACTCCATGACGTAACATGGTATTTCACGGGTTTAGATATAATATGATCACAACATGTCATGAATGAACTTAGATATGTTATTGACAGTTCTGTATACAACGCAACCTAACGACGTGAGTACACATTAAAAAATGAAGAATTTCATGACAATAGCAAAAGTTCATCGCACTAATCTCGACCCGATGAACAAGGATTTATGTTTAGTGAGATAGGTTTTACCATTCAAAATGATGGTAGCGCCGTAGTGACACAACTTGTTGCTCGTTTATCTGTCATCCTCCTGTAATTAACTTCGTTCTTTCTAGCTTAATGAAAGTTTTAACAAGTAGTTTAAAAAAATATATAGATAAGTAATATAATATTAATAACAATAGACTCGTTCTCCATAGTCTTCTTATGTCAGGATATGGCTCAAATAATAAATATTCTTTTTTAGGTGGTCTATGAGCTGCTGCTCAATCAATTAGTTATGAAATACCATTAACTCTATGTGTGTTATCAATATCTCTACGTGTGATTCGTTAAGACATAAAATTACCATTACTTCTTTTCTTTCTAGGAAGTGTCATGAGTTGAATATATATTTTCGTTTTTTATTCATTATTCGGGGGTTTATAAAAGAAACTAGATAGTTATATGAGTGAAAGAAACGGCTTATCAATTTGCAGTAAAAGATTGAATCTCATTTCCTATGTACAAAAATTAAGAAAAGTAAATATAAGTATTAGAGACTGTTTACCCCAAGATTTCTTGATTAGTCATCATGACTTGAAGCGGGTTCAAAAGATCAACTTTATGAGGTTTTTACTATAAATTACCACATGTATTACCCGAAAGTAGATTGAGAAAAAAGAGTGGATAGCTAGGAACACTAAGGTACACAAAGGGTTCGTAATAGAGATTATTTAAGTGTATTTCTCTGTGTATGAGCTAATACAATACCGAATACGATACTGATTGAGCATAATAATAAAAGGAAATATTTTAAAAATTAATACGAAAATCTCACGTGGTATGCGATGGAGAGTGGAAGTTTAAAGCAATAAAAGAATGTCTACACGCGTTTTGTGTGGCTAATTAAGAAAAGAGTTATTGTAATTATTAATTAAAAAGTGAAGGATCATAATTGTGTTCGAATATGTGGCCTCTTATGATGCATCCTAAGAAAGAGAAGTAAATAAAAAAACTTAGGGTGGACGGGGCGCTATCAGAATTGGGCACGGGTACCCTACTACCAGCACGGTAATACCGTCACCACCCGTGCTGGTAGTGGTCCCGTGAACCGTTTGCTGGTTCTAGTTAACGGGCTGGTAACCATTGATAATAATTGCAACGGTCGTTTTTTAGTATTATTTTATTGCTTTTTGACCGTTTGAATGAATTTAATTAAAACGGTAACAATTTTTTGACCGTTATTCTAATATAAATGGTAAATCCAAATCCAATCCATCCCCCACTAAACCGTTAATCAAAATAATCAATTGTCCAGATTCAAGTTGATCATAAATGGCAAACCAAAACCCAAATCCTAATCCAATCCCGTCCCCACTAAACCGTGTGCGAGCATCAATCTGGACCTTGGAGGATGAACTCGCATTGGTGAATAGCTATCTTTATGTTCAAGAGCATGGACCCCGGGGAAGGCAAAGTTTTTGGAAAGCGGTTGCCACAAGATTCAAGGAACAAACGGGTGAAAACAATCGTTCAACAGACGCGATACGTTGAAAGTTTTTATCTTTAAAGGCGAAGTGCGCAATATTTCAACAATTAGTAGTTAATTGGATGAACCACAATCCGGCTTTAAACGAAGATGGATGGATTGAAGAAGCCCGTAACGAATACCGAAACGTATACGATGATAACTACCCGAGGGTCAAGGTTTGGAGAGCTATGAGATGACGTTTTATAATATTTTAGGTGTTTCTACTATTTATTTTACCGTTTTAAATAATGTTTGATAATATGTTTAATTACCGTTCCTTAAAAAAATAATAAAATATAAACATTTCAGTGAAGTGAATCAGTGGAGTGTTGCCTACAAAAAAGTGAATCAGTGAAGTAAATCAGTGAAGTGATGTGGTAGTGTATAATTGGTTAAAATCAGTGAAACAAAATTCATATTCTAGGAGTTTCCCTTAAGCCCTTAGTTGGCTTTTTATGATGCATCTTTAGGGAAGAAAGAAAAAAGAGTGGTTGCTTCGTCTGAAACGATAAAAATTTAAAAAATCATAACATCTATCTATATCTATATCTATATCTATATCTTTATCTATATCTATATCTATATCTATATTTATATTTATATTCTGTATTAAAGAAACTCGATGGATAATATTGTAATTTTGCCACAATTTTAAGATGGTATTCTAAGAGGCACAAATATAAATCCCTATATTTTACCCACTTTCTTCCTTTTATGCCCCTGCTATACAACCTCTAATGCTAATTGTACAATTCACTAATACGAGTCATCATCATAAGTAGTGTTCTTGAAACCCCTATTCATCTTCACATTTAAGTCACTAATTAATTCACTTCTTCATCAATCACAACCCACTTCCACTTCTTCCGTTTCATGAAACCGTCTGAAATTGATTAACACATTTATAATACCTCACTTATTTATCAATAGGCTATAAAAGAATATGGTCATCCATCGGTTGCTTCAATTTTCATTTAAGTGTCTGAATTGCACCCTAAGTAGAAAGACTTAGGTGTTGTTTGTTTTTTCTGCAGGAAAAGGTCTGCAGTCTGCGGACCACATCTGCAGACATCTGCAGGAGAAGAGGTGGACCAAAGGTCTGCAGTCTGCAAGAAGAAGACTGTTTGTTTGTTAACGTCTGCAGGCTGCTGAAATAAACTTAAATTTAAATAAACTGAGTTTTTACAGCAACCTGGTGGTAGACGGTGGTAGGTGGACCGTGGTGGTGGTGGTGGACCGTGGTGGTGGTGGTGGACCGTGGTGGGTGGTGGTGGTGGTGGTGGACCGTGGTGGTGGTGGGTGGTGGTAGTGGTGGTGGACGGTGGTGGTGGTGGTGGTGGTGGACCGTGGTGGTGATGGACGGTGGTGGTGGTGAACGGTGGTGGTGGACAATGCTAGGTGGTGGTGGTGGTGGGTGGGTGACGGTGGTGGTGGTGGTAGTGGGTGGTGGTAGTGGGTGGTGGGTGGTGGTGGATGGTGGTGGGTGGTGGTAATGGTGGTGGGTGGACGGTGATGGACGGTGGTGGTGGTGGACCGTGGTGGTGATGGACGGTGGTGGTGGTGAACGGTGGTGGTGGACGATGCTAGGTGGTGGTGGTGGGTGTAACACCCCAACCGATGGCGGAAACATCGGGATGTCACGTAGTGATGATTGTTCAGTAGCTCATGGTGAATAATAAATTTCATTAAGTGATTTAAATAAATTACATACAATTGTTCTACAAGAGTTCGTACATCAAATTGAATAAAACTATGCACACATCTTCAAGCATTAATTCAAATCTTCAAACAAGTAGAACCTGAAACATGTTAGGTTGAAAATATTTTGGGTCAACAAAAGTTGGTGAGAATACATAGGTTTTTGTAAATGCTTAATAATAATAGTTTGTACAACATTCCCAGTTGTATGATGATAGAGTATGATACAGACATGTAACAATGCGTCTTTGTACAACCAAACCTTGTGTCGACTGTTGACTAACTCGCAAGTTAGTTAAATGTTGTTACTGTTATCGATCATCCCTGAATTTATGCGGGGGATGGGTTTGTCAGACCTATAGCGCTATAATCTAAACAGGCGGCTTGATCAATGTTAATGATTGTATTGTGTCTTTTTGTTACAGTCAAATGATAGAATGAGTAAATGATAGTGTAATTGAATCACAAGTAAGAATGAGTAAATGATAGTGTATAAAATGTTTAAACATGTTTCACCCCAAAAATGTAATAGAGAAAATGGGGCCATGTAAACTCACCTTAGCAAAATGTTATACTTCTTGAAAAGATTGAATAATGTGTTGCCCAAACAATGCCAAATATCACCCTATAATAAGGTAATAAATAAGTCTATCTAGTCTACAAATGTATATGTTCTAGGGCTTCGAATTTGGGGATAAATGCTCGTTTGATTAATATTAAAATCGTTTGATAATTGAGAGAATTTTTGTAAATAAATAAACAAAAATTCTTTTTATGAAATTTAATTTTAAGATGGTCACAAGAATGTGTTTAAAGTATAGAAATAATTTTTATAAAATTATTTTCTTTAAAATAGAATATTAATTCTATTTATAACAAATTGTCAAGATTTAACTTTAATATTTAAAAATATTAAAATTAAAGAATTTACAGTTTAAAATTTATACTTCTGATCTAAATGTTCAGAAATAATTTGTATAAAATTTTGGTGCAAAAATATTAAAAGTTGAATTTATTATGATTTAATTATGATTAAAACTAACAAAAATTGATTAAAAATACTAAATAAATGATTTTTCAGAAATAAAAATCATTTCTGAAAAGCTTAATGTTATAAAAACTTAGAATAATTTTTGTGGGAATTTATAAGATCGTTTTGATATTTTTATAGAATTTTATAAATAAAATGGAATAAACTTGATTTATTTATTAAATATATTAAATAAATAAATTTTTTAAAACTAAAAATTGTAAGTTAAACTTTTTCATTAGTTTAACTTAAAATAATTTTTGTAGAATTTTTAAAAGAGTTTTAGTATTTTAAAATGAATTTATAAAATACAAATAATATATATATATAAAGCTTTATTAAACATAACCAAAAAGAGAAAAAAAAAATTGATGCTGCCAAGGTTCGAACCCTGTGTCAGCCGGGTCAGAGTCACCAGGCACAACCACTTGGTCCAGACCAGTGGTTGTGTTTGGTTTCAGTTTATTAAAATTATAACACATGTGCGAGTTCAGTGTTCTTCCCCAAATGATACATATGAGCCCTAGCTTTTGCAATTGATTAAATCACACAATGTTAACCCAATTAATCATGGGGTAAACATTGTGTGTAGGCCGATCAATGAAACCCACAACAGAAATTAAACTTACAAAGTTGAATTGTTTACGAACGGCTAGTCAACTTGAAAAGTCAAAAACGCGATCGTATAATAAGAACAGAAGATTAAAATGAAGAATTGGGGATTGAGAAAGAGATAATGGCGAGTTGTGAGGGTCCAGCAAGGTTTAATTTATAGTATAGTGGGTTGGGTTGTATTATTGGAATGTTTGACCCTAATGAATGAAATGACGCGAATTTGGTCATAATTGGTTCGTGATAATCGTAGTTTTGACGTGTAACAGACGCGGGATTGAGGTGTTAATTATTTAGGCGAGCTCCACTAGTTAATTGTTTCCAATATTAAGTTCAATCAAAAGTCAACTAGTGGTGGTTGTTCGGCTGAGCATCAGCAGCGAACAGAAAGGAAAAGAAGAACAAGGCTATATACATATTAAATAGTTAATGAGATGAGAATGAAATGAGAATTCAGTGTGGCTCAAGTGGTGAAAGCGTGTGTGTGGGTGGTAGCTGATCCGGGTTCGATTCCGGTTAGCTGCAACATTTTTTTTATTAAACAGGAAAGGGGAGGAGGGTGGTTAGTGGGCCGGACCAAAGCTGCTGGGCCGGGTTTTGTGGGCTGGGCTTTAGTTTGGTGGCTGTTTTGCTTGGGCCGGATGGTTCCTTAGATTAGTTTGTTTAGCCAACAAATAAAATAAAAAGAAATTGATTATTTTTATTATAACAGATTATTATTATTATTATTATTATTATTATTATTATTATTATTATTATTATTATTATTATTATAAACTTCTATATATATATATATGTATGTATGAATAATTATCATTGTATTGGGATTCAAAATACCACCAAAAATAATAATAAGACTTGTCGTTTTAATCCATAACGTACATTAATTTAATGCGAAATGTTACAGTCTCCCCTACTTTTAGGAACTTCGTCCCGAAGTTAAAGAAAAACACTAGGTTTACAATTAGTCGACTACCGAAAACCTTGATAAAATTCCTCACTACCTTAATGTACCGGTAAATTCATGATTACGTTCCGGACCGTAATTACCAATTTACCTTACATTAGGGTCTTGCGTCCTTTTATGACTCTACCGATTGTTGAGCAGGTTCGATAGTCTCCACTAGTCGTTGAGCAGGTGGTAGGGCCCCTCCCGACTATTGGAAAGACATGATGACCTCTACCAATAGTTGAGTAGGTTCGATAGCCTTCACCAGTCGTGGAGCAGGTTGTAGGGCCTCTCCCGACTGTTGAAAAGGCATGATGACACATAGATTGCAAATTGATAACATGTTTATGCAAGCAAGTTTACAAGCACAGTATATGAGTTGTAGTTGTATAGATTTAGTTCACATTCAATCAATCATACATACACCATGTAAACAACTCTCAGACAAAAATATCAATATTAGAATTTATTACTTGGATCAAATAGCGTCAATACATAGAATAAAAGCAAACAACGTTCGAATGGTGGGACATGTTGTTAAGTAGCTGGAGGGTCTTGATCTCTGTTTAATTTAGGGCATCGGTTACGGAAGTGATTTGGGTCTCCACATTCATAACACTGACCATAGTTGTATCGATTAGGATTAGTAGCCTAAGCAGGGTTGGTGGGTTGATTGGCAATAGGATTTGGGGTCTCTCGACACGTATTAACCAGATGGCCATACCTACCACAGTTGGTGCACAAGCGACATGCTGAAGTAGTGGGATGATGTCGGTTGCATGTGTTACACAATGGATGGTTTCCTGTATAAGGTTTCTTGTTAGAAGCTTGTGGAGTGAGGTTTGCATTAGGATCCCTGGTCTTACGCTTCTGGTTCTCAGTAGTTACCGCGGCTACAATGCTTGCTTTCTCGCTTTTCCGTACCAAAGTACCGTTCTTTACGTGATTATCAGTTAGAGTAGCTGCTAAACGCTTGGCCTCTTCAAGGGTAGCAAGGTTCCTTCCCCATACCGTGTCTTGAATCTGCATGGGCAAACCACCGATATACTTTTCGATGGCTACAGGTAGCGGAGTGACTTTATGGGGCAATAACAGGCTGAGCTCGTGGAAGCGGGTATTATAAGCAAGGTTTTCCCCACTATCCTGAGCAAGGGTGTGGAACTCGTCTTCTAATTTCTTGACCTCGTTACGTGGGCAAAATTCATCTCTCATTATTTCCTTGACTTGATCCCAGGTCATAGTAAGTGCAACTTCAGCTCCTCGGGTGCGCTTTTCCTCATTCCACCAAGTGAGCGCTCGTTTGTGAAGAACACTCATAGCATAACGGACTTTAAAGTTATCGGGACACTCACTGTTGATGAAGGTATTCTCAATACCCTCGAACCATTGTAGAAGACCAGTAGCTCCTTCATCTCCACTGAACTTAGGGGGGTTACAGGAATTAAAGTGCTTAAGAGTGCAAGCTGGGAGACCATTCCCGTTTCCATTCCCATTTCCATGGTGATTTCCATTACCGTTTCCGTTGCCGTTGCCGTTGCCGTTTCCATTACCGTTCATCTGTATGACTTGAGCCAATAAGTTAGGAACCAGAGTCGCGATCTGCTGTGCCATTTGTTGGGAAATGATCGCAGCCAGTTGGGCATCAACACCATTATTGTTGTTGTTGTTGTTGTTGTGGTTAGTGTCATGGTTATGATTGTGATTGCTACTCCCTTCATCATGATTGTTACCACTGTTAAGACGAACACTGCGACGTGGAGGCATGATCTGTAAGAGACACAGTGAAATGAATGAGATTATATAAGGAGTGTAATCATTTACTCATTAATTAAAACGAATAAACAAAAACGTTGACTTATCAAAGACTCTAGATTCTAATAACATATGAAGACATGCTTTAGCCTATAAGTGAACTCATCCCGATAATTCCCAGGTAGGCATCCGGGTCCCTTGTCTGATTGGGATATATGCGCAATGCCAGCCTAGACAGAAGACTCAGAATACAGGCGTTCACCGTTCCAGATTGCACGTGTTCGTTATGAAAATCTAGAACTTCGACGAGATCTCAAGGTGGTTCAGGTTAAACCTGAGGATTTTGCCTTATTAGTCTAAGAGTGAATCCAGTGATGGAGAGCAACCTTCTTGTAGGGATGAAAGTAGGGATATGAAGTAGGAGGGAGATAGAGAATAGCAAGTAAAAGAAGCAAGTACTGGTTAAATCCTATGGTTATAGACTAGATTATTTTTCTAATAACCTAATTCCCTATAACCTGGCTCTGATACCAATCTGTAACACCCCAACCGATGGCGGAAACATCGGGATGTCACGTAGTGATGATTGTTCAGTAGCCCATGGTGAATAATAAATTTCATTAAGTGATTTAAATAAATTACATACAATTGTTCTACAAGAGTTCGTACATCAAATTGAATAAAACTATGCACACATCTTCAAGCATTAATTCAAATCTTCAAACAAGTAGAACCTGAAACATGTTAGGTTGAAAATATTTTGGGTCAACAAAAGTTGGTGAGAATACATAGGTTTTTGTAAATGCTTAATAATAATAATTTGTACAACATTCCCAGTTGTATGATGATAGAGTATGATACAGACATGTAACAATGCGTCTTTGTACAACCAAACCTTGTGTCGACTGTTGACTAACTCGCAAGTTAGTTAAATGTTGTTACTGTTATCGATCATCCCTGAATTTATGCGGGGGATGGGTTTGTCAGACCTATAGCGCTATAATCTAAACAGGCGGCTTGATCAATGTTAATGATTGTATTGTGTCTTTTTGTTACAGTCAAATGATAGAATGAGTAAATGATAGTGTAATTGAATCACAAGTAAGAATGAGTAAATGATAGTGTATAAAATGTTTAAACATGTTTCACCCCAAAAATGTAATAGAGAAAAAGGGGCCATGTAAACTCACCTTAGCAAAATGTTATACTTCTTGAAAAGATTGAATAATGTGTTGCCCAAACAATGCCAAATATCACCCTATAATAAGGTAATAAATAAGTCTATCTAGTCTACAAATGTATATGTTCTAGGGCTTCGAATTTGGGGATAAATGCTCGTTTGATTAATATTAAAATCGTTTGATAATTGAGAGAATTTTTGTAAATAAATAAACAAAAATTCTTTTTATGAAATTTAATTTTAAGATGGTCACAAGAATGTGTTTAAAGTATAGAAATAATTTTTATAAAATTATTTTCTTTAAAATAGAATATTAATTCTATTTATAACAAATTGTCAAGATTTAACTTTAATATTTAAAAATATTAAAATTAAAGAATTTACAGTTTAAAATTTATATTTCTGATCTAAATGTTCAGAAATAATTTGTATAAAATTTTGGTGCAAAAATATTAAAAATTGAATTTATTATGATTTAATTATGATTAAAACTAACAAAAATTGATTAAAAATATTAAATAAATGATTTTTCAGAAGTAAAAATCATTTCTGAAAAGCTTAATGTTATAAAAACTTAGAATAATTTTTGTGGGAATTTATAAGATCGTTTTGATATTTTTATAGAATTTTATAAATAAAATGGAATAAACTTGATTTATTTATTAAATATACTAAATAAATAAATTTTTGAAAACTAAAAATTGTAAGTTAAACTTTTTCATTAGTTTAACTTAAAATAATTTTTGTAGAATTTTTAAAAGAGTTTTAGTATTTTAAAATGAATTTATAAAATACAAATAATATATATATAAAGCTTTATTAAACATAACCAAAAAGAGAAAAAAAAATTGATGCTGCCAAGGTTCGAACCCTGTGTCAGCCGGGTCAGAGTCACCAGGCACAACCACTTGGTCCAGACCAGTGGTTGTGTTTGGTTTCAGTTTATTAAAATTATAACACATGTGCGAGTTCAGTGTTCTTCCCCAAATGAAACATATGAGCCCTAGCTTTTGCAATTGATTAAATCACACAATGTTAACCCAATTAATCATGGGGTAAACATTGTGTGTAGGCCGATCAATGAAACCCACAACAGAAATTAAACTTACAAAGTTGAATTGTTTACGAACGGCTAGTCAACTTGAAAAGTCAAAAACGCGATCGTATAATAAGAACAGAAGATTAAAATGAAGAATTGGGGATTGAGAAAGAGATAATGGCGAGTTGTGAGGGTCCAGCAAGGTTTAATTTATAGTATAGTGGGTTGGGTTGTATTATTGGAATGTTTGACCCTAATGAATGAAATGACTCGAATTTGGTCATAATTGGTTCGTGATAATCGTAGTTTTGACGTGTAACAGACGCGGGATTGAGGTGTTAATTATTTAGGCGAGCTCCACTAGTTAATTGTTTCCAATATTAAGTTCAATCAAAAGTCAACTAGTGGTGGTTGTTCGGCTGAGCATCAGCAGCGAACAGAAAGGAAAAGAAGAACAAGGCTATATACATATTAAATAGTTAATGAGATGAGAATGAAATGAGAATTCAGTGTGGCTCAAGTGGTGAAAGCGTGTGTGTGGGTGGTAGCTGATCCGGGTTCGATTCCGGTTAGCTGCAACATTTTTTTTATTAAACAGGAAAGGGGAGGAGGGTGGTTAGTGGGCCGGACCAAAGCTGCTGGGCCGGGTTTTGTGGGCTGGGCTTTAGTTTGGTGGCTGTTTTGCTTGGGCCGGATGGTTCCTTAGATTAGTTTGTTTAGCCAACAAATAAAATAAAAAGAAACTGATTATTTTTATTATAACAGATTATTATTATTATTATTATTATTATTATTATTATTATTATAAACTTCTCTATATATATATATGTATGTATGAATAATTATCATTGTATTGGGGTTCAAAATACCACCAAAAATAATAATAAGACTTGTCGTTTTAATCCATAACGTACATTAATTTAATGCGAAATGTTACAGTGGGTGGGTGACGGTGGTGGTGGTAGTGGGTGGTGGGTGGTGGTAATGGTGGTGGATGGACGGTGGTGGTGATGGACGGTGGTGGTGGTGGTGAACGGTGGTGGGTGGTGGTGGTGGTGGACGGTGGTGGGTGGTGGTGGTGGACCGTGGTGGTGATGGACGGTGGTGGTGGTGGTAGTGGGTGGTGGTGGTGGTGGTGGTGGGTGAGGAGAAGAGAAGAGGAGAAGACTTTTGAAGACCTTAGAAGACTTTGGTCCAAGTCTGCACCAAGAAGAGGTCAGGAAGAGCTTTTGGAGTGAAATGTCTTCCGAAAAACAAACAGTCTGCCCGCCCCAAACGTCTGCCCGCGTCTGCGCGGCGCAGACAAAAGAGGTCAGAAGTGCTTCTGGGAGAAAAACAAACACCACCTTACTGAATCAAGTGATAAAATAGGCAGTGGTTTCATTTAAGTTGTTTACATTTAGAACATACTTAGCTTTTTGTTTAATTGGTTTCATGGTATGTATTCAATTTATTTTCTGTTATGTCGTTCTGCACAAGGATTGTTTTCCCTCATCATTTGTCTTAAAGTTTGTACAATATTGTTTGTTTAAAATTTGTAGACTTGGGGCATATAAAACTAGATGCTTCTTCGTAAGTAGATCTACCCACCACTTCAATTCGGGGGGAAAGGGCTCTACGAAAGCACACACGGCTCAGTTTTCCAATCCTTTACGACTCCTTCGGCTCTTCATCTTCTCGTGTGTAGATGATGCAAAGGCGAGATCACAGTTGATAGTTTATATAAGATCGGAGGACGTTGTAGGCAAAACAAGTATCATGGTCGCTAATATCGATGAAGAAGCAAAGATTGCGAGTGAAGTGTGAACGCCCTGAGTCGTCAAACTTTGCTTGGAATCTGTAAATCTCTTGTCGTCGGAGGCGTTGCCGGTGGAGTGTTAGTTCATTCTCTTTCATTTAGTTTAAATCTATTATTATTATTATTATTATTATTATTATTATTATTATTTTCATTATTATTATTATTTTCATTATTATTAATTTATTATTATTATTAACATTATTATTTACTATTTTTTTTATTTTTTGTGTTTATCCCTTCGATTATTGATGCATAAACTTGTGATTGAAGTTTGTAAACGAATCATGTGTTCATGTATACGTTAATTTAGTTATTCCTCATTATATGGATGCTGACATTTTCTGATTATTTTAGGTTCCCTATTGAACCCACTAATATCAATTTCAGTCCAGGTAAACGAGTCTTAAGGATTACAACGAAGCAAGTAAGTTGTGGTAGGGGCATAGCCGCTGTCTCCGAAAACTAGATCTATTTTTGCATGTCGCATTTTCGTATAGATCTGCAACGACTATGTGTGTTTTAATACTTTGAACTTTAATCACACTCGTTCTGCTTTTTTTTATAAAAGTTTTTTTTGATGTATTAAATTTAATTCAATCTTAATTTATTTCTCTTAGAATGGAGGTCCCGTCACCACTTGCCAAAGACAGTCTCACGGCGATGTCTTGCTATTCAACTGTAGGACGTACGACGACAATTTGTTACTAGATCTATATTACATTTGTCAAGTTTGTTTGTTTTGTTATAAAATTGTGTGTGTTAATGTACTTTAGTTTGAACTATATTGTTGAATATAAATGTACTAATCACCGTGTTTATGGGTTTTATTTTGTTTTAGTAAAACTTTGTTAATGTTGTTTGGAGTTTTTGTTAAATTTGTTATAGCAAGATAAGTTGTTGGTTTAAATGTGGACATTTGATCTTTAGACAATAGATATGGTGGATAGAAATAAAATGTAAATATAAGGTGGTTTATGACGTCAGATATTAATATTGTTAGACACTTAGACAAATGGATTAGAGAGGGTATGGTTCACCTACAAATTGTTCAAGCTAAACTTGATTATTATTCCTATATAATTCAAACAATCTTTGAAACTTCTAATCTACATGCCTCACAGAGATGTTAAGTACCAAGCTAAGAGATTCAAAAAGGCCCAATGCCCAAATGTTGAACGTTTGACCAACTCTCTTATGATGCACGAGAGAAACTATGGAAAAAAGTTGATGGTTGTTCGCCTACCAAGCATGCTATGGAGATCATTTATCTTTTGACCGTTGCTAATTCCAATCAAATCATCATTGTATGTCATGAAAGTGGGCCATTTGATAGTATTTTTATTAGCATTGGTCTTTGTTACTACCGAAATTCACATAACTAGACTTGGACCCCTTTAATAGTGCGAAAATAGAATATAACTAGACTTAGTTGGCTTTTTATTATGCATCTTTAGGGGAAAAAAAAGAGTCGTTGCTCCATCTGAAACGATAAAAGTAAAAAAAAAATACCTAACATCTATAATATTAGTTAGGGTGAGCATACGAAAACCAATAACCGAAAAAAACCGAAACCGAACCGAAAATAACCGAAACCGAATTAGCCGATCGGTTACGGTTAACATATGGCCAAAACCGAACCATTCGGTTACGGTTTTGGTTTTCCCTTCTTCCGTAACCGAAATAACCGAACCGATAGTTATATACTTAAGTATTTTTCATACATATATCCATGTATTTGTAACACCCCAACCGATGGCGGAATCATCGAGGTGCCACGTAGTGACGATTGTTCAAAAGCTCATGGTACTAAAATGTAAATATATGATTATTGAATATTGTTTTACAACATGTGAAATTAAATACAATACAACAAAAATAAAGATAATTGATTGATTTAATCTAAGTCCAAAGTCCTATGTGAAGCGTCAAGCAGCTTATCCTGAAACATGCACGAAAATAATTTTGTCAACATATGATGTTGGTGAGTACTACTTAGTTTTGTACGGATAGTATAAGTTTGAAAAGTAGTACAATTCATGTGTCTAGCATCACCAAGGCATTATGTAAACACGCAAGTAACCAAACAAGATAAGATCAAATGTAAAGTTTGCACAATGAGATTGATAATGAGCACCTCAACACGTGTGAGTCTAAAAGAGCACCATAACACAAAGTTATGTCTAAATGAGCACCGTAACATAAGTTACGTCTATGTGTAAAGAGCACCATAACATAAGTTATGTCTAGATGTATGATTTTGTATGTAAGCTACGTTCATGTTCAAACATAAGCACAAAGATAATCAAGACACGTATATGAATTGTAAATGAATAAAATGTATGTGTAAATGAATATGAAAGTTTTGTATACTTGTGCATGAATCACCCCAAAAGTTGTAAAAGCGAAAAAGGGGATAAGTAATACTCACCTTAGCAAGGTGTTAAGTCTTATGAAATTGAATAAGTGAAATCCAACGTTGCCAAGTTTCACCCTATGTATAAGGTAACAAATAAGTCTAAGTCTATCTAGTCTATAAGTATTTCCTAGGGTTTCGAATTGGGGAAAAGTATTCGTTTGATTAATAAATTAAACGTTTAATAAATAAAAGAAAATTGATAAATAAATAAACAAAAAGTCTTTTTGTAAAAAATTAAATTAAAGATGTTCACAATATAAAGTTTTAAGTATGAAAATAATTTTTATAAAATTATTTTCTTATAAATAGAATATTAAATCTATTTATTTCAAATTGTCAAAATATAACTTTAATATTTAAAAATATTAAAATTAAATAATTTTTGAATTAAAATTGTATTTCTGTTCCAAATGAATAGAAATAATTTATGTAAAATTTTGGTGCAAAAATATTGAAAAATGAATTTATTATGATTTATTTATGATTAAAACTAACAAAATTTGATTAAAAATATTAAATAAATGGTATTTCAGAAATAAAAATTATTTCAGAAAAGTTTAATGTTATATAAACTCAGAATAATTTTTGTGGGAATTTATAAAATTGTTTGGATATTTTTATTAAATATTACAATTATAAATGAATAAACTTGTAATATTTGTTATATATATTAAATAATTGATTTTTGAAAAACTAAAAGTTGGATGATGAACTTTATCATTAGGAGATCATATAATAATTTTTATAGCATTTATAAACCACGTTTAGTATTTAAAAAAAACTATTTTAAAAGATTATTAGATTTAATATATAAAGGAAGAGGAAAAAAAATTATTGTGGCTGCTAAGAGTCGAACCCGGGTCTGACCCGGTTCGGTAGTTTTAAATCAAAAGTGCAGACCATCTGCTCTACGAACATTTTAGTGTTTATTTTGATTTCAAAATCTATTTAAGCAGGTCCAGTTAAGCTTCATCTTCCCCAAATAAACATAAGAAACCCTAGCCTCGTAAATCAAGCAATTGAAGCAGAAAATAATACAGATCAAGAACAAATCGTTAGGGCTTTTATTCCTAACCCAAAACCGAACTTAAACATGTGATAAAATCGTACTTACAAGTTTATATCGATGTTTAATCGGGTGAAACGAGGCTCGCTACCTGTTACGCAATAAACGTCTAATTGGAGCTTGGTTTGGGTGTTTATGTGATATGTTTTTGTGCAGAAAGGATCGACTAACATGTGTGCGTATATTTATGAATTCAATTTATAATAGAATCGTAGGATGGAATGTTTTTAATTTTTGACTTAAGTTCGGTCAAACCGAACCAATCAAGCTCGAATCTGAGCTGAAATCATGGATAAAAGAACTGGTATAACGCGTATGCTCTAGTCGGTCAACGATCAGTTATTAATCACGAAATTCCTTTCCAAAATAGTGTTAATAATGAGGTCAAAAATGTAATTTTTTTTGCTGGTCAACTGTCATCGCAGCAGCTAGGGAAAAGGGAAGGGGACAGTTGGGTCTAAGTGTGCGTATATATAAAATCTGGATTGGGATTGAAACAATAAGGAGCTGTAGCTCAGTGGTATTGGTGTGTGTGTGTGTGTGTGTGTTTGGCTCGGCCCTCTGCTCCGGTTCGAATCCGGGCAGAGGCAATGTTTTGTTTTGTTTTTTTTTTTAAACAAGGAGGAGGGGGAAGCAGTTGGGCCTGATATGTTGGGCTTAGATAATGGGCTCTGAATTTGTTCACAAGGGAAGGGGGTTTGGGCTTGTAAGTGGACAAGGGATTTGGGTAAAAGGGATGGTTTGTTTATGGGTTAAAATGTATGGTTTAAAGATTTAGTATTTATTATTATTATCATTATTATTATTATTATTATTATTATTATTATAAAATAAAAGAAAAAGTGACGGATGTCACAGCATCCCCTACTTTTAGAAACTTTGTCCCGAAGTTATTAAAAACATAGGGTTATGGATGCTTGGGTAAAAATCAAGGTAACTGTGGTTTGGAAAATTCGAATGATTTGGATATGAGGTTAGATAGGTGTGAGTTAAGGATTTGGATTAGGTTCGTCTCGAATAATAAGGAGAATAAGAATCTAGTAAACACTAAACTTCAAGTTTTAGGACTCCTAAAATAATTGCATGAGTTGATTGACTACAGAAAGACTAAATGAACTACCAAGTAACTAGAGTTTGTTCCTGGTCCGACTTCCAGTCTCACTTTCAATGCATCATTAGTGTTTGTATACAGGGTGTACCGCAGCTAACCCACCACACCTTTGATACCTTGAAAACGTACTGGACGCCTACCAAAAACCCCAATAGAATTTCACACTACCCTAACGCACCTGTAAATTCATGATTACGTTCCGGACCGGAATTGTCACACCCTCAAAATCCACTTGCGGAGTTTTACCGCGAGGCGTATGACAAACCAGGATCCAAACCAACGATCACAACAAACAAGTCTAAATGAACATAATGCAATTTCAAAAACAATGTTTAAAATCCCCAATCACAGCGGAAGCTTATTCAAAACATAATCCAAAATAAACCAAGTGTTCAACGTTTGAAAACCATGCAATCCTAACTAGACGCCGTGCAGAGGCGTGCGCCCTAGTTCCATTGTGCTACCTTAGCGACCTGAGAAAACATGTAAAAGTTTACGTCAGCACAAAAATGCTGGTGAGTTTACAGGTTTTGTAATCCAAGTACCAAGTTCAACCTGTCCATACTATAACAAATTGAAAACCAAAGTACGCTAGCTAGGCGTATGTTTTGTTACTATCACGATTGGAAAACCATTACTAACTCGCAAACCAGATGTCGTGCCCGATGTAGTAACCTATTGTTCCTGTTTGAGACAATATGCACCCGCCGACCCTCCAAGTCGACGAGCGGGGTTGGTCACTCCCAATAGCGCTATTCACATTTCCCCGTTATGCAAACCCGCACATTCATGGTTCCCCCCGGGACTTCCAAAGATCGTATAGTAAACAATAGAAACCCATAGTATGACAGTAGTTACCAAACATAAGTTTTAACACATGTTTTCTCCCCCGAAAAGTGAAACCAGTTAAAAGAGGGGCCGTAAACTCACCTTAAGTTGCGTTACTCCGTAACACGAATAAACTCAGCAGCTATGCTAGTCCCGTAAAGCAGCGACCTAACATATGACAGTTACAAGTACTTAGACTAATAACCCGCAGGTTAGTTAGTCCCTAGATGTCCAGACCATAACCAAGTTCGTTTGAAAACACCGTGACTGTTTAACTGACCGAATGTACAAGACTCGACATCCCATTGGTGACCCGAGACTCCCCGTGTTATGTTTACGCTCCCAAACAAACAATCATGCAATCACACTTAACATACGTTAACGTCCAACAAGTTATAGCACGTAGTTCACGTATCACATAATTACATCCAAACATATGTTACCAAGTTATTAGATATGTTACGGAGTTCCTAGCATGTTCCTAGATGTCAAATCGGGTCTCGGAATGCTAATTTACACTTACAGCAGCAGTACACGCGATTAGGAAAAGTCAACTAGCATTTAGGTTGGTCAACAGGCATTTAGGAAGGCTAATCGCATGTAACATAGGCATTTAGGGTCATAAGACATGTAAATCTTGAGTTTATATGCGATTAGGGCTATAAGACATGTATTTCAGGACTTAACTAGCATTTAGGATCACAATTGCATGTAATAGAGGCATTTAGCCCCCAATTGCATGGTATATAGGCGATTAGGGCATCTTTATAGGCGATTGGCCTCCTAATCGCCTATAACATAGGCGATTAGGGTTGCTAATCGCCAGTAACCCAGCTGTTCCGGTTTTTCGCGCGTTAACACTCCAAATCAGATCCAGAACGCGTGTAATCATCCAATATCAATCCAACAACTATACCAAACATGTTTAAACCAAAATCCTTCGTTTAACCTCGTATTATCAGCCCTGCATGCAACCATGTAATCCAAACACAATACACATAGCATGAAACATCACATTAACATGCATAACTATAACCCTAATGAACAATTACTCAGATTTCATTAACATGATATCATTATTATTCTGAAACTAACCTAATAACATGTTAATCATCCATCTTAAATCATAAAAACCCTAGCTTTTAATCATAAACACACATAACACATGTATGATAGATAGAATCCGATTAACAACACTTATTAACGATTTTCAGAAAGCTTATTTGTTTTAGAACAGGTCTGGACCATTAGGGATTTAATAAAAACGTTAATAAAGATTTCATGGATGGAAACCACACCTTAGATTTGTGAAAGATTGATGAAATAAGCTTGAAACCTTGTGTTTTGATCAAAAATCACGTTCCAGAGGTTGTGTGTGTGTTGGGGCGGGTTATGGGACGACTAGGGTTGATATTATGAGGTTTAGGAGGTTAAGCATTGTATTTATAGTCGTTTTTAGTCGTCCAGCACGTCCCATGCGATTATGCAGCAGCTTCATGCGATTAGGGTTGCTAATCGCATGACCTCCATGCATTTGGGGTCTAATCGCCCCTTATGGCATGCGATTAGCCCCCAATCGCCCTTAATGTTGCCCACTCGCCCTCCCTATAGGCGATTAGCCACCCCTACTCGCCTATAGGGGCTGGTTCCTTGTATTTTGCGCGTTAAACCCCGTTTTAACATACGTTAACACATATTCACATACCGACAAGTCACATAATGATTGTAAACACATAACACTTGCAAACAAACATATTCACACTCGTTCACCAATTCCCGGGACTCGAGACTTGTATGTTCCGTATGTCCTGACGATTCTACGAATCGTCACCATTTATACACTTGGTTAAGGACTGACATCTAATGAACCTCTAGACCAACATCCAATGATCTTCTAGACTAAACCGATAGTTCCCGAACCATAACACGACTTAACTAACCCAGTTAAGTATAATATACGCGTGACTCGCTAAGGTAGACTTTCATCTAGACAATGTTATTAACCAGAATTTGCCGGGTGTCACAGGAATCATCAATTTACCTTACATTAGGGTTTTATGTCCTTCTATGATCCTATTCTAACAACACATTAACGCAAGTAAATTTCACAAGAAGATGACACAACAAACACGTTGAGTTACAATGAGATGTTATCAATGAAATGAGGCCATGTAACAATGAGGTCAATTGCATGGGTTTGCAATGACTTGTAAGCATAATAGTATTTAAGTATGGGCTACCATTCGTCCGAGGAGCCCTTTAAATGAAATGTTTATCTGAGTTGCGTGGATAATACACACATGCAAGCAAGTTTGTAAGTACTACAACCATTAAGTGTAAATGTTATCTTAGTGGCCTATATGAATAGTTTACGAGTATCATGAATAATTAAATGTTCAATGGATAGTCAAATTAAGGGAAAAATCAAGTTTCATATGATAAACAATGATGTTTTTAGAAAAACTCTGTAGGATTAAATAAGTATTTTGATTTTCATGAAAGTCAAGACCAAATGTTTCAATAAAATGTAAGGTAGAGTCTGGAACTTATATGATGTAAAATAAACGTAACAAAATTTGATAAATTTCCAATCTGGGTTCGTACATAATAGTATGCAAGGAAATTTCTGGATGTTGTATGCTAATGAGTGCGACAAAATTGGGTACCAAATGTTAATAGGATCAAGAAAATGAAAACACGAGTATTGGATTCTCGAGTCTTGGGAAGATTTCATCCATGGCTTAACCAGTGGGATTAACGTCATCCTGACCGTTTGCTTCGTTGATATAGATATCGAAAGCTCGTCCATGTGCCACCAGGTTTACATTATTCAGATTAGGGCATTGAGGTCGCATGTGGTTAGGGTCTCTACAATGATAACATGCCCGACCATTAGTAATCTGTAGTGGTTCCTGGGCAGCTGTTTGATGATTACCTTGTGTCCCAACCATTACTCGACAAGTGGTGACAAAGTGTCCAAACCTTCCACATCTAGTGCATTGACGACATGGAAGACTTGCAGGGTGATGATACTTGCAAGTGTTGCATTGAGGATGGGTTCCCGTGTAGGCTTTCTTGATAGGGGGTTGAGTCACAGGATCCACAACAGTCTGGTTCTGATTATCGCCCATTCGTTTCTTAGAGTTCGAAGCAGTAGTGGCGGCCTTTGCTAAAATAGTCTTAGATTGTTCAACAGCATTGGTGGTTTTCTCAGTAAACGTCTTGGTGCCCTTCCTAACCAAGTTTCCTTTCCTTACGTGTTTGTCTGTTAAAGTGGCTGCAAGCTGGATGGCTTCTTCCACTGTAGTAGACTTGCTTCCAGTGACTACGTCTTGGATCAGGTCAGGTAATCCCTCGATATATTTCTCGATTGCTCGAGAGACCGGGGTGACCATGTGTGGGACCAATATGCTAAGTTCATGATATCGAGTATTATACGCAAGATTCTCACCACTGTTGTAACACCCCAACCGATGGCGGAAACATCGAGGTGTCACGTAGTGACGATTGTTCAATAGCTCATGGACTAAAAGTGTAAATTTGAATACATTGATTAAATAATTTATTACATTGAAATGAAATACAACGATTCTAACTGCCAACTAAATTGAAATACAATAAATCAAAATCTAATATAAATCCGAAAGCTTAAAGGATGCATCTCAAAACAACCTGAAACATGTACAAAATAATTTGGTCAATACAAAAAAAATTGTATTGGTGAGCATACCCTGTCTAAATAAATATAGTAGAAAAGTGTTTAACAATTCATGTGCGGTACCATTTGCAATTATGTAATAAGTAATATCCGTTCAAAACCAAACCTGAGAATAATGACTAACACATGACTAACCAACTGAATAATGAATTAACAAGACAATGACCAAGATTCTCTCAACAGAGTCTCAAGGGGGTATACCATAGTACTATTCATTGAAAAGCTAGGCCGCCCAGCGGTTAATGATGTTGATAAGTCATAGACACACCAATTAACATAAAGCAAACACACATGAGAATTGCATTAAGTATAAGAAATTGAAACTTGATTAATATATAGGTACATGAGTCACCCCAAAGTAGTAAAACAGTAAAAAGGGGAAAGATATACTCACAGTTTGCAAAAGCGATCAAAATCCACTTAAGCGGTCGTGAGTTAAGTAATGGGAATTCCGAGGAATTCAACCTATAATGTGTAAGAATACTAATAAGGAAAAGTCTAAGAGTCTAAGGTAACTAGGGTCTAAGGCATTAGGGTTTGCTAAGTCGATTTGGGGAATTAGAGTTTTTACGATAAGTCGAATTAATATAAAAGTTGTATATTAAAATAATATATCAAAGTTTTTAGATATGATTTAGGTAATATAATTATGACCAAGTGAATAATTAGATTAAAATATGTTTAAATAATTAATACAAAATAATTTAGTTAATTACAATTATTATAAATAAATGCAATAATCATAAATATTGAAATAAATAATTATGAGTTACAATGTGATCCAACAAATGATAATAAAGGCTTTCAACCATAAGAATATTTCTATTTTATAATAAAAATATTTATAAAATATATATTTAATAGTATAAATAATTAAATGATTAATTATATCTAATTAAACATAAATAAGACTATAAATACAAGACATGATCCAAAGATACTAGTTTTATAGAAAATGGATGATTTCTGATGTAAACAAATTACTATAATTTTCCCATAATTTATATAAACTTATTTATATTTAAAACTGATTTAACGAGATTAAATTATGTTTAAATAATTAAAAATAGGGAAATTAATAAAAATAAATGTTTTTTGAACCAATAATTTTTATTTCAGATTAGAATGCTAAGAAATAATTATCCTAAAATTTTGAGATCAAAATGATTAAAAATGAATTTTTTATCAATTAATTATGATTAAAACAACTTAAATTAATAAAATAACGAAAATTTAATAATTTTCAGAAAGCAAAAGTGTGATAATTTTCTTTATGGTGTCAAGAAGCTACACCTAAATTTTCATAATTTTTGATGCAAAAAATGAATGTTATGTGATTAATATAAGAATAATACAAATATATAATGATAATTAAAGGAAAAATAAAGATAACAAAAAAAATGAACCAGACCCGTATACAGGCAGGCTCGAACCCGGGTCTTGGCTGAAACTTAGCACACACACAACCACTACTCTATAGCATAATTTGTTGATTATGTGGAATGATAATTTTATTTATAAAATAACAAAACTTCATCTTCTTCCCCAAATCATAACCCTAAACCCTAGTTTTCTAATACCTTCAATTCATGAAGATTAAGACCCGAAACAAGAGGGCTTTCAAAGAGGAATAATTAAACAACAAAACGGCAACAAGAAAAATGGTCTTACAATGCGTATGTGGCTCGCAAATGAGGAGAAAGAACCCGACCTTGAAACCGAATTTCGGACTACTTGGGAAACGATTTTGGAACGTTTTTAAGTGGGTTTAGTTCGTGTAATGATGCAGGAATCAAATGATAAGGTCAATTTATATAGTGTAGACTTGAAAACGTATGGTTTGAAGTCATAATAATGCGACGGTTTCAACACCCATTAATCGCGAATTAAACTCATTTAAACCATGTTAATTGCGAGTTATTATGTTTGATTTAGTTTCACAATGATGGAGAATCATAAAGACCTAATTTAGAGCTTCTAAGATGCGTTAAAAAAACCAAGATTCAAGCTCGCCGGAAAAGACTCCGGTGGCCGGAATTATTAGCCGGAAAAACGTGGCCACCAGGAGAGAGGGAAAGATTGTTTGAACTTTGGACAATTGGCAGAAAAGACCCCTCATGTTTTAACTAGGCTAGTATATTATATAACTAAGTTAGTTTTCATTATAACTAGTTAACTTTTTCTTATACAAAACTTAACCGAGTTAAACTAATTTAACCAAAAAGTTTTTTTTTTAAAAAAAACTTTATAAACTTGAAATTTTTATAATATACGTTCCAGACGACAGTTCAACATACACATTTGATAAAACGTATACCCGATCCATAATGAATATTAATGATAAATTTTTAGTTTACTTTAAAAATGAATTTTTGAAAACGACGAAACTTATAGGGATTATAATGGAAATATTTGAAGGGCTATTGTTGTCAATTAGATGAAAGACGAGGGTGACGAATGTCGCAACTGTCTTGTTTGAGCTCACGAAATTCATCCTCCAGTTTTCTGATTTCGTTCCTAGGGCAGAATTTGGCGATCATGAGTTCCTTAACTTCAGCCCAAGATAATGATAAAGCAACATCAACTCCTCGATTGCGCTTTTCGCCATTCCACCAGGTTAGCGCCCCCTTTTGAAGGACACTAGTAGCATAGCGAACGCGGAGTTCATCAAGACATTCACTGTTCACAAAAGTACTCTCCATGCTTTCAAACCATTGGAGGAGGCCAGTAGCACCCTCCTCACCAGTGAATTTTGTGGGGTTGCAGGAGTTAAAGTGTTTGAAAGTGCACCGAAATTGAGTCGTACTCCCTGTGTTGGCACTGTTACTATTCTGGGTTAACTCATTGACAAGGTTCGGGATCACTGCAGCAATTTGCTTAGCGACTAAAGATGCGAGGCGACGGTCAGAACGTTGTCCAGAAGCATGAACAGGGCGTCGGCAGGCATCACGGAGCATGCGGCGAGCAGACATCTATGAGGTAGTCAATGAATAATCATGAGATTAGAAAATTGTAAGTGTATAACCGTACAGATGATTATGAGAGTATGAATTTGTAAGTAACATATGGAGATCATGAAACACAAAATATTGTATATGAAATGAGAGAGTATTATTGAAAAATTTGCATAAGATGCTTGGAGTGCCCTTGTCTAGCTGTAAAGCCCAACAAGAACGTTGACTTTTCAAAGGAATTGAACCCAATGGTGATCAAAGAAGACATGCTTTAGCCTATAAGTGGACACTCACTCCAGGAATCCCCAGGTAAGCATAACAGGTCCGTTATTGGATTTATGCGCTATGCTTGCCTATGCCAGAAAACCCAGTGTACAGGCATTCACCCTTCCAGATTGCACGTGTCCTTATCACACTCATTAAAGTTCAACAACTTTGAAGGAGCAAAAATAAGAGTAGGCATTATGCCTAAGAGTGTCTTCATGAAAGGTACTGCTCCCGTTCCATGATGATGTAGGCTTTCCACTCCTTGTAGGACACCATCTCTATGCACCAGGATGAAAGATGATGAGAAATGAAGAAGAAGAGAAAAATAGAGGAAGGAAAGTAGAGGGAAATGAGGGTAAGGTAATTTAGGAAACATAATGCATGAAAGTTGAAGTTCGGTTATAGTCTAGGCCATTTTATCTAATAACCTAGTTCCCTATAACCATGGCTCTGATACCAATCTGTAACACCCCAACCGATGGCGAAATCATCGAGGTGCCACGTAGTGACGATTGTTCAAAAGCTCATGGTACTAAAATGTAAATATATGATTATTGAATATTGTTTTACAACATGTGAAATTAAATACAATACAACAAAAATAAAGATAATTGATTGATTTAATCTAAGTCCAAAGTCCTATGTGAAGCGTCAAGCAGCTTATCCTGAAACATGCACGAAAATAATTTTGTCAACATATGATGTTGGTGAGTACTACTTAGTTTTGTACGGATAGTATAAGTTTGAAAAGTAGTACAATTCATGTGTCTAGCATCACCAAGGCATTATGTAAACACGCAAGTAACCAAACAAGATAAGATCAAATGTAAAGTTTGCACAATGAGATTGATAATGAGCACCTCAACACGTGTGAGTCTAAAAGAGCACCATAACACAAAGTTATGTCTAAATGAGCACCGTAACATAAGTTACGTCTATGTGTAAAGAGCACCATAACATAAGTTATGTCTAGATGTATGATTTTGTATGTAAGCTACGTTCATGTTCAAACATAAGCACAAAGATAATCAAGACACGTATATGAATTGTAAATGAATAAAATGTATGTGTAAATGAATATGAAAGTTTTGTATACTTGTGCATGAATCACCCCAAAAGTTGTAAAAGCGAAAAAGGGGATAAGTAATACTCACCCTAGCAAGGTGTTAAGTCTTGTGAAATTGAATAAGTGAAATCCAATGTTGCCAAGTTTCACCCTATGTATAAGGTAACAAATAAGTCTAAGTCTATCTAGTCTATAAGTATTTCCTAGGGTTTCGAATTGGGGAAAAGTATTCGTTTGATTAATAAATTAAACGTTTAATAAATAAAAGAAATTTGATAAATAAATAAACAAAAAGTCTTTTTGTAAAAATTTAAATTAAAGATGTTCACAATATAAAGTTTTAAGTATGAAAATAATTTTTATAAAATTATTTTCTTATAAATAGAATATTAAATCTATTTATTTCAAATTGTCAAAATATAACTTTGATATTTAAAAATATTAAAATTAAATAATTTTTGAATTAAAATTGTATTTCTATTCCAAATGAATAGAAATAATTTATGTAAAATTTTGGTGCAAAAATATTGAAAAATGAATTTATTATGATTTATTTATGATTAAAACTAACAAAATTTGATTAAAAATAATAAATAAATGGTATTTCAGAAATAAAAATTATTTCAGAAAAGTTTAATGTTATATAAACTCGGAATAATTTTTGTGGGAATTTATAAAATTGTTTGGATATTTTTATTAAATATTACAATTATAAATGAATAAACTTGTAATATTTGTTATATATATATTAAATAATTGATTTTTGAAAAACTAAAAGTTGGATGATGAACTTTATCATTAGGAGATCATATAATAATTTTTATAGCATTTATAAACCACGTTTAGTATTTAAAAAAAAAACTATTTTAAAAGATTATTAGATTTAATATATAAAGGAAGAGGTAAAAAAAATTATTGTGGCTGCTAAGAGTCGAACCCGGGTCTGACCCGGTTCGGTAGTTTTAAATCAAAAGTGCAGACCATCTGCTCTACGAACATTTTAGTGTTTATTTTGATTTCAAAATCTATTTAAGCAGGTCCAGTTAAGCTTCATCTTCCCCAAATAAACATAAGAAACCCTAGCCTCGTAAATCAAGCAATTGAAGCAGAAAATAATACAGATCAAGAACAAATCGTTAGGGCTTTTATTCCTAACCCAAAACCGAACCTAAACATGTGATAGTTGAAGCATTTTTATTTGTTTCCATGGTATTTCATGTATCTTTCATATACATCTATGAACTTGAAATATATCTTGTATATAACTCATGTATTTTTCATGTATATTCGTATAGTTGAAGCATTTTTATTTGTTTCCATGGTATTTCATGTATTTTACTTGCGTTTCCATATATATATTTGTATTCTTGAAAAAGATCCAAATGCTTTACTAACTATTTTAAGTTTACAAGTTTGCACAAATTTTATGTTTGGATATTAACCGAACATAACCGAAACCGAACCGATAACCGACATATTAACCGAATTAACCGAACCGACGTAACCGATCGGTTACGGTTATGGTTTTTCCTAAAACCGAACTTCGGTTATCGGTTTCGGTTATATGTAAAAACCGAACCGAACCGACATTTGTTCACCCTTAATATTAGTAACAGGGAGAGATCCCCCAAAAATGGGTTTTGTTTAACTAGTAGGAAACCCGCGCGATGCGGCGGGAGTGACACTTTTTATTTCGGTACGTATTTCAAATTCGCATAGTATTTGTTGTAGCATCATTGTGGTGGATATACGTCATAAGCGTTACACGTGTCTAGTAACAAAAAAGATTTAACATTTAAATTGTAAAGTACTTTTAAGAAACATTTGATAAAATAAAGTAACATACGAAAGGAAAAATAAGTATTAATAAAAATAACAGTTGAGAAAAATAAAAGCTAGTGAATTACTTGAATCATGAGATCAATTTAGTCATACACGTTTCAAGTCTGCATGATCTCATCTATATTGTCTGCCCACCATTCGTCATCAAGAACGATCACTGAAATTTCTTGTATATCTCCATGTTTGATTATTACATCTTTTGGAGAGGATGAGTTTCCTTCATTTTTCTCCTATCTAAAGTGTCATCAAATATGTCTTCTTTGTCATTTTCATCAGAACTGTCTAGATCAATAACTTGACTCCATTTTCATTAAGAGAGCCTCTTGGATCTCTTCCTATTAATTTCATGCATCTGATCCTTAAAATAAATTAAAAATATTTAATACACAAGTTAATAGAAGATGAAATAAATATTGATATTATCTATTCACTAAATTCATGTTGAAGATCAGATTTGTAGGGACTAAACATTGCACCATAGCAAATAAACTCAACACTATTATCACCATTATCCTGCAATAAAACACATATAATATACCATATAAAATAACAGCCATGTTAATATTAAAAAATTAAACATTAAAAATACAACGTTAGACGCTACTTTAGACGCTTGTATAGCTATTGGTTTGTTCATCTCCGTATGTTTTTCATTTAAATGAATCTGCAAAACCAAGAAGTTAACACTTAAATGATTAAGATATGTATAAAAGGTATAATTAGTAAAATTGGACGAATGAAAACCATAAACTAACAAATAACCAGCATTAGAAGTTTCAACTTTTGAATTCAGTATCCATGCCTACGCATTTTAGCAAGTGAAATAGGTGTGCATTAGTATGTATTTATAGAATAAACTTTAGTAGGTTAGCACATGGCTTAATTTTCAAATTCATGATTCTCCCGCCCCTTTAAATTATGAAATTTTGTTAAACTTTAGTAGGTTAGCACATGGTTTAAATTTTGAAATTGATGATTTTCCCACCCCTTTAAATTAGGAAATTTTGTTATCTTTGACTAAAGTGTAAAAAAAATATTGTGTTTTCTGTGAATACCGAATTCAGTGCATTTATCTTTTTTTTTAAAACTTTGTTAAAAAGAACCCCTTCAAATTAGGAAGTTTTGTTGTTATTAACATAGATGTTCATATCACATGGATATATTATATGCATCATGTGTTTTCTACCAAATTGATGCAACTGAGGTTCTTAAAAGAAATTTACCTACAATTAATATCTACAATGCATTTTTATATTTTTTCTAAACTTAATTATCTTAAAGTTTTATATATTTAGCTAATTATATATATTTAAAAGTTTAATGAGATTTCTTTTAGTTAATTATATTTATGTGTATACCTATTAATATATGCATGCATACCCATATACATATGCACATATTGCTAATGTTGATTATTTAAATAGGGTACTACAATTGAAGCTATCAGTAACAAACGCGATAAAGCATTCTCAGAGCCCAGTCTTGTGTTGCAGTTTTGTTACCGTGTGACAAATTATTTGTCTGTCAAAGCAAAGATGAACAATAATGTTTAACAACGTTATCATATTTTAAGAATCACCAAAGCTGATATGTAGATTTCGAGTGCCCTGTTTGGTTTTTTTAATTGTTGCATTTAATTTATGTGAATTTTTCATTATTGGGCGTAACAGTATTTAACACCAAATTCAATTTTACAATTTTGAGTTTTACTTGATCATGAAATGGTGTTATGATTCAATATCCATATTAACCATAAATCCATATTATATTTCATCTAGTTAGTATTTAAAACATAAAATGCAATAATCACTTGTACATAAGGCATTCTTTCTTGTACATTTCAATCCACACATCGGTATTGACTACGAGAAACACTGACACGTCGACAAAACTGAGCCGGTCGTCATGGTATATTCGAATGTTTTTAAAATATAATAGTTTTAAAGTTATGATAGAATTAAATAAAAGAAATTATAATTTTGTAGGGAATGGGAGGAAAATGTAATTACTAACTAAAAATTAGGGAATTAAAGTGTAAATAAGATATGGTATTAAAGTGTAAATAATGTATGAATGACTATTTTACCCTCATTTTAGGGTTGTTAATGAAAAATTAGTTCTTAACTTTTGGGTATCTTAAAATACCCCTCACTCATGCATTATAATATAGTATAGATATAGACTAGTCTAAGAAGGATTGTGTATGTGACATATTGGCTTTTTTGTATATGTTAAAAACTATTTTTCAAAAGTCACAAAAAAATCTCTTTAAACCGCTTTTGGCTTTTTGAATATCAAATTACCAAACTATTCACGTTTTATTCTTTATATATATATATATATCTATAACTATAATAAACCAAAGCCTTTTTTATGACATGGCACTCAAGGATGCATTCTCCCCCTTGAGTGTGCCATGTGTCATCCTAGGTGTCAAGTGCTATATAAGTTATAAAAAAAAATCACAAGTTTTCATCACACAAACCACACGTGAAACCTAAAACATCATCTAACCCTAAATTCCCCTCTCTATCTCTCTCTTCCATCTCTCCTGTAAAGATTCTGATCGATTATGTGTAGATCTCTTCAAACCATAACAAGCGATCAGTGACTTCATGTATGCATAGCAGCTGGAGAAGCCTGATATTAAGAATCGGAGAAAAGTGTTCTGAACACGGTGGAACAATTGATTACAAAGACCACATTGTAACTCCCTTCTTAAACCGTAATACCCCTTTTTTTACCATAAACCCTAACCCTAATAATTTCTTCTTTATTTATTTCAGGAAATCGTGGACGGGTCAACAGCAAGAAAAAAGTCAAAACAAACATAGGTTATCCCTCTCAAAAGCGACGATTCTGTATATTATTGAGGTGTTTTAGATCTTCTTTATCTCAATTAATTTCGTTGTTTCTTATTTTTATATATTATTTTTTAATTAATTGGTGCTAAGCATAGTTCTGATTATATTTTTATGTTTATTTAGGTGGTTATTTAAAATAAAAGTGTGAAGGTGATGTTTGTGACAAGATATGCAAAAGAAGAAGGGTGTTAGTGGTGGTGGTGGTGGTGGTAATGGTCATGATGTTGATGGAAAGGTTACATGGAGGATTTCTTGGCAAAAGCTTGGATTGTGGCGGAATCGTCTCAGTAGAAGAAGAATTTGGATTCAGGAAGTGAAGCGGTTGTGTTGGCACAACAGAATGCTAATCCACAACCATCAGCACAATGGATGCAGTATCAAGTCCCACCGGTTCAGCAACAACATGTGTTTATGCCAGGTCATCATCAAGCTCAGCAGATGATTAGTGATGTGGGATATTCTGATACACTGCCATCTCACAACAAATGTCCTGCGCTTCCTCTTTTAAATGTATTAGTGTATCCTATGTTCAGTGTTCTATGATGCTACAAGTGACAAGGCGCAAAACTACTACGCACCTATGGATTACACAACCAGTCTTGAATCGCAAGCCTAATCGAATGATTCGGAGTAAGATCCAGATGATCGAGTTTTAAGTTGGTCATTGGAGATGTTTCACGTCCGTTTTTAAACCATCCACGCAACGCTTCGCCTTCATAAGTGAAACCGTCCGCTGCCAACTGAGGATCATGCATGATTTCCTGGAAGAAAAAAAAACAGTTAACCATTAATCCTGCTGCATTGTTGTAATGTACATTGCATATAAAGTGACATTCCAAAAAAAAACACCTTTAGAATAGGACACAGGAAAGAAGATGGCACCACGCGGTCTTCAAGCATAGACAACTGCTCGAGTTCTTTAACCATAACTAGGGAGATTACGGGCCGGTCTGCAGAGTTTGAGTCGCAGCATCGTAAACCCAAATCAGCCAATCGCTTAGCCACAAAACCAGGCGACTCGCCAGCTGATGCATCCAAAACCGAGACCAAGTTAGACCCCAAAAGTGCTTTTCTCACTTCATTAGCTAACTCGGCTGCACGAATGCCAGTGATTAGCCACAGGATAATCATCCCAAAAGAATAAATATCAGACTTTGCTGTCAAGTCTCCTGTTTGAAGAAATTCTGGATCAATAAAAATTCTGATACGCAAATGACATTGTCTTCTGATTCACAAACGCCTGGAAAGAAAAGAGTTGCTTCAGGAGATTTTATTGACAAGACTGTGGAAAGGAGACAAAAGAGAATGATTAAGAATATGGAATCTGCTACACGATCAAGAGCAAGGAAACAGGTATGATTTCAAATTATGGCAATCTAAGAAAAGACTACCTGTTTTAGACAGAATTTTTGATGCATATCATAAGGCGCTAGGGCTCTTTGGTGTATGGTGCAAACTATTTAGCTAAAGCTTTGGTGTATTGTATGTTGTACTTAGAGAATTAAATGAATATACGATTATATTGGAATGTTAAAAGTTTATTGTTTTGTTTGCTGGAATACAACGTCCGGTTTTGGTTGTTTTCTTTAACGGACAGGAATGATGATTGCATAGCTGTAAAAAAATTATCAATTCATATAGGTGAAAAGAAAGATATGGGCTTTGTTAAAGAACAATAATAAAGAATAATAAAGAAGAAGAATTTGACAAAATCAAAATGGTATGTTAATATGATTATATGATCATAACAATATTATTTAGATACTTAGCATGTTTTTTAATTGGTGTTGCGTCTTTAATTGCAGTTTATCAAATTTATCAGCCATTCAATCAAAGAATTGAAAGGTAATTGGGTCAAAAATTCAAACTCTGTGATGTAACAGGGAGTTTTTACTGCAAAGTGTGGGACACGATTGGATCATGGTGTGGCAGCCGTTGGCTACGACACAACTCTAAATGGAACCAAATCCTGGATAGTAAAGAATTCATGGGGACCCAAATGAGGCGAAAAAGGATGCATCATGCAAAGGGATATATCTGATAAAAGAGGGTTGTATGGCATAACAATGAAAGCCTCTTATCCTATCAAGACATTGCAGACAACCCCAAATCATGGCGCTTTCGTGGTTACTCATTTGTACTATTTAAATGAAATGACTGATTTAAGTTATATATTGAAGATTTATTACGTCATATTAAATTTCTCAACCCGGGAAGCTCCCGGGGTATAAACTAGTATATATATATATATATATATATATATTACCTGAATAAGTTAAGTCAGACGCTTAAAAAATAACTTATTGGCTTTTCCCACGATAAAAGTTATTTCAAACACTTTTTTTTTAAAACTACTTTTAAAAAAATTATAAGTCGCATAAATAACATTTTTGGAGTTAAATAAGCAACAAACACCCTCTTGAGATATCATGTGAATTAAAAAAATTAGCATAGACCCTTTTTATTTTTACAAAAAAGTTACATGCTTTAAAATCAAGTTGTATGATATAATATGTGGAGGGCGCACCCTAAGTTTAGACAATGAGTTTGAGAAGACAACGTGTGACTAATATGTACAACGAATGGGTATAAACTCTGTACAAACTTCAAGATCCTAAGCAGTTTGCTATTTTAATTTTTAAGATATAAAATATAGTCAAGCATGTTAACAAAATTATATGTTCTTATCAACTACTTTTCGAACATTATCTTTAGAGAATTTCAAGTTCAAAAATAGGGGATAACATATTCCATGGGTATATTCTTTATCCATTTATGGGTCACAATGTCACATACATAAAGAGGATAATATATATTAACACACTTTACATCCACAATTTTTATTTTTTTAAAGGTAAATGTTACTTCTACTCTAATCTTTAGGTTAAAGGTAATTAATTTCTTGATTTTTGACATACTAATTTTTATGAATAAGAATAAAGTATATGAAAGTTATTTGAGTCCAAAAAAAAGGTGTGTATATATGTAGGGACACAATTGGTTGCTCTACTATACTTAAAATAAGCTATTTTGGATTAAATTCGGTCCATCCATTAAAAAAATTATGGATTTTCTCACAAACCTTTCTTCATTGTTTGATGATTATTATCATAAACAAAGGTTAACCCCCCTCCCCCTCGAGTTACATTTTTCTTTGTCACACACAATTGATTCCCCTTATTACCCATCACTACTCGCCTCTTCCTACATGTATTGAGACTTGAACTTTTATAGGCCATTTGGAGTCGAGAGGACGAAGTATGAGTGATTAAACTTGACATAACAAAGCATGAACCACAATTTGTGATGCCCGAAAGTTCCTTCATTAACGACTATCAGAAACAATATTTTAAAGTTTCAGATATTTAACAATGCTTAGTTGTGTGTCCCTTGTTCCACCAAATGTAAGAGCCATAGCATGTGGGATGATGTTGGACCTATGTTGAGGACAAGTCCATTAAAGGAATTATTTGATATAGATAAAGATTGATATTGTTGTTATTAGTGTTGTTGTGAGTATTGTTGTTTTACTCCCATTTTGAGATTCACTTGTGATTTCTCTAAACGAACATAACCATTTCTAGTAAGAACAATGACATACATGCCATCATGATTTTTCAATAATCCGGCATATCACATAGCTCATTGGGATTCTTGTGCCATCACCACTACTACTTTAAGCGTCACATCCCCATCAGCTCCTCAAGACTACATGCCCCATTGGGATTCCTTTTGTAATGTCTAGTTACGGATAAGCTCGGTACCAATACCGAAATCACAAAAGATGGTACTAGTATCAAAAATGTTCGATAGGGTACCTTAAGACATGTCAGTAACATTAACCTAAGTCTAATAATTATAGTGTAACATAACAATAAGACATGTCAGTAACATTATGAAAATAATGACTGCAATCGTAATTTATATTACCACTAGAATTCGTACATAATTAACCCAAAATACCTTTATTAGCTTTTTTTCTCCATCAATGTGGGAATAGCCCACCAGGTAGAAGCATATGGCATATGCTTCTTGGGGGGAGGAGGCGTCCACACAAAATGGCCCTCTGGTACCCCACTACCCCCAGGAGACGCTGCTGATGACTTGGGTAATGGATTTCGTGTAGGCGGGGACATCATTTCCGATTTCTAGATCACGATGTGTAGAGGAGAGAGACAGGCAAGCAAATGTGAGAGACAGAGAAATATAGGTACCCGAATACTTTACGGATGGCTCCCTCGTGTATATAACAATTAACAAGCACAAAAAAATATAAAAAAATAAAAGTAAAGCTATATAAATCATAAATTTAGTCACAAGTAAAGCATGGTATTCCTATTCAACGTTCAACGGTACACATTACGAACCTCACGGTGTAAAATACCATAAAGTTAAGGCCCAAAGTAATATCCTACAGTTATGCGATATTTTCAAATCATCCAATATCTCTCTAGACGATATTTTAGATTATCTGACGAGATGTTGCCATTATGTTCCATCTTAGGTGACAGCTGTCAGAACCATAACCAGCTAAATCGAGTGGGTCCCACTTCACGTGGCTTATTCGTATACACACCAACTAGCGTACATTTGCTACAACCCATGTCAAGATCATTAAGTGGACACGTGTCGTCATCGTGGAAGTTATGAACTAGGGACCATGGGTTCTCCATGTACCTGCTGTGTAGAGGATAATAACCTCACGTCGCGATAAACGAACTTTCTTTATACGGAAGTAGCTACACGTTAAAGAAGTTAGACGATTTAAATAAATAACATAATAACATAGTTTAAACAAGAAAAAGAGAAGGGTGGGTGTTTTTTATATGTTCTATGTAATCAAACAAATTTACAAATTTATAAAAATAAAAAAATTAATAATTTAGACACCTATTTCTACCAAAAACAAGTAAACTAATCCTATTAAAATACTTCTACCAATAATTTAATACTTTTTTTAACGGCCAACGAATCAATTTCCGAGCACTCTCGGGCACCCTTTTGACGAATCAGGTACTCGAGAGTACCCGGGCCACCAATTGCCACCAATTCCCGGGAAAACCCGACAACTCACCCGTCCGAAGGCACGACAGTGAAATAATCGGTAAAACCGGTCGGGATCAGGACTCGAACCCAGGCCATTGGCCTGGGTCATCCCTCATTTCACCTCCACCAATGTCCTCCAAATGTAGCTACTGGGAATTAAACCCAAGTCTCCCATAAGAAACTTTAAGCTCTCAACCAACTATGCTACAAGTGTTGAACAATAATTTAATACTAGATCAGATCACATCATTATCTCTACTAACTAACATTAATCTAAATTAAACATTCAAATAATTAATTACATACTAATTAATTAAACTATATCAATTTATCCCCTTCAATTTTACTACTTATTCAAGATCACCATTCACAATTTGGTTAAAAGCAAATGAATCAAACATGTATAACCAAGTCGTTTTTAAGAAAACCGATAAAATCAAACCGAATCATATTCAGCTGAAAAATATTTAATGGAATGCATGTTGATATTTATTTTGGGAATTGGAATTAAATAATCTCAATTTTGCCGGGTTGAAAGACAATAATACTAACTTGAAAATTGGAATCTAACAAGCTTAACTTGTCTTGATTTTTATTTCACTTAAACAAAACTAACTGTATTTAACCCAGTTAGTTTATGGCATGCCATGTTGACAGATGACGTGTAAAAGTATCCTGGTTGGCAAAACAATCAGGCAGAAAACTATCTGAGTTAACCCTAGTTAGTTTTGGTCCAGTAAAATAAAAATCAAGACTAGATTTCAATTTTCAAGTTGAAATTATTGTCTTTCAAACCGACAAAATTTAAATATTTTAATTTCAATAAATAAATAAAATATTATTAAATCTAGCGTACCATTGGGGTTGGTGGTCCAATGGCAAGGCAAAGCTTTTTAATACACTAAAAATGTGAGGTCTTGAGTTCAAGTCTCACAGAGAGCAAGAAATTCGCCTTTCAAAAAAAATCACCGTGCGTACCCCATTAAAAGATCATGTACGTTTAAGTTATTATTATTATTATTATTATTATTATTATTATTATTATTATTATTATTATTATTATTATTATTATTATAATAGTAAAGATCAAATACAAAGTGTTTTTCGGTCAGAACTGTGAGAATCAAAGGGGCTAAAAATTTTTTATTTTATTTTTAAATTTTTTTTTCTATGTGCTTAAACATACTTTTTAGATGAATAATACAAAAAAAAAATTAGTGTAATTACGTCATTAAAGTAAATACACTAGTTTATACTAGAGTAATTATGTAATTACTCTACACATAATTACTCTACACCAATATTTTTTTTTTTTACTTTCGATACTATAATACATGTTTAATAATATGGGGAAAAAATTAAAAAAAAAATAAAAAAATACCCTCCTTTGATTCTCACAGTTCTTACCGAAAAAACACTTTGTACAGGATCTTTCTCTTTATTATTATTATACTTTTTTTTTTTTAATTTAAGAAAGATAATGATAAATAGAAACCTTATCCATACCCATTTACAAAACCTTATAAAAACCCAACCAAACCAAAACACACAGTATACATACATACAAATATTAATCTATCTTCATCATCTTCAACCTCAAACCTCTTTCCATCAATGGCGTCTTCTAAACCTAAACCTTACCGTTACCTCTCCAACAATAACATCCCCACTCCCATCCCACCTAACCCCATCTTCGAATTCACCGAATCCGACATCTGGAACCACAACAATTCCACACCGTCTTCGGAGCTCCGAAAACCCGTTTCGAATAACCGGTTACTGAAGAAAAAGTCATCTCCGGCGACGGTGGTCGGAGCAACGGCGGCGTCGGTGCCGGTGAATGTTCCGGACTGGTCGAAGATACTGAAGCAGGATTACCGACAAAACAGGATACGAAACGATGACGTGTTCGGAGAATACGAGGATGATGATGAGTTCGAGGAGTTTGATGATTTGGTTGGTCAACGGGTTCCGCCACACGTGTTTTTGGCGAGGACGAGGACGACGTCGTTTTCGGTGCATGAAGGAGTTGGAAGGACGTTGAAAGGACGGGATTTGAGTAGGGTTAGGAATGCTGTTTGGGAGAAAATTGGGTTTCAGGATTAATATTAATATTAATTCTATTAATATTAATATTAATCTTTTTTTTTTTAATTAGATTAGTGTTAAGGAGTATAAACAATATAACAATTGAGGGAGTTTTTGTTACAATTTTACTAATTGAATACTTTTTGGTTATATGATTTGTTTTTTAAGTGTTTTTGATTATGGGCGAAGCTTTATTGGGGTGAGTAGGGGTTTTGGTCCTCTAATTTTATATTTCAAAGCGTATAGTAGTTGAGCCCATTAGTTTTGAATAACATTATCATACTTTGTTTTTGTATGTGTTTCAATATATATCCGTAATTTATATGTTTAAGTTTCGTCATTGATGATGTTATTTTGAGACGAAATGAGGAGAAATGTTATTTTTTTTTTTTAATGACAAGAATTTGATGAAATTGATGATGGATTTGATTTTTATGGCTATGGTTTTTAGAGGTTTTTTTGCAGGTCATCAATGGTTGAATGTTGAATAATTGGTGATTAAATAAAGTTAAACAAGAAGTATCGAAGAAGTTATTGGGAAACCGGTGGGAATGGTTTGAGTATTGACTAATTCCATTTCATATTACTTTAGGTGTAAAAGTAAGTAGCTCTTTTTCATATTACATAATTACAAACTTTTTTTTTAATTATTTATAAGTTAATGCGTTATATATTTTAACAATTGTTATCCTACTTTTGAAGATGCCATCTTAATTTGAACATTTATATATCCAAAAAAAGTAACTCTGCATGTAATTGTGGCCTATTAGGGATGTCTGTGGATTGTCTATAACACGGTCTTTGATAAATATCGTCCATAACTAAATCATGGGCGAAGGATAATGAGGGCCAAAGGGTGTCTCGACCTTTACTGATTTTTTGTTTAGTGATGAAAATTTACGATTTTCGTAGGTAATTTTTATACGGATTGTGTCTGACCTCTACCGATTTGATCTTCTGGTTACCACCAATAAAAAAAATTTTTTGGTCTCGTGATTTTCGGCCCTTATCATTATTTTTTTCAAGCTTCGTCACTGCATGACTTATTATAGATAATGTTATATACCCGGTCTTATATTCATCGAGTACCTTTATATGTCCTTTATTAGTGTGTTGTGCCTATGGCTATCAGTATGCTTATTATGATCTTATGTAGTTAAATCATCTCGAAAACCAACTTGATATATAAAATATATTCAACTAGAAATCCTATGATTTTAAAAATTCAAGAGGTGGGGAAATATGATGTGGAGCTTTTCCCCAAGGGGAACACCCCCCCCCCCCCCCCTTTCCTTTTTTCCCCTTCGGTGTTGTGCCTATGGCTTTATATGTCCTTTATTAGTGTGTTGTGCCTATGGCTATCAGTATGCTTATTATGATCTTATGTAGTTAAATCATCTCGAAAACCAACTTGATATATAAAATATATTCAACTAGAAATCCTATGATTTTAAAAATTCAAGAGGTGGGGAAATATGATGTGGAGCTTTTCCCCAAGGGGAACACCCCCCCCCCCCCCCCCCCCCTTTCCTTTTTTCCCCTTCGGTGTAAACGGGGAAATCTTCCCCTTCTCCCCGATCTATATAATATTATTATTTTTTTTGTCTTTTCTTCTATTAATATTATATATACATATATCTTGTTTTTTTCCCCTATAAAAAATATTAAAATAAAGAAAAGGGGAAGGGGAAACCATTCCCTGGTTTGGGGAGGGGAAGGGGAAAGATGACGTGGAGCTGATGTGGAGAAGGGGGAGGAAAGGGGGAAGGGGACCATACCCCATAGTCTAATGTATTTTGCTATAAGGTTGGGGTAATCCGATGAGTATTGTATTTTACCATTTCATTCGAGAATCTTAATCATTGAATGGAGATGGACGGCCAACTCACGACCCTCTCTCCTCCTCACAGCCGGACAACATCAACACCTTGTGCTCTTACTTCTCGGTTTTCACATTGGGTTCCACTGGTTTATTTCTAAAATTTTAGGAATTTTCTTTGAACGACAAGTGGAGTAAGCGGTGGAGCTCTGCTTAACACCCTAGACCAGCCTGTATTAATTACTCATCTCACCTGAATTAAGGATCTTCACAGGTAGAACTCCCACACATGATAAATATGGCTCTGATCAGAATCGTCTTTTTTTTTTTCTTCTTTCTAATTGCATTACAGAATCATCTTTATTTAATACTATAAAAAGGTCCATCCACTTGTGATATGTTGATATGGACTTAACCACTTTTTAGTCGTTAAAATATAACCCTAAATCCAATATCAAACAAGTTAAAAGCATTCATATCAGCTCCCTTGTAATTTTGTAAGTGAATTCTCATATTTTAAGATGGGGTTATGAGTAGAAGAGATTGTGAATCTGTCAATCTACTATTTATCAATATATTTGGAGGAACACTGTTTTTCTAAATGTATTTTTTAACATTTTTCAAAAGTGGTTGTAAGTGGATGGGAGAAAAAAAAAAGTAATGATAAGGTTGTGTGTAGTGGTTTTCGTTGTGGGGCGTTATGATGCCTATAGCGCCCGGGCACACCGCCCCCCGGGCGCTATAAGGCGTTATCAAGGCAAAGCGTTTTGTGTATAACGCGCGTTATAAGTTGGGAAATGTGTTTTTTGACCGTTGAACGGTCGGATTATTTAAAAAATAAATTCCAATCTATATATAAACATAAACTACACACATATCATACCACACATACAATACACAAACATACACTACACACATACCTCCTTCAACCCTCAATCCAATTTCAACACACAAACAAATCACCAAAATGTCGTCCCCTCCCTCCGATGACTCGTTTGTCGATCTATATAATCGGTTTTTTCACGATGATGGCGCGGAAGAGGACGAAGCCGTTACGAGTGCGGTTCAACTAGCGTCTAGCGCGATGCAACATATAAGTACTTCCGCCCCACGGCCGATATTGTCTAGGCAATATATAGAGCGAGACCGTGTAGCCGCCAATGAGCGTTTGATGAATGACTATTTCAATGCCAATCCGGTTTACGGCCCTGATTTGTTTAGATGAAGATTTCGGATGCGTAAAAACTTATTTTTGCGCATCACCGAAGATTTAGAGTCCGTCTATGACTACTTTAAGCAAAAACCCGATGCTAGAGGGTGTTTAGGATTCACCGCAATTCAAAAGGTCACTTCCGAAATACGTGTACTCGCCTACGGGAACACATACGATATCAATGACGAGTATTTGAAGATGGCGGAGAAAACCACACGCGATACCTTGGAGTATTTCTGCTACGGTATTTACAAATATAAATATATTTTTTTGATACATTAGTAGTTACATTTTATATATATATTTGATTTTTTTAGGTATATGCCAATTATACGGAAAACGATACTTGAGAAACCCGACATGAAGCGACCTTCAACAACTATACGAAGCGCATTTAGAAAGACATGGATTACCCGGTATGATTGGTAGTATAGATTGTCATCAATGGCGATGGTATGCTTGTCCAACCGCATGGCGAGGTCAACATACACGCGGTGACCAAAAGGGACCAACATTGGTTTTACAAGCAGTTGCCTCACAAGACCTGTGGGTTTGGTCGGCCTTCTTTGGTCTCGCCGGGTGTATGAACGACATAAATACTTTTCAGTTTTCGCCATTGCTAGAGTCTTACATTGGCGGAACAATACAGAAAGCTGAGTTTTATGCAAATAATAATTACTACGAGCATGGATACTACTTGGCGGATGGTATATATCCGTAGTATTCAATGCTCGTCAAAACGTTTAGTCAGACACAAGATCAAAAAAGGCAATATTTTAAAAGAGTTCACGAGTGTGCAAGAAAGGACGTCGAGAGGTGTTTTGGCGTTCTTCAATCACGATGGCATTTTGTTAGAAATCCTTGTCGTATGTGGGAAAAAGAAAGGATTAGAATGGTGATGTATGCTTGTATCATAATGCAAAATATGATACCTGAAGACGAAGGAAAGACAATATGCCCAAACTATGTAGCACAAGAAGATGTTCAAGGGACGCAAGCGACACAGGAAGAGAGATTCCAAAACAGTTCCATATTGCGTTCCAAGGATATACATAACGCGTTGAAGGCGGATTTGGTTGAGGAAGCATGGGCGATTCGCCCGATTCATCACAACCAAGAAGAAGGAGGAGGAGGAGGAGAAGGAGAAGAAGAAGAAGGAGAAGAAGAAGAAGAAGAAGAAGAAGAAGGAGGAGGAGAAAATGAAGAAGAAAACGACGACGACGACTAGTTTTTTTAAATATTTGTAGTTTTTTTAAGTATTTGTAATTTTTTTAGTATTTGTAATATTTATATATTTAATGGAATATTTAAACTATTTAATATTATTATTTAAATAAGAAAATAATAATTTAACCAATGATTACCCAATCAGTTATAAAGCCCCAAACCCCCCTTCTCACTACACCCTATTTTTCCATAACCCTCATTCTATTACTTTTTAATATTTTAATACCCATAACCCCCATAACCCCCCACCACTACACATACACTAAAGGTATAAAACGTATTATTTAATTAAAATGAGAGAAAATATAGTGATTTTTAATATAATATAAGCCTGTGAGTGGTTTTGGATGGATGGGGATAGAACCTGCTGTGGTTCCTTTCCTCTCCTTGCTTCAACGACCCACTATAAATCTGATTCTTTGTTTTAACAATCCACTATAAAATCCGTGTGCACCACAACTAGGAATGTAGACGAGTCGAGCTATTCGAGCTCGCATCAGAAAAAAAAAACCTCTAAACCAGTCGAGCTTGAACGGATCTCCGCTTATCAAGCTCTAACTTGCTTGCGAGATTAAACAAGCCTATCATATATATAATTATAATTACAATTAATTAATAATAAGCGATCTAAGTTAGAGCACAAAAACTACCCTGCGAGCCGAGCTCGACCCTAGTCGAGATGTATTGGCCTATTTTCGACCCTAAATCCACAAACGATCTGTAACATTTGGTATTAATGTCATCTAAGTGTTTGGTTGATTATATGTTCTGAAAACCTTTTTTGGTTACATTCTTGCGTTTCCGTCTTGACGGAGTGTTACATGTTTTATCCAAACACACACTATATATGTGTGTGAGAGAGAGAATGAGAGAGAGTGGGTGAGGGAGAGTGAGACGAAAACCCTCAACGTGTTATTCCTTGCACAAAATCAATATTTTTTTTGGACAATGAAGACTTATATCATGTAAATCCCGATTCAAATCCATGGTGTCTCCTCATGGGTCATAACACACCCTGTAACTCGGGCCGCAGGAATCTCCTTTTATGCCTGGAATCAAACACAGGACCTCCCGAGTAGAAGCCCCACATAAATGGGTGACCAGAGCTAGATTCAAGTGAGAGGGAGGGTAGCCACAAGCCCATCGTTCAGCACACTGTAACATCTGGCCAATCTCACCACCAATATTGTCCGCTTTGTTCCGATGAGCTACCAATCCAAAGCTCACGGATTTGTTTTTTATTGCCCCAGTGGAGACTTCCCACCTGAGCACGCTTAACTATGGAGTTCTCCTCTCATCTACTAACATTAAGCCTTAAAACGCGTTGGTGATTTAAAAGGTATTGAATTACATATAAACTAAGGATCTCTCTTGGTCACAGCCAATAAGAGATTTTTCTGGGGTGCCACACCCACTGGAGAAGCCTATATGTTTTCCTTTGTTAGTGTTGCAGCACATCAAAATTTAAGTTTCCTCAGGCCCATACGGTTTGTTCCCCAATACCCATATTTGAATTGACCTGGCAATGCCCAATAAATTTGTTAGTGTATCACAGTGCTTCCTCCAAAGTATTTTTCTCTTTTATAAAAGCAGAGGCGAACATGTTACATGCTTACAAACATCATGTTTTTTAGTCGACAAATTGAAGCGAACAAACATTGAGCATGCCAGACCACTAGACAAGCACACCACATAAGTCATAAACAAAGGCTTGTAATCAAACAATCGAAATTTGTGATTTACCAAGGTTTGTTCTCATCTTCTGGAGTCTTGGCCCATTTGTTTTTAATTTGGTGATGTCTTCACGTAACCTTAAAGAAGGTACTTATTTTTTTTACCCTTTTATAGTCTTAGTTGTTAACTTTTCATCGTTTTTTACCCAGTTTAACGGACCCCTATTATGCCTCCCATAGAGAAAATTATGTATCCGCCACTGTGGGTAACCCATCCCACATCAATCCAGTTGGATTGGCTATCATTGACACGAAACTAGGGCCGACAAAACATGTTTTATCAAGTCAAACAAGTCATAGACGACGTGATTTAACACAAGTATAAACTGAATGTTTTTTTTTCTTTTAGTGCCTTTCAAGAAAAGGTATCGATTCAGTAATTAAGGTGTCGTTTCTATCTATATCTATATCTATATCTATATCTATATCTATATCTATATCTATATCTATATCTATATCTATATCTATCTATAAAGCATTTGATAGTGACTTCTTAAATTTTAAGAAGTACAAATTTAATTGCTTATGAAACAACACCCAATGCATAAAATAACTACATTCTAGAGGCAATTTTGTCTTTGAAACACCATATTTAATTAAAATGAAATCAAGAGTTAAGTGATATTTATGAAAACACATGACATTTCGTTATACAATTACTTGGAACACATTAAATAGAAAACATATAAAAAATAATTCATTAGGCTACATGTTTTGTTATAATATTTTACATACTTTATAAAAGTTAAACTTTTATAAACTTGATAATACTATAATAAATCGATAAATCAATAAGGAAATCTGTGTTTTTAATCATCAGGTAACGATTTGCATTTTGAAATTATTACGTTACATTGATACACCTAAACATGCCTAATCTTACCTAAAACAATACGTCACCGGATTTAATGACCGAGGAAGAAACTTTTCGTTTATAATGAATTTTCAAACAAAGGTTTCCCGTAATTATGGTCAATTGATCATGATTAAATTAGATTGAAGTGAGTTTTCTTTTACAAAAGACATTTAACTTATTGTAAAATGCAAAAATTTGATATCGAAATGTATGAAGATTTTAATATGTCGTAAATTTGGGTGAATGGCTATTAATAAAAAGAAAATTTTAGAGTTTGATAGATAAATATTCCTAATACTCTAGGGTGAGGGGATTGAAAATGAAAATTTATGTTATAATTAAGAAAAATTGTCTCATCCTTAAATCCTTTTATATGAAATACATCAAACTTATTGTTTTTGATAATATTATCTTGTGTTTATAAGAAAGAGAAAGGAGAAGTTCCTATATTGGTTCCATTTATATTTACTTTTCAATGTAAGTTTCGTTTAATCATAATTGTGTATGATAATATACAAGTCATCTAAGCATAAGCAAATAAGTCATGAAAGTTTTCTTTTAGTTTTTTTTATTTCTTTTTTATGTAGTTATGTTACGGTTTCGACTTAGGCTTTTCAATGATAATTTTTACCTTTTTTAATATGGCGAGTTAACTTGCTGCCACACATGTGTATGATTCAATGTTTTTTCGCTTATTTCTTGTTCGGTTTCGGTCTCGCCGCAAAGCACGGGTTTCCCACTAGTAAGTTAAAAATAGATGTAGACAAAGGGACAAAGAACCATAGTAACTTCGTAATAACTAAAATTATAAAGAAAAGAACAATAGGTTTCCTAAATACGGTTGATTTGGAAAATGAATGAGTTAATGGCCAAAATCGTTCCTGATATTTGGCCAGTTTTGCTATATCAGTTCAAAATCAAAACATTTTACATCTGGGTCCCTCTGTTTTACATTTTGTTGCCAAATTCGTCCATGACACTAAACCCAGTTAACTATTGTCGTTAACTCTGGGGTATTTTTGTCTTTTTGGCTGCCCCCTTTTATAAAACCCAATTTAAACAGAGTTATTCTTACCCCAGAGGACAAAAATACCCAGATGTAAAAAGGGGCAACCAAAAAGACAAAAATACCCCTAGAGTTAACGACAATAGTTAACTGGGTTCAGTGTCATGGACGAATTTGGCAACAAAATGTAAAACAGAAGGACCCAGATGTAAAAAGTTTCGATTTTAGACTGATCTAACAAAACTGGCCAAACCTTATGGACGATTTTGATCATTCACTCAAAATGAATACAGGAGACATTAGATGAACCGGTTCTACATAATGCAAGACTTTCACAAATTTCTTGATTGGTTCCAAGGAGATAAAACGAACCCGTCTGGTTGAACTGTTTCATTCTACTAGAGAGTATTGAATGTTAGTTTGGCACTCGGAAATGAATACGCGGCTGTTTTATAAAAAAATTATAAAACAGGGAAAAAAAGAAGAAGAGAACTAGCCCGATACCAAAAAAAAAAAAAAAAAAAAAAAAACAATGTTAAGAACGGTATGTTCCTTAAATTTTGACAACCAAAAGATCTGGCTGTTTTCAGTTAGTTAATGGGTCGGGCCTACACTAGACGTCTATACCAACAATGTTAAGAACTATAGCCCATAGTGTAAAGTTTTTTAAGAATTGGGCCCAAAAGTTGAGTCTTCTGATAGTTTACTCGGGCCAAGCCTTAATCCCACCTTAGTATTCTTGGGCTGGGCCATCTACAACCACTTTGTGTTTTGAACATGATTAATCACAAATTGTTTAGTATATAAAACAGTTTTTACAAATAATGGAAACATGTTACAGTCATAAAATTTATAGTTTGTACCATTGTTTTGAAAACCGGACCGGACCGGCCGGTCGGACCGGTCGGACCGGGCTCCGGGGCCTGGACCGGTCCGGTTCGGGTAGTCGGACCGTTTTGCAGCGAACCGGGGGTTGAACCGGTGAACCGGCCGGTCGGACCGGAAAACCGGCCGGTCGGACCGGATTTTTTAATTTTTTTTTATTTTTTTTAATTTTTTTTTGTTTTTTGGGCCGGTTCGTCGGACCGGTCGAACCGGTGAACCGGCCGGGGGTCCGGTTCGACGTCCGGTCCGGTTCTGAAAACCTTGGTTTGTACACATCCAAAATGTGATGCACAAATATAGATGGAACAAGACCCCCTGATTTATACCGAACAGTCTCATCTCTAAGTACTAGTCATAAGTTGATGTGACCAAAGTATGAATATTATACCACAAGGTACAACCACCTTGTTTCCTTTTTAGGGATTCTTGAGTTGACATCTCAAAACAAACCAATTAAATGCACAAAACCCATGAAACCTAACAAGAGCATGAGTGGCAAGCCTTGAGATGATGTTCATTGGATTAAAGATGGTTTGTCTCCCATCATAGATGGAACTAGGTGAGACACTTTGATACTCCAAATCTTCAATCAGTGGCTCTATAAACATATAGGTGACATGCTTCCCACATCATTGTGTGGAATCTCTAATGTGTTGTATTTGAGCCGTTAAAAAGTATGTTTCTTAGGCGTTAACGAATGGGCAGATTGGTATTAAGCATATAAATGTGTTATGAGTTACTTCTAGGGATGGCAACGGGTCGGGTATGGGTCGGGTTTGACTAATACCATACCCATACCCGGTTATAAAATCTCATACCATACCCGTCTCATTACCCGTCGGGTTTTTGTCGGGTATTACCCGTTGGGTATAGAGCATACCCGCGGATATCGGGTATACCCGTTGGTATTTGCATGTATATATCTATAATACATTATAAAGGAGGAGTGATGGCCAACATGGTCATTTTCACCTCCGTACAACTTAAGCAGCAACATGTATAACATATTTAAGCAAGAAATTTAAGGGTATTATGGGGATGTTAGTGTCAATTAAGACACTTAGAAGGGTAATGTAGACATTTAACCAACCTAATTCTTTGCAATATGAAAATAAGTTTACAATACTACCCTCTGCCCTCACAAACATCTCAAAACAACCGAGTCGTCCCTGATGAATGCCATTAAACGAAGCAATTGAATCCCATTGAATTGAATGAAACCTATTGAATGAAATGAATCCCTTGGCAATTGAATCGTTTCATTTGTTCTGCTACTACATATTATAAAACAAGACCTGTGTATCATCATCGACCTTCATTCCCTCGACAACCTCTCTGCAACAAAGCAAGTAAGCATCTCTTTTCTCTAATTTCTTCATTCCATGACCCTACCTACTGATTGCGTTTAATCGATGGAGTCGTATGATTGTCTGGAAATGCTTGATTTGGTATTGGGTTTTCTTTTTATAAGTGTTAGTGGTTGTCATTTGATTGATTAAGGTTTAGGTTGAATTAGTTTGTGGGTTCTATCTGGTACATCTTCATCCTGTTTACTTGTGTGTATATGCACCGCTTCTGCTTTAACACCCAAGTTTTTTCTAATTCGATCCTTTTGCACTTTTAGTATTTTTTTTTCAGTCGATCTCTGTCATACTTTTGTAGTTATAATGTCAAATGTAAGAAATTTGGCCCTTCAATCTCACAAATGATACAGGGGTGTTTCGTCTTATCCTCCACTGCTCATAGCGTTTTGAAAAGAAAAAAAATAGACTAGATTTAGTTAATTTGCAGGTTTTTAATGTGGATCTTAAAGATTTTGGCCAGAGGTTGTATTATTGTTTTACTTTTATTCACAGTGGAAATTTGTGTTTCATTTGGTGACAGATTCTCTCAACTTTGTATCACTTTCAATGTGGTTCATATTACATCCTATTAAAAGAGCCTTAGTCCAGATTCTTAACATGGACAATTTTGATGGTTTTATGCTAAATATGACCACACTATGTGGTTTGGGCCTTTTTAATCAACGGACTACTCCATATATGCAGCTATGACGAGTAAGTTTGGCTGGACCACTTCATACTATAATTTATAATATGCCTAATTTGGCATATGGGTATATTGATCAAAACCTTTGGTGAAGGTTATGTTTGGATGTTGTTCCTTCCAAAGTTTCTAAGAAAAAGAAAGTAATAATCGGAGTCATGCACGTTTCTGCCCACCTAGCTTCAGCTTTAGTTCTCATACTGTTGATGGAACTCGGTGTTGAAACCTGCATCAGGCATAACCTATTGGCAACATCAGGCATGGTTTTCTTTCATTGTAATCGCTGATATAACTAAAATTCTTCAGAAATACACATGATATACAATTCTTCTATGCATATGTATACCGTTTCAGGTTATCGCTTGTTATATGAATGGTACAGATCAGTGGAAAGTGAGCATTTTCCAGATCCCACTGGTCTCAGGGCGCGTATAGAGAAATGGACCCTCGGTCTTTATCCCGCATGTATTAAATATCTAATGTCAGCTTTTGATGTTCCCGAGGTTCGAAGAGCTTATAAATTTTTGTTACTTGAATTTGAAACTGTGTTATATATTGTTAACCTTTTGAATTATTAGGTAATGGCTGTGACAAGGACTAACATATGCAAAAACGGGATGGATTCACTCTCTCGAGGGATTGCGATTATATACTACGCCTCTGTTTTTCTTTACTTTTGGGTGTTCTCGACTCCTGTGGAGTCACTCGTATTTGGAAGCTACTTGTAGATTTGTATCAATTGGCTTCATTTGCATTTTGATGAAGCGTTTTCATCTCTGCGGATTGCTAATTACAAGTCGTTCACACGGTTTCACATCATGGAGGATGGAAATCTTGAAGTATTCACTCTTGCAGTTGATAAGGTGAGACTCTTATTTGATAAATGATAACCAACACCATTATTATTATTATTATTATTATATTTAGGTTGAATAAATGAATAATGTTCCTGCGATTTAATAATACACAGGTCCCAAAGAAATGGAAGCTGGATTCGGATTGGGATAACGAGTTAAAACAACAGCACCAGTTGAGTCACCAAAGAAAAAATCCAAGTAAATGGAGGGCTGATTCTTCTCATAAAGATCATGTTAATACTTTAAAAGTTGTAGATCATTTTGTTATTCAAACTTATAAAACAGAAACAGAGGTAGAAGATGAACCGATTTCTCACCGATGAGTAATCGCGTTATCAGTTTGGTTAAAATAGGTTTGTATCACTTGCTCAGTGTAGTCTACAACAGTAAATATTTGTGTAAATCAATGAAATGGTTATGTTTCCTTAGTTAATCAGATACAACTCAATTTTCAATAAAACTTATGTGAAAAACATAGAAAAGAAGATGTCATTAATGTTGCAATGTACAAGCTACATAGTGTTACATAACGAATGTAATTGATACGCTGTCAAAATTTAGTTGGCGCAAATGCAGTAAGATACCCAGTAGCAGTACTTTCTTTGAAAATGTGCGAAGACATGTTCACTACAAAACTGTAGGGGTAGATATGTCATTTCAATGGTCTATAGCTAACTAGGTGTTTGCAAGTTAGTATGGGTGTCAGCGGTATGAATCGACCAACATATGTTATTGGTGCAACTCAAGAAGCAGTATGTTTATCCTAACAGCTTCATTCTGTATATACATGGTTTGAGGACTAGAATGTAGTATGTACATGGCTAGGATGACTTTTTATGGATACTTTCTCTAAGTTTCTGTAAAAGATGTAACGTTCGCCGTAAGAAGGATCGCTTTTACTAATCGGTTTGCATGAATTTACATGATCCGTCGACTCTAAACTGCCTTGTAAGAAGGATCGCTTTATCTGGACTAGCCAGTTGTAACCTAATCATACAAGTTTAAGTTTTGCTTGTTATAGAAGCTTTAAACTGCCTTGAATAGCATCAGCACAATGTAGGTGAAGCTTCAGATAGACGAATGGCTTTAAAATAATCATCATAGGTATCAAAGGCACACTCAAGGCACATAGGCCTCGCCTGGGGCTTAGTCGCGAGACGCAAAAAAGCAAGGGCCTAAGATAAAAAAAAACGAACAAAGAAAATAAAGTAAAAATATATTAAAATAATACTATTTTTTTTCATATTCGAATTTATCACCATAAATGGTTATCATCATCACCCGTCTCAATATAATGTTATACGCATGAATAGAGAGAGATCTTAGCTCTGATATTAGTATGTTGAAAAGGCCGGCTTAGGTTTCATTCGCCTCCACTTTAGAAATAAAAAAAAAAGGGTTAAATATGGGTTTTGTAAATGGATGTTGAGTATAATAAACATTCAACTCCACGCATTGTTTTTTTTAAATGCACTATGTACTTTATGTTGCCACAATTGATGGTGTCGTGTACCTCGCTAATATATTTGATATTGGTGATGTAGCATGGACTCGACTTTTTCTAACCAGTGAGGATATTCCAATAGTTTGTGTAAGTGTATTTCTAGGTGCCATATCTTGTGTGGACAATTGGATTGTTCTGGGAGATGGTTAGGGAAGATTAACTGTTGTGAGAGTTGTTGTCTCCCAACACCATAAGTCAATCTTTCCTTGGCCTGCTGAAGGTGAAAGACAACTTTTAGAAACATTTTGGTGTGTCTCTAGGCCTTACTTTTATCTTCACAACTGATCCTAGAGGAAAGTTAAAGCTATGGCGTATTGAGTCATTTTCTGAATATTTAGTAGCAAAGTTCACATCATGCTTAAGCATGACATCCTTAAGTTCGGATTTGATACAAGGAGTATCTCGTGTTCCTAAATGTAGTGCCAAATATAGGGTTCTAGCTCAAAAATCAAGTTAACAAATTATAATAAAAATTAAACATTATCAATTTTAGTGATCTTTATTATTGTTGCTAAACATGTTTATAGGCACTGTTGTCTGCGTTTTTTTTGCTTGCGGGTCAAAATGTATTTTGCATTATTGTGTAACAGCTTTATGTTCCTGTTGGTTCCATGGCTTATGAGTTGTTCATCCATTGCTTAATACACGCTTGATGTTGTTTACGTTTGTCTTATATCTTTCATTTTAGTAAGTTTTTTTCACAAACTTGTGTAATACTATTGAATATGTGTTTGAGAATGTGCCGACTTTAGCTGTTCTATCATGCAGGTTATTTCCAGTTTAGTGTTACTTCGTTTGCATGTGTGTATGCAGGTCTGTACTTCTCAGTTTCCTAACCCATTTGTTGTATTCCATTTTGTTCCATTAGCATGGAAGTAAATATTTGTGTGGTCACCTAAGCTATCGGTGTCGCATTGGTACTATAATAAATTCAAACGATAATGACTGCGAACGCGCAGCAAAGCGCGCGAGAATCCCACTAGTATATATATATATATATTTATTTATTTTCTTTTATAGTCTTATTTTTAAAAAATCTAAAGTTTATGAAATTGTAATAAGTAACATATATATTATCATCACCATAATAATCTTTTAAACATTTAATATGTAAATATATATTATAGTATGAATTTTGAAAACTATTTATATATTTCATAGCATATAAATATGAATAATAATGTTATTAGAATATATATTTTAGATGAAAAGTTTATTCTTCAAATAATGAATCTATTAGAATGAAACATTACTAAAAAGTAGTTAAGAAAAGATATATATAAAACTTAAAAGTATTCGGGTATATATTTCGGGTAGACGGGTATTTAGTTTCGGGTAATCGGGTCGGGTATCACCTAATACCATACCCGTCCCATACCCGCGAAATATTTTTTTTCCAATACCAAACCCGTCCCATACCCGTCGGGTATCGGGTATACCCGTCCCAAATGCTTCGGGTTTCGGGTATACCCGTCGGGCTCGGGTTTTTGTTGCCATCCCTAGTTACTTCACAACTTAAACAAGATTTGAGTTTTATTGGGCCCAAATGTAAGTATTAAATACGTTTTTTATTTTGAAAAAAAATACATGTAATATATATAAGAATTTTACAAAACATGTGCCTCTATAATTACGTGCCCTAGTCTGGTAGCCTCCTTTGATTGTTGTGGTTCTGTTTGTGACTTTGTGAGGTATTTTTATCTTCAAGTTTGTAATCACAACCGCCCTAAGATGAGTAATGTTGAGTTCTATAAAGACTTTATTCTCAGTTTTTTACATTATTAAGGTTACTATATAATTTTTTATATATTATTAATTTAAGAATTTATATTGTTAAATTCCTAATAAAGATACTCACTAAACTAAAACTTTTATTAAGGTTTAGGTATTTAAACAATTTATGAATATATTTACCTTTTAAAAGTTTGACAATGCCATTTGTATTCAAGGTTATTAAACTTTTATATATACTTTTTTTTTTGTTAATTACCTAATGTCTAGATGTTATTGTATTTAATTTATGATATTAAAAATCTGAATAGTTTATTATAATAAATAATTTAGTTATAAAAATAAATGTAAAATACGGCGATTAAGTAGAAAATAGAAGAATGTTTGTGTATGATGGGGGCATTTTAGACCCTATTTGGTGTTTAAAGGATGCATATTTGATGACGTGACTAGTAATCGGGCACGTTTACAGGAGTTTGTAAAAATCTCCATCGTAGATGCTCTAGTACAATATTGTCAATTGTTCTTTTAGTGTCCTCTGAAAGCGTAATCATAATCGTTATGATTCAATATTTTTTTTTTTAATCTTTTCATAGTTTCGGCTTTATTCCAAAATCGAACTATATATTTAACAAGAGAATTATGAACTAGATATCTTTGTTTTAAAATCATGTCAATTCAATTAAATAATGTAATTTTATAAAGATTTTGTAAAAGTATTATGTATTATAAAATCACAAAAACATGGTACAAAAATGGAGAGTTTCAAGTGTGAAATACAAGCAAAGGATGAAAGAGAAACAAAACCCAAACACACACACAGTGAGAGTGTCAGTGTGTGCGGTTGGCTCACATTCACATCCCATGGGTGGGCCCAACCCTCCACTTGACGACATGAGCCCATCACACTCAAGAAAGGGAAATAAAGATATTATTTAATTTAATTTAACAATAATTATCAAATCATTTAATATTTTATGTACTATTATAATAAATCACACTAATTTATCTTCAATCGAAAAGAATTGTTTTGAGAGAATTTATAATGATGTTGATGTCAGCAGATTTTTGTAAATGGACTTTCGTTCGTGATTCTTATTAAAAAAATTCAAACTCAAAATCCTATGGCATTATTATGCTTGCAGTTTAAGGGTGGGATAAGGCTTAGAACTTATTTAGACTGATCCATCACTCCATCAGTGATCTAAATTTATCGTTAAAAAATCAACTTAAGATAATATGAGTTGAGTTGGTATTAAATGTAGCTTATGCGTTAAGTGGCTTAAATATACTTGAGCTTATTTACAATTTTATAAAAGAAATCTTTGAGTTTTCAATTCGACGAGGCAACTTACCCGACCTTGAGTTCAACACGAGGCATATAAGAATCATGTTATTACGAATCGACTCGTTAAAGAGCCCTAATGCATGCCAACTGACTCGTTTTTGGTACTTTTATTTTTGTCAAAGATTAATAGTAGGTGGGGTTTTTTTTTACGGTAATCCAAATAATTGTGGAAAATGTGAAAACAAATCAAGGAGACAAGGTGGAAGGATGTTCATCCCATCACACTTTAAAGTGAATAAAAAGTGAAGATATTGTGAAAGAAAACAAATGAGTAATCCATTTTGACCTTGTTATTCATCATCACGACCCCATATCTTTGTAGTATTTGTGTCTATTCGGTTGGAATATCTTTGTTTTTCATATTTTATGTTGATAGATTTTTGCTTTTTAATTAAATAACTCTTAAAATTAAACAAAGTAGTTGGTATAACAACATCACATAGATAAGAGTTTTTTAAATTATTGATTGCTTTTTCTCAAGAATTGATACCTTAAGGATTTTTAAAGTTTTAATCAGTGTTTTGAAAAACAGGTTGAATCAATGGTGTGAAGAAATGGAAAACCATGTATGTTGTCGATTTTGTAACAAGCCAACGAACATGTTACATATGAGTTAGTTGGTTATGAGAGAAACAGATAAAACAGGTGAAACCTAACCAAAATATGTAGAGAGACATCAATTGTTGTATATTCCATTTACTAGCTTGTACATACACAACTTTTTAATGGTGTTTTTTAAAGGGTTAGGATCAAATACACAAGACACTTTTTCTAGGAAGGATGAGAAGGATTGTGATCCATTGATCATATATTTGAAGGGTTGAGATTAGTTTGTTTGAAAAAAATAAATAATAAATTAGAGAAAGGGCATAAAAGGAAAACCACATTTGTTGACTTTCTCTCTCCACATGCAATGCACATGTCAATTCCCCCATCATTTTAAAACGTCTATAACTTTTTCATACGACATTTTTTTTTCAAAAAAATTTCACCATATTAACGAGCGTTTTTTTATCTTTAATATGAGTACCACATTGCTACATTAAAATTGAAAAAAAAAAAAAAAACTCGTGCTAAATGGGTTTTTTTTTCTCCGTTGTGTCTTCTGCACGTTCATTGTGTTATAGTATGCATGTGTGCTTTATAAATATGTTATTTATGTTTTTTTAGTCTACACATGATTTAACTTTGTCCATTGTGTTTTTAGTATGCTTTTAATTGTGTTTTACGCAAATGAGTTTTGTATTTAGGCGTACATTGTGTTTTATTATGTTGTTCATTGTGTTTAAGTCTATTATTCATTATGTTTTAGTATTCTGTTCATTGTGTCTTTTATATGTCGTCAATTGTGTTTTATTAGACTGTTCATTGTGTTTTATACCATATTATTCATTGCATATTTAATAGGTACTCATTGTGTTTTACGTTATCTCCATTGTGTCTTACGCAACTGGGTTTTCAACTTTTTTTCCAAAAGTATTCATTGTGTTTTAATCTTTTGTTCATTGTGTCTTTATTATGTCGTCCATTGTGTTTTACACAATTGGGTTTTTAACTTCTTTTTTTTCAAAAGTATTCATTGTATTTTAGTCTTTTGTTCATTGTGTCTTTCGTATGTCATCCATTGTGTCTTACGTAACTGGGTTTTCAACTTTTTTTTTTTCAAAAGTATTCATTGTGTTTTAGTCTTTTATTCATTGTGTCTTTAGTATGTCGTCCATTGTGTTTTACTAGACTCTTGATTATGTTTTATACCCTATATTTAATTGGTGTTCATTGTGTTTTACTTTCCATTGTGTCTTATGCAAGTGGTTTTTGAAAAAAAAATTTCAAAAGTATAGCAATATGGTACTCATATTAAAGATAAAACGACGCTCAATTTTATGGTATAATTTTTTTTAAAAACAGATAACGTATAAAAAAGTTATGGGCATTGAAAAATGAAGGTGGAAATGACATGTGACTAGCATGTGCATATGTTTTTGACAAAATTACCCCTCCCACTTGTTAATCCTTTGGACACATGTCATTTTCTAGTGGCTTCTCACCCTTCTCATTTTTTGTAGCCTTTGTAGAATAACCCAACCCGTTTTTTAAATTGGACAACGTGTCTGACATGTTAAATAGAAACCATTAGTACCGCCCGTTTGGTTTTGACTAGGGGTGCTAAATGTGTCGTATTCATGGAAAGACGGGTAGAACTCGACACAGGCTCAAAATTTTGACAAAAACCTGAACACAATAGGATGCTAAAAAACATTTCTGACATGTAAATCCAAACAGCCTGCAAATATGTGTGTATTAACACAAACACTGTAGGACCATCGTTCACAAAATAAAAGAAATACTAATTTTATTAAATAGATTCGGATTACAATACAATAATGAAAGATAAACATGATACAAAGAAAGAATTGAAATTACAAAATGAAAGGAAAATACGAAACAAGCACACGGAAAACTCGAAGTGACTGAGGCACGTGTAAAACGCGCTTCCCTTAAAACAGATTCCGGGCCATCCAGGTGAACCCGTCTGTTTCCTAGGGTACAACAGCCTAAGCAGATTGCACTGCCGGAGTGAACCTAACACCTGAAACAAGAGCGTGGAGGGCAGAAAAGTTAGGGAAATCGTCTGACATGAGGTAGTGGTTCGTAAACATGAATTCTCAGAATTTATGTGTCTTCAACCAGAGCACACAACTCTGTATTTATCAGCTACAAGAAACCATACCAAGAGTTTGTCATGAATACATAATTCATTGGTAGTTAAATAAAAATTATACACGATTGATAAACAAAAGAAAACAGACAATTGAAAAACAAAAATAATAGACGATTATTGTAACTTAAAATTCTATATTAAATTAATCTTTAGTTAAAAACCTTCTTAACAAAGTTAATTAATTAAATGAAATGTTTATTTGACATATTTTTACTAATTTAAATTACATTTATAAATTTTGTAATGAATTACAATACTTAATCACAATTTAAGTCTGTAATCAATTACGAGACTTAATCACACTTAACAAGTTAAGAATCTGAAAAGACTTGACCACACTAGTTAACCAATCCTGGCCATAGGCTCGAGCCACACCAGTCCAAGCTCAGCTAAAAATATAAAGATGGCTTGCGGCGATGCGAGCGTGCGAAGTGCGCCATCAAAACGTCACATTACGCCCATCGCTCTCGTCCCGTACCCGGGCGCGTCGGGTGCTTCGCACCCTCCTGGCTGCCACTGGGTGTGTCCTGTTGTATAGAAATACATTTTTCTACATATAAACCAACACATGATTTATATCTCCACCAATGTGGAACAAACACAAATTCCCACAACACTAAAGTTTCATCACACACACTTAAAGCTTAGATCTCTATTAATCTAGTTTTATAATTAAATATCATAATATTACACACTATTATTAAAATTTTCCAACAAGCACAACCCGTTTATCCATAATTCATATTTTATTTTTTGCTTATTAATAATTTGCATGGTTTTGTTGAAATGAAAAAAAATGATTAAAAAAAATTATTAATAATTTAATACCTTTCATTCATGAATTTACCACTTTGTATGTGTGTAACAAATTCATAGAAAACTAACCATATGAACCCATCATGTCAACCTAAACCCAACCAATATAGCTAAATGTATTGGCTATATCGTATGTAAGATTGCTATACTATCATAATTTTCATCGATACACCTCTAATAATGAATTAGATATAAATTTGATCAAAGTACACATTATCAATAGATAATACATACGAGTTTGCATCTATTATTTGCTAGCCGATGGATTTTAAAGACAAAAACAATAAGGTTAAACCGGAGGAGCAGCTATCAAGTCGACAAACGTTCCAATTTTCAAAAGGTTACTTTTAAGATAAAGTTTCTTACGCATAATTATTAAATTTTGTTTTCATATAAATGTAAAACAAATTAAAATCCAAAAGGGAAGCCCATTACTGGACTGGTGTGATGACTTTTAGGGTGTGGATAAAAGTCAAAGTGTCTTTTAAACTTTTTCTCTTGTTCGCGTGGCTGTAGAGGAGACAATGCCCCTCACATTGTCTTTGGACTTTGGTAAAAAAAAAAAATGATTAACATAAACTCAACTAATTTGATATGTGGTGAATAATAGTTCAAGGGTAGTTTGGGAATAACAGGGAAATACCAGGGGTATTATCGTAATTTTGGGATAGTCGTTTCGATAATAAGTGGGCGGGAAAGTTAGTTGACAGTTGGTAGTTATCAGTTAGTAATTAGCTCTCTATAAAAGGATCGGTTATAATCGTTAATAAGATACCGATTAGTTGAGCTATTCTTTCTGTTGTTTCTTTCTAGAGTAAATTGTCAAAATCGTCCCTGGGGTTTGATCAGATTTGCTAGATCCATTCAAAACAAGTTTTTTTTTCCTCATCTGGACCCTACAGGTTTGCATTTTGATGCCAATTCCATTCAAAAAGTAAACTCAGTTAAGTTGATCAGCTAAATGGAGCCTAATATGGTAATTTTGCTTGTTAAGTGAAGGGTAAATTAGTAAATTTACTTGATGACAAAAGCAACACGATCATCTTCCAACCACAATAAATAATTAATTTAATTCATAGATGATTAGCACAAACATAGCCAATCACTCGGTTATGACTCAACAGAAATATACATAATTTATAAAAAAAATTGACCATCGGATCAAATCAGTCACTCCAGTACCTATTTTAAAACAAAATATGAAGATGAAAGACAAATTATTAATAAAAATAAATTAATTTATTTTGGTTTATCCCTCCCAACCCCCCCCCCCCCCCCCCTCTCCCCCCACCCACACATCTCTCTGCATCTTTCTCCAAAGAATTGCTACCACCCTTAACCACCATCACACCACATACGGTCACGACCACCACGCCGTCGTCACCCACCACCAAACCACCCTAAAAGCACCATCACCAAACCACCCTAAAAGCACCACCGTCGTCACCCATGCCCCCCTCTCTCTCCAAGGTATCCCTATCCCTTTCCCCCTCCTACGAGTGTCTCGCCACAAATCATAAACTTCATCAGCTTTACCTTAAGAAACAATCTTATGAAAAGCATATAGAAAAAACCCTCATATTTCGGTCAAATTTTGTATTCAAAGCGATACACAAACATGATTTCGTTAGGGCAGATGATTCGATTTTGTACCCGGGTCAAATTTTGTATTCCAAATCTTGGATGCCAAGCTTGTTAGCTTCAAGGATCTTATTTTGTATTCCAAATCCGTAGAAACCAAGATGACTAAAGCCCCAATTGTACCTGGGTCAGATTAAACAAGGTGGTGGTGGTGGTAATGAAGATGGGGTGGGGGTTTGTAGCAAGAAAGAGAGAGAGAAGAGGGGAGGGTGGGTAAAGTGTTCTTAAATAATTGATCATTTATTTTTTCAATTTAAAAATAAATAGGTAAAATGTCTAATATACCCCTGACTTAATGTTAATTTTAAACTCAGATAATAAATTGGATGGAACTGGCATCAAAATGCAAACCAGAAGGATCCAGGCGAGAAAAGAAATTGTTTTGGATGGATCTAACAAATCTGGTCAAACCTCAGGGACGAATTTGACAATTTAATCTTCTTTCTATTAATTCCGATCATCTTCTCCGGTGAGTTCACCACCGTGAACCACGATCTACCACCATTCTAATCTTACCCGTACATTGGTATCAAAGATAAACGGTTCTCAGAAAGCTCTAATTTCAGTTATCTTTATTCGGATTGATTGATTTTTCGATCAATTTCACCTTCCAATCTCGAATTGATTGATTCTGCAATCAATTCTCCTTCTCTGCTCTGTTCTTGGATCTTGTTCTGTTCTTTCTTATTCTTTTCATTTCTGTGCCGGATTAATCATCAAGATTAATTCCTTCCATTCTTTCATTTTTTTCATTTTCTGATCAATCGTCTATTATTAGTAGTGCACCTGTGTATAGCGCATCACTTTCATCATAGCGCATCACTTCCATTATTTTCTTAGATTCTTCTTTTCTGCATAATAATAATAATAATAATAATAATAATAATAATAATAATAGTATCACTATCACTTACAATTCATTACAACCCTATAATAATAATAATTCACAACAATTATAAATCATGACAACCACAAGGAGTCAACTTGAAATCGAAAATACAATTCAAAATCATACAACATCTTTGTTGAAATTCGAAGCATTATGGAGAAGACTGATAAGTCTTTCCAAGAATTGAAACGAATGATGGATAAATTTTTTGTTCATCAAATAATATCAACATGCAAGCATCTAGTTATTCAGGTCACCAATCAGATAATGCTAGCAATGCAAATTCCAGGACTGAAAGTTTATACAGATTGGGAAATATTGAGTTTCCAAAGTTTAATGGGGAGGAAGTAGAAGAATGGATTTGCAGGTATGATCATTTCTTTGATATTGATGATACACCAGAGACATTCAAGGTGAGATATGCAGCAATAAACCTTGAAGGAAAGGCAATGAAGTGGCATGCAGACTTTGTCAAGAGCCTAACCAAACCTATTTCTGAGGTAACATGGTCTGAGTATACAAGTAACATCTTGGACAGATTTTCTACTTTGCAATATAATGATGCTATGGGAGACATGGCTTTTACTGTTCAAATTGGAACATTAGAAGAATTTTGTGAGAAATTTGATGAAAACTTGCTGAGAGTAACAATATGTGAAGAGTATGTTGTGAGTTTGTTTTTGAACAATCTTGTTGGCTCTGGAAGGTAGGCGAGTCTTGGGTAACCACCTGCGTTTTGAATATATATATATATATATATATATATATATATATAGGGGAAGTATATGCAATAAACCCACTTTAGATGAAAAACCCAAATAAACCCATTACTTGGCCCATGTTGTGCCACATCACCCATGATATTATGATATTATATAATATTCAAAAGGGCACAATAGACATTTCTATTATCCCCTCCCCTCTCTCCATATATATATATATATTTATATATATATATTGTTTCCTCATCTCTCTCCATTTATTTTTCAAATTCAAAATCAGATTTTAGATCCTCTCTCTACCCTCTCTCTGTCTCTCTCTAGAACCACCACCATCACCACCACAACAACCACCACCATGACCCGTCTCCTCCACTAAACCACCACCACACCCCGTCTCCTCCTCTACTTAAATCACCACCACCACCATGACCCGTCAGAAGTTAAAGGGGTTTTTAAAGGCTTCAATCTCTTCTCCCAGATCTGCAAGTAATCTCAAATTTTAGGTATGTGTTTTGTTTCTTAAAGCTCCTTCTTTTAATTTTATAGCATTTGCACTATTATTTTGGATCTGGATCTGGGTTAAAGTGGCATTTTGGATCTAGATCTGGGTGGAAGTAGGTTTTGTTTACTATTTTTTGGTTTACTTTGGTTTGATAAATATTGGGGATCTAGTGTTTACTTTGGTTTAGACTTTATTTTATTAGGTTTAGTTTTATTTATTATAAACAGAACATAAAATGTTAGGTTTTGGGTTTTGTTAGAATAATAATAATAATAGTTTTGGGGATAGTTTTTGTTCGCATACCAAGTGTTCGATCAAATGCTTGAATGAAAAAAAAACTTATGTTAACCTTTTTTTTATTTTTTTATTATTATTTTGTATATGTTAGATTTTTATTAGATTGAGGACATGAGGTTGATAGATCACATGTGATTGATGAATAAATTTGTAGTCTTTTTTTATGTTAGTATATGCTAACACAGGTTAGTGATGCCCCATTATGTGTTTGAGGATCCCAAACTAACATGTGTATGTGTTCCAGTATTGGTTTTCACGAGTAGGCTATTGGAACAAGGCGGCGTTGGTGATGTGGTTGTGGTAAGTGATGTTTTTTTTTATAAAGATTATAAATTTTTAATCTTTTGGTGAATAGGGTGTTTAAATAATTTTTGTATTCTGTTTAATAAATTTTTGGCAAGTGAAATTGTTATGAACTCGTATAAGGTACATGTCTATTTTTTTTGCGGTCCGAGTCTTGTATGCTCACACACGTTAGTGATGCTAACACATGCTAGTATATACCCAACTAACAGTTCTTAGGGTCCATGACATACAGTATTGTTTATACACATGTTAGTGATGCTAACACATGCTAGTATAAACCTAACTAACAGGAGTTAGGGTTCATATGACATATGTAGTATATGCCCAACTAACGTATGTTAGGGTTCATATGACATACGTTATTTTCAGTAAAACATATGTTTTTAGAATACACTACACATGTTAGTGATGTCTCATTATATGTTTCAGAGAGCCCAACTAACACGTGTTATCTTTTTTTGTAGGTGAAGAGATGTTTTGTGTTAAAGATGAAGATGGGTATCAAGGACGAAGCATAGCTAGATCTTTTTTATGTTGTTATGATAGTTTTTTATCATTCGCAAATAATTATGTATGTATGAAAACTTTTTTGATACATTTTTAGTATTGATTGTAATAATCGTTTATATCATTTATTAAATAAATACACATTTTATGTGATCTTTTATTATGTTCTTTTAGTATATGCCTGGTAACACATGTTAGCGATGTCTCACACGAGGTCAGAATTTTGCATCACAACACTAACGTATGTTAATTTTTCGTGCTGGAGAAAGTGCCATAAAGTAGGAGAGAGATGACTTGACAAGTGTCAAATCAACCTTTTTAAACCTAGGATTCAGAAAATTAAAGTGACTCACTTGCTTTAGTAAGATTACCATATTGCCCTTTATCCAATTTTATATTATAGTGGCCCACTTGCTTTTAGAAATTAATCATGGACCATTGATCAAACTTGATCAATGGTCACCATAGAGTTTACAAGGTTTTTCATGAAGATGGGGTTTCCTTTATATTCATCCCCTATATATATATATATATATATATATATATATATATATATATATATACATACACACATTCATTGAAAGTTGGGTAGTCTTGATTGTAGAAGGCATAGGAACCGGGTATGACATTAGACCTTAACTCTTTGAGAATGGGGAATGCGTTTTGTGTTTGGAATTGTGGAAGTGTAATAAGTTTGCTTGAGGACAAGCAAAAAGATAATTGTGGGGTGTGATACGCAGGTGAAAGCTCAAGGTTTATCATGCTTAATATTGCATTTTTAGGTGATTTTATAGTCATGAACACACTACTTTGATTAGATTTTGTATTTTGCATGTTAACGAGATTTAAGGTGTGTTTTGAAGCATTTCGGGAACTTTATATGGAGCTAGATGGTCGCGAAATGAAGAAACAAAGAGAATCAAGAAATAAAAGTCGTCCAGCGCGTCGGCGACTCAGGACACTAGTCAACATATTTGAAAATCGAGATTTAAAGGCAATTTATGGAATTTTATGAGCCTTTTGACCAAGAACTCAGGAAGGAGGTTATTTATTCAAATATTGGGGATCATAATCATCATCTTTTACTCCCAAATCACAATCAAATCACCCTATTACACCAAAATCATTCAAGATCATCACCATTATTTCATCTTTTTCACCAATCATAAAACTTTCAAAAAAACATTGAAAAAACCTTTCCATGGATAATTCTTCTATTCCTTCCATCATCATTGAAGTTCCAATCACCATGAGCAGCTAATCACTTTTGGATTCACCCGGTGTAGGCTTATAATATAGGGTTCTTAACATTTGGGTATTTTCTTAATTTCTTTTGTAATTTGGATTTGAACAAACTTGTTAATTGCATTAATCTTGTTTTGAATTCTCTTTGATAATTGTTTCTTGCGCCAATTACTAGGGAAATGAATTCGGTTAATTTTGCTTTAACTGGTTATTAGGGTTCATATATTCTAGAGTAATGAAGTGTAGTTTAATCCATCTTTGATGTTAATGAAACTTGACACCTAAGCCTATTGTAACAATTAACCCGTTAATCCTAATTGCAATTTCTTGATTAGTCCCAATTTGTTATAGAACTCTAGGTTACTTGTTGAACCGGTGTGATATCCAATTTTCTCATTATTGTTTTAATCAATTATTTCCAACCAAGTTTTTTCATTAATCGAATTAATCGTTTTTATTATTTCAATTATCATCTTGAATCACTTGTTGGTTCTAAAAATTTCAATAAAAACTCTTAAATGAACAACAATTGCAATCTTCATAATTGACAATATCTTCATAAAAGTGACATTCTCAATCAACTAAGAATCTTAATCACCAACCACAGACTCTTCGTGGTTCGACACCCTTATTATCACTAACTACATAGTTTGAGATAATTAGGACTTATAAATATTATTTTTGACCGGACCGCAACATCCGATCATCAATCCATAAGCACCATCTATCCGGGAAACCCATTTGTTGAAGTATCGAAATTAAAAACGACCAACTCACATTATCATATGCCTTTTCAAAGTCTATCTTCAACAAAAACGCTTTCAAACCTCTTCTTTTGATCCAAGATAAAATTTCATTCACCATAAGAGTTCCATCCAAGATATTCCTGTTCTTCAAAAACCTAGTTTGATATTCGGAAATCACCATGCCAATAACCCTTTTTAGACGAGCCACTAGAACCTTAGAAATAACCTTGGCAATTAAACCCACCAAGATAATTGGTCTATAGTCTTTTAATCCTAACGGGTTACTAATCTTTAGGATTAAAGTAATATAAGAAGACCCACATCCCCTACTAATCTCACCTGAGGAATGAAAAGAAGAAAGAATGCGGAAAAAATCTTCTTCTACAATATCCCAAAATTGCCTTACAAATCGAAAATTAAAACCGTCAGGACCTGGCGCTTTGTCAACCCCGCAACCAAACACCGCTTCTTTAATTTCTTCTTTCGAAAAAGGGGCAATTAGAACAGCAATCATATCCACAGGTACCTTATTTAGATTCTCAGTTTTAAGATTAGGCTTATTTTTAACCTTTTCTGAAAAATGGGATCTATAGAACTTTAAAACTTCCCTCTTTCCTAAAGTCGGTTTTGAAATCCACGTCCCTTCCACCTTCCACCATGAGCCCCGGAATGGAATTAATCGCCTTTCTACTATTAACAATACCATGGAAAAAAGCAGTGTTTTCATCTCCCAAGGAAGCCCATCCGATTCATGCTTTTTGACGCAAATCTTTTGAATAATAAGCTTCAAGATCACGAATTCTGGTTTGACATTGAGACCAAATCCACTCATCTTCTTCCTCTAACTCCGAGTCTTCCGCCTTTTTTTCTAGGTTCTCCAAATCATCTTTTAACCCCCGCCAACTCTTCCTTTTCTTTAGCATACAAAGTCGCTTTCCATTGTATAAGTTCAGCTTTTAGGCATTTCAGCTTATTCAATATATAAGACCAAATCAGGAGGCACAGTCATTTGAAAGCTGCGCAAACAGTTAGTAATAAGGTCTGAACATCCTTCCTTGTCAACCCATAAGTTAAACCAACAAAAAGGATGTGGACCAAAATTTTTACTATCAATGGACAATAATAACGGCGTATGATCAGAAAGGTATCTTGGTAAAGCCCGCAAACAGGCCCCTGGCCAAGATAAAAAAAATCAGAGGAGACCAAGCAACGATCAATCTTACTCATTTTTAGGCCCGCACCCTTTCCCGCAACAAAAGTAAATTTAAAACCTTTCATACTATACTCTTGAAACCCCGCTTCATCAATAAACTCGTTAAAATCATTCGCCACCGAAGCATTAAAAACTGAATTCTTCCTCTCCTCCGGGTACCAGACCGCATTAAAATCCCCCAAACAACACCACATACCATCCATACTATGAATCATACATAGCAAAATGATCCAAAGTGCCTTCTTATCCTGCAGCTTTTGAGGCGCATAAACGTTCATAATATTCATCTTTCTATCTCCACTTTTAAGAATACCAGACACAATAATAAAGTTCCTGTGTACTTCTGAACTTATTTTCGAATTTTTTTTGGATCCCAAACAGTAGCCAACCCACCTGACCGCCCTGTAGAATCAACCGACTCCATTTCATAATTGCCATTGCCCCAAAAACTTCTCATATCATTACTACCCAAACTACCAGTTCTAGTTTCCTGTAATGCCATAATATCCACCCCATGATCCTTTCTAATCTAGCCATCCTTCCCCTCCACCCCAATCCCACGCACATTAGAATATCCTTTTAGAATATCCTTTTAGAAAATGTCAGCGAAAGGAAAAGTTCCAGCCATTGGTGTTGACCCGACCTGAAAATTCCAACGTTTGATCGTGAGAATTTTGATCAACAAAAAAGGGAACTCATAGAAAAAAATTTGGATCCACCACTGCGCTTATATGTATGGTTAGGAGTAAGAAAGAAAATTTGATGTGCTTATTATAACATTAAATTTGAATTTTATTCATATAAACCGATTATTTGGGTAAAGAATTACTCTATTAAAAAATGTGTAGTACCAGTTTTCTTAAATATATTAAACAGTCGGGCAAATCATTGAACCCAAAAGATTAAATTTAACCTCATTACCCCTGCAAAATATTACTATTTTGGCTTGCCTTTTTTGCTTCGTTGCTTGAGATGCAATAAAAGATACCTAAAGGGTTATTTTAAAAACTTTGTATAGGGCATTGAACCTGTTATTTTAAAAAGCCTATAGATAATTTATTAAACTAAACATTTTATACACAAATATTCGTTATAATAATAATAATAATAATAATAATAATAATAATAATAATAATAATAATTATTATTATTATTTAACTTATTTTTAACTCATTTAATTATTTACTAATTTGATTTTTCTCAAATAAATATCATTCGTCAGCTTTAAAAAACTGAACACACAGATATGTTTTTTTCTTAACATACCGGCATAAATTGTATTGAAAACGGAGTCGTTCACGTATTTATTCTTATCTACGCTTCGACACGAAATTTATTTTAAACTGAAGCAACACCGGCCACAACCGACTTGTTAGTTAACAAAAGTTCTCGACCCTTTGACAAAAAAAACATGTTAAGATTTTGGTAACCACTTAAACTTTAGGTGTATATATGTATTTACATGTAACTTTGGGGTTACCATAGAATATGATGTAGTGAATTTGTAAAATACGTGTACATCTGACAGGTGGGATGCACGTGAGGCTCTTTTTCCGCGTGCTAAATTTAGCTTCACTAATTTTATACTATTACTAGCTGATTATCCCGGGAGGATCCCGGGATTAAAAAATCTAATTTTATGTGATAACCTATTGCAAATGGCTCAAGTTAACTAAACACAAAATCTCTCAATCATTGCATGTTCATAGTATTCTAATCAGTAATAACTCATATTCCCTAATCTAAAACCTAATCAGTAATCATCTAAATGTGTTGATTATATGTACACTAGCTAATTACCCCGGGAGGATCCCGGGATTAAAAAATCTAATTTTATGTGATAACCTATTGCAAATGGCTTAAGTTAACTAACCACAAAATCTCTCAATCATTGCATGTTCATAGTATTCTAATCAGTAATAACTCATATTCCCTAATCTAAAACCTAATCAGTAATCATCTAAAGAATCACTTATGTAAGCTGCAACTATTAAAAAATTCATCACATCTCTCTAATTTCTCACATTCTAATGGCTCATATAATTCATAACCTAATCAACTAAACAAACACTTAAGTTGGAAGTTGTAATCATTGCATCTAATTATGCCACGTGGCATAATCAAGAGATGGTTGAGGCCACTATTGAACGCCACGTCAGCAACTATCAATTCTTTCCAGGAGCGTCTTGTGGTTGAAAAATATAACCATTCTAATAATACTAATACTAATAGTAATAATTATTACTCTTGTAATTAAATAAATAAAAAAATAACCTTGCTATAAGGTGACACCATGTGTTGCAGTGTTGCGCGATTCTTTCTCCTAACTTCTCTTGATGAAGTATACCTAGTAAAATTCCAATGATAACATGGCGATTGGGCTGATTTTCAACATCGTAGATAAAAACCTGCTTTAAAAGAAAAAACATGATTAATGAATAACATGAACACTTTGTGTGTTTTTTTCCTGTATGAACGAAACCCCACAAAAAATAGTCGATTTTTCTCCGTTTTTTATATAGGACTATGGTACTCGTTGGAAAGATAATAAAACGCTCGTTAATTTGGTGCAATTTTTTTCTTTAAAAAATCCCCTATATAAAAGATATAAACGTTTAAAAATTATGGGAGGAAACATGAGAGAGAAAATTTTAAATTTTTAAATTTTTTTTTTCCTAAAATAACTCAATTTAATTTAGGGTTTTATGTTTATCTTTTTTTTAATTAAAAAATGAAATAGTTCAAAAACACTAAAATCTTTCAATTATGATGCCACGTGACACTTTCAATGGGAGGTTGAGGCCTCCATTGCCCGCCACGTCACCATATACGTTTTCTTTTATATATATAGATAGATATCACTTAATTGCTAAAATACAGTTCCGGAAGTAGCCCTATACTTATGCATCATCCACAAATTTCAGTATTTTCATCTGTTAACTAGAACCAACAAGTGCCTTTATGGAACCCCTACACGTGACCATGACGACGGTGTTACTGTGTAGAAACTAGGGTAACCATGAACTTTACTGGTAGCACTCCGTCCACCCTAAAATACTAGATAATATATACACTGGATATTGATTTTCATAACTAAAATTATTTCAAGAAATTCGAAAACCATATACACTTATAGATGTTTAAAGTCTAATATGAAAGGCGGTTATAGTATCATCTATCCTATCCCACTCATGGGAGGTACCTATGGTGGTCGTGGAGGACCCACGGCAAGGATCGAAGGCACAAGTTATTTTTAAAAAAATGTTTATATACATATGTGATATAGGGGGTGTTTGGGATTGATTATTTAAAACAGATTATGCGTTTTGGAAAAGCAGGGGCGGAGCTGCTTATAAATTATTGCGTTTTGGTAGCTTAAAAAACTGATTATTTGCGTTTTCAAAACGCATTCCCAAACACTAAAAATTGATTATCTGCGTTTTCAAAACACAATAATCTAAAAATAATATTCAAAACGCAATCCCAAACACCCTCATATGTGTGTGTATGTTTTAATAGAATACCCATTTTAAATTTAAAACTTAGGTTCATTAAAAAATCGATTAAAACTGAAAAACTCATTAGCCAGATTATAAGGTTAATACTCATTTAATACTCATTTAAAACCTAAATCTTCAGGGACGTCTCAATCCCACTCACCTTTTCTCTCTTATTAAATAAACAAATCATTTTCTAAGGGTGTATCATGCAAGTCTCACAATTCTTCACATAATATTTATTATGAAAAATAATTGATACATAACCAACTTTAAATATAAAATAATAAAAACCTAACACTTTTATACTTAGACCATGTGTAGTGGTATAGTGAAAGGGTGTTAAAGGGGGATTTCAAGGCCCATTTGCACCCCAAACACCGCCTCGTGAGCGTGAAAGGGCTCAAAATCCTTTGAGCGTGAAATATTTAGCATTGTGCTCCCCTCTCTTCCTCCAATCAGTTGTCGCCGCCTCACCTCCTTCCACCTTCTATCCTTCAACAGCCAATTTCAAGCCCTTTGTTAATTTAATACACTCACACCACACCACTACACCTCTTGTTAATTTCAAGCTCTTTCAAACTTCATATGGAACAAGACAATTAGATGTGATTCCTTTTTATCACTCTATGTGATTATCTTTATTACATATACATGATTATATTGTTTCAATAGTTATAGTTGAACTTGTTTTTTAATAAAAGCATATGTGTGGGTGCGCACAAATGCACAATAACACATACATGTACATGCGTGTATATATATACACATCTGACGTTTGAATAATTTATCCGATCTTAAACAAAAGTTTATTTTTGAAGTTTTATGATATTAAAAAGTTGTGTTGGTGTTTTACTTTCCTTTTTTGAAATAAGAAAAGTTAATGATTAATTAGTAAAAAAAAAAACGTGGACGGAAAGTAGGGGAATGCCATGAGGAAACGGGCCCGGCTCGCGGCGCCAACTAATATAAAAGAATTAATTGCCCTGTTTTATTATTATTAAATTACATATGTTTATTTAAAACTTATCACTAGCTAAATTTCGTTTTAATATTGTGTTATTAGGCATTCATTTTCTAGAGGCCCCAATTCTAAAATAAAATACAATAAATTATGTATAGGTAATTTTGGGTTTTTGAATAACTGACATCAGGGGCAAAGCATAGTTGAGTCCCGGGGGTGTTCCGGCTCTACCGTTTTTTGGCGCAGTGTGGAATTTTGCAATTTTCGTAATTTTATATGAATTGAGTCTGGCCCCTATCGATTTGATCTTTTGGCCCCTACCGATCAGAAAAAAACGAGTCTGGCCCCTGCTGATTCGATCTCCAAGCTTCGCCAATCGCCACCGACTGACAGATTCATCGTATATAGTTATGCATACAAACAAAAATCATATATGAGTTATGGTATTTAAAGCAATTCTTTTTAACGAAAAGGGTCTCAACACAGATAAAAGATAATCCTTGAGATATTAAGATAATATCAAAAACTGAAAACCCAACGGGTCTGCGTTCTCCCTTTCTGATTTTTGAGATTAGATTTTTTTTTTTTTTGTAAGAAAAACTTTCATTCACAAAACCACGAGAGTCCTCAAAGCAAGGACCCCGGACAACCAAATGACTTACAACAAAACCAAAGGATTATTACACCCAACTTCGCCAATCGCCACCAACTTGTTTACTTTCATCACTCACAGACTAACAGATTCCGTTAGCCACGCCAGCTTAAAACTAATGTCTGTTAGTCTGGGAGTGATGAAAGTAAACAAGTTGAAAGTTTGGAGTGTTAATGGCCAAAGTGATAGTTGGGAGTATAATCCGTCAATAGGCTATAGTTGGGAATATTTAAATCCATTTTCCCTTTTTTAAAACCCCTAGTTCATGTTGCTTCGGTGGGGATGATTCACCGGGGGTTTTTTGTGCGATCTTCATCTTGGAGATTATTGAGGTTGTGTTGAATGTGTAAGGATGGAATTTGGTCCCAATCCGTATGGGACAATATTTCCATTCACCGAACCATATTGTTTTTATTGTACGAAGTCAATAATAGATGAATAGTTGTTGGAATGATCCATGGTGGGGTTTTTCTAACAAATCTGATTGCAAAAGAGTAGAAAAGAAGAAGTGGCATGCTTTAATTTTTTTTAAAGAAAAACATTTGTTGGTTTAGTTTGGAGGGTTGAGCATACGGAAACCGATAACCGAAAAAACCAAAACTGAACCGATAACCGAACCGAAAATAACCGAAACCAAATTAACCGATCGGTTACGGTTAACATATGGCCAAAACCGAACCATTCGGTTACGGTTTTGGTTTTCCCTTCTTTCGTAACCGAAATAACCGAAACCGAACCGATATTTATATGCTTAAGTGTTTTTCATACATATATCCATGTATTTGGAACATATTTTCACGTATCCGGTATATTTAATCTATCTTTCATGTATGTCTATCTATTTGAAATATATCTTTTATGTAACTCATGTATTTTTCATGTATATCCATGTATTTGAAGCATTTTTTTATTTGTTTCCTCGTTATTTCATGTATTTTTCTTACGTTTTCATATATATTTGTATTATTGAAAAAGATCCAAACACTTTACTAACTATTTTGAGCTTACTAGCGGGTTTACCCGCGCGTTGCCGCGGGATTTAAATAAAACCCAAAAATAATAATGCACTGTTTTTTTGGATACACACTTCGAGGTTGTGGGTGTGAGACACATTCTTTCTTTGTTTGCTATGTGCTAAACATTTCAAATTCAGTGCAGTATTCAGTAAATAAAATAAATAAAAATGAAAAAGTAAAATTATATATTGTAACTAAAAGAGACAAAGAATAGATACAATGATCCATATCACCAGAACTGTAGTCCTCAATAGTTACATAATATTACAAAAATAACCCCCTACTCCAATTTGCCATTCAATAGTCCTCTATTTTGTTTTGTTCTTTTTCCACCATCTTGCGAGTAAGAGTGGATATATGTTTTAAAAATCTTATCGCAATGGCCTATCCAGATTCTCCAAAATGGCAACATAGATACTGCTCCCCACTTTCTTATTCTCGTTTACCTTTTGATTTCCAACATACCTTAGCATATCAGAAACCGTCTCGACCTATATGTTAGATTTATATTTTGTTAATAATTTCAGGAGCACGAGTTCCCTCGCTAGTTAATCTTATTTTTCTAGCATAGAATTGGAACCTAGACCAACTTGGCGGTACTTGAAAACAATCCAACAAAAAACATAGTCAAATTGATAATCTAAAACACAAACACCAGCTTTTTTTTGAACAATGACTTTCATTCAAAAACGGCAAGGCCTCAAAACGAGGACCGCCACCAACCGATTACATCATATACAAAGGGAAAGAACACCACTCATCCCAACTAAGATTTACAAATTTCGACCTATACTTTAACCACAAAAAGGAATACGATTTTACGCTAGCTACCACGTTTGACACTTTTGGTTCAATATTATTGAAGATCTTTTCATTGCGAGCTTTCCAAACCTCCCAAACCGTGATTATGATAATGTCGTGTATGATGTTTTTACCCCACTTTCCGCCTTTAACACCTTTGTACAGCAGCAATAAATCTCTCACATTGGTTACAAACGTAAAGGGAATATGGCACCACGTCCATATTCTAGCCCACACCCCTGACGTGAAGCCGCAAACGGCGAAGATGTGATTTGCAGATTCTGTCATAGCATCGCACAAACTACACGTCAAATGCTCGATAGGTACTCCTCTTTTGCTCAAGGCATCAACAGTAGGGATTTTTTCTAATTCTACCCTCCATGCTAGCGTATTACATTTTGTCGGGACCCAAGATAGCCACTTAAACTTGAAGTTCACAGGTGCGTCTCTGTAGTCTTTTATTTTTTTGCGAACATCTCTAACAGAGAAAGAATTACTCCCATCCCATTGCCATACATCTTCCTGACTTACCAACTGAGTCTGTGCCAAAAGGGGAGAAAGATCGAACCATTCTTGAGCTTCGGCTTGGGAAAACATCTCTGTGAAATCAATGGGGAACCACCCTCCCTCTTTCCAAACTTCATTAACCATTGCGAATTTGTCTGCGGATTTGTGAAATAGGAGTGGGAACCTGGATTTCAGATCCGTATCCCCCAGCCATACATCCAACCAAAACCGAGTTTGAACCCCGCTACCGACCTTGCTGCTGAACAACTGAATGACGTTCTTATCTCCAATTTTGAGTTTTTCACAATTTTTTATGATATTGACCCAACAGCCGTCCACACCTTTTCTACATGGTAACCCGTACCAATTCCGTTTGGTAAATTGACAAGCTATAACCACTGATTTCCACAACGCCTTGTCTTCGTTTTTGAATCGCCATACCCATTTTGCAAGTAGAGCATCGTTCATATCTTTAAGTCTACCAATACCCAAGCCCCCCTTTTTCTTATCTTTCGTAACAAAATCCCAGGCAACCCAATGGATTTTCCGAATATTACCAACCCCCGACCATAAAAACCGTTTCATTAGGCCTTCCAATTTGTCGATAATACCCGTGGGAGCTTTATACAAGGATAGGTAATAAACAGGGAGTGATTCTAATACCGAACTGATGAGAGTGATCCGTCCACCGATAGATAGGGTCTTAGCCTTCCAAGATGAAAGACGACGTTCGAAAACTTCCACAATGTGCCTCCAACTCGAAATCTTGTTCATATTAGCGCCCACCTTTATACCAAGGTACTCGAATGGAATAGAACCCACCCTACAACCCAAGACATTTGCCATGCTCAACACCTCCGAATCAGCCCCTCCGAAGCCGTATATATTAGACTTATGAATATTGATTTTGAGCCCCGAGCAAAGATAGAAAACGCGGAGAATCCTAGCCGTATTCTCAATATTTCCCACCGACCAATCGCCCATAATAAAGGCATCGTCCGCGTAAAATAAGTGAGAAACTGTTGGGCCATCTTTTGATACACAAACACCTTTGAAAATACCCTTTTTCACCGAAGTAACAAAAAGACACGAGAGAGCTTCCATAACGATAAGGAACAAAAACGGTGAAATAGGGTCGCCTTGCCTCAACCCTTTACCATGCTGAAACTCAAAAGTCGGGGCACCATTAACTAAGACAGCCGACCTTGCCGAAACCAAAATACCTCTAATCCAAGTACACCAAATCTCCGGGAACCCCATTTGCAACATAATAGAAAGAAGAAAGTTCCAGTTTACATTATCGTATGCCTTTTCGAAATCGATCTTCAAAAAGAACGACTTATGCTTCTTTCTTTTACACCAACCCATGATCTCGTTAACTATCAAGGGCCCATCAAGAATGTACCTTTCCCCCAAAAAACCTGATTGTGTCTCAGAAATAACCTTACCGATCACCTTCTTGAGTCGTTGAGATAATACCTTGGAAATTGTTTTGCTTATCATACCCACTAAAGTGATAGGTCTGTAGTCTTTTAAGCCTTGGGGATTTTTTATCTTCGGAATCAACGTGATGAATGATGAACCGCATCCCCTATTAATCTTTCCTGTTTCGTGGAACTGCCGTAGAATGTTAAAAAAAATCATCTTCTAGGAAACTCCAAAATTTCCGAACGAATCTGAAATTAAATCCGTCCGGACCTGGAGCCTTGTCCATCCCGCATTCAAAAACGACTTCTTTTATCTCAGTTCTCGAAAAAGGAGCCGTGAGCCCTGCTATCACCTCATTAGGTAATCGTTTTAAATCTTCGCATACCAAGGGAGGGCGTTGTTTCACGCTTTCTAAAAAGTGATTTCTGAAAAATCGTAACACATCCCGCTTCACCATGGCTGGCTTACAGACCCACTTCCCGTCCACAAAAATGCCCTGAATGGAATTAGACGCCTTCCTACTATTAATTACACCGTGAAAGAACGCGGTGTTGTCGTCTCCGAATCTAGCCCATTTCACGTGAGCCTTATGAGATGGATCTCTAGCCAAAACCCATTCGTGTTCTGCAATCCCTTTCTTACATTCTGTCCACACCCAATCCTCTTCCTCCTCTAAGTCTCTATTCTCCATGATGGTTTCCAGAGTCTCCAATTCGTCTTTCATATTGTTTAAGCGTTCCCCTTCTAAAATCTCTACCTTCTTTTTCCAATCTTTCAGTGAAGACCGAAGAAATCTGAGCTTTCTTGAGAGAACGATATTCGGATCACCTGTAAACTGGCAGCCCCGAAGAGAATCCTCAACAACCTTCTCACACCCTTCTCTATCTAACCAGGAGTTAAACCACCGAAATGGTCTCGCCCCATAATTTTTGTTATCTATCGTGAGAACCAGCGGAGTGTGATCCGACAGATACCTCGGAAGAGCCCGTAAACATGCCTCTGGCCACCTGTTAAAATAATCAGAGGAAACCAAAAATCTGTCAATTAAGCTCAGCTTACTCTTCCCACCTCCCTTACCATGAAGGTATGTAAATCGCTTCCCTTTCAACCCATACTCCAATAGATTATTGGAATCGATGAAAGTATTGAAATCATCAGCCACCTTCTGATCAAAAAACGTATTTTGCCTTTCATCCCTACTACGAACTGCATTATAGTCACCCATTAAACACCACAGGCCATGACCATTGTCCATAGTAACCCCTAAAGTCTCCCACAGCTCACTTTTATCTACCGGTTTTTGGGGAGCATAGATATTCACTAAGTTCAGCACTGAACCATCTTGCACCATGTTACCAGAAACAAGAAGGAAGTGTTGGTTTTTTATCACAATATTTTTTCTAAAAACCTTAGGGTCCCACATGGTTACAATACCCCCCGAACGCCCATCAGCATCAACATACTCGAACTCGAAATTGACATCCCCCAAAAATTGACAAAATTAACTAACTTGGAATCCTTACAGTGCGTCTCCTGAAGGGCCACCACCGAAGCCCCATTATTGACCTTCAATTTTTTTACCCAATTCGGTTTACCTTTAACTCCAATACCTCTAATATTTAATGACAGAAAATTCATTCCTTACCGAATTGTACCCCTTCCTCGACAATGACCTGTTTGATTAAAGCTTCACGACCTGCCAATTGAGCTCCTAGGATGGAACCCATAGAAACAGTAGCTTCCGTTTCCTTGAGAACATAGAGACCCGGTGTTTGCTGCTCCAGATTAACTTCCTGCTCTCCATGATTCGGTAGAGGAACTTCTGTCTCTGCCTCGTCTAACCTCATAAGTTCTTCAAAAGATTGCAATTCCTCATCTTGTTGTCGGAGTACAGTAATCGAGCCCTCTTGATTGTGTAAGCCCTCAGCCACTGGTGGATTTGTTTTGGACTTATCCGAGTTTCTTAAAACCTCGTTGACTTGGACAGGCCCAATAAATCTGATAAGATCAAATAGGTCCTCAGTATCCAACACCTTATTTCGTTTTTTATTAGGCCCATCTGTAGATTTCATTGATCGTTGGCTCAGGCCCAGTTTCTTTTCGAATAACAATTAAAGATTATAAGAATAACAACGGTGATGATGATAAAACATTGTTCTCAAAATTCTATGAAACAAAGTATTAGAATTTTCACCTTTTCGAATGATAAGGTCCTAAGCCTCTTCAACCGCAATCTGTAATGATTGACAAAAAAATGAAAAAAAAAGTGTGAAATTCATTTGGATAAGACTTGCATAAAAGTTCAGTTTATTAATAGGTTAACAGTGAACTTTTTTTTTATAATAAAGATGTCATTTAACTTCAAAAGTTTATGCATGTATGCATATTGAAATGTCGAAAAAACTAAAATTATCCTTATATGTCATTAATGAACAAAGCTAACGTAGCAACAAAAAAAACAATACCACCCTTTCCCTTTCCTGCAGGGCAGACTAAAAGAACAAATTACAAACGATGATGATATACTACAGTTATAAGAAGAAGCTATACCATTGAAATCCTTGCCTTTGTCGAAAACCTAATTCATGAAGTGATCGGAAGGAGTGACAAAACAAAATATGATAATACTGAAATTAAGTCACAATTGTGGATTGAATGAGAATTACTAAGTATATAAAGGAGTGAGGACAGGAAACGAAGGGGTGGATTGATTCACGTCTTCAAATTTCCACCGCCATTCAAGAACATAACCGATGATTTGATTGTTATTGATATCAAAGGAGAAAGCCAAGGGGTTTATAGTGAGTGGTGGTGTTAATATTCTAGAAAGAAGTAGAATGTTAATTAAATGGGAGAATATGAAGTGAAAAATAGAGAACTCTTGAACTTACCCCATTGTTAATACCCATTAACCTCAATATAGATGAGTAAAAGACTAATTTACCCTTTTACAAATGCATCAAGTGTTTGTACTTTAGGCAATGAAATTTGTAATTACTTAAATTTTACCGGTATCCTTCCCTCATGCTTTATAATATAGTATAGATAATTTTATGTTTGGATATTAAGCGAACGTAACCGAAACCGAACCGAACCGAACCGAACCGACATTCGCTCACCCCTACATTTAACTGAGGGACGGTCATTTTTTTGCCCCTTGCTCTTGTAGCTCCCTTAGACATCTGCCCTGCGTCCTCCTTCACGCCTCCAACGTGGTAAGGGTGTGGCCTCATTAACCTACCACGACACATGCCCTTAAAGTAGGATCACAAGTGACAATGAAAGTGAATGTAAGAAATGTCATTGATCACATTAGCAATATAGATCATTATTGACTAATGTATTTGAATTATTAAAATTCTGTTTACAAAAAATAAAAATACAACCCTATGATATTAATGGACACGGTAGGCCGTTTACACTTAAATATAAGGTCATGTGTAGTGGTAGAGGTTTTATGGGGGCGTTATGCGACAAGTGACACTAAAGTGAAATTAGAGGCTTTATATAAAACATGTGTGTAGTGGATAAAGCCCCTACTAATCATTGATTAATTATTGTTTTTTATTTAAATATACAAAATTAAAAAACAAATAGCATTTAATTAAATAAAAAAACATTACATCTTAATTAAAAATAAATTACAAATACTAAAAAAAAAACATAACAAATATTCAAAGATTATATTTTTTTCTCGACTTGGGCCTTGCGTTTTAGAGCCATTTTAGATGATTTTCTAGTTAAGTGGTTGTGCGGCGTCGAGGAAAACTCAAAGTCTTGTTCAATTTGCCGTTTTTTCATAAGCTAGACCACCTCTCGGTTATCTTGGATACGTTAAGCCCCGATGAGCTACCTCTCGGTTCATCTCAGAAAACGCTTGACTCAAGTCGACTACCCCCGACGATGACTCCGTTCTCGTGGATTTTGCACCGCTTCTTCAACTGGGCGGACATGGTAACCGTGACATCCATCACCCTCAATTTTATCACATATATATATACACACACACACACACACACAATTTTAGTCCTTAATTTTTTTTTATTTTGCACTTTGAGTCCTTATAAACCCAAACACCTTATAAACTCCAATCCAACCAGGCCCAAACCCATTTATCTTGGCCCAACAAAATCCCAAACACCTCTTTGTGACCCGTTTCTTTACCCAGGCCCGACCCGACCTAACTCACGACCCCCACTTATTAAAACGCGTAATTACCCGTTAATCTAGCTCCAATATTCAATTAATTCTTTATGTTAGCCGAAATCACCTTCAACTATCTTCCTGGTCCAGTTTAACACGTATTAAGGTCAAAAATTATGGTTAATTAGTCTCATTTATTTTCGTTTATAAGTTTCCTTAACACAAACATTCAATCGGCCTATATAATCGATCCTAGTTCAATTCCTCTCACCCAAACCTTCATAATCGGCCGACTAAGGATAACCCTCAAGAATCTGTTGCGTTTGATCCCTCTTTGTTGAATTTTGGCTCGTCCTTGTTCGATTCCTTTATGGACCGATTGCATCACTTTAAATAAATGTACCTAATCGAGATTCAAGCATACGTTTTTGAAGAACTTCAACCACACCATCTTGAATCAAGCTATGTTGCAAGAAAACACACTTATTGTTGACGGTTTTTTGTTGAGGATCATGTTTGACATGAGACCCTTAAAACAGATTCCGTGCATCCTTTCAGACGGTTTGTCTCCCAGGGTACAACAACAGGAACAGTGATGTACTGTCGGAGATGGCTCTCATACTCGAGATAGCATCAAGTGATTTGGTGTTTTTGGTTTTGTTGAAAAAGATGAGAAAACATACAAAGTTACTTGAAAGTATTCATCTCAAGTTGATAAATTTTGGAGTTTCATTCTTGTTTGTACGTCTATTCACAATGAACCCAAGGTTCAACTAAAATAGCTACACAAACAAGAAACCCCCAATGCTTATTATCATCATAATAATAAATAATAATCATTGGCATTTACGTGAATTAAAGTGGTAAACTCAAAATTGTCATTTCCATTAATGATACAAATTAAAATGATCTACAGACTGACTTGAAACAACAGGTTTATAACGCGTCGTGGGTCTGCATAGCAACTGGCATACCAGTCTGCTGCGCGCACAAACGAAGATGTCATGTGCCCATTCCTACGTCAGTCGCGGATGCATCCTCTACGCATGCCAGGTTGCCACCTGGTGATGCGCTATGCATGCGAGCGTTGGCTGAACCATACGTGCGCAATGCCTCGTCATCCGTGAAAGCCAGCTTGCGTACCACATAGGCGCGCACCCTAGAACTACCTGTGCGCAGACACACGCACACGCCACTTGTAGTTACGGTTTACGTCAACCTTCCGCCATGTACCAAACCATGCGCACAAGGTCATAAATACAAAGGCGACTCTCAAGCGACGATGCGAAGTGCAAAGTGCGCCATCAAAGCGTCACATTGCGCCCATCGCCCACCCCACGCACGTGTGTGCGAGTTAATGGTTCATACCCTTTAGGGTCCCACTAGTTTTTGGCTCAAGCTAAACAATATACAAGAAGTGCCCCTCCTTATAAACCACTTCATGTTTTGTCATCCTACCAATGTGGGACAAAACTTAATCCATTTTCCCATCTTTAGTTGTTCCACCCTATAATTTTCAACTTACGATATCTCAGTCATCTTAGCTCCATTTTGAACGTGGTTTGGTTCGTTGTGATCCTCTCACAATATAGTACACAAACCCGGAAATAATTATTTATATAACACATATATAAATACATTTATTTAAGGGTGTGTGTAGTGGTGGGGGGTTATGTGGGGGTTATGGTATTAAAATATTAAAAAGTAATAGAAGGGGGGTTATGTAGGGGTTATGGAAAAAGAGGGTGTAGTGAGAAGGGAGGTTATGAGGGGGTTATAAATGATTGGGTAATCATTGTTTTTTATTGTTTTTTATTTAAATAAGAATATTAAATAGTTTAAATTATTTTTCATTAAATATATAAAACTTACAAATACTAAAAAAAATACAAATACTAAAAAACAACAAATACTTAAAAAAAAGTTACAAATACTTAAAAAAACTAGTCGTCGTCGTCTCCTTCTTCGTCTTCTTCTTCTTCTTCTTCTTCTTCTTCTTCTTCTGCTTCTTCTTCTTCTCCTTCTTCTTCTTCTTCATCTTCTTCTTCTTCTTCTTCTTGGTTGTGATGAATCGGGCGAATCGACCATGCTTCCTCCACCAAATCCGCCTTCAATGCGTTATGTATATCCTTGGAACGCAACATGGCACTGTTTTGGAATCTCTCCTCCTGTGTCGCTTGCGTCCCTGGAACATTTTCTTCTGCTACATAGTTTGGGCATATTGCCTTTCCTTCGTCTTCAAGTATCATATTATGCATTATGATACAAGCATACATCACCATTCTAATCCTTTCTTTTTCCCACATACGATAACAAAATGCCATCGTGATTGAAGACAGGCAAAACACCTCTCAACGTCCTTTCTTGCAGACTCATGAACTCTTTTAAAATATTGCCTTTTTTCATCTTGTGTCTGACTAAACGTTTTGACGAGCATTGAATACTCCGGATATATACCATCCGCCAAGTAGTATCCATGCTCGTAGTAATTATTATTTGCATAAAACCCACATTTCGGTATTGTTCCGCCAATGTAAGACTCTAGCAATGGCGAAAACTGAAAAGTATTTATGTCGTTCATACACCCGGCTAGACCAAAGAAGGCCGACCAAACCCACATGTCTTGTGAGGCAACTGCTTGTAAAACCAACGTTGGTCCCTTTTGGTCACCGCGTGTATGTTGACCTCGCCATGCGGTCGGACAAGCATACCATTGCCATTGACGACAATCTATACTACCAATCATACCGGGTAATCCATGTTTTTCTATATGCGCTTCATATAGTTGTTGAAGGTCGCTCCATGTCGGGTTTCTCAAGTATCTTTTTCCATATAATTGGCATATACCTAAAAAAATCAAATGTATATATAAAAAATATGTACCTACTATATGTATATATAAAAAAATCAAATGTATATTTGTAAATACTGTAGCAGAAATACTCCAAAGTATCGCGTGTGGTTTTCTCCGCCATCTTCAAATACTCATCATTGATATCGTATGTGTTCCCGTAGGCGAGTACGCGTATTGCGGAAGTCATCTTTTGAATTGCGGTGAATCCTAAACACCCTCTAGCGTCGGGTTTTTGCTTAAAGTAGTCATAGGCGGACTCTAAATCTCCGGTGATGCGCAAAAATAAGTTTTTACGCATCCGAAATCTTCGTCTAAACAAATCAGGTCCGTAAACCGGATTGGCATTGAAATAGTCATTCATCAAACGGTCATTGGCGGCTACACGGTCTCGCTCTATATATTGCCTAGACAATATCGGCCGTGGGACAGAAGTACCTACAACTTCAACCGCACAAGACGCTAGTTTAACCGCACTCGAAACGGCCTCGTCATCTTCCGCGCCGTCATCTTTAAAAAACCAATTATATAGATCGACAAACGAGTCATCGGAGTGAGGAGGGGACGACATTTTGGTGATTTGTTTGGGTGTTGAATTTGTTTGAGGGTTATAGTTTTGTATGTGTGTATTGTATGTGTGTGAATGAGTGTGTGTGAATGTGTCTAAACATATATATATATATATATATATATATATATATATATATATATAGAAAATAGAAAATAGAAATTGAATTTTTTTTTTAAATAATCCGACTGTTCAACAGTCATCTTGACAAACAACACTCCACAACGCTCGTTATGAGCAAAGCTGGCCACCATCAAAACGCCCCCATAGCGCCTGGGGGGCGGTGTTCCCGGCGCTATGGGTGGCTAAAACGCCCTCATAGCGGCCCACTACACCCACCCTAAATCCAGTGGACACAATGTTATGTTTATCACGGTGGGAAAAAAAATTACACGTAGCGCCTCATATCAAGCACACACGGATGTACTAACATAAAAGCCATAAAGGCTATCACGAGTTTTCTAACATAATGTTTGTCATATGTGTGACTGAGTATTTAAAAAAAGAGAAACCAAATTACAAAAAAATACCATGCAACAAAATCTAGAAAGATGTTCAATTGATATAAAGGAGAACAAGGCGATGCATATCCATAGAATGTTATAACAAAACCTTTTTTATTACAACAAACTTCGTATAAAAAAGGTATAAAGGTTGAGTTTTAACTGTGTTTCAATTCAGATATTTATACCACAAGCCTAGCGGAACAACAAAACTTATTAATCTAGATTATCTAATTCAATTATTTAAGTTTCTTAACATTTTAGTACTTTTGAATCATAAGTTGAATTCATAACACATTAATTGAAAGATGACGAATATATAACGTTTGTTTGTCTAATGATTGGATTTTTTTTATAAGAATAAAATGAAAGAGGGACCATGTTTCATGCGCAAATGGCTTTTGTCTAAGGTTGGTCCGGAATTAAGAAACCATATTTATGCCATGTTGTCATCCATTGTGGTCCAAGGATCCCCACCTTTGTACATATTATCATCCAAAATTCCAAACACTTAATTCTTTTTTTTTTCTTTCTTCATATTTTGGACCTGATTTTCTTGAAATAGAGTGTTATATTTATGTAATAAAATATAATATTCACAAGTTTTTATTATAACAGGTCGGTTTGGGTCAAACTTGTGAGTATGTTTAGCTAAATTAGTTGTTAACTTCAACGAGCACGGTTCGTTTAACAAGTGAGTTAACCTATCAACCTGTTTAATATGTTTTTGTTAACATTATATCTAGATGTAGAAAGGAAAAATGTTGGTATATGAAGTTAAACTAGTGGGTGAAACCCACACATTACGGTTGGGATGTTGAAATTTGTAGAATAATTTACATAAATGGTAGACTTATTTTTTTAGAAATTACATTTAGGGGGTATTGGGTAAAAAAATCAAAAATGGAGATGTATATTAATAGATTGGCGGTATCAAATAAATTAAAGTAGATGCCGCCAATTGAGTTAGCGGTATCACCTTGGTCTTTGTCAGTGTGTGTAGATGCCGCCAAATGGGTTAGAGGGATCACCTCTAGATGCCGCCAATCCATATGAAGGTGTCATTGATACCGCCAATTGAGTTAGGGGAGTCTTTAATTTTGCCGTCATGATCCCGCCAATCCATTTTCATGCATTAAAACCACCAAATTAAAGTTGGTCTTCACCTGCAAAGCATGCAGCCTATAAACACACTCACAAGGTCTCTAGCATTGCATGCAATGGTCTTGTAAGTTGCAGATGATTTGATAGGCAAATAGTATTCTTGGGAGTGTAAGAATTCAGGCTTTGAAGGTTATAAAATGGAGGTTGAGGTGAAGAAGGAGCACCACCCACATCCAAGAACACACCATCAACACAACAATCTCCATCTGAAACACAACAATCTCCATCTGAAACCTTTGAAATTCATAAAAAATCATACCCACCAAATTCCTCCCACCATGAATCAAAACATGAACTTACACCCTGGTCCCCTAAACGACGATGTGTTGTATCTTCGTGATCGACATCGTGCCTTTCACGTTTTCACAGATGAGGAAAACTTCAATCGCCCCATGATGGTGAAGCGCAGCGATAGAGGAATATGGACGTTACTTCGTGACCACCCTGTTGTAGGACGGGTTCGTCACCTTATCGATGCTGCAGGGTTTGGTGGCCTCATAGATTGTGGTTACCGATACGTTGACCACTCCTTGACAACAGCTTTGGTGGAACGATGGAGGCCCGAAACTCACACGTTCCACCTTCCATTTGGTGAAGCTACTGTCACCTTACAAGATGTTAACGTCTTGTGGGGGTTGCCTATTGAGGGAGCTGTTGTGTCTGGGGTAGATGATAATTTGTCTACTGCCGACGCAATAGCCTTGTGCCAACGATTCTTAGGTGTTACGCCTACACAGGCCCAAATGTCCGGCAAGTCCGTTTTTGGTACTGTTATTCTTGATAAACTAAAGCAGGAATTTGTTGAAGCAGAGGCTACGGATGAAGAGTGCATTTTTCGTGCTCGTCAAATCATTTTCTTTTTGATCGGTTCCACCTTACTCCCTGATAATAATAATAATAGAATAAATGTTTTTTACTTGAGATTTTTACGAGACCTGAACCGTACAGCATCTTATAGCTGGGGCAGTGCGGTTCTGGCTTGTTTATATAGACGGCTTTGTGATGCCACCCAGCCTGATAGGAAAGCCATGACCGGACCCATGATGCTCCTTCAAGTATGGGCATGGGAGAGGATCCGGTGTCTCGCGCCACGACCACCCTCAAACCGGTTTGATTATACTTGCCCGATAGCCGCTCGGTATATATCGCAAATCCCAGTTTGTATATACTTGCCTGCATGGCATCCCTTTGTATTTTTTTTTTCTGAACACGTTTTTTAACATGTTAATTTTGTAGGTGGCGAGACCGGCGGTTAAAGTTCGAGGAGGTGGCCCAACACTGCCTCAAGGCATACCGTTCACAGCTACAATCGTTGAACGAGGAGATGGTATGTTAGTAATTATTTTTAGTTTTTTGTATGTATTAATCATGCATTTATTGTGTTTTGTTACTGACTTAAGTGTTTGTTTTTAGTTCAACTGGACCCCCTACAACTCGGTTTTGGACCGACTACCGGCAATGTGCACAAACGGGAGGGAAAGCTGGAGGAGTTGCTGTCCCCTTATAAGCTTCGAGATGGTTGAGCATCATTACCCTCAACGGGTTTTGAGGCAATTCGGCATGGTCCAGTACGTACCTCCCCAGATAACCTTAGCCGTACCCACGGCCCGGCTTGCAACACTGCATGCCTTGGGGCGGCAAGGACACAACGGGGCGGACTGGATGACTAGGCATGAAGCCTACGTCAATGCATGGAATAACCGTCGTAACACGGTTGTCCGCTCTGAACTCATAAGGACAGCTTCAACCGACCCCGGTTATATGCAATGGTATATGGGGCGTACCGTTGCATTTATTGGAAATCCGGGTGCAGCACCGTCCCCAGCTGGCGGTTTCCAAGACGACGGTGCTAGAATCCAGTTGATGGTAAACCATTTTTACGTTCCTAATTCATACATTAATTATTTTCGCAATTCGGTGTTTCTAACTAAAAATTTTGTTTGCTGCAGAGGGATGCCATGGGTGATATTTACCGGTCATCACAGGAGGCCTTTAATAATCCTCATGCATTCGCCACGCAGCTTGAGCGCATACAAAACACGGCGTTTCACAGTATGATGATGTCACAAAACGCCGGACACTTACAAAATCCGACGCATCTTACCATGGACGCCGTTGACTTGTCGGCACCTGCACGGCCTCAAAGGGTGCGCCGGCGACGCGCTCCCCGTCAGGTGCCGGAAAACGTTCCGGAGAATGAAGACCAAGCTGGTGGAAGTCAATCTGACGCTGGGTTTCGTGCATCTGTTGCGGCCAGCAACAATCAGAACCAGATCGGGGGATATGTCCCGCAATTCATGGACAGTGGATTGGACCAGATGGGAACTCCATTTGGATTGGGTGGATCAATCGTGCAGGGAACTGGTCATGTTGGTGGGTCCGGTGGCAGTCAACCGGGGGAGATGGGTCCGCTAGCTAACTTTCGTGCAGGCGGAATTCCCATCGGAGATAGTTGGGGGTTTCCTTCATCACCGGCTTACGTGACGCCTACTGGACAGGGGTTGCCGCGGTTTGATCACGACCTTTTTAGTGATTTTCATTACCATGCCCCGCATAATTCGTGTGATGAAGGACCTTCAAGCCGGCCAGGACCATCTACCACGCTGAATTTAAACCTCTTTCCTGATAACGAGTACGGTAATGAAGGAGCCCCACCCGCCAACCAACCACCACCCAGGAGGCAATCTGAACGTCTTCAGAATCAGGGACCCTCGAACGATCTGTACTGGTTTAACCAATAACATTGTCGAATTCAAGTCTGTTCATAATTACCTGTTGTAACATTTTTTATAACATTAATTATTGTTTTGCCTTATAAATATATGAACATTAATTATTGTTTTGCCTTATAAACCCACACTATGTTGAAAACGGGCCAGGCTGCCCTCTTTGGGCCTCTGTGCAGCCTGGCTGGGCCTGCCGGACAGGTAACCGGACTGACGGACGCGTTGCCCTTGGGTAACACACGGGCGTCGCACGAAGTCCGGGCGGTTTTCGGGCCTCCGGGGCCTGATCCCGGTGGCCCGAAAACGGCTCGGAGGTGTTTTTCTCAAAACCCACACTATGTTGAAAACGGGCCAGGCTGCCCTCTTTGGGCCTCTTTGCAGCCTAGCTGGGCCTGCCGGACAGGTAACCGGACTGACGGACGCGTTGCCCTTGGGTAACACACGGGCGTCGCACGAAGTCCGGGCGGTTTTCGGGCCTCCGGGGCCTGATCCCGGTGGCCCGAAAACGGCTCGGAGGTGTTTTTCTCAAAACCCACACTATGTTGAAAACGGGCCAGGCTGCCCTCTTTGGGCCTCTTTGCAGCCTAGCTGGGCCTGCCGGACAGGTAACCGGACTGACGGACGCGTTGCCCTTGGGTAACACATGGGCGTCGCACGAAGTCCGGGCGGTTTTCGGGCCTCCGGGGCCTGATCCCGGTGGCCCGAAAACGGCTCGGAGGGATAGATTTATTTATTTCAAATAACACACAGACTTTCCATTTTTGGAATGTCTCAAACAAATAATACAAATATGATAGATTTATTTAAAACCAATATTACAAATTTATTTAACAACTGTTTTTCAAAACTAGTCACTCAAACTATACAATCTACGGATTTACAAGACAATATATTTTCCGAGATCACCTATTCCAATATTCTACCACCGTTTTTATTGCATAGTTCATTAAGTTTCTGTTTCGCACCCAGAAGCTTGTCTTTTCCAGTCAGCGGGAACTCAGGACCGCATTCAGATTCAAACTTATCTGAATTTGATCCAGGAGAACATGGTTCTACCCGTTGAATATGTGTACCAAATCTACAGGTACCCAATGTTCAAACCAGCCTGCCATACGAAAGTAGTACGGTGAAGAATCGCATCATCCGTTGCCGGACAAGTCGCTAATGACGTGATGTGATTCATCAACACCGGATGGCGTGGGTTTGCCTGGAAAGTAGACCCGCCCAACGATCCATAACTCTCTAATATTTTAAACTAAACCCTCAATGTTGCATTGAGAGGTGTAGTTTAATGTGGATGTAACACCGATCCAAAGACACCGCTTTTTTGGACCCCAGAAAAGCGATGCCAAGCGGGGGATGAAACGGTAGACGATGCTGTTAAGCATGACTCATCCCCGCCGAAAACAGTTAAAACTCCATGTGAATGTAACATCGACCCAATATCAATAAAAAACCGTACCCTCCTGAACAATTGAGATATGTGGTGTTGTAAATGGGATTGAGATATGTGGGATTGAGATGCATGTGTAAATGGGATGGAGAGAATTGGAAGCTGGCCGAGTGCTTATATAAGAAGTGATGTCTCACTACCATTTGGCGGCATCAATGTGGGTATTTAGTTTGGCGGCTTCAATGTCTTTAAACCATTTGGCGGCATCTACTTTCTTTTCTTAGATGCCGCCAATCCACTTCTATACATCTCCATTTTTGATTTTTTTACCCAATACCCCCTAAATGTAATTTCTAAAAAAATAAGTCTACCACTTATGTAAATGATTCAAATTTGTAAGGCTCGATTTTTAAATCGCAAACTAAAAGAATGCTTAATTATTTTCATTAATGGTTTTATTACACAAAAGGTGTATGATGTGATCCAACAAATAAATTCGTGTTTTACATTGATCCCCCAAAAACAACAAAAACGAATTTTGATGACACTAATACCGGTAGTGATGCTTTTTGGTCGTTACCTGCTCGGTTCATAACCATAAGGTTGTTCCGACTACAACTCTGTTTTTTTTTAACTTATATCGATAAGTCGATTAGAACATAACCACGTATTTAGTGGGTGAAATCCACGAGTTGCAACGGTAATGCTAAAATTTGTAAAGCTCGGGTTTCAACAGCAAACAAATAGATTATTTACAATGGTTTTCTTAAACAAATTTGTATGATATAACCCAATATATAAAGTCATGTTTTATAATGATTGAAAACCATAAAAACTAATACCGATTTCAATAAAAGGCCAGGCGTGTCTTTTACGTCACATTGACATCACATGTGCACTAAATGGGGAATTAATCTAGTTTTAACAACTTCTACCCAATATGCATCTAACACTTGTACTTTACTCCTTTTCGGGTTACGTATGGTTAGTAGGGATCAACATGGTATCATACGAGCATTCACTAGCGGATCTTGAACTTAGTTTTCAGTCAAATTTAGGGGGCTGGACTTAAGGAATATAAAATTTCCTGTAAAAATTACAATACAATACAATACAAAAAAAAAAAAAAAAAAAAAAACTGGGGGCCAAATTTTATATTTGTTGAGTCCAGCTCTCCAGATTTGACCGAAAACTAATTTCAAGCTAGTAGGTATTGGTATGGTATTAACTATTAAGTTCATCCCTACTAACCATGCACATTGGGCCACCCTGGCCCTCATTAAGATTCACCCTTGGTAATAGTATCGATCTCGAAAATCATAAAAAAAATAAGTACTAATACCGTTATCGGAACCGTACGGTATTCGAGGCCGAATTAATCCAAACTACCGATACAAAAAACGCAAAAACTGGGTAAACGTTAGGTACTGAAAATAATACAGCTGGTACGGTACGGGCTCAGTTTCAATATGCACTACCATTTGCTCACCCCTAAAATGATTATTGGTTAATTTGGAATTGGCAATTATTTCAACAATTTTTTAAGACGTATATATTCAGCAATAATGGATGTCGTCTAAGTTTTAGTTGAAATATAAAACGCCTTTAGAGAATGTTTGGCTCTCCTTCTCCTTTTCTTCTTATGACTTTTCCCACCTTAAAAGCTCATTAATGCTATAAGTCACAAATTGTGACTTATGACTTTTCCCCCCTTTTTCTCCTTTTCAAATGACAAATTCTTTCAAAAGTTCATTTTCAAACAATTATCCAAACATTTTGTTTTTAACTTTTGACTTATTGAATAAGTCTTAAGTTAAAAGGAGGGGAAATAATGGAGAGCCAAGCACCCTCTTATATGAGACTCTTCGCTTAATAGTATTTTGAAGGTAAGTTTTCGTTTGGGTAATATCCTCAAGATCCAAAAAAAGAGAGAGTTTTCATTAACTTAGTCTCTTAATTAAATTATCACCTTAGACTATAAGAGTGACCGGGGGGGGGGGGGGGGTGAAGGTGAGTTGGCATTTTGTGATTGGCCTTTTTTTAACATTAACACACAAACTAAATAATATAATATTATTCCCTTCACCCATTTCACTCCCCACAATTTTCACCTTTTAAACACGGGTTTCACAAGTGTCACATGGCCCTTCATGCCTCCCCCCCCCCCCCCAACTCCTGAGGGGGAAGAGGGACGTGATGTGTCATGTGACACATGTGGGGGACCATTTTGTAAGGGTGAAAACTGTGGGGAGTGTAAGGGGGAAAGGGGGGAGGGGGTTATTATTATTATCTATAATCTATAATACATTATAAAGGAGGAGTTATGTACAACAAGGTAATTTGCATTTCCGTACAACTTAACAAGCAACAAGTACAACATATTTAAGCAAGAAATTTAAGGGTATTATGGGCATAATTGGGACAATTAAGACACTTAAGAGGGTAATATAGACATTTTATCCACCTCCTCCTTTACAATATCAAAAGATTTTTACAATACTACCCTCCTTCTTCCATCCATACCCTTCAATCCTTTGCCTTCTTCCTTCATCAATATAGATCATTAACCTCTTGTCCCTTCAAGTTCCGTAACCTTAAGGATCAAATTGAATGAGATTGATTGTGAAATTCAAGTCCTGCTCTTATAACATTCAATTGAAGGCCACATGAACTATCTTGCCTAAAAAAAATGCTTTGTAAGAACTATTACTTATTTTACTATTTGCATTTTCTTTGTTTGTTGTACAAAGTTTGCAATGTTTTATATTGTTTTTTTTTATTTATGCACCTAGATTTGGACAAGCACATTGCAACGAACAATTTTGACTGCAAATCAAATTGATGGATTCCCCAAGGTTAGTTTTACATGTCACATAAATTGCTTCTTTGATCATTTATCATTTGTAAAATTTGTGTACTTTCTTTACATTATAGATACAATGGCGTGCATTTGATGAGATAAATGCTGGTGTATGTGACGGTATGACGTATGAAGAACTAAAGAAGAACATGCCTGAAGAATACGAGTATGTTAAATATGAAATATTCAATTTTTTTTTTTTTTTTTTTTTTTTTTTGTAATTTTATACCTTTCCATTCAATGGTCTTTTTTTTAAAGGTCAAGGAAGAAAGACAAACTCAGGTATCGATATCCTCGTGGAGAGTCGTATCTCGATGTGATACAAAGGTATTGAATTCAAATACAAGGAAAAATCTCTGTTGAAAATATAGAAAGTAAATAATTAAAGTTTTGGTATTTTAAGCAACGTCAAAAGTTTGCAGTTGTGCATATAACAGATTGGAGCAGGTTATTATTGAGTTAGAACGACAACGCGTGCTTGTTGTAGTCGTATCTCACCAGGTAAGACAAGGCAACCACAAAATTTTACCTCCACAAATGGGTAAAAAAAACTAAAAATAAAACGGGTTAAACATGTTTGTAAAGTGTATTTTAATACATGTGTATGTATCAATATAGCTTTTGAATAATATTTAGGGCATTAGTTTTTTATTAACATTTTTAAATCAAATGAATATTATTTTTGGTGGGCGTGGCCCAAACCGTATGTAAATTACCTGTTACCCAACTCATCCATTGAAAGATTTGTGCAATGCAAACATGGGTTTAATGAATTTGTGCATTGCAGGCTGTTATAAGAGCTTTATATGCCTATTTTGCTGATATGTCATTGAAAGAAATTTAACACATAGAGGTAAATAACAAAACATTAGATCAATCTTTTCGGTCTTTTAATCTTTGAAAACACGTTAACACGTTTGAATATCGGGAATTTCAGATGCTGCTTCATAGGAAGTTCTGGTACCAAAAAAAGATATTGACTATATTTTCCTCGCGTAACGAACCCGCTGCAACGCGCGGGCATTACCACTAGTTATTATTAATGTGTGTGTTAGATTTAAAAAAAAAACAACCAAACACAAGTTGCCACCTCACTCCCACCCTCCCCCCATGCCACTAGGGGTAGTGTTGTGAGCTTGAAGGCTCCTCCACACACACTAGCGAATCTTGAACTTAGTTTTCAGTCAAATTTGGGGGCCTGGACTTAATGAATATAAAATTTCCGGTAAAAATTACAATAAAAAACTGGGGGCCAAATTTTATATTTGTTGAGTCCAGCTCCCCAGATTTGACCGAAAACTAATTTCAAGCTAGTAGGTATTGGTATGGTATTAACTATTAAGTTCATCCCTACTAACCATGCATATTGGGCCACCCTGGCCCTCATTAAGATTCACCCTTGGTAGCAGTACCGATCTCGAAGATCATAAAAAATAAGTAACAATACCGTTACCGAAACCGTACGGTATTCGAGGCCGAATTAATCCAAACTACCAATACGAAAAATGCAAAAAGTGGGTAAACGTTAGGTACTGAAAATAATACAGCTGGTACGGTACGAACTCGGTTTCAATATGCACTACCATTTGCTCACCCCTAAAATGATTACTGGTTAGTTTGGAATTGGCAATTATTTCAACAAATTTTAAGACATGTATATTCTCAGCAATAATGGATGTCGTCTAAGTTTTAGTTGAAATATAAAACACCTTTATATGAGACTCTTCGCTTGATAGTATTTTGAAGGCATGCTGTCGATTGGGTAATATCCTCAAGATCCAAAAAAGAGTTTTCATTAACTTAGGTGTTGTTTGTTTTTTGCTCAGAAGCACTTCTGACCTCTTTTGTCTGCACCACGCAGATGCGCGCAGACGTTTGAGGTCTGTAGATTGTTTGTTTTTTGGAAGACCTTTCACTCAAAAAGGTCTTCCAATCCTCTTCTTGGTGCAGACTTGTTCCATAGTCTTCTAAGGTCTTCAATAGTCTTCTCCACTTCTCTTCTTCTCACCCACCACCCACCACCACCACCACCACCACGGTCCACCACCACCGTCTACCACCAACAACGGTCCACCACCACCGTCCACCACCCACCACCACCACCATCCACCACCACCATGGTCCACCATCGTCCACCACCACCACCGTCTACCACCAGACTACTGTTAAAAATCAGTTTATTTAAATTTCAGTTTATTTCAGCAGCCTGCAGACATTAACAAACAAACAGTCTTCTTCTTGCAGACTGCAGACCTTTGGTCCACCTCTTCTCCTGCAGATGTCTGCAGATGTGGTCCGCAGACTGCAGACCTTTTCTTGCAGAAAAAACAAACAGCACCTTAGTCTCTCGATTAAATTATCACCTTTGACTATAAGAGTAACCGGAGTGGGGGGAAGAAGTGGCGTGGATGTGGTTCAAGCCCACTTACACCACCCCTTGGTGGCGTGGTGGGGGGTGGGGGAGCCCCTTGGGCGGGGAAATCATCACGGGGGGGGGGGGGGGGGGTCTTGAAAGTGAGTTGGCATTTTTTGATTGTCCTCTTTTTTTTTAACTTTAACACACAAACTAAATAATATAATATAATATTATTCCCTTCACCCCCCCCCCCCCTTCCACTTCCCACAATTTTCACCTTTCAAACACGGGTCCCACAAGTGCCACATGACGCTTCATACCCCTCTTCTATCACACCCTCAAATTCTACGTGCGGGGTTTTACCGCGAGGGGCGTGACACACGAGGATCCAAGTCAATGGTCATAATAAACGACAACTATATGTAAAATACGTAAACCAAAACCATTAAGTCTTATAATATCAAAACCAACAACAGAAGCTTCAATCTGTTTACAACCCAACATAAATAGACATGGTCTGAAAATGTTTAAAACATGCAACTACTACTCTAGACGTCGTGCATGACTCCGTGCGCCTAATCCATGTACTGATACCTTAGCGACTTGAAAAAACATGCCAAAATGTCAACATATAATGCTGGTGAGTTCACAGGTTTTTATAAAACGTTTTCATAAGTTTCCAAGATCATTCCCATTACTACTATGTTATAAGAAGGTTAGCTAGACGTTAAATATCGTTACTACTACGGTTAGAAACCATTACTGACATGTAACCATATGTGTATGCCCAGAATGTTGAGCTACCGTCATCCTCGGTAGGCCTGAAAGTTAGAGACAATATGCACCCGCCCGGCTTCCAGCCGTCGAGTGGGGTTTGTCAGGCCCAATAGATCTATCCACATTTCCCCCGTTATGTATACCCACATATTCATGGTTTCCCCTGGGACTTCAGATGAAACGCCCATATAGTAAACAACAATAACCATAGTATAACATGACCTTTATGAATCCAAAGTATGTAGCATGTTTCTCCCCCAAAAAGTAAAATCAGTAAAAGTGGGGCTATGACACTCACCTTAGATTGCGTCTTCTAACAACAGAATAACCAACACAAGCTGATAGTCCTAACTATTGGCGACCTATCATAAAGTTTGTATAAGTGTTTTGACTAATAACCCGTAGGTTAACTAGTCCCCGATTGTCCAGATCATGTCTTTGTATGTTTAAAATGTGTTTGAACGTTGACTCGACACACCGGACAGACCTGATATCCCGTTGGTGACCCGTTACATAAGTTGATCAAATATATATAATTTACACACAAAGATTCACATAAAACACTTAGTTTGTATCAAAAATCACATTTCTGCAGTCATGGAGTCAAACCAGAACATGACCCCTTTGGTTCGACCTTAATAAGGGTCGAATGGGATTTTTAGTGGTTGGTTCAATCCAACTACTGCAAATACTCAATAAACGAATAAAATCTCATCAAAACAGTTCGAAAACATCACGAAACATCATAAATCATAGCAGTTGACATTATCTAATCTATCCCCATAAAACCCTACCATTTATGCCCTGAAATCCGTCCATTCCAAGTAGAAATCACAACTTACCCAAAATGGCAAATTATGGAAATGTCACATCAATGCATGTAATCTTTACCCAAATGAAAACTTATCAATTTTAACCTCAGAAACCGATTATTATGCACGAATTAGGCACGTATAGCAAACAACCAATCATATCATATCATCATCAATACCAACAAGAACAAACCCTAGATCTAACATACAAACCCCCAAAATGGGTGGAGCTTCATCAAACATCAATCACACCCTATAATAATCATAAATCATCATCTAAGACAGCCCTAGGTCATTAACATAACATCTATTTATCATTTCAAGTCACATAACACATAAACACATCATTTAACATCATTAACATATGGGCTTTTGTATGAAAACTCATTATTAATGCATAGATTTGGTTTAGAAAGATGTTAGAAAGGTTTTTATTCATAAAAACTTGTTTGAATCAGATCTGGAAACTTAGGGGTTGGTAAATACGAATGAAACTTGATTAAAAAGGTTTTAGATGAAGAACACACCTTGAATCTTCTCTTGTTTATGTTGTAGAACGTTTTTTTTAGGTTAGGGTCTGAAAAACGAGGTCAAAAACTCCTCCTTACAGGTTTGGGGTTAAGAGAGGGCATTTGGAGGCGAATTAGGGTTGTGAAATGATGAAAAAGTTGCAAACTATGGTATTTATAGTCAGCATTGGTTCGCACCCTCGCAGGGTCGAACCAAGCTTCATTCAACTATGTAGGAGGTCGAATCAACATCAATAGTATTGGTTCGACCCTCCCCTAGGTCGAACCAATTTTTCTGTTGTGCAATTTTTCATGATTTCGCCGTTTTAACCCATTTTAACACATGTTAATACATTCTAAAGCATGACCATGCAATTCTAACATATGTTAATTTTATCTAACCATATAAACACGTATTTACACATTGTATATCATATATAAAACAATTCATGCTTCGTACTTAATCCAACCATGTAATTTCACTAACGGGACTCAAGACTCGTATCTCGTAGAGTTCATGACTTCATGATAATATTCTAAAACTAGTACTTCGCTTTGACAAGCTATATAATCTTTATACATATTGTAAATCATTAACAAGGTCTATTTTACAATTTGTTTCTTTTAACTCATAAAATATAGTATATGCTACTTTTGTAATATAAAACAAGTTAAAAATAAATTAATAAAAGATAAAAAATAATTTATTACGTTTAAAACATGTGATAAAGCAACAAAATTGCACCTCTTAAGTTATCTAATAAAAACATCATCATTTCAAGTTTCACACAAGGTCCAACCATAAAATCTAATTTGCTCAAATAGAATATAATTTAGCAGTGCCCAATTTTATATATATAGTAAAGATAATGCTTGTATCACTAGTATATATGCAATATACATGGGTTCATAAAAATAAAGTATATTTGTCTGTGTAACATTATAACCATCTTTATTACCAAATATAACAAGACTGGCATGGGGTGAAAAAGCAGCCTAACCACCTTGATTGAACACATAATGGCAAAACTAACAAAGTAGCTATCACAACAAAATATCTAATAACTACCTTGACAAATGAAATGGTTCAAATCACTCGAGGTGACATAAGAGACAAGTCAAGTATAACCAATGGTTTGTATACACACTATAATCTTTATGACAAAAGACAACACCAAGCATAAGAAATGAGTAAAGCCTATTGTACATTATACAAACAGAAGTTAGTATGTAATATATATATATATATATATATATATATATATATATATATACATACATACATATATAGCGAACAATGAGACCGACTTCTATAAGCCCTTAAACAAAGGTCTAGGGGTGTTTGAGGTGTGGTTTTAAGTCGTGAAACAGTCTAGACCAGTGACCAGCATGAACTCACGGTTGGTTTTTAACTTTTGGTTAGTCAGTTTTAAAATTTCAAATTGTAACGAATAGGATGTTTTATGGTTTATATAATAAATCGACAGTATAAAACTGGACTGAATCACGGACCCTACGGAAGGAAGATCTACTCTGCGACCGGCGGATCTGCTCGTCTTTGGTTGGGCTGGGGGGGGGGGGGGAAACATGCATGTGTGGACCTCACATGGGTATCTTAGGGGTACGCTAAAGCTTGTTCAGAGAACCAACATATCTTTGTCCCCTTGGCCTTTAATACTTTTGACTCCATAGCACCAGAAGCTATTCGTTTCTTGACCAGGTCCAAGAGGTTATCCACAACAATAGTTCATCTCCAGGGAAGCATGGGTTTGCATTTGGTAGATTAGGATTCGTAATTCAGAAATGGGTGGTGGCGTATCTTGTTACTCGTCTATCTTCTATTTTGATGTAACTTGACAAGTTTTAAGAAATGAATAGCTTTCTTTCAAATTAAAAAAAAAAAGTGAATATATTAGTTATTTCCATGGCCGGCCCTTAATAGGGGCGGCACGGGCGACGGCCCCAAGCCCGAAAATCCCAAGGGCCCGAAGTTTTTTTTTTAAGTTTTTATATATATATTTTTGGGTTGTGGATTATTGTGATCATTTTTTTTAACATTTACCCATCTAATAAGACCAAAAATCACTAACTTTTTAAACCTATCAAAGAAAACCCAAACCAAAACGAGGGTTCAAAAGGCGAAAGGGTTTACCCTTTACACTAACATTGCAGACTTCCAACCGTAAGCACAGATTTTTTATAGTGAGTTTTTATATATCATGATAGGGTTTAAATTATATAGGCCCGTGTTAATTGTTGTGGCCCCAGACCTAATTTTTTTTACAGTTTTCAGAGACGGCCTGGTTATTTCTATAAAATAAAAGTGTATTAACCTACTTAAAAATATTTGAACTTTGAAGACATAAACACTCTTTTGGACACCATACACCTTTTTGCTAAATTTCGAATCATTTACATAAGTGGTAGACTTATTTTTTTAGAAATTACATTTAGGGGGTATTGGGTAAAAAAATCAAAAATGGAGATGTATATTAATAGATTGGCGGCATCTAAGAAAAGAAAGTAGATGCCGCCAAATGGTTTAAAGACATTGAAGCCGCCAAACTAAATACCCACATTGATGCCGCCAAATGGTAGTGAGGCATCACTTCTTATATAAGCACTCGGCCAGCTTCCAATTCTCTCCATCCCATTTACACATGCATCTCAATCCCACATATCTCAATCCCATTTACAACACCACATATCTCAATTGTTCTGGAGGGTACGGTTTTTTATTGATATTGGGTCGATGTTACATTCACATGGAGTTTTAACTGTTTTCGGCGGGGATGAGTCATGCTTAACAGCATCGTCTACCGTTTCATCCCCCGCTTGGCATCGCTTTTCTGGGGTCCAAAAAAGCGGTGTCTTTGGATCGGTGTTACATCCACATTAAACTACACCTCTCAATGCAACATTGAGGGTTTAGTTTAAAATATTAGAGAGTTATGGATCGTTGGGCGGGTCTACTTTCCAGGCAAACCCACGCCATCCGGTGTTGATGAATCACATCACGTCATTAGCGACTTGTCCGGCAACGGATGATGCGATTCTTCACCGTACTACTTTCGTATGGCAGGCTGGTTTGAACATTGGGTACCTGTAGATTTGGTACACATATTCAACGGGTAGAACCATGTTCTCCTGGATCAAATTCAGATAAGTTTGAATCTGAATGCGGTCCTGAGTTCCCGCTGACTGGAAAAGACAAGCTTCTGGGTGCGAAACAGAAACTTAATGAACTATGCAACAAAAACGGTGGTAGAATATTGGAATAGGTGATCTCGGAAAATATATTGTCTTGTAAATCCGTAGATTGTATAGTTTGAGTGACTAGTTTTGAAAAACAGTTGTTAAATAAATTTGTAATATTTGTTTTAAATAAATCTATCAAATTGGTATTATTTGTTTGAGACATTCCAAAAATGGAAAGTCTGTGTGTTATTATTTGATTTAAATAAATCTATCCCTCCGAGCCGTTTTCGGGCCACCGGGATCAGGCCCCGGAGACCCGAAAACTGCCCGGACTTCGTGCGACGCCCGTGTGTTACCCAAGGGCAACGCGTCCGTCAGTCCGGTTACCTGTCCGGCAGGCCCAGCTAGGCTGCAAAGAGGCCCAAAGAGGGCAGCCTGGCCCGTTTTCAACATAGTGTGGGTTTTGAGAAAAACACCTCCGAGCCGTTTTCGGGCCACCGGGATCAGGCCCCGGAGACCCGAAAACCGCCCGGACTTCGTGCGACGCCCGTGTGTTACCCAAGGGCAACGCGTCCGTCAGTCATGTTACCTGTCCGGCAGGCCCAGCCAGGCTGCACAGAGGCCCAAAGAGGGCAGCCTGGCCCGTTTTCAACATAGTGTGGGTTTTGAGAAAAACACCTCCGAGCCGTTTTCGGGCCACCGGGATCAGGCCCCGGAGACCCGAAAACCGCCCGGACTTCGTGCGACGCCCGTGTGTTACCCAAGGGCAACGCGTCCGTCAGTCATGTTACCTGTCCGGCAGGCCCAGCCAGGCTGCACAGAGGCCCAAAGAGGGCAGCCTGGCCCGTTTTCAACATAGTGTGGGTTTTGAGAAAAACACCTCCGAGCCGTTTTCGGGCCACCGGGATCAGGCCCCGGAGACCCGAAAACCGCCCGGACTTCGTGCGACGCCCGTGTGTTACCCAAGGGCAACGCGTCCGTCAGTCATGTTACCTGTCCGGCAGGCCCAGCCAGGCTGCACAGAGGCCCAAAGAGGGCAGCCTGGCCCGTTTTCAACATAGTGTGGGTTTATAAGGCAAAACAATAATTAATGTTCATATATTTATAAGGCAAAACAATAATTAATGTTATAAAAAATGTTACAACAGGTAATTATGAACAGACTTGAATTCGACAATGTTATTGGTTAAACCAGTACAGATCGTTCGAGGGTCCCTGATTCTGAAGACGTTCAGATTGCCTCCTGGGTGGTGGTTGGTTGGCGGGTGGGGCTCCTTCATTACCGTACTCGTTATCAGGAAAGAGGTTTAAATTCAGCGTGGTAGATGGTCCTGGCCGGCTTGAAGGTCCTTCATCACACGAATTATGCGGGGCATGGTAATGAAAATCACTAAAAAGGTCGTGATCAAACCGCGGCAACCCCTGTCCAGTAGGCGTCACGTAAGCCGGTGATGAAGGAAACCCCCAACTATCTCCGATGGGAATTCCGCCTGCACGAAAGTTAGCTAGCGGACCCATCTCCCCCGGTTGACTGCCACCGGACCCACCAACATGACCAGTTCCCTGCACGATTGATCCACCCAATCCAAATGGAGTTCCCATCTGGTCCAATCCACTGTCCATGAATTGCGGGACATATCCCCCGATCTGGTTCTGATTGTTGCTGGCCGCAACAGATGCACGAAACCCAGCGTCAGATTGACTTCCACCAGCTTGGTCTTCATTCTCCGGAACGTTTTCCGGCACCTGACGGGGAGCGCGTCGCCGGCGCACCCTTTGAGGCCGTGCAGGTGCCGACAAGTCAACGGCGTCCATGGTAAGATGCGTCGGATTTTGTAAGTGTCCGGCGTTTTGTGACATCATCATACTGTGAAACGCCGTGTTTTGTATGCGCTCAAGCTGCGTGGCGAATGCATGAGGATTATTAAAGGCCTCCTGTGATGACCGGTAAATATCACCCATGGCATCCCTCTGCAGCAAACAAAATTTTTAGTTAGAAACACCGAATTGCGAAAATAATTAATGTATGAATTAGGAACGTAAAAATGGTTTACCATCAACTGGATTCTAGCACCGTCGTCTTGGAAACCGCCAGCTGGGGACGGTGCTGCACCCGGATTTCCAATAAATGCAACGGTACGCCCCATATACCATTGCATATAACCGGGCTCGGTTGAAGCTGTCCTTATGAGTTCAGAGCGGACAACCGTGTTACGACGGTTATTCCATGCATTGACGTAGGCTTCATGCCTAGTCATCCAGTCCGCCCCGTTGTGTCCTTGCCGCCCCAAGGCATGCAGTGTTGCAAGCCGGGCCGTGGGTACGGCTAAGGTTATCTGGGGAGGTACGTACTGGACCATGCCGAATTGCCTCAAAACCCGTTGAGGGTAATGATGCTCAACCATCTCGAAGCTTATAAGGGGACAGCAACTCCTCCAGCTTTCCCTCCCGTTTGTGCACATTGCCGGTAGTCGGTCCAAAACCGAGTTGTAGGGGGTCCAGTTGAACTAAAAACAAACACTTAAGTCAGTAACAAAACACAATAAATGCATGATTAATACATACAAAAAACTAAAAATAATTACTAACATACCATCTCCTCGTTCAACGATTGTAGCTGTGAACGGTATGCCTTGAGGCAGTGTTGGGCCACCTCCTCGAACTTTAACCGCCGGTCTCGCCACCTACAAAATTAACATGTTAAAAAACGTGTTCAGAAAAAAAAAATACAAAGGGATGCCATGCAGGCAAGTATATACAAACTGGGATTTGCGATATATACCGAGCGGCTATCGGGCAAGTATAATCAAACCGGTTTGAGGGTGGTCGTGGCGCGAGACACCGGATCCTCTCCCATGCCCATACTTGAAGGAGCATCATGGGTCCGGTCATGGCTTTCCTATCAGGCTGGGTGGCATCACAAAGCCGTCTGTATAAACAAGCCAGAACCGCACTGCCCCAGCTATAAGATGCTGTACGGTTCAGGTCTCGTAAAAATCTCAAGTAAAAAACATTTATTCTATTATTATTATTATCAGGGAGTAAGGTGGAACCGATCAAAAAGAAAATGATTTGACGAGCACGAAAAATGCACTCTTCATCCGTAGCCTCTGCTTCAACAAATTCCTGCTTTAGTTTATCAAGAATAACAGTACCAAAAACGGACTTGCCGGACATTTGGGCCTGTGTAGGCGTAACACCTAAGAATCGTTGGCACAAGGCTATTGCGTCGGCAGTAGACAAATTATCATCTACCCCAGACACAACAGCTCCCTCAATAGGCAACCCCCACAAGACGTTAACATCTTGTAAGGTGACAGTAGCTTCACCAAATGGAAGGTGGAACGTGTGAGTTTCGGGCCTCCATCGTTCCACCAAAGCTGTTGTCAAGGAGTGGTCAACGTATCGGTAACCACAATCTATGAGGCCACCAAACCCTGCAGCATCGATAAGGTGACGAACCCGTCCTACAACAGGGTGGTCACGAAGTAACGTCCATATTCCTCTATCGCTGCGCTTCACCATCATGGGGCGATTGAAGTTTTCCTCATCTGTGAAAACGTGAAAGGCACGATGTCGATCACGAAGATACAACACATCGTCGTTTAGGGGACCAGGGTGTAAGTTCATGTTTTGATTCATGGTGGGAGGAATTTGGTGGGTATGATTTTTTATGAATTTCAAAGGTTTCAGATGGAGATTGTTGTGTTTCAGATGGAGATTGTTGTGTTGATGGTGTGTTCTTGGATGTGGGTGGTGCTCCTTCTTCACCTCAACCTCCATTTTATAACCTTCAAAGCCTGAATTCTTACACTCCCAAGAATACTATTTGCCTATCAAATCATCTGCAACTTACAAGACCATTGCATGCAATGCTAGAGACCTTGTGAGTGTGTTTATAGGCTGCATGCTTTGCAGGTGAAGACCAACTTTAATTTGGTGGTTTTAATGCATGAAAATGGATTGGCGGGATCATGACGGCAAAATTAAAGACTCCCCTAACTCAATTGGCGGTATCAATGACACCTTCATATGGATTGGCGGCATCTAGAGGTGATCCCTCTAACCCATTTGGCGGCATCTACACACACTGACAAAGACAAGGTGATACCGCTAACTCAATTGGCGGCATCTACTTTAATTTATTTGATACCGCCAATCTATTAATATACATCTCCATTTTTGATTTTTTTACCCAATACCCCCTAAATGTAATTTCTAAAAAAATAAGTCTACCATTTATGTAAATTATTCCTAAATTTCTTTCTTTTATATTTGTTTTAAGCTTGTACTTTTTATTCCGGTTTTCTGGACACTATATATTTAAGTAAATAAATAAAAAACACCTTACATTCTTGGTTTTAGGCACTTTGCTAGCTGTTTTTAAACTACTTTTACGTATTTTGGCAACATGTTTTAAGCTTGTATTATGGACCGTGAGGTGCAATAGAAAACCTAAAAAGTGACAAACAAGAGAACCATTTATTTCATATATTACACTAGCTTATACCTCGGGAGCGTCCCGGGTTGAGAAATCTAAGTAAAGTGAATAAAATTAGAAGTATTTAAACTATAAAAATGGCATCTATATAGCAATTACCTGTTGAAGAGCGTCCCGGGTTGAAATATCTAATATGACATAATAAAATATCTAATATGACAACATAATTAATGACTCCCAATCCGCTTTTTCTCATCTTGAACCTCCACTCTAGGCTAAGGAGAAAGTGCCAATATATGATTAATGAATATTATTATTATTATTATTATTATTATTATTATTATTATTATTATTATTTTAAACAAATCTCTGCCATAAGTTATCATATTATAATATAAAAAAAAAGGTAATTGGGTCGGGTATCACCTAATCCCAGGCCCGACCCAAACCCACAATTTTTTTAAAACTAATTCCAAACCTGACACAATACCTATCGGGTTACAAAAAATAGTCGTTTTTTTCTCCGTTTTTTATATAGCACTATGATACTCGTTGGAAAGATAATAAAACGCTCGTTAATTTGGTGTAATTTTTTTCTTTAAAAAATATCGTATATGAAAGATATTAAAGTTTAAAAGTTATGAGAGGAAACATGAGAGAGAAAATAATAAAGTTTTAATATTTAAATTTAGTAGATTAGGTATTTAATAGATTATGTTAAATAATATTTAAACCATAGTTATTCCTTTTTTTTTAATTGGTCTAAAGTTGCCACATCACATCCTATGTGGCATCTCTCAAAAGAGAGATTGCATAATATTATGACATGTCATCAAAATGGCTTTGGTTTATTATATGTATAGATAGATAGATGTAAGAAAAAAAGTTTCAAAATTTTGTTTAAAGCTTTTACATATGAAGAACACTAGCTGATTACCCCGGGAGGGTCCCGGGGTTGAAAAATCTAATTTTACGTGATAACCTATTGCAAATGGCTCAAGTTAACTAACCACAAAATCTCTCAATCATTGCATATTCATAGTATTCTAATAAGTAATAACTCATATTCCTTAATCTAAAATCTAATCAGTAATCATCTAAAGAATCACTTATGTAAGCTACAACTATTCAAAAACTCATCACATCTCTTTAATTTCTCACATTCTAATGGCTCTTATAATTCCTAACCTAATCAACTAAGCAAACACTTAAGTTGAAAGTTGTAACCATTGCATCTCATTATGCCACGTGGCATAATCAAGAGATGGTTGAGACCACCATTGAACGCCACGTCAGCAACTATCAATTCTTCCTGGGAGCGTCTCGGGGTTGAAAAATATAACCATTCTAATAATACTAATACTAATAGTAATAATTATTACTCTTGTAATTAAATAAATAAAAAAAATAACCTTGCTATAAGGTGACACCATGTGTTGCAGTGTTGCGCGATTCTTTCTTCTAGCCTCTCTTGATGAAGTATACCTAGTAAAATTCCAATGATAACATGACGATTGGGTTGATTTTCAACATCGTAGATAAGAACCTGGTTTAAAAGAAAAAAACATAATTAATGAATAACATGAACACTTTGTGTGTTTTTTTCCTGTATGAACGAAACCCCACAAAAAATAGTTGATTTTTTCTCCGTTTTTTATATAGCACTATGGTACTCGTTGGAAAGATAATAAAACGTTCGTTAATTTGGTGTAATTTTTTTCTTTAAAAAATCTCGTATATAAAAGATATAAATGTTTAAAAATTATGGGAGGAAACATGAGAGAGAAAATTTTAAATTTATTTTTAAATTATTTTTTCCTAAAATAACTCAATTTAATTAAAAAAGGAAATAATTCAAAAACACTAAAATCTTTCAATTATGATGCCACGTGGCAGTTTCATGGAAAGGTTGAAGGCACCATTGCACGCCACGTCAGCAATGCTCAATTCTTTTATATATATTAATAGATATATAAAATTTTTTAGATACTCCAATTTTGTGATGATAATTTTTTTGGGTAATTCGTATAAATATAATATCAAATAAAGTTAGAAACATTATTTTTTTTACATAGATAAAAAGAAAGTTAAACAAGATGTAAATTGATAGACAAGACTAAATCATAATGAACAGCTAAGACTAAATTTATTAAGTTTGCAAATATGTTTTTTATGCTTTTAATTTCAAACTAAATAAAGATTTAGTTTAAAAAACATTAGAATCACTTCATGCAACTTAGATAGTTTTAAAGAATTCAGAATCACTTCATGTACTTCATATTTAGTTTAAAAGACTTCATTGGTTTAAAAGACTTTCGAAAATCTTCAAGCACTTCACATTTAGTTTAAAAGATTTTAGAGTCACTTCATGTATGTCTGATTTAGTTTAAAACACTTTAACTTAAGTTTCGAAGACATTAAATTACTTTCGAAGACATCTGAACTAGTTTAGAAAGACATCACCAAGATAGCTTGCCTCATGTTGGTGAAAATTTCCATTGATCTTGCCCCATGTTGGACCCGAAGTTGGTGTGGTTAACATGGATGACTTCACATCACCCTTCCATGCCCTCATATCGTGCCGCATGAGTCCGCCCCTATTTCTCGTAAATCAAAGGCCACATTACTTTTTATAATTGTGTTTTAAGTGCACAAATAGTTCAAATTAAGGGGTGGTAGCCTTTAGGGGAAGTGATGGAGCTGCCTCAATGTTGGATTTGACTGACCCAAATAAAGTTCGGCCATTGCCCTGCCATCCTAATTTAATAACAAAATCCACCCTCCATCCCCTATATCTTTTATTGTTTCTTTTAGAAAAAAAATCTATTATTACAATTATGATCCTACGAGATTTTTGCAATAAATGTCCACAGTCTTAAGGTCTTTCGGGTAGTTTTTCTTTTTTTTTCTTTTTTTTTTTTTTTTTTCAATTAGACCATCCTTCAATATCACCACCTGTTACATCAGTAACAAGGGTAGTCTTTCTGTTTCTATGACTACTCACGGGTGTGGGGATTGTCACCCGTATTGGCGCAGCTCTTAAGGCCCCCCCCCCCACCCCGAATTTTCACTCAAAAGTTTCGATTATATAGTATTCGTATAGAAATTTTTTTGTATATACGGTTTCGACCCCCCGAAACTAGTGATTTCCAACCCTCCGGTGACTTCTGACCCCACAAAGTTTCGGGTCAAGCTTCACTACTGGTCACCCCCTTAATTATTATTATTATTATTATTATTATTATTATTATTATTATTAATTCTATTTCAAAATAATAAATAAGTATAAAATTAAAATAAATACTAAAATTCATAATTGTTAAAGGCACAAGGCGTCAAGGGTGAGCTTTGGGCCCCAGTTGAAAGCGTTTAAAAACGAAAGTTTGTTTAAGCAAGGCACACGGTATAAAAATACATTTTTAAGAGTTTTAAGCATATTTTATGATTCTTTATGGTTTGTTTGGGTTATTTTAGGTTGGTTAAACACTTGTTTAGGGCTGGTATAATTGTTTCAGACCTGTTTGGATAATTGTTGGTCGGAATTATGTCGAAACTTGGCTTGAAAAATGCGTCCAAGGGCCTGAAACTAGGGCTTTTGAAGCGAAGCGAGAAGGCTCCGTTGGGCCTAAAAAATGGGCCTAGGCGCACACGTGAGTGGGCTTTGACAACAAAACTAAAAATAACAAAAGAATTACAATAAAAAAACACAAAGTTTAAAAAAATACAAGATTACATAACATTAAAAAAATACAAGATTACATCGCATTAAAAAAACTAGTCGTCGTGTCTGTTGTTCCAAATGTTTTCAATCAAATTTGCTTGAAGAGGGATAATGTATGTGCTTGTTTCGTAACGAGATTTCATTTAACTCTTACTGAGTCGGGCTAACCATAATAGTATTCTCATGCACTGCATTTTTGTTAGTGCATGTTTATGTAACAAACGCTTATCTAGATTAGTATCATTTTGTGTTTGGTTGATAGGTTAATTGTAACATGCTTGACGTTGTTATAAGTCAAGCATGATAGTCTTTTATGTTTTACCCTGGCAAACAAAGAAGATAGCCATCTTCTTTGTTCTAGGCTATGCATCTTCTTTATTTCCAGATCAGGCCCATGCAAGTATAAATACCTGGCATGAGGTGTAGGCTAGGGTTGGTCCTTTTGCAAGCTTGTAATTGATATTGTTCCCACTGAAAGTTATCAATAGACAAGTAGGTTTAATCGTGTTCTTCGTGTTCTTAATCGTTTATTCGATTCATAGTTTGCTTAAACATCTATCAAGGGATTTCGCACCTTGATAGATCTGATCTAGCTTGTATCGATCCATTCCACGGACCTACAATTGGTATAAGAGCTTATTACACTTGATTGTACGGTTCAAGCTTAGTTGTTGCAAATATTGAATCGATTGGAACGTATTTTTGCGTCTAAATCTTCTGTTTTCGTGATTAAAAAATTCATTCTCAGTCGATATTATTGAATTTCAGAAAGTTTAGAGTGATTTCTTATTGTTTTCAACCAATTATTAGGTTTCTGTTTCGATCAGTCATAAATAACGAAGATAGGGATTACTAAACGAAGATAAGCATCTTCGTTTAGAGGATTCATCTTCGTTGTTGAGTTTATTTTCATGAAGGTTCAACTTCAGTAGAGTTCAATTTCGTTAGAGTCATTTAATTTCTTTTTTAAGTTTATCTTCGCCTTATAAAGTCATTTAATTTTGTGGTACTGTAACATCTTCGTTTAGTTTAAAAGTCAATTAATTAATTAGTATACAAAGTCATCTTCACTTAAAAAAATCCATCCTCGTGTGGTAATACATCATCTTAGTTTGTCTTATTCGCTTAAATAAAAAAAAGGAGGTTGTTCATCTTCGTTTAAGTTCATTAACTGATCTTTTTCGTTTAATTTCATTAAAGGTGCATCTTCGGTTATTTGACTTCTTCGCTTCATCTACGTTTTTTAGGTCAAATTCGTTTAAGGTTTTTTTTTTTTTTTTTAAAAGGGTCATCTTCAATTAAACCGAATCCAGTGGACTATTTATCTTGGACCTTTAACCTTATATTTGGATTTGATCTTTAATCTTATAATTAAACTTGAACCTTAACAATTAATCTTGAACCTTAACAATTAATCTTGAACTTTGAACCTTGTAATTAAACTTGGACTACGAAATTTATAATTGAACTTGAACTTTGGACTTTGACTTGGACTTGGACTTTGGACCTACATTTGAATCTTGGACATTTAAAATTATTTTAATTCATATTAAACAAAAATTAAAATGTCGAGTTTGAATAGGTTTTTAGAAATGGACCACCAGGTCAGAAAATCAAACTCTCCACCTAAGATGATTTCAGTTAACGATTATTATTGGTGGAAGGACATGTTCGAAGAGTGGGCTGGGTTTAATATGATGAGAGGATGAATTTGCATAAGAGATTGTTACATACCACCATCCATAGATGTTGATGGTCGAACTGTTAAGGTTGATTTCAAAAATATGGATGAGGAAGAAAAGCTGATGTTTGAAGGAGAGAACAAGGCACATGCTGCTATCAACATGAGCATGCCACATGAAATCTTGCACACCTTTAAAAAATTCCAAAATGCACAGGATTTGTGGAAAGCTGTAGGGAAACATTTTAAGGGGAATGATAATGTGAAGAAAAATAGAGTTGATTTACTTAAGAAACAGTTTGCTGTCTTTAGGGCTTTCACTGGTGAAACCCAAAAAGAGATCATCACGAGATACTACCATCTTGTTACTGAACTAAAAAACTACAAGATTGAGCACACTGATGTGGAGATGACCACCAAGATTATGGATGCATTGCCTGCAAAGTGGGAAGTTTATACTATTCTCATTAAAGAGAATCCATAATTCGCCACATACACGCTTGATGATGTTTTAGGAAAACTAAGGGGCTATGATTTGGCAATGAAGAGGAAGGATGAAGGTTCTGATCAAGTTCACGGTCCGGGAGTGTATTATGGGAAGTCGTCATCCAAATCCTCATCTGGTGGCACTTCAAGTAGCATTGGGAATGCAACTGCATTCTTTTTGGGAGATAATTCTGGTAACATTATGTTAGATTCTAACGGTGAAGTTTGTTTTGTATCTGTTTCAGGTGAGTCAACAAAAGTGAAGGACATTCCCTTAGGGAAAGACAAAGGAAAGAGCCCTGCTGAGTCCAACAAATCTGACTCCAAATGCGACCACAAGTCATGCAATTCAATGCCTATGAGTGTGAAATCAGCAGAAGAGCAGCTTGCAGTTTTGTCTTCCTTTGTAGCATCTTATGAGAACTACATAGAAGGGAAGATAAATGATCCGGCAATGTTTGATGATGATTACGATCAGATAGATTCGGATGACTTGGAGGAAATGGAGCTCCAGTGGAATCTTGCTCTGATTGCGAGAAGAGCAAGAAAGTTCATGGAGAGGACGGGAAAGAAGTTAGTTGGAGGCAGACCTGGTTTTGATAAATCAAAAGTAAAGTGTTATAACTGTTACGGGTACGGGTCCTTCACCAGAGAATGTGCTAGACCAAAGAGCCAAAATTAGGGAAACACCACAAGGCAAAGCTCACCGGTGCCACCCACTCATAGCAACTTAAGCTCAAAGGCACTAATGGTAGCTAAGTCTTACGGTTCATATGACTGAGGCAGTGTTTTAGATGGAGTTGATGGTTTAGGCAATCAGGCTCTCATGGCAGAAATTGTTGAAGAAGGAAGTATGAATGATGAGAATCCTGTTGAGCAAGTGACTGAGGAACAGGTTAATAAGACAGAGACAGAAGAGAATAAGAACAATGTGAATGAACCCGAACGTGAAACTGAGGAAACTGAAGCAACTAAGACGGAGAGTGAAGCTAACAAGGAGGTATCTACCTAGTTGCTGGATCTGACAGCATCAACTGAAGGGATGTCTGCTAAAGAATTCATGGCATACATGGAAGACTTATCATCCAATGAGAAAAAGGTACTCCTTCCTCTATCTTTAGTTGTAGAAACGTGTAATAAATGTGTTGATTATGCTGAGCGTATTTTGTTACTTGTGAAAGAAAATGATAAAGTAGTTAAGCATAATACTGAGCTAGTTGTGCTTTTAGATAAAGAGAAAGAGTTTAACATAGGCAATAAGATTAGATAAAGGAAACTGAAAACCTCCCCTAATGCTACTAAGAAAGATCTAAAAGAACTTAACTATACCCTTAGGGAAAAGATAGATTATCTTAACCTATCACAGTTGGCCTTAGTCGATAAAAAAGAAGAGATTGCTAAGAAAAATGCTGAAATCAACCAACTTAAGGTTAAGGTAGCCGATCTGAATAGACAAATAGATCAAGTTTGCAGCTCAAAATATCTTATTAATGCCTTAATAGACTCTAGAAAAGACACTGAGAAGCATAAAGATGATAACAGTGGATTAGGTTACAAAGATGTGCATCCTCCTGCAACTGGTTACTATTCATTTTTACCAACTGAGAAGGAAGTATCTGAGGAAATTTGTAAGACTTAGCTAGATGATATGAAAGTTGATGTAAGTGAAAGTGAAGTTAATGCTGAGAGGGGTAGTTCATCCAGTGTATCTGAGGATGAAGAAACAGATGAAGTGTTCAAGAACACTAAGTGGTCGGGGGTTGATAAAACTAATACTGTTAAACCTAACCCAACTGAAACAAAAAAGGATACCCCGGTGATTTCAAAAATTCAAAATAAACAAGCTGGTCCAAAAATAATTTGAAAAATCCTAAATTTCTTAAGCAAGGAGAAGCTAAAACTGAAGAAGTCACCAAGGGTAATGTTGAACGTTCTGGTAACACTTCACCCAAATCTGCTAGTAATGAAGAATCCACCTCAAGGGGACAGTACAAAAAGCCCCTTGAGAAGCGATCATGTTTTAAGTGTCATCAAAAGGGTCATGTTGCTAGCATGTGCACTGCCAAGAAGAAGGAGAACATTGCATCAACTGATGCAAAGAAATGTGAGACTCCTGCTAAGTCTGAAAGCAGGAAAGAGGCGAGTAACTCTGCAAAGAAATCTTTGCAAGGGCAATTAGAGAAAGAATCTTGATGTGTCGTAAAACACATCTATTCTCCTATGTATTTTAAGTTATAATTGAGTCTTTTGTATATAGTTTTTAGTAGTTTTAGGCGTGTATTCGTTTGTTGGCCTATTTTTATCATTGTATAGTTTTTATTAATTTTTAGTACTTATTTATTTATTTTATATTTTGGTAGGTGCTCGAATGGACGTTGGAGCGTAAACGAGAAACTTTTGTCAAGTCAAGAATACCCGAGTCGAGATCACGGTCATAATACTGTATATATATAATAGTATACTATATAATAATATTAATAATTAATAATAATATAAAGAAAAAAGAAAAAAAAATAAAAGTTTGATGGGCTCGTGGCCCACCTAAACAAAACAATTTGCAATAGTTGGTGGCAAAATAAGGAATGGATATATGTTTGTTATATACGGAGATTTGAGGGAGGCACATTCATTCGATTAAAAGGAGCAGCCGCCTAAAGGGGGACATATCATTCATTCGAGGCCGCATCATTACAAAACAGGAGATTGCAATTCATACAATCGGACAAAAAGACAAAAGTCAACCGGTGAACTACGGTGACGATCGAACGGACACGGAAGGAGAAAAGGCCACGGGCACGTTAAAGATCAAGAGCCAACGAGCCTTGGGTTAGGTTTAGTTTTTATTTATTTTTTCTATAGACATGGTTAAAGCTATATTTATTTATTTTGTGAACATGTTTTTAAATATTATGAACTAGACTTTTATAGTTGCTTAGGTTTATGAACTAGATACGTTTTTTTGCAGTATTTAATGATTTTTGGTTTTTAATCTTGATGTGTAGGATTACATGATTCTAATTTTATTGTTGGATTTGATATATGTGTGTTGGTGTCAATTTTATTTGAGGTTTGTTTATTGGTTTTGTGGAGCTAGGCATGTAGAGATACCCCCTAGGTCTTGAAATCAATCTAGTTCGTCAACTTAGGTTAGCGTGCTAGTATTTGGAGTTGGAGTACGACACAAGTATAACAAACTAATATAATAAATTAACTAAGACGTGCAGTCCATTCTTGAGGGTGAGAAATCTAACTCGAGTTTGCTAGGTAACTAACTAGGCATTGTTCGGTAGTTGGCAAGCGCTAGGGCGGGAGTCGCTACTTGTCCGTGTTTAGAGTTTTCCTAGGTTTTCTTCAGTAGAGTTTAAGTCTGCTTCATAGTTTGAGGGTTTTAATCCAGGAGAGGTTTTAATCTGATTTCTATGGGATTTTGGTACGCTAGGGCGATCCAGGTCCATCTTAGCATTTCTACACTTGTCCCGCCTTAAGTCTAGTGAGCTATCTTTGACAGGAGGTTTATTAGATAAGAATAGGGTCTCAAGTTAATTACCAGATTCAGGATTTATTGCTAGTGTCTAGGGATTTTACCTAAGTAACCAGCCTTCTTCCTATCCGATTTCTCCAAGTTCCTAGTTTCATTTAAGCAGTTGAGGTTATTTCATTTATATTTAGTTTCTTTTAAGTTTATAATTAGTAGATTAAAATACCCCCCCATTTAAGTATATATTTATTTAGGCTAGTATTCGGTAGAGGTTGTGATCTAGAGTTGCATTCGCGTCTTTGGGTTCGATACTCGGTCTTACCTGTTTACTGCTTTGCGACCGGTACACTTGCCGTGCGTGTGTAGTTTTTAGGTGAGTCGTTTTAATTAAAGCTTGTGATATTTTTATATATACATTTACACACATCAAATCTGATGATGGGTCACTGGGTCTAGTGATCCAGGCAAACGACCAGTTAACAAAAATTTTGAAAAACCTGCGTTCGTCCCTAGACAGGTAAGTGTTGGCCAGACAAGCACATCTAGTGCTCAACCTTCTAAGCAGGCAGCACCTGCAAATACCAACAAATACCAACCACCGCACAGACAACGTCACCAAAGTCCACAAGGTGACAAACCAGTAAATTTTGTTTATAATAATAATCAAAACGGTTATAGGGATAGAAACCATTCTAATAACCAGAATTTTTCCAAAAATAATTATGTTTAGGGATACCCCAACAGAGGGAGGTATCCACAACCTCAAAATAATGAGCGAGTGAATCACAAAGGATATTACAATCCTCATAATCAAAGGCCCTACAAGCATTATAACCAAATAAACAAAAGCAGTCCACCTATATCCAGGTCTCCAGTGGAGAGTTATGGATACTGGAGGGAGTTTACTATTGTCGATGAAATGGAACGACCCAAGACTTTCACAGCTTGGGTCCCTTACTCTAACTAATCTTCTTTGTGAATGCAGGAGCTGTTGAGGAAGGTTATTAACTGGTGGTATGTTGATCGCGGCTGCTCCAGGCATATGACAGGGGAGTTGAGATTGTTGATTGAATTTATGAAATGTGATGGGGTTACGTGAATTTTGCTGGCACCAAAGGCGGTCGCATCTCAGGAAAGAGGAAGGTCACAAATGGCAAGATCACCCTAGAAGGAGTGAACTATGTTGAGGAGCTCAAACACAATCTCATGAGTGTCTCTTAAATTTGCGACAATGGGCACTCGGTTCACTTCACCAAGACTGAGGCTTTAGTGTTGAAACCAGAGGTGAAATTTCCAAAAGAGTGGATAATCACGAGGGCTCCTAGAAGAAACGACAAATACATCATGGACATAAGTATGCCTGACAACACTTCAGAGGAGACCACATGCCTTCTTTCAGGAGAATCTGAATCATATTCACTGTTATGGCATAGAAAAACGGGGCACATTCACTTCAGAAAGCTGAACTACATTGTGAAAAACGGTTTGGTGATAGGTGTTCCTTTAAAAAGCTTTGGGGTTGAGGATAAATGTGTCCCTTGTAAAAAGGGAAAGCAACACAAGAAAACCTCGTCACCATAAAGCTATTAGCACCATCTTTGCTCCTTTCGAACTACTTCACATGGACCTATTCGGTCCAGTGAACGTTAGAAGAATTGGTGGTAAACTCTATTGCCTTATTGAATACTGATGATTTTTTGAGCTTCGTGTGGGTGTTTTTCTTAGGTTCGAAGGATGAGACAGGAGAAATCTTAACTAACTTCATTCTTCAAGTAGATAATATTTTCAACACCACTCTCAAGAGAATCAGAAGCGACAATGGCTCGGAGTTCAAGAACAGCACGTTTTCAATCTTTTGCATTCGCAAGGGAATTGAACATCAATTTAGTGATCCTTATGAGCCATAATAGAATGGAGTCACGGAGAGGAAAAATAGGACTTTGATTGAATCAGCTAGGACAATGCTAGTTGATTCTAAGCTTCCTGTTCAATTCGGGGGGGGAGGCTATGAATACAGCTTGCTATGTTCTGAATAGGGTTTTGACCGTCAAGAAACACAATAAAATGTGTTATGAACTCTTTAACGGTCTAAAACCAAATATCAAAGATTTTGAACCATTTGGGATGCCTTGCACTATTCTTAAAAATAAAAACCAACCAAAATTTGGTGAGGTTTCTGACGAGGGGTTTTTCCTTAGTTATGTACCTGGATTGCCAAATAAACGTGTTTTTAATAAATCTAAAGGTGTAGTAGAAATTGCTTTCAATATTGAAATAACTAGTTACTCACCAAAGGATAGTGCACAGGAACCCAGTTGGATGTTCGACTATGATGTTATGTTTAAGTCTTTTAATGTTACTCATACCTTTAATACAGATCCGACCATTGAAGAACCAGTGATTATTAACGAGGATGATGACAACATAGTAACACCTCGGTCAATCTTTCCAATTACTGTAGAAAAGGATAAGACAGATGCTTAAGGAAGCTCTTCGGGAAACAACCAATCTACATCTACAGAACCAGCTACCGAAACTGAAGAAGAACCTTTCACGAACCCGTTTGGGATAGATTCTACTAATGAAGACGTGGCTGCAGAAGAAATTGGCTCCAACTTAGACGATGAGTTAATGGTTGACACTGTGGCATCAACACGTGCAAATAAAGATCATCGAGTTGACTACATACTGGGAGATCCTACTACGGGAATTCAGACAAGGAGAGGTTTTGCGAATGCCAACTACATGTACGCAAGAATTAGAGACTCGGGGATTGTGAACAAATACTTAAACTGCTTTATCTCACAAGTCAAACCAAAGACGCATCAACTGGCTCTTCGTGACACCTCGTGGGTAGAGACAATGCAAGAGGAGCTGGCTCAGTTTAGGAAACTCAAAGCCTGGGAGTTGGTCAATCCCCCTCGGGGTGCACAGAAAATTGGCACCAAATGGGTTTTTTTCGGAATAAGAAAGATGATAACAGTGTTGTGGTCAGGAATAAGGCTCGACTAGTGGTCAAGGGGTTTAATCAACAGGAAGGGATAGATTTCAATGAAGTGTTTGCACCGGTTGCTAGTCTAGAGGCAATTCACTTGTTTCTGGCATTTGCGTCTCATAAAGGATTTAAGGTTTGTCAGTTAGACATTAAAAGCGCCTTTCTGTACGGAAAAGTCCAAGAGCTGGTTTACGTCTCTCAACCACCGGGGTTCACTGATCCATAATATCCAGATCGGGTCTACAAACTTGTCAAGGCCCTTTATGGACTTCATCAGGCACCCAGGGCATGGTATGAGACACTATCTTCTTACCTATTGAACAATGGTTTTGAGAGAAGAAAGATTGACAGTACACTTTTCATTCGGAGAAAAGGAGAAGATTTTCTGCTCGTACAGGTGTACGTTGATGACATCGTCTTCAAGTCACCCAGCGAAGACTTATGCAAGGAATTCGAGCAGGTCATGAAAAGGAAGTTCGTGATGAGTCTTATGGGGGAGTTAAAGTTCGTACTTGGTCTACAGGTGGAACAGAAGGCAGATGGGATGTTCATCCATCAAACCAAGTATGTGCATGACATCCTGACTCGTTTTCAAGATGAATGATTGCATTGCTTATGCTACTCCTCTACAGGTCAACCACGTTCTCGGTCCAGATACCAAAAGCGACAAACATGTCGACCCCACAGAGTATCGGGCAATGAATGGTTCACTCATGTACTTAACTGCTTCTAGACCTGACATTATGTTTCCGGTTTGTCTTTGTACCAGGTTTTAGGCGGATCCAAAGGAGTCACATATTATTGCGGTCTAACGGATAATGAGATACCTTAAGGGGAAACCCAAATTAGGTCTCTGGTATCCATTGGATGGTGGATTAGATCTCGTATCCTATACCGACTCAGACTATGAAGGACGCAACCAGAACAGAAAATCAACGACTGGCGGTTGTCAACTACTTGGGGGAGACTCGTATCCTGACAATGCAAGAAGCAGACTTCTGTAGCGGTGTCCTCATGCGAGGCTGACTACGTTGCAGCTGGTAGATGTTGTTCACAGATTTTGTGGATACAACAACAAATGAGGGATTACGGTTTGAATTTTCAAGATACTCCCATTATGATTGATAACAAAACTGCCATATCCGTAACTGAAAACCCCACCAACTTTTCTAAAACTAAACATATTCATATCAGACATTACTTCATAAGAGAATGTTTTGACACTTCCACTATTCTAAACATATTATTATCAATCTCACTAATCATTCTTTGTGTAATGGTGCTTGGGCTGTACACGAACCGAGCCAGGCTAAGGTCGAGCTCGAGCTCGAACTTAAATGAGCCAGCTCGGCTCGGCTCGTTTATCTAGTCGAGCCAAAAAGCCGAGCTCGAGCTTGACTTGTAAATGTTCGAGCCGAGCTCGAGCCAGCTCGTTATTTTTTTATTATTTTTTTACAAATATTTATAAAATAAAAAACAAAAAGATAAAATAAATTGCCTGAAAATAATTGCTAAAAAATAAAATTACAACTATACATGTATATTTTTTTATTTTTCTAATATTTTAAATAATGGAAGGCATACTAAAAGTATTGTATGTATAATTTGTGTTTTTTTTTTCTATTAATTTTCATATTTTATTGATTAATTAAACTTAAAATGTTAACACTTCAACATCCTCTCACATATTTTGAATTTAAACATTTAAAAATAAAATTAATACATATAAATAAAATAATTCGAGCCAGCTCGCGAGCTCACGAGTCGAGACAGGCCTAGCTTGATATCGAGCACGTTTACAATCGAGTCGAGCCGAGCTGGCTTGTTTTTTTTTCGAGCCTAGCTTTTTTCAAGCGAGTTTCGAGTTGTGAGCTTTTTGTGCACCCCTAAATGGTGCTAGGTACACCTTCATTGGAAGTCCCGGAGCAAGGATCAAGTCACGAGGAGAGCTGAACACACCCGAACATACAAAGGCTTCCACAATAGGATTCCCCGATTAAAATGAAATTTTTTATACATGTTTTTTGTAACTATAATGTAAAGTTTGATGGGACCATTTTTACATGAGAATTCATTTGGTTTGGTTTTATTAATTACCAAAGTTTTAATTGGAAGTGAGTTTGATTAAGGTCAAAATCCGCATCATTTAGTGACAATCGCGTGTATAAGGGTTAGGGTCTTACAGTTAAATAATTTATTATTTCATGACTGTCAAATTACATTAAAATAGGCAGACGACCAAAAGCTACGTTGTTACACTTTTCTAAATCGCAAACCCCAATCTACTAAACACAAACCCCTGCCCCCTGAAGTCGAAACATTGCTATGAATAACCCATTGGACCCTTGTCAGGAAACAGATAGCTTCCGGTGCCAAAGAGCCAAGGTATCAAAAGCCAAGGGGACAAAAACATGTTGGTTATCTTTGCAAGCTTTGGCGTGTTTTTCCACTTTATTTGATTTTGCCCTTCTCATTGCATGTCCAGCCACAAAACCATTGTCTCGTAAACCAACTAGCAGGGACACACCTGTGAGGTCACAAAAGCGTGTTTCCCCAGCCCAACCAAAGACCATCAAGTGTTTCCCCAGCCTAACCAAAGACCAGCAAATTTGCTGGGCGGAGAGTAGACCTGCCTACTGGCGGGGTTTTTAAGGAAATTCACTGGAGCCTCCTTCTTGACCGAAATCTTAGCTCGCCTTAAAATATGCAATAGAACGTCCCACACACAGTCATGCCGGTATTTGAAACCAGGCAGTTCCTTTGCAGCGGACCACGTGCTCCCCATGTGTATCTAGGGAGGCTTTGCGGCATATCGGACATGCTTCATCCTCATGAAATATGGGAACCATAAGACACTATTTAAGAATTGTCCTGCATTCAACCGCGGACATGCTTTGGCCCAAACCCTCAATCAGGATAACAGTTAGGAAATCAGGCATGAGGACCCTGCAAGCATTCAATTACCGCCTTTTGGCGGGTAGACAAACCAAAAACTTCTCCCAGGTTCTCAGCAATTTTGCTAAAAAGGGCATTCGCCAAAGTTTTTGTGGCTTTAGGGGGCGGTGTTCTTATTAGAGAAACCGCCAAGATCGAACTCTGGGAGAGAGTTATTTAGGCGTTCAAGGGCCTGCAAGTAATCCGAGTCCATGCCAATAACCCCGCTATTCCGCAGGATGTGGTCCTGCGACTTCCAAAACTAAAGTCTTGACGCCACAAAGGCGTAGACCGCAACGTCTTGAGCTAAAAGAAGGCCTAAACCTCCCAGCCGCCTCTCTAGGGAAGCGAATCGCCATTGGAGGTCACCAAAGAACGGGCCACCACATACAACTATGTCTTCAATGGCTTCCCAAAGGCCATTATCAGAACGGGATACCGCATCATCTATCATAGGGGGTTGGCATGTCCGTGACCCAAAGAGCAACTTAGCGACCCCCATGCCGAACCTAAGCAAGAGAAGTTCGCTTTGGGGATCCCGAAGGCAAGGCAAAAGTCTCATAAGGTCAACCGCATTCAAGGCTCTCCGGCCAGCTAAATCCTTGATAAAGCAAGTATCACGGCTAATAACTCATCCAATGAGCTTCACACCTCTCTCCAGCCTACCAATCCCGTTGGGGAAAAGCCCATCCCTAACTTTCATCCCTTACAAGTCTGCCAAAAAACCTTAGTTTTCTTAATTATAAGTTTAAGCCTCAAGGATGGCCCCTACGAACAAATAATGTATAGGGCTTTAGCGACTTCAGTGGCATTACCAATAACTGTCCCATCATTCAGGTACTAAGCGTGAAAGGGGAGGTCACAACTCCCCTGTATCTTGAGAACAAGGGGTGTAAGGCAAGGACAAAAAGTAAGGGCCCAAGGGGGTCTCCCAGTTGAACTCCAGTACTAGCTCCAATACAGTCATTACCAACGTACAACCTAGCTGGTTGGGCGTAAAGGAACTAAACCCACAAATAGATAGATGGGCAACGCTGATGAACCTCCCGCGGAAGGGTCGTTCGACCGACCATGTTGAAAGCGTTGGAGAAGTCCACAGTGAGCAAAGCCAAAGAACCATCTGCGTGAAACGATTTAAGAAACATGTTCTCACTGTGAAGCACAACCTCAACCCCATTGGGGGTCCCCACTCCAAATTGAAAATCCCCCAGTTTTGAGCCATTTCTTTCCCAACCTTCTTCATCACCACTTTAGAAACCAACCAACGCCAAATAGCCTCGACGACAATGGGTCGAATTCCACTATCCAACTTTAATAAAGGGGTAAGGGGTGCCGAAGCAACAAATTCTACCAGAACCTTGGGGCACAAACCCCCCAGCCATAAGTTGACGACCTCAGTGATAGTTGAGAGAAACCCGTTGAAGTCACCGCCCCCTTACCACAAAGAGCATCCAAGAAGTGTTGAGCCCGCATCTTGTCCCTCATGTAGGAAGTTCCTTTAGGGAAGGATTGAATACATCTAAACACACAATCTCCATCCATAGTTAAAGCAGGCTGAGCGACAAAGCTGGGAAGCAGGGACGGGGGCGGCACCACTAGGTGTTTATCAATAAGGGCTTTCATGGTTGAATCACCAAAGGGGGCAACCCTGATAAAACACGACATCTTGACTGGAGTTGTGAAATGACCATCACTGACTTTTCGAAGGCATTGCTTAACATTGGGGCTTCTTTTAGTGGCCTCATCCCCTCCTACTTCCTTTCTGATAAAAACACAGTCCCCTGAGTTATCGAAGAGAGAAGAGACCAAATCTGCAAACCCGGATCCATCTTTACACACCGCAAGGGCCTGTTGGATGCTGCTGCACTACAAAGATTTCCTATTCCCCGACCTGCGCTCCTGCCTAGTGGACGGTTTGACCACCCGCAAAGTACATCGCGACACAAGTTTGACCCAATTTTCGACCGAACCAGGTGAGGTCGCCACTTTGCGTAAGGCCCCAACCAAGGCCTGAGCAAATGCTAAACAACAACTTGGGGGAATGCTCTTAACAGTATGAATAGGAAAAGAGAAACCCGTTCCAGGAGAGATGCATCCCCTACCACACCCCCGAGGGACCCGGTACACTATTCGCAACTGCATGATGAGGTTTCTGGATTCCGACAATGAAATCTCCCACATCTCCTAAATCCACAGAGTAGGAAATAGCATTATCAGCATGATTGCACTCCCTACTCTAGGCATGCATCGTCACGCACCTCCCAGACAACCATTTACCCCCCCCCCCCCCCAAAAAAAAAAAACTTCCCCAACATCCATAAAAAGGCCTAAGTCATTAGAAATAGCCTCTTTCTAAGAAACCCTCTAATTTTTCGTTTTAAAGTGAGTACTCTACATGTGCTCAAGAAGGCGGAAAACCACCAAAGGCCCCGACCTACCATCTTTACACTTATGGAAATGCTTAAAGGGGCATGTTCTTAGCCTATTTGCCGCGATAGTACTGGACCCCCTGACTTAACATTCCGACCTCTATTGGTAGAAGCCATGCACACGCGTTAACGCAATAAATCACAAGAGATAGAAGGAAACCCAATAACCCCAACTCGAGCTGAGTTGGAGTAAGAAATAAAAGACTAAACCATCACAAGAAGAGGAGGGAAACAACCACGAGTTGCTCATCCCCTCACCATCACCCCGAAACAACCGCTAAGCCATATTATTAAATTATTATTATTATTATTAGTAAAAGAACAATACTAGAAATGTTATCCTTTTGATTCAAGGTATTGTGTTTCCGAGCCAAAGTGGGGTTTCCGAAATAACAATAGGTTTCCGAGATAAAAATTGGGTTCAATGCGGTTTCCGGATTTACGACACAAACCTAATCATTTGAGTTTCCAAAATAAAAGGGGTTTCTGAGATAAAATTTGATTCCGGTTATAAGTGGGTTTCCAGGTTCAAAGGGGTTTCCGGGAATCAATTTGAAAACCAAAATAAAAGATCTGTTACCGATAGGCGGTTGTATTTCTCCAGGGTTTCAGAGTGGGGGAGGAGGGAGGCTGAGGCGAAGGTGGTGGGGTTCCTAGGTGAGGGGAGGGAGCCGTAGGTGAAGGAAGGGGAAGCCGAGGTGGATTTTCAGGGTGGGGGAGGGGGCTGGTGGTGGGGCTTTAAAAGGGGAGGGAGACGGTAGGTTTCAAGTGGGGAGGATGTGCGGGTTTCAGGTGGGTGGAAGGCGGTGGGTTTCAAGTGGGTGGAAGGCGGTGGGTTTCAAGTTGGTGAAAGGAGATGTGATGGTGACTGGTGGGTTTTAGGCGGGTGGAAGGTGGAGGGAGGGTGGTTGGTGGTTCTTTACAAGCTGTTTTAACCATTAGTCACAAAATGCCTGGATATGGAATGGGAGTAACCATTAATTCTTTCTTAGTTTAAATTTATTTTTTTAAAGAAAATTAGAAGATGGAATAAGACTCAGTTTTAATTTGTGTTTCTTGTTTTAATTTTTAAGTTTTCACGTGTAATTAAAATGCTTATTTTATTTAAAACAATAATTAAAAAAAGAAAAAAAAAACATTTCAGTCTAGTGATTAAGGTTAGTGTTGCCTTTAAAACCGTGTTTCAGTAAAGTGAATCTAGTAAACTGATATGACAGTTTAGGGGGGACGGGTTGCTACTCGTGAGTTTTTTCAACTTCATTGATTTCAACCAATCCTTGCATTACCATATCACTTCACTGATTTCTTTCATAAAACAATTTTTTGGAGGCAACACTCTACTAATTATGTACCCACAATTAATGAGAGAGATAGAGAGATGTGTATATATATATATATAGAGAGAGAGAGAGAGAGAAAAAAACAAAGAGAAATCACTATTACTGTGTGTTAACTATAATAAGAAAATAGTTCACGAATTCACTACCAGCATCATCGGCGGCGTTGTTACCGTACTGATAATGGGGTACCCGTTACCAAATTTGGTGATACCCCGTCCCCTTAGAATTGATGAAAATTAGTGAAGTTAAGTGTATCACCCTCACACCCTAACCTAATATATATATATATATATATATATATATGTATATATATATATACACACGAGAGAGTGTGTGTATGGGGAAGGGATATTGTAGAAACCCAAGTTATATGGTAAACCTTGGAAACTCCATCACATCCATTCATTTAGGTTGATCAATGGCCTATATTAAAAGTTGATTTTTGATTTAATAAAATTGTTGATTAAAAGTAAAAAGTATATATAAGGGTAAAATAGGAAATGTAAAACCCTTTCTTTTCCCCTTTCTTGTTAGATATCTAATCCCAAGACACCAACTATCATCCCTCTCTCCTCTCTATCTTCTCCAACTCCATTCAACCCACTCTTCATCTTCTCCATGACCAAACCTTAACCCAATCTATCACAATAACAATAAAACCAGTCACCGTCGTTTGTCCTCTTAATGATACATCACCATCATCATCACTAGAAACCCCCCAAACCGGAACCCTAGACCAGTGCCGCCCTCACAGCCACCAATACCATAACCTCCTCCTCGAGAACCACCTTTGAACCCTCTGCGAGCCACCGCCATCAGAATCAAAATCACCACCATAACCTTACCCATATCAATGATCATTACCAGGATGACCACATCAAGTATTATTATAGAAAACGGAAGTTGGTTTTGGGGGTTTTTACCTCGTCTCCATCCTAGGACAGAGGACCACCGCCGCTGACCCTTCTTCTTCCTCTGTTCCCCTTTTTTCCTTTGATCTCAGTCTATCCCTCCTCTGTTCGCTCTCTCTCTTTCTCTCTCTGTCGATTCTCTCTCTCTCTCTCTCTCTCTATGGATCTCTGTACGCGTGTATGTGTAGGTGTGAGAGGAGAGAGGTTGTGATGGTGTTGTCAGTTGTGGACTGATCGGCCGGAGCTCCACCACTGGCGGTGGCGAGAGCCCTCCGGCTGCTGCTCCTTATCTCTCTAAATCTCTCTCTCTCTCTCTCTCTAATAATTAGTAAAGTAGATGTGTGTATGTATGTTTATATGTATCAGAGGAAAGGTGAGACACCAAGATTTAAATTGTTGTGAGTTTGAGAAACATTCTTCTTCTGGAGTCACAAAAGGTGAGACACCAAGACTTAAATTGTTGTGAGTTTGAGAAACATTCTTCTTCTGGAGTCACTAACATGTGTTACTCCTGTTTAGTATGTTAGATGATGAGTTGGTCACACCGGTTAATATCTCATCTATTGTTTTGCAGTTGATAACGAAGACCCCCACTGGATAACATATGTTAACAAACGAAGTCGAAGGAAGCTGAGAAAAATATGTAGAAAAACTTTTTGATAACATTTTCTTTTTTGTACTCAATGTATAGAGTTACTAGATTTATTTTGTTAAAGTGGTTAATAGTTTTTAATGATACTTTGTAATAACGTGTGTTAATATTTTGTGTGCTTTATTTCTCAGTAAACTTATGATGTGAAAACTCTAGGGGGTAAGCAAGACAAAAAAAGGCTGACAAAATAAACACAAGTTTAACATATGTTACCAAATAACACATGTTAAGCTCTTATGCAACATTAACACATGGGTTACAAACTATATAATTTTGTGATAGCGTGTGTTAATACTTTGTATATTTTATTACAAACTATATACTTTGTAATAACGTGTGTTAATAGTTTGTATATTTTTATTTCTCAGTAAACTTATGAAGTAAAAACTATAGTGGTAAGCCAGACAAAAAAAGGGCTGACATTAAATACAATTTTAATAACTGTTACCAAATAACACATGTTAACCTCTCATGCAACATTAACACATGTTACGTTACATGCATTTCATATAGTTTGTATGCTATGTTTACTTATTTCTTTGTAAAGTTATGAAGTGAAAACAGGAGTGGTCTCGGTTGACAAATGATACAGGTTTAACATATGTTACCACACGCTACGAGACCGAACTAAAACGCGTTAACGAACCGAGAGAGAGAAAGAGAGAGACATGGTGGGAGGAAACTGGTGGTCTACTTCATTTGTCTGCTAATAAAATACACTTATAGAAAATAAACTAACATGCGTTAGTTGGTTATAAAGGGCTAACATGCGTTAGTTGGTTATAAAGGGCTAACATATGTTAGTTGGTCATAAAAGGCTAACATGTGTTATCTAATCTGATAAAAAAAATATTATTATAATGGGTCATGTCACACCCTCTCTCATACTTTTTGTTTAAGAAAATATTATTATAATGGGGTAAGTACAAATAACGTGTTAATGTTGCATATGAGGGTAACATGTGTTAGTTGGTCATAAAGGGCTAACATGTGTTATCTAATCTGATAAAGTTAAATCTGTTGCCCCCAATATTATTATAATGGGGCAAGTACAAATAATGTGTTAATGTTGCATACGAGGGTAACATGTGTTAGTTGGTAACATGTGTTACTGAGAAATAAAGCACACAAACTATTAACACGCGTTATTACAAAGTATCATTACAGACTATTAACCACTTTAACAAAATAAATCTAGTAACTCTATACGTTGAGTACAAAAAAGAAAACGTTATCAAAAAGTTTTTCTATATATTTTTCTCGGCTTCCTTCGACTTCGTTTGAAAACATATGTTAACCAGTGGGGGTCTTCATTATAAACTGCAAAACAATAGATGAGATATTAACCGGTGTGACCAACTCATCATCTAACATACTAAACAGGAGTAACACATGTTAGTTGGGGTCCAAATGTGAACTTATGTTAACAAACACAATTGTTACGATCAAAACCTATCGTCTCCTCTATAAAAGAAACAAATCCACTTGATTAGGGAAGTACACTAGACGACAGGAGAGAGACATTGGAATCTTCAAATTTGAAATGAAAAATTAATTTATATCTATATAAATTTACGACAGGAGAGAGACATTGAAAAATCTTCAAATTTGAAATGAAAAAATTAATTTATATCTATATAAATTTACACTTTGGTTTCAATAAAAAATAGAAAAGGGTCACGTACATTTGTGTGTTTCATCCATACCACAAATATACACACACATTCTGAAGTTAGAGAAGGAAAGAGATAGAGAGAAGAGAATCGGAGGTCCCTCCTCCTCCTTCTCTGGCGATGCTCCGGCCAAGCCCCCCCCCCCCCCCCCCACCAAGACACCAACCACACCCACTGTAACATCACAAAAAAAAATTTTCCCCCAAATTTTTATACACAAATCCAGCCCAGCCCATGTACGGCCCAAACCACCAGGCCCAACCCTTCTCCTTCCCACCTGTTTTAAAAAAAAATGGTGCTTGGGCCGGGACTCGAACCCGCGCCCAAGCCGGTTCAACACCCACACACAAACCATCTGATCTAGCATCCATTCTTGTTTCAAACCTGGCCCTTTATACTTATATCACGACTTGAAATCACCGTACACGACTTACCATAATCACAAATCATTAACTCGCAATTGAACGGGATTGTCATTGCATCGTGATCTTCGGCCTACACTGAGTCAAACGCTCGTCAATTAGCAATCAATTGTTCCTATTTTGATCATTAGACGCGTCAAACATTCATAACAAAGTCAAACTTTCCAATTCGAATATCCAGATCATTACCCTATAAATTGAACTCTTCTGGACATCCTCACCTTGCCAAACAATCTCTCCCAACCCCCAATTCCACTTAAATAACCTCTGTTCGTGAAATTTTGGTTCGTGTTTGACTTCGAAGGTTGACTGGCCGTTCGTAAACAATTCAACTTTGTAAGTCCGATTTTGATTATGGGTTTCTTTAATCGGCATCTACCTAGGGCTCGAATGGGGAAGAACACGATTATCGTTAATGTATTTATTTTAAATAAACTAGAACCAAACACAACCACTGGTCTGGACCAAGTGGTTGTGTCTGGTGCCTTCTGTACAAACCACGCGGGTTCGAGTCCCGGCTGTGGCACCGATTTTTCATCCTTTTTTTGTTGTTTTGTTTTGCAAGTTAAATATATATATATATATATATATATATATATATATATATATAGTTATTAGTATTTTAAAATTAGTTTTAAAATACTAAAACTCTTTTAAAAATTCTACAAAAATTATATTATGTTAATCTAGTAAAAAAGTTTAACTTACAATTTTTAGTTTTCAAAAATTTATTTATTTAATACATATAATAAATAAATCAAGTTTATTCCATTTTATTTATAAAATTCCATTAAAATATCAAAACGATTTTATAAATTTCCACAAAAATTATTCTGAGTTTATATAATGATAAACTTTCCTGAAATGATTTTTATTTCAGAAAAATCATTTATTTAATATTTTTGATCAATTTTTGTTAGTTTTAATCATAATTAAATCATAATAAATCCAATTTTTAATATTTTTGCACCAAAATTTTATACAAATTATTTCTAAATATTTAGAACAGAAATATAAATTTTAAACTAATAATTCTTTAATTTTAGTATTTTTTATATTAAAGTTAAATCATGATAATTTGTTATAAATAGAATTAATATTCTATTTTAAAGAAAATAATTTTGTAAAAATTATTTTTATACTTTAAACACATTATTGTGACTATCTTAAATTTAAATTTCATAAAAAGATTTTTGTTTATTTATTTACAAAAATTCTCTCAATTATCAAACAATTTTAAATTAATCAAACGAGCATTTATCCCCAAATTCGAAGCCCTAGAACGTATACATTTGTAGACTAGATAGACTTAGACGTATTTATTACCTTATTATAGGGTGATACTTGACACATTTGGGCAACACCACTATTCAACTTTTCAACAGATATAACATTTTGCTAAGGTGAGTTTTACATAGCCCCTTTTCTATTTATCACCGTTTTTGGGGTGAAACATGTTACAACATCATTTATGCAATTCAATCATCAATGTGTCTATGTGTTTTTCTATGTTGCATTATGTCTTGAACATGACTAGGGTAAGCACAATTCTAGCATAATCATTAACATTGATCAGCCGACGGTATACATTGATAGATCTATTGGACTGACAATCCCACCCGGATACGTGCCTCCTACAAAGGTAGCGTGGGTGTTTGTTACTGCAATATAAACGAGTGAACCATGAGCGTATGGGATGTACCACAATACAACAGTCACAAGGGTTGATTATGCACTCGATTTACTTCTAGTATGTTTTCACATATGGACTAGATTGCCATGACACATGAATTGCACAACAATTTTATTCGATTATCAAAACCTATGTAATTCTCACCAAATTTTGTTGACCCAAAATATTATCAACTTAACATGTTTCAGGTTCTATTTGCTTGAAGATTTGAATTGATGCTTGAAGATGTTTGCATAGTTTTATTTAATCTGATGTACAAATTATTAGAACAATTGTATGTAACTTATTTAAATTATTTAATGAATTATACACCATGAGCTACTGAACAATCATCAATACGTGACATCCCGATGTTTCCGCCATCGGTTGGGGTGTTACACCCACTCTCTTTCTCTCTCACCTATACACACACGTACCCACGCATACAAAAGGGTAGAGAGAGAGAGAGAGAGAACGGAGGACAGAGAGATAAAGCTTGGGAGAAAGAATCTGAAAGGGAGGAGACGATGGTTCGCGGCGACGACAACACCCTCCTACTACCAATCGGGACAGATCTACTCCAAACGTAAAGACAGACGACGAAGGTCAGGAAGGCAGGCAACGGTGGTGCTCGATGATGATTAGGGTGATGGGTTTAAAGGTCTGTGGTGGTGGCGGCTGCTCTCAGTAATTGGAAGGGGTTTCTAGATGGTGGTGACCTCGGTGGTTCATAGTGGGGAATGGTGGTGATTGTGGTGTTGGGGATGTATCAGGTGGCGACGGTGGTAAGGTTCGGAGATGTTGATGGTGGTTGTCGAGGAGGGTTTTGGGTTTCAAACAAGATCTGAAACAGGGTAGGAGAAGGTAGTGAGAGAAAGTTTGGATAAATAAACTTAAAGAGAGAGAATGAAAGCAATTTTAAATTGATGAGAGATAACAATATAAAGATTTTATAAATTTCAAATTAAAAAAAAGGCTAATCTGACAAAAAAAAAAAGATGTGATGGTTGGGGGTAATGACCATCCTACCCTTAAAGCTTAATATCTATGTGGGTGATGTGGCCAATTATAAACCCTTAGATGGGTTTCTATGGTTTACCATCTAACTAAGGTTTCTCATGGATACTTAGGTGCTGTTTATTTTTTGCTTAGAAACACTTCTGACCTTTTTTGTCTGCGCCACGCAGACGCGCGCAGACGTTTGGGGTCTGCAGATTGTTTGTTTTTGGAAGACCTTTCACTCAAATAGGTATTCCTGACCTCTTCTTGGTGCAGACTTGTTCCAAAGTCTTCTATGGTCTTCAAAGGTTTTCTCCACTTCTCTTCTCCTCACCCACCACTACCACCCACCACCACCACCACCAACCACGGTCCACCACCACCGTCCACCACCACCAACCACGGTCCACCACCACCTACCACTGTCCACCACCACCACCACCACCACCCACCACCATCGTCCACCACCACTAACACCATCCACCACCGCCACCCACCACTACCACCGTCCACCACCGCCATCACCACCACCAACCACGGTCTACCACCACAACCACGATCCACCACCACCTACCACCGTCCACCACCACCACCGTCCACCACTACCCACCACCACCACCGTCCACCACCACCACCACTACCATCCACCACCGTCCACCACCATCCACCACCACCGTCCACCACCACCACCACCGTCCACCACCACCAACCACGGTCCACCACCACCTACCACTGTCAACCACCACCGTCCACCAACACCACCACTACCATCCACCACCATCGTCCACCACCATCCACCACCGCCACCCACCACCCACCACCCACCACCACCACCACCACCACCACCACCGCCACCCACCACCCACCACCACCACCGTCCACCAGCACCACCACCAACCACGGTCCACCACCACCACCACTGTCCACCGCCACCCACCACCACCACCCACTACCACCACTACCACTACCACTACCACCCACCACCGTCCACCACCACCACCATCGTCCACCACCACCACCGTCCACCACCACCACCACCACCGTCCACCACTACCACCACCACCACCGTCTACTACCACCACGGTCCACCACCAACCCACCATCCACCACCGTCCACCACCAACTCGGTCCACCACTACCACCACCACCACCACCACCACCACCGTCTACCACCAGTGACGAAGCTTGACCCGAGGGTTCGGGGGGTCGGAAGTCACTAGTTTCGGGGGGTCGAAAACCAGTTTCGGGGGGTCGAAACCCTATATTTTCAAAATTTTCTATACGAATACTATATAATCGGAACTTCTGCGTGAAAATCCGGGGGGTCGGCCGCCCCTACTATGTTGCGCCACTGTCTACCACCAAACTGCTGTAAAAAATCAGTTTATTTAAATTTCAATTTATTTCAGCAGCCTGCAGACATTAACAAACAAACAGTATTATTCTTGCAGATTGCAAACTTTTGATCCACCTCTTCTCTACGAAAAAACAAAGAGCACCTTATACTATGTGTATGTATGTATATTTAAACCATAAAAAATTGCACAAGCCAAAGGCTGGCTCGAGGCTGCGCGCACCAGCAGCATATAACACTGTCATTTTTGGATTTCCAAGACAACCCTCTCTCTCTCTCTCTCTTCTTTTTAGCTCTCAGACAAACCCAGACCTGTATCATCTCTGTCTATGTATGTAATGTATGTATAGTGTGTGTATGTAATATAATAAAATTCCCTCTTTTTTCTCTCTCTTCATTTCTTCTTCTCTCCCTCTCTTTAATTTCATTCATTTCCCCTCTCTGTAAACACACACCACACACACACACCATGCCTTCTTCTTCTAGGGTTTCAACCACCCTTCATCTCTTCTTCCTAAACCCATCAAGAACCTAAAAAAATCCAATCTTTTTTCTGGGTTTCTAACCTAACCCCAAGATTTTGCTGGGTTTCTTTCCTTTTCCATTATTCTTTCCAAAAACCCCCAAAAAAAGCAAAAAAAAAAAAAAAAAAAGGAACAAAATCAGTGAAATTTTGTCTGTTTATTAGCTGTAACTTATCTTTTGCAAGTTTCTTGAATACCCTTTTAATAATCTTGGAATCTTGTGTTAAAAAGCTACAATCTTTATAAAAATTGGTTGAAAATGGCTATGGTGGTTCAACATCAGCACAAAGAGATGAGTAGGAATGATAGTATTGATAAACATCAGTTGGATAATGGGAAGTATGTAAGGTATACAACTGAGCAGGTTGAAGCTTTGGAAAGGGTTTATGCTGAGTGTCCAAAGCCTAGCTCTTTGAGGAGACAACAGTTGATCAGAGAGTGTCCTATTTTGTCTAATATTGAACCTAAACAAATCAAAGTTTGGTTTCAAAATCGCAGGTAATCTTTTATGTTGTTCATAACCTTTTTTGGAATTTAGTCACTTTTGTTTCTCTGTTTTTTTTTTTTTTTTTTTGTGCAATTTATTTGGATCTTTGTGTTCATTGTGTTTGTGATAAAATTAATTAGGGGAAAATAGAATGTAGGTAAAATTGGTTGTATATGTAAATTTGATCTTTGTATTTTTCATTAAAACATGTTATTTCACAATTTTTGGAATTTTATTAATTTTGTTTCTGATTTTTTGTTTTTATATGGATCTTTGAAGTTATTGCATATGTGATAAGATTAAATAGGGGAATTTACATTTTTATGCAGAGAAAAAAAAGTGGAAAACATAATGTAGGTAAATTTTGTTATAGATGTAAATTTGATCTTTGATTTTTTTTTTAATTAGAAGATGGTATTTCTACAAAATTTGGAATTTAATCCTTTTGTTTTTTATTTTTTGTTGCAATTTTTATGGATCTTTGAATTCATTACATATGTGATTTTACATTTTTAGTAGAGAAAAAAAGGGAAAATAGAATGCTGGTAAAATTGTTAAAAAGATTTACACTGGAATTATATTATTTTTGTGTCTATGGATTTAGATTTGGTATTTGAATTTCAGTGATTTCATAATTTTGAGTACCAAATGAAAAAAGGGGGACAGGAATGCTTGTAAAAATGCTTGATTTTTCAATCTTTAATCTTTATTTATTTATTTTGTGTTCAGATGTCGAGAGAAGCAACGGAAAGAGTCGTCTAGACTTCAGACAGTTAACAAGAAGCTATCTGCCATGAACAAGCTATTAATGGAGGAAAACGATCGCCTGCAAAAACAAGTGTCTCAGCTTGTATGCGAGAACGGTTACATGCGACAACAGATGCACACGGTATGTTTATATATAAGTTTGTATGCTCAACTTGTATTGTGTATTTGTTTCTAAGTGTTTGGTAAAAACAACGATTTTTGCAGGGTTCTGCAGCTACAGATGGAAGTTGCGAGTCTGTGATTACTACTCCACAGCATTCTCTGAGAGATGCTAATAACCCGGCTGGGTAATTCGGTCTTTTCGTAGCTTACTATTATCTCTTTAATAGTAATGTTTTACGTTATACGGAAATTGTGATCTGTTTTATTACTTATGATTTTGTAGACTCCTCTCGATTGCCGAAGAGACGTTGGCAGAGTTCCTTTCAAAGGCTACAGGAACTGCTGTTGATTGGGTCCAGATGCCTGGGATGAAGGTTATTTTTTTACAGTTTTATACCTTTAATTGGATTAACTCATATTAGTCTTGATTAAATCGTCTTAAAGGGTTATCAAAATCTCTCCTTTTTTGTTCATCGTAATCTTCTTGATTAAAGCGTCTGAGTGGTGATTTGGTGGTTAAAATGATATCTTTTGAGTTCATAATAATATTGATTAAAATGTCATTGGTATAAAAATCGAATATTTTTTTTTCAGCCTGGTCCGGATTCGGTTGGGATCTTTGCCATTTCACAGAGTTGCAGTGGAGTGGCAGCTAGAGCCTGCGGTCTCGTAAGTTTAGAGCCCACAAAGGTAACTAGAATATTCCTTATTATTAAAAAGTTCAAGAATTTATTTGACGTTTGATTTTGTTTATAATCGTTGTAAATGATTTATAGATTGTAGAGATCCTTAAAGATCGTCCTTCTTGGTTCCGTGACTGCCGGAGCCTTGAAGTTTTTACAATGTTTCCCGCTGGAAATGGTGGGACAATTGAACTTGTATATATGCAGGTGAGCGTAGATAATTAAATATCAATGGAATACTCGTGTTTGGTAATATTATTTTTTAAGTAAAATAATTAATGTATTGAATCTGTGTTTAGACCTTTGCTCCAACCACATTGGCTCCTGCACGTGATTTCTGGACCTTAAGATACACTACAAGTTTAGAAAACGGAAGTCTCGTGGTATGTTAACAATTACTGTTTTACCCCTTTTGTCGATTTTTATACATTTTTAGTTGATACATTTTTTTTTCCTATGTAAGGTGTGCGAAAGATCCCTATCAGGTTCTGGTGCGGGCCCGAATCCAGCTACCGCGGCTCAGTTTGTAAGAGGGGAAATGCTACCAAGCGGCTACCTTATCCGCCCTTGCGAAGGCGGTGGTTCCGTTATACACATAGTTGATCACCTGAATCTTGAGGTAAATGAATTATTTTAATATAAATATTATACCCAAGCATCCATTTGGTATAATATATGGTTAAGATAAATAAGAGGGATCGTATATTCACCCTGTCAAAAAATTTGACTAGTTGGTCATAGACTCGCAAACTAACCAATTTATCGATCTGTATAGAAATATTCATTCATTTGGAGGGCAAGGTTGCGTTTTTAGTATATTAAGGTTTGCCATTCAGAAAGGGGTGGCGGCGCAGCTTGTTGCCCGCCTGCCCGCTATCTTGATGTAGTTTTTCTAGTCATGTAAATGAAAATCTATTATTATTTAATAAAATAAAAATAAACATAAATTTACATTTTATATGCTGTTTGTTGTTTAGGCGTGGAGTGTGCCTGAGGTTCTTCGCCCGCTTTATGAATCTTCTAAAGTTGTAGCGCAAAAGATGACCATTGCGGTTAGTTAAATAGATTTTTTTTTGTTTTTTTTAAACTTGCCAATTCTCTTGCTAACTATATATTTAATCTCTTTTATCTATCTATTTGTGTGTTGGATGTAGGCGTTGCGCTATATTAGGCAAATAGCTCAGGAGTCGAGTGGAGAGGTAGTTTATGGATTGGGAAGACAACCGGCTGTTTTGAGAACATTAAGTCAAAGATTAAGCAGGTATCTACATAATAATTACGTGATGTTTTCTTATCCGTTGGTATCTCCATTATCATAACGTCATATAAATTGTACGTTTTGCTTCAAATGACAGAGGCTTCAATGATGCCGTAAATGGATTTAGTGACGATGGGTGGTCGTTAATGAACTGTGACGGTGCCGAAGATGTAATTATTGCTATGAATTCAACCAAGAATCTTAATAATTCCATGAATCCATCAAACTCCCTCTCATATCTTGGAGGGATTCTATGTGCAAAGGCGTCCATGCTATTTCAGGTGAGTATCTTGACGGGCTGGCGGGTTGGGTACGAGAGAAAGCATGTCTTCTCTCTCTTATTAAACTTGCCACGTCTTAATCAAAATCACCTTATGGTTAAAGGATTTCTTGAACTTGATTATTTTTTTATGACCAGAATGTGCCGCCTGCGGTGCTAGTTCGGTTTTTGAGGGAGCATAGGTCAGAGTGGGCCGACTTCAACGTAGATGCTTATTCTGCTGCATCGGTTAAAGCTAACTCGTATAATACGTATCCCGGCATGAGACCCACCCGATTCACTGGCAGTCAAATCATTATGCCTCTTGGTCATACAATTGAACATGAAGAGGTATGCTTATATATTTTTTTTAAAAAGTCTTTTTTTTTTTTTTCATATTTATGATTTATAAATGTAAGTTTACAAATCCGAGACGCGTATTTTTTTTATTTAGATGCTAGAAGTTGTAAGACTTGAAGGTCATGCACTTGGACAAGAGGATCCTTTTACGTCACGTGACATTCATCTCTTGCAGGTACTTTTTACTTACATTTTAATTACATCAAAATGCTGTTTTGTATGAACCATTTTATTACAGTTGGTTAGCTGAATAAGATTTTTTTTTATATATATTTGCATAAAAATACCTTCTTGATATTTTAATTCTTATTTGGATTCAGTTATGCAACGGGATTGATGAAAATGCCGTGGGAGCTTGTTCTGAGCTTGTTTTTGCCCCGATTGATGAAATGTTTCCGGATGATGCACCACTTGTACCCTCGGGATTTCGTATAATTCCCTTAGAACCCAAATCAGATGGAAAAAATGCATTGGTGACCACACACAGAACACTTGACCTAACATCTAGTCTGGACGTGACGCCAACAACTAACCATGGTTCAACCGATATTACAACATGCCAAACTTCAAGATCGGTTCTTACTATTGCCTTTCAGTTCCCTTTTGAGAACAATTTAGCCGAAAGTGTGGCCACAATGGCTCGACAATATGTTCGAAGTGTGATCAATTCGGTTCAGAGAGTTGCGATGGCTATATCACCTTCCGGTTTGAGCCCATGTGTGGGTCCCAAACCGTCTCCTAGCTCACCCGAAGCACTCACTTTAGCTCAATGGGTCTGCCAAAGCTACACGTAAATCTTTCTTTTTGTTAAAAAAATTCTACATGTTCAACAATTTGAGATCATTGATACCGATTTTGGGGTATTTCTTTCAGATATCATTTAGGAGCGGATCTGCTAAGCTCGGGTTCGGTTGTCGGGGAGTCGCTATTGAGAGATCTTTGGCAACATCAAGATGCCATTTTGTGCTGCTCGCTAAAGGTATAAACAAGAGCTCGTCATCTTTTTCTTAGAGGTGGAAAAGTGGATGGGTCAGGCCGGTCAGACCTGAAACCCCTTTTGTCCTAAGTTTTTTTAACTGTCCTGTATACTCGTATACGGGGTTCTAACCCATATAAATGAAATGAAACCCGGGTTTTAAAAAGCACGCCCGAGGCGCAACCTAGGGCGCCTCAGGGCTTTGCGCCTATCCTTTTTCCCAAAGGTGCGCGCCTCAAGCGCTTTTTTGTCAAAATTTCAGTCGCTTTTCACCTGAGGCGCGTGCCTCACGTACACAGGGTATTTTCTATGCATAAAAATGTTATACCTTGGTGTTTTTGGCTTGTATATATTTTGGGTAAATGAAGCTAAAAACTCATGGAATATATATGGGATATATAAAAAAAAATATATAATTAGTGTGCGCTTCGGGTACGAAAATCCCACGCTTTTTGCGCTTCGCGCGATGCGCTTAGACCTTGTCGCTTTTGTGCGCCTAGCGCTTTTTAAAACCAAGAATGAAACTACCTTCTTCTCTCACGCGCGCGTACACACGAACACACACACACACATGACACACCCCTTCCGTAAGATATCTATATATAATATGTATCATTTGCGCTTTTCAGTCGCTCCCAGTTTTTATGTTTGCAAATCAAGCTGGGCTTGATATGTTGGAGACAACTCTTGTTTCCTTACAAGACATCACTCTAGACAAAATGTTTGATGATTCTGGACGAAAGGCGTTGGTTCCAGAATTTGCCAAGATTATGCAACAGGTATGATATTCAACTTATGCTATGAGTTTTCTTGAATCTTTGATAAAAAAGACGACGACTTTATGAGTCTTTACACTAAAAGATCATGACCCTTTATGCCTCTTTTAATATATAATCATGAATATGCGCTTATTTTCAGGGGTACACACATTTACCTGGCGGGATTTGCATGTCGGCGATGGGGCGTCATATTACGTATGAACAAGCTGTGGCATGGAAGGTTCTAGCAGCAGATGAAAGTACTGTGCATTGTCTTGCTTTCTCTTTTGTCAATTGGTCATTTGTGTAGTTGTGCTATGGTTTTTTTGAACACTTTGCCCATTAGTGAAGTTTAGTAACAAAAAACGCGCTGATAAGAACTTGTTTAGGATTCGGGCGACTTGCTTTTTGTATGAACTATGAAGCATTGGCAATTTGTTTCCATTGATGCCATATTTTTTTGTTTCTTAGAGCTTTTTATTGTTATTTTCTTTTAATTTAAGTGAGTGTTTGGATTTGAGGGAAATGAAAAGAAATGATGCATGGTTTTGGTTTGAAGGTGTGGGATTTTATATTATGGATTATTGATTTCTAGACCCATGGTATCTAGAATCAAACACAAACTTGGTTTAGATTTTCATGACTAAGATTTAGGGTATTCAGGGGCTGATTGGTAAGCCTCTTAATGAGGCTTTGAACCATTCAGCGCTGAATGATTTAGCATTCAACGCGTTTGTTTCAGCTTTTGAATGAAATAGTTAAGGCTTAACTATCAAGACTTGGGATGTAGCTGAACCATTAAGCACTGAGCTATGCCGAGCTTTAATGAGGCTCTCATACTAAGACCATGTGTATTCGGGCGTTAAAGGGGCTTTAAAACAAATTTAACGCCTCGTACACCACTACACATGGGCGTTAAAGGGCCTTAAAGGGGGGGGGGGGGGGGGTTAAATTTGCAAAAATGGGCTGAAGCGCTATAGATTTAACGCTGAAAATTGGATTTTGAGCCACCTTTATGTGGCAACCAATCAAAAAAGAGAGAGGGCGCTAATTTAGCGCTGCCAGTACACTTACTCTAATGTGAGACAAAAAAACTAATCATTAAAAGGTCCAACTTAATGATTTAACAATTAATCACTAGACCTCTTAACCATTCATACTTCTTAATGATTTAGCACTTAATCAACCAAACAACCCTTAATGATTTAGTCTTATTACGCTACTAAAATTGGCCATGTTGTGTGGGTTAACTCATCAATATTTTTTTTCATTTTAGTTTAAAAGTAATTAATAAAAAAAATGATTGATTGTTAGTGGTTGGTGATCAAGTGATGGCATGATTCATGAAACATTGGCTCATTTGGTTTTATCACGACCAAGTGATGGTTTGGTCTTCACCAATCACCATCAAGACTAGGTGGAGAAAAAGTGAGAACTGTGAGGGAATTTCTTGGGAAGTGTCAAGTGATCAAGTGATGGCGTGAAACACCGCTCAAACTCATTTTATAACCTGAATTCGTGATACAAGGAGATAAGGTGGCATAGCTTGATGGGTTGGTGCCCAAGGATCAAGAGATGGTTTTAGGGAGTGCCCGTCCCCCTTGCTATGTAGTGACGATGAAAATGTAATTTTAATAGTGTAAGTAAAACAACTTTTAAAACATAATACAATTCCTTAAAAACATATTGCTGATTTTTAAACTAACTAGCCACAAGTTTTATAGAAATATAACTTTTCAAAACGTTGATATATTTTTTTTTTTAAATTCCACATAAAACGAACATTTTATTATCTTCCATTTGAGTATGATATCACCGTATTATTGTACTTTTTTATTTTAAAAAATGTTATATGATTACCAGTGTTTGTGTTTCATGTCGCATCGCACATGCATCCCTCTAATGTTTACATGTGTGAGTAACTGTTATGTATAAACTGGCGAACTTGTTTTAGTTTTGACGATCGGATACGATTTTAGCTGTTTTGGTTGTGTTCAGTGATTGTAGTGTTGAGAGACCAACCTCAAACTTAGTATAGATTAATGCCTAAGATTCAATAAAGGGTGTTTATGTAATATTTGCTTTTTTTTTTTTTTTTTTTTTGGGTGAGGAGTATTGAAAGCTTAAAATTTGTATAATCTTGATGTGAATGGCCCCATTGTTAAGGTATATTTTATGGTTGGGTTAGTGGGTTGTGGTTGCTTTGTGTGGTCCATTGAGTCCTGATCTGGGTTGACATGCTTTATCTTTTTTACTCCTGTTGTTGCTGTCATTACATTCTTTATATGTCAATCAGCTTAGTGCCTAAAAAAGATACTTTCCCACAAACTCAATCATGGATCATGTGTTGGTCAATTGCAGTGCTTTAAGCCATAAATTTGGGGTTTTTATTGAGGGCCAACTATCAACCTATATACAACTTTTATGCATTGGTCAATATGAATTCACAAATATTTATACAAAAAATAGTTACCTACTTTTTTAATAGTAGAAAATTTAAAACAATATAGAATGTAGCAAGTATTTTAGTATTTAAATGTGGTTCCTTTTTAGCTATTTTTGTTTTTAACTTTGTATGTGTTACGGTTAACCTTTACTTAAATCGATACGTTTATATGTGATGTGTAGAAGTTACATTCTCTACATATAAGTTGCCTCTAGAATGTTAGTTGGGCCTTTAATTTTGTATTACAGTGCTTTTGAAGATAATTAATCTTTTTGTTGTGATGATAGTAAAATCCTATTTATAGTAATAATATAAAAAACTTTAGTTAGAATATTAGAGATACCCGTAGGCCGTATCCTAACTAGTCGGGGATATTAGGTCTAGGGATGTCTAGATGGTATTGAGCCGGTTTTGATAATCGCAATCCCATACCGACTATGAGGGTGTTTGGGATTGCGTTTTGAATCTGATTTTTAGATTATTGCGTTTTGTAAACGCAGATAATTAGTTGTTAGTGTTTGCGATTGCGCTTTGAAAACGCAAATAATCAGTTTTTTAAGCTATCAAATCGCAATAATCTATAAGCAGCCCCACCCCTGATTTTTCAAAATGCATAATCTATTTTGAATAATCAATCCGAAACACCCCTATAAAATAATGTTCTATACCTGTTGAATTTTTTGGAGAGTACCCATATAAAATAATGTTCTATACCTGTTGAATACCTTTTTTTTTATTACCTGTAGAGTTCATAGTTTCCTTGTAGGGTGATTTACATATATCCCCCTGCTAAGCTCGTTTATTACATATTTACCCAACTTAAAAAGTCAATTACATATTTCCCCCTCTTAAGGCATACACAAGTGGCAAGTCAATTACATATTTCCCCCTCCCAGGAAGGAATATGTAATTGATTTTAAGGGCTGGGTAAATATGTAATTAGGAGGCTTAACAGGAGGAAATATGTAAAAAAAATCCTTCCTTGTATTTATTTTATCTTTAATCTAGCTCAAGAGGAATGAACACTGATATCCCTAATAACAATTTTCCAAGTGTAACATATTTTATTTTATTTTTATAATTAAAAAAGATAATGAATTAAAAAATAACATAATTTAAATAAAAACATACCTGGCTTAAATAAAATATACATGATTAAAATATAATATACGTAATTAAAATAAAAAACGACTTAATAATGGTGAACGACACTCCGCCATAGGTTCTTACTTCTTAATATTCGTCAAGCCGGAACCTGGCGAAATTGTTGGTCGTAGCGGAGTCGGTACTGTTGACGGACCGCGTTAATCGCTTCATCCTCCGTTATGTTCGCGTGGTTCATTGACTGGTTGTAGAGTACCTCAAATCTTATAGACGTGAGCTGCAAGGTTGTAAACCCGGAATGAAGCTCCTGAATCCTTTGTTTGCTTTGAACCACATGTTGTTGGAATTGTGTGAAAACGAAGTTTCACCATGTAAAATATGCTTGAAACGCCGCTTTTGCTTAACAACAACCATCCAACTTGTAGCCAAAGCAATTTCATATTCTTCGGTTGACCGCCTTGCCATTGAAGGTTGAATAAACAAATATCCGGAATGAGAAAATTAAGAGTTGAGGAGAGTGAAAAATTTGCGAGTAAGTTTTTTTTTTTTTTTTTTTTTTTTTATATATATATATATATGACCGTTGCATTCAATGGTAAAAAAAAAGCAAAGGCCTACTTGCGGCGCAATGGTGCAAGGTAGGACCAATATACGCTTTCCATTTCAGGGATCTTCACAACTTCATTGGTTTATTGGCGGTTCAAAGTTCAAGAGGAAAGCTTTCTACGCGATTTGTTTGGCTACAATCTGGTGCATATGAAAAAACAGGAACGAGGTGGTTTTTGACCAAAGGTAAGTTTCTCTAACAAAGGCATTGGGTGACATAAAGGCCCTCAGTCTATTCTGGATCAAATCGAGAGCGAAACAACATTCTCTCAATTGGAACATTTGGTGTAGTTTTGATCTTTCGAGTATAGGTTTGTGATAATGTCGTGTAGTGTTGCATAGTGTAACTTCTATAATGTTGGGTGATTGTAAGGTGTATTGCTAGTACCCCGCTAGCTTGGTGAAATAAATTTTGTTGATCGTTCAAAAAAAAGCCATTGTTTAGTGCCCAAATCAGGTGACATGACGGAGGCGCTAGCCCACCCCGTGTAGTTTTAGCATCCAAAACCCAGTTCTGATTTATATCGACCCGACCCGACTCTCCAATCAAACAGCCCAACAGTATCCATCTCTCTGCTCCATCGATATTTACATCTCTCTCTCTCTCTCTCTAAAATTTAGGGTTTTGTTTGGCTTTGCCTCCAAATTTTATAAAACGCCCAATTTGCAATCTTAGGGTTTGCAGATACCATTCAACATGTTTTGGAACCTAACATCCCTCTCTTCTCCTTCTTCTTCACCTGTAAGCTCACTGTCATAATACTTTCAACATTATTATTATTATTATTATTATTATTATTATTATTATTATTATTATTATTATTATTAAAACATGTTTCTTGGATTAATGATAGACTGTTGCCTTTTTTAATTATGTTCATGATTTATGGTAACTTTGACTGATTAATATGCATTGTTGTTACCATTAGTTCACTGCACATGTTTAGTTTAGTTTACTTATTCATTTTAGCTACAATAATAAGGTTTATACTTTATATTAATTACTTTGTTATAATATTTATGAGCAGATTGGAAATGATTTGTAGCATCTGTTATTTATTAATATAGGTATAGGTTCCTGTACAAAGTGCATTTTTCGTACGTGAGAAGTTTATGAAGTCATCATGTTTTAAATTTTTTGGCTATGATGTTTTCGATTCCTTTTGCATTGTACTATATTGAAAAACGCCGAACGCAACAATTTAAAACACAATCAAATGTATTCTAGATATGAAACTTAAAACACACTGATTACTTTCTTCGCATGGTGTTTTAGATTGCATGTTGAGAATACATTAATTAGTGTTTTAAATTGTTATGTTTTGTGTTTTTCTATATATATTATGCCAAAAGAATATTAAACATCATGCCTAAAATTTAAAACACAATGCCTATATAGACTTCACACACACACACACACACATATAATATAATAAGGATTTGGTTTTGAAAAGTGCGAGCTGCTTTGAAGTGTTTAGGTGCTAAACGCTTAACGTACGCAAGGCGTTACTCTATGTATAATCAAATAAGTTTTATGTACGACCAAAGGCTATATTTCTCTTATATGTTTTACGTTTCAGACTTGTTCATTAAGTAAACTAGTGATCGTCGTATCATTTTGTTGGTAATTTTATATATCAGCCTTTTTAAGACTCTGATTTTGAACCGTATGTGAATGAAGCGATTAAAAACCAAGATTATTGGGGTTTGAGTAATGTAAACAAAAAACTAAAACTTGCATTTTTTGGGCTCAGTTTAGAAAGTATGCGATTTATGGTAAATGCATATTGTAACGGAATGTTAGTACCTCATCACTTGGTATGTTTGATAATCTTATAGACCGAAGACTGTTACCGCTCGCTTTAACTTGTAGATGGAATAAGAGTATTGCTTCACCAGTCACATGTACAGAATAACCATTATTTTGTCTGTCAGTTAATACGATGTTAGATGTGTTTTAGGTTGAGTCTATCCTGGACAAGGAAAATTTCACGTTGGAAGAGCTCTTGGATGAAGAAGATATAATCCAAGAATGCAAAGCGTTAAACAATCGCCTTATTAATTTGTAATAACTCTATCCCTTGTTTGGAATTTTGAACCTTCTAGAGTTCTAGATAACTTGATACTTCTAGCATGGATGTTCACTGTCTTTAACTAATACGGGTGCTTGTTTCTCCAGCTTACAGGATAGAATTCAAGTTGAAAAGTTATTACGGTATATCATAGAGGAGCCTCCGGAGGATGCTGATAACAAACAAACCTTCAAGTAGGACATTGATCGTTATTTCACACATATAGAAAGTTTTATGTTTTGGATATTATTGGGATGTTAGTTTATGTTATGCATTGTGTTTAATAATATTTAGTACTAGAAACTGATATTTTTTCGTGCTTTAGGTTTCCTTTCATGACTTGTGAGATCTTTACATGTGAAATTGATGAAATTTTCAAAACATTAGTTGAGGAAGAGGAGGTGGGTCCCACTGATATTAAGTCTCACACACCGGAATTAATACGGTATTTGATATCACGTTTATTTAACATTTAAGTTCATGTTACTAATTTTTCCTGCCCAAACTCGCAGCTTATGGATTTGCTTTTCTCCTTCTCGGAACCAACCCGCCCGCATAGTGCGTTGCTGGCAGGGTACTTTAGTAAGGTATATGCTTAAGAATCACTCCTCTTCTGTCTTTATTTCTGTGAACATATTATATATATTTATAATAAAGTTGTCTTGTGTCTTGTTGTAGGTTGTGATATGTCTCATGCTGCGTAAGACGGTCCCACTTATGAATTATGTGCAAGTGAGTACAATCTATTTGATTCAACTGGACGTAAACTTTTTATGTTTTCCAAAGAATACTTATCTTATATGTTACGCTTCTACAGGCACATCAATATGTTTTCCAACAACTGGTTGATTTAATAGGGATTACATCAATCATGGAGGTTAGTAGAATGTGAATTAAAATTGCGGGATGGCTTTTTATCGTGTAAATTCGTGGAATATAGTACAAAATTATTGTACTTAACTACTTTGAACTTTACAGTACATTGAATTATAGTGTTTTTCCAATCTTTTTGCACACAGGTGTTGGTTAGACTTGTTGGAGCAAATGACCATATATATCCCAATTCTACAGATGTCATGCAGTGGTTGGCCGATAGCAATTTGTTGGAGATGATAGTGGATAAATTAAGTCCTTCTGTAAGATTTTTTTTTTTTTTTCATTTTCGAAACATATACTTTTATTATGATACTCTAAATGCCGACTTATTATTAACAATGTTGCAAAAATCGGCCTAGGCGGCCGCCTAGGCGCTAGGCGGTGAAGAAAATTGGAATTAGGCCCTAGTCGGAGATCTAGGCGTTTTGGCCATTAGGCGGGCCTAGGCGGTGATTTTTTTTTATTAAATTTCTAAGTATTTCTAAGTATTTTTTAGTATTATGTGTATATATCTAAGTATTTCTAAGTATTATATGTATATATGTTAACATATTTTCAAAAAACACCTAAATTTGTGTGTATATATATAAAATACGTTTAAAATACAAAAACGCTTAATTCCGCCTAGTCCCGACTAGTCCCTAGGCTGGACCTCACCGCCCGCTTAGCGCCTAGCGCCTTTTGCAACCTTGATTATTAATATTCTTTAACTTTTTTATTTCATTGTCCCAGAACCCTTCTGAAGTACATGCTAACGCAGCAGAAACTTTATGTACAATAACACGAAGTGCACCATCTCCTCTTGCTTCTAAACTTTCTAGTTCAAGGTCTTTTTGTGTTTTGCGTATCAGATGTCTGAGTTTTTATTTTTATTTTCTAAAGATTTAACTATGTTTTGTTGTCTATAACCAGTTTTGTTGCAAGGATATTTGGTCACGCGTTGGAAGATTCACATTCAAAATCGGGACTTGTTCACTCATTGTCTGTGTGTATATCTTTATTAGATCCAAACAAATCACCACCTTCACATCTATTTTATTCTTTCCGTGGTCAACACTTTTACGACTCAACTGTGCAAATCAACCAAGAGACTGTAGGTGCAATGTTGCCCAAACTTGGTGAGTTTTGTACATACAATCTCAGTGTGTTAACTTATTTAATTACGTCTTTAGATTATAAATCCATGTTTTTCACTAATTATGTTGTTTTAGGTGACCTGTTAATCTTACTAAACGTCTCACTTGATGAGAAAGTTTTGCCAACTACGTATGGCCAATTAAAGCCTCCTCTAGGTAGGCATCGTCTAAAGGTTAGTAAACCCGAAATTATAACATTACGACAATAATGAAACGAATTCAAGTCTTGTCAACCTTGATTTATCGTCTTTTTGCAGATTGTGGAGTTCATTGCAGTTTTATTGAAGACTGGGAATGAAATTGCGGAACAGGAGTTGATTAGCTCCGGAACAATTCAAAGAGTTCTTGATCTTTTCTTCGAGTAATTTATCACTTATAACAACGATCGATTGCGGTAGCTAGTTATAACTTGAAGTCGTACTTAAGTTATTATTGTTATTATATTCTGTAGGTACCCGTATAATAACGCTTTGCATCACCATGTTGAGAGCATAATAGTTTCCATTCTAGATAGCAAAAACAATATTACCATTGATCACCTATTTCAAGAATGCGGTCTTTTGAAAAAGATTCTACAAACAGATAATAGTCCCATCCTTTCCGGTGAAGCTGATCAGGTAATTAATGCCATTCTTTTTTTCCTTATTAATCCTACATATATGAACACGTTTAAATTTTTATTTAATGGCCTCTTTTAATTATACAGCCAACATTGGCTGCTGCTGGAAGAAATGCACCTCGGGTTGGAAATCTTGGTCATGTGACACGTATCGCCAATAAAATCACACAGATGGGAAACAATGATATCTGTATTCAAACACATATTCAGGTGTAGTAGTTGTTTTTGGAAAGAGTGGTTGCTTAAGTTTTTGTATATTGTTATATTTTGATGCAACTCCTTAGTCCTTGCTTAAAATCCTGTATTGTTATTAGGAAAGTAGCGAATGGAATGAGTGGCAGAATACTGTTCTACAAGAACGCAACATTGTTGAAAATGTGTATCGGTGGACTTGTGGGTACGTTCTAATCATCTTATAAGAATTAATGAGGTTTGGTTTTGATAATTTAAATGTTTAATCAGAATCCTTAAATTGTACAGATGTTTTACTAATTTATTTTTTCTACTTTTTTTTTTTCAGTCGGCCAAGTGCATTACACGATAGGAATAGGGATAGCGATGAGGATGATATTCATGACACAGATTATGATGTTGCTGCTTTAGCAAATGATCTAAGTCAAGCATTTAGGTACAACATTTATGACAACGATCGTGGTGATGAGGTATATGCATTAAACCCTTTATGTATGTGTGCATGTATTATATTCGTTTGATTATAATCAAGTATTTATGTTAATATTTGACCTTGTTTATAGGAAAATGAGAATCTTGATCGAGAAGATGAGGTAACATCTTTACTAATTTATATACTTGTTATTATTTGTTTTTTTAAAATTTTTTTTAATGCAATACTCAATATCGGAAGCAGGATGGTTACTTGGATGATGAGTCTGCTGAAGTTATTATATCATCACTTGGTTTAGGCGATGACCGGGGAAGGTACGTAGCTTCTTGAATCTCTTTGGAAAAAAAAATTGATTAAAAGTTTGGCTGATTGAAGTTGTGGTTGACTTTTCTTTCTTGCTGCAAGCAGTTTGTTTACAAATTCGAATTGGTTTGCTTATGAAGATGACACCATAGACGAGAACGATGCACCTATGAATGGTACATCATCCAATGGCGGTACCGGTAATGACAGTAGCGATGATGAGGTGATGGTTGGAGAAGATGATGAATTGGTACCAAACGTTACAACATCTGACTTTAATCCAAATCCTTTCATTCAAGATAATGAAGAAAAGATTGCAGATTTAAAAACTAGATTCAATACAGCAAACAATGAAAATTACAAAAATGCCCCTACTATCGATGTCCCCTCCTCGACAGAGCCTTTAACCAATGGCACATTGTCAAGTGACGCAGGGTCAAGGTCAACTGAGTTGAGTCAAAAGTCAAATGGTGCGGTAGCTTTGTTTGAAGAAGATGTGGAGTTTGTAGGGGTGGAAGTTGAAGGGACCGAGAAGGCAATAAATCACGCTCTTACGCAAAACGGGGCCGTTGAAAAGGAAGATTAAGGTAACCCCAAATAGATCTGATTAAGGATAATGTAGAAGAATGTAGGGTAGAGGATTGAATGATGATGCAATTGCAGAACGGAGAGACTGATGTACAGGAGAAGGTAGTTATAATTGTTTACAGATTTTGACCTTTCTTTTACAGTTTGATTTGGATATTTTGTTTATTAGTTTCAAGGTAATCTTACCTAAACCTCTTTACATTTCAAATCGGTTTGGTTGGTCGTTTGACTCGCGATAGTCAACGTCGATGTCCACAACAATGTTGGTTTTTACAACTCTTTTCATAGCTTTAAAGACTTGAAGCATGTATCCAAATAACAATGGTTAGAGATTGCTTTAACCAAATAAGTCGAGTAGGGACTAGAGTGAGTTTACGATCATTCATTCATCAAGGTCACGGACGTCGCTTATAATAGTCAACCCTTTTGCTTTCTCAAACTCACTACGTCATTATTATGTAGGCGACGCCATGGGGACTTAGGCCAGAGTGGGTCAGTCAGCGTCTTCAACAATAGATGCAGTTTCCGTAAACTAACTTTCTTTTGACAAATCTTTTGTTTCAAAATATACCAACTCTCACGCCAGAGTCGCATTGCAGAAACAATCTTGTGTTTCTTACAGTTTTACAGATATATCTACACGACAGTAATAGCGGCTTAGAACCATAAGACGTAATCAAAAAGCTATACAAGACTGGGTTCAAGGACTTGATCGAGCATGTATCCAACGTCGCATATTGTACCCAGTCATAGAAAATGGTTACCTAATTCACAAGTCACAACAATGTTGGTTCATACAACTCCTTGGATGGCTGCGACAACGTTAGTACATATCCGCCCTCTGCCATCATTATTCTGCAACATCCACCATAACAACGGTTAAAAACAAGTTGTTACGAAAGCGTTTTAAGAACTGAGATTGCATATCCAAATAAACTGACTAGACACACTACTAGAGTTTGCTTTACCTTGACTCATTCATCTCTTTTGCATTTTCATCTGATGAATGGTTTGCTTGCTGGCTAATGTGTATCGGCTGACCAAATAGTCGAAGAATAGGTTTGTCATTGTTGTTCTTCAACGTATCGCTGCAACGACCAGTGCTTAACTCAAGGTTTTGTGTTGAGTTATGATCCACCAACGGCGCCTGAACCTGCGTGCTGGGCATGTTCGACACTAAATTAACCAGCCATGGGCTTACACGCTTCACTTTTCGCAAGAGATCTTGGTCATCATCCCATTTAACCTACATCATATTATATGATTAGTTTTTATTTTATTTTATTTATTTATTTTTTTTTAGAAAATTATAAACTTTCATTCCCGGACAAAGAAAATTACATCAAGATAACAGGCAGGCGGGCAACAAGTTGCGCCGCCACCCCTTTCTGAATAGCAAATCCCAATCTACTAAAAACGTAACCCTGATTAGTTCATTTTATTAAAATGAATTTGGGATGTTTTAAATGGTTAAAGTACCTTTAGGCGACGCCATGGGGATTTAGGCCAGAGATGCGCGTCAAAATCTTCAACAGACGATACAGTTCCCATAAACCAACATTTTCGTGGCACGCCATCTCCTTCAAAAGCCATTTTGAACCTCATTCCAACGCACCACTGAACACGCGTTGCACTTATTACAGAAGACGCCTTTACAACAAACTCTGGAGTGCCTGCATGCGGATAATAGGTAATCTCAAACGCTTGACCCTTTACAGCGAGAGATGCAGCTTTTATAACATCTTCAGCCCTCACTTCCCCCCTTCCTAAGTTACCATTTTTCTTTTTTATTACCTTAGGACGTCTAATCCCGACACAAAGATCACCATTTTCTGATCGCGTAAAAACAACCGAACTTCCTGCAACCAGCGTCTTTTGGTTTACAAAAGCCTTCCATCCGGCGGTTAACATATGTCTCCTTGGAATCCCTTGGTAAACATGCCAAAACGCCCAACGCTTACCATGAATATCCTTAGCTATCACTGTTTGGATAGGATTATCTGTTGAACAATCCAATTTAGGAAAAATTGTCTCTGCGCCGTCCTTGGATACAGTAAGATGTCCACTACGCGCATCAGATTCTGTCAACGTTTTTGCAAAATATGAAAGTTTATCAGTGAAATCAGATACAGTACGACCTCCAACCAAATTTCTTTCGTCGTTAGCATTGTAACCGTCAATGCTGCTTTCTAGTGGACACAACGTTATCTTGGCATAAACGTCTTCCAGTTTTAAATGTGCCATGAACTTGATGTCAATCACTTTGCAAAGAATGCAAGGCGAAATCCCACGTAGCGGACTAAAAACAACATGTGCGCCTGTGTGTTCAGCATGACCTTGTGGAAAATAATAGACATATGAATTCAGCAACGGCATTTGAATCATCCCACCGGCACAAGCATGCCATATTCGAGGGTCTATACTCATCTCTTCCTTACTCATACTTGTTACTCGTCTTTTAGGAATCGAAATAACGCTGCACACATATAAAATACCGAACAATTAAGGCATATTCAACGTTTTTCGCAATTTTTTTTTGTGGATATAACCAATGATATGCAGAAAGGATACTCATATAAACACAGTGGCGAACCCATAATTTATTTTTCTCTGACGTCCGTTTTTTCAATGGACATTCAAATTTTTTGGGTCGAGTTACATAAATCATGAAAGTACTTTAACCCAATTCTTGTTGGCAGCGGATGATAATAAACGAATTCAAACACAAGAATCTATAGACAAATATATGATTTCATTGATATTCGATAATTGTACAAAGATTTTCTTAATGTGGTGTTCTTCGGTTTTCTTTGGTTCGGTTTACAAACTTGATAATGGTAAGAATGATGTACACAATACATATATACACCTAAAACTAAGGCGGTAACCGCCACAACTACATTAACCGGCAGGACTATTTGTTAACCGTCGGGACTATAATAATACATATTATATACATAATGATTTACGATAATAATATATAACTATCTAATAAAAATATATATAACAATCATGAATCATTTTAACTACCACACATAACTTGTTGATTCAAATAAATATATACACAAGAAACTGATCACAATATTAAATCCATGGATACCTCAAAACTCTTGTAATTACGCACCGATTTTCTACTGCAACTTATGAGAAGGATAAACTTGACTTGTGGGTAGAAATCGCATTAGTTCATGCACATTAACAGATTAAATTGTGAGATAAGTAGAGACATTTAAAAAGACGATCAACATGCAAAAAACATACGTCTTATTTATCAGGAAACAGATCTCTCTCTCTCTCTCTCTAACTAACTAACTAATTAACTAGTTAAGTAACTAACTAGATTTTGGAAGAGCAATTTTTTTTAGAAGAATCCGGTCCAACTGGTCAAAACCGGTCCACTCAAAATGGTCTTTTGTTGAACCAATCTAAATATACTTTGGATATTTTATGACCGATGTCGGATGCAAAACCTTCATCAACACCCTTAAGCACCAATGTTTCTTTTGTTTCTTCGGGTGACTTTGTTGGGTTAATTTTGACTTGGGCTTGTATTGGGTCACTAGGAGTTTAGTTTAATGGCTTAAATAAAATGGGCCATAGCCCAAGACTTGAGTTTGAATAAGTAATTTGTTTAGGTTTAGTTTGAACGGGTTTTTGGGTTTGTCCAAGTATTAAGGAGAGTCAAGTGGTACTTTGATTGAGTCAGTTTGTGAACGTTAGATTATATGCCTATTTAAAGCAGGGCTGGCCCAATAGTAGTGTGAGGTAAAGTTTGGGCTTAGGGCCTTCACATAACTAGGGCCCCCATTTTATTAAAAAAATTCATATATACTAAAGTGGTTTAATAATATTTATTATGTAAGTCGGCCAATAAATATTATAATGGTTCTTAGTGCAGGATTAATTGTTTTAAGCTGTTTCCGTAAAGACGTCGGTTCGATTCCCATAATTTCCGTTCTTTATTTTCACGTGGTTTTTGTTGTTTACATACTAAATACTAAGAACTAAATAGTTTTAGTCAGACTAGTTTGAAGATATAAAGTCAGCCTATTATTAAGATATCTTATTTGCTCCATATGCTTAGTTTGATACTGTACTTTTTAGACCCAGCTGCTAAATCTTCTAAAGTTTACAATTTTCCCAAAAGATTCATAATTCTTTACATTTGTTTAAATTTAAAATCCTGGTATTTTTCCTACGTGCGTACGAAAAATTTCTTTATACTTGTGCTACTGACTTAATTGATGACGTCGATTCTCATGTTAGACTTCGTAATGCACAAGCATGTGTTTATTAAATGGTTATGGTAATTTATTGTACAACTACACTAATTTACTGTCAGCCCCAAGCCCGAATAAAAGGCCCCGGATTTTTTTTCCGCTTTGAGCCTCCAAAATGATTGAGCCGACTTTGATTTAAAGGCTTGTTGAGTTGTTAAATAATACACTGCACTTTTGCTTTCTTCTACTGCTGCTACTGCATCTTTCTTACCTTTTAGTTTATACTTAATGTGTTACAATTGTTTGAGTGTATTTGTGAGAGGTCAAAACCAACATTTGGTATTAGAGCTTCGGCTCATACCAGGGATCGTGAGGAGGTTCTATGTGAACTGTAGAAGGCAGCGAGATCCGAAGAGTGGTCTGTGTGAGCCGAGTTCATCTGAAGGAGACGAGAGGGTGCGATCATAGGAGGATTCGGTGGTGAGTCCGATTGACGAAGAGTTATGTGATTGGTACGACGTGTTCTAGATGAACTACAAGCCAAGAGTAGAAGGGTTGTGTGTGTTCTACGTGAAAAGTTTATGTGAAAAATAAAGGAAAAGAAGTTGTGTGATCCATGATGGTGATTCTTTGTGAATCTAAAAGCTAGAGAGACAGGAAGAAGTCACTACATTTTAAGAACACAAAAAAAAAAAAAAAAAAAGAGAGAGAGTTTGAGAAAAGTAAGTTCTTTGTTTGTGAACTTTTTTTTGGGCAGGTTATGGAGGATTTTGGACAGCAGTTGGTGGTCCGAACAACAGCAAACGACGGGTTGTGAAGCGGAGTCAAGGAAGTGTTGTAATGGTGGGATTCGATAGTAGGACAGGGGCTCAATCAGTGATGAAATTTACCGTTTATGCAGTGGAACTAGATCTGTGTAATCAAGGGAAGAAGCTTGTGTTGTGAAAAGAAATTGCTTGGTGAACACAACCAAGTAACGTGTGAAGTGCTTGTTTACAATGAAGTGAATAAGGGCAATTAATTGAGGTTTAGGTTTGTATGAGGAGGCAAATAAAAAAAAAACGTGAAGTTTTGTGAAGCTTGCTAGGAAAAGTTTAATAGTTTAAGTGGATGAGTGATTTAATTTAGTCAAATCAGATTTTGGATGTTTTGGAAACGTGTTTAGAAGGAGGCAATGTCGAGAAGCAACCAACATGGTGAATTAATTACCGAACAAGTATCAGACAAGTAACAAAAGCAAGCGCACGAGTCGATCTTTGTGATTCGGATGCAATCAAGAACAAAGCAAGCAAGTAGAAAGAAAGAACGATATCAAGACTAGAAAGGAGTTCTGTGTGAATCGATCAGGGTTCTGAGTGAGCCGGAGGAGACAAGATCGAAATGCTAATCTGAGTGATAAGGCGTGATAGTGTCTGTGTGATCCAAATCAAAATCAACCTGTGTGATCGAGCGAAGAGAAGCCTGTGTGTAATCTACATTTTCTTATATATATAAGTGACAGTGTGCTGTGTGTAACTAAGAGGCCTGAACCAACATTTGGTATCAGAGATTCGGCTTGTACAAAGGATCGTGAATGGTTCTTTGTGAACCGTATTAGTTCTATAACATCCGAGGAGTGCTCTGTGTGAGTCGTGTTCATGTGAAGAAGAAGATTTAAAGAGTTGCTACTGTGTGGAAAACATCTGACAAGCTGTGTGCTGATCTGTGTGATCTGAAAAAGAGAATTGTGTGTGAACAAGAGAAGAGAACCCGGTGGCACGGTTTTAGAAAAGAATCGGCGGATCTGTGTGATTGAAAAGAAAGGAAAACAAATCTATGTGATAGAGGTTTAGGAGCATATAAGAACCTGTGTGGTTCAACAATATGAATAGAGTAATATCCGCATGGTGTGGTTGTGAAGAAAACAATCGATCAAGAATTGCGTGACTTGTTCGTTGGGTTTGTGTGAGATAACCCAGATCTGTGTGATCAAAGGCTGTACGAGAAAGAAAAAAAAGAACAACAGATAAGGAGTTTTTAATGGTCTGATTTTGTTTTTGTTCTTACCTTTGCAATATAATTGATTTAGCCAAATTGCAATGTATTGATCCAAATTGGAGTTTGGTTGATGAAGAAGAATAGAGAATAGTTATTGTTTGTAGAATTCTCTGCCTCATCCTCCAAAATGAGTATGCCACAATGGATTCAACTTTTGTTTTCAAACTAACCAAATAAAGAAAAGAGAAATGAAACGGAAATGCAGAATTAGTTAATCACTATTTTGTACTTTAGCTCACATTTCTTGACTCGCAACGACATACATGTAAGTAGTCTATTGAGGAGGGTAAAATGTAGACAGTCTTATCTCACTACTAGAAAAGTGGCATTTTACTACAATTTTTTTTTACGGAAAAAATGCGTCACAAATTTTAACAAAATTGCTACTCATTTGTGACGACAAAAAAACTATAACTTTTTTTAGCAAATTTACGACACAATATATTTACAAATTCCTAGGAAATTGCGTAGGAAATGGGTCACAAATTTCCTACACCATCTTTTCATAAGAAATGCGTTGAAAATTTTGTTACAAATGTGTAGGAAGTGGTTTGCGACGAGATTTTTTTCTAACATCAAGGTTTTGTTGCAAATGCGTCACAAATTTTGATTTGTGATGCATTTGCAACAAAACCTTGATGTTAGAAAAAACCTCTTCGCAAACCACTTCCTACACATTTGTTACGTAATTACTAACGCATTTCCTACGAAAACATGGTGTAGGAAATTTGTGATCCATTTCCTACGCAATTTACTAAGAATTTGTAGATATATCGTGTCGCAAATTTGCTAAAAAAAATTATAGTTTTTTTGTCGTCACAAATGAGTAGCAACTTTGTTAAAATTTGTGACGCATTTTTTTCTGTAAGAAAATTTTGTAGCAAAATGTCACTTTTCTAGTAGTGTCTGTACCCCGTGAGAATAGAGATACTGCTTCTAGTGAGATCCCTGACTCAATAATGGTTTTGTATTAAGCCGTAGACATAAAATCTCTCTCCAAACAAAATAGCTATAAAAACCAGCCCAATCACCAGAAATAAAAGATTGTTACCGCACACTCCATAATAAACAAGTAAAACTACAAACCATAGATATTGTTAAGCTAACAAAAAAAATATAGACATGATTTGTTAATCATCTTCGAGTAGAACCATAAGAAGTAACCAAAAAGCGATACAAAGACCAAGACTGCATCACTTTTGAGTAAATTCTCTTATCAGTTTAGCCTCTAAGCATCATTAAAACAATTAAAATTAGCTAACTGGTGTAATAATATTGGTATTAACATGTTTCACACAACATTTCGACTACGTACAAGCCACTCTTGTGGTATCAATATGGCTCATACGACATGTCCCAAGTATATGTTCGGGTAGCTCGTCTGGTGTATTTCCCTGAATTCCAAATAAATAATTAAATATCTCATCACAATTATTAATTTATTTGTAAACAAGTATAAAATCTTTATTTAGTTAAGTTAATATACCTGTATTAGAAATGCTGCTTCAACTATCAAATGGTTGAAGCTACTCACAACTCTATTGGCCACCTTCTTTGCAATCACAGATGAACCAACATCTACATCAAGCTACAATCATAAACATAACTTTAGAGACATGCATCAATATCATTGTAATATACATAAAATACGGAACCAATTTTAAGTAGAGAAACACGTATAATACATTTGTATTTATTGCTTTAAATGTAATACATAAGCTGACTATTCAACCGTATAATAACCCCTTTCTATCTATCTCACCATGGTGACGTACGCTTTCACCACGTCTACATAACCAATTTTAGGTAGAAAATTACAAAACACTTACCTAGTGCTTTAAATAATATGTACAAGTGTTTATGTGGTTATCGCAGTTTTCTACTTGCATTTGAATCCATTGAACAACCCTCCGATTATTTAAATAAAAGTGTTTGCAAGTCGCACTCAGTTTCTAGTTTTTCGGTATAGTGAAAGTGTGAAAACCAATTTTGATTATTGTGTTTTTACCTCTAAGTAGTTCTTTCCACGGACGTATTGAATTTTTAAGACTTGCCCGAGTAGGCATGGTCTATTTCCAACACTTTGCTTTACAATCCATGGACCCTGAAACAAAATGTGTAGTTAAATCAATATCCATATAAACGAACTTTAAGTTGAAATAATATTGATATTAGACTATACCAACCTTAGATACATGAGGTATGAGTTTAAACCTTGCATTCCTGTATTCATCATCACCTTCTACAAAGTTCTCTAGCAATGGCACATCTTTGATTGGAGTAGTTGTTGTATAATAGAAAGCAATATGAAAATTTGTTGCTGGACCCGGGATCTAATTAGTAAAATGAAAATACCGTTATATTCCATGACTAAGAAAATTACATCAAGATAGCGGGCAACCGGACAACAAGCTGCGCCGCCACCATATCTAGTTGACTAAAAGTCTTGAAATAAAATGAAAAACTTAACTAGTTTACCTGCATATTTACAATGAAAAAGAAATCCGGCAGGTTGGCAGCAGCAAATTTCTGCAAAATAAACCGCGAGTTAGTTTTATTAACAATGTAGACTGACGGCGTTACCCTGGGCCGCGTCTATTTGATTCAGGCCCACTAATGATTGGGCCATTACGGTTGGGCCCAATCACTTCCCTATAAAAATTCTATATAATTTTAAAAAAAAAAACATACTTAACCTGACAAATGCTGCCAGGCCGGCCAGCGAAATCATCTTGTTTACTAGTTGATCTCAGCATGTTTGCTGCAACAAGCTGCATCAATGCGCCTTCTACCTTGACCTAAAGCAAACAAATTAACAAGAGGACCATAACAATTTTTTTGGAATTCTTTAAAAAGAATGAATTGAGTGTTACCTTCTTACGGTCTTTCAAATAATTGGCACCACGAATTTGAAATGACGTGGCCTCTGCCGCTCCCCAACTATTAGGCAACTCACCGGTTGGATCATTTGGAAATGATAAGTCATTGTTGCTTAAGAAACTATCTTGCCACTCAATATCCTCCAAAGCTGCACCATCCTTTTTCTGCACTGTATAATGCACCAATTGTAAATCCTAGCTGACTTGTTATTTTGGTAACCGTGAGAACATTATACCCCCAAAACTCACGGTACCTGACAATTCCCTACTAATAATGCTTAAAGAGGGTTAGACCATGTGTAATGGATTCACTAAAAGGTGACTGTCACGTAAACATGAGGGTTTTCACTCACTTTTTTCGCTAAGATGTGCAATGGTCTCACCTAAATAAATTAAATTAAACTAAGGAAAAGAAACAAAGGAGTGTGACGTGGCTTGGGTTGATTGGCTTAAAAAAAACTGTTTCACCTTTGTAGTTGCCCCGCACTTGTGACCCCCCCCCCCCAAACATGCGGGCGGTGTTTCACACTTATTTTCCGACCTTTTCTAGAGGGACTCACGCAGTTAAAGAGTGCACCGCCCCCTTTAAGGAAACCGCTTTGTGAACTAACCTACTAAACCATGCAATCTTCTCAAAAAATCAACAGCAAGTGAGAACTTGGGATGAGGAATATTATCCTGAAACTGTGAAAACATATCTAAAAATAAGCCAAAAAAAGGAGCCAAAAAAAGTGCAAATCAAGAACACTTATAAGTGATAAAACTAGTACCTGAGGGGATGAATCAGACCAGCTATTTTCGGAACGCATTTCATCCACAGAATCAGAGTAACTGTAGTAGTCATCTTCTTCATCTTTATCTCCATGTATTGATATATTTGAAGGAACTTTTTTAAATTCACTCATTATATCCTCCTTTATTTGAGCTTCAACAGCCATGGTAGCTTCACAACAATGGAACTATTTTAAATCCACAAATATATTAGTGTATACATGTATGTAAACAAGTCCATCTGGATGGATGTAAAGAAGCAATGTCGCTCATGAGCTACTTGAGATTGGATAGTTAAAAGCTTAAATCTTGGCTCGCTAAAAGCATATTATTTATACATTTTTATTTAATATGTTAAATATACAATTATAATTAAAAATATATAAAAAAGAAAATAAATTTTTAGATAATACTTATTGTATGTATTTGTAACTGTTATATTGTCTAGCTAGGTACTTAGGTGTAATATGTATATGCATGTATATTGTATCTTTCTCATCAATAGAATTCATCACTTCTGAAGATAAAGAGGTCAACCATCCTGATTACACCTCTTGGTTACAAGCGGAACAACAAACTATCATTTTTCTTAATGCTTCTCTAACCGAGGAAGCACTCTCCGTAATTGTTGGAATGACCTTGGCTCGAGCTATATGGCTAGTGCTCAAGGCTGCCTTTTGTAAAACATCAATTGATCAAGTGCAAACTTTGCGTGATAATCTTCGTCTCATTTAAAAAGGAGATAAATCCGTCTCAGAATATGGTCGTGTGTTCAAGGCTATTTGTGACCAATTGTGTGTTGTCGGTCATCAGGTTGATCCTATGGATCAATTACATTGGTTCTTGTGTGGACTTGGTACGGCTTTTGGAGGTTTCTCCCCACACATACGGTCGGTTAGCCCTATTCCAACTCTTGCGGATCTGATGGCTAGAGTATAAAGTCACGGACTCTTTGTTAAAACCCTTAATAGACCGCCTGTTAGCCTCTAATCTAACATAAACATAAGTCCGAAAGATTTATCATATGTTAATTAAAATCTGTACATATGTTAATATTGTAAATATTATCTAAGTCCTAAGTCTAGGAAATTATAACCGATTATGTGTGACACATCGGTTCATATGGTAGTTATGGGTAGTTATATTGTTTGTGAAGGGACATGTCGGCTCACACACACCCTTTCACAAGTATAAATAGGTTGTAATAGTTTCATTTGTATATATGAAAGATTTGTGTTTTAATAACCAACTTTCAAACTTCCCTCCAATTTTCTCTTCCCTCTATAACCGAAACATCTCTCAAACAATATTGTGCATACAAAGCCAAAACTCAACACCGTCCACCCCACCCTAGCCTTTTTGGCCCACAATCAACCATCTAAACATGTGTCTCACGGCCCTCCCAATTCATCTATCGACCCAACAGGCTGATTTCGCATTCATATCGTGGTTCTAACTGATCACCTAGCTACTATGATGCTCATCCAAAAAGACCTCTTATATGCCAACTTTGTAGGAAGCAATGGCATTTTGCCAATCAATGCCATCAACTAGCCGCTTTTCCTACATCGACTACTCCAACCGAAGCTCAATTGGCTCAAGCTTTTCACGCGCAATGTCAAATGAACATAAACATTCCTGATTGGACCTACGAGACTGGTGCCTCCGATCATATGGTTCCGAAAAACAATAATCTCCCAAATTCCACTCCGACCCAAGGTAACAAACAAGTGTTTTTTTTTTTTTTTTTTGGTAATGGTCAATCTTGACCCATTACTCACATTGGTAATACTAAATTATTTGGCTCTCTTTTGATTTTAAAAATGTCTAAAACTCTCATAACAAGCTAAGCTTCAGCCCTGAGCTACACTCGAGCTTGAAAAACTACTAACGAACCGAGCTCGATCCTAGAGCCAAAACCTTGCCGTGCTTGAGCTCTCATAACTTAAACGAGCTCGAGCTTGGCAGGTTTACACCCTTTATAATGTTTAATCAGCTAAGATTTAGCAGCAACTACAAAGCAATTAGGTATTTCACATTTATGATATGATATATCATCAACATGCACTATCTATACATTTTCTAACAATCAAGCAAAATAACAATATCATCTTTTAAATCAACTGATAAATCTGCAATCATTCTCAATTTTGCACAAAACAATTAATTCACAAAAAAAAAAAAAAAAAAAAAACTAAAAATCTCTCACATTTCAACAAAGTAACCTAAATCACACAATCTTTGCATGCGAAAGCTAAACAAAATAAATAAACACAAACAACGATATAAACAACTAGATATGGTGATCATGAAGAATAAAACAAACAAAGGTTACATAATAATAAAAAATTAACGTCCATTTTTTATTGAGATAAAAGAAGAAAATAATACCTGGTTTGGCGTTATCTCTCGTCCGGCCACAAACACGTCACCGGAGAGAGTTACCGGAGATCAATGTAGAGGGTAATCCTTTCCTTTGTAGAAATTTTTTTATTATTTATTTATTATTATTTTTTTTTTTTGATGAATTTGGTATCCATGGTAATTGTTAGGAGAGTTTCAAGTTATGCGCCATACATTCTATTACCGCAAAGCGCGCTTATTATTTTTGTTAATATTAATTCCTTAAACCAAACTTCAAAACAAATAAAACAAGGAAAAGGTATTACAAATGGGCTGTGTTAAACATAACTATTTCATGTTTTTAAAGTAATCCAAAAGGGGTAAAGTTAACAAACAAGTTACTAAGTACATAAATACTTTGTGTATGAAAGAAGATCACATAGGGTCTGTTTGGTATGACCGTACGGGGTAATGGAATAAATGAGAAAATGAAATGGACGAGGTAATGGAATGGATCATTACCATTTCATGTCGTGTTTAGTTGCCATGTGGAAATGAAACAAAGCATTACTTTGTGTTGTCGGATAGGCAGGAAAAGACGAAGGAATAAAATCAATGGTGAGTGGCGGTGGTGAGTGGTGGTCAGTGGCGGTGATGGTGGGTGGTGATATGTGGCGGGTAGCGACGGTGGTGGGTGGCGGTGGCGGTGGCGATGGTGGAAGGTGGATGTGGATGGCCGTGATGGTGGGTGGGCGATGATGGTGAGTAGTGGCGGTGGGGGTGGTGGTGTGTGGCAGTAGCATGGTGGTGGGTGGTGGCAACGGTGACGATGTGTGGAGGTGGATGGCGGTGATGGTGGGTGGGTGACGATGGTGAATACTGACGGGGGTGGGTGGAGGCGGCGGCGGCGGCGGTGGGTGAAAGAAATTGTGATGAGTGACGGTGGCAGGTGGTGGAGGCGGTGGTGGGTGGGTGACGGTGGTCGGTGGTGGATGGGTGAAGGTAGTGGGTGGCTGTGGTTGGTGGCCGAACGCTCTTTCAATATCTTTTCTTGCCAACTCTTGTTTCTTTATAAAGTACTTGCGTTTGTCTTCAAGATGAGACGAGTAAGCTTGAACAAATGTCGCCCATTCGTTGTAAATATCATCGAACAAGTAGTAGTCGTACTTGAAATTTACATTATTAGCGTAAAACGATTGGGGCGGCTCAACCCTGTCGATAAGGTCATCGAATATAGTTGATTGGTCGATAACATTTAGGTCGTTATTTGACCTAGCAACTCCAAAAAAAAGCATGCCAAAATCAAAGATCATGCGAGCCACCGCTTCAAGTATAATACTCGATCCAGAATGATCACCTCAATGAAACTGACCTGTGACGAGACAAATCATGTCTAAAAATGCCATTACAGCTAAAATCGTATGTTGCAATCATACAAACTTTTTAAGCTTTATCTTTAGAGAATTAACCTTTGAAAGCACTACAATTTGAAACAATAACAAATTTTATTTAGAAGAAAAAAAATGTTTGTTTTGATTCAAACCTACTATGACTTGACTTTCTAATGTCAAAAATGTATATCTATTTAAGGGTGATGTACTTCTTTTGCAAATAATATTTAAGGGTATGTTTGGGAATATATGGCATTTCTTATGAAAACAGAAACCAAACTACTTTAAAGTAATCTTGGAAGAATGTATAATATGGAATTTTTCTATCTTAAACCACACAAGGGCACTTGCAATAACATTTATAGGATAAGTGCTTACTAACTACCCATCAATAATAATATGCCCACTAATATAAACTTAACTACCCTTAACATTATCATCTATGTGTGCACAATGTATGATGCATACGTAATTATGACGTTGGTGGTTTACCCCGGGTTTGTTTGTTTTTTTTTTTTTTTACATTATTGGGTGGTTCCACTGGTAACACGATGATACTTCAGTGGTCCTTCAATAATCCCAATTCGCCGTTAAAAATATTAGAAGATCAAGTAGCCACGTGGCACTAGTAATAAAAATCTTGGCTAGCCGAGTCAGGATCTGGACAAAAAAAATGTAGGTCCGAACTAATATTTACGTCATCTTGGCTAGTTTTGTCACATTTCAAAGGTGTATGATTTGTGTTTGAAACCGAGTATTCTATTACCTTGACATTGCATTATAATCTATATGGTAAATTTTAAAAATATTTATACAGTCTCATAACAAAAAGACATCATATGATTTTGATATTAACAAACGTTTATTTCATGTTTTTAAAGTATTATAATTCAAGAATCATCATAGTAAAAATACATAACAAGTCTAAGTATTCACAAGTTTCCTGAATAGTATTTTATGTTTTCACCCCTTTACTTCTTTTCTTTGCACTTTTGCCACACTTTTGTCAACAATGTTCACTCCTCATCTACAGAAAAATCTGGCTCCTCCGGCTTTCGCAACGAGCCGCTGCCAGGTTTCGAGCCACTGGGCCTTCTGCTCGCACCCATTCTACCAACAAACGCGCCATAACCAGGGTCGGGTGACGCCATATTGTTCCCATCATGCAATGGTGAACACTCATAATCAACACTTGTGAAGCTCTCGCGGGCTAAAAGTTCGCGAGCACTCTTCCTCCTCTTAAACCTTCGCCACGCTGCTTGAACAAAACACGCGGCCCATGTCCGCCATTGGTGGCTGTAGAACCGGAACTTATGTCTTAACTGCTTACTATGCAGTCTTCTGAACTGTGATGCCACAAATTTTAAATCGTCTGCTATAAGCGCGAATGCTTCAACCTCGGATATGGCCTTCACAGTCCGGGTGGATGATGGAAGGATGACGCTTGGACGTGGGTCCAGCGCCCACGTCAGAAGCTCTTCACCACAAAAGTCACCCGGACCGATCCTGCATGAGTTAAAGAACCCTGTTCTACCACCATTAGTGGTGTAAGAATCAAGGTTTCCTCTTACTATAAACAACATTTCGTTCACCGGGTCTCCCTCGCGGACGAGGCACGTCCCTTGAGTACATAAAGCCGGTTTTAGCCTCTCGCAGATCGCATCTAGCATCCGTTGGTCCATTTGATCAAACAATGGAACCTATCAATGAAAAACTTTTTAGTATGAGTTGAAATGCGCTGGGCCAACGGGCCGGGCCAAACTGACCCGGCCCGTTTCAGTTAATAAATCCAAAATGTTTCATTTTCACAGGTCTGAGATACAAAAAAAAACTTTTTAGTATGAGTTGAAGTGGGCTGGGCCAACGGGCCGGGCCAAACTGACCTGGCCCGTTTCAGTTAATAAATCCAAAATGTTTCATTTTTACAGGTCTGAGATACAAATTTTTTTTTTACTATGAGTTGAAGTGGGCTGGGCCAACGGGCCGGGCCAAACTGACCCGACCCGTTTCAGTTAATAAATCCAAAATGTTTCATTTTTACAGGTCTGAGATACAAAACAAACTTTTTAGTACGAGTTGAAATGGGCTGGGTCAACGGGCCGGGCCAAACTGACCCGGCCCGTTTCAGTTAACAAATCCAAAATGTTTCATTTTTACAAAGTGAAAGTGAAACTTACTCGGCGAACTAGATCATAGCAAAGATGACGTTTTATATCTCGACGAAGATCTAATGGAAGTCCTTTGAGAAGAGATTCTTCATCCACCCCACGAGTTGCGACCCATTTATACTGATCATATCTTCTAACAGACTGGCGAAGTTCTGGTGGCAGTTGGCGGTGGTGCATCCATTGTTCTGTATCAGTTCTCCTAATTCTCCATTCCTCTAATCGAACCGTTGTTGATTGAAGATACGTCTGTAAACAAACCAAAAACTGTCACAACATACCAAAATCCGAAAGCAAACTATCTAACCGATTATATAAACTTTACCTGCATATTTCCAATCAACAAAGCGAAAAGAACCAGACCCACAACCGCGACTACAATTGCAAACATGATTTCACCAACATAAGTACTCGTCGACAAATTTTGCCCTAAAGAACTGCATTAATCAAACAAGTAAACGCTAACGTTCGACAACTAATCAAACAAGTAAACAGGGATCTTTAACAATTAACATAATGTTTGAACTACCTGAGATTCTTTAAGCCGAACCACAGACAATAGAAGTACTTATTGAAGAACGAAGCCGAAGTAACTTCTGATTCCAGTGAGTCACCATAGATACCAAACGGATAAAAACCACTATTCGGGACACAATGAGTTGTCACATTACTCATTTGGAACCAAGCGCGTCTAGCAGGTTCATCAACTATTTGACAGTCGAAAAAATCGTCCTTACATTCTAGATTCTCAACAATACATATGCTTCTCCAGCAGGATTCTTGCCTTTCAATGGATAAAAGATACCAAGCAGCCCCTACAAACTATAAAACAAGATTAAACGGCCAAACGGGTCGAAATCTCCACATCTAAAGTTAAAAACTTTGAGACTTACATGGCTTGCAAGCATGTAAAGCATCAAGTTATAAGCTGCTCCAGCCCATGCTGTTTCTGTAACAACGCCTGTAGCTTCGACTATTTGTGTTGTAAGAGGGAAAATAAGGTATAGCCTTGGGATGTATTGAAGGATGATGATAAACCGAAGAACATTCTTCGTGTTGGTCATCGCTGAGCCACCCAAACTTGGTATGATTATCCAAATTAGCAGCTTTACTCATCAAGAAAACGCGAAAATTAGCATCAAGAAAAGCGCTTAAAACATAAAAGAAACGATTTTTATGACTCGTATACCTGTGGAAGCGGTAGTGCAGCTACACAATCGATCCAAAGATCGCCTTTTATGTATCTTTTTGCAATCTTGGCAGTGTCTATAACAAGCTCACCTCTTCCAAAAACACGAGAAGAAGGCGCTACATAAGCTGTCATGAACTTAACATATATCTGCATCATGTAAAACACATCTGCTATCGATCTCATAACCGTTAAACTAACTTTAAGTTTAGATCCCATATCGATACAAACGTTTTCTCTAATCGATGGCAAGTAAAAGAACAAAGGGTCTACAAACAAAGACACCAAACATGCTACCAAAAACATCTTGTTCCATTTCCTTATAGTTAACCCTCTGGGATCCAAGATTTTCTTTTTCACCCTTTCGTAATCTTCGGAGAACACTCGTGATAACACTTTCGATTTCAAGGATGGCCCGGGGTGTTTTTCGGGTCGCTTATCGGGCTTTCTTGATTCGGGTATTTGCTTTCCATCAATGTTGTATTTAACCTTAAATAAACTGTCCTTATTGATTGTTTGGAACTTTGGCTGTTCAACATCATCTTGAAACCTGTAAATTCATTTTAGGGAAACATTAATGTTTCATACTTGATCACATACACTAAGTTGACCGCAAAAGTCAACACAACTTTGATGTAACCAATGTTTTAAAAACCGGTTTTTAAACTGCACCGCGTAGAGTTCAGAAATGGTTCAACCGATAGTACCAGGTATAATAATACAACTTTAACTCAAAAAATAATGCAAAAGTATATGATTGTACAACCTTAATAAAAAAATCTAGAAAATATTCCAAAAGTACTCGATTTGAACCTGAAACGCAACAACGGAATGGACAGGTAGCCTCGATGGGACGCCTAAAACTGTGGGATTTTTTCACCTTTTTATCAAAATATGGAAGGTAAATCCCGGAATTATTGTCCTTTTATTAAAAAAATAAAATTTAAAAATCAAGTTTGTAGATTAACAAAACCGGTACAACGATTTGACCCAGTATTATTATATTTACCGCCAGCACATAACATTTACTTTTTGCTAGTTTAACCGGCCCTTATCATACCAGGCTCGAGGCGGCAACCCGTATGAACCAGTATTTAAAACATTAATATATTAAACAAAAAATCAAGAAAAAAAATTCAGAGCATGAATTAAGATATTAAAAACATAAATTTGAAATCTTTAATACCTGACTGATCTTGTATTGGCATATGACATAATGGGTCAATGAAAAGATTGAATCTTGACAAATAATATTTAAAAGCAAAGACCTTGATATGTATCTGAAGAACAAAGATGAAAGGGTCAAGAACATAAAGAAAATACATGAAATGGGTTACAAGTCATTGGAAACAAGTTGCAGACCGGTAAAGAGAGAGCCCCATTAAAGGTTTTGCTTCAAAACATATCAGAAAACATGTGAAGTGATTAAAAAGTGTGTATTAAAACCAGAAATTCAGGTCAAAACATGTGACAATACTTTGAAACATAAACTTGATATTATTTTTTATAAAATAAACTTATGTTTGTTGGTGTAAAATAAGTGAAAACAATTGTAGTTTGATCTGGCAAGTCAGGTTTTCAAAAAGAATAGTTTTTTTAATTAACCAACTTGAGATCTGACAGAGAGTGAGATACCCATATTAAAAAAAATAATAATAAATAAAAATAAAAAATAAAAAGATGAAAAATGGAACCTTTGCTAAAGACAAATGAGAGAGTTCTTATCACATGCATCAAGCTTTAGTTATTGAGGAATGATGAGAGCATATGATAAGGTGTGTGGAGATGACACAAGGAAGGTGTTTGTTTGATGAGATGCTTGATTACAAGAAAGAAAAGATGTAATGGAGGTAATTTGAGTATATATGGAAAATTCTTTTCATTCCCTTTTCATTATTTCATGTCACTTTCGTTTCATTCTATTAATTAATAATATTAATTTGTACTTTAAAGTTTATACTTTAAACAATTTGAAGCTTGCTGTTTTTTTTTGTTTATTAACTTTGGGGGAAGGGGCACTACCCGTGAGTGAGATTTGCTAACTTCATTAGTTTCAATCAATCTTGTACTGCCACATAGGGGTGAGCATATTTAGGTCCGGACCCGAAAAACCCGAGAACCGAACCTGGATTTTTCAAAAACCTGAACCGATATAGTATACGGGTATGTTTTTTCGGTTCTTGTTTTTCCTCTTTAATCGGGTCGGGTCGGTTCTCAGTTCTAAGTATATAAAAATCGAATGTTTTTGGATCGACCCGAAATTGTAATGACACACATCGAACCAACTATTCAGTAGCCTTCTTCTACCCCCAAGATTGATCGTCTTTTTGTTCTTTGGTATTTTATCACTGGATACTTGTAAGATTAGATTTTATAGCATTTGGAAAGAGTGTTTGTTTAAATTTCAAGTTCCAAATTATTATCATGTCTCTATTTTATCATAAAGTTGAATTTTCAGATTATTATCATGTCTCTTATTATGTCTTTGTTTCTAGATTGAACTATCTACTTGACCTCTTAAAGCAAAGTAATTCAAATCCATCTTTATATAAAACGGGTCAAAATTTTGTGACCTCGAGTTCTATGGATTTGATATGAAGAATATTTATTAATAAGTGTTTTATTTTACCCAATGTTTTAAAAACCGGTACGTACCGGCTGGTTATACCGGTAATACCATTTTTTGGAGGTGAGCCCGGTACGAAACACCCCGGTATAAACCCGAAACGGTATCAAGTTCGTACCGCCGGTAAAATACGGTATACCGGTTTGAACCTTTATACCGGTACCGGCACAAGGTAATTTTTTGTATTTTGAACTAATGATTTTTTTTGTGGTTTATGAAAAGCAAGAAGGAGAACTTCATAATAATGATATAGATAACATGTTTGTTGAGGAAGAGCGCGAATCGGTTCCTCAAACACGTTGTTACTTGTTATATATGTTACTTATTTTTCGTAATTTAAGTATATTATGATTGTTATTTCTATTAAAACTTCTTAGGTAATAAATTGGTTATGCTCTAGATTTTGAGAAAGGCGATGGTAGTGAATTTCACGTTTTAAGCGATCGTGAACTTGATGTATTCAATACTCCAATTGCTTAAATATATCATACACTTTCATTTAAAAGAACTTTGTTAAAAAAAATTGAATACTTTTAGATTATTTTTTCATGTCAAATAACTTTTGGATTATCTTTTAATATTTAATCATTCACTTTTACATTATATTTTGAGTTCATGTTGTAATTTATGAATTCTTAGAGTTAACAAGCCAATCCGGTTGAACCACCCGACATAACCCGGTTCAACCGGTTGAACCATTTTTAGGCCAAATCCGGTATGATTTAAAAACCGGTTTTTAAAACATTGATTTTACCTATTTATTACTCTTGGAAACTCCTACTTTAGCATTACAACAATGTTTTGTATCCATTGCTAGCTTGAGTAAATAAAAAAAGAATACAGTAATGTATGCCATTAAAATTTGGTTATAGACCACATCAAGAACACACATCATTATGAAACCCACATAAGAACACACATCAAACCAACTAATCGGCTTCTAAAATAACTTACCTGTAACAAATCAGAGATGTTTGATCAAGAAATTGAGTCAATTTTGGTAAGACTTTGATCGGGTCGGTTTTTGGAATTTGGGACCGATGGAACCGTGGGTACTGGACCGAAGACCGAACCATGTTTTAGGTTTTGAATTCGGTTCCAACTTTTTATGGTTTTCGGGTCTCGGGTTGGGTCGGTTCTCTTGCGGATCGGGTCGGTTCTTGACGGATGTTCACCCCTACTGCCACATCATTTCACTGATATTTTAACTGAAACTGTTTTTTAGAGGCAACACTTCACTAGTTCTTTACCTAATAATTAATTTTTTTTCACACATATATAATAATAATATTAATAATACCTTTCTCACTCTATTTCTCTAGGGGTGTAAACGAGCCGAGCCGAGCCTGAGCCTGGCTGGGCTCGGCTCGGGCTCGTTAAGGTTTTGTGAAGCTCGAGCTCGAGCTCGGCTCGCTAGCAAAAATCCAAAGCTCGAGCTCGGCTCGGCTCGGCTCGAGGTGATTTGAGAATCTCAAACGAGCTCAAAAGCTCGGCTCGAGCTCGCAAAAGCTCGGCTATAACTTAGGCTCGCGAGCCCAATCGTTAAGGCTATAACTTAGGCTCGGGCTCGGGCTCTAGCTCGTTAAGGCTCGATTAGGCTCGCGAGCCCAATCGAGCTTTGTATTTAGGGCTCGAGCTCGGGCTCGATAACTAAACGAGCCATATTTCAGGCTCGGGCTCGTTAAGGCTCGGCTCGTTCGAGCTTTTTACCGAGCCGATCCCGAGCCGCTACGTGTCATTTACACCCCTGTATTTCTCCTCTAAAATCACCTACACCACTTATTTTTTTTAATAATGCCTTTCCCACTTTCTCTCTCCTTTAGAACTAGCACGGTAAGAAGAACCCATATTTGGTTCATGGGACCTCTACCAACACTGGTGGTGGTAGTGTTACTGTGCTGGTAGTGGGGTACACGTGACTTTTTCTGGTGGCGCCTGTCCCCCTTACTAAATGTAATATTAAATTTTTTTAACGGTTAATTTCTTACACTCTTTTCTTTACATCTTTTACACCCTTTTATACTTTTTTTACACACCATTGGAGTTGAACTCCCAACCTCACCTAAAAACGGATTTTCTCTCTAACACTAGACTATAACCTAAGTGACAAATTTAATATTTAATATTTAATTCTAGTATAAAATATTGTAGTACTTCTTTATGTAATTAAAGAATACATATATATGAACCACCGGCAAAGTTTGAGATACATATAATAATAATAATAATAATAATAATAATAATAATAATAATAATAATAATAATAATAATAATAAAGGAATTCTCAATTAAATAAATCTAATTAGAAAAAATAAACCAGATAAATCTAATTAGAGAAAAAAAATTATTATCAGCAAAATAATCATCAACTACACTCTTATACAGTTTTAAACTTTGCACGTTCCATCTAAGAGTTTGTTAAGAGAGAATCAAACAGAGAAAGGATTAGCAGCTCAAACGTGAGCTTCCCGCTCAATTCTTGTTATTCATTTATAGACGTTAAGTGTCTGTTACAACTATTACAGTTAAGTGTTTGTTACAACTATTACAAGTTTACAATATCAGTCCATCTAGAATACAACTATTACAATACAATCAATACACTTCTAACTAACTTCTTTAACTAATTCTTATTCATTTCATCTCTAACAATATATTCCTCTCAAAGAGAGTCTTGACCTCAAAACTCAAGATCAGCCTGAAAAGTAGGAAACCTTAATTGTAACTCCTTTAAATCCTCCCATGTGTCTTGTTCTGGACTCAACCCATTCCAATGAACCAAAACTTGATAAGAACCTTTATAACCTTTTTTGACCCATATTTTATTCAACACAGTAGCAGGAGTGTACTGAAACCTTGGTTCTTTTGGGAAAGGAATGATTTGTGAGGGAGGGCCAGCTGCTTGTTTTAACAAGGAAACATGAAAAGTGTGATAGATCATCACATCAGCCGGAAGGTCAAGCTTATAGGCTACTGTCCTGGCTGTGGGTCTGATTGTGTGGTTTTTTGTTTTGGTTGTTTTGTTTTTGTTTCGGATTGTTTTTTGTGGGATGTTTGCCTGGGTTTTTTCCCGCTAGCTTCTTGCTAGCTATTTAATAAAAGTTGTTTGGTCGTTCAAAAAAAATATTTATTATGTACTTGATAAGTAATTCAATACATGTTTTTATGTTCTCAAATCTTAATATTTGTTATTGTAAATACTTGTTTATCGATGGAGGATATTCGACAATCGATATACTTGTGAAGTGTGTAATGTAATGGAAACATATTGTCCCTTTTTAATTATATAAAAAAAGGTTTGTGAGGTAGTTTTGCTATTCAATTATATATAAAAAAAAATTTCTTGAAGTTTGATGTAGAAGTCATTAAAGCCTGGTTATGAAAGTGATACAATATATTCGACTTTCATTGAACTTAGGATTTAAACCCAGGAGTGAAAAATCGTGTATATCCGGCTTGTTAAGACACGAACACGAAACATGTAGACACAAACATGACAAGATAACTTATCGTGTCATTTTTCATACCTGAACACGAACATGTTTATGCATGGTTAACACGATAAGACACAATAATACTTATTTACACCGAGTTAACACGATAACACACGATAATACCTGTTTATACTATGTTAACATGATAAGACAAACATGTTTTCCAAATCTGACACAATAAAGGGCACCATCAAGTATTAAAAATGTAGAATTCCACCTAGTAAACACGTTTAATTCCAATACTCTACCCCATAACTTATATACAAGTCGTTATTAAGAATGTTTAAAATGTTTATTTTTTTCTTTCTTTTAACACCTACACTTTTACTTTTTATGGGTGTGTTATTTCTTTTTATTTGTTGGGAGTAGACCGAAATTTATGGTCGGGTTGTGATAAACACGAAGGTTGTGGTTTAGTTAAATTACTTACATGAAATACATGCTCACCGTCACACGCTTAGGACTACAAACAAATCGAACAAAAAGGAGCAAAGCCTTGTTCAGTTCATGAACTGTTCATGAACACTAACCGAACGAGATATGCTGTTTGTGTTCATTTGTTAAGGAAATGAATGTGTTGGTATTCGTTTGTGTTTGTGTGTTAATTTTAGGTGTCAGACAAAGGCGAACACAAACAAATACAATTACACAAATTAACATTCATGAAGACATACAAACAAAAACTACGTGCATGAACACAACGAACACAAGCGCTCATGAACATAAACAAACATAAACGAACATATATTATATTTCTAATATAATCGTCATCTTTCTTCACAAACATTACGTTGACCCGTCTAAAATATACTAACCCAATATTCCAAACATACTTGACTTAATCTTAATCAAGTAAAAACCATAAACTAATGTTCTAAAAAACACACAAAATCATATTAAATCTGAATTCATCATTTAATATATCCAAAATAAACTTGAAGCCTTCATCTGATCCACCCAAAATAATAGTAAATTAAAATAAGTGCAGTAATACTAATGCGTAGTACACTAATATTTATTAAATAATTTATTACCGTGATTTTTGAAGTACTTAAATTAAAATAAAAGTATAATGAATTATCCAACATAAATGAACATGTTACCGAACGTTCACAAACATAAATGAACGAACGATCGAGACCTCTATTCATGTTTGTTTATTTACCTAAGCGAGAACAATTTCTTGTTTGTATTCGTTCATTTGTTAAATAAACGAACACAAATAAACTTTCTGCCAAACCGTTCACGGACTGCTCACCGAACATTTGATTTGGTTGCACCACAGCCCTACAACGATGCAATAACACATATTTTATAAGTAGAAATAACCAGCAGAAGAAGATAAAATAAAAGACGAGTATTAATATTTTATAATATATGGCGGTGACCATCGGAGCTGCCTCCACACTGCCGCCACAATCATTCTCCGTGTGGAAGCAGAAGCATCCAATTCCATTTTCCCTTTACTTAAAAGTTACGGAGTAAAATTATTGCTTTATTTGTCAATTGCAAAAACTGTTTTAATAATTATTTTTAGTACGATTTTCCAAGTGTGTTATATCAAAAAATGAAATCTCACTTTGTTTTATATTTTGATTAATATTTTCAAGAGATAGAAGTTATTATCAGGACCGGTAGGCAAAACTAAATCATTTTTTTTTAATCTTTAATATATTTTGCTGGCGTTAAAAAAAAAGATAGAAGTTTAGTTAGCAAACATCTGATAAGTTTTTATGTAGGAAAATAGAAACTAGCAATTTGATGAATGAAATTACACCATAATAATAGACATCCTCATTTGAATAGTAACTTTAATTGAATAGTGCCTCTGCTACGTGACAGAGGCTGATTGATTAACATTTTATTATATACTATTAATATAAATATTATTGGTTTTAAGGTTGATAACAGAACTTGTGCTGGTACAGATGGTTGCATCGTTGTTATGTGTGTGGTGTCACTCGGGTTCGATGCTTCTTTAGCCTGTTTATTTTTGCATGTTTTTTTTGTTGCCTTCCTATATGACACGTGTATCTTTGCATTCCAAAACGTGTGTTTATTGTCTCATCCTCATTTCTAGACACCTGTCCCCTTCTTTATTCATTCACAATGTAACAAATTAACAAATTAGACATTATAGTGGAGTAAAAAATATGTTAATGAAGTAGATGTATTTATAGTGGAGAAAACAAATATTTTTTTTGATGTAATGAGCAAAAACATATTTTGACCGTTTGAATTTGTACCACAAAACCATCATTTCATTCGGTAACCACCACCCGAAACCAAGAGCCAAAACATGTACCAGAGGTAGGGGCGGTGTAGTCGATTGGTATGCTATGAAAGCAAAAAAAAAAGAAAAAAGAAAAAAAAAGGAAAGAAAAAAACTAATATGGTCCTAAAATTTTGAAAAACACTAACGTTAGAAAAGGTTATGAAAAATGTGGGTTAGCTAACTTGGTAGAGACATATGCTTATTGGAGAAAAGTTTAAGGTTTAATTATTGAAAATAGTGTAATTTAAATTTATTAATAATGTAATAGTATTGGGATGTCACATTTGCCATTAAAAAAGTTGCTCTTAACATGACAATAGATGTTTGTTTATTATTAATTGAAACAAAATGATCTTATTTAAAGGTATAAATATATGATAAAATTAATTAGTGGGATGGGTTGGTAGGGGTTAGGGTTTTGGGTCCCAAACCCAACCCATAGACAATGGGATCGGGTGTAGGAGCAACAAGCCAGTCGAGCATTCATAATTTTCAATTTATAACGATAATAAGTGTCGGTCGCGTTACTTTGACATACATACTTGTCTTTGTCTCCTTAATTTGTTTCTTCTTACAACTATTTATCGTTGCTTTAAAACATAACAAAGGCAAATGGTTCGGTCATCGGACAAGTTTGAAACTTAACTTTTATTTTTTATAAATTTTAAATGTTTGGAATCTGTGTATAAGTAACTATGTAAATTGTTAACCATTTTTATCACTATATAATTTTAAATACATACCAATTATTTTAACAAAAAAAATTATGTTTAAAACGCTGATATGTCAAAGTTGAACTATGAAACCGCCAAAACAGTAAAATCGATCAGTTCGGTGTGTTGTTCCTCAGGCCGTAGTTAGCGATTCGCCTCAAATTTTTCTTTAGATCAGCTGAACCACATTAAGAATATCCTTAAACACAACCAATAATCTCGAAAGCCATGATTGTTTTTCTTTTAGATGGATTTTTCTTTAGTCACATGTAGTTGTAACGTTTTTTTATATCAATCATTTGCATGTCAGCTTTATTTACACATAAAATCGGAATACATTGTTGCATCAGATGTTGGAAAGGAGGTTCCTTAAATGAAGAAGTTCATTGTTGATCTTAATGCGGTACCTAACATTCGGAAATCAGCAATCAAGATACTATGCAACAACACTTGTACCATAGCGGGCAAAAGAACCAATATGTCATACCACAACACAAAGCACATACTCAGAAAGTTTCATTATATCATAGAGATATTTGAACGAAGAGACATATTAATCAAAGTATATATGGGTCAGAATCTAGCAGAACCCTTTCAGGATAACTTTCATTTTTTTACATCTTTATGTTTGATGTATTCTAGTTAGCTTTCTTACCTATGTTTAGGGCTGTTCAAATCGCTCGGCGCTTGCCGATCGCTTGGAATTTGCTTAGAAATTGCTTGCTTGATTTTCACTCGGTTGTAAACGAACCGATCGACTTGGTTCAGTTTGTAAACGAGCCAAGCACAAGCAAATGTCCACTCTGCTTGGTTCGACTCGATATAATTTTTATTAATTTATTATATATATAATTATGTATATACACATTCTTACAATTATATTTATAATTTTATACACACCACTCTATTGGGTTTGGCTCAATATATACCTATATACAATTATATTTATAATTATTGGCACAGTCAACAAAATGATAACTTAACACTAAGTTTAATTGTAAAACCCTATGTCGTGAAAAGACATGCTTGATTCCTATTCCCATTAGTTGTTCGCCATCAACCGTCTCCCGCTATCAACCTACGCTACAACACGGTAATTTTTCTCTATAGTATGCTCATCGCCTCACTGGCCTCATTCTCGAACAACCGGACCTTAGACTTAGTGTCATCATCGGACGGTCGAACCTCGGTCATCACCAGGTAGCGAGAACATTAAAGGAAACATCCCAAACATGAAGAAAAAAAATCCATATTGTTAAACATGTACTTTAGTACTCAAATCTAAAAAAAAGTTTGGTGTATAGTAATTACGTAATTATTTTAGTGTAAACTATTGTAATTATGTTAATTTTTTTTGTATTATTCATCTAGAAATGTTGTTTAAGCAGATGGGAAAAAAACTAAATAAAATTTTCCCCATTCACTTCTCATGGTTAGTAGGTTAAGCTTATTTATATTTGAGTTTTACTCTCTCTCTCTCTCTCTCTATATATATATATATATATATATATATATATATATATAGGGCACGGTTACCGTCGAAAGTAATAATATCGTGCGAATTCTGCGAAGTACATTATAATTACGTAATGTAATCATACTGATAATTACGTAATGTATGATACAATTATATATAAAGTAATTACGTAATGAATGATAAAGACATATATTTTGAATGACATAAATTACGTAATCTGTTCTTCGTAATTACGTAATGAAAAACACATAATTATGTAATTAGTAAGAACAAATTACGTAAATTGTCATTCAAAATATATGTCTTTAACATTCACTACGTAATTTGTTCTTCCTAATTATGTAATGCATGCAATAACAAAATAACGTAATATTTTGATAAAAACAAACAAAATCACAACAAAAATCAATCGAACAACATTACGTAACAAATAAACAACTCAATTCATACCTGCACAATCATTATTCACAGTCATTTTCGATAAATCAATGGAAAAAAATCGTTTGGAGATATAATCGAAAGAGACCGAACTGATTTAGGACTGATCGTTTGATAATGATGATATGATTAGTTTATATATAATTGTATCACACATTACGTAATTATTAGTAAAGATTACATTATGTAATTATGATGTATTTCGCACACTTCGCACGTTTTGAAGACTTTGTATTTAAACTGGTACCTGTATATTAGGGCTGGCATAACAGGTTACACGAACCGGTTACACGAACCTGTTAAGACACAAACCTGTTAGGACACGAACACGAAACTTGTAAACACGAACACGACACGGAATCTAATCGTGTCATTTTTTCAAACACGAACACGAACCTGTGTATAACAGGTTAACACGATAAGACACGACAAGACACGATAAGGAACACCTAGTAAAATAAGTTAACACGATAAGACACGACAAGACACGATAAGACACGACAAAACATGATAAGAAACACGATAAGACCTGTTAAGACACGTACACGATAAGACACGGACTAGAAACAGGTAAACACGAACATGACACGAAAATAAACAGGTCTTAACGTGTCGACTTGTTATAGACACGAAACCTGTGAAGGCCAAACACGAAACCTATTAAAATCGTGTAGGTTCGTGTCAGGTTATCGTGTTCGTGTCTAAATTGCCAGCCCTACTATATATATATATATATATATATATATATATATATATATTTATTTTATTGGTTGGCAGCAAAAGCACGAGTATGTACGCAAATAGGGTGGACAAATAATTAATGAACGTGTTTATCTACCCATTTATTTATTGTAACTATTGCTTTTCAAAAAAAAAAAAAAAAAAAAATTATTGTAACTATTATCCAAAAAGACAAGAAAAAATTAAATGACATTTTAATAAATATATGAATGCCAACTATGCAAGAATCAAAATCCAATGTTTGAAAGTGCAGATCTCAATATTTTATAACAATTACGGGGAAATAAAATTAAGGTTGATAATGGGTAACCTGTATAAGACCCGATAAGACCTGTTAACTGAAAAGTACACTATATGATTTTTTATTTTTTTATATACTTAGAATTAAGAGGAAAAGATCATTCATTTCCCTTTTTGGGTACATAAAACACAAAATTGTGTTATAGACATGAGATATAAATGAGGTAAACGAGTTGTGTTCATGTTTAGAACTTGATTTGTTCGCGTCGTCAGAGACCTGTTGAAGGGATAAGGAGCCCAATCCTCGCGGAGGCGGAATCCCTATCCCTCTTTATGACAATCCTGGCGACAAATGCCGCCAGTAACAAGGAACATCCCAAGACCGCGGAACCTTAAGGCGGAACTTACTCCGCGGGAGAGGTCAATTTGCACATGGAGCAACCTTATCCACATCACCACTTCAGGAAAAGACACACGCGTCCGCCCACGCGCGGAATATTGGTCCATCACCAGCTTTTGGTACGAGGTACGGAAGATCAAGGATTAAGAAGATTCACCTGCAGAGGAGCAGAGATGTCGCCAGCCAGATGGTGATACGTGTCTACAGTAGTCCAAAAACCACTGACGTGAACATCGACTTGACTGCTCCCATGATGCCTCTACAGTACGGCACATGCATGCTTACCTGCTGCCAGACGTCACGTCAGACGCCAGCAGATAAGTCAACCATGTTGTGTCAGATCGACATGCCGCCGGCGGCCAATCACAGCCCACCACGTGTCTGTCAAGCAGGTCGGCCCCAACTGTCGGTGACGTTAGCAACATGGATCTACTTTTTCCCGCCTATTTTATGGGCCAAAGGAATATGGGCTTGGGCAAGGCCCGGGTTAGCTGAGACATCTTGTGGGCCTTTCCTTAAGCCCACGAACTCTACTATAAGTAGAGGACTTCATCTCCTTTCAACAGATCCGAAAATCATTATTGTATACAAGAGTTAGAGTAGTCATTGTAATACTTTGTAACCTCTCAAGTAATAATATACTCGGCTCTTTACAATGGACGTAGGTCGTACAAGACCGAACCACTTAAACTCTCCTCTCTTGTATACAAGGGAAGGGGGTTTAGGTTTTTAGGTGTGGTGGATGGCCGGGGTGGATTTAGGTTTTTGAGTGGGGTGGACGGGTGGTTTAGGTTTTTGGGCAAGCGATTTAAGTTTTTGGATGAGGGTGGGGGTAAGTTGGGGTTGGGGGTTTTCAGTTTTTGGGTTATACTACACCCGTTTTAGGGTTTTAAACGATGATGATGTGGGAAAGAGAAACTCCGAACTAATTTTCTATTTTTTTACTTAAATTTTGAGTTATGATTTATTTATTAATTTCTGCATTTAATTAGGAGTTCTCGAGTTCTCTCAATAAAACGAATTTTCTATTAAACCATCCCCTACATATAGGAACCCACTAACTATATATATATATATATTCACAGATGTAGATAAGGTTTCCTGTACAAAAGGTTGATATTGTGAGAAGGGTAAAAAGCCATATGAGAGTGACACGTGGCATAGTTCTAATTAAATAAAAATGGTAATAGGGTAATATTATAAATAATCAACATTTATGAGGAGAGATTTAAGGACCAAATAATATCACCATTTAAAAGAATCTTCTATTCTTACAAAATAATATCACGATTTAATATCAGGAGTTTTAAGAATCACATTGTGTTTTACTGGTATACCACAATGTTTGAAGATATAACACGCGTTTTTTAATATTTGTGTTTTAATAATCAACAATACAATTTAAACATTAAACACACAGACAAGTGTTGTCTAAACTAACTTTTAAGACTTTTCAAATTCACTTTGTGTTTTAACACCAAAATCTGTTAAACAGTTACTTTTGACATAAAAACATAAGCAAAAACATTATACACTAACGCTTATATATAAAACACATAAACAAGAACAAACAGATTTATCTACTAAAAATACAATTTTTAAACATAAAACACACACCCAAAGAACAATCGGACTTTCCCAAAAAAATACGAACTTTTTAACATAAAACACACAACGAAGAACAATCGGACTTTCCCAAAAAAAATACAAACTTTTTAACATAAAACACATAATGAAAGGACTATACTACTATATTGGGTTTTGAAATCAGTGGCTTGCCCTTGAATGTATCAGCCCCTGCAAATAGCAATTAACTTATTATATTTCATAAAATTAAAATTAAGCAAAAAAAAAAAAAAAAAAAAACAGTGTTCGACAAAAGCAGATGGATGTGCCTTGGAGTTAGAATTGTGATGGTCTCATAACAATATTATACAATAAAATTGATCGGCAATAGAGCAAAAATATATTAGATCTACAATTGTGTCTGATGCCACTGAAGTAAAACGGAGAGGGAGAGAAAAAGAGGAGGAGAGAGAAGAAGATAAAACACAATACGTAGAGGGTGGGTTAATGTTATGCTTCGATCAATAGATATGAAAAGATAGATGGGAATAAGTAAATAACCGGGAGAGAAAAAGAGCTTAAATCTAGGAATTTGTTAAATGATTTCTTTGGTGTGTTGAAAACTATGCCCTTACAAGCCACAATTTATTAATTGGATTATAACACAATTTACAACTTTGCTATTCATTTAATCTCAACCATTCATCAACATGATCTAAATGCCATAATTATTTCTTACCATTCTCACAAAACACATCCTTTGTACCCTAATTTCACCCCATAGATGTAGTCAGTTTGGTAAGAATCTATTTCTTTTGTATTTTCTTTGGTGTTGGCGTGTTGCTAGGAACATTGATTACAAATGCTGCTAAGCCGGTTAGATGTAGTCTATGATTCTTAGACGCCAGGTAATCTCTAGCTAATAAGTGATAATTAATCACCTCACCATGCACGCCTCTTAATTTAATCATCATCATGACATATCATTTGATATCAATGTGACTATTTTTTTTCTAGATTCACATCACAAGTTTAGAATGTCTTGAGGAAGTGGCAAAGTTGTGGAGAGACTTCACTAGAGCAAGTTGTGCACACGTAGAATTAGAAGTAGATTTTATAAGTTATCGAGTGGTGACTATTTAAAAAAAAAAAAAACTGAAAAAATGACTTATTCCTTTATGGTACACATATTTTGTCACTTTATATTAGATTTGTTTATCTCAAAAAGCATCCGTAGAAAAATCTAGTAAAATTGTAAAGGAAAGTAATATATACACACACAATGGGTATTTTTTTATAACACTAAGCATATCGGATACCCAACTGGTAAATACTCGATAAATAGTTGATGGATAATAGGCTGATATGAGACAAAATTTTACAATAGGGTAAGGATATGGGATTAGCCATACTCAAGCCATTACCTTCTTTGCTATACCATCTATTTTTACCAAAGTGGTTTAAAATTCTAGAAGTTTGCATCACTTCCAGGTTCTTCTATGGCAATCATAGTAAATCGCAATTGTATTAGTTTATAATTATTTAACTACCACAAGAACATAATTCATACAACCCCATCATATGGATCTTTCAAAATCTGTATAGTTTCTTTCCACTTGGTTATGCCTCCTTTTGTTGGGGTTATCACATCACTTCATACTTGGGCCGAACCCACTTGTATCGTTCTCCAAATAAATGTTTTCACTTGATGTAGTTTTGACTTTTTTACTTTAGTGTAGTTTTCATAGTGTGTTTTAATTGTTTTTTTTTTAACTGCCAGTAGAAGAATAATTTATTAAGGGGCTGTTTGATTGAATGATTAAGTACTGAATCATTAAGTTGGACATCTTAATGGTTAATTTTTTTGTCCTACATTGGTAGGAGAGTCTCATTAAGGTTTAGCGTAGTTCACTGCTTAATGGTTCAGCAACATCCCAAATCTTAATTGTTTAGCCTTAACCATTTCATTCAGAAACTGAAACAAACGCGCTGAATCCTGAATCATTCAGCACTGAATGATTCAGAGCTTCATTAAGAGGCTTACCAAACAGCCCCTAAGTCACCAAATAGCAATATATACACACTACAAACCACTAAACAAAATGTACAACCTAAGTAAGTCCCAAGGGAACCCAAACACCTAGACCCATTCAATGTTACATATCCAAGCCAAAGCACATACAAATGCTAAAAACATTGAACCTGCTCCTTATGTCCCCATGTGTCGAGGTACTTGACACTTTCGACCACATTAAAGATAGACAAAGGAGCTTGGTTAAAAACTACATAATGACGCATTTTCCAAATACTCCAAATTGTGATTAGAGTAATAGGATGAAAAGGCTTCCACCTCTTCTTTTAGCCATGTATGAAGGCATGGAGCTTCAAAATATCTCTCAATCCGAACGCAAAAACCCGGGAATATTGCACCATTGAGCTACTACTTGGGCAAACGCTTTGGGAGAATTGACATGAGGCGAAGATGTGATTACTTGTCTCACCATATCACCACAGAACAAACAACGTTCATACTAAAAATGTATATTCCTAGTAGCCAGCACGACTGAAGTCGGGAGTCGCTCCTACTCAGCATGCCAAGCAACAATACCCACCTTCATGATGAACGCGAAACGGTCACAAACGGTAAATAAATAAATGCTGAGTTAATATCCGTTTGACCAAAATTTTCCTAACACGAATGAACTGTGAGGATGCAAACAAATAGGGTATTGTTACAAATATAACATGATACCAGAATCATAAAGGAACTTTATTATGAAAAGAATCAAAACAAAACAAGATCTAAACGTCTCACAACAGATCTAAGACAAATAATGAACAACTCTCACAACTCTCTCAATACCTATCACCATAATACAACGATCTTACAGAATCAAATACAAGATGTAAATGATTCAATCAAAAATAACAAACCCTAATTCTGATCAGGCGAAAGAGAGAGTAAAACAAAACATAGAGAAAATCTAAGATTGAAAAGTGAAAAAGTGACGAAATAATAAGCTATTTATAGCTGGAGAAGTGTGCTTCTTCAACAAGATCAATGGCCATAAAGAGAAGGATCCAACGAATGTTATCAAGTGTGTTTGTTTGACAAGGATTGCCAGCGTGGCAATCCTTTAATCTTCTGACCAAAAGAAATGGGCCGAAGGCCACATATTCATCCAAACAGGCCCATAGCAAGCGATCCAATCTGAGAGCCTAACATCTCCATGTAACTCCTGAGCCCAGCAATAGCTACCTTCACTAGCCCATATGACAACACCAATAGCACAGCAACAATCCAGTCCAAAACCTGCATAATTCTTATGCAAAATATTATAGATTATATTTATAAAAATTCCTTATAACCAAACCTTTATATTATACCCATTTCATAGATTTGAAGTGTCCATATTATGTCATTTTAACACCCCCCCCCCCACAAATCTATTAACCAAATGGGTCAAATAGACATAGTTTGTTACACAGATGCTGATGATCAGTAGGAAGTAACCCTTTAGTAAAAACATCAGCCACTTGTTCCTTGGTGTTAATAGACACAGTTTTAATAACACCTTTAAGAATTTGATCTCTTAGAAAGTAAAGATCAAGCTCAAAATGTTTGGTTTTGTCATAAAAAACAGGATTTGCAGCAATAGAAATTGCAGCATCATTATCACAATGAACCTCAACAGGGATTTTTACCAAAACTTTGAGTTCTTCCAAAATATTTTTGATCCACATAACCTCACAAGTTACAGCACACATAGCTCGATATTCAGCCTCAGCTGATGATCGAGAAACAGTGGACTGCTTCTTACTCTTCCATGACACAAGATTGTTCCCTAAGAACACATAGAAACCAGTAACAGATTTCCTAGTACTTGTACACTTGGCCCAATCTAAGTCAGAGAAAGCCCTTAGATCAAAATCCTGAGACCTACTAAACCTAATCCCTTTTCCAGGTGACAACTTCAAATACCTAAGTAATTTGAAAGCAATTTTCAAATGACCCTTTTGAGGACTGTGCATATGTTGACTTAAGAAATGCACAGTATAAGAAATGTCGGGTCTAGTATGAGAAAGATAGATAAGCTTACCAATCAACTGCTGATAACCAGTAATGTTCTCAACTGGTTCAGAAGCATTAGCAACCAAAGAGGTTACAACATGATTCTGCTCAATTGGAACATTAACTGGTTTACAAGCAAGTAACCCATATTCAGTTAATAAATCAGTACAATATTTCATTTGAGACAAAATAAGACCATCTTCATTTTTAATGACCTCAATTCCCAAAAAATATTGTAGTTTACCTAAATCTTTAATCAAAAACTTAGACTTGAGACTCATTTTAATTTTTTCAATTTCAGAAAAAAAGTTTCTAGTGATAACAATATCATCCACATAGACCAAGAGAATGACACACACAGAATTAGAACATTTAAAGAACATAGAATGATCACACATACTTCTTTGAAAACCAAAATCAAGTAGAACATTCACAAGTTTTTCATTCCACATTCTAGGTGCTTGTTTTAATCCATACAGAGACTTTTTTAGTTTACACACCTTATCATTCTCTTTGTTACCAAAACCCTCAGGAAGTTTCATGTAAACTTCCTCATTTAAATCACAATAAAGAAATGCATTATTAATGTCAAGTTGATACAAATCCCAACCATTATGAACAGCTAAGGACGTAACACATCTAATAGTCACAATTTTAACAACAGGAGCAAAAGTCTCCTCATAGTCAATACCCTCCTTTTGACTATAACCTTTGGCAACCAACCTAGCTTTATACCTTTCTATCTCACCATTAGACCTATATTTAATTTTATAAATCCACTTACACCCCACAATATTCTTATTTTTAGGTGTATCAACAATGGTCCAGGTATCATTCCTATTTAGGGCATCCAATTCATCATTCATAGCCTGAATCCATTCAGGGCTACTAGAGGCCTCACTGAATTTTCTAGGCTCATGACTTTTGGACAGACTAGATGCAAAACATTTAGACTCAAAAGACAAGTTGGAAAAGTTTACATATTTCTCAATTCCATACTTGACTTTACCCTCCACAACATATTCATTATATTTGGAAGGAAAAACAGTACTTCTAGAGGATTTCCTAACACTGTTAAGACCAGCAGACTCTGAGGTATCTCCCTCAGAAGTATCCTAGTTATCATGTGTAGTACTCACATGATCTGCCCTACCAGTGTCACTTGGTCTGTTGTTTGACTGCTGATTTCCAGCCAAGTCATCAACAACATGCTGACAATCTGATTGCAAAACACCATGTGTTCCTACATCTAACCTACCTTGCCCCTTTCCATCATCATTGGGATCATCTACCTCAAAACTATTTTGAGAGTCTGTGTTTTCAAGATTATCAAAAAAGTTTAAATTGTTAATCTGTTTTTCAGGATTAGAATCAAATGACTCATAAATTTTGCTTTCCTTGAATAGAAAACAATTTTCAAAAAATTTTACATCTCTAGAGTAACCAATAGTCTTACTATCAAGACTAAATACTTTGTAACCCTTTTTTTCATTTGAATATCCTATAAAAACACAATTTTTAGCTTTGCTTTTAAACTTATCTGATTCATCTAATATGGTACAGAAACACAGACACCCAAACAATTTTAAATGATCAAGAAAGGGTTCAAAACCATACAGTAACTCATAGGGTGTTTTTCCTTTCAAAACTTCAGAAGGTGTCCTATTAATAAGATATGTAGCAGCTAATACACACTCAGTCCAAAACCTAATAGGAATGTTACTTTGAAATAGAAGAGCTCTAGCAACATTAAGGAGGTGCCTATGTTTCCTCTCAACAATACCATTTTGTTGAGGGGTATAGGCACAAGTGGTTTGATGTAATATCCCTTTATCTCTACAAAATCTATCCATTCGACTATTAACAAACTCAAGACCATTATCACTTCTGAAACACTTAATATGTTTCCTAAACTGAGTTTGAATTATGTTAACGAAATCTTTAATGTTTTCAAAAACTTTATTTTTATTTTTTAACAAACATACCCAAACAGCCCGGGAATAATCATCAACAATAGTCAAGAAATACTTAAAGCCATCTCTACTAACAACTTTGTAAGGACCCCATACATCCAAGTGAACAAGTTCTCCCACTTGAGTGGACTTATGTTCACTAAGAGGAAAGGGTTCTCTATGTTGTTTGGCTCTATGACAAACTTCACATGGTTGACTTTTGTCATGATTTCCTAAGTTAAGTTTGGTCTTAAGAGTATTAACAGCTTGATCAGATGGATGTCCTAATCTAGCATGCCATGTTTCATATAATTTAGAATCAAAACCTATCTTAGCATTTAGACAGGTATTTCCACACAAATATAATCCATCAAGTTGTTTACCAGTCACCAGGATGCTCTTGGTTAACCGGTCCTATATATAACAGGTATCCTCATCAAACCCTACATACAACTTATTATCCCTAGCAAGTTTGTGTACAGAAATAAGATTGACTTTGTATTCAGGGACAACTAAAACATCTTTTAAAACCACACCATTTGCAAGATTAACATTGCCAATTTTAGTAACCAAGGCTTTAGTGTCATTAGGATGATTAACATGAATGTTAAGTGTTGGGTCTATAATAGTGAGACTGACGCTATCAAATAAATATTGTTGATCAATATTGGTGTTTTACTATTTAGGATCGAGAACACTTGGGTTCTCGGTTATTTAAGGTGTTTGGGCCAAAAACTACTTAGTTCTCGGTTGGGCTTGGGCTAGGCCATGTGGGCCAAACCTAGTACATGACCTATATAATGTAATGTTCTAGTCATTTGTTAGGTTAGCGGTTTAGTTTTCTCTAAGAACTCTCATTGTATCAGACGGTTCTCTGAAACCGTATGCAATAGAAAGCTTTTGGTTAATATTATTCATTTTGTTTCTTGAATCACACAACGTTTTGATTCCGCCAATCCGTTGTGTTACTTGATATCGTGTTATTTTTGAGACTTACAATTGGTATCAGAGCCATTGAAGTCTTTTCATAGGCTCGGTTTCGATTTCATAGATTCAAGATCCAAGTTTTCCGAATTCATTCTAGTCTGGTATTATTGTAGCCTTTTTTTGTAACATTGATTCCATAGAATCTATTGTTGTTTTTGGTTTTAAAAAAAAATGTACCAATCCCAAGTGGCGTTTCCTACTGAGGCCATATGTTATCTTTAAGTGTGTCACTAGATCAGCCAATTTTACAGTCATAAGGACCAAGCCTACCAACACATCACCCTAGAGCCTAACCGTTTCAATGCTGGTCTTACGTGTGTCAGCCTTTTTCACAAGTGATACAACAAAAACTCTTTTTGTAATTTTCTCTTTTTCACATGTTTTTGTATTTTTCTTATTTTCTCTTCCATAAGAACTGGTTTTATATTATATCAGAGCCATTGAAGCTTATTCTAGGCTCGGTTTTGATATCAAGGGATTCAAGAGGGTATTTGGATTGAAAGAATTGTTTTTTTTATCGGCCAAATTTTTAATGAATTTTTTTGGGGGCCGATTTGTTTGGAGTTTGAAATCATTGTGATGTATTATTATTTTAGAAATCACTTTTCTCATTATGCAAATCAAATATTGTTTTGTCCTCTTTTGGTTTGTTTGTCATCCTGAGATTCATTTGTGAATCAAAATTGGAGTTAAATATCATTGCGTGATTTTTTTTTGTCATCTTAAATATCATTGCGTGATTTAAATATCATTGCGTGAATCAAAATTGGATTCATTTGTGAATTAAAATTAAAGACTATTTTGTCATCTTTCTGTTTGTGACCTCGAGATCACATATCATTGAGTGATTTTTTTGAAAAGCTTTTGTTCAAAAAGACTTTGTTTTAATTGATTTCCAAAAAAAAAAAAACAAAAAAAAAACCAAGTTTAAAAGTGGATTTATCATGAGAATTTTTTGGTGAATGTTTAAAGAGGTGCTACGTGTTCTTACTGATCATGAGAATTTTTTGTGTAAGTTTCATTTTTTGATCGTGTTTGATATTGGTGGGCACCAAGTTTAAAAGTGGATTTATCATTGGATCGGATCTTAACTTGGAGGAACCGGATTTGTTTGGTAAAAACCAAGATTTGAATTTGAGAGGATTTGAGCTTCCATAAAATTTGCACTTGTTAAGGAAATATAGTTATGAAATTCAAATTCAAATCTATTTTGTTGGAGTGTACAAAAAAAATAGTTCTCGGTTATTCAAGTTCTTGGTTATCAAAATAGTTCTCGGTTAAGTTTGTTCTCGGATTCTCAGTTTACTACGTTTGAGGTTCTCAGGATTTCAGTTGTGTTCTCGAAAAGGAGTTGGTTCTCGGGTTTCTTGTTATTGGAGTTATTATTTTTTTTCGGGTTCCACAGGTTCTTGGAAATTTAAAGTGTTCTCGGGTTTCAAGATTTGTTCTCGGATTTACATGTGGTTCTTGGGTTTTTGGTTTGATTCACGGATTTAGCTTGGTTCTCGGAGATTTGTTTCTGTTCTCAGAATTTTGTTGGGATTTCACACGGTTCTCGGACTACTTACTATTTCTCGGATTTTCATTGATTCTCGATTGGAAGTTTGTTCTCGGGAGTCTTTTGGTTCTCGAACTTGAAGATAGTTCTCGGTTTTAATCCTAGTCATGAATGCAACAAGTACTCGGGTTCCTATGTTAATGTTAGGGGAGTCTTTCGCTGAATGGAAATTTAGGTTCATTCAACATGTTAAAGAAAAGGACGCCAAAGTTTGGAGAGCTATTTGCAGAGGTCCTACTCAAATTACTTACGTTATAGATGAAGGGAAGGGTACTACGCTACCTAAACCTGAATATGAATATACGGATGAAGATTGGGACCAAGTCAAGCTTGATGAAAAGGCTCTTAACACTGATTACGGGTTTAGCACCAGAGATCGTCTCAAAATATGGAGAGACTAAATCTGCCAAAGAATTGTGGGATTCACTGATTGAATTTTATGAATGCAATGATGACATGAAGCAAAGTCAAAAGGACATGTTGCGGCATAAGTTCAATCTGTTCAGTTGCAATCTGGGTGAAACCCTTGAAAACCAAATTGCGAGATACGCATCTCTAGTAACTGACATGAAGACCGCAGGCATAACTTTGAACAAATCTGAGGTAAATAAGAAGATGTTAAATGCTCTTCCAAAGAGCTGGGGTAAGAATGTTGTCATGATCAAGGAGACAGAAGATCTTCAACAACTGTCTCTGTCAGGACTCATATCCATCATCAAAGCTTGTGATTCGGACGACAAGTAAAAGGTGCAAAATCAAAATGCTGCTGCTCAGCCACGTTGCACACCTGCTACTGTTTCAACACCCGCTCCTGTTGTTCAAGTACCTGTTGAGTATCAGGTTCCTGTGATGGTACGATATATCAAACATTCTTCGCATGAGGTATTTTCTGATCTATGCTCTAATGCTTGTGCCGAAAAGGCTAAATATTACGTAGGATATAACTCTGAGTTAGTAAGAGAAAATGATGAGCTAAAAGGAAAGATTTCTTGTCTTAATAGCCGAACCTCTGCCTACAAACTTAGAGTAGAAGCCTTAGAAAAGGATGTCATTCAATACAATAATGATTTAAGCAATAAAAACTGCCTTGTCATGCATCAGAAGAAAGTTATTGATGAACTTAGTGCTGAGCTAGATTCTTTGAAATCAAAATTTGAAAATGCCGATTTCCATTTTAGAAAATTTGATTGTTCTAGTGAGCGCGTTGAGAAAATGATAAGTTCCAAACTCAGGTTTAGGGAAACCAAAGGAGCTGGTATAGGTTTTGTAGAAATTGCACCTCCCTACAATCACAACTACACCGGATTGCCTCTTTCGGATGAGGAAATAGAAAATGAGAAAAATATGGAATATGGGAAGGGGTTGGTGGTTGAACCCGCAAAGAGTGTTCCCATAAAGATAACAGAGCCAAAGGGGTTAGTGGTAGAGCCGGTTAAGTCTGTGCCAATTAAGATTGCTGAACCAGAAGGGCACATGAAACAATCTAAGTATGTTGCTCCACTTAGTGATGTTCATATTGCTAAGTTTGCTAAACCAGAAAGCAATGAAATGAGCAACCATATTAAATCTGAAAATAACAACTTTGACAATGTCAATGATGACACATCTTCAATAAAATCTTATTTTTCAATGGGATCAATTGAATCGATGTTGTTTAAAAGTATTTCAAAATCTATCAATTCTGACAGTTGCTCAAGATCCTCTAGTAAGTCAGAAACTTCAGATGAATCTGACTCAGAAAATGTTGTTGATTCAAAGACTGTTGGCATAGGTGTGGTAAAGCCAACAGTCCCTGATTTTAAATGTGTGAATGTTACTGATGCTTCTACCTCATGTGCAGATGAAGTTAAGGTAGAGCTTAAGGTTGAGGGGGATGATGTTGTTTGCACTAATAATACAGATGTTTGTGTGAAACAATCTAATTTATCTGCAGATGCTGAACCATATGTGAAAAAAGATTGTTTCTGAGCTATCTGTTAATGGCACGACTGATAAATACGTGCCACCACATAGAAAAACTACCTGTGCTAACTCTCATGAACAGGTTCCTGAAGTCAAACAGAAAGCTCAAAGACAGTCAACATCGCAAAGACAATCTTGTTCACACGGGTGTTCAAGATCTTCTAAGCAGAGCAAAAAAAGTAAGAAGCCTGCCAACAAATCATCAAACGAATCTCAACACTCACATTCTTCAGTGGGATCTAACAGACCGGGACTTGCTCCTTATGCAAAGAAGCAGACATGCTATAACTGTGGAAGACCCGGTCACATTGCAAGAAACTGCGCACATCGTCCTTATGTGCCCTATTACATACAATATCAGAAGGTTATGCCTAGGGAAAACTTCTACTCCAAGCCAATGAAGGTTGAAAAACCTAAGGTAAGGAAGAATGCAAATTCCAAAGTCAAACCGTCTGATGGAGACTGGAATGCTGCCAAGAGCAAACGGAAGGTTGTTCAACCACAGAAGTCTAAACAACCTAAGAAACCAAAATTTGCTACTCCGAAATTAGCAAAACCGGTTCTTAAGCCTAAGCAAGTTTGGAAAGCAAAGGCGGCAGCAACAACTGATCCAAATGAGAATAAGGACATGTGCTTGAGGGAAGTGTCTTACATAGATGCTTCAGGAGTGCCCAGGACCGCGATGGCCTGGGTACCAATGTTTAACTAATCTCCTTATTCATGCAGGGACAACCAAGGAGGATTATCAATAACCACTGGTGTGTTGGTAGTGGTTGTTCCAAGCTTATGTTAGGTGACATCTCTCTGTTACATACCTCTACATCTTTTAACACAGAGTATGTTTCCTTCAAAGGAGATAAGGGAGGTAAGGTCAGCATGGCAGGTACATTTAAATTTGATGCACAAATTTTTTAAAATGATTTATTGGTCGTTACTTTGAGAATGGTTATAGAAAAGAACAAAAAGATTTTTTTTATTTTTTGGTAAATTTTATACATAAAGTTTTCTCTCTCGTTATTTATACACAAAATTTTGGGGGAGAAGGGAGATAATCAAGGAAAATACAAAAATAGTGTTTCATTTGAGTTATGTACAAAATTTAGGGGGAGATGGAAGAGAAAATAAGAAAAATACAAAAACATGTGAAAAAGAGAAAACTACAAAAAGAGTTTTTGTTGTATCAATTGTGGAAAAGGCTGACACACGTAAGACCAGCATTGAAACGGTTAGGCTCTAGGGTGATGTGTTGGTAGGCTTGGTCCTTATGACTGTAAAATTGGCTGATCTAGTGACACACTTAAAGATAACATATGGCCTCAGTAGGAAACGTCACTTGGGATTGGTACATTTTTTATTTGAATGCTTGTGTGACGTCCCGATACACACTGTGTTCTAGGTCTGAAACCTTTTTCTGAAAATCTCGTGTATCTCCTTTGTTTTGTGTAAGCAAAGACCCGGGGATGCTAGGCAATGTCAGTTTTTGCTGCATCCAGATATATGCTGGCCTATCTGTACATTGTCGCACTGTAGATCAAAAACGCCAAAAGAGGCCAATGAGCCCAAAAAGATGCCAATGTGCATAACAAAAGAGGCCCTCTAGAGCCCAAAACACCAAAGCCTATATCATTTAAGAAATCAAATTGATTTGTATATTATACGACTCTATTTCTTAATGATCTATTCTTTTTTCTTCTCAACCAAGTCCCAGTTAAGGTTTCAGAATTCTAGAACAGACACCGTGAAAATATGTGGTAGGGAAACTGCTTGCATGATAGAGTGTACCGCATATAATTCTAGGATTTGATTGTGACTTGCTTGAGTGTCCATAATTAATACACCAAAACATGATAAATTAATCACAGACAATCAAATAAGAAGGTCTAAGGCAATAAGTTTAAGTGGACGAATATACTGGCAATTGCCCGGACCGACTGGAGTAGATCCGTGTTGATAAGTGTCCCCGAATCTAAATCACATTGATTCAATCCCCTGAAAAAAATGTGTAGTTATTTTTATTTCAATTTCTTTTTCATTTATTTTGATTCTTATTGTTTTGCTTTTGAGTTTAATTTTATTTTAGTTTTATAAAATCAACCATTCTTGAATATTTGACCTATCATCCACAGTGAAAGAAATCCGAATTTTTGAAATTTTTGTGTGAAAGTAGTCAGAAGAACTAGGTGTTCATGATACTGGATTCTCTGTTATATTTAAATGTTTGCTTACAAAGTTCTGAGAATGTGCAGAATTCGATTTGAATCAAGAAACAGGGGTTGAAAAAGAACGATTTCCAGTTGCTGACAAGCATGAAGCACCGTGATGAGAAGATGTACCTGAGGCAGAAGAACTTGAAGTGATTGCATGTTCTGATAATGAAAGTACACATGCAGAAGTACCTGTGATCCTGCTTGAAGACAATGATCGAAAAAGAAAGAGATACGAGAATCCTCCTCTCACATCTTCTTTTAGCAAATGATCAAGCGAATGCTGATGATGATTCAAGTGTGGATCTTACTCCCAGAGAAGAAGAAAAAGCCCGAGTTTGAGAGTGCAAAAAAGAAGACTTTCAACAAAACAACACCAACACCCTAGCAACAATCTAGGGGGAGATCACAACGCTACATTCAAATTATGAAGATCATTTGATAGCATCAGTCTAGGGGGAGATTGTTGGGTCTATAATAGTGAGACTGACGCTATCAAATAAATACTGTTGATCAATATTGGTGTTTTACTATTTAGGATCGAGAACACTTGGGTTCTCGGTTATTTAAGGTGTTTGGGCCAAAAACTACTTAGTTCTCGGTTGGGCTTGGGCTAGGCCATGTGGGCCAAACCTAGTACATGACCTATGTAATGTAATGTTCTAGTCATTTGTTAGGTTAGCGGTTTAGTTTTCTCTAAGAACTCTCATTGTATCAGACGGTTCTCTGAAACCGTATGCAATAGAAAGCTTTTGGTTAATATTATTCATTTTGTTTCTTGAATCACACAACGTTTTGATTCCGCCAATCCGTTGTGTTACTTGATATCGTGTTATTTTTGGGACTTACATTAAGGTCAGATACTTCAACATAATCAGTGAGTTCAACATCATTAGAAACCATATGTTGACTGGCCCCTAAATCTACAATCCATCCAATTCTAATCTTATTTCCTACACGACTTGCAAAACCAAATATAGGTTTACCATAGACATTTGCACAGAAAAAACTACTTGACACATTGCAGCTCTGTGGACTATCTTTAGTTTTCTTATTCAGGAGTCCCAACAGTTTAGTTAATTGCTCATTTGTCAAAGAAGGAGTAGGAATGTCAGAGTCAATATTAACATTGTTACTACTACCAGAACTAACCCTTCCCTTTTTTGACTGGTTCCCTCTAGATCTCATCCAATGAGGATAACCAATGAGCTCAAAACATTTTTCAGCCAAATGACCAGTCTTATTACAACGAGAGCATTTTAAACTAGACTGACTTGAAGTTTTATTACCAAACCTTTTGTTAAACTCAACAAATTGATCTGTTTTAGCAAGAAACCCCACATTTTGAGTTTTCTTATTGTTACCACTAGAATTTCTATATGACTCTTCCCTAAAAACAACTGGGTAAACTTCTTTAACAGAAGGTAACACATCTCTAGTTAACAGATTAGTCCTAACAGTTTGATAAGACCCATCCAGTCCCATAAGGAATTGCATAAGTTTGATCATTTGACTGAAATTGTTAAAGTCTCTTGAAGCCTCACAAGTACATGGAGGTAATTGGAGTATTTGATCCAATTGCTTCCACATGACATTTAATTTTTGATAATATTCAGACACGGAAGAACCATCTTGAGAAAAACTATTAATCTTTTGATATAAATCAAAGACCACAGACCCATCCAGTTTGTCATATGTTTCTTTAAGTTCTTTCCAAACATCACTAGCAAGTTTAGAAAATACTTGTCCTAGATATAATTCCTTAGACATAGAATTGAGAATCCAAGTAAGAACAATGGAATTACATCTATCCCATTGTCTAGCAAGAACAGGACCATTAACAGGTTTAACACATTCACCATTAACAAAACCAAATTTATTTTTAACTTGCAAACCAAGAATCATTGCATTAGACCAAACACTGTAATTATCAGTACCCTTTAGTTTTATATTTACTATAGTCAAATTAGCAGAATCACTAGGATAAAGATAAAGGGGGTCACCAACATCTATTTTGTTGACCAAAGTTACAGGGTCAACAATAGCACCATTGTTACCCCCTCCACCTTGTCCAATAGGATTATCACCCATGACAAGCAAATAAAACAGATACACACAACAGCAGATCACACAAGAAACACACAATCAATCAATCAAAATTACAGATAGACACACGGCGAAGCTGTACTGGTGATATAGATCACTGGTTCATCACTCAAAAGGTGCTAGTGCAGGTCCTCGTACAGGAGCCACCTATTTTCTAGACAAACCTTAAATCTAAACAGGGATACAAACCCTGGCAAAGACTCCTTAGGACAAACTCTAAAAACAGAAATAAATCCAGGAAAGATCTCACCGAGGGGGGCCCAAGTTAGGGTTCGCCAAAAACTCGTAGTGTTACAACCTTCACTTAGGGTTATAACACCGGAGAGTAATAGAAAATATGCTACCCAATAAATCCACAGATCTTGAGACAAGATCTGACTCCCAATGTCCAGCTAAGTCTTCCACGAACAAACCCTAGATCTGTATTCACAGATCTATACAAGTATGTACCAAGAACTGAACACCAGGAATCAACTGAGTGAAGATGATTGCACCTTCAAACAAATCAGAAACCCTAGATTCAGCGGAAGAGAAAACCAAGACCAATATTAAAGCCTAGAGCTCTGATACCAAGTTACAAATACAACATGATACCAGAATCATAAAGGAACTTTATTATGAAAAGAATCAAAACAAAACAAGATCTAAACGTCTCACAACAGATCTAAGACAAATAATGAACAACTCTCACAACTCTCTCAATACCTATCACCAGAATACAACGATCTTACAGAATCAAATACAAGATGTAAATGATTCAATCAAAAATAACAAACCCTAATTCTGATCAGACGAAAGAGAGAGAGAGTAAAACAAAACAGAGAGAAAATCTAAGATTGAAAAGTGAAAAAGTGACGAAATAATAAGCTATTTATAGCTGGAGAAGTGTGCTTCTTCAACAAGATCAACGGCCATAAAGAGAAGGATCCAACGAATGTTATCAAGTGTGTTTGTTTGACAAGGATTGCCAGCTGACCAAAGGAAATGGGCCGAAGGCCACATATTCATCCAAACAGGTCCATAGCAAGCGATCCAATCTGAGAGTCCAACATCTCCATGTAACTCCTGAGCCCAGCAACAGCTACCTTCACTAGCCCATCTGACGGCACCAATAGCTCAGCAATAATCCAGTCCAAAACCTGCATAATTCTTATGCAAAATATTATAGATTATATTTATAAAATTATTTATAAAAATTCCTTATAACCAAACCTTTATATTATACCCATTTCATAGATTTAAAGTGTCCATATTATGTCATTTTAACAGGTATACTAAGTCTTCTCTAGGTAAAATTTTAGCGTGGAAACCTCCAAAAAAGGAGAGTAAAAACCGCGGGACTACTAGAGCCGCTTTTGTTGAAAATAATGGTTCTCCAATTTTAATTTTATTACTTGTTATCGGTGTTGCAAAACTTTGTTTGGGCTTGTACTCGGCGACCTACCCTGGAGCGAGTACTCGGCCTAATCGGGGGAGTACTCGGGGCTCAAATTGGCCTATGCGGAGAGTACTCGGCGACCTACCCTGGAACGAGTACTTGGGGAGTAATCGATCAACTCGACCTTGTTTTGCAACACTGCTTGTTATAATATATAATGTATTTCATCATATATTGCATAAGTATTGTGCAGAATGTGGGCTCGTGTAGATGGATTCAAGGAATAGATGAATTGGGCTTGATAAAGTTGTAGCTGCCGGGCTTGTTGCTGTCAATGTGTTGGGCCAGAAGTGTAATTGTGTATGAGTGGGTTCAAGAAGGTAAAAGTGGTCATGGGCTGCTAACATCTTTTGACCCATGTCACAATAAAACCTATCAAAGTAGATATTCATAAGATAAAAAACCTGAGAGTTTACCCTCCCCTTAACACTTTGTTCCCTTTACCTCTTGACTTTCAGAATATTCTGCTTAGGGTTTCGTTGTTATAGTTAAGCCCCTCGATTATTTGTGTACATCTGTATGTTACAGGTCTAGTTTATCAGTAGAAAAGCGTTTGAAGGTTGTAACAGATCATTCGGTTAACGATTTGTGTAGACGAGAGTTTGTTGTTGAGAGTTTTTCTTTTTGTTTCAGAACTTGATCGATTGTATTCGTTTAGTTTTTGGTTGAATAAAGGTTATGGTAATTGTTTGATACCAATTTTTGACAGCTTTAAATCCACTATCACCAAAATAGAGCAATACAAAGTTTTCTCTAGGTAAAATTAGAGGCATACAATAATTATCATATAATATACCTGGAACAAACAACTTCAAGTATATAAAATAACATAAAACGAGTAAGCAAACAAGAGGTATCACTAAAAGAATTATCAATCTCTACGTCTCGTATCTTCAAAGATAATACCCGAACAATGATGAAGCATTAATTTCTCGTTCCTTTGTCTCATTACTTGTGGCTGAATAGAGGAACCACAACCCACAAAACCTATTTCATTGTTTTGTTATTTCTTGCAACAAAAGTCCACACCAAAGAAAACCCTTTTGATTCTTTTGTGTGTCGGGCCATAAGTCGGCCCAAAACAAAACCACAAAATACTTCACCACATTTATTTTGTTTCCTTTTTGTTTTACTTCATTTGACTTCGTCACATTCAAGACACCAAATATATAAAGCCCGCGCGTTGCAGCGGGACTGCACGTTGTTTGGTTAATCGGCTCGCTGTTTGTTTTCTGCTTGTTTTGAAGTGCCGTCTAAACGGTGAGGAAAGTAAGGTGACAATCTATGCCGGTTGGTTAAAGCACCTAAGTAATAAAATGTTACATTCGAGCCCCTATGTGTGTTTATGGTACAAAATTTGTTTATGCGGGCGGGATATTGTATTGTGAGCTCGCACGTTACAGTGGAGTCGACAATTTATAATTTACACCAACGGGTGTTGCCGATCCTCTTTTGGTGAGCGTAATATAAGTGTATTCCTACTTGCTAAACAATCAAAATCCATTAACTAATTGTCAATGTACAAAAGTTAAACAACAAAAATTACTCTAATTCTAATTCTATCTAATTGAAGTTCACACTCTAACTATTTTTGGGAGGAGATAAACTCTAGTATCAAAGAAAATGTAATAAAAATCACCATATGTTTTTTTAACATGGTCAGGCATCCGGTCAAATCTATGGTCACTGGTTTATCAGAGCGGCTCCTTATATGTTTCGAGTAATTAAGTAAATAATAAAAGCACCATCATCATCTTACATTTCAACGGAAGTTACTAATTCTTAATTTTTAACCAAGTTTGCTAATGTGTATAACTCGAAAACATCACTCCAACCACTACTAACATACATAATTAACTATTTTAAATCACAAAACATGAGAGAACATACATTCCAAAGGGGCACCACTTGGAGAAGCTCTAAAAATTCCTTTATTAGTATACAAATCAACTTCAACAGTAGCAATTCCTCTACTATCAAGAATTTGCCTAGCCTTAACTTAGTAATCGTCGAAGGAACATCTTCACCTTAGCTATATATCTGAATTTAAACAATTCCGTTTAGTTTTAAACATGTTTTATGACGTGTTAAACAAAGATTTCATATTTGATTCCTCCACCTAAGCAAACTCAACTGTTAATTTCCCAATAATATAAAAGGTTGCTAACATCAATAACTAACAATAACAAAACATCTAATATAAATTAACTAAGAAACTTACAATCAATATTTTGCTATATCTTGTCTATTACCTTTTTTTGTTTAAAAAAAGTATATGTTATATGTGTTGTAATAAAGAAACAAACCCCTTAACAAAGAAGATTTCATAAAAAACAGTAGCTAAATCAAAGTAATTACCGCACGATTAGTGTGTTCTTATTGCACTCTAAAAATTTGGTTCGTAGGACCTCCAAATTCAACCACCGGATGTGGACACACGAACATCACCTGTGATTCAGCTTGTCTTCCTCTCAACCCCGTCCATATAGAAACCATGATGCTATTGCGAAGAGTATAAAGTAGGATTCAATTGGTAAATGGAAGGGAAAAAAATTTCGGTTAAAACGGATTAGGGATATCGAAAGAAGCACAGTGATTGAAGATGTGATTAGTCGCACCCAATGGTGTTTTAAAGGGTGTGTTGATGGAAAGGAGGTGAGTAGTTGTTTCTGCAATGAGGAGGCACTGGAAAGGAGGTGAACCGACATAGATGTGTGTTTATACATAGTTAATGAGCGTCTTAAAAAATAAAAGAGTAAATTACAAAAATCATCCTTTATGTTTATAGGGGGTTGTAAATCATGTTCTTTAAAAACATAAATTACAAAAAACGTACTTTGTATTTACAAACCCTTACACGTTATGTCCTTTGTCACTAACTCAATTAACTTTTCTTGTTAAATATGACCAAGGGGACTTAAGGGTGAGAAAAGAGAGAGTTCTGTGTATATAGTTTTATGTATTAAAAGATTATTTTTATAATAAATGGGTAAGAAGACTAATCTACCCTCACATGGGGTCCACTTAATCATATTTAACAAAAAAAGTTAATTGAGTTAGTGTCAAAGGACATAACGTGTAAAGATTTGTAAACATAAAGTATGTTTTATATAATTTGTGTTTTTAAAGGATATGGTTTGCAATTCGCTATAAACATAAATGACGACTTTTGTAATTTTGTCAAATTAAAAAAAACAATCATCTTAAAAAATGCATCAATGATAAATATCAAAAACAAAAACAAAATTAATAAAAAAGAGATTATAAATGAAACTTGACTTATATTAAATTCTTGTATTAAATTTGTCTTACCAATATAATAAAATTACATTATTGCCCATATAAATAAATATTAAATGACAATGTTGCCCATCCAGAATACACTATATAGTAGTATAGATAACCTTTTTTTTTCTTTTATTAAAAAATAAAATAATGACTAAAAATAAAACCCATGAATTATATGGGTGTTTGGGATTGAGTTTCAAAACAACTTATTGACTTATTGGCTTTTGTAAAAAGCCAATAAGTCAACTGTCAATAAGCTGTTTGTGTAACATAAAAGCACTTTCTGTTTTGACTTTTGGCTTTTGGCTTTTAAGGGTGGAAAAACTGTTTTTGAAAAGTTAGAAATCCTGGCTTTTGGCTTTTGGCTTTTGACCTTTTGAAAAAAATTACAAATCTACAACCCATACAACCAATATTCACAATAAGTTAAGCTAAACACTTAAAAAAAACAACAGTTTATTGACTTTTTGACGTTTCTCATCCCAAAAGCTAATCCAAACACTTTTTTTAAAACTCCTTTTTCAAAAAGTAATAAGCACTTTTGACCCAAAACACTTTTGCATCTCTAAACTCAATCCCAAACACCCTCTAAAGTTGGGTTGGCTTTCACTACAAGAAATTTGCGCAATAGAGACGACGTGCCCTGGGTCGTCGCTATTGATCAAATCCGTGTGACTACTTGATCTGGCCGTTGAATGACAATATAATCAAACGCTGGGGGTTTAATCGTACAAGAGCAATAGCGGCGACATGTGTCGCCGCTAATGGTCTTCTTTGTTGTAGTGTTTTCTTATGCACACAAAATAACCCAACAAATCTCCTCCTTTTATTTTTTAGAAAGAGTTTGCTATCCCGACGATGGAGCAACATACCTTCAACTTTTCCCATGCTAAAGCTTTAGTCAACATTCGGAACCATTATCATCGGAACCATTGATACCTCACATCAATACGTTTTGCTCTTTTAAAAAGCGTAGGATTCCTTGCAAGATGAATATTACTTTGATTATAACAGAGGACCACGTAACGTTGTTGCATAAACCCAAGCTCTTGCATAAATCTTTTCAACCATAATAGTTGTTTGCATGTTTTTGCTGCCATACACTCACTAAAAACAAAACAAAACAGAAAAGTCCTACTAACTGGGTCTTGGTTTATTTCAAGAACATATTACAACAACTCTTTTCCACTCTTGCATGTCAGCTTGAACTAGTCCACTTCAGCCAGCTCATCAATCCAGTCAAGGGTGCTAGCTCAGCAATCTTCAGCCAACATTATCCAACAAATAGCATGAAGACGATCCAAGGTGTATTAACTAGAGTTAATATGTCACCATCACTTGTTATATACTTATTGTCAACATATCCCATAACACATGCCTTGGCAGTGGCGAAGCTTGACCCGAAGGTTCGGGGGGTCGGAAGTCACCGGGGGGTCGGAAGTCACTAGTTTCGGGGGGTCGAAAACCAGTTTCGGGGGGTCGAAACCCTATATTTTCAAAATTTTCTATACGAATACTATATAATCGGAACTTCTGCGCGAAAATCCGGGGGGGGGGGGGGGTCGGCCGCCCCTCCCCGCCCCTACTATCCTTTGCCAGTGTGCCTTGGAATCCTCTCTTCTCCTTGATTCCATCCTAGTCAATCTTGACTCCATCCTAGTCAATCTCCCACTTTACTACCATTTAGTGTGATTTGTATGTTTTTAGTAAAGAGAGATATTCTCTCATCCTTTGTTGTAATATCTTCATGTATTTATACTTGTACAATGATCAATAGAGATCATCAAGGTTTTACCATTATCACATGGTATCAGCCAGCCAGGATCAAACCTTTTTTCTTCTCTAAATTTCGCTGACCTTCTGTCCATTTCTGCTTCTGTTTTCAACCGAGACCTCTTTCTTCTGTTCCAAATGGCTACAAACAATCCATCCAACCTCTCCTCCATCCATCTCCATTCCCTTAGCCATCTCATTAACATTAAGTTGAACTCCACCAACTATCTCCCATGGGAGAAACAAATTACACTGGTTTTGGCCTATCTCAATTTACTCGAACATGTAAATGGTTCGACCCCTTCCCTACCAGAAAAAATAACTACTGAAAATCAAACCTCGGACAATCCCGCATACCTTTCTGGGAAAACTGATGATCAAAAGGTCCTTCTTTTGATAAATTCCACATTAACCGAAGAGGCCATGGCTGAAACCATCGGCCACACCACGGCTGCTACTGTTTGGAAAGCATTAACCGATGCCTATAGCCATTGTTCGATCGAACGTATTCACAATCTAAAGGATACCCTTCGAACCCTTCAAAAAGGAGACTCATCCGTGTCCGAATTTGGTCGACAATTCAAGTCCCTATCCGACCAACTAGCCGCTATTGGGCATCCCATAAGTGATGAGGATAAGCGTCATTGGTTCCTTAATAGACTAGGCGCCTCCTTTGAAAACTTCTCCACATCTCAACGAACCATCCATCCCGCACCTTCTTTCGTGACCTCTTAGCCAATGCCGAAAACCAAGAAATGTTTGTCCAAAAACTCCACGGGTCTCAACATTCCCAAGCCACTTTCTACGTGAATCAAACCAAAAATCATACCGGCTCATCTCGTGGAAGAGGACGACACTCAAACAATAATCGTGGTCGCATCAGTTCTTACACCAAACGACCACCCTTATGTCAATTATGCCGAAAAGAGGGCCATTTCGCCACTACTTGTCCAAACCTTGGTTCTTTTGCTAAAAAAATCTCTAGATGCTAATCTAGCCGACGCCTTCGTTGCTCAATGCAACGTTGCAACGGACACCTCGGATTGGACTGCCGATTCAGGTGCTACCACACATATGCTTCCTACTACTTTTGGTCTAACTTGTTCAAAACCTCAAACCAAAAACATTCGAGTCACATTTGGTAACGGGGAATCATTACCCGTAACCCACATTGGAAAAAACTAATTTAAATAATTCCATTTCATTAAAAAATGTGCTAGTTGTTCCAAATCTCACAAAAAATCTACTTTCAATTAGTAGATTAACAAATGACTCACCGGTTGATGTTTTGTTTTCTAATGATTATTTTCATATTCAGGACCGAAAAACATCGGAAGTTCTAGCTAGAGGCACGTGTGAAAACGGCTTCTATGTTCTCACTCAAAGTCACAAATCCCTTGTTGCCGCGCTTTCTGCTATGCACCTTCGTGCTTCTTTCAATAAATGGCACAGTCGCCTTGGCCATGTTTCTTTTGATACAATTTCTAATTTAAATAGACTTGGACATGTTTTCGTTACATCTTTGTTACCCAAACCAGGTCTATGCAATTCTTGCGAATTATCAAAAGCTAAGCATTTACCATTTATTAAAAATTCTAAACGCGCACAACATGTTTTAGATCTCATTCATTGCGATCTATGGGGACCCGCCCCCGTCCCATCTACCGATGGTTACCGATACTATGCCATATTTATAGATGATTATTCTAGGTTCACTTGGTTTTATCCATTAAAGGCAAAATCAGATTTCTACAATGTTCTCACAACTTTTTTGCCTTTTGTACAAAACCATTTTTCAACAACCATCAAAGTTTTTCAAAGCGATGGTGGAACCGAATTTACAAATAATCAAGTGCAAAATTTCTTTAAACTAAATGACATGCATCATCGGTTATCATGTCCCCACACACCCGAACAAAATGGGCGTGTGGAGCGCAACCACCGTCACATAACCAAAACTGGGCTAGCCATGATGTTCAATGCTCATACTCCACCCAATCTTTGGTTTGATGCTTTTGCATCCGCGACCTTCATCATAAATCGCCTCCCCACACCCATTTTAAACAACAAATCTCCTTTTGAAATCCTTTTTCATCAACCACCCACCTATTCAAATCTTCGTGTTTTTGGTTGTCGTGTATACCCATATCTTCGTGACTATACAAAAAATAAACTACTTCCTAGAAGTACACCTTGCATATTCATCGGTTATAGTCCACGTTACAAAGGCTTTCGTTGTCTTGACACCACAACCGGACGGGTATACACCACACGACATGCTAGATTTGATGAGGAAAATTTACCATTTCAAACCCCCTCAACATCTCGAATGTTACAAACTTACCTATTACTAACTTTGATGACCATATACCCTCACCCTCATAAAACAACCCACAACACCAAGACAAACCCAACTCTCATGGCCCATCATCACCACCTCTCGGCCCATCTCTCAAAAACAAAAATAACACAACCTCACCAGCAAGTCATCCACACCCTTCTGTTTACGATGAACCCTCTTTTTTCCCAACCCAAACCGAACCCTCCTCACCGACCCAACACCACCTTCCAAATCAAACCGAACCTTCCTCATGAGCCCACTACTCCAGCCCAGCTCCATCCGCCCCTCATAGCCCACCCACACCACCTCATTCAAGCCCAATACAATCCTCAAGCCCGTCTACCACTCTTCCGCATCAACCCGACACCTCTAGTTCGGATTCTTCCAACTCATCTTCATCCCACCCGCCTCATAACACTCATCCCATGGTCACTCAAGCAAAAAATGGTATTTTCAAACCAAAAACCTTTGAAAATCACAATTGCTTTTTCTTATCGCATGTTCCCAAGGGAATAAAAACGGCTCTTAAACACCCCAAATGGATTAAAGCCATGAACGAGGAATTACATGCCTTGCGTACAAATAACACATGGCATCTCGTTCCTCGCCCGTCACACACCAACATCATTGGCTCCAAATGGATTTATAGGATCAAAGATAAATCTGACGGCTCTCTTGATCGCCACAAAGCCCGTCTTGTAGCTCAAGGCTTCACTCAAATACCGGGACTCGATTTCTCACATACCTTTAGTCCGATAGTCAAATCCGATACCATCCGCGTTGTTCTAAGTCTTGCCACAATCAACAAGTGGAAACTACGTCAATTAGATGTAAACAATGCTTTCCTAAATGGCCACTTAACCGAAACAGTTTTTATGGAACAACCTCCCGGTTTTGAAGATCCAAATAAACCCAATCATGTGTGCAAACTCAATCGTGCTCTCTATGGTCTAAAACAAGCACCTCGTGCTTGGTTTCAACGCCTAAGCAACTTCTTGCTTACTCTCGGATTTGAAAATAGTAGATCCGACCCTTCTCTATTCACGTACCAACGCCATGGTATTTTAATTTATCTCCTTGTTTATGTAGACGACATCATTATCACCGGTAATAATGACACCTTTATTACAAATTTCACCACACGTCTTGACAATGAATTCAAAATTAAAGACCTTGGATTGCTTCAATTTTTTCTCGGCTTGGAGGTGACGCACACTGACTCGGGTTTATTCCTAAATCAATCCAAATATGCCCATGACATATTAACTAGGGCCGGACTTCTTGATTCCAAACCCGTTGCTACTCCTCTCACATATAAAGATGTGTTCCATTCACAGGGTCATCCCTTTCATGATCCTACTCTTTATCTCTCTCTTGTCGGTGCCCTTCAATACCTCACTATCACTCGACCCGACCTTTCCTATGCTGTCAACCAAGCCAGTCAATTCCTTCAACAACCCACCACCACCCATTTTCAGTTGGTCAAGCGAATTCTTAGATATGTTAAAGGGACTTTGACTCATGGTTTACATTTTGATAGACCTCCTAACACTACTTTGCTAGGTTTTCAGGTGCAGATTGGGCTCAATGTATCGACACTAGAAGATCCACCTATGGTTATTGTATCTACTTAGGTGGAAACTTGGTATCTTGAGTGCAAAGAATCAACCTACAGTCTCCCGATCCAGTTGTGAATCCGAATATAGAGCTATGGCAAACACGGCAGTAGAAATCATTTGGCTAACAAATCTCCTACGGGAACTTAAAGCTTTACCACCAGGACGTCCGACATTATTGTGTGATAACAAGAGTGCTTTGTTCCTAACTCAAAATCCGATCTCTCATAAAAGAGCAAAGCACATTGACATAGACTATCATTTCGTTCGGGAACTAGTTGCCGCGGGTCGTCTTCACACCAAGTTTATCTCCACCGACAAGCAAGTTGCGGATATCTTCACAAAAAGTCTTCCAAAACCTTTATTTGAGCGGTTTCGCACAATGCTTCGTCTAGGCCAACCGCCATCTCACATTGACGGGGGGTGTCAACATATCCCATAACACATGTCTTGGAATCCTCTCTTCTCCTTGATTCCATCCTAGTCAATCTTGACTCCATCCTAGTCTTTACTACCATTTAGTGTGATTTGTATGTTTTTAGTAAAGAGAGATATTCTCTCCTCCTTTGTTGTAACATCTTCATGTATTTATACTTGTACAATGATCAATAGAGATCATCAAGGTTTTACCATTATCACACTTATTATTAGTTGGCGTATTTGCTAGCATTTTTAAAAGGGAGGCATGAAGGAAACCTCAACTTTTGCTGTAAGTCTGCTTGTGTAGAAAATAATCTTTCATTGAATCTCATGTTTTCTTTATGAAATTAATGGTTTTCAAAATATACATTAATTTTAGTCAAAAAAATTTGTTAATTAAGTCAACTGAAATTTGGATATAAGATTTTGACTTTCTAGACTTTGGACTCTCAATGTAAAATCCTGCTTTCATTTTTATGTAAATGACTTTATGGAGTTGTCAATTGGAGGCTTGGAGGCAACATATTGGAAACCCGTTTTTCGTATTTTTGAAAATGGGCTTTCTTTTCTGAAAGCTAAAATTTTATCAATAGATGGTTGAGTCACTCTTATTAAGTCGGCGATGAAAAGTCTATCAAATTATTATTTTATCTTTGTACAAAGCTCAAGTCATGGTTATTCTTGGTTTGGCATCAATAAGTTTTGTTGGGGGCATCGGCTGAGGGAAATTTGATGCATTGGGTGGCTTGGGATCGTATGGCAACTCCAAAGCATTTGGGTGGTCTCGCATCAACAAACTTAATAAATCATGTTATTTTATCTAAATGGGTTTGGTGGTACAAGGTGGAAAATTTTAGCCTTGGGCAGAGGGTTATTGATGTAATTCATATAATCATATCAAAAGCTTGGGTTGGTCCATGCTCCCCTCTAGGGTCATGTTTGTTGGCTTTTGGAACAACATTTATAGACTGATTTACAGAATAAATATCGGTGGGATTAAATGACTAGTATGATCCAAGGTATGGTGATTGATGGAACTGATATCAAATTTTGGGTTGACATTTGGATTGGTAATGTTTCTCTCGAAAAGAAATTTCCTAATCTTTTTAGGTTGGGTTAAGATAAATTGTGCAAAGGATCAAATCAAGTGTGTGTATGAATTTCTGAAGTAATTGTTGTATCATGGGTCTTATTACCGTCTAATCAGCTTCGTATCCTTTATTTATGTCTGTAATCAAAAGATTGAGTGATCTCTGAGTTAGAAACGGCTCCCCTGGTCGGCTTCGGGTGTGTGTAGTATGATTGCTTATGCCCCTTGTAGAGGTAATAAGGAATCTTGGACCTGGTTGGGAGATAAAGATGGAATGTTCTCCATCAAGTTACTTAAGAAACTTATGTATTCCATGACCGACTCAAGTGATTTGCATGTTATGGATTGGTGCAAATGGGTCTCTAGTAAATGTAACATATTTATGTGGAGAGCCGAGATGGACCATCTCCCCACTTTGGAAACTCTAAGAATGAGGAACATTATTTGGAGTCTCATATGTGTATTTTGTGTGACTCGGATGATGAATATGCTACGCATGTTTTCTCAACTTGCTCGATTGCGGCTATAGATTGGTAGGCAGTTAGTTCTTGGTGTAAAGTTCTTCAGATCTTTGCTTTTTTGTTAGAGATTTATTGGAGCTTCAAAAGTCTTTTATGAGGGGGGATCGAGAAAAAGAGGCTTTTCAAGGTGTTGTAATTTTAGTTTGATGCCGATTTTGAAAAGCTATAAATGAAAAAAATCGAATAAGAAGGTCAAGATTGGAGACATTATTGAAGATGTGAAAGCATTGGGGTTCCTTTAGTATCATTATAAATCTAAAAACAAGTCGATAACGTGGTTGAATTGGTGTAATTTTAATTTGATATAGGTTTATGTTTTAGTTGGTTTGTGGGTTGCCATTTCTTTTTGCTAGGATAGCTCTATTTATAAAACTAGTTGGGTGCCCGGTAACGAATCGTACCGGTTTTGAACTGACCGCCGGTTAACGAACCGGACTGTTTCGACCCGACCGGCCCGTTATCCACCTGGATCGTATCGACCCGATCAGGCCTGGTAACAAACCGTACCGGTTTCGAACTGACCGCCGGTTATCGAACCGGACTGTTTGGACTCGACCGACCTGTTATCCACCCGGATCGTTTCGATTCGATCAGGCTAGGTAACGAACCGTACCGGTTTCGAACTGACCGCCTGTTAACGAACCGGACTGTTTCGACCCAACCAGCCGGTTCTCCACCTGGATCGTATCGACCCGATCAGGCCTGGTAACGAACAGTACCGGTTTTGAACTGGCCGCCGGTTAACGAACCGGAATGTTTCGACCCGACCGACCGGTTATCCACCCGGATCGTATCGACCTGATCAGGCCCGGTAACGAACCGTACCGATTTCGAACTGACTAAGGGTTAACGAACCGGACTATTCGTGTAGTAAAAAACCTCTGAAAAATATAACCATAACTTGTCAGGCGTGTGTATGTAAACAAGTACGTATGTAATTATGTAAAAGTACTCATGTTGACGACCAATCTTTTCCAGATATGACTGAAATTTCCCCAAATTATATTTGTATAGGGCTTCAGTCGGAGAGTCACACAACCACCAAAACATTGGAAGAAATTCCTTCCACTCCTTATCCGTGAACTTTGATATTCTGCGAAATATGAAACCGGCAGAGATACTTGTACGCATTCGGGAAAATCTGATCACACGCGTTCATTAGCGCAAAGTCCCTGTCGGCCACAATCACCAGCGGCTCCATACAGCCTACCAGCATGGACTTTATCCTCTACAACAGCCAAACGTAGTTACCAAGCTTCTCAGAAGAAAGAAACGCATGGGCAACCAAAAACGACTGGTTTGTCGACGCCATACCCACAACCTGAACAAACGCCATATTGTACATGTTTGTATTGTAGGTGGCGTCAATCATTAGCACATGTGGGAATGCGCACCACATAGTAAATGAATGTTTGTGAACGAAGAAAATATCTGCGAGAGCGTTCGTGGTGTCATTTGCGCGCGTGTAGTAGGTGAATTATTTCTCCGTCAGAAAGTATTCGAGGTGCTGCATTGCACATTTGGGACCGACTCCCTTTTCAGCATTCATCATCTGAGTCGCATTGTGTATATCTTTCAGGGTAGTCTTTTTCTCCGGGTTCTTTGAAATGATCATTCTCCAGATGTTACGCTTGGGAATATCATTATCTGCTATCTGCCCGACCAATTGTCTGTCATCTATAAAAAGCTTTCTGGCTTACGTGTGACCCTCTAAGTGTTCAAAGGGAGTGTGGTTGTGCGCCGATTTTTTTCAACTTTAACCTTCAAACCCAAGTCCGAGTTTCAAGCACCCCTGTCAACTCAAACGGGCAACCAATTTTTTTGCTACCCGTCTTTCTCACCGCAGCCACACTCTTATGCTCCCCCCCCCCCCCCCCCCCCCCCCCCCAAGAGTGCATTGAAATACAACCTTCACAAAAATAAGTTTATTAATTAAAAATTAGTAATACTCTTACCAAAGGAGAAACGTAATCCTAAAGGCGTGTGACCTGAAGACCACTAGTGCACCCGTAGGGAATTAACCTTCACCAAGGATAAAACACGTGTTTTTAGTAATTAATTTATAAGTTAAGTTTTTTCGTGGCTTTTTAAATTATAATTTATAAAATACGTATTTGTTAATATCTTAAAAACAATAGTGACTTAAATATATACCTTCACGAAATTTTCTACTCTTTTCTTCGATATTTTTATAACGACGACGTAACCATTTTCCATTACCATATCTTGTATCCAGTCCACCAACTCATCACGTGTGGAAATGTCCAGTCAATCTCGAACCAAAATTTGATCGGGTTAGATCCTTCCTCCTGCTCTTCTTCCTGCTTCTCCTCAACAGCGCTGTCTTCATGGTGCGTATAGTCTTGTTCTTCGAATATGTCATCATCACCGTAAGCGTAGTAAGTATAACCGTAGTCAGGTTGACGGAGCTCGTCTTCAAATTCATACGGGTCCTTCCAGAGTGTATTCAAGTCCAGTTGCACCGTATTGTCACGGTAACGAATGCCAGACTGACCCTCCTCAACATTATATGATTTAGACTCGTAAGAATCACCGAAAATGAAGTCGTAATACGACATGTTATATGTTGTGAATAAATAATTGAAATCGAATGAGTTTATATTGAAATCGATCGAATTTATAGTCAAAATCTGATGGGGTCAGGCGCCTCGCTTTAGCCAATGCAAGGCGCTTTACATAGGGGTTGAATTAGAAGTTAAGGAGTTTAATTAGAAAGGTGCTTAAAGAAAGGGTTGATCTAATTTTGAGTTTCTAGTTCCCTTCTACTTTAATCATTTAACAATAATAATAACAAGAGTTACTGTGTGGCAATGTAAAATGTATGTTGCTACATCGTACATAATTTACAAATCCTTGAAATAACCAATATGCTATCAACCACCTACCGTAATTCTTGTTAGATTCCTGAAAAAAAAAATGCATTTTTTTCATGTTATATGATTTTCTTGAATCTACAATAGCATTTTATCATAGTACAAAACTAGCCCACAAAATCAGGAACCAACTGACCTCCAAACCGCTGTCGAAGCTGATGTTCGTGTTGTTGCAACTGTAGCCCGTGTTCTGCATTCTGTCTGAGTCCTAATGTAAGCGAAACGGGCCCAACCCCACCTGCCTCAAATGTGGTTTGTGGGTATTGCATGATGTTTGCATAGGACCGGTCCATGGTGGGTTGAGGGATTTGGTAATCGGGCCTTGGCTGTTTCTCGTGGTCCCATGGTTGCTCGTTTGGTTCGTTTTGATAGTTGATCATGGGTTGTTGCTTGTTTGTCAATGAGCCCATGTCCATGCGGCTTGTATCTTGACCATCAGTTGGATGGTTGTTTGGGTTCGAGTCCAAGTTAGCTAACCCCTTTGTTTCAAGGGTATGGATCTCTTCAACCATAGGCTTCCATATGCGCACTCTCGCGTTTATGAACCAGTTTGAAACCTAATTTAAAAACCATATAATGTATGTTAGTCAGATAAACCTTTTGTATTTAGATAACATTTTTGCATACCCATTGATAACCAATACTACAATACAAGAATCTTGTGTATACAAATCAATGGTTTTACCCAATGACTACAACAAAAAAGAAGACAAGTTTTAAATTTAATCTCACAAGTCATAAAAACAAGAAAATAATGCAATCCTTAATAGACGCTTGGTTTTAAAAAGCGCTAGGCACACAAAAGCGACGAGGTCTAAGTGCATCGCGTGAAGCGTGAAGTGCAAAGCGCAAAAAGCGTGGGATTTTCGTACCCGAAGCGCACACTAATTATATAATTTATTTTATATATCCCATGAGTTTTTAGCTTCATTTACCCAAAATATAGCTATAAATAAGGTTTTTATGTGATTTTACCTATATGTACAAGCCAAAAACACCAAGGTACAACATTTTTATGCATAAAAAATACCCTGTGTACGTGAGGCGCGCGCCTCAGGTGAAAAGCGACTGAAATTTTGACAAAAAAGCGCCTGAGGCGCCCTAGGCTGCGCCTCAGGCACGCTTTTTAAAACCCAGATCATAAGGTAGTTCTAACCTGGTTTCGGGTTAAGCCTGTTTGAGTCGCCAACATATGCTTGTCTGCATCCGACGGATACCTACACAAAATCAAATTTCGAAAGAATTACATAATATAAACACAAATATAAACCAAAACAGCATTATGTTAGAGAAGGCATAGAATGTTACGGGTGAAGAAAATGGTCAAATAGCCAAGCTTTTAGAACTGAAACCGCACGCTCAGGAAGACCACGTTGAGGCCTCCATATCGGTTGTTGGTTCACGAAAGTTCCCATTCCACCACTAGATTTCCCGTTTCGTTGAATGTTATGGTCCATAGACTTCAAGTGCGATAACGAATCATTCGCATCAAGAGTTCTACTTGGAGAGCACAAATCTTCAAAAGTCTTCTTCATTTGTGTGAGGTGTTCCGAAATCGCATTCTTCACAAAGTAAAACTGTCGCGAAACCGATTTCAAAGCCAATGACACGAATGGTGTCGCTGAGGTAAGTCCCGCGACTGTCTCAAAAGACGAAAACACCATTTGCATTTGTTGATGATATTGTTTGTACCTTCTGCATACCTTTAGGAAACAAAAACACATAAACACATGATGGTACGCTGTGTTGTAAAAATCGGCCTAGGCGTTAGGCGGAGGTAAATAGTCTAATATCGACCTAGGTGAAGGATTAGGCGTTTTTGGCATTAGGCGGGCCTAGGCGCTAGGTTTTTTTTTTAAAATTCCAAAAAAAAAAAAAATCATTTACTAGCGCCCTAATTCCATCAAATAAGCCTCATGGTTAACAAAACACGTGAATTTCTAGTTATTATGTGTATATATGTTAACATATTTTCAAAGAACACCTAAATCTGTGTATGTGTGTGTGTATAGGGTATGGATCCTAAGAGAACCAACCCCTATTTGAGAACCGAGAGAACCATTCTGAACCACACATTTCTTAAGGCAAAAAAAAAAAACTGATTTTTTTTTGTGCTTTAATCGCACATTTTTATGCAAGGAAAAAAAATTTTATTTTTTTTTCATTTATACATATGTATAGATTGCATATATATACATATATATGTGTATATTGGCAATTATACACATGTGCATATTGAAAAAAAAAAATTCCTGCATAAAAAGCAGCGATTAAAGCAAAAAAAATATATATATTTGCCTTAGAGAAATTTGTGGTCCAAAATAGATCTCTCAGTTCTCAATTTGGCCAAAAGTTCTCATTTGAACCAATTCCTATATATAATATATAACGACACTCAGGGGCGGATTTACATAGTATTATACGGGTTCCCGGGAACCCATTGAGTTTCGAAATTTTAATAGATTGTATATATAAAAATATTGAGGGAACCCATAAATAAATCAAAAGGGAACCCATAGAACAAACCAATCTAGTATTCCAGCCGGTTAAAATTGTGAATTTAGTTTCAGATTCCTGAAGGTCGCGTGTTCGAGTTTGTGCAGCTCTGTTTTTGTAACATTTATTTTCTTAACTAATCCATATTTAACCCTTCCCACTTGCTATTAATTTGGTCTCATATTCCATTTCCCAATGGGTTTATATGCTTGTATTAATTATATTATTATTACTATTACCTGACTCGCTTGAGTTATGTAGATTATTTTAATTGTTTGAATTTCAAATGAAAAGGAACCAATAAAAGAAAACATGGTTTTATTAAAGGAAATCACAAAGCAAAGACGAGAAAAACGATTAATAAAAGAGAAAACAAGTTTAAAGAACAACTCACATACATTAGTTTGGTTCTAACTTTTTCAAATATTAAATAACTTGTAATCAATCTCAATAGATATATAATACAAATTAATTTATATTTAGAAATGCTAGAAAACTATATTAGTGATATCGATTTCAACTGAAACTAACTTAGATAGTAGAGTTAAAAAATTATATAGAGCATAATAATGATTAGCCATGGTTCATATGAAATTGTACATATTATTTCTCCAGATGCAACGTAGATCATAGTTGTTAAAAACTATCAATTTTTACGTTTAGGCTCATTTCCAGGCGCGCGCGCGCGCACGCGCGCGGGGGGGGGGGGGGGGGGGGGAGGGGGGATTGTGATTTAAGTCGAGACAATTACGTTATAAAGTTTTAGGAAATGGAAACATTCCTTCCAATCCAACACGTTTTTGGAAGGAATGTTTCCATTTCCTAAAAAAATACGGAAAACTTGAATTTTGACGCTTGGTTGCGAGAAAATTAGATCTAGTGGAACATTGTGAGAAATTTAACCCGACCCGACCCGAAATATTTAATATTTTGAATGTAGAAATTTTGATCAACAAAAAAAGGAACCCATTCAAAAAATATTCTGGATCCGCCACTGACGACACTCATATAAAATACGTATAAAATTCCAAAACGCTTAATTCCGCCTAGTCCCAACTAGTCTCTAGGCTAGACCCCACCGACTGCCTAAAGCTAAACACCTCCTACAACCTTGAAGGTAAGGTTCTTGAAAACTGTCACTAAAAGACTGTTCTAGCGACATATTGATCAGTGGAAAAACATAGCATGTGAAACCTCAATTATGAAAGAGATTAAGGAATTTATTAGTGACGAAATTGTGGGGTAACCACAGTTTAAAGTAGGTTTAGTTGGTATTTTCCTAAGAATTTTCAATGTCCCAACGTGTTAGATTTTGGACCTTACAATTTCAAATAGATATATGAACAAAACACCATTGATTAATTGTTAGAAAGTAGCTTATCCAAAGTGATCATCTTAAACCACATATTAAACTTAAGAATTAAGATATGGTTTATAATAAAAGACTAAAATATTAGGATATGCAAAGCAAAATATATCATTATTTTTTCAATTTTAAAAATTACAAATATATAAGAGAATGATGAGAGTTATTTACCTAAATATTAATTAAGATACACAAACAAAAATATACCATTTATTTTGTCTATTTAAAAAAAAAAAAAAAGATGAACATTATTAAGAGTTATATTACCTACAATGTTTATTCTTATCTCTAACAATTTGTTTAATTATATACTAATCTAAATCTGTGTAAGTCATGCATAAGATATTAATTACCTAAACATTTGTAAGCAAGCAACATATTAAAAAATTAGTTTATGGTTTTCATTTACATAAATAAATATATGTAAAATTTTAGAAAATGAACTATTGATAAAAAAAAATAATAATTTTAGGTGTGTTTTTCTGTTCTCTTGGTAATTTAGTTCTCTATACTTTACCTCACCCTTGTGGCCTTGTAACATAATCACAACACAACTTTTAAACTAACAAAAACTTGAGCTAACTATTAATTATTGCACAACTTTATAAATCATACATAAACAAGATGATTAATCAAACAAATGAACAATAAAAAATGCATACCTCTTCTTGCATATACAACAACTTAGCTTTCTTCTGTTGAAACTCCGGTCGATATGTTTCCGAAACCGAGCCGCTCGGGCCGGTTACATGCTCATTCGAACCATAAACAGTCGAGCACGATGCACCCGACTCGCCCGAAACCCTACTCATCTCTTCCTCAAGTATCTTGCGAGTATCATCACATGTTTGACCAACCAGCTCATGACCCTCAACTTTACAACTATCAATCAACAACTCTTGTGCAGGCTTCAAATACTTAGAATTCTTAAGTATTGTTGCATAACCCGTAAACGGGCCCAGTGGGCCAACGTTCCTATGGGCAAAAGACGGAATATCCATCAACTGTTGTTTCGGGTCCAAACTTGTTAAACCAGGTTTTAACATTTTTGGACCCGAATGTAACAATGGATAATCCGTCTTTGCTTGAGGAACGGATGAGAGGGATAAAGATAATCCCTGGGTGGTAGTACTATCATTTCTTCTATTTGTCACAAACCCTAAATGATCTGAACCGTTCATCCAATAAGGAACGGTTTGATGAGCATGTGATCCAACGGTGGCTGATGCTACAACTTCTTGGAGAGTGTTCATTGAAGCAACATTAGAGTATGTGATAACATTCCAATCATTCCTAATTTGATTATTGTCTTGATTGCTAACAACACTTTTCCAGTTCCCAGTTAGCGGGTTCGGGTTCGTCGGAGATGAACCCGAACCCGAAACTGAACCTGATATTGAAACTGAACCGGAAACCGAAACCGAACCGGAATCTTGATCTATAAAAGAATGGTTGGGAGGTAACAAAAGGTGTGGGTTACTACTTGCAATGGAATGAAGCATTTCTGAAGGGAATACATTCGGGTCGTACGGAATGGATCCGAATCCGGGTCGATGGACTTCAAGGTGTTGGTGGGTCGGGTCGTCGGAGTTTTGATGGAATCTTAACTTATGTCGCCGGTTCTTTTGTGCTACATGAGATTCGGTTCTAAGGTTGTTCATATCCATTGAACCCACCAAATCAAACAAAAAAATAAAATCTAAGACTTTTTAGTTATCAACAATGGTTAATTTTCCTGCATGAAAATAGTAAAAAATAAATAAATAAATACAATATTAATTTAATATAACTTGTGCGAGAGGAACCGTTGATTTACATAATTAGCCATAGCGCTTGTTTAAAAATAAAATATTACTATAAATTGTAACGTCATGTTTTGTGATAAGTAACGTTTAATAAATAGTACGAGAGAAACTGTTGATTCGCATCATTTTCATCTTAGCTTGTTTGTTAAAAATATATTTATATCACTTGAAAATTGAAAATAAAGAGCTCATGTCATGTTTGGTGACAAGTGGAATTTAATAATTCAACCTAGTTGAGAAAGTTAGTTAAAATAAATAGGCTAGCGAGCTTGGTTATACACGACAAGGTTAATTCAAACTAGTACGAGACGAACTGTTAATTCACACAATTGGTTATAACGCTTATTTAATAATAAAAAAAATTTCTTAGTTAAAAATAATGTAAAATAATGTGAGGAAGGATGTCATGTTTGGTGACTGGTGAAATTTAGTAATTCAACCTAGTATGAGAGGAATCACAAGTTTAGATAATTGATCATCGAGTTTGGTTGAAAAGAAATTATATTACAAAATATATGTTACCTGAAAAATGACATGAAGGATGTCATGGTGGCCGGAGAAAGTAACGCCGCCGTGTACGGCGGAGAGAATTGGATGAGAGAGAAAGAGAGCGTTAGGACAATGATTGCAAAGGGGATAATTAAGTGCAGTTGGTTTTTAGTGTTTCAAAGACTCCCTAGTTGGCCAGTTAATTACGAAAGGTTCATTGGGTTTTGTGGGGCCCATCAAGATTTGACGTCCATTTATTGGATGCAACCGAATCTCTGTAGTTCGATTTAGTTTTCTTCTCTACCATACAATATGTTGATCTCCTTTACAACTAAGGGGGAAGGGACTCTTCACTGAACATTTTTTTCACTTCACTTATTTCTACCAATTTTATACTGTCACATTACTTTACTGAAACTGTTTTTTGAATGCAATACTCCACTGATTCTTTACCAATAATCAATTATTTTTACACATAAATAATAATAATAATATCGGCTACTTCCATTCAACTTCACCACAATTAGTCATCTTCTTCACTATATCTCCACACCATTCCATTCATCTTCTTCACTATATCTCCACACCACACCATTCCTTCAATCCTCTTCTCAACGGCTACTTCCGATTATAATAATATCAACACAGACCAACAACAACAAAAACCTTCAAGCAGATCGTTCCTCGTTCCTCATCTTCGGTGCATCTGGTAACGGTAACAGATTCATCGTATAGGTCTGATTCGATGTATTCGTGATGGTTGTTAACCAGAAAATCTTTGAATATTTATGTGATTGGACAGAGGGAGAGAGAAAACCAGGTGTTACCAACACTGTAACTAGAACCCGAATTTGGTTCACGGGACCACTACCAGCATGGGTGGCGGCGGTATTACCGTGCTGGTAGTGGGGTACTCGTGACCAAATCGGTTAGTGCCCCGTGCCCCCTAATAATTTATTTGTTAGGTATATGTATTCTAAACGAAAACTTCTCTTTTTAACTAAAAGGTTGTTTAATAATCTTTGTGACCATAAACGTTAAACTAGTAAGAGGTCTTAGTGGTTAAAAAATTCTGAACAAGTAAATGCTAAGCCGGTAAGAGCACATGGATGTGCTGGTGGTTGGTGGTTAAGGAGCCAAAGAGGTGGTGCGTGAGTGGTCAGGTGAATGTCATGAACACAGATGAAGGGATAAATGTGTAAATTTTTATTCAGCATCATTTTAAAATTTAATAGGCAAGCTCTGGATTTTGGCGTGGAGGGCGGCGCTTGGAAGATTACCTACCAAAACAACCCTCATTAGGCGAAACATCAATGTGGGTTCTAACCTCTGTCCGTTATATGCAGAATTTCCAGAATGTATAGAACTTATTTGTTTCATGTGTGTTGGCGCAATCGGTTTGGCAACTCATTTCGCAATGGTGCAAGGTGAACAACATGTATGCTTTCGAGTTCAAGGATCTACTTAATATGCACAAGTACTGTGGTGGTTCAAAGGAGAAGAAGAAGGTGTTTTACGCGGTCTGTCTAACTACTATTTGGTGCGTTTGGAAGTGTCGAAACGAAGCTGTGTTTTCTCAGAAACAGTGTTCGCTGCAAAGTATCATTGGCGAAATCAAGGCGAGAAGTTATCTTTGGGTGAAGGCTAGGGCGAAACAAAATGGGTTGGGCTAGGAAAAGTGGTGAGCTTTCAATTTTTAACATCCTTTGCTTTTATGTATGTATAGTGCTTTGTCCTTGCTGATTTGTATTGGTGGCTCGAACTTGATGTTTGTACTGAGTGTTTTATTGCTAGTATCCTGCTAGCTTGGGTGATTAATAAATTTTGTTGGCCGTTCAAAAAAAAATAGTAAGAGACTTGCTGCCTAGTTCGAAGGTATCATTATGGTGAAGAAACACATTTAATGTTAATTGATTCAGATTCCCTAATAACAAGAATGTTTTTTTTGTTGAAGTTAATTTGATTGATGAAAGAGAATGCTGAAGAATCATTCACATTTCTGCAGCAAGCTAATGGACAAAGCAAAACAGCACAAGACACTGAAAACACACCATCTCGTATCTTTTGGCACACCACAACGGTAACAAAGAGAAAACTATCAAAACTAAAGCAGATACATAAAACGAATATTATTCCATTATTAGTATTAGTAGCTTCTGTTACAATAGTTTTGATGTGGTTTGGTTCACCATCAAAGCCAAATCAATCATTTAAATGTTAAAAGCTTTGTTGCAAATTATTGGAAAGTGTGTTTTCACTTAATTTTATACACAAATAATTATTTATATTTGTGGTTAATATAATTATTGTTTAGTGCATTGGTGTTCTACCATGTGAGGAGGATCACAATGAAATCGTGTTCAAAACGAAGAACGAAGATGAGATGAATGAGATATTGAAGCTCTAAGTTATATGAAAGGACTTTCATAACTGTGAAGATTGAGTTTGACTCACATCATATGAGAGATAAATCTTGGCGTTATTTACACGTAAAAGCTTATATAAGAATGTAATACTATATGTCAAGGGCACACCTGGTGGCAACCGGATAATGTTTCAAAAACCGGTTTAACCCGGTCTGTAAGACCGGTTGAACCAGCTATCGGAGACATCACCGGTGCGATAGAGCTTGGTATAATTAGGGTCTAGGTATAGTCTTCAAACCGCCAGAAAATCCGGTAATACTAATTATACAGATGAAACTATTTTCATTTTTAGTCAATTTTGAGTTCTATAATAAATATTTTTAACTTTATTTACTTATTATATATGTTACTTATCTTACGTAATTTTAATATATTATGATTATAGGTAACTAAAACTTTTGATTTTATATTGTAGGAAACAAAGTACGTTCTTGATGATGAGGATGAGGATGACTATGATAGTGAATTTCATCTTTTAAGTAATTGTGAACTTAATGGATTCAACACCGCAATGCCATAAACCTATTATAGACTTTTATTTAAATAAAATTTGTTTAAAAATTAGTTTTGATTATGGAATTATGTAGTTTTGGATTATTTTTTTTGAGTTGAAGTTGTATTTTGATGGAATTATTGGGTTGGCTTTTAAACTGGTATTATTGCCCAATGCAATCGGTTGAACCGTTTATAAGCCCTACCCGGTACGATATAAAATCATGTTTTTAAAACAATGCATTCAAGAAGGTGTGAAGCAAGATGGCGATGGGTGTTTAGATGGCGTACTTCAACTGGGTGCGGCTGAAGTCGGTAGTGTGGCTCGAATAATTGGTGGTCTACAGACGAGTGCTCAAATTCCAACAGTAATTAAGAATTCATTTTTCATTGAATTTTGAATTCAATTTCAATAAATTCAGACTTTTTTTTTTTGACCAGCCAATTTTTCCTCCTATTTATCACCTTTGCCAAGATCAAACCTGGACTTGATCACCAAGAGACCTTTGGTCTCTACCACTTGAGCTATAGCCCAAGGGCAATAAATTCAGACTTTTAACATGATCATTTCTCGTTAACTTATAAAAGGCATGTGTGCCTTGTTCAGACAGAGAGAAATTCAGATGTTTCAAAAATCTCACACAACCTCTAACAAATTTCCTTACATCTTTGCCATGTGCGCTTTCATTTCGGGTATTGTTTCAAGTGATAGATTAATGTTGACGGTACGATTTGCTTAAGCTGTTATACCCTGGGAGACATACAGTTCATCTAAGTGGTCTGAAATAACATTTCAAGTGATAGAACCAAATCCTATAGGATTTGGTTCAAATGAGAACCTTTTCCCAAATTGAGAACTAAGAGAACCATTATGGACCACAAATTTCTCTAAGGCAAAAAAAAAAAAAAATTTGCTTTAATTGCTGCTTTATATGCAGGAAAAAAAAAATTTATTTTTTTTTCGTATTTTTTTTCAATATACACATGTGTATAATGCAATATACACATATGTATAACTCAAAAATGCTATATACACACATATATATATATAAATGGAAAAAAAAATTCTTGCATAAAAATGTGCGATTAATGCAAAAAAAAAAAAAAAAAAAAAAAATTGCCTTTATATGAAATGTGTGGCCCAGAATGGTTCTCTCAGTTCTCAAATAGGGGTTGGTTCTCTTAGGATCCCTACCCTATATATATATATATATATATATATATATATATATATATATATATATATATATATATATATATATATATATATGGTAGGGATCCATAGAAAACCCTTGTTATATGGTAAACTCTGGAAACTCTAACTTCCCGACTTTTTTTTTATATGAAAATTTTAGGGTATGTAATATACATGATTTTAAGCATTTTTGGCCAAAAAAGTAGAAAAAGCGCCGAGCCATTTTTTTTTAAAAAATAAAAAACCGTCTTCGGGTAACAAATGGTTAACACGTGTTAGTTTTGCTTAACATTTGTTAGTCAAAACTTTAAATTTAAAAAAAAAAAAAAAAAAACTACTCGGCACTTTTTGATTTTTTTGGCTCAAAATGCTTAAAATCATGTATATTACATGCCCTATTTTTTTCAAAATTAAAAAAAATTGGGAAGTCAGAGTTTCCAGAGTTTACCATATAACAAGGGTTGCCACATTATCCTTTCCCTATATATATATATATATATATATATATATATATAGGAAAAAGATCAAATAGGAACCAAAAGCCTAGTTAGGAACTTAGGAACCAATCTTAGCCCTCCATCTTTGATCTTGATCTAAAGGGTAAGAGTGTAATTAAACATTTAAATAATTATCATTTTCTTTTAATTTTATTTCATAATCTAATCAGTTATTTTTTGTTTCCTTAAAAAACTCACCCAATTCAATCTCCTAATCAGATTCTCTAAAAAACCCTCACTCCCTTGTCACTCTCTTATCTCGATCCATCTATCGCCTCTCAACCTTCCTCTCCCTTTCTCCTCATCCGATTGACAGCAGCCAACAGTTGTGGTGGTTTCGCTTAAGTGACAGGTGGGTGATGGTTGAGGTATTGTAGTCCGGTTGAGGTCACGATGGTGATAGGTTTCGATCGAAGTTTGTTTTTGGTTTTGTACGGCCGATGGGGTTTCGGATGCGTAGTTTTTGGAGGTTGTGGGGACGACGACCGGAAGGTTGGGTGTTTGGTCATGGACCGGCTCAGGGGGTCGGGTTAAGGTGGTGGTTTTGGGTGGTAATGATGACAACCGTGGGTTTGGGTGTTGGTTTTCAGGGGGTTGTAGTGGTGGCCGATAGGGGGAGAATTCTGTGTATTACGTAATGACGATATAGTTATACACTGGTGTATTATATGTAGTTATTAGGTTTTACAGCGATGAAAAGATTTGTTGTTAGTTGTTATACACCAGTGTATAATTATACATCAGTGTATATTGATACATTTGATTATCACTACTATTTATACACCAGTGTATAATTATACATCAGTGTATAATATATGTATTTAATACTACCATTATTACCAGTGTATAATTATACATCAGTGTATATTGATACATTTGATTATCACTGCTATTTATACAGTCTCCTATATACAACAACGTATATTATACACTAGCGTATAAGCAGTTGAAAATAATAAATCGTCTCATCATTTTTTGACCTCGTTATCTTATTTAAGGTTTGATCGATTACGTTTTCCATATAATATACACCAACGTATATTATCCAAAATTATATAACATCATGTACTGCACATTCGATTTTTGACGTACTTTGATACCATTCAAACAATCAATACACATATTGATGAAGAAAAATTACCATGGGAAAAAATAACTACTTTCCTAAAATAATGAGATTATAAAGGAAACTAATTAAACATGTGTTATTAATAGTCAATATACAATTACCACATTGCCCTTTGATTTAATTAAATATTTAATTAATGTTTTACTTATTTACAATCATGTCATTAGAGATCAATGGCTAAGATTGGTTCCTATGGTTCCTATTTGAACCCTACCCTATATATATATATATATATATATATATATAGGAATAAGATCAAATAGGAACCAATACCCTAGTTAGGAACTTAGGAACCAATTTGAGTCATCCATCTTTGATCTTGATCTAGGGGGTATTTGTGTAATTAGACAATTAAATATTATCTTTTTATTTAATTAAGACTTTTATATATGGCAGTTATTTTTTATGCATGTGATTTATTTGCCATTAGAGATTGGGTTTCCTTAAATCTCTCAACCATTATTATCTCTAATTCATAACAAAAAAAAATTCGATCATAGTCATTTACGATCCATTTTAGAATTCTTCTTCTCAGTTTCATATTTTTTTTCTTCAAAATTGATTAACCCCAAAAAAACCGCATCCTCGTTCATTAAAGAAACGAAGAATAAGTGAATGAAGCGATGAAGAAAAGCTTTTTAATGGATACCTATATCAGTTGTTATTGAAAAACACGTTGCAAGACCATGGAAGGTACTAGGGGATTTTTTTATGTAATCAATTAATATTATTACCACAAGTATGGTATGAGTTTCTTATTATCTTCCGTTATTTTAAGTCGGCTAAAGATTTTATCATATACAGTGCCTTATCGCTTCACCAATGTATATTTTGTGTTGGTGATGATGAATGAAAAAATGAATATACACCAATGTATATGTTAATGATGTTGAATGAAAAGAAAAAAAGTGATATACATCAATGTATAACTGATGTACACCGTTGTATATATGTGTTGATGATGATGATGAATGAAAAAAAAACTGACATGCACCAATGTACACTTCAAAAACGAATATACACTAATGTATATCTGTGTACATCAATGTATATCTGTGTTGATGATGTTGAATGATGATGAATAAAAAAACGAATATACACCAATGTATATCTTTGTGTTGGTGGTGATGATGATGAATGAAAAACGAATATACACCAATGTATTTCTGTGTTGATGATGTTGAATGAAAAGAAAAAAAAGTGATATACATCAATGTATAACTGATGTACACCGTTGTATATATGTGTTGATGATGATGATGAATGAACAAAAAAAACTGATATACACTGTTAGGACAAAAAGGATTGGTGAAACCACTTTTGCAAACCTTAGTCTAATTCACTTCTGTCAAAATATTCTAAGTATAGAACTGCTGAAGACAAAGGATCAAACTGCTGAAGAAGAGATTCAGAAGTGCTGAAGAAGAAAGTCATCAGAAGTTCTGAAGTTCAAACCAGACACTTCTACTGAAGAACAACTGAAGACAAACTACTCATCAGTAGTTTGTCATTCATCAGTACTTACAGAAGATCTTTTCCACCGCCTTTGTATATCAGTAGTTTATTACTTTAATGTTTCTTTTTGCTTTATGTACAAGTTCCAAGACTGCAACTTGTTGCAACTTGTTTCTGAACTTGCTTTTTGGCAAGGTTCATGTATTTGTAACGTCTATAAATAGAAGGGTTCATCCCTCTGTTTTAGACATTGATTTTAATACAAGAAATCCTTCAACACTTATTATTGTTATTTCTATTTCGTGTTTACTGAGAATCTGTCAAAGTATTTCATTCTCATTCAATACTTAGATTCTCAATAAACACTTATCATTTATTAGTTCTTGATTCCAGGGGGAGTAATAACTCCTGTTGATAAAGTATAGCTTTAAACCTATAAACATTCCGCTGTGCTATCACTCATCAAGAACTTACTAAACACTTAAGTGTCAACTAGCAAGTTCAACAAAAGAGCAGCTTACTGATCCAACAATTGGTATCAGAGCACTGGTTTATCTGATAACATATCAATCTAACACATTGAGAATCAGACACATGCTCTTATTGATATTCAATAAAGGATTATAAGCTCACTTTTATCAACATCCATCACTTTAAGAGATATTTGACAAATCAATACTCTTTAAAATGGATCCTCATAATACTGGTTCTGCCACTAAACCTGCCATGCTTGTAAGAAATGAATATAACATATGGCAAAGGAGAATGGGACATACATTATCACAGACCAACACAGGTTGCTGGAAATCTGTGATATATGGTCCTCATAAACCAGTAAACATTAATCCAGAAACTAAAGAAGAGATTCCAAAAGAACCAAAAGACTATACTGAAGATGATTTCCTAAAACTTGAGCTTGATGCAAAAGCTTTCTCTATGTTGGCAATGGCACTCCCAAATGAAATCTACTCTGGCCTATTACATTGTGATAGTGCCAAAGAGCTTTGGGACTGCCTAAAAGAACAGTTTGGAGGAACTGAAGAGGTGATTGCCAACACCAGAGAAATCTTGGCTCAACAATATGAAACTTTTGCTCACATTAATGGGGAAACTTTAACTCAGCAATTTGAAAGATTTTCCTCATTAATATCTGAGCTAAAACTAAATGGCCAGACCTATACAACTGTATCTATGCTTCATAGATTTTTAAGGTCTTTACCTGATAAATGGGAAACATACTCAATAGTCTTAAGATCTTCACCAGATTTTAGCTCCCTCACTCTTACAAAACTTCATGGGAGATTACTTACTTTTGAGAGAGAAATTGATCAAAAGAAAAAGTTACAAAATTCTGGTAAAACTGCTGGTGACTATCTACCAGGTAGTACAGCACTATTGGGACAAGACTCACCAACTTGTTCAAATAGTTTTGGATCTTTTGACCACATTGACATAACTGCTGGGATCTCACCTGAAAGATCATTCCCAGGTTATGACAATAATGATTTAGGTCAAACTGCTGATAGCATGTGTTTTATCATGGATGACTTAAATAGTTTCAGCAGTGATGACCTGGAAGAAATGGATATTTTGCACCAACTGGCCATGTTAAGTTTAAAAACAAATAAATTTTACAAAAGGTCAGGAAGGAAGTTTCCCGGACTTAACAGTTCTACAAAAATTGGTTTTGACAAATCTAAACTTAGATGTCACAAGTGTCAAAAGTTGGGACACTTTGCTAGAGAATGTAGAAGCTCTGGCTTTAACCAATCTCAGTCTAGAAACAATTTTAACCCCAATTATAACAGGAATAATGGAACACAAGGGAGTGCACATTTTGTACAGGCACAAGCTCCACAACACCAATATGTGCCACAAGTACAATATGTACAGATGCCTGCTCAACAGATGCAGAGCCAACAATCAATCCCTCCCTTTCCAGCTGCTCAACAACCTCCACAGCAACAGCAACCCTCTCAACAAAGTTTATTTACCTCAGGGTATGTTGACTGGAGCAGTCTTCCTTTTGACACCACAGAGTGCAATCCTGATGCAGACAACAAAATGTTTGACATCAACTGGGGAGAACCTGACAATGGCAGGAAGAACTTTGCCTTAATGGCATTTGAGGGATGCACCTCAAAATCTGCCTTGTCACAGGTATCTAAAGAATCTTTGACAAAACTTTGTTCTAATTCATGCAAAGAATCTTTTGCTCTCATAAGAGAGACCAATATTCACTTACAAGGAAAAGCAAATGACTCTGAGAGAAAATTCACTCTAATGAAATGTGATTTAGAAAGAAAACTTTATGCTAAAACAAAAGAAGTTTCTAAATTAACTGACACTGCTATTGAAACCCAAGCACAAATTAAAATCATGCTAAATGACCTGGGAAATGTCAGACAAGAGCTTGCTGACACCAGGATCACATGTGAAAAATGGGTGGAATCTTGTAAGGGGTACCAACTATTGCTAAACAAACAAAGTGCCTCAAATGTTAGGTTTGGCATAGGGTACAATCACACTGAAACACCAACAGATTTCTCTCCCAAAACTACTAAAGATGGGAGAAAAATTGTTTCAGGTGAAACTTCTGAAGAGGAAGAATGCATATCTTTCCATGAAAACTTTCTAAAGGTTGGCACAGATGTACGTAAGTGAAATCGTATGTCGTCACGGTATACCTTTGGACATTATTTCTGATCGCGATGGTCGTTTCACCTCTCACTTTTGGGGATCTCTACAAGATGCTTTGGGTACCAAGTTGAACCTGAGCACTGCTTATCACCCTCAAACGGATGGTCAGACTGAACGAACCATCCAGACACTTGAGGACATGCTCAGGGCATGTGTCATCGATTTTGGTGGCGCATGGGATTCTCATCTTCCTTTGGTTGAGTTTTCATACAACAACAGTTATCACGCCAGCATTAACATGGCTCCTTTTGAGGCACTCTATGGTCGGAAATGTCGTTCTCCTGTCTGTTGGACTGAGGTTGGTGAAGCTCGTATTACTGGACCCGAACTAATCCAGGAAACCACAGACAAAATCCAGCTTATTCAGGATAATCTTCTCAAGGCTCGAAGTCGCCAAAAGAGTTATGCTGATAAACGTCGTAAACCCTTGGAATTTCAAGTTGGGGACCTTGTGCTACTTAAGGTATCCCCTTGGAAAGGAGTTATTCGTTTCGGGAGAAAGGGAAAGCTAGCTCCTCGATACGTAGGCCCCTTCAAAATTCTTGACAGAGTTGGAAAAGTGGCTTACAAGCTTGAGCTTCCACCCGAGCTAAGCAATGTTCATCCGACCTTCCATGTTTCGAATCTCAAGAAATGCTTAGCAGATGAGAACCTTCATGTTCCTCTTGAGGATGTGCAAATCGATGAAAGCATGCACATTATCGAGAAACCCGTCGAGATTGTTGACACTGGAGTCAAGAAACTCAAGCGCAGTCGTATTCCGATCGTTAAGGTTCGTTGGGAATCTAAACGAGGCCCAGAGTTCACTTGGGAGCGTAAAGACCAGATGAAGTCGAAGTATCCACATCTTTTTCCACCAGACTCTCCAACTCCAACTTCGGGACGAAGTTCCTAAAAGTAGGGGAGACTGTAACATTACGCATTAATACTTGTACGTTACGCATTGACATTAATAAAACGTCAAGTTTTCATAATTATCTTCGCATTTATTATTTTTGTCGCTATTATGGAACCCTAATACTATATATAATATTATATATATGTGTGTGAGTGTATAATTAAATCAAAAAAAATAATTTGCCTTGGCCGGGGTTCGAACCCGCGCCAAAGGCCGGTCTGATCCAAACACACTCATGTGCACAACCAACTGGGCTAGCCAGTTCCTTGTGATAAACCCGGATAAATATTAATCTTATACACGCTTCAAATCCTCACAGTTGACAAGAAAAGTCAACTGTGGGATAGCTTGGTGTGCAATCCATCAATTGAACGCGTAATTGTGCTATCTTTGGCAAATTAGGGCAATAACCGGCCCAATACAACACAATTACACATCAAAAACACGGCAATCGTTGCCCTAATAATCAATTGGACGCGTATACATTCTATGGAAAGTCAACCTTCTAATTAACCCTAACCCTAATCCTCTAGTATATATAGATGATCTGCGAGCCTTGTAAAATCGCTCACAACTCTCTCTCAATCTCTATTTCACTCTAATTCACTCTGTAATTGCTTATTTTTGCTCGTGTTTGACTTTTACCTTGACCCGACGTCTAACATCAAAGCTTCACTGTGAGTCTCAATCTTTTGGTGGGTTTCACTCATCGGCTATCAGACAACAATAGCCCTAACAATAATCGGGCTATAGTTGTCTGATTTGCTCAATTGTAAATCTAGGGTTCGTCGTGGTATAATTTGGGGATAAACTGATTCAGGCTTAACGTATTTATTTATTTTTAAACTAAAGATCTCACAACCACCGGCCTAGGCCAAGTGGTTGTGACTCTGGTCCTTTTCAGGGGTCACCCGGGTTCGAGTCCGGCTCTGACCGGTTTTTGTTCATACTTTTCTTTTCTTTTTTTTAAAAGCAAACAATTAAATATATATATATATTAAATCCTTTAATCTTTTAAATTCTTTTTAAAATACCTAAACTATTTTATAAATTCTAAAAAAAATTATATTTGTTTAATCTGATATAAAAGTGTTATTTACAATTTTTATTTTTCAGAAATTCTTTTATTTAGTATTTATAATAATTAAATCATTTTTATACTATTATAATTATAAAAATCCATTATTATATCAAAACAGTTTTATTAAATTCCCCAAAAATTATCCTAACTTTTTATAAAGTTAAACTTTACTAAAATAATTTTTAATTCAGTAAAATCATTTATTTTATATTTTTAATCAATTTTTGTTAGATTTAATCATAATTAATTCATAATAAATCCAATTTTCATCATTTTTGCACCAAAATTTTATACAAATTATTTTTAATCATTTAGAACAGAAATATGATTTTTAAAATAAGATTTCTTTAATTTTAGTATTTTTGAATATTAAAATTAATAATTGACTATTTATAAATAAATAGATTTAAAAATCTATTTTAAATGAAATAATTTTATAAAAATTATTTTATTGCTTCAAACACTTTAATGTGCTCGCTCAAAATTCAAATTTTATAAAAAAACTATTTTTCATTAATTATCCAATTTTCTTTATTTAATTAACATTTTTAAATTAAATTTAACAATTGATTATCCCCAAATCGAAAACCTAGGATACACATATTAGTTAAACTTAGACTTATTATATATTACCTCATTATAGGGTAATATTTGGAATCACTTTGGGCAACACAATTATTTCATATCTTCAACAAGTTAACATTTGCTAAGGTGAGTTTACATAGCCCCTTTTATCACCATTTTTGGGGTGAAACATGTTATAACATTTTCATTGCGATTCAATCATCAATGTGTCTATGTGTTTTCTATGTTGCATATTGTCTTGAGCATGATTAGAGTAAGCACCATTCTAGCATAATCATTAACATTGATCAGCCGACGGTATACATTGATAGATCTATTGGACTGACAATCCCACCCGGATACGTGCCTCCTACCAAGGTTACGTGGGTGTTTGTTATCGCATAACATATTCATTGGGACCATAAGTGTATGGTATGTATCATTTTATAACAGTCAACAGGGTTGATTATGCACTCGATTTATTTCTAATATGTTCTCACATATGGGCTAGATTAACATGGCACATGAATTGCATAACATTTTATTCATTTATCATCAAAAACCTATGTAATTCTCACCAACTTATGTTGACCCAAAATACTTTCAAAATTAACATGTTTCAGGTAACAATGAAGCTGAGGCTTGAGTTAGCATGAGGATTTATCTTGAAGTTTATTTGAAGTTTTTGAAGTTATTATTTGATGTTATGTATTTGAATTCTTAGACATTATTTCACATTTTGGATATTATGTTTGAATAAATTATTTAAAATTTATATTATACCATGTGCTACTGAAAACAATCATCAATACGTGGCACCCCGATGTTTCCGCCATCGGTTGGGGTGTTACAGATTGGTATCAGAGCCTTGGTTATAGGGAATTAGGTTATTAGAAATAATCTAGACTATAACCTTAGGGACTAAAACAGTACTTGCTTCTCCTACTTGTAACCCTACTTGCTTCCCTAATCCTATCCTTATCCTATGCCTTATAACCCTAAACCTACATGTGACTGCTCTTAATTGTCTGCTGCAATCCTGATCCACCATTAGATTTATAGGACAAAATCCTCAGGTTTAACCTGAACCCCCTTGAGATCTCGTCGAAGTTCTAGATTTTAATAACGAACACGTGCAATCTGGAAGGGTGAACGCCTGTATTCTGAGTCTTCTGTCTAGGCTGGCATTGCGCATATATCCCAATCAGACGAGGGACCCGGATGCCTACCTGGGAATTCTCGGGATGAGTGTTCACTTATAGGCTAAAGCATGTCTTCATATGTTATTAGAATTTAGAATCTTTGATAAGTCAACGTTTTCGTTTATTCGTTTTAATTAATGAATAAATGATTGCATTCCTTATATAAACTCTCATTCATTTCATTGTGTCTATTACAGATCATGCCTCCTCGTCGCAACACTCGCAACAACAATGGGGAGAACCACGAAGAAGGTGGTGATAACCATAACCACAACCATGACCAAGTTCCTAACCACAACAACAATGGGGTCGATGCTCAACTGGCTGCGATCATTTCTCAACAAATGGCGCAGCAAATCGCAACTCTGGTTCCCAATTTACTTGCTCAGGTCATCCAATTGAATGGGAATGGTCACAACAACGGGAACGGGAATGGCAATGGCAATGGCAATGGCAATGGACCCCAAGCTTGCACCCTCAAGCATTTCAACTCTTGTAACCCTCCAAAGTTCAGCGGTGAAGAAGGAGCTACTGGACTTCTCCAATGGTTTGAGGGTATTGAAAATACCTTCATCAACAGTGAGTGCCCCAACAATTTCAAGGTTCGTTACGCCATGAGTGTTCTCCATAAACGAGCACTCACATGGTGGAATGAAGAAAAGCGTACTCGTGGGGCCGAGGTTGCTCTTGCTATGACTTGGGACCAGGTCAAAGAGATCATGAAGGAGGAGTTCTGTCCTCGCAATGAAGTCAAAAAGCTTGAGAATGAGTTCCACACCTTGGCTCAAGATAGTGGGGAAAACCTCGCCTACAACACCCGCTTTCATGAGCTTAGCTTATTGTTGCCACACAAGGTTACTCCTCTGCCGGTAGCCATCGAGAAGTACATCGGTGGTCTGCCCATGCAAATCCAGGACACTGTTTGGGGTAGAAATCCTGCAACTCTGGAAGAGGCCAAACGTCTTGCGGCCACTCTTACTGATAATCATGTGAAGAACGGTACTCTGGTTCGCAAGGGCACCAAGAAGACTACTGCCAAAGATACTCCACAGCCTGCAATTGAAGTCAAGCCTGAGACCTCAAGCAACAAGAAGCGTAAGGCTAGAAACTATATGGTTGCTGCTACTCCACCTGCTGCCCAAAACCCAGCCAAGAAACCCTACACCGGACCTCACCCTTTGTGCAACACTTGCAAGTATCACCATCCCACACAGGTGCCATGTCGATTCTGTACTAAGTGTCAAAGATATGGTCACCTGGTGAACGTCTGCCGATCTCCTGCTGCCCAAGACAACAACAACCCAGCTCCCAACCCACAAAACAACAGGCCTACTCGTGGTCAATGCTACGAGTGTGGTAACCCTAATCACTACATCAACAACTGCCCTAACCGTAACCGTAACCAAAACCAAAATCAGAACCAAAACCAAAACCAGAACCGCAACCAGAACCAAGGTGCTCGAGGTCGCGCCTACAATCTCAACGCTAACCAGGCTCGTGACAACAACGAAGTGGTGAATGGTACGTTTCTCATTAATAACCACTATGCATCCATATTATTTGATTCAGGAGCTGATAAGTCATTCGTGTCACTGAAGTTTGAACCTTTACTTAACTTACCCCACACTAATCTAGAAGACCCTTTTGTGGTAGAGGTAGCTAACGGGAAGTCTATTTCGATCGGTTCTATTATTCGTAACTGCTTGTTGAATCTCGATGATCATACCTTCCCTATCGACCTTATTCCCATGCATCTTGGTAGTTTTGATGTTATAGTAGGCATGGACTGGTTGTCAACTCATCGTGCCGAAATTCTGTGCTTCGAGAAAGTCATACGCATTCCTCTCGAATCTGGTGAGATTTTGAAGATCTATGGTGAGAAACCCTGTGGTGAGCTTAAGCTTATGTCTTGTACTACTGCCCAAAAGTACTTACGAAAGGGGTATACAGCCTTCTTAGCTAACGTGATAGAGAAGAAGGACAAAGGCAAAAGTATCCAAGACATTCCTATTATTCGAGACTATCCTGAAGTCTTTCCAGAGGATTTACCTGGTTTGCCTCCTGCTCGACAAGTGGAGTTTCGTATTGATCTTGTTCCTGGTGCTAATCCTATTGCTAAAGCTCCTTATCGTCTTGCACCCTCTGAAATGCAAGAACTTGCTAGTCAATTACAAGAACTTTCTGATAAAGGGTTCATTCGCCCTAGTTCTTCTCCATGGGGAGCCCCTGTCTTGTTCGTTAAAAAGAAGGATGGTTCTCTTCGGATGTGTATTGACTACCGTGAACTCAACAAACTCACCATCAAGAATCGTTATCCACTTCCTAGGATTGACGATCTCTTCGATCAACTTCAAGGAGCAACGCATTTCTCGAAGATTGATCTTCGTTCTGGTTATCATCAGCTTAGAGTCCACGATGAAGATATTCCCAAGACAGCTTTTCGCACTCGCTACGGTCACTATGAATTCATGGTTATGCCTTTCGGTTTGACCAATGCTCCCGCGGTATTTATGGATTTGATGAATCGGGTTTGTAGACCCTATCTCGACAAATTCGTGATCGTTTTCATCGATGATATTTTGATTTACTCTAAATCAAAATCCGATCACGAGCAGCATCTTCACTCTATCTTGAGTCTCCTAAAGAAAGAACAACTGTACGCCAAGTTCTCCAAGTGTGAATTTTGGCTTAAGGAAGTTCAATTTTTGGGACATGTCATTGATATGAACGGAATTCATGTTGATCCTGCGAAAATCGAAGCTGTGAAGAATTGGAGTGTTCCTACCACTCCCACAGAAGTCCGTTCTTTTCTTGGGTTGGCTGGTTATTATCGTCGATTCATCGCCAATTTCTCCAAGATCGCTGTTCCTCTCACTACCTTAACTCACAAGGGTAAACCCTATGAGTGGGGACCTAAGCAAGAGGAAGCATTTGAAACTCTTAAGCTGAAACTCTATGAAGCTCCTGTCTTATCTCTACCTGATGGTAATGATGATTTCGTGGTCTACTGTGATGCATCGAACCAAGGTCTTGGTTGTGATCTCATGCAACGAGGAAAGGTTATTGCTTATGCGTCTCGACAACTCAAGACTCACGAGAAAAATTATACCACCCATGATCTTGAATTGGGCGCTGTTGTCTTTGCACTCAAGATTTGGAGACATTATCTGTATGGGACCAAATGTGTGGTGTTCACGGACCACAAAAGTCTCCAACATGTCTTCGATCAAAAGAATCTTAACATGAGGCAACGACGTTGGGTTGAATTACTTAACGACTATGATTGCGAAATTCGCTACCATCCTGGCAAGGCGAATGTTGTGGCTGACGCACTTAGTCGTAAAGAGCGTGTCAAACTCCAATGTGCTAGAGTTCGTACCGATCTCCAAGATCGCATTCTCCAGGCTCAACACACCTCAGTCACCCAAGGTAACATGTACGATGAAATGTCTTGTGGTGCTGAGACTCAACTTGAAACCAAACCCGATGGTCTCCTTTATTTCCTTAACCGACTGTGGATTCCCGACCGTGATGATCTTCGTACTTTTCTCATGAACGAGGCTCATAAGTCTCGTTATTCTGTTCATCCTGGAGCTGACAAGATGTACCAAGATCTTCGTTATTCTTATTGGTGGCCTGGTATGAAGAAAGACATTGCTCTATTCGTCGCAAAATGCCTCACTTGTTCCAAGGTTAAGGCTGAACATCAACGACCATCTGGTATGCTTGAACAACCAGAGATTCCTGTCTGGAAATGGGAGAGCATAGCTATGGATTTCATCACCAAACTCCCTCGCACACCCAAAGGTTTTGACAGTATTTGGGTAATCGTCGATCGTTTGACCAAGTCAGCTCACTTTCTACCAATTCGTGAGAAGTATTCTGTGGAAAGGTTGGCACAGATGTACGTAAGTGAAATCGTATGTCGTCACGGTATACCTTTGGACATTATTTCTGATCGCGATGGTCGTTTCACCTCTCACTTTTGGGGATCTCTACAAGATGCTTTGGGTACCAAGTTGAACCTGAGCACTGCTTATCACCCTCAAACGGATGGTCAGACTGAACGAACCATCCAGACACTTGAGGACATGCTCAGGGCATGTGTCATCGATTTTGGTGGCGCATGGGATTCTCATCTTCCTTTGGTTGAGTTTTCATACAACAACAGTTATCACGCCAGCATTAACATGGCTCCTTTTGAGGCACTCTATGGTCGGAAATGTCGTTCTCCTGTCTGTTGGACTGAGGTTGGTGAAGCTCGTATTACTGGACCCGAACTAATCCAGGAAACCACAGACAAAATCCAGCTTATTCAGGATAATCTTCTCAAGGCTCGAAGTCGCCAAAAGAGTTATGCTGATAAACGTCGTAAACCCTTGGAATTTCAAGTTGGGGACCTTGTGCTACTTAAGGTATCCCCTTGGAAAGGAGTTATTCGTTTCGGGAGAAAGGGAAAGCTAGCTCCTCGATACGTAGGCCCCTTCAAAATTCTTGACAGAGTTGGAAAAGTGGCTTACAAGCTTGAGCTTCCACCCGAGCTAAGCAATGTTCATCCGACCTTCCATGTTTCGAATCTCAAGAAATGCTTAGCAGATGAGAACCTTCATGTTCCTCTTGAGGATGTGCAAATCGATGAAAGCATGCACATTATCGAGAAACCCGTCGAGATTGTTGACACTGGAGTCAAGAAACTCAAGCGCAGTCGTATTCCGATCGTTAAGGTTCGTTGGGAATCTAAACGAGGCCCAGAGTTCACTTGGGAGCGTAAAGACCAGATGAAGTCGAAGTATCCACATCTTTTTCCACCAGACTCTCCAACTCCAACTTCGGGACGAAGTTCCTAAAAGTAGGGGAGACTGTAACATTACGCATTAATACTTGTACGTTACGCATTGACATTAATAAAACGTCAAGTTTTCATAATTATCTTCGCATTTATTATTTTTGTCGCTATTATGGAACCCTAATACTATATATAATATTATATATATGTGTGTGAGTGTATAATTAAATCAAAAAAAATAATTTGCCTTGGCCGGGGTTCGAACCCGCGCCAAAGGCCGGTCTGATCCAAACACACTCATGTGCACAACCAACTGGGCTAGCCAGTTCCTTGTGATAAACCCGGATAAATATTAATCTTATACACGCTTCAAATCCTCACAGTTGACAAGAAAAGTCAACTGTGGGATAGCTTGGTGTGCAATCCATCAATTGAACGCGTAATTGTGCTATCTTTGGCAAATTAGGGCAATAACCGGCCCAATACAACACAATTACACATCAAAAACACGGCAATCGTTGCCCTAATAATCAATTGGACGCGTATACATTCTATGGAAAGTCAACCTTCTAATTAACCCTAACCCTAATCCTCTAGTATATATAGATGATCTGCGAGCCTTGTAAAATCGCTCACAACTCTCTCTCAATCTCTATTTCACTCTAATTCACTCTGTAATTGCTTATTTTTGCTCGTGTTTGACTTTTACCTTGACCCGACGTCTAACATCAAAGCTTCACTGTGAGTCTCAATCTTTTGGTGGGTTTCACTCATCGGCTATCAGACAACAATAGCCCTAACAATAATCGGGCTATAGTTGTCTGATTTGCTCAATTGTAAATCTAGGGTTCGTCGTGGTATAATTTGGGGATAAACTGATTCAGGCTTAACGTATTTATTTATTTTTAAACTAAAGATCTCACAACCACCGGCCTAGGCCAAGTGGTTGTGACTCTGGTCCTTTTCAGGGGTCACCCGGGTTCGAGTCCGGCTCTGACCGGTTTTTGTTCATAATTTTCTTTTCTTTTTTTTAAAAGCAAACAATTAAATATATATATATATTAAATCCTTTAATCTTTTAAATTCTTTTTAAAATACCTAAACTATTTTATAAATTCTAAAAAAAATTATATTTGTTTAATCTGATATAAAAGTGTTATTTACAATTTTTATTTTTCAGAAATTCTTTTATTTAGTATTTATAATAATTAAATCATTTTTATACTATTATAATTATAAAAATCCATTATTATATCAAAACAGTTTTATTAAATTCCCCAAAAATTATCCTAACTTTTTATAAAGTTAAAATTTACTAAAATAATTTTTAATTCAGTAAAATCATTTATTTTATATTTTTAATCAATTTTTGTTAGATTTAATCATAATTAATTCATAATAAATCCAATTTTCATCATTTTTGCACCAAAATTTTATACAAATTATTTTTAATCATTTAGAACAGAAATATGATTTTTAAAATAAGATTTCTTTAATTTTAGTATTTTTGAATATTAAAATTAATAATTGACTATTTATAAATAAATAGATTTAAAAATCTATTTTAAATGAAATAATTTTATAAAAATTATTTTATTGCTTCAAACACTTTAATGTGCTCGCTCAAAATTCAAATTTTATAAAAAAACTATTTTTCATTAATTATCCAATTTTCTTTATTTAATTAACATTTTTAAATTAAATTTAACAATTGATTATCCCCAAATCGAAACCCTAGGATACACATATTAGTTAAACTTAGACTTATTATATATTACCTCATTATAGGGTAATATTTGGAATCACTTTGGGCAACACAATTATTTCATATCTTCAACAAGTTAACATTTGCTAAGGTGAGTTTACATAGCCCCTTTTATCACCATTTTTGGGGTGAAACATGTTATAACATTTTCATTGCGATTCAATCATCAATGTGTCTATGTGTTTTCTATGTTGCATATTGTCTTGAGCATGATTAGAGTAAGCACCATTCTAGCATAATCATTAACATTGATCAGCCGACGGTATACATTGATAGATCTATTGGACTGACAATCCCACCCGGATACGTGCCTCCTACCAAGGTTACGTGGGTGTTTGTTATCGCATAACATATTCATTGGGACCATAAGTGTATGGTATGTATCATTTTATAACAGTCAACAGGGTTGATTATGCACTCGATTTATTTCTAATATGTTCTCACATATGGGCTAGATTAACATGGCACATGAATTGCATAACATTTTATTCATTTATCATCAAAAACCTATGTAATTCTCACCAACTTATGTTGACCCAAAATACTTTCAAAATTAACATGTTTCAGGTAACAATGAAGCTGAGGCTTGAGTTAGCATGAGGATTTATCTTGAAGTTTATTTGAAGTTTTTGAAGTTATTATTTGATGTTATGTATTTGAATTCTTAGACATTATTTCACATTTTGGATATTATGTTTGAATAAATTATTTAAAATTTATATTATACCATGTGCTACTGAAAACAATCATCAATACGTGGCACCCCGATGTTTCCGCCATCGGTTGGGGTGTTACAAATTGGTATCAGAGCCTTGGTTATAGGGAATTAGGTTATTAGAAATAATCTAGACTATAACCTTAGGGACTAAAACAGTACTTGCTTCTCCTACTTGTAACCCTACTTGCTTCCCTAATCCTATCCTTATCCTATGCCTTATAACCCTAAACCTACATGTGACTGCTCTTAATTGTCTGCTGCAATCCTGATCCACCATTAGATTTATAGGACAAAATCCTCAGGTTTAACCTGAACCCCCTTGAGATCTCGTCGAAGTTCTAGATTTTAATAACGAACACGTGCAATCTGGAAGGGTGAACGCCTGTATTCTGAGTCTTCTGTCTAGGCTGGCATTGCGCATATATCCCAATCAGACGAGGGACCCGGATGCCTACCTGGGAATTCTCGGGATGAGTGTTCACTTATAGGCTAAAGCATGTCTTCATATGTTATTAGAATTTAGAATCTTTGATAAGTCAACGTTTTCGTTTATTCGTTTTAATTAATGAATAAATGATTGCATTCCTTATATAAACTCTCATTCATTTCATTGTGTCTATTACAGATCATGCCTCCTCGTCGCAACACTCGCAACAACAATGGGGAGAACCACGAAGAAGGTGGTGATAACCATAACCACAACCATGACCAAGTTCCTAACCACAACAACAATGGGGTCGATGCTCAACTGGCTGCGATCATTTCTCAACAAATGGCGCAGCAAATCGCAACTCTGGTTCCCAATTTACTTGCTCAGGTCATCCAATTGAATGGGAATGGTCACAACAACGGGAACGGGAATGGCAATGGCAATGGCAATGGCAATGGACCCCAAGCTTGCACCCTCAAGCATTTCAACTCTTGTAACCCTCCAAAGTTCAGCGGTGAAGAAGGAGCTACTGGACTTCTCCAATGGTTTGAGGGTATTGAAAATACCTTCATCAACAGTGAGTGCCCCAACAATTTCAAGGTTCGTTACGCCATGAGTGTTCTCCATAAACGAGCACTCACATGGTGGAATGAAGAAAAGCGTACTCGTGGGGCCGAGGTTGCTCTTGCTATGACTTGGGACCAGGTCAAAGAGATCATGAAGGAGGAGTTCTGTCCTCGCAATGAAGTCAAAAAGCTTGAGAATGAGTTCCACACCTTGGCTCAAGATAGTGGGGAAAACCTCGCCTACAACACCCGCTTTCATGAGCTTAGCTTATTGTTGCCACACAAGGTTACTCCTCTGCCGGTAGCCATCGAGAAGTACATCGGTGGTCTGCCCATGCAAATCCAGGACACTGTTTGGGGTAGAAATCCTGCAACTCTGGAAGAGGCCAAACGTCTTGCGGCCACTCTTACTGATAATCATGTGAAGAACGGTACTCTGGTTCGCAAGGGCACCAAGAAGACTACTGCCAAAGATACTCCACAGCCTGCAATTGAAGTCAAGCCTGAGACCTCAAGCAACAAGAAGCGTAAGGCTAGAAACTATATGGTTGCTGCTACTCCACCTGCTGCCCAAAACCCAGCCAAGAAACCCTACACCGGACCTCACCCTTTGTGCAACACTTGCAAGTATCACCATCCCACACAGGTGCCATGTCGATTCTGTACTAAGTGTCAAAGATATGGTCACCTGGTGAACGTCTGCCGATCTCCTGCTGCCCAAGACAACAACAACCCAGCTCCCAACCCACAAAACAACAGGCCTACTCGTGGTCAATGCTACGAGTGTGGTAACCCTAATCACTACATCAACAACTGCCCTAACCGTAACCGTAACCAAAACCAAAATCAGAACCAAAACCAAAACCAGAACCGCAACCAGAACCAAGGTGCTCGAGGTCGCGCCTACAATCTCAACGCTAACCAGGCTCGTGACAACAACGAAGTGGTGAATGGTACGTTTCTCATTAATAACCACTATGCATCCATATTATTTGATTCAGGAGCTGATAAGTCATTCGTGTCACTGAAGTTTGAACCTTTACTTAACTTACCCCACACTAATCTAGAAGACCCTTTTGTGGTAGAGGTAGCTAACGGGAAGTCTATTTCGATCGGTTCTATTATTCGTAACTGCTTGTTGAATCTCGATGATCATACCTTCCCTATCGACCTTATTCCCATGCATCTTGGTAGTTTTGATGTTATAGTAGGCATGGACTGGTTGTCAACTCATCGTGCCGAAATTCTGTGCTTCGAGAAAGTCATACGCATTCCTCAAACATCTGCTGAACCAGATATTATAGACCTCAGTAGTTTGTTTGAAGAACATGAGCCACCAACACATGTCAGTGGTTTACAACAACTGATCGAACACAAAGACCATCCACTTGATCAAATCATGGGTGATATTGCATCAGGTGTTCTTACAAGAAACCAGCTTTCCAACTTTTGTCTATTCTCAGCATTCATTTCACAGTTGGAACCAAAGAAGTACCAGGAAGCCCTCAAAGACAACAATTGGGTGCAGGCAATGCAAGATGAATTGCTTCAATTCAACAAGCAACAGGTTTGGGAAATCTGTCCCTTACCACCAAACAAGCAACCAATTGGCACAAGATGGGTTTTCAGGAACAAACAAGATGAAGCTGGTATTATAATAAAGAACAAGGCAAGACTGGTAGTACAAGGTTACTCTCAAGAAGAAGGCATTGACTATGATGAAACCTTTGCTCCAGTTGCAAGGCTTGAAGCCATCAGGTTATTTCTGGCCTATGCCATTTCCAACAAAATAAAAGTTTATCAAATGGATGTCAAGAGTGCATTTTTGTATGGAAAAATAAAAGAGGAAGTGTATGTTTGTCAGCCACCTGGGTTTGAGGATCCTTCTCATCCTGAGTGGGTGTACAAACTAGACAAAGCTCTTTATGGGCTCAAACAGGCTCCAAGAGCCTGGTATGATACACTTTCAACCTTTTTACTCAAAAATAACTTCACAAGAGGTGCCATTGATAAAACTCTTTTCATAAAACATGTTGGAAATCATATCTTACTTGTTCAAATATATGTTGATGATATCATTTTTGGTTCAACAAACACAAAATTGTGTGAAGAATTTAAGAAACTCATGCAATCAAAATTTGAGATGAGTACAATGGGGGAACTGCAGTACTTTTTGGGACTGCAGATTAAACAACAAACAAATGGAACTTTTATACATCAATCAAAATATGTTAAAGAATTATTAAACAAATTTTCTTTACAAGACTGTAAATCATGTTCCACCCCCATGACACCAACCACACAAGTTGAACCAGATGATCAAGGAAAACAGGTTGATCAAACCATGTATAGATGTATGATAGGTTCCCTTTTATATCTAACTGCTTCTAGACCAGATATTATGTTTTCAACATGTGTCTGTGCTAGATATCAATCAGCTCCTAGGGAATCACACCTTATTGCAGTCAAAAGAATTTTCAGATATCTGAAAGGAACTCCAACACTTGGAATTTGGTATCCTGCTTCAAGCAATACCAAGTTATCAGCTTTTTCAGATAGTGACTATGCAGGGTGTAAAATGTCAAGAAAATCAACATCTGGTGGTTGTCAATTCTTGGGAAACTGTCTAGTGTCCTGGCAATCAAAGAAACAAACATCTGTTGCAACTTCAACTGCTGAAGCTGAATACATTGCAGCTGCAAGTTGTACATCACAGATACAATGGCTCCAATATCAACTTCTTGATTATGGAATCAAAGAGACCAAGACACCATTGCTTGTAGACAGCAAATCTGCCATTAGCATCATTCAAAATCCTGATCAGTTTTCAAAAACTAAACACATTGAAATCAGGTATCATTTCATAAGAGATTGCTATGAAAAAGGCAAGATTGAAGTGAAACATGTAGTAACAGCTAATCAAATAGCTGACATTTTCACTAAACCCCTTGACACATCAACATTTCAGAAGTTAGTATCCATGCTAGGGATGCTAAATTTGTAAGTGTTTCTCTTTATTTTTCTGCACAAACTTTTTATTTTTCACTTACATCTGTTTTCAAAAACTTGAAAAACTTCTGAAAAGAGAGAAACTACTGATGAACAAAACATCAGTATGGGGATATTTTCAATAAAGTGATTAACTTCTGATAAAACAACCTTCAGAAGTTATGAATAAAGTATTTATAAAGTGTTTCTCATCAGCTGTTCAAAACTGCTGAAGAGAAAATGGGAACTACTGATGAAGATACTTCTTCATCAGAAGTTTAGTCAAAAAGGGCAAATCTGACTTTTCCCATCATCAGAAGTTTGACCTAGTCGGTTTAAAACTTCTGATAAAGATATTTTTAACCTAGGCGGTTTAAAACTTCTAATAAAGAAGATCCAAGCGGTTAAAAACTTCTGATAAATATCCTTTTTCAACACTTATCCTTTCAAAACACAAAAATTCCCTCCTTCTCTCTCAAGAAAGCTCTCAAACCCCTGAACCTGGAACACAAAAACACTGTTCGATTCATCAACACACACAAACCACATGGCTTTAGTTCTCAAACAGGGACACAATCTCATAGCCTACTTAGAAAAACAAGAAGGCTGGTCCCAATACGATGAGATCATTGATCTTGTCGTCAAATCCCAATATTTCACCGCTCTCACCATAGACCCACCAATACATCCTGAAACTCTCAATGAGTTCTGGGCTAATGCTGAGACAGTGATGGTGGATGATGAAGTTATCTCCCTAAACTCAACAATTAAAGGGAGACAAATGGCCATTACACCGGCCATACTTGCAGTCAGACTGGGGTTGAATGATGTGAATGCCCCTGAGAAGTTTGACAACTCTGCAATCCACCTAACCATGACTGAGTGTGGTTATCAAGGTACTCTCTCACAAGCTACTATCTTTAAAAAGTATTTTGAACCAAAATATAAACTTTTGTTTCATTATATTATTATGTGCTTGAGTCCTAAAACTGGGTCTTATGACCAGATGCCCTCAACCTTTCAACCAATCTTTCATTCTATTGTGAATGAAACAAATTTCAGGGCATCAAAACTTTTCTTTAATGAGTTGGTGTTACATCACAATAACACTAAGAAAAAGTTTTTGTTATATCCAAGGTTCATTATGCAATGCATAATATCTGAACTGGGTAATGAGGTGCTTGTGGGTAAAACTGAAACTTTAAAACCCTTAACCTCACAAGCATACTCAAGGCACAACAAACATGCTGCCTGGCCAGAAGATGACCAAGGGGAACCAGAACCAGTCCCCATGGAACCCTCATCTTCCAAACCTACTCCACCAAAGGCCAAGAAACCCAAGATACAAAAACAAAAACCCACCAAACCTAAAAGAAAAGCTGTTCAGGAGGTTGAGATGCCTGAACAACCTATTGTGCAACCTGCACTTCTTAAAGATGTGACTGAAACATCCTCTCAGTCTCATCCATCTCAAACCCCACCAAGAGCACCAATAACTATCCTTTTCAAAAGAAAAAGACTTAGAAAAACTATTCCAATTGATTCTTCTTTTGAAACTGCTGAACCCACTGCCCAAACTACTGAACCAGCACCCCAAATTTCTGAACCAGACATAGAAATAGCCAAACTTCTCTCTGGGCTAAAAGAGAAAGTCCCATCTACACATGTCAGTCCTCATCAACCACATAAAATAGGGGACATAGCCTCAGAAATTGACATGGATGTGGACACTCACAGCCCTAACCAAAGAGATGAGGATGAACCAGGGTCTCTAAGCCCAAACTTAGAAACTTATGGTACTTTTGAGGCTGCTACTACTCATTTACCACCCAGTGGTGGACCTGAGGACAGAAGTAACATAGCTAAGACCTTAACTGTGGCAACTACTGATGAAGGCTTATTGCCTGAGGTAGGAAATCCTCTGAACCAAGAAAAAGAGGTACATGAGAAAACTGAGTTGGGCTCAGCTCATGATGTAACTGATACAGTCCTCATTGAGAATGTAATCAGGGATTCAGATGATTCCATTTATTTGGATGATGTTTCAAAACACAAAACTACTGAATTGACGGCAACAAGTGAAGGTCCTGCACCTGGTGTCTCTAAGCTCAAGAAGCTAGTCACACCATCTCAGGTTAAAGCCCACTCAATCCATGACTCCCCTAGAGTGGTATCTTCTGTACAACAAGAAGATCAACCAAAAACACACCCCTCACTACAAATGCCTACCCAATTCCCTGGGCAAACAAGCATAGACCTGAACCAGCTATGCAGCCCAGATGGTCCCTTGTATCACATGATGAACACCCTCATCAAGAATCACATCCAATCATACACAGCTAACATGGAGCTGTCCATAAAGAACCAATTTGGAGTGATACAGACGAAGATGAATGATCTGTCCAACAAGATTGATCACAACAGCAAACAGATTACTCATCTTCAAGGTCATTTCTCCCAAGCTTCAACTTCCAAGGCTGATGAAGCCAAAAAGAGGGAGAAAATCAAGGTACCTATGGATACACTTGAAGCCAGAAGAAAGGCAAGAGTGGCTATCCTAGCAAGAGATCAAAAAGATCTAGCCAGAAAAGAGAAAATGGCTCAACAATTTGGTGTCTCTATTCAAGAAATAGAAGATGCTGAAAAGTCTGACGAATCCCAAGGGCAAAATGAAGAAACCTCTGATGGCAAAACTTCTGATGAAGAGCTGACAGAAAGTACTGAAGAAAATCCTTCAGTAGTTGACAAACCTTCAGCTGTTGTCAACCCATCAAAGGTCAACACTTCCAAAACTAAAACTACTGACCCTTCCAGAACAACTGCTTCCATTCAACCAACTTCTGCTCCTACTAGGCCTACTACAACAGTTACCACAATGACTGTGCTAAACCCTTCTCCAATCTCTCAATCAGCAGAACTACTAGAGAAGAGTTTAGTTGCAGCCCAAAAGAAGGCCAGAGAAGATCAGATCTGGAAAACTCTGGAAGAAAGGGATGACTTAGATCTAAGCCATGAAGAAAAACTTCAGGCTTATGAAGCTGAACTCCAAAGGCATGCTAGCCTAGATGAAATTGCTGAACAAGACAAAAGACATCAACTGATGTCTTACATTATGAAAGAACAACAAAATCAAAGCCCACACATTGAAGAGACTCTCTGTGGAAGAGCTGACAAGAAGAGCTCAACTTATTGCAGATAAACTTGCAACAAGTAAAGACACAAAGGCCAAGGGAGCTCAGATGATAGAAGAACTGGTAGCTAATGGTTATGGTTCAAAAGCCTCAGTGTCCAAATGGAAAGAAGAAAGATTGGTGGACACATATAGAAAATATAAGGCTGCAAGGGCTGCTAATCCAGAGAAGTTTCAAACTGCTGAAGCTTCAACTTCAGTAGTTAGAACTTCTGGTGTTCAAAGAAGACCAGCTACACAAAGAAAGAAGCCAGAGGAGAAAGTAAAGACTGATTTCAGGATGGTACTACTAGAAGGTAGTACAGTAGTCCATTCTGATTTTGACATAGAAGAGATGCCTCTGCTCACACAATTCAGGGATCCTTCCACCTTTGCATATCAAATCCAGAAGACCATCACAGACAAACTGCACACCAAGGTAGTAACTGAACATCATTTGCCAACATTTCAGATACCTAATGTGATGGAACAACAGCAGGGAAGTGAATCCCACCTTAGAGTCACTGAAATTGAAAACATTCAACACTCAGGAGAAACCCAGGGTACCACCATGGTTCCCTACACTGCAGACTTTGACAAGTCTAAAGTACCAATCATCAGATGGTCCTTTACTGATAACAACTCAGTACTTGTGACAAGAAGAGATCAAACAAGCAGGGCATATAGGTCGATGAATGAACTGAAGAAGCTATCAACCAAAGACCTGCTTACAATTCAACACTTAAAGCCACAGAAAGGGTCTCTTACTGATGATCAACTGAACCAGCTCAAGAATTCCATGTTCAAAGAAATATGGAAAATTGTGAAGGACAGAAAAGAACAATAAGGAATTAGTAAGGTTTTGGCTTCATCAATCCAGAGGGAGATTGTTAGGACAAAAAGGATTGGTGAAACCACTTTTGCAAACCTTAGTCTAATTCACTTCTGTCAAAATATTCTAAGTATAGAACTGCTGAAGACAAAGGATCAAACTGCTGAAGAAGAGATTCAGAAGTGCTGAAGAAGAAAGTCATCAGAAGTTCTGAAGTTCAAACCAGACACTTCTACTGAAGAACAACTGAAGACAAACTACTCATCAGTAGTTTGTCATTCATCAGTACTTACAGAAGATCTTTTCCACCGCCTTTGTATATCAGTAGTTTATTACTTTAATGTTTCTTTTTGCTTTATGTACAAGTTCCAAGACTGCAACTTGTTGCAACTTGTTTCTGAACTTGCTTTTTGGCAAGGTTCATGTATTTGTAACGTCTATAAATAGAAGGGTTCATCCCTCTGTTTTAGACATTGATTTTAATACAAGAAATCCTTCAACACTTATTATTGTTATTTCCATTTCGTGTTTACTGAGAATCTGTCAAAGTATTTCATTCGCATTCAATACTTAGATTCTCAATAAACACTTATCATTTATTAGTTCTTGATTCCAGGGGGGAGTAATAACTCCTGTTGATAAAGTATAGCTTTAAACCTATAAACATTCCGCTGTGCTATCACTCATCAAGAACTTGCTAAACACTTAAGTGTCAACTAGCAAGTTCAACAAAAGAGCAGCTTACTGATCCAACATACACCAATGTACATTGTTGTATATATACCGAGATATAATTTTAATATTATATATTCAATAAATACGTTTGGGTATACCATAAACATTAATTTGCTGTTTCCAAATATACACGAGTTTCTTATTAATTACCTAATTACAATGATATTGAACAAAAGACATTAATATCCCTTATTTAAAATAACAATTAATTAAAGTTTTACTTATTTACAATCATGCCATTGAAGATGGATAGCTCAGATTGGTTCCTATAGTTCCTACTTAAGAGTTGGTTCCTGTTTGAACCCTACCTTATATATATATATATATATATATATATATATATATATAGGGGCGGTTATTCTACAAAGTAAAAGAAACGTGCGAAGGATATTTGTACATGATAATTACGTAATGTTTTTTATGTTCATGAAAGCATTACGTAATTATCATTACGTAATTATCATGCATTTTGTACATGATAATTACGTAATGTTTTTTATGTTCATGAAGGCATTACGTAATTATCATTACGTAATTATCATGTACAAAGTGATCCTTCGCATCCTTCGCACGTTTATATTACTTTGTATTTGATCCTGCCCCTATATATATGTGTGTGGTGGGGGGGGGGTAGGGTTTCTGTAGGAAAATGGTTTTGTGTATGAAGCGTTTTCAACCATTGGATTTAAAGATGGATGGTTGAGATTGAAAGTTTGGATGTGTTTAAAATCTATTTAATATATTATAGAGATTAATAGTAGGATTGTCATTAAGTGTTTTAAATGAGGGTATGAATGTGTTAATTTTCTATAAACCATTTAAATGATTTCCATAAATCACAGTCCTCTCTCTCTTATCATTATTAGTCCCCCTCTCTTCTCATTAATAGTATCTTTTTCTTCTCAATCTTAAACAAGATTCATCCACACAAACAAACCCAACGAAAAACAAAATCAGTGTTTTAAACCTCATATTCCATCGCCGACCACCACCATTTGCGCCGCTATGTACCACCGTTTGCTATAGAAACCGGTTAGCATTTTTTCGACGGGAAGATTAAACACTTATAAATTAACTCCGGCGGTTAAGCATGCAGGGCGATCAGACAACACCATAATCATCGACGATTACAAGTTATAAAATTGTAGTTGTTGCGGATTAAAAGATTTCAACACTGTTTTGTTTGTTATAAAATTGTAACATTAGAAGTGTTTTATACAAGGCCTTTGTTAGTTCATATAAGAAGTGTTTTATAAATTTTATGTATATTAGGTGTTTTGTGGATTAAAACATTTCAACAGTGTTTTGTTTGTTATAAGATTGTAACATCATAAGTGTTTTATACAAGGCTTTGTTAGTTCATTGTTCGATATGGATTAAACATAAGATGTGTTTTATAAATGTTTATGTATATTAGGTGTAGTTATTGTTGTGGTTAAAACATTTAAACAGTGTTTTGTTTGTTACAAGATTGTAACATCATAAGTGTTTTATATAAAGGCTTTGTTAGTTCATGTTCGATATGGATTAAACATCATAGGTGTTTTATAAAGTGTTCATGTATATTAGGTGCAGTTCTTCTTGTGGATTAAAACATTTCAACAGTTTTTTGTTTGTTATAAAATTATAATATCAGAAATTTTTTATATAAGGCTTTGTTAGTTCAGTGTACAGTATGGATTAAACGTCATACGTGTTTTATTGAAGAACCGAAAAAAATGGGATGATGATCTTCAGTTGTTTTGGGATGATAGTATGAATCAACCGAAAAAATGGAATGATGATCTTCAGTTACTGAATAAATTGATATAATAGTATGAATCGTATGAAAACAATGAATATTCAGTTATTTGGGTTGAAAATCTTCATAATTAGCCATAAATATTTGCTAAAAAAAAGTGGGATTAGGATATTTAAAAAATTGATACATAAAGTCTATAATGTCTTTAATCTCATTATTTGATCCATTGGCCATGGTCATAACTCTTTCCTACACTTTCTACATAAAACCATTTTCCTACGGGATCCTCTAGCTATATATATATATAAAAGGAGGAGTTAGTGTACAAAAAGAATGATAAGAAGTATTTTGAGCTATTAGATGAATTAAGGTTGATTAAGATTGTTCAATGGTAAAAATGTAATCAGTGTTTTAAATATAGAGGAAAGATCCTGTACAAAATGTTTTTTTTTTGTAAGAACTGTGAGAATCAAAGGAAGGTATTTTTTTTTCGAAATTTTTTCCCATATTGTTAAACATGTATTATAGTATTTAAATCTAAAAAAGTTGGTGTAGAGTAATTACGTAATTACACTAAAAAAAATTTAATATATATATTTTTTTTTATTATTCATCTAGAAAGATATTTAAGCACATGGGAAAAAAAACAATTTTTAAAAAAATAAATCCCCCCCCTTTGATTCTCACCAAAAAAACACTTTGTATTTAATCTTTACTCTTTAAATATAACTAACTGATTTGACCATCTAAAGGTATTATCGTAATTTAGTGTATTATAAATTTAATATGCTAGTCACATGTAACTTCTACGCCTTTTTTAAACACCCATAATTTTTTTATACGTAATTCTTTAAAAAAATGCCATAATAATGAGTGTTTTTATCTTTAACATGAGTACCATATTGCTATATATATACATATAAAAACCTACATTTCACCTTGGTGTTTTTAGTACATGGTGATTTAATCTCTTCATATAAAGGTGTTTTAGTTACAACATGTACATGGTGTTTTATTTTGCATATGTCTCTTAAAGGGGAGGTTCAAGGTTCAATCTTAGGCAATGGTGTTTTAGTTACAACATGTAAATGATATTTAGACTATAAGGAGTGGTGGGGGGGGGGGGGGGGGGAGAGGGGGATGAAGCGCCATGTGGCACTTGTGAGACCCTTGTGGGGGGGGGGGGGGGAATAATTGTGGGGAGGGGAAGGGGGGAAGGAAATAATATTATATTGTGTTAAAGTTAAAAAAAAATCTGACCAATAAAAGGCTGTCACGTGTCAAACCCATCTCTCCCACGCCAGTGAAACCCCCGCCCCTCTCCCGCCCCTACCAGCGGCGGTGTCCCCCCCCCCCCCCTCCCGCCCCTCTCCCGCCCCCACTCCGCTTAGTCTTAACATTTGCAAGTAAAAATATGTTTATTAATCCGTGTTTTATTTGTAGGAGGTACATGATGTTTTATTTGCAGTTATAGTGTTTTAGTTTGCAGGTAACAAGGGTTTGGCAGGTACAAAACTATAGCCTGAATGACCAAGTCTTTTGCTTTAACACATGCATACCATATATATATTTTAATTTAACAATGCATCCTTAAATCTTAATGATGTACTTGATACTTAAGCCGGGTGATGCAAGGGTGTCATCCCTTGTCACCTCAACTTTTTCTTTTCTTTTTTTTCATAAATGACGACCCTCCCGCATTTCTTAGACGTTATTAGGAGGCGTCATTTACCAATTGTGGATGCAATAATGAGCATTAACGGGTTGTCTCCTTTAAATTTACCAATCAATTGTTGAAGTGGCGCTAAGTTATCTATTCCACACTAGCCAGACTTGGTAGTTGTTGTTCCACAATTACGAGGATTGAACTATTGAAGGGTACTTTATGAATAGTGAAAGGCAGCAAAGGTAATGATGCGAAAAAATGAGTTAGGGGACAAAAATAAATGCACGAAGGGAACCCATAGAAAACGGGGGGAAAGTAACGGAAGACATACACTACCTTTTTAATCACTTATTATTCACAGTACATATTAATTATGATAATAAAAACTAAAAAGTAGAAACTTATACATCAAAGATGTATTTCTTAGCTTTTTTTAAATGATCTCTTTATCTTTTAATAGATATATCTATTATCTTTGAATTTGAAATGTATTTAAAGTAATTAACTTTTTAATTAGATAAACATATAAAAGGATTGCATTTTATTCGACAATGCTTTAAGTGTCTTTTTTAAATTCTTTCTAAAGTTATCAAAATGTTCATGTGAAAGACTCAACGAAGAATTTAACGAGATACCTTGAAAAGTGTTTAAAGTTTATCAAAATGTTCACTTGAAAGACTTGACAAGAAATTTAAGGAGATATCTTGAAAAGTGTAACAAAGGTGTTGCAAATCGTAAAACATATCACTACTAGTAAAAAAGTACAAATTAAAGACACTTTAGGGACAACTTTTTCATGATATTTCACGATGCTATGTGAAACCTTGTAACATTTTTCATTACAAGTTTGTTAAATTTGTCACTAAATTTTTGATTTTTTTGTAAACTACAATCGTTCTTAATATTTTATATCATCTTATTTACTTTACTTTACCTCGATCGTTTTTATTATATTGTCTCTCTTGTCTTATAAAATACTAAATATCAACTCTATAAAAGTTTGGCTAAGCCATCCAACTATTCATGATAAAAAAGAATCTTGAATCTATCACTGATTAAAAGTTGCTAATTGCTAAAACTTAAGCAAGTATAACGAATCATTAATGATAGCATTTGACACACTTCTTTAGTTACTTTCTTCTTTGTATTTAAAAGGACCATGCATGTAATCATTTACCATGCCCACATAATACTTGATCCATAGGAGTACATCTGTTTTTTTCCTTACTAAACACTACTAGAAAAAATGCTTTTCATGACACGCTTTTTATGACACACACTTATTTATGACACGTAAAAGCGTGTGTCATTAAAAAATTGTCATGAATTGTGAAATCTAATTAATTAATGACACACATTTTTATGTGTCAAGAACTTAGTGTCAAGAAATTAAAAACACGACGGTATACGATAATGCGTGTCATTATTTTGTGTCATAAAAATTTCCCCAAATTCTATTTTCCCTTCCATCCCGCCCCCCACTTTCTCTTTGTTAAGTTAAAATCAAACTCAGTATCATATCAATCCTCCCAACCCTCATATAAGAACCCTAATCCTCCCTACCCCCATTACCTTCACCGCCACTATCCAGCACTGCCCACCACCGTCACCAACACACCACAACACTACCTCGGTAACCGACGCCGTTGCACGGCAGCAACACCTCGTGTTCATCCTTTATTGGCCGCTGCGGTGGTCCAATGTGGGTCGTGAAGATGGAGGCGGTGGTGGAGTGTAATATGGACCCTAAAGAAGCTGTTAATCGCCTCCTCTCTCAAGGTTTATTTTATTTCCTTATTTAATATGTTTAATATGTTATATATGTGTTGATTTTTGGGGTTAATAGATGAAGAAATATCAAGGATTTAAAGGTTTTCCCAGATTTGACGTTTAGTTAGGTATATACCTGTCCCGAGGACATCTCGTTTCTATTGATATATGTTTATGTTGTAGGTTAAAATTGATTTTTGAAGAACTTGTATATTTAATTTTCCCCCAAATGTGATATTGGGTTAAAATTGTGGGTTTAATCAGGTACTTTAGATTTGAAGAAAAAGTTTTTTATAGAACTTGTCTTGAAGGCTTCTCGCCTCCATAGCCAAGATTTTAAAGAGATTTAAGGTATACTTCAAGTTTTGTTTTTTTAGTTAATTTTATGGCTTTTCCTTTTCAGTTTTAGGGTTTTGAAGTAATATGTATCTATGTATGTATTTTATGGCTTTTACTTTTCAATTTTGTGTTTTTGAAGTATTATTTATAGATTTTGTATGTAAATATACGACCACCACCTGTTTGACCCGTTTATCTTCTTTTGTTTGATTAGTTATATCTAATAAATTTGTAACGAAATTGTAGGATGTCTTTTGGTTCGACTTGCTATCAAACAATTAAAGTAACACTTTTCTACCTCATCAAAAAAATTGTTTATAGTAGCTCCCTTTGCCATTTATTTTGCAGGCATTAATGCACTCTTTATGAATTACTATACTATTAATATTTTTTTTTCTATCAACATGTTTTATCACACACCAACATCAAAATGCTTTGCTTTTATGTATATCAGAATTGTCAGTCATCTTCTAATTGGTGTTGCGAGACAAGGCTGCTTGTAGACAATAGTTTAAACCATCTATGATTTTAATTTTATTTTATAATTGTCTCTTATGGACTTATGCTTTTGAAGTTTGATTAATAGGAAGACATTAATAATAAAGGAAGTGATTGTGGATGAAGTTGACTAGCCAACCCAAATCCGTGAAGATTTTGCTGTTGCTGAATGTCGATGAACGGACTTTGTTTCTGCAGGTTTAGTTGACATACTTATTGTCCATTTAAAAAGTTAATATAGATAGTATCCTATTTACTTATTGAAGTTTGCATTTCACAAAAAAAAAAAAAAAAAAAAAAAAAAAAAAAGATAGTATCCTAGATTATATTACAAAACTAAAGTATTGCATTACTTCTTGACTTTATTATAAAGATGCGAGACAACGATTCAGTTTTTTTTTTCATTAAATTCATTCTTGTTGAATGACCGTACATATCAAACAAGCGACAATTGGTAGGGGAAATAAACAAGAAGTAACATTTTGCAATCTTTACTTCTTGTGAATGCTTGCAATGACTGGCAGAGCCTGCTTCTAATGCATGTATTTCTTTCTTTCTTTTTAACTTAGGGAGTTTGTCCAGAAAGTTATTTGTTTTAAAGCTAATGAAGTGTAGATATGACAAGTTACTAATGGAAGTTCTGTTCTCTAGAGCTGCTTCTATAGTTTTGCTGAACATTGCAATTGATGGCTTGAACTTGATGCTCTTCAGGTATGCTGGAGAAATATGAATATGTACTATTTGATTAACGCTCGTTGACACCAAGTTTCATAATAAAGAAGTTCAGTTTTGCCATTAGAGATGTTCAGTTAATACATTTATTATGTTAAACACTATTTGGTTATTCATGTATGTATTTTCACAGGTAGTATGTTGATTAATTTAATTGTTATCTCAGGTTGTGGAAGGAGTAGATGTTTACGCGGATGAGGATATAGATGGCATTCGTGAAGAATGGTCAAGTGATGCCGCAATCTTCATTTTCCAGTGAACCGTATTTTTAGGTCTCGACCAATGTATTGACATAATATTTTTGTTACTTAAAATTAAAATATTTGTGGTAGAATTTGACAGTTACTTAAAATGAAATGGATTTTTGGTGTGTATATATATGCATTTTATTATTATTTTTCTTGATTTTGTTATTTTGTATATAAATATGAATCTAGGATAATTAATTATTTTGCAGAACTTTTTTAATAGGTAACAAAAAGTATGACACACAAAACGAATGTCATAAGCTTGTGTCATAAATGCGTGTCAAAAATAAGTGTCATAAATGTGTGTCATGAATGCGTGTCATTAAAAGATGACACGTGTGTGCGTGTCATATTAATTTTATGACGATGCCTATAACGACTTTCTTTTGCGTGTCATAAACCCCCTTTTATGACGCGCAATGCGCGTCAAGAAAGGTCTTTTTTCTAGTAGTGAAAATCACTAAAAAATTATCCTATCCATATATATTAAATTTAAATTGTTCAACCCATGTATCACATGGGTACATAACCTAGTATTATAAATAATAAATCTTGTACTAATTAATGTGAAATTATAAATAGGGGGTTATGATAAAAAAGTACAAGTTAGTTTTGCAAATAGGGTAGTATACTAGTATTGGAAGAATTTTCATAACATTTTGAGTGTGAAGCAAGGAACTTGTCACACCCTCAAAATCCACTTGCGGAGTTTTACCGCGAGGCGCATGACAAACCAGGATCCAAACCAACGATCACAATAAACAAGTCTAAATGTAATTAATGCAATACCAAAACATAGTTTTAAAATCCCGTTTACAGCGGAAGCTTATTCAAAATAAAGTTCAACATAATTAACCAAAGTTCAATGTTTATGAAATCATGCAACTCTATCTAGACGCCGTGCAGACGCGTGCGCCCTAGTTCCATGTGCTACCTTAGCGACCTGAGAAAACATGTAAAAGTTTACGTCAGCACAAAAATGCTGGTGAGTTTACAGGTTTGCAGTTCAAGTACCAAGTCCACCTGTCCATACTATAACAAATAGAAAACCAGTATACGCTAGCTAGGCGTACGTTTTGTTACTACCACGATTGGAAAACCATTACTAACTCGAATACCAGTTTTGTGCCCGAATAGTTCCAAATGTTCCTGTTGTTCCTGTTTGAGACAATATGCACTCGCCCGGCCCTCCAAGCCGACGAGCGGGGTTGGTCACTCCCAATAGCGCTATTCACATTTCCCCGTTGTGCAAACCCGCACATTCATGGTTCCCCCCGGGACTTCCAAAGATCGTGTAGTATACGTTAGAACCCATAGTATGACAGAATTTACCAAACAATCGTTTTAACACATGTTTTCTCCCCCGAAAGTATAAAACCAGTTTAAAAGAGGGGCCGTAAACTCACCTTAAGTTGCTTTACTCCTAATCCCGAGTAAACTCAGCTGCTATGTTAGTCCCGTACAGTGGCGACCTAACATACGACAGTTACAAGTACTTAGACTAATAACCCGCAGGTTAATTAGTCCCTAGATGTCCAGACCATAACCAAGTTCGTTTAAAAATACCGTGACTGTTTAACTGACCCAAAGTACAAGACTCGACATCCCATTGGTGACCCGAGACTCCCCGTGTTATGTTTACGCTCCAAAACATGCAATAACGCAAGTATACTTAACATACGTTAACACACAACAAGTTATAGCATATAGTTCACGTATCTCCGAAAAACATCCAAATATATGTTACCAAGTTATTAGACATGTTACGAGGTTCCTAGCATGTTACTACATGTCAAATCGGGTCTCGAAATGCTAATTTACACTTACAGCAGCAGTACACGCGATTAGGGAGGCTAATCGCATGTCATGTCACGCGACTGGGGCTAATCGCCCCTTAAGTCACGCGATTAGGGGCTACTCGCCCCTGTTGTCTGGCGATTGGGCTACTCGCCCCTGTATCACGCGAGTGGGGCCTAATCGCCCCTATGGCATGCGAGTGGGGGGTCTACTCGCCCCTGCTACATGCGATTAGCAAGGCTACTCGCCTGTAGCCTTGCTGTTCCGGTTTTTCGCGCGTTTAACGTTCCAATTCAGATCCAGAGCGTGTGTAACTACCCAATATCATCCCAAACACTATCCTAACCATGTTTAACCCAAAACCCTTCGTTCATCCTCGTAAAATCAGTCCTGCATGCAACTAAAGCAATCCAAACACATATGCATAGCATGCAATATTCAATTAACGCATGTAATCATAACCCTATTATCCAATTACTGAGATTTCTATCATTATAATAACAATATTAATTCTGACCTAGCATGATAACACATCAAAACATCATCAAGATTCATAAAAATCCTATCTTTCTAATCATACATACCCATAACGCATGTTTATTAGTTATAATCCGATTAATAACTCTTATTGACGATTTCCAGAAATCTTTTTCGTTTATGAACAGGTCTGGACCATTAGGGATTGATTAAAAACGTTTACAAAGTGTTAGTGATGAGAATCAAACCTTGAAATTGTAAAAGGATGATGGTTAGACCTTGAAATCTTGTGTTTTTGATCAAAATCGCCTTCCAGAGGTTGTTTCAGTGTTTGGGGCGGTTATGGGACGACTAGGGTTTGTCTAATTGAGTTTAGGAGGTTAAGTGTTGTATTTATAGGCGTTTCTAGTCGTCCAGCCCGTTCCATGCGATTGTGCAGGTTTATACGCGAGTAGGGTGCCTAATCGCATGACTGTTCATGCGATTAGCCCTATTCGCCTATAGGGATCCACCTACTCGCCCCAAAGTCATGCGATTAGGCTATCCACCAAGCCTAATCGCCTATAGCCCCTAAGTTGGTGTGTTTTGCGCGTTAAACCCCGTTTTAACATATGTTAATGCATATTCATGTACCGACAAGTCACATAATGATTGTAAACACATAACACAAGTAAATACACATATTTACACTCGTTCACCAATTCCCGGGACTCGAGACTCGTACGTTCCGTATGCCCTGACGATCCTACAAATCGTCACCGTTTGTACACTTGGTTAAGGACTGACATCTACCGAACCTCTAGACCAACATCCAATGATCTTCTAGACTAACCAATAGTTCCCGAACCATAACCCGACTTAACTAACCCAGTTAAGTACAATATACACGTGACTCGCTAAGGTAGACTTTCATCTAGACAACGTTGTTAACCCGAATTTGCCAGGTGTCACATCATCCCCACGTTAAAAGAATTTTCGTCCCGAAAATTTGTACAAGTACAGAAAGGACAAAAGAAGTAACGAAGGAAACAAACAAAAGATAGAAACCAAAATAGAGATTTACCCGAGTTGTCACATCATCCCCACGTTAAAAGGAATCTCGACCCGAGATTCATTCAGCTGCCGAAGAGACATGCCTCGACTCGAACGCTTCCTTAGGGAAGAGATGAGGATACTTAGACTTCATCTGATCCTCCCGTTCCCATGTATATTCCGGTCCCCGGTTCGAGTTCCACCGAACCTTAACGATACGAATCTTGCTGTGACGTAGGCTACGAATCTTGTAATCAAGGATCTCCACAGGTTCTTCCACAATCCGAAGACGATCATCAACCTTGATCTCTTCTAGTGGAACGATGAGAGACTCGTCAGCCAGACACTTCTTCAAGTTTGACACGTGAAAGACGTTATGTACGTTACCGAGCTCCGTCGGTAGATCAAGTCGATATGCCACCGGCCCAATCCGTTCCAGGATCGTAAATGGGCCGACATATCGCGGATTGAGTTTGCCACGCTTTCCAAAGCGTATGACGCCCTTCCAAGGTGAGACTTTTAGAAGTACCTTGTCATTGACTTGGAACTCCAGTGGTTTGCGACGCTGATCAGCATAACTCTTTTGTCGGTCCCGTGCCGCCGCCAACCGATTTCGAATCTGTACGATCTTTTCCGAAGTTTCGTACACTAGTTCAGGCCCAGTGAGTTGACTCTCACCCACTTCAGCCCAACAAAGAGGAGAGCGGCATTTCCGTCCGTACAGTGCCTCGAACGGAGCAGCCTTGATGCTCGTGTGATAACTGTTGTTGTACGAGAATTCTACCAACGGCAGATGAGCTTCCCAACCCTTCCCAAAATCGATCACACACGCCCGCAGCATGTCTTCTAAAGTTTGAATCGTACGCTCACTCTGACCGTCAGTCTGTGGATGGTAAGCCGTACTCATGTCTAGTTGGGTACCCAAAGCCTTGTGCAAAGACTTCCAGAAGTGAGAAGTAAAGCGAGAATCGCGATCCGAAATAATAGAAACTGGTACCCCGTGCTTAGAAACAACTTCTTTCAAGTAAAGGCGAGCCAAACGATCCATAGTGTCGGTCTCCTTAATAGCAAGAAAATGGGCTGATTTCGTTAACCGATCGACAATCACCCATATCTTGTCGTTCCCGCTTGGTGACTTAGGAAGTTGTGTGACAAAATCCATAGTAATCCGTTCCCATTTCCATTCCGGAATTTCAGGTTGTTGCAGGAGACCCGACGGTTTCTGGTATTCCACCTTGACCTTAGCACAGGTCAAGCATTTGCTCACGTATGAGGCTATGTCCGACCTCATGTTTGGCCACCAGTAAAGCACCTTCAGATCTTGGTACATCTTATCCGAACCAGGATGAATAGAATACCGGGACTTATGAGCCTCATCAAGGACAAGCTCCCGTAGTCCCCCGAATAAAGGAACCCATATGCGTTCTGCGAAGTAGTGCAGGCCATCAGGCTTTCGCTCTAGGTGCTTGTCGGCACCGTGCATAGTTTCAGCTTTAAGGTTTTCCTCCTTCAAAGCTTCTATCTGGGCAGAACGGAGTTGATCAGGTAACGACGAATGGATAGTGAGCTGCAATGCCCGAACGCGACAAGGTTTAGAAGATTCCTTCCTGCTCAAGGCGTCTGCTACAACATTCGCCTTGCCAGGATGGTACTTAATAGCACAATCATAGTCGTTCAAAAGCTCGATCCAACGGCGCTGCCGTATGTTCAAGTGTTGTTGGTCGAAAATGTGTTGGAGACTCTTGTGATCGGTGTAGATGGTGCATTTGGTACCGTACAAGTAATGTCTCCAAATTTTCAACGCGAATACCACGGCACCCAACTCCAAGTCATGAGTTGTGTAGTTCTTCTCGTGCACTTTGAGTTGACGAGAAGCATACGCAATCACTTTCTCGCGTTGCATCAACACGCAACCGAGTCCATGAATGGAAGCGTCACAGTAAACAACAAAATCATCAGGACCCTCAGGTAAAGACAAAATAGGAGCAGAACACAGTTTAGACTTCAGTTCTTCAAACGCTGACTCTTGTGATTCACCCCAGTCGAATTTCCTATCCTTCTGAGTGAGAGTGGTGAGGGGTTGAGCAATCTTCGAGAACCCCTGAATGAAACGACGATAGTAGCCCGCAAGGCCTAGGAATTGCCGCACCTCAGTTGGCGTCTTTGGTGCTCCCCAGTCCTTGATCGCTTCGATTTTTGCTGGATCGACATGAATTCCTAGTTCATTAACCACATGTCCTAGGAATTGAACTTCGCGTAACCAAAAGTCACACTTTGAGAACTTGGCGTAAAGTTGCTCCCGTCGTAAAAGTTCCAAAACTAACCGCAAATGTTCCCCGTGTTCGGTCTCGTTCTTGGAGTAGATCAGAATGTCATCAATAAATACAATGACGAACTTATCCAGATATGGTTTACAGACGCGGTTCATCAAGTCCATGAAAACCGCTGGTGCGTTCGTGAGACCGAAAGGCATGACCAAGAATTCGAAATGGCCATAACGTGTTCGAAAAGCAGTCTTTGCAACGTCAGCCTCCCTGACGCGCAGTTGGTGATAACCGGACCTCAAATCGATCTTGGAATAATAACTAGAACCCTGGAGCTGGTCGAATAGATCATCGATACGTGGAAGAGGATAACGGTTCTTGACGGTCAACTTGTTCAGCTCTCTGTAGTCTACACACAATCGGAAACTCCCATCCTTCTTCTTGACAAATAAAATCGGGGCTCCCCAAGGGGAAGAACTTGGCCGGATGAAACCCTTGTCCAAGAGTTCCTGTAACTGACTAGACAACTCCTGCATCTCGGGAGGTGCAAGACGATAGGGGGCCCGAGCAATAGGAGCAGCCCCTGGTACAAGATCAATACCGAACTCGACTTGACGATGAGGAGGAAGACCAGATAAATCATCGGGAAAAACATCAGAAAACTCGCGTACCACCGGAATGTCGTCAATCTTCTTCTCATTACTAGTGGAAACAGATAAGAGCGCCAAAACGGCTGGATAACCCTTTCGAAGACACTTAAGGGCTTTCATACTAGAGATGATGTTTAGCGAAACACCACCCTTGATACCGTATACAGAAAGAAATTCTCCATCAGGGAGAGGAATCCGAATAACCTTATCGTAACAGACAATCTCCGCGCGATACAAAGATAACCAATCCATTCCTACCACAACGTCAAAACTACCCAAAGGTACCGGCATAAGGTCGATGGGGAACGATAAACCCGACAACTCTAACTGACACTCCCGAAGAACACTAGTAGCTTCAATCGTTTTACCGTCAGCCAACTCAATAATATATTTGGTCTCCAATGGTACAGATACTACATCAAGCAGTCGACTAACACCCATGGATACAAAACTCTTGTCGGCACCAGAATCAAATAACACGCTAACAGAATGATTATTGAGAAGAAACGTACCGGTGACTGTATCAGGGTCCTGCCTAGCCTCAGCAGCTCCAATTACGAAGGCACGTGCATTTCTGCCGCCGCCCCCGTTGTTACCATTTCCGTTGCTTCCACCCTGTTTCAGTTTTGGGCAATCCTTCTTGTAATGCCCAGTGTCACCGCAGTTGTAGCATCCCTGTTTCCCTGTAGTACCCTGAGTAGTCGGAGCTGAACTGTTGGTCGGAGCCTGAGTCGATGGAAGTGTAACCCGACAATCCTTAGCATAGTGCCCAGTTCGCTGGCAGCGGTGACAACGGTTGCTGTCGCAGTTCCCTTGGTGATGGCGTCCACACTTGTTGCATTTGGGCAGTTTTCCCGCATAACCACCCTGCTTATTACCCGAAGACGATGAACCCCCACTATCAAACTTTTTACCCTGCTGTGTAGACCCAGACCCTTTCCCGTCGTTTTCCCACTTGCGCTTATTGTTCTCTGGGGCCTTAGCAGTCGAACCTTTCGCAGGCAAAATCCCCTCATTCACCTTTAAGTTAGTCATCCTATGTGCCGATCGAACTACCTCCGCATAAGTAGGATGATTCCCAGCAGCCACTAACCCTGCAATTTCCGGCACTAACCCTGAGACATAGTGTTCAATCTTACGATACTCTGGTACGTGCAAATCGGGACATAGCACTGCCAACTCATTTCTCCTCACGGTATACTTCTCAATTTCCGACCCAGTCATCTTGAGGTTCCATACCTCATGCTCCAGCTTCTGTACCTCTTCTCTCGGGCAATACTCCCGCTTCAGCAACTGCACAAAGTTCTCCCATGGCATAGCATATGCCTCCCCAATACCCATATTCTGAGTAATACCATTCCACCAAGTTAATGCCACGTCCTGAAATAACGCAGCCGAATACTTCACCCGATCTTCTGGGAGACAGTTACACATCAGGAATACCGACTCCACTTTCTCCAACCACCTAAGCAGACTGACCGCACCCTCGGTGCCAGAGAATTCCTGGGGTTTGCAGTCCCGGAACATCTTATAGGTGCACATGGGTGGGGGTGGGTCAACAGGACCACCTGAAATGAAACATATGAGAAACCACGAATAACGTACACAAGACTCACCAATGAGGCAAAGAAAATGGATAAAACAACTTACCACCACCGTTGTGCCCTAACTGAAAGGCAGCCTGGAGCAAGTTGTTCAGATCAGCCTGAGACAGGTTAATACCTCCACCACGACCACCAGCACCACCACGACCACCACCGCGTCCACCATTGCGACCACCTCCTCGTCCTCCACGCACTCCAGACATGATTCTGGCAGAAAGAACGAGAAAATTTAGTTTCGCAGTTAAAGATAACCACTAATGTTCACAAGATTAAAGCCAGATCCAATCCAGGACTATCCCTTCAAACCCAAAGCTCACTAGGGCTTCCATGCATTTCGTTTTATGATTTTGTGTGCACCCAAAATGATAAAACGCTCTACATGGTCCTCCAAGTGTTCTCCTAGTTCAAAGATCAAATCACCGAACATAGACTCTTAGCTACACACCGTAATACTACGGTAGTTCATGACAAGTGTTTCTATTGGAATACGAAAGGGAGATGTCCGAGCCTTGGACAACTCTCAAGAGCACACGAGTTACTCCAATAGACCACACTGCCTAGAAAACAAGTAACCCAACCTAAGATAGAACGGATGATGTAACGTAGAAAGACCAACGATTTAGAGACACCCCGACAAGACCATACGTAAACCATTATAACGTTTAGTACCATGTGATCGTCTAGTGTGTGCGACTCGGCTATAGACTAGACTCTACATGCAGTCCTAGTTCACTATAACCATTGGCTCTGATACCAATCTGTCACACCCTCAAAATCCACTTGCGGAGTTTTACCGCGAGGCGCATGACAAACCAGGATCCAAACCAACGATCACAATAAACAAGTCTAAATGTAATTAATGCAATACCAAAACATAGTTTTAAAATCCCGTTTACAGCGGAAGCTTATTCAAAATAAAGTTCAACATAATTAACCAAAGTTCAATGTTTATGAAATCATGCAACTCTATCTAGACGCCGTGCAGACGCGTGCGCCCTAGTTCCATGTGCTACCTTAGCGACCTGAGAAAACATGTAAAAGTTTACGTCAGCACAAAAATGCTGGTGAGTTTACAGGTTTGCAGTTCAAGTACCAAGTCCACCTGTCCATACTATAACAAATAGAAAACCAGTATACGCTAGCTAGGCGTACGTTTTGTTACTACCACGATTGGAAAACCATTACTAACTCGAATACCAGTTTTGTGCCCGAATAGTTCCAAATGTTCCTGTTGTTCCTGTTTGAGACAATATGCACTCGCCCGGCCCTCCAAGCCGACGAGCGGGGTTGGTCACTCCCAATAGCGCTATTCACATTTCCCCGTTGTGCAAACCCGCACATTCATGGTTCCCCCCGGGACTTCCAAAGATCGTGTAGTATACGTTAGAACCCATAGTATGACAGAATTTACCAAACAATCGTTTTAACACATGTTTTCTCCCCCGAAAGTATAAAACCAGTTTAAAAGAGGGGCCGTAAACTCACCTTAAGTTGCTTTACTCCTAATCCCGAGTAAACTCAGCTGCTATGTTAGTCCCGTACAGTGGCGACCTAACATACGACAGTTACAAGTACTTAGACTAATAACCCGCAGGTTAATTAGTCCCTAGATGTCCAGACCATAACCAAGTTCGTTTAAAAATACCGTGACTGTTTAACTGACCCAAAGTACAAGACTCGACATCCCATTGGTGACCCGAGACTCCCCGTGTTATGTTTACGCTCCAAAACATGCAATAACGCAAGTATACTTAACATACGTTAACACACAACAAGTTATAGCATATAGTTCACGTATCTCCGAAAAACATCCAAATATATGTTACCAAGTTATTAGACATGTTACGAGGTTCCTAGCATGTTACTACATGTCAAATCGGGTCTCGAAATGCTAATTTACACTTACAGCAGCAGTACACGCGATTAGGGAGGCTAATCGCATGTCATGTCACGCGACTGGGGCTAATCGCCCCTTAAGTCACGCGATTAGGGGCTACTCGCCCCTGTTGTCTGGCGATTGGGCTACTCGCCCCTGTATCACGCGAGTGGGGCCTAATCGCCCCTATGGCATGCGAGTGGGGGGTCTACTCGCCCCTGCTACATGCGATTAGCAAGGCTACTCGCCTGTAGCCTTGCTGTTCCGGTTTTTCGCGCGTTTAACGTTCCAATTCAGATCCAGAGCGTGTGTAACTACCCAATATCATCCCAAACACTATCCTAACCATGTTTAACCCAAAACCCTTCGTTCATCCTCGTAAAATCAGTCCTGCATGCAACTAAAGCAATCCAAACACATATGCATAGCATGCAATATTCAATTAACGCATGTAATCATAACCCTATTATCCAATTACTGAGATTTCTATCATTATAATAACAATATTAATTCTGACCTAGCATGATAACACATCAAAACATCATCAAGATTCATAAAAATCCTATCTTTCTAATCATACATACCCATAACGCATGTTTATTAGTTATAATCCGATTAATAACTCTTATTGACGATTTCCAGAAATCTTTTTCGTTTATGAACAGGTCTGGACCATTAGGGATTGATTAAAAACGTTTACAAAGTGTTAGTGATGAGAATCAAACCTTGAAATTGTAAAAGGATGATGGTTAGACCTTGAAATCTTGTGTTTTTGATCAAAATCGCCTTCCAGAGGTTGTTTCAGTGTTTGGGGCGGTTATGGGACGACTAGGGTTTGTCTAATTGAGTTTAGGAGGTTAAGTGTTGTATTTATAGGCGTTTCTAGTCGTCCAGCCCGTTCCATGCGATTGTGCAGGTTTATACGCGAGTAGGGTGCCTAATCGCATGACTGTTCATGCGATTAGCCCTATTCGCCTATAGGGATCCACCTACTCGCCCCAAAGTCATGCGATTAGGCTATCCACCAAGCCTAATCGCCTATAGCCCCTAAGTTGGTGTGTTTTGCGCGTTAAACCCCGTTTTAACATATGTTAATGCATATTCATGTACCGACAAGTCACATAATGATTGTAAACACATAACACAAGTAAATACACATATTTACACTCGTTCACCAATTCCCGGGACTCGAGACTCGTACGTTCCGTATGCCCTGACGATCCTACAAATCGTCACCGTTTGTACACTTGGTTAAGGACTGACATCTACCGAACCTCTAGACCAACATCCAATGATCTTCTAGACTAACCAATAGTTCCCGAACCATAACCCGACTTAACTAACCCAGTTAAGTACAATATACACGTGACTCGCTAAGGTAGACTTTCATCTAGACAACGTTGTTAACCCGAATTTGCCAGGTGTCACATCATCCCCACGTTAAAAGAATTTTCGTCCCGAAAATTTGTACAAGTACAGAAAGGACAAAAGAAGTAACGAAGGAAACAAACAAAAGATAGAAACCAAAATAGAGATTTACCCGAGTTGTCACATCATCCCCACGTTAAAAGGAATCTCGACCCGAGATTCATTCAGCTGCCGAAGAGACATGCCTCGACTCGAACGCTTCCTTAGGGAAGAGATGAGGATACTTAGACTTCATCTGATCCTCCCGTTCCCATGTATATTCCGGTCCCCGGTTCGAGTTCCACCGAACCTTAACGATACGAATCTTGCTGTGACGTAGGCTACGAATCTTGTAATCAAGGATCTCCACAGGTTCTTCCACAATCCGAAGACGATCATCAACCTTGATCTCTTCTAGTGGAACGATGAGAGACTCGTCAGCCAGACACTTCTTCAAGTTTGACACGTGAAAGACGTTATGTACGTTACCGAGCTCCGTCGGTAGATCAAGTCGATATGCCACCGGCCCAATCCGTTCCAGGATCGTAAATGGGCCGACATATCGCGGATTGAGTTTGCCACGCTTTCCAAAGCGTATGACGCCCTTCCAAGGTGAGACTTTTAGAAGTACCTTGTCATTGACTTGGAACTCCAGTGGTTTGCGACGCTGATCAGCATAACTCTTTTGTCGGTCCCGTGCCGCCGCCAACCGATTTCGAATCTGTACGATCTTTTCCGAAGTTTCGTACACTAGTTCAGGCCCAGTGAGTTGACTCTCACCCACTTCAGCCCAACAAAGAGGAGAGCGGCATTTCCGTCCGTACAGTGCCTCGAACGGAGCAGCCTTGATGCTCGTGTGATAACTGTTGTTGTACGAGAATTCTACCAACGGCAGATGAGCTTCCCAACCCTTCCCAAAATCGATCACACACGCCCGCAGCATGTCTTCTAAAGTTTGAATCGTACGCTCACTCTGACCGTCAGTCTGTGGATGGTAAGCCGTACTCATGTCTAGTTGGGTACCCAAAGCCTTGTGCAAAGACTTCCAGAAGTGAGAAGTAAAGCGAGAATCGCGATCCGAAATAATAGAAACTGGTACCCCGTGCTTAGAAACAACTTCTTTCAAGTAAAGGCGAGCCAAACGATCCATAGTGTCGGTCTCCTTAATAGCAAGAAAATGGGCTGATTTCGTTAACCGATCGACAATCACCCATATCTTGTCGTTCCCGCTTGGTGACTTAGGAAGTTGTGTGACAAAATCCATAGTAATCCGTTCCCATTTCCATTCCGGAATTTCAGGTTGTTGCAGGAGACCCGACGGTTTCTGGTATTCCACCTTGACCTTAGCACAGGTCAAGCATTTGCTCACGTATGAGGCTATGTCCGACCTCATGTTTGGCCACCAGTAAAGCACCTTCAGATCTTGGTACATCTTATCCGAACCAGGATGAATAGAATACCGGGACTTATGAGCCTCATCAAGGACAAGCTCCCGTAGTCCCCCGAATAAAGGAACCCATATGCGTTCTGCGAAGTAGTGCAGGCCATCAGGCTTTCGCTCTAGGTGCTTGTCGGCACCGTGCATAGTTTCAGCTTTAAGGTTTTCCTCCTTCAAAGCTTCTATCTGGGCAGAACGGAGTTGATCAGGTAACGACGAATGGATAGTGAGCTGCAATGCCCGAACGCGACAAGGTTTAGAAGATTCCTTCCTGCTCAAGGCGTCTGCTACAACATTCGCCTTGCCAGGATGGTACTTAATAGCACAATCATAGTCGTTCAAAAGCTCGATCCAACGGCGCTGCCGTATGTTCAAGTGTTGTTGGTCGAAAATGTGTTGGAGACTCTTGTGATCGGTGTAGATGGTGCATTTGGTACCGTACAAGTAATGTCTCCAAATTTTCAACGCGAATACCACGGCACCCAACTCCAAGTCATGAGTTGTGTAGTTCTTCTCGTGCACTTTGAGTTGACGAGAAGCATACGCAATCACTTTCTCGCGTTGCATCAACACGCAACCGAGTCCATGAATGGAAGCGTCACAGTAAACAACAAAATCATCAGGACCCTCAGGTAAAGACAAAATAGGAGCAGAACACAGTTTAGACTTCAGTTCTTCAAACGCTGACTCTTGTGATTCACCCCAGTCGAATTTCCTATCCTTCTGAGTGAGAGTGGTGAGGGGTTGAGCAATCTTCGAGAACCCCTGAATGAAACGACGATAGTAGCCCGCAAGGCCTAGGAATTGCCGCACCTCAGTTGGCGTCTTTGGTGCTCCCCAGTCCTTGATCGCTTCGATTTTTGCTGGATCGACATGAATTCCTAGTTCATTAACCACATGTCCTAGGAATTGAACTTCGCGTAACCAAAAGTCACACTTTGAGAACTTGGCGTAAAGTTGCTCCCGTCGTAAAAGTTCCAAAACTAACCGCAAATGTTCCCCGTGTTCGGTCTCGTTCTTGGAGTAGATCAGAATGTCATCAATAAATACAATGACGAACTTATCCAGATATGGTTTACAGACGCGGTTCATCAAGTCCATGAAAACCGCTGGTGCGTTCGTGAGACCGAAAGGCATGACCAAGAATTCGAAATGGCCATAACGTGTTCGAAAAGCAGTCTTTGCAACGTCAGCCTCCCTGACGCGCAGTTGGTGATAACCGGACCTCAAATCGATCTTGGAATAATAACTAGAACCCTGGAGCTGGTCGAATAGATCATCGATACGTGGAAGAGGATAACGGTTCTTGACGGTCAACTTGTTCAGCTCTCTGTAGTCTACACACAATCGGAAACTCCCATCCTTCTTCTTGACAAATAAAATCGGGGCTCCCCAAGGGGAAGAACTTGGCCGGATGAAACCCTTGTCCAAGAGTTCCTGTAACTGACTAGACAACTCCTGCATCTCGGGAGGTGCAAGACGATAGGGGGCCCGAGCAATAGGAGCAGCCCCTGGTACAAGATCAATACCGAACTCGACTTGACGATGAGGAGGAAGACCAGATAAATCATCGGGAAAAACATCAGAAAACTCGCGTACCACCGGAATGTCGTCAATCTTCTTCTCATTACTAGTGGAAACAGATAAGAGCGCCAAAACGGCTGGATAACCCTTTCGAAGACACTTAAGGGCTTTCATACTAGAGATGATGTTTAGCGAAACACCACCCTTGATACCGTATACAGAAAGAAATTCTCCATCAGGGAGAGGAATCCGAATAACCTTATCGTAACAGACAATCTCCGCGCGATACAAAGATAACCAATCCATTCCTACCACAACGTCAAAACTACCCAAAGGTACCGGCATAAGGTCGATGGGGAACGATAAACCCGACAACTCTAACTGACACTCCCGAAGAACACTAGTAGCTTCAATCGTTTTACCGTCAGCCAACTCAATAATATATTTGGTCTCCAATGGTACAGATACTACATCAAGCAGTCGACTAACACCCATGGATACAAAACTCTTGTCGGCACCAGAATCAAATAACACGCTAACAGAATGATTATTGAGAAGAAACGTACCGGTGACTGTATCAGGGTCCTGCCTAGCCTCAGCAGCTCCAATTACGAAGGCACGTGCATTTCTGCCGCCGCCCCCGTTGTTACCATTTCCGTTGCTTCCACCCTGTTTCAGTTTTGGGCAATCCTTCTTGTAATGCCCAGTGTCACCGCAGTTGTAGCATCCCTGTTTCCCTGTAGTACCCTGAGTAGTCGGAGCTGAACTGTTGGTCGGAGCCTGAGTCGATGGAAGTGTAACCCGACAATCCTTAGCATAGTGCCCAGTTCGCTGGCAGCGGTGACAACGGTTGCTGTCGCAGTTCCCTTGGTGATGGCGTCCACACTTGTTGCATTTGGGCAGTTTTCCCGCATAACCACCCTGCTTATTACCCGAAGACGATGAACCCCCACTATCAAACTTTTTACCCTGCTGTGTAGACCCAGACCCTTTCCCGTCGTTTTCCCACTTGCGCTTATTGTTCTCTGGGGCCTTAGCAGTCGAACCTTTCGCAGGCAAAATCCCCTCATTCACCTTTAAGTTAGTCATCCTATGTGCCGATCGAACTACCTCCGCATAAGTAGGATGATTCCCAGCAGCCACTAACCCTGCAATTTCCGGCACTAACCCTGAGACATAGTGTTCAATCTTACGATACTCTGGTACGTGCAAATCGGGACATAGCACTGCCAACTCATTTCTCCTCACGGTATACTTCTCAATTTCCGACCCAGTCATCTTGAGGTTCCATACCTCATGCTCCAGCTTCTGTACCTCTTCTCTCGGGCAATACTCCCGCTTCAGCAACTGCACAAAGTTCTCCCATGGCATAGCATATGCCTCCCCAATACCCATATTCTGAGTAATACCATTCCACCAAGTTAATGCCACGTCCTGAAATAACGCAGCCGAATACTTCACCCGATCTTCTGGGAGACAGTTACACATCAGGAATACCGACTCCACTTTCTCCAACCACCTAAGCAGACTGACCGCACCCTCGGTGCCAGAGAATTCCTGGGGTTTGCAGTCCCGGAACATCTTATAGGTGCACATGGGTGGGGGTGGGTCAACAGGACCACCTGAAATGAAACATATGAGAAACCACGAATAACGTACACAAGACTCACCAATGAGGCAAAGAAAATGGATAAAACAACTTACCACCACCGTTGTGCCCTAACTGAAAGGCAGCCTGGAGCAAGTTGTTCAGATCAGCCTGAGACAGGTTAATACCTCCACCACGACCACCAGCACCACCACGACCACCACCGCGTCCACCATTGCGACCACCTCCTCGTCCTCCACGCACTCCAGACATGATTCTGGCAGAAAGAACGAGAAAATTTAGTTTCGCAGTTAAAGATAACCACTAATGTTCACAAGATTAAAGCCAGATCCAATCCAGGACTATCCCTTCAAACCCAAAGCTCACTAGGGCTTCCATGCATTTCGTTTTATGATTTTGTGTGCACCCAAAATGATAAAACGCTCTACATGGTCCTCCAAGTGTTCTCCTAGTTCAAAGATCAAATCACCGAACATAGACTCTTAGCTACACACCGTAATACTACGGTAGTTCATGACAAGTGTTTCTATTGGAATACGAAAGGGAGATGTCCGAGCCTTGGACAACTCTCAAGAGCACACGAGTTACTCCAATAGACCACACTGCCTAGAAAACAAGTAACCCAACCTAAGATAGAACGGATGATGTAACGTAGAAAGACCAACGATTTAGAGACACCCCGACAAGACCATACGTAAACCATTATAACGTTTAGTACCATGTGATCGTCTAGTGTGTGCGACTCGGCTATAGACTAGACTCTACATGCAGTCCTAGTTCACTATAACCATTGGCTCTGATACCAATCTGTCACACCCTCAAAATCCACTTGCGGAGTTTTACCGCGAGGCGCATGACAAACCAGGATCCAAACCAACGATCACAATAAACAAGTCTAAATGTAATTAATGCAATACCAAAACATAGTTTTAAAATCCCGTTTACAGCGGAAGCTTATTCAAAATAAAGTTCAACATAATTAACCAAAGTTCAATGTTTATGAAATCATGCAACTCTATCTAGACGCCGTGCAGACGCGTGCGCCCTAGTTCCATGTGCTACCTTAGCGACCTGAGAAAACATGTAAAAGTTTACGTCAGCACAAAAATGCTGGTGAGTTTACAGGTTTGCAGTTCAAGTACCAAGTCCACCTGTCCATACTATAACAAATAGAAAACCAGTATACGCTAGCTAGGCGTACGTTTTGTTACTACCACGATTGGAAAACCATTACTAACTCGAATACCAGTTTTGTGCCCGAATAGTTCCAAATGTTCCTGTTGTTCCTGTTTGAGACAATATGCACTCGCCCGGCCCTCCAAGCCGACGAGCGGGGTTGGTCACTCCCAATAGCGCTATTCACATTTCCCCGTTGTGCAAACCCGCACATTCATGGTTCCCCCCGGGACTTCCAAAGATCGTGTAGTATACGTTAGAACCCATAGTATGACAGAATTTACCAAACAATCGTTTTAACACATGTTTTCTCCCCCGAAAGTATAAAACCAGTTTAAAAGAGGGGCCGTAAACTCACCTTAAGTTGCTTTACTCCTAATCCCGAGTAAACTCAGCTGCTATGTTAGTCCCGTACAGTGGCGACCTAACATACGACAGTTACAAGTACTTAGACTAATAACCCGCAGGTTAATTAGTCCCTAGATGTCCAGACCATAACCAAGTTCGTTTAAAAATACCGTGACTGTTTAACTGACCCAAAGTACAAGACTCGACATCCCATTGGTGACCCGAGACTCCCCGTGTTATGTTTACGCTCCAAAACATGCAATAACGCAAGTATACTTAACATACGTTAACACACAACAAGTTATAGCATATAGTTCACGTATCTCCGAAAAACATCCAAATATATGTTACCAAGTTATTAGACATGTTACGAGGTTCCTAGCATGTTACTACATGTCAAATCGGGTCTCGAAATGCTAATTTACACTTACAGCAGCAGTACACGCGATTAGGGAGGCTAATCGCATGTCATGTCACGCGACTGGGGCTAATCGCCCCTTAAGTCACGCGATTAGGGGCTACTCGCCCCTGTTGTCTGGCGATTGGGCTACTCGCCCCTGTATCACGCGAGTGGGGCCTAATCGCCCCTATGGCATGCGAGTGGGGGGTCTACTCGCCCCTGCTACATGCGATTAGCAAGGCTACTCGCCTGTAGCCTTGCTGTTCCGGTTTTTCGCGCGTTTAACGTTCCAATTCAGATCCAGAGCGTGTGTAACTACCCAATATCATCCCAAACACTATCCTAACCATGTTTAACCCAAAACCCTTCGTTCATCCTCGTAAAATCAGTCCTGCATGCAACTAAAGCAATCCAAACACATATGCATAGCATGCAATATTCAATTAACGCATGTAATCATAACCCTATTATCCAATTACTGAGATTTCTATCATTATAATAACAATATTAATTCTGACCTAGCATGATAACACATCAAAACATCATCAAGATTCATAAAAATCCTATCTTTCTAATCATACATACCCATAACGCATGTTTATTAGTTATAATCCGATTAATAACTCTTATTGACGATTTCCAGAAATCTTTTTCGTTTATGAACAGGTCTGGACCATTAGGGATTGATTAAAAACGTTTACAAAGTGTTAGTGATGAGAATCAAACCTTGAAATTGTAAAAGGATGATGGTTAGACCTTGAAATCTTGTGTTTTTGATCAAAATCGCCTTCCAGAGGTTGTTTCAGTGTTTGGGGCGGTTATGGGACGACTAGGGTTTGTCTAATTGAGTTTAGGAGGTTAAGTGTTGTATTTATAGGCGTTTCTAGTCGTCCAGCCCGTTCCATGCGATTGTGCAGGTTTATACGCGAGTAGGGTGCCTAATCGCATGACTGTTCATGCGATTAGCCCTATTCGCCTATAGGGATCCACCTACTCGCCCCAAAGTCATGCGATTAGGCTATCCACCAAGCCTAATCGCCTATAGCCCCTAAGTTGGTGTGTTTTGCGCGTTAAACCCCGTTTTAACATATGTTAATGCATATTCATGTACCGACAAGTCACATAATGATTGTAAACACATAACACAAGTAAATACACATATTTACACTCGTTCACCAATTCCCGGGACTCGAGACTCGTACGTTCCGTATGCCCTGACGATCCTACAAATCGTCACCGTTTGTACACTTGGTTAAGGACTGACATCTACCGAACCTCTAGACCAACATCCAATGATCTTCTAGACTAACCAATAGTTCCCGAACCATAACCCGACTTAACTAACCCAGTTAAGTACAATATACACGTGACTCGCTAAGGTAGACTTTCATCTAGACAACGTTGTTAACCCGAATTTGCCAGGTGTCACAGAACTTTTCAAATGTCATCTTAAAAAACATATAAAGTTACTATTGTAGTCACCTTTGGCTCTTAATAATGCAATAGAGATATGCTTTCCTATGACATAACCTATAACTTTTCCATCTTCTACCCCACATAAAAATATCACTCCTCAGAGGCACCCATTTACTCCATTCCATCACCCAATTACATGAATTTTTTCACTGAGCCCACCGAGAAAATGAGTTCAATCCGTATCTCCCACCCACTAAGAACATTCTTATAAATAACTAGTGGGTTACCATCCGCACTTCACCAAGGGTTCAAAACGTAGATAAAAATAAGCAAAGGCCAAACGTGACGATAAATAACCACGCCGTTTCGGTGTATTCGAAAGTCCTGAAAAAGTTACGTCGTTGTATATGAAAGCAATGTTATTCCAACCATATTTACACCATATTGGATATAAAGATAAACCAATGAAAATGAGATGTAAAATCTTTGAATCATGCATGCCCATCGCTGCGAGCTAACACGCAACAAATACACCGAAACGTAATTCATAGAAAATACCAACTAAGCTGACCTAGGACCCCACGTGTAGCGACGGGTCTGTCGAATGGAGAATATAGACGTAGAAACGTTGAACCACAAACGCAATTTGCAACATGTTAACTCATAAAATTTAGGTCGAAACTTAATACACAAATACTATGACAAATTTGAAAAGATAAAAAGTATAGGGTTAAAAATAAAAAAATAAAGAAAAAACACAAAATGACAAAATAGTTACTATTGTAAAGACTTCACAAATCAATTATTGTTATATATAAAAATTGGTAAATACCGGCCGGTTATAAGGGGGACGAGGCGCCACCAGAAAAGGTCAAGGGTACCTCACAACCAGCACGGTAACACCGTCGCCACCAGTGTTGGTAGGGGTCCCGTGAACCGTTTTATAGTTCTATCTAACGGGCTGATAATCGTGGTTTTTTTAATTAATATAATTCAGTTTTTTATTACAACCGTGTGTTTTATCACTTTTTTGTTATTATTTTTTATAATTTAAACCGTATGTTTTAAAAATAATAAAAATAAATTAAAACAAGATTAAATAACAAAAACATAAACATAATTCATTAATATTAAACATTAATAAAAATACATCAAAAAAATAATAATAAAGTTTAAGGTTGGCGCATGAGTTGCCACGCCTGGACATGGTCAAATGTGCTGCAGTAACGACCCGCATAGGTCACCTGGGTCATCTCCACAGCAATCTCCAGCCCAATGCCCGGGTGGCGGCTTATGGTGCGCTCGTACAATGTCGTCCACCTATCACACTTGTTTAGATCGGTCAATATTCTCTGCAGACTCTTGATTGTGCGGGTGCTTTGGCCGACTTGTTGGTTGAAATCGGCCAAAACACGGTCCCAGAACCGTGTGTCCCTGCCACCTGAGCTTTGGCGGCGTTGGCGTTGCAAGGATGATTCGTTTTTTGCGTCTTTGACGCACACAACAAGGGTCATTTCTTCATTTTTGGTCTAACGGGTCATTTTGAAGGATGTGGGTGTTCTTGATGTTGTGTTGAGATTGAAGTGTGTTTTCACCACCGTCATATGGTGGTTTATATACTAAAAGATCCAACCGTATTGCATGCTTTCTGACGATAAAATAGGACCGATTTTAATGCAAATAAATATTTTTGCTCATGTTGTGTGGAACGGTTTATAGAAATTAATTATTTGTTGACCGCTAGGTGGTAAATTATAAAAACCGTGTGAATTTTTTTTTTCAAAAAAGGTTTAGATTTGTATTTAAATTAAAAAAAAAGAATCAGTGAAATGATGTGACAGTACATAATTGGTTAAAATAAATGAAGTGATGTTACAATACATAATTTGTTTAAAATCGTTGAAGTAAAAAGAATATTATGACTTATGAGTGTCCTCCCTTAACGATATTATCACTTTCAGATGAAAAATTTAGGCTCAGGCTATTTGGACACCCTTGAAATCTATTTGGACACCCTGGTCATGCCTCGTATAGACCTATATGGGGCATATTAAAATACAAATTTTGTCTTTTAGCTATTTGATGTTGACCTACACAGAAAACAATAAAGTTTATACTCCTCATATAGACCTATATGAGACCTATTGAAGTACAATTTTTGTCTTTTAGCTAATTGATGTTGACCTACACAGAAACACAATAAAATAATATGCCTCATATAGATCAATATGAGGCATATTATAGTCTATTTTTATTTTTTTATATATTTTTATTTTTATTGTTTTTAAATAACTAAAAATACTAAATTAACTTTAAAAATTCAAAAAATTAACAAAAAAATTAGTTATATTCTGTTCAATATTATTTTAAAAAAAATTCAACTTTTTGTTACCAACATTATTTTAAGAGTAAAGATCAAATACAAAGTGTTTTTCGGTAAGAACCGTGAGAATCAAAGGGAGTAAAAAAAAATATTTTTTTTTTAGAATTTTTTTTTCCCATGTGCTTAAACATTCTTTCTAGATGAATAATACAAAAAAAAAAAAATTAGTGTAATTACGTCATTAAAGAAAATACATTAGTTTACACTAGAGTAATTATGTAATTACTCTACACCAAATTTTTTTTTTTTTTCAATACTATAATACATGTTTAACAATATGGGAACAAAATTTGAAAAAAAATAAATAAAAAAAATACCCTCCTTTGATTCTCACAGTTGTTACCGAAAAAACACTTTGTACCGGATATTTCCATTTATTTTAAATAGTGTTCAAATCAATAAAACTTAAATTTTTTTTTTTGGATTTTTAAAAGTTATTTTAGTATTTGTAAACAATATTATTACAATAATATTGTATTTTAAAAAAAATAAAAACAACCTTGATATACCTAGTATTGGGCAATATGAGTAGTATTAAACACTGATAAGCCTAATATTAGGCAATACGTGGCATATCAAGCCTAGTATTGGTACCAATACTAGGCTTGAAAAGTGATAAGAGGGTGACTTGATATGGATCATATTGGGCAATACGACCCATATTAATACATCAGTATGCCTCATATAGGTCTATATGAGGCATATTAGTCCTCATATCACTTCTTCTCAGCCTAGTATCAAACCCAATACGTGGTGGCTTTGATATGCCCCATATTGACCAATACGAGGCAGATCAGGGTCTTTTTTTATTTTCTTTATATATTTTTATTTTTATTGTTTTTAAATAACTAAAAATACTAAATTAACTTTAAAAAAATCCAAAATTTAACAAAAAATTAGTTATATTCTATCCAATATTATTTAAAAAAAATTCAACTTTTTGTTACCAACATTATTTTAAATAGTATAAAAAAAATTTCAAAATGAAATATTTCAGATCCCTTATAATTTTATTTTTAAGTTTATTTTTGTCTTTTTTTTTTACTTTTAATTTTTTAATTTTTATTTACTTTTTAATTTTTTTATTGTTATTTTAATTTTTTTTAAAATTTTAATCAATTTTAATGTGAACCTATCCTAATTCAAGCCATCCATACCCAAACAAAAGAAATAATTTTTATAAAATAATACTGTTACGACCCAACCGGGCCGGGTAGCGACCATAACTGTTTCGACATGACCCGTCCCGTAGCGAACCGGACCGTTTCGACCCGGCCGGGCCTGGTAACGACCGGACCGTTTCGACCCAACGGGACCGGTAGCGGCCCGGATCGTTTCGACCCGACCGGGCCCGGTAACGACCTAGACCGTTTCAACCTGACCCGTCCCGTAGCGACCCGGATTGTTTCGACCCGGCCGGGCCTGGTAGCGACCCGGACCGTTTCGACCCGGCCGGGCCCGGTAGCGACCCGGACCGTTTCGACCCGACCGGGCCCGGTAACGACCCAGACCGTTTCAACGTGACTCGGACCGTTTCGAACTAGCCGGGCTCGGTAGCGACCCAGACCGTTTCGACCTGGCCGGGCCTGGTAACGACCCGGACCGTTTTGACCGGACAGGACCGTTAGCGGCCCGGACCGTTTCAACCAGACCGGGCCCGGTAACGACCCGAACCGTTTCGACCTGACCGGGGCCAGTAACAAACCAGACCGTTTCATCCTGACCCGTCCCGTAGCGACCCGGTCGGGCCCTGTAACGGCCCAGACTGTTTCAACCTGACCCGTCCCGTATCGACCCGGACAGTTTCGACCCGGGCGGACCCGGGTAGCGACCTAGACCGTTTTGACCCGACGGGGCCCGGTAACGACCCAGACCGTTAATTTAGTATAACTAATTTTTTTGTATTAAATATAACTAATTTTTTTGTTAATTTTTGGAAATTTTAAAGTTAATTTAGTATTTTTGGTTATTTAAAAACAATAAAAATGAAAATATATAAAAAAAAAATAAAAAAAGACCCTAATAGTATTGCCCAATATGACCCATATCTGGGCACCCTCATATCACCTTCTAAGCCTAGTATTGGTACCAATACTAGCCTTGATATGCCACGTATTGCTCAATACTAGGCTTATCAGTGTTTAATACTACTCATATTGCCCAATACTAGGCATATCAAAGTTGTTTTCATTTTTTTAAAATAAAATATTATTGTTTAAAAATACTAAAATAACTTTTAAAAATCCCAAAATATAAAAAAAAATAAAGTTTTATTGATTTGAACATTATTTTATAAAAATTAGATGTTTTTGTTTCAAAGACGAGGCATATTCGATTTTTTTAATTGTTTGGTTTGTTTTTGTTGGTTTTGAAGATGTTTGTTTTGTTTTGTTTCGAATGTATTAAATACAACGATCAATCGATTTAAAAAAAAAAAAAAAAAACACTGTCTCCAACAAATCTTATAACTTCTTCAAACTTTGTATTGTTTATATAACTTCTTCAAACTCACCAAAACAAAACAAACATCTTCAAAACCAACCAAAACAAAACCAAATAAAAGATAATAATTTTTATAAAATAATGTTGGTAACAAAAAGTTGTAATTTTTTTAAAAATAATATTTTAATGAATATTGTTAATTTTTTTGGATTTTTTTAGTTAATTTAGTATTTTTAGTTATTTAAAAACAATAAAATGAAAATATATAAAAAATACAAATAGACCATAATATGCCTCATATTGATCTATACGAGGCATATTACTTTATTGTTTTTTGTGTTGGTCAACACTAATTAGCTAAAAGACAAAAAATGTACTTTAATATGCCTCATATAGGTCTATACGAGGAGTATCAACTTTATTGTTTTCTGTGTTAGTCAACATCAGATAGCTAAAAGACAAAAATTGTACTTACATATGCCCCATATAGATCTATATGAGGCATACTTAGGGTGTCATTTTAATTTTTTAGGGTGTCCAAATAGTATGACCCAAAATTTATAATTAAAATGGTATACGAGGGGAGCCATGGGCTAATAAAACAGTGAAGGAGTACATCACACATCAAAAAGTATAAGTATGATTGAACAATTCATGACCTATCAAATCAAATAAACCAGCCAAATCTCCTTATTAATTAATTAAATAATAGATAGGTAAATGAATTTATAAATGTCAGTTCGAAGTTGCAGTGCAAATAAAATCTACCACAAATACATTTTGGAATTTGTGACATGACATCATCCACACATTTCTCTAAACATCCGTATACGATATATTAAGGCTGCAACAATCCTGTGAATATCAAATGCCATTTGTATATAGAGAATAGACATATATATACAAACGTACACATATCTTTGGCGTTGGCCTTCCTGGCATCTTGCTTTGAGTTTTGGTCTTAGTTTTATAAAGTTGGTATTGGTTGTTAAAAAATACATACATTACAAATCAGGCTAAAATATAAATTACCTTACATAAAGTACATAATTAAAATAAAACGGCTTAATTGAAATAAAAAAGTACAAAATTTATGGTGAGTAGATTGCTATTGGTAATGTATTCTCAAATTCCGTCACGTCGAAACGTAAGCAAATTGCTAGGCGTAGCGGTGTTGGTACACGCAATAGACCACATCAATCGTTTCATCCTCCAATAACACATTATCCCCATTTATTGCTTAGTGTAAAATAAGCAAAGCTGGCACTAGTAGACCCAAAGCAAACTAAATAAATTTCCTAAAAAAACATACCTCTTCTCTCTCTATTCTTCCTTGTTTTTCCTTCTCAAAACACATAAGCAGATATAAAAAACAAAAGCATCAAAACAAATCCATCGATCGATCTTCAAACGTCATCGAACATGGATCTGGGTTTTTCATCACCATCGTTCTGCTATGTAAAATGAGACACACGCGTGTAATATCAAGTTTGATGTCTCCAAAGGCATAGCTAACTGCTTTACATGCAACCAATGCACCACATACCTCCTACTGTCTTCATCATCATCCAGGCGACTTTGATATCAAGTTTGATGTCTCCAAAGGCATAGTTAATTGCTTTACATCCCACCAAATGCGCTACACACCTCCCAGTGTCTTCATCATCATCATCATCATCATAACACACCAACTAATAATAATAAACACAAAAACAACAAAAATCCCCTAAAAATCAAAACAAACAACCAAAACAATAAAAATAAAACACAATAAAAAAAAACACATACATGTAAATATTTCAAAAATCTCATCATCATCATCATACTCAGTTAATCCCACCTATAGCAAAGCTAAGGTAGGGTCTGAGGAGGGTAAGATGTAGACAGCCTTACCTCTACCCCTAAGAATAGAGAGGCTGCTTCCAGTGAGACCCCCGGCTCGATGTGGTTTGGTATCAAGCCTTGGACATAAGGCACAGAACACTCAGCAATCGGGACAAACCCAATCGGTGCATGTACCCCTTTGTCTTTTGGCTATCCACGCCACCACATGATGCATGATTAACCGTCTGTCGTTTTTAACGTTATTTTCACGAAATTAGTAAAATAACGTCAAAACTAGTGCAACTTTACTTTTGCCCCCAAGGGCCACACATATATACATTATATGCGCACACCGTAAGTGGGGCGTAAATTTATAAAAATAAAAATCCTTTTCAACAAAAGAAATTTATAAAAATTTGAGTTTTGAAATACCCAATAATTATTAAAGTGGTTGGATCATAATACCTTCATCCGACCTTCGTCTTCTTCAGGATAGTTCTTCATCACCTTCATCATGGTTTATGTGTATGTTTATAAAATGATCTGTGTTTAAAACAAAACCAATAAAAAAACGCATACATGTAAAAATTTCAAGGTCTATATTATTATATAAATAAAAAACCCCTTTTCAACAAAAGAAAATTATAAAAATTTGAGTTTTGAAACGGGGTATTGGATTTAAATAATCCAAAATTTTGGCTATTGGCCAATAATAATCCGAACTTTAACGTTGGATCAGAATAATCCCAAATGAACATGTGAGTGTCAAAAATGAACATCCGTTAACTCTGAACTAACTGAGTTAGTTCAAGATGACGTGGCTGCTGAGGTGGTGTGCTGACGTGGACCAGACGCTGACGTGGCAGCTGATTTGATGTCGTGTGGATTAGGTCTTTTTAAACGTCCTTTTTAAACTAACACTTTCCCGAAAGGAGTGTCAAGACTCGGTGAAAAAGGGTAATTAAATAAGACCTTTAAATTAAGACACTTATCTCATTTTTAAATTTATAAAAGTAAAACGATATCTGCTGATTATTCTAAACACACACGATAGGCAAGTGGACCTATCGGGCGTAGTATAGACTATAGCAAGTACCGAGTATCGAACCCTAAGATACGACTTCCCCTACTCAGTCTTAAGTTGATGCAATAAAAAGAAAGATAAAATAAAATAAAGAAAGAGAACGAAAGTGACCAGAGTAAAAATCAATACCAAACAAAGTGTTGCTTCGGGATCTAACTTAATCTTGGGACATATTAATAGTAATTATTCGGTTAAGTGGTGTAAAAAAGTTCGCACTTATCACTTGGAGTTGCTACAACATTCTCCAGAGGTGTCAGTTTTCGCAAGACGAGCTGTGTTCTTGTTTTAAAATGAGGGTCTCCCGAACCGGTGAGCTCACCTCTCAACTATGACAGACGGACTACTCAAGACTGTGTATACCTGACCCTGAATGATCCAACTCCCAAAGCTGCAATAAAGAAATCTAATCACTCAAAACATTTGTGGACAACTTGTTGGTGGTCGGAGCATGACCGAACAAGCAACTATTTGATATCATAAAAGAGTCGTGACTAACCAGCACATGTGCATCCTTTACTTGAACCAATTAACTATTTTAAAAAAAGTGAGTGGTCTATCACTAACTGTGCGGCAGTATAATGATGGGAGAAAATAAAGACTGTTTTCTCTCAACACGGGTTCATCAAACCTTAACTTGCGCTGAAGCTTTCACATAGACAATGAAGCTGAGTCGCACCATTAAGACTTGACTTATCACTAGGGCCGAGTATAAAGACCGTACCGACCCTAAATGAGATCTTTGATAGTAGAGGATTAAGTGTAACATCGCGAATTTCCCCTAATTTTTTTTTGATAAAAAGAATGTATTGTTTTAAACAATATATGTTTTAAATACCTTAAACTAATAATTATTTGTATCTCGACACTTTTGTATGTTTTAAAAATATTTCGAGTCACTTTCGGGCTTATATAATCATATTATTAATTTAGAATAATATAATTTTAGGGAATTAATTGCCAAAAAAAGATTTGTGTGGACCGGGACTCGAACCCGCGTCCACAGCCAACCAACACACAGTGACAACCAACTGAGCCAACTATCATCTTGTGTAGTATTTCAGAAGAAAATAAACTTAACACATTCCTTAAATTGATTAGTCAAAGTCTTAGTCAAACAGTCAAAGTCTTAGTCAAATAGTCAATTCATCATAAAACCTTACTTTATGGTGTTGACCAATTTTAATGGCTAATTGACTCCAAAACTAGTATAAAAACCCACCTATGACCCATTATACTTTGCACCTCTAAATCGATTGTTTCAATCCTATTAAACTTTCCCTCATACCTTTCTTCTATAGTCTATTACTTCTACAATTGAAGCTTTGATTATAAGCTCTTGTAATTGGCAACTTTGGGGCTACACATATTCTATTTCTCGAGACTTAATACTTTGCTAAGGTGAGATTTACATAGCCCCTTTTCTATTTATCACCGTTTTTGGGGTGAAACATGTTACAACATTCTATATGCAATTCAATCATCCAAGTGTCTATGTGTTTTTCTATGTTGCATTATGTCTTGAACATGACTAGGGTAAGCACAATTCTAGCATAATCATTAACATTGATCAGCCGACGGTATACATTGATAGATCTATTGGACTGACAATCCCACCCGGATACGTGCCTCCTACATAGGTAGCGTGGGTGATTGTTATCGCATAACATAATCGAGTGAACCATGAGCGTATGGGATGGACCACAATATAACAGTCACAAGGGTTGATTATGCACTCGATTTATTTCTAGTATGTTTTCACATATGGACTAGACTTACCATGACACTTGAATTGTACAAGCTTTATTCGATTATCAAAACCTATGTAATTCTCACCAACTTTTGTTGACCCAAAATATTTTCAAACTTAACATGTTTCAGGTTATAGCTTGCTTGAAGATTAGAGTTATTGCTTGAAGATGCGTAGCTAGTATTTTTTCATTTTGATGTACAAATTCTTAGAACAATTGTATGTAATTTATTTAAATCATTTATTGAAACTTATTATTTACCATGAGCTACTGAACAATCATCAATACGTGACATCCCGATGTTTCCGCCATCAGTTGGGGTGTTACAGATTGGTATCAGAGCCACTCCTGTGCCGTTCGGGATGGTGGGTGCACACCTCATCAAGGATGATGAGACTCTAACAGGGGGTGAATGTGACACCCCAGGAACACACCTCATCAGGGACGATGAGACTCTAACAGGGGGTGAATGTGACACCTTAGGAAAATCTCACATCGGCCGTGGCCAGGAGAGATCCTTGGTTCATAAGTAATGTCTTGCCTCTTAAATCACCAACGCGTTTTGGGGCTTAATGTTAGTGGATGAGAGGAGAATTCCACAGTTAAGCGTGCTCAGGTGGGAGAAATTTCAGGATGGGTGACCTCCTGGGAAGTCTCCACTTGGGCAACCAAAAACAAATCCGTGAGCTCTAGATGGGCAAAGCGGACAATATTGGTGATGAGAGGGGCGGGGTGTTACATTAAGCCACTAAGTGTATGTATTTCTACCCACAAATGGGCTAATCACTACTCGCGGGATTGGGTTAGCTTAAGAGTGCATGGGTTGTTACACACCATGGGTACACTCTTAAGTCCTCCCACTTCCTATCAAGACACCCACAAGACCAAATACTAGTTAATTAGTTAATTAATTCATCAAACAAGGTTTTAAGTGAAAAGAATTTAACAAGATAAGCCTTCACCCTAGCAACACTCAAATAATCTAGCCAAACATTGACTCTACATCTAGCACACTATAGTGGGTGTTTGAAGAACACATAGTTGTAAGTGTAATGGGGATTAAAGATGGTGGTTTAGGTGAGTTTTAGTGATCTCTCTTTCTTAACTCTCAATCACCAAGTATTTATGGAGTGATCCCAGACTCCAAAGGTCACTTGCAAGACCCAAAGATGGCTGAAGTGTGAGAGAACTCGGGTGAAAAGGGATGCCCAAAATGTATAGTGGAGGCCTCTATTTATAGGCAAAACAGGTCTGGCACGCCCTTGCTCGACAGCACGTACTGTTGCAGAGTCTTTTCGCGCAGAATTGTCTGTACCAGGGATGGCACGCCCGTGCAACTTCTTCTGGCACGCCCGTGCTGCCTGTTGTGAGTAACCGTTTTGTCAGTCTTGGTCGGTTTAAGCATTGGAGAACACGCTGCACTAAAGCACGCCCGTGCACATCAGTAAAGCTCAGTTTTGCCTCCTGCTGACTTGGAAATGCTGACTGGTCGACCTGGGATAAGTGCACGGCCGTGCAAGGTCCTGAGCGCGGTCGTGCTTCATCTGGATCATCTCCAAAAGTCTTCAAATCCTTGTCTTTTATGCCGGTTTTCACTTCTTTTCACTTTTCACCTTCAATACCTGCAATTATTATCAAAAGGAAACAAAGCGTGACAATACCAAGATAAAAGCATGAATTTGGGTGATAATTAGGTGAAAACATGTATATAAAACCTGCTAATTTTGGGACTCATCAGTGGCATGCCAAGTCAGCTGCCATGTTAGCATCTGGTCCCCGTCAGCATGCCACATCAGCAGCCACATCGTCTTGAACTAACTCAGTTAGTTCAGAGTTAACGGGGGTTTATTTTTGACACCCACATGTTCACTTGGGATTATCCTGGTCCAACGTTAAAGTTCGGATTATTATTGGCCAATGGCCCAAACTTTGGATTATTTAAATCTAATACCCCTTTTGAAACACCTAATAATTATTAAAGTGGTTGAATCATAATACCTTCATCGGACCTTCGTCTTCATCACCATTGTTCTTCATTAGCTTCATCATGGTTGATGTGTATGTTTATGAAATGACTTGTGTTTTTTCAAGAGAGAGAGGGGGTACAATTATTATAACAATAATATATATAAATTAATCAAATGAGGGTTGTTTATAAAGATGATAATATGATTTGGACAAAAATACCCCTTAATATAATAAACAAGATATCAATAGGTGTCATTTGGTGATTGGCCCAGAGGTGTTCTTAAGTTCTCTTAACTTAATAGAATTCTCAAATGATCACAATTATATTATTATAACAATAATTATATATAATTATAATTTACAAACTCTTTTGAGTTGTGCAAACCCACTAAACCTCGTCTAAGGGTTCTAGATCATGCCACGCCTAATATATTACTTTGGCACTTGAAGGTATTTTTGGTACTTAATATTATTCTGCAATATATCAAGGTTGATTCCTTTTATTTCCATATTCCCATCTATTTTAAAATATTATTATTATTTTGGTTTAATATTCCATTTTCACTATTTTTTTTATTCAAAAAATTCTGAATTTCTTGTATTCCCCGTTAATAAAAGGTCAAGTTTACATCTAGATAATGGGTAAGCGAGCAACAAGCTGCGCCGCTTTACCATTTTGAATTGCAAAGCCTACTCTGTTAAAAACAAACCTCTGGTTCCTCGGGCTATGAGAATCAATAGTTATGACTTAAAGATAATAAACTGTAGTAATAAGTGTGTCATTGCGATGTGAGTTTAATATTTGTGATGTTATTTTGTAATTTTTAGGATGTTTTCTTTGTTCCGCGGGGATTCTAGTTTATTGTTGGCCGGATTTCTATATGTTTTATAGAAATTTTGCCATTAAAAAAATAGGGTGCCATTGAAGACTCATAGAGATTAAAATAAAAGAAATACGGAGTATAATATATCATTATTATATTATATGCTTTAATATAAGGTATAGGATAGGATGACATAAAGAAAGACTACAGAAGGAACAAACGTCAAAGAGGGAGTTCAGAGTATTTTGACATCTTAATAGTAAGTAATCTTTAGGTAGCCCCTATTCAGCCATTCAATTTTATATTGATATACTAGCTTTTATACTGGGAGTGTCTCGGGGTTGAAAAATATAATCATTCTAATAATACTAATACTAATAGTAATAATTATTACTCTTGTAATTAAATAAATAAAAAATAACCAACCTTGCTATAAGGTGACACCATGTGTTGCAGTGTTGCGCGATTCTTTCTCCTAGCTTCTCTTGATGAAGTACACCTATCCATCTTTAGAAGAGTAAAATTCCAATTATAGCATGGCGATTGGGCTGAATTTCAACATCGTATATAAGAACCTGGTTTAAAAGAAAAAACATGATTAATGAATAACCTGAACACTTTGTGTTTTTTTTCCTGTATGAACAAAACCCCACAAAAAATAGTCGTTTTTTTCTCCGTTTTTTATATAACACTATGGTACTCGTTGGAAAGATAATGAAACGCTCGTTAATTTGGTGTAATTTTTTTATTTAAAAAATCTCGAATATAAAAATATTAACGTTTAAAAATTATGGGAGGAAACATAAGAGAGAAAAATTTAAATTTGTTTTTAAAATTTTTTTTTTCTAAAATAACTCAATTTAATTTTAGTAATTGAGAATTGAGAGATAGAGAGATAAATTTAATGTTTTATGTTTATCTTTTTTTAATTAAAAAAAGGAAATAATTCAAAAACACTAAAACCTTTCAATGATGATGCCACGTGGCAGTTTCATGGAGAGGTTGAAGACACCATTGCACGTCACGTCAGCAATGTTCAATTCTTTTATATATATTAATATATTAATAGATATTCAGATTTTTGTTTATTGTTAATTTGTTACCATTTTAGGGATATGTTACATAATGGAATTAAATTTTTGTGCAACTTTTATTCTCAAGAGCAATGACTTCTTAATCTTGTTATTGTGAGCATTAAACCGGTCACATTAATCTATATCTATATGTATATCTATACTACTATATAGTGGATGCTGGACGGGTAAATTTATCATTTCATGTTTGTTCATAAGAGTAAAATTGTAATTTCATTATAATGACAAGAAAAATTTAATACAAATATTAATTCCTATTAATTAATGACAAAAAAACAAGAAATTAATAATTAATAGTTGAAGGTTACAAAAAAGACAAAAACAAGAAACAAAAAAAATTGTTTGTATAATATTACACCATTCACAATTTTAAACCCCTATATTTTGTATGTCTTATCTACAATAAATTAACCGCAAACAAACTCACATGCTTGTTATATAATTTTTGGAACTAGCATGGGGAAAAAAAACAAACAACTAGCAAACCAATGGGGTGGTGGCCCATTGGCAAAGGCAAAGCTTTTAAAACACCTAGGTTGTGGAAGGTCTTGGGTTCAAGTTCCACAGACCACAGGATTTAAAAGAAATTAATCTTTCAAAAAACAAACAACTAGCAAGAATGCACTTTATCCATCATGCTTTCGCGTAACATCGTAATGTTCTCTTTTAATCAATAATAGAGTATAAATTTGATCAAGTTATAAGTGGGTTTGAATCTTTATATTATAACAGGTAAAAGTAATAACTGGAATATGGATGTTTAGCGCGACTATTTTCGGGTTATTCAGGTTATTTAAATTAGAATTTGATTTATGTTTGAATTCGAATCGAGCTAAATAAACAAAATTATATATATGTACTTTTTATAAAAGAAATTCAAGTTATATATAAATCAATTTAAATTTTCAGGTCGAATCGCATCGAAAAACATAAATTTGTCTAAACGCAACATCTAAACATTGTACAGCACCGTCGCAACGTGCGGGCTCCTGCTAGTCTAACATAATACAATGTAATTCTCATGTAGGCATTTGTTACAACGAAGTTAAAAATCACGTGACTTAATTGAATCAATCTAAACTATGTCACATATGTGTTTGAATTAATATTGTTGCATATATACCGTCATTTAAATTGACTACGGATATTAAGTCACATACACCCATTTTGAATATAGATGTGCCTTCATGAGTATTATGGACGTGCTCATATTAAAATACTAGCTGATTACCCCGGGAAGGTCCCGGGGTTGAAAAATTTAATATGATTTAATAAAAAATGATAAAAGAAGAAAACTCAAATCACGAAAAGAGTAAATAACTTAAACATAATCAATCTTAATTAAAAAAGCATTTATTTAAAAAGTTAAAAAAATAAAAAGCATAAACCATATTAAACATAATACATTATTAAAAGGATAATCTTCAACATATAATCATCTTCACGTAATTTAAAATATGTTACAATTTGACTTTGAGTTATATAGATGTAGAATTCATGAAGGGGGTTGAAAAATATAACCATTCTAATAATACTAATACTAATAGTAATAATTATTACTCTTGTAATTAAATAAATAAAAAATAACCTTGTTATAAGGTGACACCATGTGTTGCAGTGTTGCGCAATTCTTTCTCCTAGCTTCTCTTGATGAAGTATACCTATCCATTTTTAGAAAAGTAAAATTTCAATGATAGCATGGCGATTGGGCTGAATTTCAACATCGTAGATAAGAACCTGGTTTAAAAGAAAAATCATGATTAATGAATAACCTGAACACTTTGTGTTTTTTTTTTTCTGTACGAACATAACCCCACAAAAAATAGTCGTTTTTTTCTCCGTTTTTTATATAGCACTATGGTACTCGTTGGAAAGATAATAAAACGCTCGTTAATTTGGTGTAATTTTTTTATTTAAAAAATCTCGAATATAAAAGATATTAACGTTTAAAAATTATGGGAGGAACATAAGAGAGAAAAATCTAAATTTATTTTTAAATTCTTTTTTCCTAAAATAACTCAATTTAATTTTAGTAATTGAGAATTGAGAGATAGAGAGATAAATTTATGGTTTTATGTTTATCTTTTTTTTTTAATTAAAAAAGGAAATAATTTAAAAACACTAAAATCTTTCAATTATGATGCCACGTGGCAGTTTCATGGAGAGGTTGAAGGCACCATTGCACGCCACGTCAGCAATGTTCAATTCTTTTATATATATTAATAGATACACGCGCAATTATGAATAGATAGAAGCGTCCTTATAGAAGAACCCACATGAAACGCAACAAATATACTCTAAATAAATGATCAACAACATCATATTATAGCGACACATTTAACATTTCAACATTACATTCAATTTTTACAAGTCTGACCCATTAACGAACTGTACAATTTATACAAGTCTGACCCATTACATTCAACCATTATAACAGTGCGTCTAAGACGACTTGTAACTTAATGGGCATACCTATCCTCACCTTAAAATCCACATCACGCATCCTAGATCACTTGGTATGGACATGGTTTACACACTTTTTCACTTTGTAAATTAACTACCTCTACATATAATCACCCTCTTTACAATCACTAATTTTAATATCTATTCCTGATTTCAAAGCAGTGTCAATATCAACTATCTAGTACCACTTTACTTTCTTAGTTTTTATTCTAAAAGGACAAAGAAGAAAAACATCAATTAATATGATTATTTAATAACATTTAAACTCTAAATTCTGTCAATCCACACTTGAGCCCAGGTACCCTGGGATATAAATCTCTAATCTATTTAGAACTTAAGCTCTCATAGGCTCATAGCCCATAGTTGATGTTAGTCGCATAGTCAGCAGCCCAATCACCAAAGGCCCGTTTAGTAAAATTCACGTCAGTTTAGTTTTTTTTTTTTTTTTTTTTTTTTTTTTTTTGGTATTAAAGGGCATGTATCTATTATTAAGTAGGAGAAAGTGTAAGGTACAAAGTCCCTTAACCTACAAAGTGTAGGAAGCCACCAAATTATGCCACGTGGAAGTTGTCTGTTATAACATTATAACTGATAAGAAGGGTATTATAGTCAATTACATCTATCAATTAATCACGTTATTATTATCATAATTGTCAATCCCTGTTTTATTGTGGAATCACAATTCAAATTCATATAACTGATTTCTCGCTTCGATCATTATATCTTTCCTTATTCAAAAACTCTAATCACAGTTCAATTGTCGATCAATTTTTTTTTACGAAATTCAAATTCAATTGAAGAGTTGAACGTCATGTTCGGTATGTTACTCTGTTTTTTTATTTCAACTAATCGTAATCTTATTGTGATGTTTAATTGTGTATCAGATCTAAACAACGAACCTGAACACATAATCGAAGAAGAGGATGATGTGGTGGATGTTCATAATCTGAATTTTGGAGGTTAATTTTATTGTTTTCATGTTTATTAACAGATAATACAGTTTAGAGATGAATAGAGGATGATAAATTAGTGTTTTTATTTTTTTATGTAGATATTATACAGGAAGATGTTCACAAACACTGATGAACAAGGTGATGAGAGGTTTGATTTCATGGTTGAACACAGAAGGATGCAAGGTAATTGTTGTTTTCTGTATATGATAATAATCAAATGCGTTTTATGATGTTTTAACATGCGTTTTTGAGGTAATTGGTGTTTTTTGTAAATGATAGTGATCAAATGCGTTTTATGATTTTTTAACATGCGTTTTGAGTTTTTAAATAAATTTGTTTTTATGTGTATGTGCAATGTTTACTATTAGGTGCGTTTTATAGTATGACCATGTCAATTTGTCAATAAAATTATATTTTGTAGTTTTATGTTATGTGTTTTATGACAGAGCTATTTAACAAAGATGTTCTCATTGATGAACAAACTCAAACATACAAACCTGCAGTTGCATCTTCAATTAAACCAGGAATTGGGATGGTTTTTCCTAGTATGGATCATGCTTTTGAGTTTTATCAGCGGTATGCCAAGGCTTCTGGATTTACGGCTAGAAAGAGTACCCAATATATTCATATGAATGTTCTTCGTATCAAATATTTTGTATGTTACAAAGAGGGTGAGAAGCCATATAAAGTTAGTTCACAGAATGACAATAAAAAAGTTAAACAAAAGAAAAGACCTTCAATTCGTACAGGATGTAATTTAGTGTTTGTCCCAACCAATGATTATTTTGATATTGACACATGCGTTTTACCTTATTACAAGATGCGTTTTACTGATTTTTTTCACAAATAATATAACTAGTGGAATAGTAACACATATGATTCTATTTTGTTATGTGGTATATTATTTTTCCTATATTATCATCAATATGTACATTCTGATTTTACACCACAAACATAATTTACACTAACAATGTCTTCTTCATCATCATCCTCTGCAAGATCTCTTTTTATTAAGAGGATTGAGGAACAAATCAATAAACTATCATTATTTGGATAGTGTTTTGATGAATGATTTGAACAATATCCACGAAGGCATATCTAGAAAAGATGAAGTTTGTAACATTCTCAAGACGATGCCAAATGATAGTCTTCATGAATTGGCATTGATGTTCATGATTGATTCAAAACAAAAAGATATGAATCTTGTTGAAGAGCTTACTAAATCCATAGCTCTTTTAAGGTGCTCAATGGAAATGAAGATCAAGTTTCTCAAATCACTTTAAACCTTCTAGCCTTCTTAATGTCTTTGTATCTACGTTCTTTTTCTGCTACTTTATTATCATTTGTTTTAAGTAGTGTTTGTGTTGTTTGTTTTCATGATGTAAAATGTGGCATTAATAATAATGTACGTGCGTTTTAAGAGATATTAAATGCGTTTTATGTTTTGGTTTTATATCACTTGTTAAATAGATTTCCATATATCAAATGCGTTTTAGTATTTATTGAATGCGTTTTAACATGCTTTCATGTAAAACATCAAATGAAACATGCATTTTGAATACCAAAAGAGAAATTCATGTCTAACACTGTAACATTCAACAATGTAAAGATGCAAAATTAACAAACTTATCATTCTTAAAACTTTTACACCGTACACTCCTGGCTCTATTGTTTGTAACATAGCAATTACTGTATCTTTTATATCTTCATCTTGAAATACTTCTGCAACAACATTATCCTTTGCAACATTCTCAGCAACCAACCTTGATTTATCCCCTGCAACATTCTCGTCAACCCTATTTGATGTATTGTCTCCAACAATTTTATCAATAACATGTCCCCTGCAACATTCTCATCAAGCATGTTTGATGTAGCATCTTCAACATTTACACCCTGTCAAAAAATCAATACATGCGTTTTAAGTATTAAGAAATGCGTTTTATGGATAAACAAATGAGTTTTAAGTATAACAAATGCGTTTTATCGAAATGTAGTACGTACATATTTTTTAGTCAAGTTTTCATTTTGTCTACTTGTATCAACACCCACCTTCTTTGGATCATGGCCGTATCGTTTGTTCATCAGTAACATCTTATTCATCAGTAACATTAGTAAAACGAATTCATAATTAACTAAAACGCCTATTTAATCATATCCATCAGTAACATTCGTCCAACTTTCAAACACAAAAATCATCTAATGCATCAATAAATTCATAAAACGCCTCTACTAAAACTTCAAAACGCATCTACCACTATTGATCACCAAAACATCATATTCATCAGTAAAACTAGTAAAACGCATTCATAATTACTTAAAATGCCTTTACGATCACATTCGCCCAAATTTTCAAACAATGAATAACCTAAAACATCATATCCATCTGTAATATACCTAAAACGCCTTCATAAACTTATAAAAACCCTTTATAATCACATTTGTCCTACTTTAAAACACATAAATCATCAAATCATCTCATGCATCAATAATCAGATAAAACGCCTTTATCATAACATATAAAACGCCTTTTATAATTCCATACAAAACATTATCAGATCCAAATGTTCATCTTTCAAATCATCAAAAAACGCCTTCAATAATTTCATACACACGATCTAAAACATACCTATAATGGTCCCCTTCGATGGCCTGTCATTATTCATTTTGCTTCTTTTTTCCCTTCCTTCGGCTGTTACGTTTTTTGTAGGGTTTTTATCAGTTGATTGTTTTGTTATACGAGCAAAATAAAAATCATAATATGAACATTTACTTACTTGATTTGCGTTTTGGAGCCATAATCCTTGTTTGATCGACTGTTATTTGCTTCGTTCTCTTTGATGCTCTGTTTTTTGTTTTACAGAGGTTTTGATTTTTGTGTGTGTTTCTAATTTTGTGAATTCCTTTTGATTATGATTAAGTAACCGTCCATAAATGAGAGATGAATTGGGCGCTATTATTAAAAAATTCAAATTATTATAGTGGCAATTTGTCTAATTTACCCTCCTGTTGTTAACTGCCCCCTTAAAACACTCGTGGGAAATTAAATGTAGATGATCTTGATTAAAACGCAATGGAGGGTCAGGATGCCTTCTTACACTTTGTATTTTAAGGAGGCTTTGTACAATAGCCTCTCTCATTAAGTAGTAATCTGCCTTTTAATTGAACGACTAAGTTTTTATTACCAATGGGATTCGAACCCTCACCACTTGAAAAGGCCAAGCGTTATCCAACACATTGATACCACTAGGCCAAAGACCCTTTGATCGGTAATCTGCATATGACTACGGTGATGGTAATAGATGGTGGGAATCCGCTCGCTAATGATTGTAAATTATGTGTTAACCATGATAGACCATGGTAATCTAAATATATAGCCACAAGTTGTCAACTACTTTTAGAGTGGAGGGAGTGGGGCAAGAGAGGAGGGCGGGAGATGGTTCCACGGGCGGAACACCGCCCTGTGGTGGCGTGGAGGAGGGCAGGAGAGGAGAGGGCGGGGAAGGTGAGCTGGGCGTGGGGGGAGGGGAGGAGTTGAGGTGTCATGCTCTGATTGGCCCACACAAATCTTTTGATCGTTGTAAAAAAAAAATAAAAAGAAAAAAATTAAAAATTTGACCGTTGGAGGCTTCTTTTGGTTTTATTATTATTTTTTTTACACAACACAAACACATAAATCACAAACCCAAACACCAACCCAAATACAAACCAAAAGCATGGCAGGGTGGACTAATCAGGATCAACTCTATTTGGTGACGGCGTTGATCAACACTACCGAGAACCCGCCAAACAATAGGGAGGACTTTTGGCACAATGTCTTGGACGAGTTCAACCTAATTAGCCAAACGAACAACCGTAATGTCGATCAGATCTTCAGTAAGTGGTCTGCCATACAAAATAACTGTAGGAGATGGCACACAATCTATGAAGCGACGATGCTGGCGCACCTTGGCGTTAGCGAACAGATGGCAATTCAAGTCACACACGACGCTTATCGGCAACGCTACGACATTGACTTCCACATCACCAATCTTTTGTCCTAGTCTATAATGCGTTTTTATTTTGTTTAATGTTTAAGGGTTTAGTGTTTTAATAATGTGTAATGTTTAATGTTATGATTTAATGTTTAATGTTTTAGTGTTTTAATAAACAGATTACATAAAATTTAAATTTAAACAATTACGTAAACACATAATACATAAAAACATAAAAATAGAATCCTAAATTACTTATTTCAAATAGAGTTCCTAGTCCTAAACTACTTATTAAAACGTTACATAAACACATTACATAACATACTCCTAAATTACTTATTAAAACCTAACCCCCCCACTACGGGGAGTAATTGTCCCAGTCCTCCAGTAGTAGAAGCGTTCTTCTTCCATCACATCTCTAAGTGCTTCCTCCTCTTCCTCCTCATATGGCTCCCGAGGAGGAGGGTTGGGTGTAATCTGGTGGTGGGGGTGGGTGTAGTCTGGTGCTGGGGGATCTGTGTACTCTCTTGCATCCGGGGGGTGGGTGCCGACAACTTTAGACGGTCCATTTCCCTCAGAGTGGTAAAGTAATCCAAAGCCCATACCAACTCCTCATTAGTTAAGTCCTCATCTTGTGGAGGAGGATGAGCTGAAAAAGTTGGTTGAGTAGCAGGAGGGTAGAACAAAGGTTGTGTAGCAGGAGGAGGATAAATAAAGGTTGTGCAGGAGGAGGATAGAACAAAGGTTGTGCAGGAGGAGAAGGAGGAGGATAGAATAAAGCTTGTGCAGGAGGAGGAGGAGCAAAAGATGAAAACGTTGGTTGTGCAGGAGGAGGATGAGATAAAAAAGGTAGTCGCCGTCTCTGGTGAGAGTATCGCCGGAGGCCGGAAAATACGACACCTTCGTGATAACGTTTGAAATTCATAGGGTCAGACATTTGAAACGTTTGATGAGAATTGTGAGAATTGTGACTGAGAATGGTTGCATTGATGTTGTATTTATAGGGTAAAAAACTGGCGGTTGAAATTCAAATGTTTGAAAACTGGCAGTCAAATTCAAAAGTTTGAATAATATTTTATTATTAACTATTTAAATAAATGTTTTTAAATATTTTAATATAAATTTTTAAATAAAAATTTTCAGTTTATTATTTTAAATATTTAAATTCATTATTTTAATTATGTTTATTAATTTATTAAAAAAATTTATAAAGAAAAAAAATTAAATGAAATTCCACATGTCACTTCCCCCTACTTTTCCCCCTTCCACTCCCCACAATTCCCCCCCCCCCTCCATGGTTCCACAAATGCCATATGACGCTTCAGCCTCATCTCCCCCCTCCACTCCCTGTAGTTGTAAGACCCTAACCCGTAATCACGCGATTATTGCCTAATCCTACGGGTTTGGACCCTAACTAAAAACCACTCCCGATTAAAACTTTGAAATTATGAAAACCCAACTTAATGAATCCCATATACGTTTAGTTCCAATAAATTTTTACATCATTGCTACAAAAAGAATGTATTAAAGTTTTTATTTTTAACGGGAGTTCGTTAGATGCTAGTGCGGAAGCTTGATGAGTGTTCGGGCGTGTTCGGTTCTTCTCGCGACTTGATCCTTGCTCCGGGACTTCCTTCACTTGTTTACCTAGCACCATTTCACAAAAATGGTTAGTGGGTTGTCAATGATACATTTAAACTAGTACGGTATTCGTTATACGTTGATACGGAACGAACCAGGCCAAACGGCCCTTTATCAGGAGAACAAACTGCTGCAACTTCTGCGCAGCAGCTGTTCGGATCACTTTTACCCCTTCAAAAACCCAAAATCTGACTTCGACTTTCAAATGATAATTGTTCTACGCTCCGAGAGCTTTCCAGGCATATAAAGAACACCTCCTAACGATTTTTCTACGATTTTATACGCAATTTTAAAGTTCGTGCTGACGTGCAGGTCAAAGCGCGCGGCCGCTCGGCCTCTGTGAGCGGCCGCTCGAAGCTTCTGATGTGAATTTGGTGATTTTTAAGCATGGGAATCATGTCGCAACCGCATTTGATGATTCCCGAAGCCTAAGTAATGACTCGCCGACTAAATAAACCTTTGTTTGACTGAAATTATGGTCCGGTTTATGTCGCCATGATCCGGTTCTTAGTTTTGAATGTTTATGGCGACTTTTACCCAATTTGACCCATTTAGACATTTAACTTATCCAAACACCATTTGACCATGCGCAATGCATCTAGTTCATGTTGTCAAGTCATTATACACTTGATCAACTAAAGTGTTTGTCCGATTTGTTCGTTATGATTCCGATTATTAGATTTATCCTTTAGTAAATCTTTATAATTTCCCAAAATGCCCCTCATAGCCAAATCTTTCGATTTAGCCATTCGTGGCGAAACTTCTTGTTTCAAATCCAATGTTTTTGACTCAATGACTTGTTTAAAAACTTCTAAGTCCATACGGACTTAGATTTTCAACATTTCTCAAGATTGTTCTAATGTGGTCGATTCTAAGCGCCTTAGCGCGCATTAGACATAGTTATGGAAATAACTTACTTGATTTGCACCCACACTTCATGTGGGTACTTTATCACCTATGTTGCTTCGCCGAAAGCGTTTATTTGACTACGGACTTACCGGGTGGCCTTGACCCATATCCATACCTTGTGTTTATCCTCCATGATTCTTAACATCAAGAATGCACGCGCAATTGCATCTACCTGTATGCTTTCTAAATAGACAACGTTAATTTCTCGGAACTCAAATGGCAATAACTTGCCATTTGACCCGTTTAACTTTATGAATCTTAATGCTTGGAATACAAGCATCAAGTGTTGGATTCACATGGTGAGGACATCACCATTTGACCCGTTTAGACTCCTAGTTCATAATGCTATGTTACCCAAGTTTTTATCTATGGTTCAAGTGAAACAAACTTGACCCATTTAACATCATGCTTAACGACTCCATTCAATTGGTTTAATTTGGATTAAAACATCATTTCTCACATATCTTTATTAGTTGACCCGTTTGATGGATTTCTCCATTTGGTCATAACTCATTATCTCGATTAAGGTCATAAACCACATTTGTATTGAGTGCACATAAGGCAACTCACTTAATAGATTCTACCCCTTGGGGTTTATCTTTACCTCACACTCAAGATTTGAAACTAATGTTTATAACAATTTAAGCTACGTTATAGTATATTGGTGTAAGTAAAACTTACTTGTATTCATTCCCATTTACTTGCACTTTAGGCTCATATCCGCTTGACCCGTCTTGTTCTTTGATCCATTCCATTCAAGCTTGCACCTAGCTTGACAAGATCAACCTTCACTATACTCATAAGATTAGTTAAGTTAGTCATCATATCCAATAACTAACACATCTCATGAGTTTATTCACACCATTATTTCGTTTTCCCAATTATCATTTGGCTAAACTTTTCATGTATGGCGTGATTCATATTTTAAACACGTGTTTCACGTTTTATATACGGGTAATTCCATGATTACCCAAATCAAGTTATCACCTCATTTTGCAAACAAGACTATTGAGGCATTTCATCAAACACTTGGTGTGCATCCACCCAAAATACTTGATTTCAAGAATCTAACTTTAACCAAAATATAACCACGTATCTAATTATCAACATAACATGATATTTAGGCATTTCATCTAATTTGATCATTATGTTAACTCCTAAGAGTCACCCAAAACTACTAATCATGTGGGGTTTCAACCTAGAAGTTAAACCTCAAATCTTACATATTCACATAATCATATGGTCAAAATCAAATGCACATGTAGAATGTGATTCATACCCGAATTATACCTAATTGAGGCTCCCTAAAGCTAGAGAAACCTCTAACAACTCATAAATTCACGTTTTTGTCAAAACCCTAGATTTTGACCCAACTTAAAAACGAGTTTAACATCAAATTCAACACGAATTAAAGGTACCTAGATGATTATCTTGCCTTCAAGACTCGTTTTTGGGTTAATGCACTTGAAAGCCCTTTGATTCCTCTTGAGTTTAAGCTTGATCTTGATGTTTAGGGTTTGGTTGTGAAGGAGGAGATGAATCTCCTGATTCATACACGCACACACACACATTATGTGTGTTTTTATTTTTTTATTTTCATTAATAAAACCCACTTATCATATTGGCAACTTTGGTCCCTCAAGTTTAGTCTCGAGTTGGTTTCTAGATTGTTACATTAACTAGATTAGTCTCTAGTAATGAGTTTAGCCTCGTTTTATTATTTTGCTAATCACGCCTAATGGCGTAATTAAGTGTAATGGATGATTTTGGGGTGTTACAGTAGTCTTAAACGATATAATCCGCAAACAAATTCAAATGGTTCCATAATTGATAAACAAAATTTTAAAGAGACTTTAGGGGTAAACATTATTACATGTGAAATAGTAAATCAAAATTTATCCGCCTCTCTAATTGTTTATCAAAAATCAGCCACAGCCACAGCCTCAGCATACATCATTCTTGGTTCGCGCCACCAATATGACGGTTTATATGTAGCAGAACCCAAATAACTAGAAAAGAAAAACTTCTCGACTGCATCGGTCACCGCCAAAATTGTGTTATATTTATTTGCATTTGCATGTTCATCCGTTTATTTTTCGAAATTTTCTTGTGTTTCTCTTTTGAGTTGATCACCTTATGGTTAGATCTTGTTTGCATGGCCGGCAGGGTGGACGTTGTGACTACTTCTTTTGGCAGAACACTAACAAGAACAATGCTAAAGCGCGAAACCCAAAGCCAGCGACTAGTAAACGCATCAAGCAAAATTTCCAGTTACGTAGATCGTAACCTCTTTTGGCGATCGCAGCACATCTTGTTAGCAACCACACCGCACGGTACCTGAAGTTTAATGGTTTTCAAAATTGTTCAAATATGTATTACAAGTTCTAAAATAGTGTATTGTTACTTGCCGAAAAGAGTTTTAATGCACTAAAAGCATACGGGTCAGGTGAGTAATCTTTTGTACATTTTTTTTAGAAAACTTTTAGATGTCAAATATGTTAAAAATTGTATATGACTTTAGTAATACTATAGTACTTTCACCACTGGGTTAGTGGCCCAATTGAAGTGGTAGCTTTGGAAAGGTAATGAGTTTAAGTCTCATAAAAAGTAAAATAAATGTGATTAAGAAAAAAACTATAGTACTTTCTGAATTGAATGATTTAATGCTTTAAAATTAGAGTCGGGGCAATTTTCAACCCAATTCCTTTTAAGAATAATTTCTTTTGCGTGTTTAACTTGTTAGGGATAGACTATAACCGTGATTTATTTACATATAAGTAAATGAATTGAAATTGTCACATTATAATTAAAAGAGATTTTTTAAATCGGAGAGCAATTAGAAAAAAAATAAAAAAAAAAACTTAAACCGCGGCACTGTGCTCCAGGGCCGGCTCAAGGGGGAGTACTTCGAAGCTAGGGCTTTAGGCCCCCAATCTAATAAGGCCCCCAAATTTTAAAATAAACTTTGAATATATGGTTTTTTTTCTTCGTAATCAAGATGATAGACCTTTAACTTAATATCTCTATGGTATGTAAGTCTTATTTATTGTATTTATCAGGCAAATAGTTCTAATTCTACAATTATTTTCATCTCCACTTTTTATGATGTTTTTTAGTCTTGCAAAAAAGCCCTCATTTTAGCATTTGCTTTAGGCCCCTTTAAAGGTTGAGCCGGCCCTGCTTCGCTCTTTACTTTGAAATAAACCATCGTTGTTATAATATGCTAATAAATTTTACAAGAATGGCCTAATTATTTGGACAAAAAAGTATCAAGCATGATTTTTTTTTTTCTTGTCCATAATGTCATTTATGCGGACTTGGTGCTCTTATATCATTTTCACATGAAAAATAGTCGATTTGCATTTAAAAGTCAAGTATGATGGTTTAAAAAGTCAAATCTTATTTAGAAAAATAGCAGATGCTTATTATTCATTTAGGGGTTATTTGGTTGATTAAGTGTTGTTTTGTTGGACCTCTAAATGTTAGTCTTCTTGTCCAACATTGTTATGGGAAGTAAAAATGGATTCATTCAGTGCTTAATGGTTCAACAACATCCCAAATCTTAATAGTTCAACCTTAACCATTTCATATAAATGCTGAAACAAACATACTTAATGAGCTGAATGCTAAATCATTCAGCGCTGAATGATTCAAAGACTCATTAAGAGTCTTACCAAACAGCCCCTTAGTTGGTAGATTTGGTATGCTTATTAGAATAATAAGAGATGACAAAAAAAAAAAAAAAAAAAAATATGAAATGATGTCGAACCTTTCAGCATTAGCAAGTATGAAGGCTTCCAAAGCCCATGAAGGGTATGACAGTTTTTTGAGGAGAGGTATAATTGTTCCCTTTTCATCGTTTTGGCTTGAAATAAGAGTCAACACAACTGGAAGCAGCACTGACCACTGTGAAACAATAGAAACTTGTAACATCAGAAAACTAAGACCATTAGGTGTGGAGAGGAGAGGCATCTTGATGATGGGCCGCCACGTAGGAGTGGGAGGAGAGGCATCTTGATGATGGGTCTCTAAGGGGATGGTGTGCACCATGATGACGGGCCTCCTCATTGGTCAGAATTATTAAAAATATTAAAAAAAATCTATTAAAAAACAATTAAATCTGATTCCCTCTCAAAAAAGAGCCCCGGCACCAACGGCAACGAGATGCCTCCATTGCCGCCCCTAAGCCCATGCCGCCCCAGGGGGGTGGTGTAGCGAGGCCCGGCAACACAATGCCTCCCCTATGCCGCCCCCCACACCTACCAGTCTAATAGAAGAAAAGGTCATAAGTCACCCTGAGTGTATTTTAATGCAAAAACATCCTCAACCTAGATAGCTATAAAGTTGATTAAAGTAGTAATACTCTAATAATACAGTTTTTTTAATCATATTCTACACAATAGTTATCTATATAAATGTAAAAGTTTCGGGTCATGTCTATTTAAGGTTCTAGCTATCATATTTAACAAACTAACTATTTAGTAAAACTTTTTTACCAAATAAATGTTTCGAGTTAACTAACCATACCCATTTTTACCTATCATCCAACCCGAATGATAAATCTTAATAACTAACTACCTAGTGAGAAAAAAAAGTAATGTTGGGTTGAAATCACGCACCAGTTGAGCAGCACCAGCTTCAAGGTAGATGGCTAGTGCATAAGCGAAGCCAGATACGCAATACAACAAGCAAAGTAAAATGACGTAGTTATCCAATAGCGAAGATCTCGGAGGGTTAAAATAGTAAAATGTGCATAAATAAACGGCAGGTTTTATTACGGTGTTGAACTGGTCGACTGTATCTTTTGAGAAAAAATATGCAAAACAACTCATTCCAGAACTTCGTTCCCGCCAAAATTGCAATTTATCTGATGTGAATGATCTCATTGCTGAAATCTTGCCGAGTAAAGCTGAAAGAAAACAACAAATATTTACTTGAATATTTTGTACTATTGAATAATAAAAACGTCGTAAGGAATTATGTACTATTAATCAACTACACACTAAAATGCAACGAGTATAATTATATTGGAAACCTAATAAAATCATATATCTCCCCAATCTATTAAATGAATTACAATAAACTTTAATTAATATATTTATGTATTAGATAATGACAACGTAAATGAATCTTGTAGACCAGAATGAATGTTACGAATATGATATAAGATAACAAAAAAAAAGGTAAGATTAGAGGATGTGTATTAGATGTAAAGAAAAACAAAAATCAAATACACATGATATTGAATTGGAGTTTGGAAACTTACAATATGCAATAATGGTGTAAGTATATCCAATAACCCCAAAGTTTTCATCACTAACTTTAGCAAGTGTTCCTAGAGCGATTCCTGCTATTAGCAACAGCAGTAAATCCACAGCTTGTAATCTAGCTTCCCGAATTCGTTGTTTTGCCACCCTGTAACATTTGTTTACATCAAATACACGTTATATATAAGAGCATTCACAATTGGGGATTATACGAATCCAAAGGACCACAATCGGTTTTGCAATGCACTCTATCACGTTCTAGTAATGTCGGATAATCGTGAGAATAATTGTGTTGATCAATTTTATTTTTAGAAATGACATGTAGTGATAAGATGAAATTGACATGACATGATAAGATAAGATGAAAGCTAATGGTGATGTTATTTTTTGAGGAAATAGTTGTTTGGAAACAAGACTTGCATTTTAGGTGTGTTTTAAAGTTTTATGTATTTTTAGGCAGCTCGCTACCCCTATAAACAAAACTTCCCAAGTTTGCTTGTGTGGCAAGCAACTACACGGAGATTTGTTGTTTTTTTTTTCAAACTTAAAATGATTTGGTATCGCACTCTATGTAGTTTGTTTGTCACTCGACGAATTGGTGAGTGTTGTTTACAAGGTTACCAATTTGCCTAAAACTACAAAAAGTTTCAAAGACAACCTAGAAGTATAAGTCTCGTTCCTAAACCACCTATTAATACAAATAAAAAATGATTACCTTCCAAGAAAGAACCGATATTGCTGACATACACCAGGGGTTACGCGATTAGACAAATCTTTTCTCCCCGAAAAATAACTCAAAAAGCTATCGTTTTTCATATGAAGAACGAGCTTAAACTCCTGCCATAACTCAGTAAAAAAGGACCGATCATCATGGCCACCAACAGTAGAAGTAGAGCCATGTGATGATTGATCAGGCTTCAAATCCGGATCTTGCATATCAGGGGGTATAGGGTAACCGTTATGAGTCATCCATTTGAGTGGGAGATCTTTGTAGTTGACACCTGATGTCGTGTTAATGCCCTCCAAAATGTCAATGTAATGATCCGGTGGGTTGACACGTTCGGGTACATCGATACCGATTCCTGAAAAGTATGCTTCAACTTGGTTCACTGGTCCAAGATAGGCAACAAGACCACCCTTTGCCAGCAATATCAAATCATCAAACATCCTGAATAAACTATAGCTGAAAACAAAAATTTATATATTAGTTCTATAATCATATGTGAAATAATAATATACTTATTTATAGGGTGAGTATAACACCAAATTTATTGTGAAAACAAAAAGAAAATAATTTAGTAGCTTAATTTTGTTTTTTTAGTGATTCAAATTTTGAAATGTTGTACTTCTTACACATTTTTTTTTTTGAGATATCAATTTGTTAGGAGAAAAGTAAGAACACTATAAATAACTAGTTTCTTGGATATTAACATTTTAAGATATATATAAAAATGTTTAAAATGCAATGTTTATTTATTTCTTCTAAAATTAATTTATATATATATATATATATATATATATATATATATATATATATATATAAATTTGTTTATTTATAGAACCTACACATGTCTAGGTCATTTGTATGTAAACTTTAAGACAAACAAAAATCACATTTGTATAATGTTTTTCTATACACAAGATATACATTTGTAGGTAAAAAGTAAAACATTTAACGAATATAATCTAATGAACTATTGTTAAAATTTAAATGATTACAATTTGTTCGGAAAATAATTCTGGTTCTTCAATTTGTTGCGAGAATTGTGTGTGTATATCCAAAGAAGAATAAATTAAAAAAGAACTATGTACCTAGGTTGGTGAACCACCATGCACACATTGACTCCTTCATGAGCTTCACGGCGAAGTGCTTTAAGTAATAACTGAGAAGAAGAACTGTCGAGACCAGAAGTGGGTTCATCTAAGATTAATAAAGATGGTTCCATCACCATTTCTAGACCTACATTTACACGTTTTCTTTGACCTCCTGATATTCCTCTCTTCTCCACTGTTCCAACTAAAGAATCCCTCACATGTTGTAACCCTAAAGACTCTATAGTTCTTTCTATCACTAGAACCTTTTCAGCTTGAGATAGTTTTGCTGGAAGCCTGCATGAATATATTGTAACATTAATGAATAACCATCAAACACTGGCACTAGTGTTAAAATATGTGATTTGTACACATATTCTAAGTTGTTTAGACTTACATATGTGTAGCATATAGTTTAGTTACTTATATAGTGTTAGGAAGTATAAAATTTATACCTTTAAAACATTACACACTTTGAAGCTAACAATAAGGTGAACTATTTTATAAACACATATTTTCTTGTGACTTTTTATGTTCAGCCGCATCCGCTTATTAACGGGTGCGTCTTTTGCACGTTACGAAAGGGAAACAATCCATAATGTAGTATATATATATATATGTGTGTGTCTTCGGAAATATATATACAAATGACCTACACATCAGCTATTTTATAAACACAGATTTTCTTGTGACTTTTTATGTTCTGTTTCCTAAATAAATATTGATTACTATTTATGGGTTGTTTGGCAACTTCTGAATGGGTAAGTACTGAACCAGTAAAAGGTCTAAGCTCTTAAGCGCTGAAACAAGCAACCCTCAGTATAATACTCACCCATTCATAGGCAAATGTCTGACCTATTCAGACATTTGCTCGCGAAACAAACAGTCTAAATAAACTATGTCTGACCGATTCAGATATCTGTCTCATTAAGAGCTAAAACAAACAGCTCTTAAGTGTTTAATTATTTTCAACTTTACATAAATATAATGATTATGAAACTTGGTTATTCGGTGAATCTTTTTTTCTCAATATTACCTCATACTTCAAGCAAATTTAAATAAATTAATCATAAAATAAAAACCTTAAACCCTAATCTCTAAATCTTTTACCTGCACCGTGCACTGAACCAAAGATTCTCTTCGACGGTTAAATCACCATGCACAATATCATCTTGTGGCACAAACCCGATTATTTTCTTATACGAATTCATCGATTCGCGTTTCCCATTTATAAGAATCGACCCATTAACCGTGCATCCCCTTGCTTTTCCAGTTAAAGCTGAAAGAAACGTTGTTTTACCAGCTCCAGAAGGACCCATAACAGCTGATACACGACCAGGTGATATTTTCCCACTCACACTTCTTAACAAATGCTTCTTTGTACCCTTTAAAGTTAGTGTCAAATCTTCAAAAGAAACTTCAATTTTTGGCCTACTCGTATAACTTGCTTCAGCAGCCATAGAAACCACTCCAGAAAATGTTAAATTCGCCTTTTCTTGTTCTAATGCCTTTTCTTTTTCTATCTGACCATACGCGTATTTAAAAATTTCGCTACTCGTATGTAATTTTTTAGCTCTTACTTCCTTTTTAGCATTTTTCTCTTCAATGTTTACGCTATAAGAATCGCGGTCTGCTGGATCTTCTTCAATATCATGCATTCCATCTTTTGATGATGTTGCACCTTTTTCATGGACAGAGTATTTTTTGCGCGAAAATGTTCGCGAGAGGTTTGCCGCCTTTTTCTTTGCGGTTTCTTTTGCAGATCTCCATCTTTCTTGTGCTAATTCTTTTGCACTTTGTGCGGCGGCTTCTCTTGATTTTGCTTTCCTTTTTTCTCTAGTGGTGATAACTTGATCCGTACAGTTGTAAAATATGAGCAGAATGATAACTAACCCAGCCTGAATTTACATTGAACAATAATAATGATGTTTAAATGTGTTGTGTATATGATTTTTATTGATTAAGATACGCACTTACACAAGTCATTATTCCATAGGCAGTAATGTTTTGCATTGCAGCCCCTCTGTCACATGTTGCAAACTGTAAACAATCTGCAAGTACATAAAAGTTGTATGTAATCCAGATGCAAAACCTGACTATTATATAAAAAACTACAATTTTATATTCACTTTTTGATATACGCAATATATATTTTTACCATCTAATGCATTATACACGCCTTTTAATATTATACTTTTCACTTTTCAAACATTAACTAATGTAACATACTTAACATCTACTAGCAAAATATGCAATTATTTTGAATGGCTATTTTTTTTTTTTTTTTTGTAATTAATGGGATTTGAACGCTCGCCACTTGACAAGACAAATCTTATCTAACACCTTGACGCAATTTGTAACTATTTATTATAACACGAGCCACAATATCATTATTGCCCAAAAAAGAGAGATATGATTTAAGATATGTACAATAGTTAAGTACTTAAGTATACTGGGTACGTTTGTTTGTTTGCATTACTTTGCAGAATGCCAAATTTACCCTTATTGCGTTAATGATACCATGCATTTAATGATAAAGGTAATTAAGGATATACTTCTCAAAATTAGTAAATTCGTTAACCAGATTTTGATAATGGGGAGTTGTTTTACTCTAGTCTAGCATTTTTTTAACGACGGAAATTCTATGATTATATACCATGTTATATGTGTAAGTGTCAATGCACATATATTACCTGTTTCAAACGTTGATCCAAGTCTGCAATAATGTCTGAAATACGATGAATATATGTTAAGCAAACAGTTGTGCATGAAAATGTTAAAATACTCATGATGCATTAAATTATGAGGAAATTTATAGTATTGACAACATGAATTATAATATATACCCTGGTTCGCAAGAATGTTTCTCAACTGAACTTGGACAGTAGTACCCTGCTGGACAAAATACCTCACGACTAGTCGTTACAGCTGCCCATACATCTGCTCCACCACAAGTATGGTTTGTTGCACCGGGTGGAGGTTGGTAGCGATATCTGTTTTGTTTTGTATAATTTTCAGATCATATAGGCCAATGTAAAAGTAAAAGAACTCATTTATTTAGGGTAATAACTTACGGATCGCATATGTTAGTCTTGGGGTTCAGTTGAGCAAGAGGACAGTATGATCCAGAAGGGCAAGCTTCATTGGTAAATATAAATGAGAAAAACTAGAACACTTAGTATTTGATTTTATTAGGCATATTGGATTTTAGTTATTCCGACTATGTGACCAGCGACACTCATAGTTTTTAGTTTCGTCGTGGAAGGCAATCCACTCTCTAATGAAATGGTATCTATGTCACTCCGTAACTATAATTTATGTCGTTTCAAAACAATTTGCAACATTCTTATTGAGATAAAAATTGGTCAATCATTCATTAGAGGTATACAAAGTTACTTTCCATTAGAGTGGGATTACCCTGACTACGGAAGTGAAAGTTATGAGTGTCGTTAGTTGCATTGCAAGTATTAATTATTTCCAGTGAATGATCATAGTTTGGATTATTAAAATTCAACAGTTAATATATAACAAGCAAGTATAAACATAGAGCAAGATTGTGTGGTATATGTGAACTTACGGATCATACAAGTGAGTCCAGTAGGACAGAAGAAACCTTCACAACAAGGTTCACAATTTGTAGTTCTATAAGGCATATCCTCTTTGTTTGTTAGGTCAACTTGGATATCTTTCGGAGGCGCACAAGACCAGCCTGGTTCGCATCCAGGAACCCAAGAAGTAAGATTGCAGTTCTTGTTACCTTTGACATATGATGAACTCTTAAATCCTTGTTGCTCGGCTTCTGAGATAGCACTTATATAGAACTTTATATCTGCTGCAGTACACAACCGCTGCTCAATATTGCCTACAAGTTCATGAATTCATCATCACCAATGAACACAAGAAGAAAGCATTATCAAGTAACCTATTTTGCACTAAACTTATGAAAATAATCTTATAACCAAGTGATGGTAGAACTAATTAGGGGTCAAACTAATGTTTGTAATAAAATAAAATTCAGATTTTAGGTATACAAATCCAATAAATTCATGTTTGCTAGTTTATGATATCTAGAAAGATCGATGAAAGTGGTGGTTACCATTGTACTTTCGGATGCATTTTGTCAAGAATCTTGTATCATGTGAGAAATCAAAAGCTTCATTCCACTCAGCAGTTCTAGAAATTATGATAACAATTCAAAAATGACCTTATTAATATAACAACACTAATTAAATGAGATGAGATAATGCCACCTACTTCTACTAAAATTAGATATAAGAGACTCTTGGACAAATTAAGCATGATTGTTTATCAATGCTAACTTGAAACTAAATTGAGACGTACCGATGAATTTTTTGCATTTATAGGTGAATTTGAAAATGGAAGAGTGCTTTTGAGTGTTTGATGCAAAAAATTGTGTTCATGGGTAGTTCGCTGATTGAATTAGCGAACTTCAATCAACGAACTTCAATAGATTTTCTTGAAGTTCGCTGATTCAATCAACAATCTTCAATACAATTCACCTATAAACACAATTTTTAACCCTTTTTGGACAAAATCTATTGAAGATTGCTGATTGAATCAGCAAATTTCAACAAAATCTGTTGGAGTTCGTTGATTCAATCAGCAAATTAACCACCCATAAACACAATTTTTTTGAATCAACACACTCAAAAGCACTCTTCCATTTTCAAATCCACCTATAAATACAAAAAATTCCGTACCGCTCGACCTTATAAAAAATAGGCTTAGCTTGGTAGCTCTTATTAACGACCCTTGTAATTATTAGGATTTTTAGTATACTCGAAAGAGTTTTTTTTCCAATGAAACTCACTCAATTATAACCACTATGTGCCTTCTAGAAATCATATACAAAACTGTGTCTCATCGTATATATATTCCCACATGTTAGGATCGTAATAAAAAAGAACATGAAATGAATATTTTAAAAAGCTACAACTTACATATTTCTTATGCAGAAGCTAAGATCATTGATGTCATCTTGTTGAAAAAGAAATGCCATAGCATTGAATTGTGTAAATATAGTTTTCGTGAGTGGATCAGCTATGGGCTGCTTATTCTGCTTATCATTCTGTTGGGCTGTGGCGAAACGATTCGTACGCTGTAACCCCATAATTATGATGACCAAGCCGACGAAAATCTGAGTTTTGATCATCCTGTTCCTTTGGTTATTTGAACAACAATCAAAATATGCGATTTTGTGTCGGTATGTTCTTGTTCATCAGAGGGTACGTTGTCTATTATCGTATGTAGGATTAGTAGGAAGAAAGAAAATGTGTTGGGACTTTTGGTTTTCTTCGGTGAAAGAAATGGCAGGGAGACATAGTAGGAATGATGCTGATAATTGTTGAATGAACCATTGATTATGCATTGTCTTCGTAGCTTCTTACAGGTCTAAGTTTCTAAATTTGGAACATTTTGTTATGTCCTAAGGAAATAAAGGAGATCTTAAAGCACTAAAAGGTGACAAAACTAGAAAGGAATATGTAAATTAATAAATATAAATTAAAAAGTAAATCATTAGAATATTTTGGATATCCTAAATAACCTTCTTAAAAAACAAAAATTACTATCCGGTTCCGAGAATGAAATTTCGCGCGACAATACGATCTACATTGGTGAAGCACGGCGATATCACCCCCGCAACGTTGACTTAGATTCAGATTATATGTTTATTCAATTGTAGGCCCGGCTCTAAGGGGGGCAGGTGGGCTACGGCCACACACATATCTACTACTATATATAAATGAAACCAAAGTTGCGATACATGGCATATTCTCAAGCCATCTAACTAAGTTTTTTTCGCTCATTTTACCTGGTCAATTAAGTGGGTTATGGATACTCCATCTAGTATTAAATTATTTTCTCTCTCATGTGCATCACATGCACCTTTCCCCATAATTTTTAAACGTTAATAACTTTTTTAAATGACTTTTTTTTTGGAAAAAAATTTTACACCAAATTAACAAACGTTTTATTATCTTTCCAACGAGTACAATAGTGCTATACAAAAAAACCGAAAAAAAAGAGTGTTTTATTATCTTTCCAAATCAAGAAGTAAAGCAACGGTTGTAAGCAAAGTCTATTTATAAGGTTTGTTCCATAGAGCAGTGGGTCTGTTAAGGAGATTTGTCTGAAATAGTTGTTGCTTCAAACAAACAGATGATGCTTCAACAGTTTGCTTGCAACGGCTGTTTGAAGCAAAATGTTGAAGCAACATTTGTTTCAAATAACAGCTGTTTGAGACAGATCTCCTTAATAGACCCGCTGCTCTGAAACAGACCTTAGTAAACAGATTTTGCTTGCAATAGATGCTTGACTTCTTGATTTGGTTTTTAGTAAACAGGCCTTAAAAAATGATATAGTCTTCCCGTGCATCGCACGGGATTTCAGCTAGTATATATATATATAATTGTGTATTTAGTACATACATTTGTTTACCAAAAATAAAAATTTTGTTAGTGGAATTAGCAAAAGCATGTTAATATAACAGGGAGATCTCAAGTTCAAGTCTTGTTTCTAACACTAAAATCTTATTATATTTTAATTCATTCTCCATTTAACAAAATTTTGGGTTGAGTTCTATACGTTGCCCGAGGCCCAAATTTATTTTAATGGTTCTCGTGGACGGCCCTATTTATTTGTATTTGGTAGTATTATCAAAGATATTTCAAGGTTTATGTAATGGAACTAGATTTTTTTTAATATTCATCAAATTTTACATTTTTTTTAATATTTAAGTAATAAATAAATATAAATTGAAATATAATGATTAAACGTCTAATAAAGCTAACGAAACCCCTCCACAACATTCAGTTGGTGGTGTGAAGGGTGAAAAAAGTACGTTTACTTAGCGTCACATGACAACACTTTTTTTTCTCAATAGAGCCCATAAATAGCTCATCCATAAAACTTGATATAATGATATATCTATCTATCTTATTAAGGAAGAGTGACGGCTAAGATCGTAATTTTCATTTTTGTACAAGTTAAGAAGCAATATGCACAAGCGATTTATGCTTATATAATGAGGGTATAATTGGAACTTTTTGGACATTTAAGACACTTACAAGGGTATAAAAGTAATTTTGTAATGACATTTTAGTTAAAATTAGAAAATTGTTTCCCTACATACCCCTTGTAACATCTACTTCATATGCACTCGGTCTTAAGACGCATCGCTTTGGCTTCGAAGTAATTACGTAGGTTACATATCTCTATATTATCTTATCCCAATCAAAGGTTTATTTAAACCGCCCCTCCTTTCACCTCCTCCACTGATCATATACATAACATTCCACTATCAATGATAAGCTTTAACGTATATTCCTTCAAAATTCCCATTCAATTTGTAACCCCCAAAGAAATGATTTAATTAAAGACTTTTATGTAGACACTACTCTTGAATCCCCCTTTTATACGATTCAATCACCTTTAATGTTTATTTTCTGCAAATTGTTTACGCCATATAATGAGGTTTGTTCTTTATCTTTTGTTTATTATGCTCTTTGTTGTTTTGGATGTTTGTATTTTTTATTATTGATATCGATTTTGTTTTTTCTTATGTTCATGGTTTCGTAATTCTAAATCTACTAGAACTTCGGCATTTTTGCAGGTATGTATCTGTAGATTACAACCGTTGTAGTTCTTACCATTAAGGGCTGAAAAAAGTGAGACCATTGAATATTTTGATAAGGTCTATAAATTTAGTTGATGATTGAACCTTAAGTTTGTATTAGAGGCCTTAATTAGTAGATAATGAAAACACAAGTCTGAATTTACATTTACGAAAAACTAAAGAGCCATTTACGAAAAACATATATTGATATTATAGGTTGCGGATGCAAAACCAAGTTTGGGGAGTGGTTCAAAAAGTATTACAGCGCAGCCTCATTCCAGTGGCATTAAGAATGTGTCAGAGAGCGTTTATAGAGAGGGTGGGATGCGTGACTTGTACCGACGTGTAGGTATGCAATTACTAACTACCCAAATTGCAAATCTTAAAGAACATTTTTTGTGTATATTTATCTATATATATTTTTTTAATATAAACTAGGTCCAACTCTTATTGGCATACTGCTGCTATATGCTGGTTTGAAGTTTTACATTTATGAAAAAACTAAAGAGCCATGTATCTGAGGAGAATCAAAGATCGATCATGATGTGTCTTTCATGTGGTGCTTTGGCTGGTTTATCTGGTCAAACCTTTACATACCCTTTAGATGTTGTTAGATTTTATTTTATGTATATTTTTCACAGATTTTTTAGTTTTGTGCTGTGTTTAAGTTTGATAATGCGATTTGGTGTTTCAGTTGAAGATCTTCAAGCTGGTGGTGGTGTGCGGCATGTGAATACATGGAAGGGGATTACCACAATTGTTTGTGAACAAGGTTGGAGACAATTGTTTCCTGGCCTCAGCATTAATTACATCAAGGTAAATGCTTATAATATATAAAGTTCATTTTATGTATAATTATTTTGATTTTTTCAGACCAAATGCTATGATTTAAAATGCTGCTCAATTGTAGTAATAGGTCTCTCTCTCTCTTATGGGACATGGGTGGATTGTTTTAGGAAGTTGAGATACATATGAGGATGTATGGTTTGGTTTAAGGTCAATTATGTGATCTTGACACGACTGCATGATGTATATTTTTTTCAGCATGTGGCAAAATGAGGAAGTCTGGCGGGTATTGCTACGGGTCTAAATTGGCAACTTTTTTTATGGATCAAAACGGGTCAAGTTGGGTGGACAAACAAAACATTTTGTCAAACGTCGTAAACACATTACATAGATAATTGCTATGAGTTATGATTACAAAACTATGATACTAATACTATGTTAATACACTATGGGTGAATTTCAACCTGTTTTACCTATGATAAAACTAATATTAGACATCGCCTCATCTAAATCTTGATTTGCTGCATACTGACCAGGAGTTCACATTTGTTGTTAACAAATTGTTCCTTCTGTTGCAATCGGTTCCACCGCATATGACATGATGAAATCATGGCTTCGATTACCTCCTCAACATCTGCTGCTTAAGTTCTCAACAAGGAAAAATAAACGCAAGTGGAATGTTCAAATCTTTGGGTTTCCGCTGTCACTAGAAGATTCCATTTGTTGATAATGAAACTGCCATTGCCATTAAGGCTGCAGATAGTCTTTAACATGTGTGTTTAGGTGCATCTTGCATAACAACAGTGTTCAGACTTTGAAAATTAAAGTATACCTTTTTTCCCCACAGTTGCATCTCTTTATGTCTGAAAAGAATAAAACTATGCTTCATTAAGAAAGCATATACATGGGGAGAGAACACCATGAAGACACTCCTTGCCAAATGATGAAATAAATATATGATAAAAATTTTCATCCCTTTCGCACAATGGACATAGACGTGAGTGAATACCAATACCTCTTCTTAAAGCTGTCGTGTGGGAGTATCAAATCAGGGGGGCTTGTGCTGTTAATATTCGCACATTGTTATATAGCTGCTTCTAAAAAAAATGAAGTTTAAATTAGAATTGAAGGTAAATGTCAGAAATTTAAAGGTCTTTATTCAAACTCTAAATAATGTTCTATGAAAAGAAATTAACAAAGACAAAGATAATGGGTTTGTACACCCTAGAAGATGAAGATAGATGACAAATAATAGAGATGACTACATTGTTGGTTGATTGATGATGTAGAAAGGAACCATCGAAATAATATCAGAGAGCATCATATCCAGTAGCCAACCATTGTTCCTTTATAAGCACTAGAGTCCACAATGGTCAAAGACAAAAAAAAAAGAGAAAATGGAGGCAGCTTGCATCTTCAACGGTCAAAAGAAAAAAGGAGAAGAAATGTAGCAAATGTTCCATAAGGCCCCTTCAAGAAATCACTCTATGCAAGAATAGCCTAAACAAATAAAACAAAAGAGAACCATAAAAGATATTAGAACAACTTAAGAGAATAGAAATGTTTGGATTATAAATTGATATTGATATATATTTTAATAGTAAATGACATCATTATAATTATATGATAAATAGCTTACACAAACAAAAGGGGGATATTGATTTCAATGCTTAGTTGGTGTGATGACTAATGAAATAAAAGGTTGTGATTCTTGCTGGTAAAAGTTTCAATGCTTAGTTTTGTTGCACTTTTTTCGTTTGTTCGTTCATCTTGTTGTATTGTACATGGTAACATTAAAAAAGGAAATAGTTAAACCACAAATGCCTTTTAACAGTGGGATTCTAAATTTTACAGGGTATACATGCAAAGAGACACACCGATGATGAGGAGATTGAAGTTGCAATTTTGATAATTCTGAAAACCTTTTTCCGGGGTTTAAAATTTATATGCTTAAAGTTAGATTTAATAATCATATCCTTGTGGAGATAAATGATCTTTGTGTCGAAATCTTTGAAAAAAATAATTTGATGGATATCTGAGGTCTGGTTTTATGTTCCATGTTCAACTGTTTAAATGCACATAATCAACGAGTCTATGGTTTTATGTTCCATGTTCAACTGTTCAATGCACATAATCAACAAGTCTAAAATCATTGTTAGTTTGTTCTACACATTCTCTAAAGCACCAACTATTATTATGATGTATATTATTTGCAGAGGTTTTAGGTAGAAATTTATTATTACTTATTGGCAATTATGCATATGGAAAAAATAAATGATGAAATTTGGGATTTGTTGAATCCCTGAAATTAAAACAATTTTCCTTTCAATTTGGTTCCCCAACAACTTGAGGCGATAAAACGGACGTACCCGCAGTAACGCGCGGGCATTCCCACTAGTTCTATATTATAAAGAAGTTTTTAATGACTTCTTATAATTTAAGAGGTGCAAATTTTGATTGCTTGTGATACAATACACAATGCATATATAACTAATTTTTGGGGCAAATTTGAAACACCATACCTAATAAAAAGTATGGATGACAATGAGCTGGGTTGGGTATTGGTAATCTCATACCCATACCGGTTGTAAAATCATGTCTCATACCTGCTCCAATACCCATCAGGTAGTTGTTGGAAAATTACCCGCCGCACTCGTTAGTTTGTTAAAAGATAACCATTGAGATTCACAAATACATATTCTTACTATTATAACTATTACTTAATTTTTATTTATATAACAACTATTATAAACTAAAATATACATTCGATATATACAAGTTTATCATAAATAAATAATAACTTATAATTTATATATAGTTTCATGTATATAGTCACAATATACATAATATAAATAATATTAATAAATACATATTCCAAAAGAAAAAAAATATTTTCTTCACATGATGAACATATTAAAAAAATAAAAAAAAAATCGAATATATGATCGGGTAAACATGTATGTGGTTTTGAGTAATCGGGTTGGGTTCACCTTATCCCATACCTGTCCCAAACCCTGGAATTTTTTTTTAAACTAATCTCATAGCAAGCCCATGTGTTTCGTGTTTCGGGTATACCCGTCGAATTTGAGTTATTTTGCCATCCCTATTCAAAAGAAAGTCAAGAGTCAAGATATGTTTATTAGAGATCATGACATTCAATTTTATAACTACTTTGAACACATTAAATTGAAAACATGTAAATAACAATTCATAATGATACATGTTTTGTTATAATCTTTTATATAGAATTAGGTACTTTACAAAAGTTTAAGTTTTATAAACTTAATATATAGAAATTGAAAAATCAATAATGAAAACTGTGTTTTTAATCATGAGCTAACAATTTGAATTTTGTAATTATTATGTTATATTCATACATGTAAACATGTCTAATATAAACTATACGGTCACTGGAGAAAATGACCGGAGAAGAAAGCTTATGTTTATAATGACTTTCAAACAAAGATATTAAAAAATATACACATAAATATGGTTAGATTCATAGTAGCTATGTCAATTATCAAATTTTAAAAATTAAAGAAAAATATTAATTGCATAAGATGTGATTAGGAGGTTATATAAAAGATGATGAAGATAACATATATAGTTCATTGGTTTTGTTTATTTTATTTTTATTCTTGTCAGCCACTATAATGTAATTCATGTTGTAGTTAACTAACAATAGTGTATATTAAAGTTAGATAGTAGTTGGTTAATTAACTAGATTATATATTGTTAAATTGATTTAGAATATTTTTTATAAATGACATGCACATTTTGAAATCCGAGGGTGAATTTAACATTTTACAAATTATAATCATTATTAGCACCATTAGCCTTATATCACCTATGTAGAAAAATGAATAATTAAGACACGTCATAAATATAAATTTCAACTTCAAAAAAGTAATTGATATTTTTGCTATACATTGAGTGATATAAAGAAATAATACATTGCATATAAAAGTTGACCAAATTAAAGGACCAAGATCATTCGATGTCAATCTTATGTGATCCATTGTATGAGTTACACTAAATCTCCTTTATCGTTGCATGGATCATTACACATGTTCACATGAATTTATTTTTATTGATTTTGTATTAGTGTTCTTTTGAAGGTGCCGTGTTCTTTCGATTTAATCAAATCAACATACTATGGGTTTTTATGTAAAAACCCATCCCACATCGGAATGTTGAGATAACATTTTCTCATAGTCTTGCTTATAAAAGACTTATAAAATGAGTGGACAATAACAAAAAATAGTTAAACTAATAATGGGTTCTTCTTGAGTACTTTAACTGAAGTCAACATTTTTAGCTCAAGTTAAATTTTCGGCTATTAATTGAAAATCATTTGGATCCAATGTTCATAACCGATTAACCAAATTAATGAAATAATTGAAACCAATTTGTTTTTTAAATATCGTAATTGAAAGTTGTGGTTTAAGTTATGGCTCAAAACCAAACCGAACCGAACAACTTATGCACACCCTTAAAATCATCAATATAGAAGTGTTGTGGTTCTCGTTCTAATATGCACATACCCCACTTATTTGTTAAAAGGAAAAGCTAATTTTTTTACAAAAAATAAATGAAGAATTTTATAGAAAATTGTGAGGTGAGATGATGGTGTTTGACTTTAAAGTTGCATGACTGAAACTCACGGGTCAAAAAGGAAAACACAACTCATCAGTACTCTTACTCTGAGTTGTACAATATATATCTGCCTCAGAAACTCACGAGTCTCCCCTTGTTTTACACCATTTATTTCCCTTCGCTCCCTCTTATAAATACCACACTTCAATTTAAATCCAAACACAATACACATCATAAAATGCCATCAACTACTGCCAGTGGTATCCTTCATATAACATTGATTTGTTGTCTCATTATTTTGTCATCTCAACACATAGAATCGGCTGGCCGAGGACTTGGGCATGATAATAAGATAAAAACGACGTTGGAGCCTAGAGAACATGGTTTTGTGACACGAAAGGGTCCATTTTTTCATGGGAAAGAAGTGAGTAGTTGTATGCCAAAGGGGCGTAGGCACTCTTCGGCCCCTAGCCGATATGCAAACAACCAAGCGTTGCTCCATTCGCTTGCATGCTCTACCGTGGCTAAACCTTGATTTGTTTGTTTGTAAGCGATATATATAAAGTACATACTTGTGTTATATTTAAAAGAATAAGAATAGTAGAATCTAATAAATCTTTTTTATAATTCTTCAATTTTATTTTCGTCTGGTTTGGCTGATTTAATCTCCAGCTTTCTTTAATGAGGAATCATCTGAAACTATATATCGAATCTATAGTGCGTGGGGTCAACCGATATGTAGTGTTTATTATATTATATTTAATGTATATAAGACTGTGGCCCGCTAGCCAGCATCCGCGAGCCACAACTTGGTCTTTGTGGCTAGCGAACACGTGGAGTACCTCTCGGAGGTTGATCATCGCTTATAACCAAGTGCATGGCGAAGTGTAAAAACTTCGAAATCACCTACAAAAAAGGGGAACAGAGATCTCCTCGGGGAGAAAGAAGACGTGCTCATCGCCTTTACCCACGTGGAGTACCTCTCAGAAGTTGGACATGACTTTCACCACGTTTCGGCGTGGCAAATGATACGCTCAACCTCAACCTTACGTTAGGTTTTTTTTTTCTTTAAATGTAATGGTTTTTTTTAGTGTAATATTTTTTTAGTGATGCAATGTATTTTTGTTTATTTAATGTTAATGTTTTTAAAAAGATGTTTAATTTATTTGGTAAAAAAAAACCCATTCACCTTGACCCATAACGGGATCAAGCTATCAACCCGCGGTCGTGAGCCAGTGCCACATCGACACCTATATGGCACAATATTATTCGATAAAGTCTTGACTCACCTCTAGCCACAACACATAGTCTAACAGTTTTTCACCGAACCCGAGCTTTTTAAACACTAACCCCAGATGTTTATAAACTTACTTAAAAATAGGGATGTTCTTTGGTGTTTTTAATTAATAAACACCTTTTACATGTATTTTATATAAACATGTTTTATAAGAAACTGCGAATTTAGTAGTCATAAAATGTTGAAATGTGATTTTTTGTATTTTAAAGCACAAACCCAATCATTCAAAGACAAAAAAAACTTGGTTGGTTGCTTGGTGAGACAACCCACTCTAAGAAAAAAACTTGGCTCACTTAAACAAAATACGTAGCCCACTCAATATTGCTCGCTTGGGTTTCCTCTATTTTTTAAACCGTAGCCTACCTAACAAAATACACAGCCCACTCAAATTTTTATATTCCACATTTCCACCCGTGTGCGGTGGCGAAACTTGGAGATCGAATCGGCGGGTCAGGACTCATTCTTTTCCAATCGGTAGGGGTCGGAAGATCAAATCGATGAGGGCCAGACTCAATAAATATAAAAATTGCCTATGAAAATTGCAAAATTCCACCACTGCACTTAAAAATGACGGGGGCCGGGCACCCCCAAGCCTCCACTATGATTTGCCCTTGCCCGTGTGTGAGCGCCCATCGCCAAAAACTTCGGGTTGAAAAAATCATTTAAGATGTGAGGGCACTGGAAAATGAACCAAATAAACTCAAATGATGAGTGGCTTTTCATTTTTACCCAAATACAATCCGAAGAACTAAAATTATAGGGGGCACTAAACCTCCATATAGATTCCTAAATTGTTGGACAACGGTCATCACATTAGGCTTCCATCTTGGATTAACCATCAAGAATTCTTATCCCAAATTCGATCTCGTAACATTTGCGGTGGTGCACATTCCGTCCACGCGATGAACCCGAGCCCATATCGTAAAGGTGCTCCCTTCACCCATAGTCACACATGACGCGTCCTTGGTAGATGTTATACGTTGTTGTAAAATATGATTGCACATTACTTGTGTTGGAAATAGGTCTCCAAGTATATCGATTATTTAATGTGATTAACAAAGTACGATCCAAAGAGTTACACTTTAGACTATGAACAAATAAATAATATTAAATCATTAAATATTGTTAATCACGAATAACTTCATTGTGAAAATAATATTTGGAGTAATATTTAGTGGGAAGTTTATTTAGAATAATCAATGATAATTGTTTCCGGAAACAATTGTTCAGGATATGGATTAATTATTCAGAATAGAATAATCAATTACATCATTTAAGACGTTAAACGATGAAATAATTATTATTGGATAATGGTTGTGAATAGTGTTCAATGATCAAATAATCCTTATTTGATATTAACGGTGATAAGATAATTATTATTGGATAATAATTATAAAATTGAATTTATTATTGGATAATAAATATCGTGGATATGTGGTCAAGTCGTTTAATAGTTAAATGATTTTAGGTTTTATTATAAGATAATAAAACACAAAGTTTATATATATGATATTGCTGAACATAAAACACAACAGATCATATAAGTTGCTGAAAATAATACACATCATGATGATCTTGTTGAACATAAAAGACAGTTGGTCATATAACTTGTTGGACATAAACACAACATGATGATCTTACTGAACATAAAACACAGCAAGTCATATAACTTTGTTGAAAATAAAACAGAGCATGATGATCTTGCTGATCATAAAACACATCATGTCATATAACTTACTGAAAATAAAACACAACATGATAACCTTGTTAAACTAAAACACAACATGTCATATAACTTGCTGAAAATAAAACAAAACATGATCAACTTACTGAAAATAAAACACAACAAGTTATATAACTTGTTGAACTTAAAACATAGTAGGTTATATAACTTGTTGAAACTCACCTTAGGTTACTTCCTTCTTAACTAGATTATCTGAAAATGAAATGATAGTCCCTAGTACCGGCGACCTATCATGAAGTGTATATAAGTGTCTAGACTATCAACCAATTGGTTAATTAGTCCCCGTTTGTCCAGATCATGACCATGTATGTTTGAAAACGTGTTTTAATGTTGACCAACCATACAAGACAAGACTCGACATCCCATTGGTGACCCGATATCCCCGTGTTAGATAAATACAAGTAAACAAGTAATCATGTGTGAATACGCAACTTATAGGAATAACAGTTCACCAAGTCTAACACATAGTCCACATATCGCACGTATAAGTCATAACGCGTGTTACCAGGTTCCTAGACATGTCACGGGGCTTACACTATGTTCCTAGATGTCAAAACATGTTTTGGGGTTCTTAAATACACTTCCAACATCAAAACAGGCAATTGGCATAGCCAGTCGCCCATGGGAGGCATGACTAGCCTTCAGACAGGCGACTAGCTTGACTAGCTATGCTAATCGCCCCTAGGGCCACGACCAGCTTAGCTAGTCGCCCCGAGCAGGCTGTTCAGCTCTTTTTGCGCGTGAAACCCTTCATATCCGATTCAAAACATGTAGAAACACTCAATATCAATCCCCAATCATCAAAAAACTTAACCAAAACAAAAATCCCCAATTTATCATCAGTCTAACACCCTAATTGCAAGTATTTCCCTAAATGGAATAATATTGTGGAAAAATCACATCATGCATGAAAACTTTACCCTAAATGGAAAATAATCAGATTTCATCATCCAAACACTTTTCACATCATTTTAGCATAAACCCTAACAACATTCAATCATCAAATCATCACATAACATCCTAAATCCTTCTAATGCCCTCAAAAGGGTCAAAACTCATATTATCAATAAAACACATCAAACAATCTTCATAATCTGAGATAATCATCATAACAACTCATTCATATCTTCAAAGCATCAAATACATAAGAATCCCCATGTTTAGATCATCAAAAACTGTTTGTAAGTCTATATCTTTTATCAAAAACCCATAGAAATGATTAGACATATATAGGTTGGAACTGTTTTTTCAAACATTTTCAAAGGTAGAAACTTTATAAAATCAGATCTGGACCTTTAGGGTTCAAAATAACGACATTACAAGTGCTTAAGATGAATAACACACCTTAGATCTTGCTTAGAAATGATGTTTTAGGCTTGGAAATAGTATATTTAGGGCAAAAACAAGTTTCAGAGGTTAAGGATGGTGTGAGAGAGGTTTGGGGCGACTTAGGGTTGCACAAATGATGGTATATTTAGGGCAAAAACGACTTAGGTTAAGGATGGTATATTTAGGGCAAAAACGACTTAGATTAAAAGTTTAGGTTTGTTAAGATTTGTAACACCCCAACCGATGGCGGAATCATCGAGGTGTCACGTAGTGACGATTGTTCAAAAGCACATGGTACTAAAATGTAAATATTATTGAATAATCCAAAATTTGTCTTACATAGAAATGGAAAATACATTGTCTAAATGAAATGTAAATATTGAAATAACTGAATTAAAGTAAAGCACTAAATGTTCCTTGCTAAAGCAATAGATCAAACTGCACCTGAAACATGTACAAAAATAGGTTTGGTCAACATAAGAAATGTTGGTGAGCATTCCTAGTTTTGATATGTATAGTAGGTTGAAAGATATACAATTCAAGTGCATGCTACAGTGCAAATATGTAAACTATGTATCATACAAATGAGCGAAATCAACCCTGTGACTGTATAATGTACTGTATGAACTGTAGTGTACTTATCCAATAAATGGATAAAAGCTTAACAATGGCCACGGATTCTCCGATGAAAAAGGGGGAGAATCAATCTAGGCGGGTTGTCAATCAAAATAGCGCTATCCAATGTTAAGGTTGGCTTGTACCATGTTAATGATTTCACTAAGTACAAATGTAATCCACATGTATTGTCTAAGCATAAAGCACGTTGTAAGCAATGCACATAGTACTAGAATTGTATTGTGAAAATGTAAACTTGTATTTGAAATTGTAATAGTGTACATGTAACACCCCAAAAATGAATAAAAGCAAAAAGGGGTAGGAATACTCACAGTTCACGTAATAACTTGAAATTGAACTTGGACAACGAAATATGTGTTGGAAATTATCCCAAAGGATCAACCTAAAGAATTTGATAACGTGTAAGGGAAATAACTCTAGGATACATGTATTTCTAGGGCTTCGAATTGGGGATAAACGTTTATTTGTTTATTAAACAATTTGTTTATTAAATATAAGAATTTTAATGAATAAAAGTCTCTTTGTAAAATTTTAAGTTGAATATAGTCACAACATAAGGTGTTAAATATGAAAATAATTTTTATAAAATTATCTACTTGAAAATAGACTATTTAATCTAATTATTTCAAATTGTCAAAATATGACTTTAATATCTAAAAATATTAAAATCAAAGAATTTCTGAATTAAAAATTGTAATTCAGTTCTAGATAGTTAGAAATAATTTATATAAAATTTTGGTGCAAAAATACTGAAAAATGAATTTATTATGATTTATTTATGATTAAAACTAACAAAAATTAATTAAAAATATAAAATAAACGGTTTTTCTGAAATAAAAATATTTTCTGGAATTTTTAAGAATATACAAGTTTAGGATAATTTTTGTGAGATTTAATAAAATCGTTTAGATATTTTTATCGAATTTAATAAATTTAAATGAATAAACTTGTATTATTAATAATATATATTAAATAAATTATTTTTGAAAAACTAAAATTTGGGTGATGAACTTTATCATTTGAAGATCCCATAATAATTTTTGTAGAATTTATAAAACACTTTTAGTATTTAAAGACTATTTTTAAAAGTTTAATATGTAAAATATATGTATATAAAAAAAAAGAAAAAAATGTTTGTAGGTTGCAGGGGTCGAACCCCAGACCTGAGCCGGTTCAACGAGTTTAGCCAAAAGCCCCAACCAACTGGTCTATGATTCACTTTGTTAATGTTTTTGATTTCAATTATATTTATAGGAGAAACGATATCGTCATCTTCCCCAATTTATCCTAATCGAGCCCTAGCTTATCAAATCCAACAATTAGGGATCAATAGCCCCTGGACGTGTGTGTGTGTGGTGCTACCTGCCCGGGTTCGAGTCCCGGCAGGATCATTCTTTTTTTTTTTTATCAGATAGGGAAGGAGAGGAAGTGGGCTGGCTTTTGGGCTTCGTGGGTTATGGGCCGAGCAGCATCTCTTTTGGGCTTCAGGGAAGAGATGGTTGGGTTAGAGGTGTTGGGTTAAGTTAATGGGTTATGGTTTGGTTATGGTTTGGAGATGGTAAAAAAAATGTATATAATAAAATCTGAATTTTTTTTTATTAATATTATTATTATTATTATTATTATTATATAAAAGAATAAAAAGTGACGGAAGTCATAGCATGCCCTACTTTTAGAAACTTCATCCCGAAGTTAATAGTAACATAGGGTTATGGATGCTTGGGTAGAAATTAAAATAACTGTGGTTTGGAAAATTTGGGTTAAGGCACGACGTAATTTATAGGTAACAAAGTGAATTGTTTCGAATGATTTGGATAAGAGGTTTGATAGGTGTGAGTTAAGGATTAGGTTCGTCTCGAATAATAAAGAGAATAAGAATCGAGTAAATCATTAAGTTTCAAGTTTTAGGTATCCTAGAATAAATGTACAAGTTGATTGACTACAGAAAGACCAAATGAACTACCAAATAACTAGAGTTTGTTCCTGGTCCGACTTCCAGTCTCACTTTCAATGCATCATTAGTGTTTGTATACAGGGTGTACCACAGCTAACCCACCACACCTTTGATACCTTGAAAATGCACTGGACGTCTACCAAAAACTCTAATAGAATTTCACACTACCCTAACGCACCTGTAAATTCATGATTACGTTCCGGACCGGAATCATCAATTTACCTTACATTAGGGTTTTATGTCCTTCTATGATCCTATCTAACACACATTAAAGCAAATAAGTTTCACAAGAAGATGACACAACAACACGTTTATCAATGAAATGAGGCTATGTAATGACTAGGTCAATTGCATTGCAATGACTTGTAAGCATAACAGTATTTACGTATGGGCTACCACTCGTCCGAGGAGCCCTTTAAATGAAATGTTTATCTGAGTTGCGTGGACAATACACACATGCAAGTAAGTTTGTAAGTACTACAACCATTAAGTTTAAGTGTTATCATGAATAATTAAATGTTTACGAGTATCATGAATAATTAGATGCTCAATGAATAGTCATATGAAGGGAAAAATCAAGTTTCATATGACAAACAGTGATGTTTTTAGAAAAGCTCTGTAGGATTAAATAAGTATTTTGATTTTTCATGGAAGTCAAGACCAAATGTTTCAATAAAATGTAAGGTAGAGTCTGAAACTTATACGATATAAAATAAGTGTAATCGAATTTGATAAATTTCCAATCTGTGTTCGTACACAATAGTATGCAAGGAAATTTCCAGATGTTGTATGCTAATGAGTGCGACAAAATTGAGTACAAAATGATAATAGGATCAAGAAAATGAAAACACGAGTTTTGGATTCTCGAGTCTTGGGAAGATTTCATCCATGGCTTAACCAGTGGGATTAACGTCATCCTGATCAGTTGTTTCGTTGGTATTGATATTGAAAGCTCGTCCATGTGCCACCAGGTTTACATTGTTCAATTTGGGACATTGAGGTAGCATGTGATTAGGGTCTCTACAATGATAACATGCCCAACCGTTAGTAATCTGTAGTGGTCCCTAGGCAGCTGTTTGATGGTTACTCTGTGTCCCAACCATTACTCGACAAGTGGAAACAAAGTGTCCAAACCTTCCACATCTAGTGCATTGACGGCATGGAAGATTTGCAGGGTGATGATATTTGCAGGTGTTGCATTGAGGATGGATCCCCGTGTAGGCTTTCTTGATAGGAGGCTGAGCCACCGGATCAACAACAACATGGTTCTGATTATCGCCCATTCGTTTCTTAGAGTTCGAAGCAGTAGTGGCGGCCTTTGCTAAAATAGTCTTAGATTGTTCAACAACATTGGTGGTTTCTCAGTAGGTGTCTTGGTGCCCTTCCTAACCAAGTTTCCTTTCCTTACGTGTTTGTCCGTCAAAGTGGCTGCAAGCTGGATGGCTTCTTCCACCGTAGTAGATTTGCTCCCAGTGACCACGTCTTGTATCAGGTCAGGTAATCCCTCGATATATTTCTCGATTGCTCGAGAGACCGGGGTGACCATGTGTGGGACCAATATGCTAAGTTCATGATATCGAGTATTGTACGCAAGATTCTCACCACTGTCTTGTTTGAGCTCACGAAACTCATCCTCCAGCTTCCTGATTTCGTTCCTAGGGCAGAATTTGGCGATCATGAGTTCCTTAACTTCAGCCCAAGATAATGATAAAGCAACATCCGCTCCTCGATTGCGCTTTTCGCCATTCCACCAGGTTAGCGCCCCTTTTTGAAGGACACTAGTAGCGTAGCGAACGCGGAGTTCATCAAGACATTCACTGTTCACAAAAGTGCTCTCCATGCTTTCAAACCATTGGAGAAGGCCAGTAGCACCCTCTTCACCAGTGAATTTTGTGGGGTTGCAGGAGTTAAAGTGTTTGAAAGTACACCGAAATTGGGTCGTACTCCCTGTGTTGGCACTGTTACTATTCTGGGTTATCTCACTGACAAGGTTTGGGATTAGTGCAGCAATTTCCTTAGCGACTAAAGATGCGAGGCGACGATCAGAACGTCGTCCAGAAGGGCGTTGGCTGGCATCACGGAGCATGCGGCGAGCAGACATCTATGAGGTAGTTTATTAATAATCATGAGATTAGAAAATGTAAGTGTATAATCGTACAGATGATTATGAAGATATGATCTTGTAAGCAATCATGATATGCAAAGTATTGTATATGAAACGAGAGGGTATTATTGGAAAAACTTGTACAAAATGCTTGGAGTGCCCTTGTCTAGCTGTAAAGCTCAACAAGAACGTTGACTTTTCAAAGGGATTGAACCCAATGGTGATCAAAGAAGACATGCTTTAGCCTATAAGTGGACACTCACTCCAGGAATCCCTAGGTAAGCATAACAGGTCCGTAAATGGATTTATGCGCTATGCTTGCCTATGCCAGAAAACCCAGTGTACAGGCGTCCACCCTTCCAGATTGCACGTGTCCTTATCACACTCATTAAAGTTCAACAACTTCGAAGGAGTAAAATAAGAGTAGGTATTATGCCTAAGAGTGTCTTCATGAAAGGTACTGCTCCCACTCCATGATGATGTAGGCTTTCCACTCCTTGTAGGACACCATCTCTATGCACCAGGATGAAAGATGAGGAGAAATGGAGAAGAAGAGAAAGATAGAGGAAGGAAAGTAGAGGGAAATGAGGGGTAAGGTAATTAATGCATGAAAGTTGAAATTCGGTTATAGTCTAGGCCTATTTCATCTAGTAACCTAGTTCCCTATAACCATGGCTCTGATACCAATCTGTAACACCCCAACCGATGGCGGAATCATCGAGGTGTCACGTAGTGACGATTGTTCAAAAGCACATGGTACTAAAATGTAAATATTATTGAATAATCCAAAATTTGTCTTACATGGAAATGGAAAATACATTGTCTAAATGAAATGTAAATATTGAAATAACTGAATTAAAGTAAAGCACTAAATGTTCCTTGCTAAAGCAATAGATCAAACTGCACCTGAAACATGTACAAAAATAGGTTTGGTCAACATAAGAAATGTTGGTGAGCATTCCTAGTTTTGATATGTATAGTAGGTTGAAAGATATACAATTCAAGTGCATGCTACAGTGCAAATATGTAAACTATGTATCATACAAATGAGCGAAATCAACCCTGTGACTGTATAATGTACTGTATGAACTGTAGTGTACTTATCCAATAAATGGATAAAAGCTTAACAATGGCCACGGATTCTCTGATGAAAAAGGGGGAGAATCAATCTAGGCGGGTTGTCAATCAAAATAGCGCTATCCAATGTTAAGGTTGGCTTGTACCATGTTAATGATTTCACTAAGTACAAATGTAATCCACATGTATTGTCTAAGCATAAAGCACGTTGTAAGCAATGCACATAGTACTAGAATTGTATTGTGAAAATGTAAACTTGTATTTGAAATTGTAATAGTGTACATGTAACACCCCAAAAATGAATAAAAGCAAAAAGGGGTAGGAATACTCACAGTTCACGTAATAACTTGAAATTGAACTTGGACAACGAAATATGTGTTGGAAATTATCCCAAAGGATCAACCTAAAGAATTTGATAACGTGTAAGGGAAATAACTCTAGGATACATGTATTTCTAGGGCTTCGAATTGGGGATAAACGTTTATTTGTTTATTAAACAATTTGTTTATTAAATATAAGAATTTTAATGAATAAAAGTCTCTTTGTAAAATTTTAAGTTGAATATAGTCACAACATAAGGTGTTAAATATGAAAATAATTTTTATAAAATTATCTACTTGAAAATAGACTATTTAATCTAATTATTTCAAATTGTCAAAATATGACTTTAATATCTAAAAATATTAAAATCAAAGAATTTCTGAATTAAAAATTGTAATTCAGTTCTAGATAGTTAGAAATAATTTATATAAAATTTTGGTGCAAAAATACTGAAAAATGAATTTATTATGATTTATTTATGATTAAAACTAACAAAAATTAATTAAAAATATAAAATAAACGGTTTTTCTGAAATAAAAATATTTTCTGGAATGTTTAAGAATATACAAGTTTAGGATAATTTTTGTGAGATTTAATAAAATCGTTTAGATATTTTTATCGAATTTAATAAATTTAAATGAATAAACTTGTATTATTAATAATATATATTAAATAAATTATTTTTGAAAAACTAAAATTTGGGTGATGAACTTTATCATTTGAAGATCCCATAATAATTTTTGTAGAATTTATAAAACACTTTTAGTATTTAAAGACTATTTTTAAAAGTTTAATATGTAAAATATATGTATATAAAAAAAAAAGAAAAAAATGTTTGTAGGTTGCAGGGGTCGAACCCCAGACCTGAGCCGGTTCAACGAGTTTAGCCAAAAGCCCCAACCAACTGGTCTATGATTCACTTTGTTAATGTTTTTGATTTCAATTATATTTATAGGAGAAACGATATCGTCATCTTCCCCAATTTATCCTAATCGAGCCCTAGCTTATCAAATCCAACAATTAGGGATCAATAGCCCCTGGATTCTTGGGGCTATTGTTTGTTAGGTGTCGATGAACAAAACCCACATGAAAAAGAACACTTACAATGACGAATTCGGGTTCGAATGCTCGGTCAACGGAATGGTCAAACGCGAATGAAAGCAGATTGTAGGGAGTGTTTTAGGAGAAATAGAAGGTGAGGGTAAGTAATTCGGCACAAGGGAATGGTTCGGACGTCTTTAATTTATAGGGATAGGATCCGGTTGTTGATTTGGTAAGCTTTGACCAACGTTTAATACAAACGCGTGAATTAAGCATCATTAAGAGCTGAATTCATGCTGAAATCGTTACTACAGCTGCGGAGATGGTGTATTAGTCATTAGGTGAAATTAATTGGTCAATGGTTTCCTTATGAAGGGCCAATTTGATGGCCAAAGAGGGACTCGCTGCTGATGCTGCTCGTAACTGTACCAAGGAAGAAGAAAGGGACGCGGGACAAGGTTTATATACAATTTGAGTTGGGTTTAGATCAGGAATTAGGCTATAGCTCAGTTGGTGGACGTGTGTGTGTGTGGTGCTACCTGCCCGGGTTCGAGTCCCGGCAGAATCATTCTTTTTTTTTTTATCAGATAGGGAAGGAGAGGAAGTGGGCTGGCTTTTGGACTTCGTGGGTTATGGGCCGAGCAGCATCTCTTTTGGGCTTCAGGGAGGAGATGGTTGGGTTAGAGGTGTTGGGTTAAGTTAATGGGTTATGGTTTGGTTATGGTTTGGAGATGGTAAAAAAAATGTATATAATAAAATCTGAATTTTTTTTATTAATATTATTATTATTATTATTATTATTATTATTATATAAAAGAATAAAAAGTGACGGATGTCACAAGATTTTACTAATTATAATTTAATAATTAAGGATAGGATGGTCCAATAAGTGTTTTAAAAGATGGTAGTAATGCCATTTTCTTTTATTTTATATAGAAACTGTTTAATTGTATCCTTAATTCACACGCCTCTTCTCTCTCTCATTAAATCTTCATATTATAATATTATAATCTATATTATCTTATTAAGGAGGAGTGATGGCCAAGATTGTAATTTTATCAAGTATTCAACTATTCAAGCAACATGTACAATTGAATTATGCTTACATGATGGGGGTATAATTGGAACTTTATGGACATTTAAGACACTTAGAAGGGTAGATTAGTAAATTTAGCATAATCCAATACCTCACATCCTAAAATCTTATCTCAATTCTACCCTCATGTCCAACATTTAGAATACAAAATACAACCTATGATGCATCTTAAATGTGAGACCTTTCAACCCCTTATAATCATTAACCTATCATAATTATCAACCTTTCATCATCATCATGATCAATTCATTAGTAACTTCTTCCTCTTATATATTTATATATTATCTATATATATGGGTCAACAACAAGAATCACCACATAAATCACCAAACGCAATTCTTTGGTTTCTCGCCTCAAAACCCTTTTATCATCGCTGGTTCCTTACCGTATCTTTCATTTTATTTATCATATTCTTTTTTTTCTCTATGGCATTTCATTAAAGCTTGATACGCAAACATTATTTCTTTTTTCTCTATGGCATTTCATTAAAGCTTGATACGTAAACATTATTTCATTTCTGTATCTTTCACTTTATTTATTGTTTTTTTTTTCTCTATGGCATTTCATTGAAGCTTGATACACAAACATTGTGATGTTAATTAGTATTTTTTTAGGAATCTTGATTTAGTGGGTCAAATAGTTTTTTTAAGCATGAAACTGTGTTAATGGAAAAAAATGAATTTGTGGATTTATGGTGATTGATGATAATTGACAGGTGGGATTAACATTGTCTCTAAATGGCAAAAGATGGATTCGAGATCACCGGGGATAACGCGAAAGGTCTCATCATCTCCTTATACTCTTATAAAGATTTTTAAAAGCAGAGGTGATTTTTGTTTTAAGTACCAATTTTTATACGTATCAAGCATTTTGATACATATTGTTTATAAGATTCAATATGTGCTATCTCTTTATGTTTTTATTCCCTTAATTTTGATTCTTGACTCTTTAGTACTTTTCTATCATCATGAATTCTATATTTTCTTTGGCAAATATCGATATCTATATCTATACTATATTATAAAGCATCTAGGATAGATGGCTACAAAATTTAAGTAATTACAACTTTTTATGCTTGTGGTACAATACCAAATGAAGTTAGTTAAATGGTAAACTTGTATTTTTTGCACCATCTACCTTATCATCTTCTTCCTCTTAATAATTTATTATCTTGTAAATAAAAAATGTATTTAATTGCATTAAAATGTAGTGAATTTGTTTATGTTTTAATTGATTAGAAATGTGAAACCTAAATGGGTTAAGTAGTATTCAATAAATCATATTTAAATGTGCATTTGCTTTAGCTTTTAATGTCATCTATTTAATTTCGTAACCAATGCATCAACACACATTTAAGAAAATTCTTTGGCAATCGGCCGAGTGGTCTTTCATTGTTTATTAGTCGTTGTCACTTTAGGACCGAGATATGGAGCTCTTCGCGTCCATCCTCGGCCACTTAACGTTAGTTATTCCGATTTCTCTTGGTGTCACAAAGTAGGTATCATCACTAACTTATTATGTTTTCATATTGGATAAGAAATATATACATTACACTAATGTCGTGCACATGCTTAGTTCATTGGTTTAAAAGCATAAATATATGTTCAAAATTTTATGGTAATCTATATCTATATTATTTTATTAAGGATGGGTGATGTACAACATGGTAATTTGCATTTCCTTACAACTTAACAAGCAACATGTACAACATATTTAAGCAAGAAATTTAAGGGTATTTAAGCAACATGGTAATTTGCATTTCCGTACAACTTAACAAGCAACATGTACAACATATTTAAGCAAGAAATTTAAGGGTATTATAGGCATAGTTGTGACAATTAAGACACTTTGGAGGTTATGATAGTAATTTTGTGTTTTGTTTATAGTTAAAAACTAAAATCCCATCCCCATAATTCCCTTCCACCTTTCACCTTCTAAGAAATCAATGATCCATTGATGAAAAGTTATTGTTTCAATTTAATTTGATGACATTTCTTCATGTTCAAGTTCAATTCATTTCATATCTAAATTCCTTCCATATGCAATTTCATTGTTAATGGTGACTAAAGAGCCGATTAGAACAAGATCCTCGCGCACAAGAAGATTTTGTTAATAAACATAGTGGTCATAAATCAGAGGTAACCTTTTCTTAAACTCAATTCTATTCATGCCTTTATAGTTTATATATAAATCATTTTTATACACTATATGTGGTTTATTTCTTATTTTGACTTGTGAATTGTAGCTCTGTGAATTCAAACGGTCTTATGATATTCGTAAATTACATTAGGTGGAACTGATAACAAGGTAAGTAAATAATATACTTATCATATTGATCTCTTTTGTGTTTGTAACTAATTTAACTTATTTTCCTAATATTTCTTTGTGTTTATGTAGTTTTTTGTTTGGAACCAACATTTGACTCAACCTGTTTTGAACTACTGTGAGAATACAAGTGCTGTGAAAGTAGTTGCTTGGTCTCCACATCTTCATGGACTTTTGGCTTATGGTGATGGTACTGTAGATCGATGTATTCGACTATTCGGCTTCGGAACACGATCATTAATTCTCACCTGAGCTGCATGGATACTGGTAGTCTGGTAACTTTTCTCATAAAGATTTCTATATTTTTTTTTTCAAAGTTTTCAAGATCATTTCAATCATAATATTCACCTTTAATCCACCAACTCAAACATCATAATATCGGTTCTGAAATTCCACAAGCATTTTATGATTTTGATTGTCAATCCTAGAAATCGCAGGCCTCAAATCCATGGTTGAGACATAAGCTACAAGATTAAACTCTAGGGAGATTATTTGATTTGCTATTGTTTGCATTATTTTTTTTGAACGGCTAATTTCTTCCCCCTTTAAATACACCCATTTTTTCTCTTATGAGGCTTGAACTCCTAACCCCTCGTTTAAACACCAACACCTTTACCACCACACCACAAGGGGTTTATTACACTATATTATCTAGATAATGACATGTTAACTACGTAATCACAATAATTATTGTACAGTTTGTCATGTTGAATGTCTATTAATTTTATATTTCATACATATCTAATGTGTTACATGTATTGATTTATTTTATTTTTCTAATTAAATGTTGTTTATGATAAATTAAATGTCTTATTACACGGACATTTGAACATCATAGTTTAGCGAAGTTCTTCTTACCCATCCCCTTAATATACAACACACATATTATTTTTATCTTTTTTTCAAGAAACACAAATTTGGTTTCTTCCTTTAAGAAAACACCTGTGGATAATAGATGCTTTACGGTTCGTTCTAACGAAAAAGTTTGGCTGATAACTATGGTTTTGAATAACGGCAGCGTCAGATCACCGAGTCAAGATACTTCGATTTGAAGCAATTTTATAGTTGGAAAGGTTTTTTCAAGATCTTTAGCTTCAAATAATATGGATGACACTAGGGGTGAGCAAATTAACCGCCATAACCGATAATATAACCATAACCGAAACAATCGAACCGATTTTAACCGATAACCAATGGTTATCGTTATTAAATTTCTTTAACCGGCCGCTCGCTTATGGTTATGGTTATGAAGCTTTGGTTAACCGATATAACCGAACCGAACTTGTAATGTTAACTTTATGTAATAGATTTATGTTTTACATTAACTATGTAGATGTTTTTACTATAATAAAAGTATGTTATTAACAAAATGATCTTGATGAAATGCTCTTTTTTGTGACGAATTAAAATTATAATCAAAGGCTAAGTATGTTTTTTGTTAATATCTTATTAAAAGGGATCCCACATTGGAAGTATAACTAGAAAGTGTATTCTTGATTGCCTTGTACAAAATAGGACAAACTAAGTCAAACATTGTAGGTTTCGGTTTTTTTAGACCCATTGACTTTTAATTTTATACTTTACCCTAAAGTTACTTTTAGTTTATTTTTTTGGTAAATAACCAAAATAACTATAACCGAATTCATAACCAAGTAACCATAATCGAAGTTTGGTTATGGATATGGTTACGATATTTTGTAAAAACCGAACCAAACCAAACCGACCCATGCACACCCCTAGATGCCACAAAACAAAAATACCCGCAGCAACGCGCGGGCAATCCTACTAGTAGATTATAGTGTTTGTCTTTTTCTTGCATCTTACTCTCTCTCATAAAAGAAAAAAACACAAAGATTCTTCTTCATCATCAACACTCTTCGGCGACTTCTTCATCTCTACAATAATCGGCTTCTTCATCTCTATGATATAAGAAGATAAAACCCGGCGGCTTCTTCATTTTCTTATACGTATAATACCGATAAAACCCGGTGGCTTCTTCATCTTCTTCATCAGACGCCACCGACCACCATCCGACTAACATGCAGGGAGATCAGACACCACCACACCCTATAGCTACACTGACAGGTACCGACGAAAATCTTTTACTTATTTTTGTTATTAATTATTTTTTTTGGCACTAATTGTTTCGTGAATGTTGAAATATTGTTGAGTTTTTTCTGTTTGATGTAATAATATAATAGCGTTTTAAAAAATCGAAAGGTGTTTTGATTAAGTGTTTTATTATTGAAAGGGTTTTTTTTCCGTTTGATGTAATAATATTACCAAATATTGTTGGGTGTTTTGATTAAGTGTTTTATTATCGAAAGGATTTAATCTAGTGTTTTATACTTGAAGGATTTAATATAGTGTTTTATTATCGAAAGGATTTAATCTGCAGTTTGTAGGTACATTTTATTAATTGTACAAAGAGAGAATTACACAAATTGTCCTTTAGTTATTACTGAAATTGCATCTTCTGTCCTTTATGGAAAATTTTCACTCATTATATCCTTTATTTTATCAATTTGTTACATCCTTTGTCCTTTAGCCTAACTTAGTTAAACAACTTGGTTAACTTTATTTTCTAAGTTTACACATTTACCCCATATAGTTTTGATCGAACCATAACCCTTGATTGACCTCGAATTCGACCACGTCAATTAACGAAATCATAGGGATATTATAGAACATCAAATTTTGATCAAAAGCATGTATAATAATCGTACCGACTTGATCGGTTTCGAGGCTAAATCGAACGATTAAAATTGCGACTGGTTGATCTTGTTCTTCAAATTGCGAACGATTTGGTGAGTTTTTATGATATATTTTTGCACAGAAACGGTCAACTAAGGCATAAGATGCTTAGCATGTTCCATAAATGTTTAAAAATGTATTTTGAGAAAATAAAGGTCTTCAAACGTTTAAAAACCCACTTGCAAACCGAGCCTATATACCATAAATTGAAACCTGTTATAACATCTTATGCCTTAATCGACTGTTTCTGTGCAAAAATATACTATAAACACCCACCAAATCGTTTGCAATTTAAAGAACAAGATCAACCAGTCGCAATTTTAATCGTTCGGTTTAGCCTCAAAACGATCAGGTCAGTACGATTATTATACATGGTTTTAATCGAAATTTGATGTTCTATAATTGCCCTATGATTTCGTCAATTGCCGTGGTTGAATTCGAGGTCAATCAAGAGTTTGGGTTCAATGAAAACTATAGGGCTAAAAGTGTAAACTTAGAAAATAAAGTTAATCAATTTTTTTAACTAAGTTAGGCTAAAGGACAAAGGGTGTAACAAATTGATAGAATAAAGGATATAAGGAGTGAAAAATTTCCATAAAGGACAGATGATGCAATTTCAGAAATAACTAAAGGATAATTTGTGTAATTCTCTCTTGTACAAATTTGCAACCTAGATTATTATAAAGATGTGATGCTTCTGTTGCGTTGTTTTCTACCGTTTAGCCTTTCGAATTATATATTTAGGACATGGTCACTGTTGCAAAGATCCTACTAAGTGATATTAATTTGTACAGACCGGATGTTGAGTTAGGTGTGGACCAATATTATCGGCTACCGGATGCTACTAGGAGAGAATTGGAGAAGACCACGTTTGTTCGAATGGGTGAAAGATTGGGGCCGTCAATGGGAAAAAGTAACTTTACATTTGAAAAAATATTTGTTTGTCTTTATGTTTTGAATTATGTCTAGAATATGTTTTGGATGATGGTACATTGTGTTTTTGGATATTTTATCTATATCTATACTACATTATAAAGAGGGAGACATGGACAAATATGTCCATATTGTCAAAGTTAAGATGGCATATCAAGAGTCACAAGTATAATCCTCTATTTTTTTTACCTATTTTCTTCCCTTTATGCCCTTATGTACAATTTTAATACCAATTATACAAATTACTAATGCAAGTTATTCTAGATGATTGTTTTGAAAGTGAACATTCATTCAAGCCTTTAAATACGTAAAGGTGGGTTCTTCACCTTAAAGTTATATGTGCTTTAGGACCGATGTGGGATGGACAAAAAAATACGCGCTTTGTTATTTCTAGGTGCTTTAGGATCGATTTACTTATTTTTTTTCCTTCGTTGTACCTTTAATTTTTACTTTTTTCTCTGTTTTTTTATCGTTATTTCTAAACATCAAATATAATAAGCATGTAACTGTATTCTTTTATACTACATTTGGTTTTTAAGAATTGCATATTTTTAGTGCATTTGCTTCCAACCCAAGAGTTCATACCAATGATTTCAAGAAGTTCATCCATCAAAGTTTGCAACCGTATGTTATTGTATAGGTATATAATGCTAATCCAAAAGTGTGATGTTAGTCGAGCCAAACGAATGAGCTGAGCCAACCTTGGCTCTGCCCTGGATCATTTAGATATTGATTAACCAAAACCGAAATAATCAAAACCAACCGGCTTTTAAAACACCTTAACCGGAAATTTTGGTATTGGTTACGGCTCCAAACCAAAATTCTGGCCTTTTCACACCCCTAAAATCACTAATTTAAATATTATGTTACCCGCCGCAACGCGCGGGCACCCCACTAGTCTTAAGAAAACGTCACAATTATGTTGGAACTTTTTTTTATATTTTACACACAGCTATTGTAACACCATTGATTTTTCAAAAAAAATGCTTACATGGCCTACATAAACATGTTAACAAAACATCTGATAAAACACTACTTATTCGAATAAAACACTACTTATTCGTATAAAAACACTACTTATTCGTACATGTTAACAAAACAGTCCATAAAAGTTGTTTTTGTAAGATTTACACACAGCTGTTATATCACGTCTAAATCTTGTTTGGTATCAAACCATAAAGGTAAAAAATGGTTTTATAAGACACTACGGACTCATAACATGTTAAAAACACTACTTATTCGTCTAAAACAGTTGGTGTGTCTAATTTGATAGAGATCGCTTATATGATTGAAGAATCGAACTAATTTTAGGTATGTTAATCGACTTATTTGATATGAAGATGTTATGAAAATAAAGAATAATAAGTTATTTTAGGATGATAAATCTTCATAACTAAGCAGATTAAGTTGCTAAATTAGTGGGGTTAAGATAATTAAAAAAATAGACAAAAAGTCTAGAATGCCCTTCATCTCAAAATTTGATCAGATTTGATCCAGTGGTTGAAAACTCTTCTTACACTTCCTACACAAAACAATTTTCCTACTGGATCCTCTACCTATATATATATATATATATATATATATATATATATGATTAACAGTTAACAATATAAAACTAAAAGTGAAGAATAATTAAAGAGTTAATTATTCAGGATATAGGCTTGGTGGACAAGCCAATAGTAGAGGGATTAAGATTGTAAATAAGATTAATATAAATACATCTTATTCTTAATCCCTTACAACTCGATCAAACCCTAGCCACGAAAGCCGAAAGGGATTAAGTTTTAGTCAAAATACCATAGCCTCACCACAATCACTGACCACCACCCCGCGGCCACACGTCGCTGTCCCCTCCCATTTGGTTGACTCGTTTCTCATTCTGTCACGTAATGGTGTTTTACTAGGTTGGATCTAGAATTCAGGTGATTAGAAAGATTGATCTTGAAGTTAGTCTATTCGGTGATTCGGTTAACTAGCGAAGCCGTACGTTAATCCATCATGCCGGTTTTTGGTTTCCGTCAAGGTAGCGATTCTAAACCCCTATGTTTGTGGTTAATATTATTTGGTTGGATTTGCATTTGGGTCACTGGTTTTAAGAATAAATTCGTTTTTGTGTCTATACCAAATAGCCTTAAGAAATGAAGTGTGCATCGACATATATATCACTACAAGAAATTTGACCTTTAGCGGCTACGCCTTTAGCGGCTACGGCCAGGCGGGTAGCCGCTAAAGGTCTAATCTGATCCTGGCCCTTGATAATCTGATCCAACGGTTGCACTCTTTAACCATTAGCGGCGACACCGTCGCCGCTAAAGGTCTAAAAAAAACCCTACATACCGCCAAACAATTTACTTTCCCTCTCATTTCACTTTGTCTCTCCCTCTCATCTGACTATCTCCTCCCTCTCGCAACCCACCGCCGCCCCACCACCTCCCTCCGGCCAACCCTCTTCGCCCTCCACCAAGCTCTCCGGCCACCCTCCACCTCCCTCCGGCAGCCCACCTCGCAAAACCCACCTCTCGCAGCCCCACCTCCGGCCACCCTCCACCTCCGGCCACCCTCTGTAAGGTTAAATTCTTGTTTTTCAGTTTTTAGGGTTTTTTTTTATTTTTTTGATAATTTATTTTTTTTGTAGGAAAGAACCGATCCGGGTTACTCGCCGCCGCTAAAAGGTTACTCGCCGCCGCTAAAGGTATGTATTCAGTTTTTTATATTTTTTTCTGTTTTTTTTTTATATTTTCTGTTATTTTTTTATTTTTTTCTGATTTTTTTATTTTTTTCTGTTTTTTAAATATTTTTCTGTTTTTTTATTTTTTTCTGATTTTTTTTATATATTTCTGTTTTTATATATGTATGTATGAGTGTATGTATGAGTATGTACGTATGAGTATGTATAAGTATGCGTGTATTTATGTATGAGTATATGTATGTATGAGTGTGTGTATGTATGAGTATATGTATGTATGCGTGTATGTATGAGTATGTATAAGTATGCGTGTATGTATGTATGAGTATGTATAAGTATGCGTGTATGTATGTATGAGTATATGTATGTATGTATGTATGTATGAGTGTATGTATGTATGTATGTATGAGTGTATGTATGTATGTATGAGTATGTATAAGTATGCGTGTATGTATGTATGAGTATGTATGTATGTATGTATGTATGAGTATATGTATGTATGAGTGTATGTATGTATGTATGTATGAGTATGTATGTATGAGTATGTATAAGTATGCGTGTATGTACGTATGAGTATGTATGTATGTATGTATGAGTATATGTATGTATGAGTATGTGTATGTGTATGTATGAGTGTATGTATGTATGTATGTATGTATGTATGTATGTATGAGTATGTGTATGCATGAGTGTATGAGTATGTGTATGTATAAGTGTATGTATGTATGTATGTATGTGTTATTACATATTGAGACTAGAAAGACATGCCCGAAAATGAATCCCCATTTAAAACATAGTGAGCTTAGAAATACCCGCCCGAAATTGATTTAGTAATTAATTTCGGGTAGTCCCCATTTTGGGACTGCTTTTTGAATACCTTATCTCATTTAGGATGTGAATGTGTACTACATGATTGTTTGTTTTTGAAAGATTCGGTTGGCATTTCCTCTTTGCTCCTCGGGTATATATTTATATTATATACTTGGGGGCTAAGGGGAAATGCTGCCGAATTTTTCTCAAACAAACAATCATGTAATACACATTCATATATGAGATAAGGTATTCAAAAAGTGGGTTTAGCAGCCTACCCTTTAGGTGTCAATAATACGTTTCATTTAAATTATCGTGCCTCAAACCCAAATTATGTTTCAGTCACATCATCATGTCGATCGATAAAAGCTGGATGTTTATAAAGAACCGTTTGGATATTGAGTACCAAAAAGGAATTGCCAATTTCATTGAGTATGCCAAACCATTCGTCAACTCAGATGGAACGATTAGATGTCCGTGTAAAAAGTGTAATAATTCTATCTTCATAGACTTCTTAACAATGATATATCATATTCGTATAAATGGTTTCGATGAATATTACATGCCGTGGATCTATCACGGTGAAAACCCAATTACGCCGTCTCCTGTAGTCGTAAATGAGGTCAGGGGAAGAAGCGATATGAATGACGTTATCGTAGACCTTATAGCGGAGCGTGTGGTAGTGGAAGAGGATCGTATGGAAGAGGATACTGACCTTAACGAAGGGGGCTCGAATACAGAGAGTAGTGATGTTCGTGATGAGTTTGAAGCCCTGATAGATGAAGTCGAATCAGAGCTATATCCTGGGTGTGCTGATTATTCCTCCCTTGACTTTATATCAAAGCTTATGAATATGAAGGTAAGGCACAAATGGACTAATAATTCGATTGATGAGCTTCTCGGGTTTTTCGGGTCTGTACTTCCAGCAGGTAACAAGGTCCCCCCTTCGCATTACGAAGCCAAAAAGATATTAAAGAAGACTGGTTTGGGATATGAGATGATAGACGTGTGTAAATGGGATTGTGCTCTCTTCTGGAAAGAACATCAGTCGCTGCAGAACTGTCCTGTTTGTAATGAGAGTCGGTGGGCAAAGAAAGACACAAGTGGCAAGAATGTACCTCACAAGGTGTTACGATACTTTCCTTTGACCCCCATACTACGACGCTTGTATGGCTCAAGGCACACAACAAAAGATATGATATGGCACAGTACCGGACGATCAGAAGATGGTATTATGCGTCATCCAGTTGATGGATCTTCATGGAAGGACTTTGATCTAAGGTACCCTAACTTCTCGAGTGAACCCCGAAATGTTCGCCTAGGGCTTGCAGCTGACGGTTTTAATCCTTACAGCATCAAAAGCTCGACTCATAGCACTTGGCCGGTTATACTCACCACATACAATCTGCCTCCGTGGCTATGCATGAAAGAGTCCACATTTATGTTGACCTTGTTGATTCCTGGCCCTAAATCCCCTGGGAAGGACATGGACGTTTTCCTTAGGCCGTTGGTGGATGAGCTTAAGGATTTGTGGCAGACAGGCGTACTTGCTAAAGACGCTGCGACAAACACGCACTTCACAATGAAGGCGGCGTTGTTATGGACTATAAGTGACTTTCCAGCTCGTAGCAGTCTATCAGGTTGGAGCGGGCAGGGATACAAAGCATGCCCGACTTGCAACGAAGACACCCCTTCAGTGCGTGTAATAGGTAAATGCGTGTTTGTAGGCCATCAGCGGTTCCTAGATGCCAACCATCAGTGGAGAAAAAGTTTTGAGTTTAACGGGGCACACGAGACAAGAGCCCCCCCGAGACGGTTTAGTCCCGCTGACATAGATGCTCAACATGTCCACAATTTGGAGGTGCTAACCCTAATCGTGAAGACTTCGAGTTGAACTGGTCCAAAAGAAGCATATTTTTTGAATTAGAGTATTGGTCTTCTCTGCAGTTGAAGCACAACTTAGATGTTATGCATATTGAGAAAAACGTGTGCGACAGCTTGCTTGGTACTCTTTTGATGAATGAAAAGACGAAAGACAGCTCAAATGCACGAATAGACTTAGAGAAGCTGAAAATTCGAAAGACGCAATGGTTGAAAAAAAAGGGAACCAAGTGGACCTGCCCACACCCAAAATACTCAATCACCCGGCGTGACCGAAAGAGTTTCTGCCAGTTTATAAAAAATGTTAAACTACCAGATGGGTTCGGATCTAATATTAGTAAAAGGGTGACAGATAACGATACTAACATTACTGGTTTGAAATCACACGACTGTCATATTCTCATCCAAAAATTGATACCAATTGGGGTTAGAGCATTTTTGGGCAAAGATGTTTATACACCAATGGTAGACCTTTGTGCGTTCTTTAAACAGCTCTGCTCCAAAACACGGGTAGTGGAAGATATGAAGAAAGCGAGGGATGCCATTCTTATGATCTTGTGCAGGTTAGAGTTGATATATCCGCCGGCCTTTTTTGACATAATGGTTCATTTAGTTATGCATTTACCCGATGAAGCGATTCTTGGTGGTCCAGTCTATATGAGATGGATGTATCCCTTTGAACGGTATATGAAAAAACTGAAAAACTATGTTAAAAACCCGACAAGGCCAGAAGGTTGTATAGCTGAAGGTTATGTAGCTGAAGAAGCTTTAACATTTTGCTCAAGGTATCTGCAAAATGTTAAGACTAAGTTCAATCAGCCTGAGAGAAATGAGGACGCCGTTGTAGAAAAAAGAAAGTTATGGGTGTTTGAGTCCCAATGCAAGCCGATCAGTGCAACGAATGACAAGCTACTTTCAGTTGAGGACAAACTCAAGATAGAATGGTTTGTCCTCGATAATTGGGAAGAAGTCAGGGGCTACATGAAGTAAGTGCTCCTATCCTTTATATATTTACCGAACATCCCAAATATATAATTAAGACTAATTTTTCCTGCTTTTATACATATTTCTTCAATGTAGTGAATTCAAATCTACACATCCCCAAGATGATATTAAAACTAAGTTTCCGAAATGGTTTCAACACAAGGTAATACATATATAACACTCGTTACTATGTATTTGTTAGGTAATGCATATATAACAAACAATATTATTTTAAATTTGTTAGGTCTATAAGATGAAGAAAGAAAGTTCTTCAGAATTCCACCCAGAGTTATATGCTCTTTCATTGGGCGCGCACGTAATGGCCCAGACTTACACCGGTTGCATAGTCAACGGTGTTAGGTTTATGGTGGCTTCACGTGATACAAAACGTGCAACGCAAAACTCAGGGGTTATGGTGGAGGGAGAGAACGGTGAGAAATATTATGGCGTATTAGAAGAGATTATTGAGATCAGTTATCCTCGTGGGTATACAACTGTCCTATTTCGGTGCAAGTGGTACGATACTCGAGTTACGGTTGAAAACAATATCACCAGTATCAGCACAGAACACGAATGGGACAAAGAAGATCAGCTCATATTTGCCCGACAAGCCAAACAAGTGTTCTACATCTAAGAACCATCTCGAGGAAAACAAAATAATAAACATAGGTGGGTCGTCGAAAATGTTAATCACCAGCAAATTTGGGATAGACCACCACAACTCGAGAATGTTCAAAACGTAGACACTGAGTTAGGCGAGGATGTTGGCGAGGATGTTGACGTCGTTCACAATAACTCTTCATCTAATATTGGCCTAATTATTGACTTCCACCAATACTTTCAAAACATATCTTCTCATGCTACTCCAGGTGAGAATGCAATGGAAGTTGATGCCCCGAGCAACGACGACAGTGAAGTTGCTGATGCTGGGGCATATTATGACGAGGACGATCCAGATTATGATGACATGGAGTCTGATTAAAAAACAGTAATTGTTGATGATTTCATGTATTTATACTTTATTTATTACATATAATAATGTGACTAATAAGTTTTATTTCTAATTGCAGGACTTACATATAATAATGTGACTAATATTTTTTATTTCCTTTTTGCAGGACAGTATGAGTTCGTTTTTGTTTTTGTTTGTGTATTTGATGGCCGCTGTTATGGGCCACGGGGGAGACGGTGCAGGGGCGCCGCCACCGCCACCAGGCGGTGATGATTGGTGGAACAACCACCAGGAAGATGGTGGTAAGTCTTACAGTTCTTTACTGTTTACTATTTTTACTTCTTTTTCAATTCTAATACTAATTATTTTTAACTCTAAATGCAGCTCCTCGTCGGAGAACACGGGGCCCTGCAAAAAACAAGGGCTTAAGAAAAGCGCTTAAGACAGGCAAAGGCAAGGTAGCGATTCCATTTGATGATGCCGCCACCAACATGCCTGTAGGCAAAGATGGCGGCTACTTTGGCCGGGAGGCGTCCATGCATATATGGCGTGAGATCCCGTTGGATGTGGAAGGATGGGATAATGTTTCTGAGGCTTACAAAGACAAGTTATTTGAGATTTTAAAGGTTAGTGATTTGTAAATATATATTCTATATGTTATATGTTGATTTTTTTTTTCTATCTGACTAGCTTGTTTGATTTAATTATTAGGGTTGCTTCGACTTGGATGCTATTAATGAAGAAATGAATGCCGCTAAAAAAAAGGAGGCATTATGGCGGCTATCAGAAGGCGATACAGCGACCGCAAAGCCGACGCAAAGCGTTATTATTTGCGGGTGCTGGGCGATGATGGGGATGTGGAGTTAGCAAAGCAAAATCCTCCCAAGGGTATGAAATTGGAAAACTGGCATCGAGCTGTTGATCACTTCTGCACACCAGAGCATAAGAGGAAGTCTGCACTTGCTAAAGCCGCCCGCCAGAAACAAACGAACACATACCGAGGTGGATCGAGCTCTCTTGCCAGTCATTGTTACAAGAAGGTATATACACACATATACATAGACGATAATGTTTATTTAACTTATAATTTAACTTTTAATGTTAAACAGGGCGTGGAACGGTATGAAGCATACCGTATTGGACATATAGGAAGGCAGGGGACGTTTGATAGCCCTCAGAATGAAGAGAATTATGTAAGCATTTATTTATAATCTATTGTATACATTTATAATCTATTAAATCACTTTTGTAAAATACAGCACAAGTTAAAGTCACGGGTTGAGTCTGAACGTCAACGGATCGCCAAAGAAGAAGGAGGAGAAGCAGGCAGCTCCGAACAGGTGGATCAGGTTGGTATATTTGAAGAGGTGTTGGGTAGTCGTCGCAGACATGTTATCGGGATTGGGCATATGCCTTTCCCGAAAGAAAGCCTTCCTCAAGTTACACCTACGGAACCGAATATTACAAATGTATCTCTTTGTAGTTTAAATGTTAGTATTTGACCCGTTTGGTATAAATATGTTTAGTAAATAGAATATTTGACCCATTTGGTATATATTTGTAGTTTAAATGTTGATAGTTGACCCATTTGGTATAAATATGTTTAGTAAATAGGATAGTTGACCCATTTGGTATAAATATGTTTAGTAAATAGGATATTTGACCCATTTGGTATATATTTGTAGTTTAAATGTTGATAGTTGACCCATTTGGTATAAATATGTTTAGTAAATAGGATAGTTGACCCATTTGGTATATATTTGTAGTTTAAATGTTGATAGTTGACCCATTTGGTATAAATATGTTTAGTAAATAGGATAGTTGACCCATTTGGTATAAATATGTTTAGTAAATAGGATATTTGACCCATTTGGTATATATTTGTAGTTTAAATGTTGATAGTTGACCCATTTGGTATAAATATGTTTAGTAAATAGGATAGTTGACCCATTTGGTATATATTTGTAGTTTAAATGTTGATAGTTGACCCATTTGGTATAAATATGTTTAGTAAATAGGATAGTTGACCCATTTGGTATAAATATGTTTAGTAAATAGGATATTTGACCCATTTGGTATATATTTGTAGTTTAAATGTTGATAGTTGACCTATTTGGTTTATATATGTTTTGTAGGAACACATTAATGATATAATAGCGACTCCCCAATTCCAAGCGCAATTGCTCCAAATGGCTAATCAATTGGTCTAACAAAGGCTTGGAAATCTAGGCGGAAGTGGTAATAGTGGCGATCACGATCACGACGATGAAGCCGAAGACGAAGAGCAAGACGAAGACTTTTAGGCAACTTTGGTATGTTTGTTTAGTTTTGATGGTGTATACTTGATTCAAATATTAGGTTGGTATGTTAGTTTATTTTGTTTGATATGTTTTGACGAATGTTCGTTTAACTTTGTTACGTTTATTTTATATATATGTAGATGTTGGTTTATTATTTTTGTTATTATTTAGTTTGGTTATGCGTGTGCGGAGTAAACGAATAGCAAAAAAAAAAAAAAAAACCCTTTAGCGGCGACGCGTCGCCGCTAAAAGTCTTACCCAGGATGCACAGAAATCTGCCACGTGGAAAAAAAAAGTTAAAAGATAATGCCACGTAGATAATTACTTTTAGCGGCTGCACCTTTAGCGGCAACAGGAGCAATAGTGACAGACTAAAGCTGGCAGGACTTTTAGCGGCAGCTGGCGTGGCCGCTAAAGGTCGACTTCCTTGTAGTGTATGTTACTATTTTCACTTGCAAATGATCAATGAAGATTCTATTATATTCAAACCTTTATTATTACATTTTATGCAAAACATATGGTATTTTTATGAAAAAAAAAACAATAAGAAACCTCTCTTTTGTATCTCCTGACTTTACAATTCTAACCTGTTTCTATATATATAAAATAACAGAACACATTGTGAAAGACCAAAATAAGAAACAGCACACATTGTAAAGACCAGAATAACAGCACACATTGTTCATTTGACGCATACAATAAAGTTGTTGCATATAATCTTTTTAATAAGAAAATAGATAATAACGATGGCGGGGACGATGATTATATCTAATTAAAAAGGGTTTGAAATGCTGAAATATTAGCCTGGTTCGATTCTGATGGATGACTTCTTTATTTTTACGAAGAATGTCTTATCAAGGAATCCAAATTCTAAAATTTAGTAGTCAGCTACGAATAAAACAAATTAAGGAACATTATTTCATTATACATAAGACTATCACTTGTCAGCCGCGAGTGAACAGGCGCAAGCCATAGACTTCACTCTTAAGCAACACGGTCACTTGACCCCGTTGTGGCTAAGGGTGAGCACCGGCGTGACCAAAACTCACTTTTTCCCGTTAACGCACACGACCATCATCGCATGTGCTCGCGCCGCGACTGTTCACGTGGGGCTCTTGTGGCTGGGGGTGAGCACCGGGCTGAAACCTCGCTCGCGGCCCATAACAGACAGTCGAAAGAAAAGTTTTAAGTTAACTACTTTAATTTTATACGAAAGAGACAAAGGCGTTTTATTTACGTAGGAATGTACCATATCACTAAAGGGAGGATCAAACGAGAAGAAAGTTCATGTGAGAACAAATAGAAAACGTTACATAATGGTTAAACATTAAATAGTTTAACTCTTCTTACATTCATTATCACTTTATCTTGCACATTTTCAAAATTTGTCTTACACATATAAAACTTCATCCTACATATATAGAAATTATCATATGTTTATCATACACATATCAAGATAATTTATCATATATTTATCCTACACGTATCGAAATTATCCTTCACTCTAAATAAGGTTTGATTTGAAAGAATATATTTTAAAAATGAATTATGAGTTACATTTATATAACTAGTTTAGATTGGGTTACAAAAAATTAATAATTGTTGTAACATTCAATACAATTATTAAATGAAAGCTTCCTATCGGTTATAATTTGTTATTTTTCTTCTTACAAAACATTTTTTTCTCAATTAAACTCTCCACTATTACTAAAATGCTACAAATTTAGACACTTAAAAATAATTTCAAGAAAAAAAAAAGTTAAACGCTCTCTCCAACCCTAATGGGGAGCCGCCGGAGTCCGATACCGGAGAAGATTCAAGGACGTCTTACGAAGTTTTACATCAACAATCTACCGGATAGATGCAGCGGGAAAGAGTTGGCAGAAGCAATAAGGCATTTGGGGGTTATTTTCGATCTTTATATTGCTAGAAAACGCGATAAAAGTGGTTCTAGATTTGGTTTTGTTTCTTTTTTGGATGTGAAAGACAATAAGGATATGGTCAATGGTTTATGTGGCATTCGCATGGGAGGTTTCACGTTGAAAGCCAACGTAGCTAGATTCACGTTGGAAGATGGTGAGATTGGGCAACGACAGAAAGATACCAGTTTTGAAGGTGATAAAGGAAAAAAGCAGGGTGGATCTGGAACAGAAGAGGCTCGGCCGAGATCAAATGCTTTCATGCAGAGTGGGGTATCTTTTCAAGAGAAGTTGACAAGGAAACGGGTGGAGGAGAAGGACATAAAGGTTTTAAATATTGATGATGGATTCGTGAGGTATGATGAACTACATGGAAAAGCCTTGGTGATGAGGATGTTAGACTTGGACGCGCTAAAAAATATTAATAGAATTTTAAATGAGATTGGTTCTGAAGAAATCAATGTGCAATACTTGGGAGGTTTATCTGTTTTGGTGTCGTTTGATAGAAAAGATAAAGCCCAGTTTGTGTTAGATGCGGCTAAAGAGATTATCGGAAGGTTTTCGATGATTACGCTTTGGGAAGGCCAATCATTGGCGTATGAACGTCTTGCATGGCTTAAGATTCAAGGGCTACCAATTCAGTTGATGTCGGAAGAGGTTATTGGTAAGGTGGGTGAGTTGTTTGGGAAGGTGATACATCGTCCATCTAGAAAAGATGGAGATGGGGATTTATCATATGATTACATCGGAGTTATGGTAGGAGAAGGTAGGAAGATTTCTGAAGAAGTGATAGTGCAGTGGAGAGGTAAAAGGTTCCGACTTTGGATCTCAGAGGAGGCTGGGGATTGGGTACCGGCCTTTTTTGAAGTCAACGAGGAGGATAACTTGAATAAGGAAGATAGTGTCCATGAAAAGACTCCTTCGGATGGTAATGATGGGAATTCCCAGCAGTCGGAGGACAATATGGAGGAGGAGATTCCAGAGGAGATGATGCAAAATCTGCAGAGGAACGATACGGCTGGGAATGCGGGAGTTATTCCGGCGACCTCAGTTAATGCTCCGGCGACAGGTTTGAATGTTCCACCGGTTATGGAAGACAGTTTGGAAAGTAATAATGTTGCTATAATTGAGGAGGATAATTTGGGAAGCATTAATGAAGCGGCATTTATACCAGGGGTGGAATTTGACTTTGATAAGCATGGTAACCAGGAAGAGATAAATGGTAAGTTTTCAAAGGTAATTAAACGTAAGAAAAAACAGTTGGTGGACTTGGATGTGGGCCAGCCCAGGATTGAGTACTCTAGCAGTCTAGAAAAGACAAAGACCAATAAAAAGCCCAAGGATACTAGCCCAATTGAATTGGAGGACTTAGTTGCTAATGTTAATAATGGGGAGGGGTATATTGATAGAGGTAATGAAAGGAAGGGCCTTGAGGTGAATGTGGAGTCTGCAAATCCATTCGAGGTTCTCATCAGCGAGTCCGATTTTGGAGAAGACCTGGAGAATTGTAATGATGTCACGAGTTCGAGAATGGATGCTGAGGTGGATAAAACGGTTCGATTGGGGAGACTTCTTGGGGCGGAGCTTGATAAACATCGCGAATTGGTTCAGGATACGATTGTGGGAGAAGGTGTACAGTTGGTGGACCGATGAATTTGTCCTCCATCAACGTTAGAGGCATGAAGGTCGGCGGTAAGGCTGGATGGGTCAGGGGTCTTTGTAAAAGGTATGCTATTGATTTCTTAGGGTTACAAGAATCTCATGTGACAGGGTTGGGTTGTAATGATTTGAAGGCTTTTTGGGGGGATGGGGGGATGGATTTTGATGTGGTTGATGCTACGGGCAGGTCAGGGGGTATTGTTAATGTATGGAATCCCAAGATTTTTGTGAAAAACTCTTCGGTCAAGAGCCAATTTTTTATGTTGACTACTGGGAGTTTGGTTATGGACGGTACTATTCTGAACATTTTTAACATATATGCTCCACAAAGGGCTGGTGCTAAAAAATGTCTTTGGAATGATCTCGCTAGAGCCATTAGAGGGTGTCATGGTTTAATTGTCTTGATGGGTGATTTTAATGCTGTGAGAAGTCCGGAAGAAAGAAGAAACTCAAAGTTTAACCAGGTTATTGCGGCGGATTTTAATAATTTTATTGATGAGATGGGCTTAAATGAGTATGTTATGAGAGGTTTTAAGTTCACTTTTTTATCGGGCAAAGGCAAAGATCATAAGCTAAGCAAGATTGACAGATTTTTGGTGTGTCAGGATTTTATTAACAGGTGGCCTTCGGCTTGTTTGAGGGCGTTAAACCGTGGGTTGTCTGATCATTGTCCGCTGATTTTGACTCTTGTTGACACTAATTACGGTCCAAAACCATTTAGGTGGTTTAACTCGTGGCTTAGCAGGGAAGGATGTGAGCAGGTGGTTAATGATACTTTGGCTAATTTCAATTTTCAAGGTAGGCCTGATGAGACGATAAATGCTAAATTTAGAGTCTTACGGGATGCCTTGAAAGTGTGGTGGAAGTCAATTTTGTTAAAAGAAGAAGAGGATAGAAAGAATGAGGAGATAGAGAAACTGGAAAAAGTGATGGAGTTCCGCGATCTTGAGGAAGAAGAAACATGGATTTGGGAAGAATGCAAGAAGGAAGTTGACCACTTGAATTTCTGTGCTAACAGGGATCTAAAACAGAAGTCTAGAATTAGATGGGCTAAAGATGGGGATGAGAATACGGCATTTTTTCACGGGGTTATAAATGGGAGGAAGGCTTCTAATTCTATTCCGGGCATTATGGTTAACGATTCTTGGGTTGATAAACCGGCGTATGTGAAAAAAGAAGTGATGAGATTTTTTAGACAACATTTTTCTGAGTATATGAAGACGAGGCCGAGTATTATATGTGATAATCTGAAGCGATTACAGGAAATTGATAGTGCAGCCTTGGTTGTCCGGTTCTCGAGGGATGAAATTAAAGATGCAGTTTTTTCGTGTGGTTCGGATAGAGCGACGGGCCCGGATGGATTTAACTTCAGGTTTGTTAAACGATTTTGGCACCTGCTGGAAAAAGACTTTGTTGATATGTTTGATAATTTTTTCGAGCATGGTAGTATTAGTAGAGGCTGCAGCTCGTCCTTCATAACCTTGATTCCTAAGTCAAAGACCCCGCTTGGTTTGAGGGATTATAGACCTATTAATTTAATAGGGATTATTAGTAAAACGATTTCAAAAGTGTTAGCGTTGCGGATGAAAAGGGTGGTGGGTTCGGTTATTTCGGATACTCAATCAGCTTTTATAAAAGGGAGATTTATTCTAGACGGGCCATTCATTATTAATGAATTGATGGGTTGGTCTAAAAAGAAGAGGAAAAAGATTTTTATGTTGAAGCTGGATTTTGAAAAAGCATATGATAATGTGAATTGGGAGTTTTTATTGGATGCTATGGGTCAAATGGGATTCCATGACAGATGGCGGCTATGGATGAAGGGTATTTTATTATCGGCGAGATCGGCGGTATTGGTGAACGGGTCTCCAACGTTTGAATTCCAATGTGAAAAAGGAATTCGACAAGGAGACCCACTTTCGTCGTTCCTTTTCTTAATAGTTATGGAGGTGCTTCATTGTTTAATTGTGAAAGCGGTTGGGTTGGGAGAGATTAAAGGTATACGGTTTAATAGGGGAGATGCGGTTTTATCTCACATGTTTTACGCCGATGACGCCTTGATTGTGGGAGAATGGTCGAGAGACAATGTGGACAACGTGGCTCGGGTTCTGCGGGTCTTTCACATGTGCTCGGGTCTCAAAATTAATTTAACCAAGTCTTATTTGTACGGTATTGGCATAGAGAAGGCTGAAGTGGAGGAAGTGGCTGCGGGTTTGGGATGTAGGGTGGGTGAAATGCCTTTTGATTATTTGGGCGTTCGGGTTGGAACAAACATGTCTAGGTGTTGTAATTGGGAGCCGGTGATCGAGACGGTGCAAAATCGCCTTTCTTCATGGAAGGCTAAGACTTTGTCGATGGGAGGGCGTTTGACACTTATCAAATCGGTTCTCTCGAGTCTTCCAATATATTATTTATCCATATATAAAGCACCGGGCAAGATTGTAGATAAAATTGAAGCTTTGATGAAAAAATTTTTATGGTCGGGAACAGAAGACGTCAACAAAACTCACTGGGTTTCATGGGAGATAGTTACGAAACCGAAAAAAAGGGGCGGCCTAGGTGTTGCTCGGCTTAAAGATGTTAACAGGGCCTTATTAGCTAAATGGGGTTGGAGATTCAAGACTGAAAAGGGATCGGTATGGCAAAAGATTGTAGAAGATATCCATGGTGGAAGAGGTATATGGGAGGTTCTACCGGTCAAGAAGTCGATTCCAGGTTGCTGGAAGTCCTTAGTTACGCTGCTAGAGTCTACAAAGTATCAAGGTAGATCTATTTTGTATCTTATTCGGGGCATTCTGGGGCGGGGGGACACCATTAGTTTTTGGTCGGATATTTGGTATGGAGAAACTGCGTTGAAGAATAGATGGCCAGCTCTTTATAGAATAGAAAGGTGTAAAGCTTGTAAAGTGAAGGATAGAATCAAGGAGAATAGTAATGGTTTACTGTTCTGTGGGAATTGGAGCCGTCAACCTGGTTCAGTGGTCGAACTTTCCAAGTTTCAAGACTTGGAGAGAATGATGTTGGAAGTTAAATTGGGCCCGGATGATGATGCTTGGATGTGGGGAAAGGAATCGAACAAGATGTTCTCAGTGGCAGAGTGTAAAAGTATTCTTATGGAGGACATGGAGGATAACCGCATGACAAACATGAAATGGGTTGGGTGGATACCTTTGAAAGTCAACTTGAATGTTTGGAGGGCAGATATGGATCGGTTGCCTACCAGAAGTGCTTTGGTTCATAGACATATCAACATTCCGGATACTACTTGTCCTATGTGCGGCTCAGGTATGGAAGATCTCAATCATGTGATGGTTAACTGTTTCTTTGCTTATGGGGTTTGGAGTGGGATTTGTAAGTGGTGCAAGTTAGATCCTTTTTTCGCGTACGATTATGATGACCTATTGTGCTTGCATAAAAATGTTCATGGAGGCAAGTGGAGGAAGAGGATAGTTCGGGGTATTATTATGATCACTTCTTGGGTAATATGGAACGCTAGAAATGAGAAGATCTTCCAACACAAAGAGGCGAAAGTTACGGAGATTGTGGCGGAAGTTAAGTCCAAGGCCTTTTTATGGTTAAAGAATAGATCGGTTTTTGTTGATGTAGTATGGAAGGATTGGTCTATGTATCCATTGTATATGTTTGTAACTTAGGGCGGCTTTATCGCTTTGATAGCTTGCCTTTGTTTTAATGAAAGTCAATGTTCAAAAAAAAAAATTACTAAAATGCTACACGTGTATTTAAAGAAATGGGCAAAAATGTCCATATAATCGTGCATCATATGTCCATATTAACTAAAGATATCAAAACTCTTGATTTTAATATATATGTGCGTATGCATATCAGCATATTATATATATATATATATATATATATATAGATAGATATAATTCGTAACATTCTTTGTAAGGGGCTTTTACTGTTTCGTTCAATCTATCTATATAATAAATGAAAACACTAGGGTTGAATCCTAGATTTTGAGAGGGTCTTCAAGGATCCAAATTCTAAATGGGGCTCCATGAAAAAGTATTATATAAACCTCTTTTTTTTTTTTTGTCAACATCCATTTGTATGTTACAACATCTTCCTCCTTCCTATCCTAATAATTCCTTTCTCATTCCTCATTCCTCTCTCATTGTTCTTTTTGCAAGGTATGTTGTTCATCAATCTTACATGAATCTCGAAATGTTTTTGATAATTTTTCTTCATTTTGATTAGATTGATACATAATGTTTGCAATCATCTTACATAAAAGATAAACACAATCGGTTTCTCTCATTATTTTTCTACAAAGATAAATCACAATCGTATAGCTATCAACCTTCTACAAAATATGTAATTATCAACACGTTTTCTTATTAAAATAACTATCTAATCTGTTTTCGATTATGTTTCTGACACTGTATGAAATCCATACATAGCGGTTTACTAACATATTAAACCAAACAGAAATACAATCGTTTTATTTCGGATTTATTTGTAATGATCAGAATCTTTTTTTTATTAACACCATTTGATAATCTGTTTAGGATCAAGTCTCTGCTTTGGATGAAATCGACACACAGGTAATTCTGATCAGGTTTAATCATTGATGATATGATTGTGGTTTTAATAACAGATTGCAATTGAAATCAGTTTCGAGTATGTGTGAATATAAAAAAAGATTATAAAAAACAAAATACAGGATTTCATAAAAAAAGATAATTGAAATCAGTTTCGAGTATTAGTGACTTTATGGATACTTTAACAAAAGTTTGTTTTGCAGACGAAGAACAGGATTTCATTAGGACAAATAACTTCATTATGGCTTATCACAAGGGTGACAAATTCTTCAAGGTTATTCATGACCCTTCCGCACGAGTTTTGGTATGACGTTTCTAATTTTTTTTAAGTAAAAAAAGCTTATTCGTTATTATAATGTTGTTTTTTACGTGTTTGTCCAGACATTGCCGAAATCCATGAACAGGTTTTTGTTATCTAAAAACTTACGAAACAACAACATTAAAGTTTCGACATACCATGGTCAATCTTGGTTTGTTTTGTTAGAATTTATAGATGATGAATTCTGCTTAACAAATGGATGGTCAAAAGTTGTACATGATTTATGCTTCTCTATGTTTTACGTCATATTCGACTTTATTGCTCCGAATACTTTCATGATGGAGCATTACAATCATTCTCCATCCATGCAATTGGATGTGTCATTCTGCAAAATGATTGAACATGAATTGACAACACCTATGGTAAGTGCTATTAAGTTCGATACTTTATATTACATGTTTTTAGTATCTTAATTTGTCCATATTATTTGATCACAAATTTTGCTTTCAGGTTATACCTTACTCCTTTATTAATAAGCATTATCCCGATGGTGTCCCTAATGTTCCAATCACTATGTATGTAGTTGATTTACATCAATGGAACGTTGCAATAGAAAGGATTGGTCGTGATTATTGTTTTTGTAATGGTTGGCTGAATTTCATAAGTGATCTTCGTCTCCAGGTTGGTGAACTACTTTGTTTAGAAAAAAAGAAATTGGCGTGTTTAATGTTACAACTTTCAACAAGAATGGTCGCCAAATGAAATAATTCAAAGTTTTGACTAGGTATAATGCTTGACATGTGGCATTTATGGTTTCAATGCTTGACTTTGACTAAATTCAATCAATACATAATGTTATAACAATAATAACAATGCTAATTCGGATGCTAATTACCCTCCACTCTTTCATCCATTTCTTATTATTGAATTGATTGAATACCTATATAATGCTTGACATAACATATAAAGAACATTTAGTTAAATAACATTGAATAGATTAAAAAAAATCACAACTAACTATAATGCTTGACATGCGGCAGTTATGGTTTGAATGCTTGACTTTGACTAAATTCAATCAATACATAATGTTATAACAATAATAACAATGCTAATTTCGGATGCTAATTACCCTCCACTCTTTCATCCATTTGTTATTATTGAATTGATTGAATACCTATATGAATATATGAATACCTATATAATGCTTGACATACGCCAGTTAATCAAGAAATGCTTGACGTTGACTAAATTCAATCAATACATAATGTTATAACAATAATAACAATGCTAATTCGAATGCTAATTAACCTCCACTATTTCATCAATTTCTTATTATTGAATTGATTGAATACCTATATAATGCTTGACATAACATATAAAGAACATTTAGTTAAATAACATTGAATAGATCAAAAAAAATCACAACTAACTATAATGCTTGACATGCGGCAGTTATGGTTTGAATGCTTGACTTTGACTAAATTCAATCAATACATAATGTTATAACAATAATAACAATGCTAATTCGGATGCTAATTACCCTCCACTTTTTCATCCATTTGTTATTATTGAATTGATTGAATACCTATATCAATATATGAATACCTATATAATGCTTGACATACGCCAGTTAATCAAGGAATCCTTGACGTTGACTAAATTCAATCAATACATAATGTTATAACAATAATAACAATGCTAATTCGAATGCTAATTAACCTCCACGATTTCATCCATTTCTTATTATTGAATTGATTGAATACCTATATAATGCTTGACATAACATATAAAGAACATTTAGTTAAATAACATTGAATAGATCAAAAAGAATCACAACTAACTATAATGCTTGACATGCGGCAGTTATGGTTTGAATGCTTGACTTTGACTAAATTCAATCAATACATAATGTTATAACAATAATAACAATGCTAATTCGGATGCTAATTACCCTCCACTCTTTCATCCATTTGTTATTATTGAATTGATTGAATACCTATATCAATATATGAATACCTATATAATGTTTGACATACGCCAGTTAATCAAAGAATGCTTGACGTTGACTAAATTCAATCAATACATAATGTTATAACAATAATAACAATGCTAATTCGAATGCTAATTAACCTCCACTATTTCATCCATTTCTTATTATTGAATTGATTGAATAACTATATAAACAAGTCAAACCAATTCACATACGATTGTAATAAGACACGTTGAATGCACTTTGAGTAATCGCAAAGATATATTATTAGGTTAATTTCTGTTTCTCATCTTTAAGTACATAAACATTATTTAGTCAAATTTTGATTTGTTGTGTTATTGAAGTCATCTATTGGTTTTTACATTATTTTTTTCCAGTTAACAAGATCAATGGCTGCTGTAGATGCAAATGAGTTTACAATGGTTAACCAAATTCATGTAAACCGAAACGGTCTGGCGTTAAAGCTAAATATTATTCGGGTTTGGCGTCTACCCGATCGTCGCAATCCTAATGATGTGTACTCAATTGAAATGATCCTATGTGATGAAAATGTAAATCTCAACAACACATTTTTTTTATATCCTATTATTTTTAAATTTCATAACTTTTTTTTTAGTTGTGATGTTTTTAATTTTAATGTATATGAATTTTCTTATTTGCGTACGTTAAAATACATCAATTACGTAGATACATATTTATAGTGTTTTCTTATTTTTTTTTTATAATTAACAGGGTGACAGTATTCAAGCGAATGTATTTAAGCGGTTGTTTTTTAGATTTGAGAGGTTTCTGACTGAAAATTCTTCTCTTATTATAAGAAATCCAGGAGTTGGGGTCAATTCCTCTAAATACAAGTATGGTCCAAACCCAAACAAACTCTGCTTGAATATGGATACTCAAGTTTCCGAATATGATGGTTTCCAAGGTCCAGATTTTGGTTTCTCTTTTGTGCCCTTTCAAAGAATTCTGGATAGGGAGGTTGATGAATATGTTACAATAGGTATATTTCGTTCTAATAGTCTTTTTTTCATCACAACCAAACCATAATAATAGTTTTATAAGTTATGTTTCATTAATGTTTATTTTATACTTGATCTTAGATGTTATAGGACATGTTAACAAGTTCTTCAGCAATGATGATAAAGATAAAAAGGTTGTCGCTGATAAAAAGAGGTTAACAATGGAAATTCAAGATATCGAGTATGTATTCTTTATTTATTTATTTTTTTGTTTGCATTTTATATAAAAAAAATTACGTAGCTTTATAAATTGTGTATTTATTTTTTACTAAAATAATTTGTACTTTTTTGAAGGGGCTTGCGCATCTATTTAACGTTGTGGGATAGTTATGCCAGGAGATGTCTAAATATGTTGCAACTCATCAAACAGAGAAAGAATTTATAATAATAATGCAGTTTGGCCGTTTGAAGTTTTATAATGGTTGTATAATGTTAATAAATATATATAGTTATATTTATATTTATAGCTACATTATATTTTGCATTATAAATTAAGTTCTAACTTCTAAATTTTCTTATTATTAAATATTTCAAACTCGGAATTATAAATTGAATCATTAAAACACAAGCCCACTAACTTCTCTGTATGCTATGTATCTATTTCTAAAACATGTTGCTAACTTGCAGCTCAAAAAGCAACATATGTGCCATGAAAAGTATTTTCAAATCTCAAAATTTAAATCTACAAATTAGAAAAACAGAGATTATACTCAAGACAACATAGATTTCAATTAGACATTTAGGTATTTAGAATAATGCAGAATTAGTTATTTTCAATACTTATAAAACAGCAACCAAAGTCTGTATTTGTGCAAAATGATTCGGATTTGTCGCTAACAAAGTTATAAAATCCAACACGATTTCAAACATAAACACAGCATCGAAGTTTCTGTTATTTAATGGAAATAATAACAATCGAACGGTTTAATAATTACCTAACAGAGTCGTTGTCGTCCGATCCTTCATGCTCGTGTCATTATTTCTGTTCCTCTCTCAGTCTTTGTCATGTTTACAATTTGGTGCGGCTGGTTTTCTCAATATAACTAACCCTAGATCTGAAAAGAAAATAAGAAGCAACTTTGTTATCTGTTTTTCAGGTGGATCCATAATTAGAATCGGTGTATGTTAATACAAACCATAAGTCCATCAACATTCAGCCCAATTCCATATGCAATAACTGAAAAAATGCAGGCCCTATAAAACTTACGGCTCAAAACTCTAACACATATTATAAACATACAAAATCCTAACAAACCAATAGTTTCTTAATGTTTAAATAAAAGTTGTTAAAAGGCCATTTGCACACAAAGTATATCTTCCGTTAGTAACATTTTTTTTAGTTTAACATCCATCATTTAAACGGATGACTGTAAGAGCCCGTCGGTTGATTATATTAAAATTTAAAAAAAAAACCCAAATCACAAATTGAAAGCACATTTCTTTTATAAACCAGGGGCAGTAGAAAGTTTCCTTATTTTTCAATAATTTTTAGTATATTTTTCTTTAATTTTTTAGGTATATACTTATTGTATTCAAGAAAAACATATATTTTACAATGTCCGATCCCCCAAAGTATGATTTTTGTTTACCGAAATCTAAAGTTGGTGACCTGAGGCGTAAATCTAACGGTAATGATTAATCTTTGTTTTTTTCTTTTACATTTGGTTACATTGTTAGCTTTTTTTTTATTTTTTTACACTAACAAATATTATAAACATGTTTGGAGATATCAATACCGCAACACCGTTATCCGACATATCAAATGGTACGTAATTTATTATGTTTCATCTTATACCTTTAATTCTTAATTTTTGATTAAGAAATAATAGTTTTTATTGTAATTTATTGTTTAGTGAGTCTTAATATCTCTGAAAGACGTAAACGGATGAATGCATATTTGGATAGTATAAGTTCAAATGTCGGTTGTTCACTTTCTAATGTTGAAAACATAGAAACCTCTACAAACTCTTTCACACCGCCATTAGTAACAATACAAGGTAAATGTTTTTTTCTACATTTCAAATATGTGTTATGCTTACTACTTTCCATTGTCTTTTTTTTTTTTGTTAACTTATTTGTCTTTATTTTATAGATAACACGCAGATAACGCCTTTGTCAGGCATCTCTAATGAACGTTGTGAATCTACAAAGAGAAAAAAATCTAATTTTGCTTCGACACAAGCAAATAATCCTTTAGGAATCGAAGGTAAAATTTATTTTATACATTGCCCAAATATCTTATTTCTTACTGATTTCCATTGTTGTTTTTTTACTTATTTCGTTTTATTTTATAGTTAACACGTAGAGAACACCTTTGTCAGACATCTCTAATGGTATTATTTATTTTATTTTTATGTCATCATTTGTTAGCGTATCTATTTATGTTAGTATATTATAGAATTGTGTTGTCCCGTTTTGTATTTGTCTTCTTTTTCAAAGCATTCCATTTATTTATTTAATTTTTACGCAGTTTGTCACGAATCGCAACATAGCAATCTATCTGAGTTTTATAAACAAAGGCGTACAGAAAGAAAGCGTATCTTCGATTCTAAGCGGACTAACAAAGGAAAACTAAATATAACACCTAACACTCAAACACACCCAGTTGACATTGTTGGTATGTTTAGTTTAGTCATGTTTACAAAGTATATTATAATAAATCAACATTTATTAAACTTATATTATTTTAATTTGTTAGGATCTTCAGGTGTAAGTTGGCCGCTTTCTAACGTATGCAACACGCGGTCAACATCGAATTTAAAATGAAAACGCCCCAGTATTACTCCCATACCGATGGCTGACTTGGAAGAATGCTTAGAAAACCCGCATGGAGTAACGACAAACAATGTAATACAAGGCATATCTCCAGGTAGTCTTTTTTCGCTAATAACTACTAATAAAAAATATTTTTAATATTAATTCAACATTAGTTTAGAAATATGGTAAATTTAATAAATTTGAATATCTTTTTTTAGCTTACTTGGACCATGGTGATAAAAATGTTACTTGTGAAGATTGTAATGCTAGACTGTGGAGATGTGAATCTACTAGAGGGCTTAATAGAAGTAATACTAAAAAAAATTTCTCTCTGTGTTGTGGTTATGAAAAAGTTATGCTTCCTCCTTTTAAAGAGGCCCCACACAGTTATAAAGAGTATTTTAATAGAGTTGATTCTAAAAGCAAATTCTTTTTAAAGAACATAAGACGATTCAACTCTATGTTTGCATTTACGTCCATGGGTGGAAAAATTGATAGGTCTATAAATCATGGTAATGCTCCATTCATCTATCGTATAAGTGGTGAGAACTACCATGCTTTGGGAAATCTTTTACCATCACGTGGACAAAATCCAGTATTCTCTCAGCTATACATATATGATACTGAAAATGAAGTTTCGAATAGAATCAATGTCGTTGGGTATGTTATTTTTTTATTGTCTTTTGTAGAAAACTTTAAGGATTTTTAAGTACTTTCAATTCTAATATATTCATTTTATTTATAGTGATGCAGATGAGGAATACTCATCAGAAAAGGCGCTTGAATTTCAAATTGTAAAGGAATTGAAAAAAATGTTGGATGCCAAAAACTCCTTGGTGAAATCTTATAGAATGGCGAGAGATTGTTTTCAGAAGAATCCTGATGCACAAGTCAAGCCTCGATTAAACAGAATGAGGAAAGAAGATGGTAGAACCTACAACCTACCCACGGTTTCTGAAGTTGCTGGATTGATAATTGGTGACCTTAATGAAGAAACAGATAAACGTGATATTATTGTGCAGACCATTGATGGAAAGCTAAAAAGAGTTAGTGAGTTACATCCTTCGTATCTTGCTCTTCAGTATCCATTGTTGCTTCCTTATGGTGACGATGGATATAGAATTGACATCCTTCACAAAGATGTTCCCTTACCAAATGAAAGCTCGTCTTCAAGTTCAAAAAACAAAAAAGATGACCGTCAAAAAAATGTTTCCTTACCAGATGGGGGCTCATCTTCAAACATAAAAAACAAAAAACGTGAAAGTGTAACAATGAGGGAGTTTTTTGCTTATAGACTTCAAGATAGGGGTAATGAATACTCGCTAATTCTTAATGCACGAAGGCTTTTGCAGCAATTTATAGTTGATTCGTATACAATGATTGAGATGGAAAGACTAAATTACATTAGGGGTAAGCAAACCGTTCTTAGGAGTGAGAAGCATAATGTCCTAACCAAACAAAGAGAAGAAGGACAAACAGAAACATCAACCATGGGTCAACGAGTTATTATTCCATCTTCCTTCACAGGTGGCGCTAGATATATGATGAAAAATTATCTAGACGCAATGGCAATATGTAAGTGGTACGGATACCCTGACTATTTTATTACAATCACTTGTAATCCTAAATGGCCAGAGATGAGAAGATATCTTCAAGATACCACTCTTAGACCCGAAGATAGGCCAGACATTTTATGCAGGTTGTTTAAGATTAAACTTGATTCCATCATTAAAGACCTGAAAGATAAATACTTATTTAGGACTGTTGAAGCTGGTGCGAACACATGAAGTTAATTTTTATTACAACAATATTTATTTTTTTTATAACATTTCTAACTTATTTTCTTTTGGTTGGTCTCAATACTTTGCCGCTGTATATACCGTTGAGTTTCAAAAACGTGGATTACCACACGCACACATTTGTTTGTTTATGGCTGCTGGTTATAAGCTTCCTACAGTTGACCATATTGACAAGTTCATTTCAGCAGAGATACCGAATAAAGATGAAGAGCCAGAATTGTATGAACTTGTACGTGAATTTATGACTCACGGTCCTTGTGGTCCTTTGAACATGAGTTGTCCATGTATGGTCAATGACAAATGTTCAAAAAACTTCCCAAAAAATTTCCAGAATGAGACTTCTATTGATACTGAAGGTTATGCAGTGTATAGACGCAGAGATAATGGTTCGTTTGTAGAAAAGTCTGGTGAGCAATTAGATAACAGATATGTTGTTCCATATAACAAGACACTTCTTAAAAGATACCAGGCTCATATCAACGTTGAATGGTGTAACCAAGCTGGATCCATTAAGTATTTATTTAAATACATTAACAAGGGTCCAGATAGAGTTACTCTTAATTTTGTGGAAAGCAAGAAAGTACCCGGTGAAGACAAAGTTGTTGATGAAGTCAAAGGATTTTATGATTGTCGTTATATTTCTGCGTGTGAGGCTTCATGGAGAATATTCTCATATGATATTCATTACAGGTCACCTCGTGTAATGAGACTACCTTTTCATCTACCTGGTGAACAAAGAATTGTTTTCGATCCTACGCAGGACATTGACGACGTTCTCAATAAACCCTCTTGTGCTTCCTCTATGTTTTTGGGTTGGATGGAACGCAACAAAATTGATGCCAATGCAAGGCAACTAACTTACATCCAATTCCCTTCACAATATGTTTGGAAAGCACAAGAACGAAAATGGGAGGTTAGGCAAAGAATAAAGTCAATTGGTCGAATTCATTCAGTTCCTGCTTCTGTTGGCGAAGCTTATTTTTTGAGAATGCTTTTGAATAAGGTTAAAGGACCAACATCATTTCAAGATATTCTTAAAGTTGATGGGAAAGTACAATCATCTTTTAGGGATGCATGCTACGCAATGGGACTCCTGGATGATGATACAGAATATGTTGAAGCAATAAAGGAAGCGGCTTTTGCAGGTTCTGGCCCTTATCTAAGAACTTATTTGCAACTCTTTTAGCGTCCAACAGTTTGTCAAGACCTGACATTGTGTGGGAGGAAACATGGAATTATTTGTCTGATGACATTTTACGCAAGAGAAGAATAGATTCAAACTGTCCAGGTTTTTAACTTTTTTTAATATATTATTACTTTAAAATAGATTTTCTAGAATTTTTTGGACATATACTAAATTGTAATGATTCATAATTATTAGGAATGTAAATTATACTATTTTTAATGGTTCCACATATTCAATTATTCATTTTATATGTTAATTTTATTCTATATATTCCATTCTAACACATTTTTTTCCCAGATTTGATCCTTTCAGACGACGAACTTAAGAATTTAGCTTTGCTTGATATTGTGAAGTTCTTATTGCGTAATAGTTGCAGTCTACGACATTTCGTAGGTGTGCCATATCCTGAGAATGAGTTTCTATCATTATTAGACAATCGTCTTATTTGTGAGGAGTTGGGCTATGACTCAAACAGTTTGGTTGAAGAATTTGATTCTTAGTTCTCTTCTTTAACAGATGAACAAAAAAATATTTATAATTGTGTAATTAAATCTGTTGAGGAAAAAAAATGAGGGGTTTTTTTTGTTTATGGTTACGGTGGTACGGGTAAAACATTCCTATGGAAGACTCTATCTTCATCCATAAGATGTAAAAGAAAGATTGTTTTGAATGTTGCTTCGAATGGTATCGCTTCTTTGCTATTGGCCGGTGGTAGGACAACACATTCCAGGTTTCGTATTCCTATAAACCTAACTGAAGATTCTATGTGCTACATACCACCTAATAGTGATGTTGCACAACTGGTTAAACAAACTGACTTGATTATATGGGATGAAGCACCCATGACTCATAAACATGCTTTTGAAGCACTAGATCGAAGTTTAAAAGATGTATTTTGTGTACATGCTGATGAGTCGTCTGATTTGTTATTTGGTGGAAAGGTTGTTGTGTTTGGGGGTGACTTTAGGCAAATTCTACCAGTTGTACCAAATGGAACTAGGCATGACATTGTTAATGCCTCTTTAAGTTCATCATACATTTGGCACAAATGCACTGTTTTAGAGTTAACAAAAAATATGAGGTTGCTTTCTGGAAGCCGAGTTCTGATATTGAGGAAACTAAAAAGTTTGCATCTTGGCTTCTGGACATAGGAGAAGGAAAGGTTGATACAATAAGCGATGATCAGGATGTTATTTTGATACCTGATGACTTACTTATTTCTCAATCTTCGGATCCTGTTTCTGATTTGATAGCCTTTGTTTATCCTTCACTTTTGGATAACATCCACATTCCGACTTATTTTCAAGATCGAGCTATATTGGCACCGAAGAATGAAGTTGTTCATGAAATTAATGATATATTACTTTCAATGTTTCCCGGTGACGAAGTTGAGTATCTAAGTTCGGATAGTGTTTGCCAGTCTGAAGATGTTAACAAACAGGTTGATGAAAGATTAGTTTCTCCTGATGTCCTGAATGGTCTTAAGTTTTCTGGAATACCAAACCATCGTTTGGTTTTGAAAGTTGGCGTTCCCGTAATGTTACTCAGAAACATTGATCAGAAAAGCGGTTTGTGCAATGGGACTAGGTTACAAGTTGTTAAAATGAGAAAACGTGTCATTGAAGCGAAAATCATATCAGGAAGTAACATTGGAATGCGAACTTTTATTCCAAGAATTACTTTATCCCCCTCAGATAAGAAAATTCCTTTTAAATTTAACAGAAGGCAATTTCCACTTGATGTTTCTTTCGCAATGACAATAAACAAAAGTCAAGGACAATCCTTATCCAGAGTTGGGTTGTATTTGAAGGATCCATTTTTTTCACACGGGCAGTTGTATGTTGCGCTTTCAAGAGTCAGAAGTCGAGATGGACTGAAGATAGTTATAGTAGATGAAAATGGTGAATTGACGAACAAAACATCAAACGTTGTGTACAAAGAAGTCTTTCAGGATTTATGAATAATGTGAGTAATTTTGATGCAATTTTTTACTTATCTTTATTGACGTTTTATATATACAACTTCAATAATAAAGTATTATTTTAAACTTTTTTTGTGTGCTTTGAACAGTGCGTTACCATTTGTCAATAAAACAAGTTATGTACTAATTACAATTACATTAAAAATAAAAATATGATAAAAAGTCATTTACAAAAACATAATGTATTCATACCTTTTGTTATTTTTTGTTAAAGTTTATATTTTGGTTGAGTACTGATCATAATAAGTAATCGGTTTTCATTACTAACGTTATTTATAGCTTACAAAAAATATCCACTTTGACATGAAAACCATAGTTATATATTAGTTTTAATTTTAATACCCATTTCATATCAACGCATGACGTTTATATAAGAAAAAAAATATCAGGCTAACCATTATTCTTAACACTTTACGTTGTAGCCACTAAACTTGAATAATACAACTCTTAGTTTAATATATTTTTTTTATTTACTATGGTTTGCACCGTGGGTCCCCACGGGTCTCAAACCTAGTATAAGTGAAAGAAGCGTTGTGCAAGTCATTAATGCTCCAGCCCCTCCATATATATATATATATATATATATATATATATATATATATAGGGTCAAGATCGTGTACAAAATGTTTTTTTTTTGTGAGAAGTGTGATAAGGACTAAAAATTGATACTTAGACATCATTTTTTGAACTTAGTCGTGATGTTTTGGATTGTTTTGCCTATAAAAACACCAAACATAACAATTAAAAACCGAAAACAGATGTATTTTAGGCTTAAAACTTAAAACACCATGCTAAGAACATTAGCAGTGTGTTTTAAGCGTTAAGTAGTGTGTTTTAGCTGTTTTTTAAATTTAATGACTATAATACATTGTATTGTGTTTTAGATTGTTGTGCTTGGTGTTTTTCAAGTTAAAACAACCTAAAACATCAGTCCTAAATCCAAAACATGATGTCTACATGTCAATTCTTAGTTCTTCTCACACTTCTCACGAAATATGTCCTTTGTACAGGATCCTAAACCTATATATATATATATATATATATATATATATATATATCCTTTCTCTTTCTACCACCGGCGTCGTTTTGCTAACGTCTTCTTTGTCACACCCTCAAATTTCACGTGCAGGGTTTTATCGCGAGACGCGTGACATACCAGGATCCAAGTCAACGGTCACAACGAACGACAACTATATGTGAAAAGATACGTAAACCAAACCATGCAATAGTTTAAAAACCATGATTCAAAACACAGCGGAAGCAATTTAAGTTCTACAAAACTGAAGAACGATAAAACATGAGTTCGACAATTCAAAACATGAAACTTGATCCTAGACGCGAGTGCGACTCCTTGCGTGTAACAACCGGCAAAATTAAGGTAATTCCGTACTAATTAATTAAACGCGATTAACGTAATTAACCGTAATTATGTGCTGAATATTTAATTAAGGCCTTAGAAAGATAGGAATTCCCAAATAATGCATAGGAATGCATGAGTTTAATAGCAAAGCATGATAGGATCGTGCGCAGACAAAACTATCCGGTATGGACACTGGCGATTACCCGGTAAAACTGAAATAAGCGAAACGAACACCGGACACCCGGAATATAAAATAAATAATATTTTCACAAAATATTATGAGTTTTGGAAACCCAAAGCCATACGTAAAAGCTTAATGCACAAATCTCCCGGTAACGAATAAAGTGCGCGTACCGCACCCGATACGCGCGTAACACGTAAATTCACCCGACAAAAACCGAAATAAATTATCAGTAATTTAACTGGACATAATTTTATGAATATTAACGGTGTTTTAATATCGAGGGAAAACGCGACGAAAATTCGAGAAATACCCGGGCGGTACCCGAAAGGAACTAACTTAACAAGTAATGGGGTATTATTTAGCAAGGTGGACCCCACCTAGACACCCCTTGGGGCCGGCCATGGCCCACCCAAGTGGGAGATTACTTGTGCTATCTAAAGATAATCATTTGGTGAGATAACAATCATGAGCTTGCATGTAAAAGCATTGGGCAATAATATTCACCAAATCCCTTCCTTTCTCTCTCTAAAACTCGGCCCAAACACCCCTTAATCCCCCAAGATTTTTCAAAATCTTTTCATAAATCTTCCATAATCTTCCTAACCAATCCTTGCAAGATATTGGTGATCTTTGGAGATTGAGTAGAAGATTATAAGGATAACATCAAGATCACACTTGAAGCAAAACACAAAAACTTCTTCTTCTTCTTCCTTGTGGCCGTGGCATTACACCCCCACATCAACATTTTTCTTGCAATTTTTACTACTCCAAACTACCTCTAGATCATCATCCTTCAAAACCCCTTCTTGTGTGTTAAGAGCTTGGAGCTTAACCCATTGGAAGAACACACTAAAACCCAATCCAAATCAAGGTTCTTGTCTCCCCTAGCCTTGAGCTAGTAGTAAGTTTTAATCTTGTTTTGTTTGTTAATGTTCATATTAAGTGTATATGAGCAAGTTGTACATTGATGGGTAAAGTATGGTTTTGAAACATAAAGAGGATGAACCTTACAAGAATAAAAAAATAAAGGAATAATAACATGAAGAAATCTTGGATTAACATTAATAAAAGTGATATTGTGAGAAAATGTAATAATAATAACATACACTTGGGCTAGAAGATGAGTGGAACATGATTTGGGAAAAAGACTTGAATATGATGAAATATGGTTTTAATCATCATAAGATGACTAGTTAAAGTCATAAAAATATTAAAATGGATTAGAAAGCCATAGATGGAAAAACTAGTTCTTCAAAGTCCACTCACTTGGATGAGTAAAAACTTGATGTTTTGGATAAAGATATGAAATAAACATGTTATTGATATCTAGAATGGATTAGAAGAACTTTAAAAGTAAAAAGGAGTAAAAACAACTAAACATGGTAAAAATGATTCTTCAAAGTCCACTAAAGTGGAAAAGAAAAATATTAACTTTGTAAGATTAAATGAAAAATACACCAAGTATGAGTTAAAGAAATAATAATGACAACTTTGGAAGTTGAAGGACTAAAATGAATATTTTAGAAAGTTATTGGCCCAAAAACACAATAATAGAAATATTAGTGTCAAAAAGTGTAAGTAACGATTTACAAGGTTGAATTGGTAAATAATAATAGCCTACTTGGGCATTTTAAGTAAAAAGTATATTTTTATAAAATGGACGTTTTATAAAAATAAATAGAGTAACGTGGGTATTTTATAAAGTAAGGTTTTATAAAATAAATACTTGGAAAGACTTGTACAAAAATAAGGTACTTTTATATAAATGGGAATATAAAAGTATCGGAGACGTTTTTGGTAACAAGTTGGACGAGTCGGGCTAAAACGTATATAATATATTTTTCCGAGAAAATAAACGTTCGGAATCGGAAGTTGGAACAATACTTCCATGAGAACGCACAACGGAAATAAATATGAAAAACGCTAACTAACAAACTTAGTTGCGCGAACCAACGTACACGGACTTATCACGTCGAGATAAAAATATACATATATATTTTACGGAAATAAAATATATATAACAAGGGTGAAACGTGCGTAACACTTTCCTAAGTGTAGTAACAATATTCGTGGGAAAAGAGAAACATAACGTAACAAACTAAAAACGCTAAAACAACACGTGAACTTAACAAGTAGTATCCACGCGATGATATATGTACATATACTCGTTTCCGACGGAATTCTAATACATCTATTTAAATGGGAAAATAGATGTGCGAGAAGGAAAACCGAGACGAGTAGATGAGGTATATCTACGAACGCGTGAATACCGACAAGATTCTAGTACATTTATTTAAATGGGAAAATAAATGTACGGTATGATAAGTCTAGTCGGGCGTTAAGATTATGTTACCAAACGACAAAGACTTAGCATATTTATTTAAATGGGAAAATAAATATGTGGCAAAGTAAGTCGGGTCGGTTAATAAGAAAACACTTTATATTGAGCGAAAAGATCCTAAGTATAATTATTTGAATGGGAAAATAATTATACGTTGGGTGGAGTCGTGTCAAGTAAAATGTTGTATAAGTCATAAAGAATAATTATAAGAATAATATATGACTTGTAAGGAAAGGGTAATCCATCGCCATTGAACCTAGGATACGAAACTATTAAACGGGAATCGGGATAAAGACGTGGTCGGGAAGTTGGGTGTACAACTTGCCAAGGCACATACACCATAGGTGTAAGTGACTTATACGCCTAGAACCTTTGTAGGTACGGGATCACAAACTTTACTATTTTCTTTGAGCCGAGCACAGTTACAGGTGAGTCTCACGGCCCCATTTCTAAACTATTTAACGTTTTTACGGGGGAAAGATATGTTGGGATTGTATGACGGGTTGGATACTTGAGTAAAGATCGCCACTCGGGGTTGAGACCTCCCCACTATAATCATTTATTCAGGAATGAGAAACCAAAGGGATATTTGGATAGTACTATTGGTGCCTGACAAGGCCCACCCCTAATCGATAGCGTCGATTATGCATCGGCGTATGCCTGGGGTGCACTTATTCTGAAATAAAGTCGTAGGAATACCGAGTAACGACTTTGGGCGGGGGCATTATTAATTGTCTTGGTTTGGTTATAGGCTCAAGTAAATTGTAGGACTTTGCAACTCCTATAAAGGTCATAACAAGGATATTCCCACTTTATAAAGACTTATTAAATTAAAACCTGTGAACTCACCAATATTTATATATTGACGATTTTCAAACATATCTTTCAGGTAATTGATTGATGGAAGTTAGCATGGCGAGCAGGGTCGGGGATGTCTCCAAATCGGGCGTTGGGAATGTCGTGATGGGGTCTTATCTCTTTATTCCATGGATTTAGGGATAAAGGGAGAAGCCTCTTTATCATTTTCGAAAACAATTTATGATTATGTATTGACAATTTGACATGATTATTAGCATTGAATAAATGCCCGTTTTCTAAATTAATATTGTGCTTTGCATTAATCTTGGCTTAATACTTTTGAACCGTCGCGCCACGTGTTTCCGCCTTAGACGTGGTGTGACAGAAAGTGGTATCAGAGCCAAGGTTATAGCGAATTAGCATTTTAAAAATCTAAACTATAACCGGATATGGTTCAAAATCTTTCAAGGTAAATGCGAAACGCAATAAAATAAATTTTTCCAACGACCATTTGGGTATATGGAGGTTCCGACCAAGCTAGCCATGGTAAGTACACGTATTATTTTTGTTAGAGGGTTAGGAAGAGAACCGTAGATATGTGCCTTAACTACCTAACGAATAATACTTAAATATTAGTACGGTTTCTTTTGCCAGGATGTCGAACGCAGGGAGCGTAGCACCGAGCTACGACAGTAGCCTCCAGATCATCCCAGCACCGCCAGCGGAGCCGGTCGAGGTAGTGATACTCGATCCCGAGGATGACGAGATGGATGTTGATGCCGCCATGGAGGGCGATGACGGAGATAGCTCCGACGAGACGGACCCTAGCGAGGACCCAGCGTGGGCCCCCGCTGGAGACGATATGGCCGCCGTGGCCGACCTACCGATGGCCGAGGCCGACTTGCCTCTAGTGCCATCCCAGGCAGCACCACTGCCAGCACTACCTATCCGCGCCGTCAGGGACTTCCCTGTAGGTTGCGCAGGTCCTTCGAGACCTATCCCTACACGGTCGGAGACTGTCGAGTCTCCGTATGACCGACACACACCAGTCGACCGTGAGCCTTTACCTACCCCACCTATCCCCGTTCCCTCTGGCATGAGGCTTGTGCCTGTCTGCCGGGGACACAACGGGTGGATCTCCGATGACTCTGACGATGAGTCAACTGCATCGGTGGAGCACATTGCTGTACCTATCCCACCAGCAGGCCAGGAGGAGCACGTTGCTCCGATGACAGGGCATGCTACCGCTACCCCAGCCACCTTACCTACCATGCCCGAGCCCATACCACAGGATGGGCCAGCTTCTACTGGGCACATCCTTGAGGGCAGCTCAGCCCGCAGCTCTGAGTTGCACCGAGCAGGACTGGCAGCTCATGCCACTGCTAGCCCTCCTACCCCTACCACTGTGATGTCTACTATAGAGTGGGTCACTGTCACCCAGCCACTCATGGTTCCACTCGCCGAGCTTATAGTCCCCTCACCCTTATCCATGACACTACCCATCACCACTTTTCCCACACTACCACCCCTACCCGAGATGCTCCATACCCCACCACCTGCACCATTCACTATGGATGCAGGAGCCCCATTTGTGACACCCCCATTTGCACCGTATACTCTAGGTGCAGGAGACCCATACCAGGTACCACCCTACTACTTCACTGGATTACCGGGCTTTGCCCCACCCTTCACCCCACTACCCATACCCGATATTGTCGGCCCGTCTCAGCCGACATACACTGACATCCCCGGGCCGTCGCAGCCCCACGGGATGGCCCCACTGACAGGACCCGCATGGTCCAAGGTGATCTCACTGGAGAGGGATTTCCAGACCCTCACCGACACGGTGCAGCGCACCGTAAGTCAGATGGAGCAGCAGGCCCAGCTCATGTGGGCCAGGATCATTGATGCCAGGGATGCACTGGCACATTACGCTGAGGAGCTATTGAGCATGGATGCTCATTGTGGCCTTACGGGCGACGCACACTTTGCGCATCGCCAATTCTTGTACGATCGCATTATGGCGATCAGTATGACCATCAGCATGTGCGCACCTCAGTACCAGTACCAGCACCCGCCGCCGCCACCGCCACAGTAGCATCAGAGACGCTTGGGAGATCACTCACGGACATAGCAGTAGTAGTGGTAGTATGATAGCACAGCATGGGTTACAGCACCCATCTGCATTTTTGCCTAGCCGAGCGGGATTGTGCCGGCATATGACATTATATTTCTAGTGTATTTCAAAGAGCAATGTAAGAGGAAGGTATCCTCGGTTTTTGTTATTATAAACAAATCATTGTACTTGGTATTGAAATTAATGAAAGTTTTGTTATGGTAAAATATGTGTTGTGATTATCTACGATTATTATTACTTATTCTGTTTATGTTGTGATTGCGTATTGTTGTTATGGTGATTATTGTGTTCGTATGTTGTGTGGTTGTTTATACTATATATGTGATGATATTGTATGAATGATTGTTGGAAATTAACCTTTGATATTGGTTATTGAAGAAACATGGCACCAGCCACAAGAAGCAACAGTGGGAATGAAAGACTACCCACGACACCTGAAGAGCTTGAAACCCTAGTTTCGGGACGTATCGCTCAGGCTCTCGCAGAACACAATGCCACGCGCACCGAAAGGTCGCGAGACCGAACCGGGAGCGACAGACGCGAAACCTCCCCTACTGGTAAGAAGACGTCGGGTATATGCGACAGGAGTCTTCGTGAAAACTCCTACCTTATATTTAAACATTGCTTTATTATTGCAGAAACGGCCTCACGAGAACGTGGCTGCACGTTTAAAGCTTTCCTGGACTGCAAACCACTGAATTTCAGCGGCACTGAAGGTTCTGTCGGACTAGTCAAATGGTTCGAGAAAACCGAAGCTGTGATTCGTATTAGCAGCTGTACCCCGCGACAGGCTGTCATGTATGCCACCAACCTGTTTCTGGACCAAGTTCTGACCTGGTGGAACAACCAAGTGCAGACACTGGGAGATGATGCTGCTTACTCCTTATCATGGTTGGAGTTGAAAGAACTAATGATCGCCGAGTACTGTCCGGCAAGTGAAGTACAGAAGCTAGAGACTGAGTTCTGGAACCTCACCATGGTTGGACCGGACGTAGCTGGTTACACGTCCAGATTCCATGACCTCTCCCGGTTAGTGCCTCGCCTGGTCACCCCGGAAAGCAAAAAGGTGGAAAGGTACCTCTTCGGACTGGCACCACAGATACGCGGCATGGTCACTTCTTCCAAGCCTACAACCATGCGTGAAGCTATCGATCTCGCCTTAAGCCTCACTGAAGACGCCATCCGAATGGGCACTCTAATCCGGAAAGTGTCAGGGTTGAAGCTTACTGAGTCCAGCAGTGTTGAGGGTAAGAATCTGGGTACAAGTTCAGCCGTTGGGTCAAGTGAACAGGGAAATAGGCCAAGGTTTGGGAAGCGTAAGCGCGATGAAAGGAAGAAGGATGGATCATCAGGTTCAGGGAAGAAGGGAAAAGGGTATGTAGCCACTGGACGTGGAAATAATGGGAAGCAAGGTTATCAGGGCAAGAACGAAGTAATCTGCGGTAAGTGCCGCCGTTCGGGGCACAAGACTGAAGATTGCAGATCAGGAGCGCCAAAGAACAGTGGAGCGAGACCCTGTTTCTCATGTGGATCGCTCGATCATTGGAAGAGGGACTGCCCCAAACTCAACAACCAAGCCCGTGGGCGGGCATTCGTGATTGGTGCCGGTGACGCACGACAAGACCCTAATGTGGTCACTGGTACGTTCCCTCTAAATGGTCATTATGCTTCAGTATTGTTTGATACTGGCGCTGATTTTAGCTTCGTATCTGTCGAATTTAAACGATTACTTGGTTTAAAGACTAGTAAGCTAGACACACCATATTCCATTGAACTAGCTAACGGTAAGACTATAGAAACCCGAGAGGTAGCAAAGGGTTGTAAGTTGGATCTCTGTGGTCATGAGTTTGACATTGATCTATTACCAGTCGTACTGGGTAGCTTTGACATAGTCGTTGGCATGGATTGGCTATCTGCACACCGCGCCATCGTCGTGTGCGATGACAAAGTAATTCAAGTTCCCCTCGCGAGCGGTGAAACCCTATCGATCCAAGGGGAAAGGCGTGGAACGCCACTGAGAATTATTACCAGCATGAAAGCCAGGAAGTGCCTAAGGAAAGGTCTCGTCGCATTCTTGGCACACGTGGTAGACAAGAAGGCTGACGAGCGAAAGCTAGAAGACATTCCGATAGCCAGAGACTTTCCAGATGTATTCCCAGAAGATTTGCCGGGATTGCCACCACCCCGACAAGTCGAGTTTCGTATCGACCTTGTTCCAGGAGCAGCACCGGTAGCGCGATCGCCATATCGCCTAGCTCCTTCGGAAATGCAGGAACTGTCCGAACAACTGCAAGAGTTGTTGGACAAAGGTTTCATAAGACCAAGCTTCTCACCTTGGGGAGCTCCCGTCTTATTCGTAAAGAAGAAGGATGGCACTTTCCGAATGTGCATTGACTATCGGGAACTGAACAAGCTAACTATTAAAAATCGCTATCCTCTTCCCAGGATCGACGATTTGTTTGATCAACTTCAAGGATCCAGTTTCTACTCCAAGATCGACCTAAGGTCCGGTTATCATCAGTTACGTATTCAAGAAGAAGACGTGCCAAAAACAGCATTCAGGACTCGTTACGGACACTATGAGTTTCTGGTTATGCCTTTCGGTTTAACTAACGCACCAGCTGTTTTCATGGACTTGATGAACCGAGTGTGCAAACCATACTTGGACAAATTTGTTATTGTCTTCATTGATGACATCTTGATCTACTCACGCACGAAGGAGGAACACGAGGAACATCTCCGATTAATCCTCGAGGTACTTCGCAAAGAGAAGCTCTATGCTAAGTTTTCAAAATGTGATTTTTGGATTCGAGAGGTTCACTTTTTAGGCCACGTGGTGAATGAAAGGGGTATACATGTCGATCCCGCCAAGATCGAAGCAATCAAGAATTGGGACGCCCCTAGAACGCCTACTGAAGTACGACAATTTCTTGGCCTTGCGGGTTACTACAGAAGGTTCATCGAGAACTTTTCTAAGATAGCACAGTCTTTAACCATGCTAACCCAAAAGGATAAGAAGTTTGAATGGACGGAAAAGCAGGAAGCAGCGTTTCAGTTGCTAAAGGATAAGTTATGTGGCGCACCAATACTAGCACTCCCCGATGGTACAGAAGACTTCGTAGTTTACTGTGACGCCTCTCATCAGGGATTGGGTTGTGTATTAATGCAGCGAAAGAAGGTCATAGCCTATGCTTCCAGACAGCTAAAACTTCACGAGAAGAATTACACCACACATGATCTGGAACTAGGAGCCGTGGTATTCGCACTCAAGATATGGAGACACTATCTGTACGGAACCAAGTGTACGATCTTCACTGATCATAAAAGCTTGCAACACATCTTTGACCAGAAGGAATTGAACATGCGACAACGGCGATGGGTCGAATTATTGAACGATTACGATTGTGAGATAAAGTACCATCCCGGGAAGGCAAACGTTGTAGCCGATGCCTTGAGTCGCAAGGAACGGGTTAAGCCACTGCGTGTCCGAGCTTTGGGTCTAACCATCCACACGAACCTGACTGACCGGATTCGTGAAGCTCAAACTAACGCTCTTAAACCCGAGAATGTCAAAGGAGAAAGATTGCGGAAGATGGTTGAGTCACTGGAGTCAAAAGCGGATCAAGCTCTGTATTTCATGAATAGAATTTGGGTACCAGTATACGGTGGATTGCGTGAACTGGTATTAGCCGAAGCCCACAGTTCGCGATATTCAGTTCACCCCGGAGCAGACAAGATGTTCCACGATTTGAAGGAATTTTACTGGTGGCCAAATTTCAAGAGAGATATAGCGGCATATGTTGCGCGATGTTTGACTTGCGCAAAGGTCAAGGCCGAGCACCAGAGACCGTCCGGTTTGCTCCAGCAACCGGAAATACCAGAATGGAAATGGGAAAGGATCACTATGGACTTCATCACCAAATTGCCCAGGACAACAAGCGGCCATGATATGATCTGGGTAATCGTTGATCGATTGACAAAATCTGCACACTTCCTCCCCATTCGCGAAACGGATAAGTTGGAGAAACTGACCCGCTTGTACATTAAGGAAGTTGTGTCAAAGCACGGTGTACCTATTTCTATCATCTCCGATCGAGATAGTCGTTTCACCTCAAGATTTTGGGAAAGTCTGAATAAAGCCCTAGGTACTCGCCTTGACATGAGTACCGCATATCATCCACAAACCGATGGTCAGAGTGAACGAACCATCCAGACCCTGGAGGATATGCTACGGGCATGCGCAATCGATTTCAGCGGAAATTGGGATACTCACTTGCCACTGGTAGAGTTTTCGTATAACAACAGCTACCACACGAGCATTCAAGCTGCACCTTTCGAAGCTCTGTATGGACGCAAGTGTAGATCGCCTCTATGTTGGGCCGAAGTTGGCGAAAAGCAACTTACCGGGCCCGAAATTGTTCAAGAAACGACGGATAAGGTCTTTCTGATTAGAGAACGTCTCAAAGCGGCACGTGACCGACAGAAAAGCTACGCAGACATGAGGAGGAAGCCTTTGGAATTTCAAGTCGGAGACAGGGTCCTACTAAAGGTGTCACCTTGGAAAGGTGTCGCGCGTTTCGGGAAGCGCGGAAAACTAAACCCACGATATGTTGGACCATTTGAAATCCTGTCCAGAGTAGGCCCCGTAGCATACAAGCTCAAGTTACCACAAGAACTTAACGGTGTACACGACACGTTCCACGTGTCGAACTTGAAAAAGTGCTTATCCGACGAGACCCTCATCATCCCCGCAGACGAAATCCACATTGACGACAAGTTACACTTCGTCGAAGAGCCAATCGAAGTAACTGATTGGAAGGTCCAAAAACTAAGACGCAGTAAGATCAGATTGGTCAAAGTGCGTTGGAATGCCAAGCGTGGACCGGAGTTCACGTGGGAAAGGCTGGACCAGATGAAGCAAAAGTATCCCGCCCTATTTAAGAAGACCCCTATACCGGAGAGCTCAAAGTGAATTCCGGGACGGAATTCTCTTAACGGGGGGAGAATGTAACAACCGGCAAAATTAAGGTAATTCCGTACTAATTAATTAAACGCGATTAACGTAATTAACCGTAATTATGTGCTGAATATTTAATTAAGGCCTTAGAAAGATAGGAATTCCCAAATAATGCATAGGAATGCATGAGTTTAATAGCAAAGCATGATAGGATCGTGCGCAGACAAAACTATCCGGTATGGACACTGGCGATTACCCGGTAAAACTGAAATAAGCGAAACGAACACCGGACACCCGGAATATAAAATAAATAATATTTTCACAAAATATTATGAGTTTTGGAAACCCAAAGCCATACGTAAAAGCTTAATGCACAAATCTCCCGGTAACGAATAAAGTGCGCGTACCGCACCCGATACGCGCGTAACACGTAAATTCACCCGACAAAAACCGAAATAAATTATCAGTAATTTAACTGGACATAATTTTATGAATATTAACGGTGTTTTAATATCGAGGGAAAACGCGACGAAAATTCGAGAAATACCCGGGCGGTACCCGAAAGGAACTAACTTAACAAGTAATGGGGTATTATTTAGCAAGGTGGACCCCACCTAGACACCCCTTGGGGCCGGCCATGGCCCACCCAAGTGGGAGATTACTTGTGCTATCTAAAGATAATCATTTGGTGAGATAACAATCATGAGCTTGCATGTAAAAGCATTGGGCAATAATATTCACCAAATCCCTTCCTTTCTCTCTCTAAAACTCGGCCCAAACACCCCTTAATCCCCCAAGATTTTTCAAAATCTTTTCATAAATCTTCCATAATCTTCCTAACCAATCCTTGCAAGATATTGGTGATCTTTGGAGATTGAGTAGAAGATTATAAGGATAACATCAAGATCACACTTGAAGCAAAACACAAAAACTTCTTCTTCTTCTTCCTTGTGGCCGTGGCATTACACCCCCACATCAACATTTTTCTTGCAATTTTTACTACTCCAAACTACCTCTAGATCATCATCCTTCAAAACCCCTTCTTGTGTGTTAAGAGCTTGGAGCTTAACCCATTGGAAGAACACACTAAAACCCCATCCAAATCAAGGTTCTTGTCTCCCCTAGCCTTGAGCTAGTAGTAAGTTTTAATCTTGTTTTGTTTGTTAATGTTCATATTAAGTGTATATGAGCAAGTTGTACATTGATGGGTAAAGTATGGTTTTGAAACATAAAGAGGATGAACCTTACAAGAATAAAAAAATAAAGGAATAATAACATGAAGAAATCTTGGATTAACATTAATAAAAGTGATATTGTGAGAAAATGTAATAATAATAACATACACTTGGGCTAGAAGATGAGTGGAACATGATTTGGGAAAAAGACTTGAATATGATGAAATATGGTTTTAATCATCATAAGATGACTAGTTAAAGTCATAAAAATATTAAAATGGATTAGAAAGCCATAGATGGAAAAACTAGTTCTTCAAAGTCCACTCACTTGGATGAGTAAAAACTTGATGTTTTGGATAAAGATATGAAATAAACATGTTATTGATATCTAGAATGGATTAGAAGAACTTTAAAAGTAAAAAGGAGTAAAAACAACTAAACATGGTAAAAATGATTCTTCAAAGTCCACTAAAGTGGAAAAGAAAAATATTAACTTTGTAAGATTAAATGAAAAATACACCAAGTATGAGTTAAAGAAATAATAATGACAACTTTGGAAGTTGAAGGACTAAAATGAATATTTTAGAAAGTTATTGGCCCAAAAACACAATAATAGAAATATTAGTGTCAAAAAGTGTAAGTAACGATTTACAAGGTTGAATTGGTAAATAATAATAGCCTACTTGGGCATTTTAAGTAAAAAGTATATTTTTATAAAATGGACGTTTTATAAAAATAAATAGAGTAACGTGGGTATTTTATAAAGTAAGGTTTTATAAAATAAATACTTGGAAAGACTTGTACAAAAATAAGGTACTTTTATATAAATGGGAATATAAAAGTATCGGAGACGTTTTTGGTAACAAGTTGGACGAGTCGGGCTAAAACGTATATAATATATTTTTCCGAGAAAATAAACGTTCGGAATCGGAAGTTGGAACAATACTTCCATGAGAACGCACAACGGAAATAAATATGAAAAACGCTAACTAACAAACTTAGTTGCGCGAACCAACGTACACGGACTTATCACGTCGAGATAAAAATATACATATATATTTTACGGAAATAAAATATATATAACAAGGGTGAAACGTGCGTAACACTTTCCTAAGTGTAGTAACAATATTCGTGGGAAAAGAGAAACATAACGTAACAAACTAAAAACGCTAAAACAACACGTGAACTTAACAAGTAGTATCCACGCGATGATATATGTACATATACTCGTTTCCGACGGAATTCTAATACATCTATTTAAATGGGAAAATAGATGTGCGAGAAGGAAAACCGAGACGAGTAGATGAGGTATATCTACGAACGCGTGAATACCGACAAGATTCTAGTACATTTATTTAAATGGGAAAATAAATGTACGGTATGATAAGTCTAGTCGGGCGTTAAGATTATGTTACCAAACGACAAAGACTTAGCATATTTATTTAAATGGGAAAATAAATATGTGGCAAAGTAAGTCGGGTCGGTTAATAAGAAAACACTTTATATTGAGCGAAAAGATCCTAAGTATAATTATTTGAATGGGAAAATAATTATACGTTGGGTGGAGTCGTGTCAAGTAAAATGTTGTATAAGTCATAAAGAATAATTATAAGAATAATATATGACTTGTAAGGAAAGGGTAATCCATCGCCATTGAACCTAGGATACGAAACTATTAAACGGGAATCGGGATAAAGACGTGGTCGGGAAGTTGGGTGTACAACTTGCCAAGGCACATACACCATAGGTGTAAGTGACTTATACGCCTAGAACCTTTGTAGGTACGGGATCACAAACTTTACTATTTTCTTTGAGCCGAGCACAGTTACAGGTGAGTCTCACGGCCCCATTTCTAAACTATTTAACGTTTTTACGGGGGAAAGATATGTTGGGATTGTATGACGGGTTGGATACTTGAGTAAAGATCGCCACTCGGGGTTGAGACCTCCCCACTATAATCATTTATTCAGGAATGAGAAACCAAAGGGATATTTGGATAGTACTATTGGTGCCTGACAAGGCCCACCCCTAATCGATAGCGTCGATTATGCATCGGCGTATGCCTGGGGTGCACTTATTCTGAAATAAAGTCGTAGGAATACCGAGTAACGACTTTGGGCGGGGGCATTATTAATTGTCTTGGTTTGGTTATAGGCTCAAGTAAATTGTAGGACTTTGCAACTCCTATAAAGGTCATAACAAGGATATTCCCACTTTATAAAGACTTATTAAATTAAAACCTGTGAACTCACCAATATTTATATATTGACGATTTTCAAACATATCTTTCAGGTAATTGATTGATGGAAGTTAGCATGGCGAGCAGGGTCGGGGATGTCTCCAAATCGGGCGTTGGGAATGTCGTGATGGGGTCTTATCTCTTTATTCCATGGATTTAGGGATAAAGGGAGAAGCCTCTTTATCATTTTCGAAAACAATTTATGATTATGTATTGACAATTTGACATGATTATTAGCATTGAATAAATGCCCGTTTTCTAAATTAATATTGTGCTTTGCATTAATCTTGGCTTAATACTTTTGAACCGTCGCGCCACGTGTTTCCGCCTTAGACGTGGTGTGACATTGCGCCTAAGCTCGATAGATCTATCCACATTTTCCCCGTTATGTATACCCACATATTCATGGTTTCCTTAGGGATTTCATGTTGCATCGTATAGTAAATAAAAGACGAGCCAAGTGCCATAAGCGTTGCGTTTTCCAAAAGGGTCACGTTTCCAAAAGTGTCACGTTTTCAAATGTGTTATGTTTCCAAAAGTGTCACGTTTCCAAATGTGTTACATTTTTAAAACATAGACGTTGTATTGTTAAAACGTGTGGCATGTTTCTCCTCCGAGAGAAAAGTGTATAAAAGAGGGGCCGTGAAACTCACCTTAGTGTACGTCTTCCGATAAATAGAAATCCAATACGTGTGTGATAGCCCCGACTAATGGCGACCTATCAATGAGTTTGAATAAGTGTATTGACTACTAACCCGAAGGTTAACTAGTCCCCAATTGTGCAGACCGTGACTGTGTATGTTGAAAACATGTTTGAACGTTAAACCGACCATTCCCGACAAGACCCGACATCCCATTGGTGACCCGACATCCCACGTGTTAGCCAAATACAAGGTATCATGCAACATATGCAATTAAACACTTAATACACGCACAAGTTCACTAAGCCTAGCATATAGTTCAAATAACGCATAAACGAGTCCGAACACATGTTACCAAGTTATTAGACGTGTCACGGGGTTCCGAACACGTTTTGGCTATCCACGCTACCACATGATGCATGATTAATCGCCCGTCGTTTTTAACGTTATTTTCACGAAATTAGTAAAATAACGTTAAAACTAGCGCATCTTTACTTTTGCCCCCCAAAGGGCCACACATATATACATTATATACGCACACCGTAAGTGGGGCGTAAGAACACCGACATAAAATGTGAATTTAAAAAAAATTACACATCGATGTAAAAGTGGGCAACTCCACCATAAAAAAAAAATTGATTTTTTACGATGGTTTTACACTGGTGTAAAAAGTACAGCACACCAATGTTGACTTTTTAAAAAAAAGAATATTCTATTCAATATTTTATTATCCTTTAATTTAAAATCACACATTCTTTTTCTATTAAATTAAGTGTGTGGTTATAAAGTGAGTTCCATAGTTTTTCCAACTCAAGCATGTTCTCGTTTTACACTTTCCTTATATATATCTAACAATGCTCCCCTATTTCAGTCTAATCCTTGATTAACTTAAACAAAATCAACACAAACAACAAACTAATGCATAAATGAAAATATCATGAAGATTGAATTTTCATTTTAGTGTATCACATTTCTCAAATATTCGAATATCAGGTGCCATTATAGATTGAACTCTTTCTATTCATAAAGAGTAAATGAAGATAATATACTTTACTAGATGTCCTAATCCTTCAATAAGCATATCAAAGCCTTGTTCAACTTCTTGAAGTTGCTAAACTTCATGCTCATATATGTAGCTCTTTAACTCTTAAACCAACATATGCAATTTTTCAAAATAAATTATTAGAAGTTAAATTTCAACCTATTCAACTTACAAGTCTGAACACGTATTTCAGATTGTGTGTTTGGTTGGTCCATAGAATGGAATCACTCATTCTACAAGACATTCAATTCTCTCAAAACCATTCCATCCACCTCTAATGTTTTTTATCTTCATTTCATCCACTCTTTCACCCTTTATTAACAACACCAAAACCCACCACTCACCACTATCATCACCATCATCGTCACCACCCTTTACCACCGCCACCCAGCATCGTTGCCCGCCCACCCACCACTGGCGCCATTAACCTCAACCTATCACTGTCACCACCGTCACCCACACACCATCGCCGCCGTCAACAACCACCACCAACCACCGCTACCCACCACCGTTGCCACCACCGCCACCCACTACCGCCACTACCACCCTTCACCGCCACACACCGCCGCCGCCTACCACCCACCATCACTGCCACTAACCACCCTCACCACCGCCGCCATCACCACCCTCTGTCGCCGCAACCACCCACCATCGCCACCATCCACCGCCATTGCCACTTGCCACCTTCGCTTCCATCACCTCCACCCACCACCACGACTACCGCCACATAGCACCACCCACCATCACCGTCACCAACGACTACCCACCAGCATCACTCACCACCGATTTATTTCTTCGTCTTTTCCTGCCTACCAAACAACATAAAGTAATACTTTGTTTCATTCACACATGGAAACCAAAGAAGATATGGAATGGTAATGATCCATTACATTACCTTGTCCATGTCCATTACCCCGTCCATTTTATTCTCTCATTCATTCCATTACCTCGTACCAAACAGACCCTTGGTGCTCTTAGTGACCCAAGTTTGATACATGCCCTCCCATTATTTTCTGTGGCACCTGATGATGATGTGAGACTTGTCGGTGATTGCTTAGTTCAATCCTTAAACTTAATGGATTTTACCTCACTGTACTATCGTGCCTTATAAGGCAAGTTTCGCGAGCTTAGGCTCTAAGTGTGGGTTTTTCCTGGTTTGGTTGGCGCGATTATATCCCGATATATGTAATGGATTTCGCCAGTAACGTATTTGAAGGATTCATTGACAGTTAAAATAATTCCTAAAATTTTGTGTTGATAACGTATTGTGTTGATATTTACAACCACGAATGTATTATAATATCCATAACACAGACTATTATTTTTGCACGAATATATATCTCAAGAATATCGATTGATATGGAACAGACAAACGACAGGATCGAACTCTTTAAGATTCGTTTGGAATATAAAGAGCAATCCAAAAATGTAAAAACAAAGTATGTTCATATATAAATCTTCGATGCTAGATATATTCAAAAAGGAGAAATGCCAAATAAATATAATCAAGTTTGTTTATTGTTCTGTACCAATTAAGTCACTTTTGTCTCTTTAAAGTCAATCAAGTTTTATTTATTGTTTAAATACTATGTAAGATATTATTTATATTAGGTAGGTTTTATAAAATGAAGATTTAAAAAAATTAATCTTTTACACATCTGAAAAATTATTAAAAAAATATTAAAACCTGACATATCATCACTTTAACCTGAAAATCTGATAATTACATCGTATTGAAACAATAAATGAAACTTAAGTGACTTTAGAAAGACAAAAAAAAAAGTTTGTGTGACTTAAATGGAACAATTAGCAAACTTGATTATATTTCTATAAAGTTACCCCATTAAAAAATACACATAACTATTAGCAAACAAATTACTTTTCATTAATTATCATTCAAAAAAAATCAAAATACAAATAGTTGCTATCGTGAGAAGAAAAAAAAGATGAAGAATGAGTCCAAATACAACTGTTGAAAGCTATGTCCAATGACAAAACTATAAACAAAGTTGTTTTTGTATTTAAATTATGTGTTGTGTACAATGATTTACATTACAATACATAGAGAATACAAGTTGAATGAAAATCTACAAAATAAATACAAAGGCATGAATCATGGACAAGTATTATGGGGTCAATAATCTTGACTTGACTTGACTTAGTCAATAATCTTGACTTAACTAGGTAAATGAGAGGAGAGTAATCTTCAATTATTGATTGCTTGATTAATGGCAATGATCATGCTATCATCTCCATTTACAATTTTTTTCTTTACGTCTATTTCACATGTCACAATCCAAGAAGCAAGCAAACACTATATATACAATATATATACATACCACACATCAACCAAAATAGACCTACTTTTTTCTATCTTAACAACCATGTCTACTCCTCCTCACATTCTCTATCTCATTCCTCTCATTCTTGTTGTCTTCTTTTCATCATCATATGCAAGAACCAATCCTTCTTCGATTTCTTCGTTTCATCATTCGAAAACATTGAAATTAACAGGCCACCAACTCATCAATGACTTCAATTTGCATCCACATCTTGATGTGAATATAGTCAAGTCCTACAACCATTCATCATATCTTGATCAAGAACTCAAAGTTACACAATCTGGGATTGTTGAGAAACGGTTATCTCTATCGGTTCTTGGTAACTCTGGAGCCACGGTTCATGATCTTGCTCAACATGCTGGATATTATCAGATTGCACATACCGTTGATGCCCGGTATGTTTTCATTTCGTTATATTATTTGGTAACAATATTGTATGGAAATAAAGGTTGACATGAACACATTTTTATCTTTATGGGTGCTATTTACATCATGTAAAAACTAACTTTTGGAAGAAAAACCTACCCTTTGAAAATATTTTGATGATTAGGAAAAGTGAGGAATATTGGGTGGGAAAATGGATCACTAGTCCTTTATTCTATTGGTAGAATTTCTTTTCCGGAATCTTTTAATGATTTCAGTATTGAAATGGGTGCGTTTTATGTTTTATAGCAATTTCAGTATAAAACATAGTTGTATACAAGTATAGTTTAGATAAAAATAGTTAAAAAAAAAAACATAACATTAAAAAAGATAATGCAAGCAATATGTGTATTAGACCATTAGGTGTGGGGGGCGGCATAGGGGCAACATCATCATGCCGGGCCTCGCTACACCACCCCCTAGGGGCGGCATGGGCATGACCGGCATCACAATGCCATTGATGCCGGGGCTGTTTATTGGTTTTTAATTGTTTTTTTATTATTTTTAATAATTCTGACCAATGAGGAGACCCGTCATCATGGTGCACACCACCCCCTTGGAGGCCCATCATCAAGATGCCTCTCCTCCCACTCTTACGTAGCGGCCCATCATGAAAATGTCTCCCCTCTCCACACCCAAGAATCTGAAAAATCATCAAAACTGACTTAACAACTAATCAAATGATTAGCTAGTTATTGGTTTCCTGTATCATCAAACTACATAATATTATTATTATTATTATTATTATTATTATTATTATTATTATTATTATCAAATTAAATATATGTATATATATATATATATATTATAAATCTCTTAATAAATACATTTAATAAATACTTTGAAATTGAATGCATATCAATGTATTGGTTAAAAAACAAAAGGACATTAATGTAATTTAAACACTATTATGCGTCAAATATTTGTACCAAATGCATCAAAAATTTTGTAGGCATTACAAAATTAAATGGATATTACTATTTTGTACCAAAAGATGTACTTATATATATTGTATAGATATAGATATAAGCCTTCACGTGTGTAGTTTATCGAGTTTATTATTCATTATAGTTGTATTACCTGAATTAATTTATTATGAGTTGTTTAATTTATTTTTTTTGAACATTTAAACGGAGCTTTTATTCATACGATAAACCACCACAAAACCGCCCAGAACCCATTTAGCGAGAGAACTACCCGGGTAAATTAGAATAATTATTGACATCTTATAATTATCACTAGTTGATACTCCATTATCTTTATTGTAATCTCTTGATATCTTATTCAACACAAATAATTTAGTTAAAATACTATTATCACTAATTTTGTACATGTGCAGGATGTTCTATTTTTTCTTTGAATCAAGAAAGGCCAAAACTGACCCAGTGGTTATATGGCTAACTGGGGGACCAGGGTGCAGTAGTTCACTAGCTCTTTTTTATGAAAATGGACCCTTTAAACTTACAAACAACTTGTCACTTGTCTGGAACGACTACGGCTGGGATAAGGTTCATTTAGCTAATTAGCTCAAAAAAAATCTATAACATATATACCGAACCAAGCCATCCTAATAAGTTAGTTTTGTGACAGGTTTCAAACTTGATATATGTTGATCAACCAACAGGAACAGGCTTTAGTTATAGTTCTAGCGATCAAGATATCCGTCACGATGAAACCGGTGTCAGTAATGATCTTTATTTCTTCTTGCAGGTTTGTTGTTCAACACTATTATATTATTCTATTTCATTTAGGCTTTTTTTTTTTTTTTCTAATAATATGTATCATAACTATAGTTGATTAATAATACATAATACCTGATCACAGTTCTTTCTACCATCGAGTTGTCCATTAATTTTGGTTATCTAGCAACGTACGTATATGGTTGCCGATTTGGATTAATCATGATTTTTCTTTGTTATGAATTTAGGCATTCTTTAAGGCCCATCCTGATTATGTTAACAATGACTTCTACATAACCGGAGAATCATATGCTGGACACTATATTCCAGCGTTTGCTGCTCGAGTTAATCAAGGGAACAAGAACAAAGAGGGAATTCATATAAACTTGAAGGGTTTCGGGATCGGAAATGGGCTTACAGATCCTGCAATCCAGTATAAAGCATACACTGATTATGCTTTGGCTAATAAGTTGATTTCACCATCAGATTACTCCCAAATAAACCAACAAATCCCAGATTGTGAAGACGCAATCAAACAATGCGGTACGCATGTATAACAATTTATTTTTTGTGTGATTTTAGGCATTTTCTTTGTATAATTAGGTGGTTTAGGAACGATACTAGTACTCCTAGTTTTTTTTTTTAAACTTTTTGTACTTGTAGTCAGTTTACTACCCATATAAGCGAACTCCACAGGCTCGGTTGGGTGGCAAGCAAACTCCATAGAGTTGGTGAAAAGCTATATGGGTAGCAAACCGCCTAAAATAAAAGAGGTTTTAAAAGAACATCTAGAAGTACCATCAGGGGTGGACCTAGTGTATAACTAGGTGCCGCGTCCGTTGTTACTCAACTTCGCGCGCGTAGTAGAAAATTAGTGGAAAACTTGGTTTTTTTTTTTTTACGAAATTTGGAAAATGTTGCTACTAAAATGAAAAAAAAAAACCGTTCCTACTGAAATTCATTTCTAGATCTGCCACTGAGTACCATATTGTTTCTAAAAACCTAAAATTTCATTATTTGAACATCTTATGATAAAGATCCTTACAAGAATCAATTATACCACTATCTCTTCAGGTACAACAGGTACAACAACATGCATAATAGCATTGGAAACTTGTCAAGAAATTTTCGAAGATATATTGGAGATCGCCGGCAATATAAACGTATGAACAAACAAAATAACCTGAAAAACATAACCATTTAATGTTTTTTAAAGTTCACTTCTTCTCTCTTTGTAGTATTATGATATTAGGAAGCAATGTGAGGGGAGTTTATGCTATGATTTCTCCAACATGGAAGATTTCCTAAGTGAATCGTCAGTGAAAACAGCGTTAGGCGTACCAAGCGACATAGATTTTGTTTCGTGTAGTACTTCAGTGCATGATGCGATGCTAAATGACTGGATGCGAGATCTTGAAGTAGGGATTCCAGCCCTTTTGGAGCAAGGAATTGAGTTGCTTGTATATGCTGGAGAATATGATCTTATTTGCAACTGGCTTGGTATGTTATTGAAATAAGTTAAAGTTTTTCATATGCTGATCAATCATATTTAAGTATAGAGGTGTGACATAATTACAAGATAACAAGTCAAATAAATAAAGACAATTATTAGCCGAATTTATTATCTATTAAAGTTTAATAGATAATAAATCCGGCTAACAGTTCATTCCTAAAATAAATAAAGAAACAACTTATCACTTCGTTTTTATTGAAGAACATATGGGAAATTTGTAGGAAATTCGAGATGGGTTGATGCGATGGTGTGGTCCGGACAAAAACAGTTTCTTGCAGCCTCAAATGTTTCGTTTGTAGTCGGTGGTAAACAAGCTGGAGTTATGAAGAACTATGGACCGCTTACGTTTCTTAAGGTTCATGATGCGGGACATATGGTTCCAATGGATCAACCGGTTGCTGCATTACAGATGTTGCAGCTCTGGACTACCGGAAAACTTACAGCCAAAAGGGGATGATTAGTTTATGTAAATGAAGAAAAAAGAAACTAAAATGATTTTTACTTGTAATTGTTTCAAGTGTTTGATGTTATCATGAATATTGTTCCATTGAAATGAAAGAAAGATTTACTTGTAATTAGACATCAATTGCCAATTATTTAATACGAAACGAAACTAACACAAAATTTGCTCTTTTGCGTTTAGACTACGGGTATGGGTCAATTTTTTGTTGAACCTGCGAACACGTTTAGCTAATTGGTTGACCTGCACCCGTTTAGTCTAAACGCAAAAGAGATTAATAGTTTCGGTGGACCGTGATCAAGCCCTTTTGATCCAGTTTTGAACTGATAAGTCTATAATTAGACCTTAAAAACCGGTTTTAACTAGGGCTATTCACGAGCCGAACCAAGTTGATCGGACCTTTGCTCATACTCTGTTCGTTTGCAAACCGAACCAATTCGACCGAGAGTTTTTTCAACCGAGCCCAAGTCAAACGAGTGTTTTTCAATGCGGGCATTTTTCGAGCGAACGGCAAGCCAGTATATCGAGCGTCATGGAACAAAAAAGGAAAGTGATGACTGGTGATGTGTTGCCAAATGCATCACATTTATTTGTCAGTTTTGTACAATTTTGAGTCATTTTTTATTCGTTTATAGCTTGTCTTAGATATTTATTAGTATGTTTGTGTCTTACAGATAGACGTTCGGAGGGCTTAAGAAGTGAAAAATGAGCTTAGTTGAAAGAGTTTTCAAAGGTTTTTGTTGATGAAAACATACAAAGATCAGATCTGGACCTTTAAGGTTCATAATAACAACATAACAATGTTTGAAATATGATTTCTACACGCCTTAGATCTCCACTTGTAAAGGTTCTTTTAACTAGGAAATGGTGATTTTAGGGCAAAAACGGGTGTATAGAGGTTAAGGGTCGTGAGAGAGCATTTTATGGTGAAGTAGAGTTGCACAAATGATGAAATACTAGTCAAGTATGGTATTTATAGCGTTCGTTCGTTTATGTTCGTGAACGTTCGATAACTTATTCGTTTATGTTTGATAGTTCATTAGGTTCTTTAACTTTTTTTTTAATTTAAGTACTTTAAAGTTCCTAGTTAATGAGTATTTAATAAATACTAGTGTATTATAATATATATAGACCGCATAACAAAAATTGCCGAAAACCACCCTCAACTTTTAATAATCCTGGCCGTCCAAACTCAAAGTAACTGCTCTTAACTGCCCTAACTTTTGATCTCAGCCATCCAAGCATAAAAAATTTAGCAGTTATGCTTTTTGCCCATGCAGTTGTTTTTATCTTCTCTCTCATACGCTCCTCCAACTATTGCACTCTCTCTCTCTCTCCTCCTCACCCATAAAAACCCCCCGTATTCTTCTTTTCATAATCCTCTTCTCAAGTTTGGAAACATTGGTCTCCTTCTCTCAATCGAAGATTCTATGCAAGTTACCTAATTTCCTCTAAAGAAAACACATCATAATCGAAGTTATCAACTGGAAATAAGGAATTTCGATGTTGGTATCTCTCAACAGCTATGTTTTGCTTCATTTTGTATTTACTGATTATCAATTTTTTAGGGTTTTGCTTTCCAGATCATCTCTTGAAGCTAATTATGGTTTCTCCCCCTCTGCAATCGATGAAGAATCTCGTAACCACACCATCACAGAGCATATTCCAGGTTAGTCTTATGGTTCATCCCCTTAATTCCCTTCTTCTTCATCAGTTAGTATCATTGAAGCCATCAGATTGTTCGCTTCTCAAATCAATATCTTGATTAGGGGTTCAGTTCATTTTAGACATAAGGGAAATCATCAGTTGTTTCGTAGCAGTTTCAGTTGTTCATTTTAGACAAAATGGAAATCATCAGTTGTTTCGTAGCAGTCCTTAATAACACCTGATTGTGCAATATATCCATTGCAATACTATTGCATCAATCTCTAACCATGACTCATATTTCGGGTCATCCTGAGCCGGAGGTGGGGTGCCATCCACGTGGTCAAGTACCTTGTAACCTCGGGCGTTTAGGAGGGAGAGCTTAACCCACGACGAGTAGGTTACTTTGGTTCCATCCAAGGTGCGAGCCTTGTTTTGAATGTTTGTTATCGTATACACGGGGTGAAGGGCATGAGATTTACCGGTGGAACCGGATGATGGGTCAGTTATTTGATTGGCCATTTTGTAGTTGGTTAGGAGCTGAGACCGTAGCCTCAAGGATGGAGACCGTAGCCTCGTTAGGAAGAAAAACGGGTGGGTATAGAGCAAGGCTCTGATACCATGTAAATTCCCAAAGGTTTCTTGATTATTATTGATCAAAGACTAAGAATATATATACACAAGATTATTACAAGACTTCCTAACTTACAAAGCACAATATAAGGAAATAATAAATGATAATAACAACCTATACACAATACATGGAAATGATTATCATCATAATGATCAGTCAATGCACGGTCAATGCATGTTCAATGCTTGGTCAATGAATGTTGACTAATAGTACATCACACCAATGTTGACTTTTAAAAAAAAAGAATATTCTATTCAATATTTTATTATCCTTTAATTTAAAATCACACATTCTTTTTCTATTAAATTAAGTGTGTGGTTATAAAGTGAGTTCCATAGTTCTTCTAACTCAAGCATGTTCTTGTTTTACACTTTCCCTATATATATCTAACAATGCTCCCCTATTTCAGTCTAATCCTTGATTAACTTAAACAAAATCAACACAAACAACAAACTAATGCATAAATGGAAATATCATGAGGATTGAATTTTCATTTTACTATATCACATTTTCTCAAATATTCGAAATCAGGTGCCATTATAGATTGAACTCTTTCTATTCATAAAGAGTAAATGAAGATAATATACTTTACTAGATGTTGTCCTAATCCTTCAATAAGCATATCAAAGCCTTGTTCAACTTCTTGAAGTTGCTAAACTTCATGCTCATATATGTAGCTCTTTAACTCTTAAACCAACATATGCAATTTTTCAAAATAAATTATTAGAAGTTAAATTTCAACCTATTCAACTTACAAGTCTGAACACGTATTTCAGATTGTGTGTTTGGTTGGTCCATAGAATGGAATCACTCATTCTACAAGACATTCAATTCTCTCAAAACCATTCCATCCACCCCTAATGTTTTTTTTCTTCATTTCATCCACTCTTTCACCCTTTATTAACAACACCAAAACCCACCACTCACCACCATCATCACCATCATCGTCACCACCCTTTACCACCACCACCCAGCATCGTTGCCCGCCCACCCACCCACCCACCACTGGCGCCATTAACCTCAACCTATCACTGTCACCACCGTCACCCACACACCATCGCCGCCGTCAACAACCACCGCTACCCACCACCGTTGCCACCACCGCCACCCACTACCGCCACTACCACCCTTCACCGCCACACACCGCCGCCGCCTACCACCCACCATCACTGCCACTAACCACCCCCACCACCGCCGCCATCACCACCCTCTGCCGCTACAACCACCCACCATCGCCACCATCCACCGCCATTGCCACTTGCCACCTTCGCTTCCATCACCTCCACCCACCACCACCACTATCGCCACATAGCACCACCCACCATCACCGTCACCAACGACTACCCACCATCATCACTCACCACCGATTTATTTCTTCATCTTTTCCTGCCTACCAAACAACATAAAGTAATACTTTGTTTCATTCACACATGGCAACCAAAGAAGATATGGAATGGTAATGATCCATTATATTACCTTGTCCATGTCCATTACCCTGTCCATTTTATTCTCTCATCCATTCCATTACCTCGTACCAAACAGACCCTTGGTGCTCTTAGTGACCCAAGTTTGATTCATGCCCTCCCATTATTTTCTGTGGCACCTGGTGATGATGTGAGACTTGTCGGTGATTGCTTAGTTCGATCCTTAAACTTAATGGATTTTACCTCATTGTACTATCGTGCCTTATAAGGCAAGTTTCGCGAGCTTAGGCTCTAGGTGTGGGTTTTTCCTGGTTTGGTTTGCGCGAATATATCCCGAAATATGTAATGGATTTCGCCAGTAACGTATTTGAAGGATTCATTGACAGTTAAAATAATTGCTAAAATTTTGTGTTGATAACGTATTGTGTTGATATTTACAACCACAAATATATTATAATATCCATAACACATACTATTATTTTTGCAAGAATATATATCTCAAGAATATCGATTGATAATTTGATATGGAACAGACAAACGACAGGATCGAACTCTTTAAGATTCGTTTGGAATATAAAGAGCAATCCAAAAATGTAAAAACAAAGTATGTTCATATATAAATCTTCGATGCTAGATATATTCAAAAAGGAGAAATGCCAAATAAATATAATCAAGTTTGCTTAGTGTTCTGTTCCAATTAAGTCACTTTTGTCTCTTTAAAGTCAATCAAGTTTTATTTATTGTTTAAATACTATGTAAGATATTATTTATATTAGGTAGGTTTTATAAAATGAAGATTTAAAAAAATTAAACTTTTACACATTTGAAAAATTATTAAAAAAATATTAAAACCTGACATATTATCATTTTAACCTGAAAATCTGATAATTACATCGTATTGAAACAATAAATGAAACTTGAGTGACTTTAGAAAGACAAAAAAAAGTTTGTGTGACTTAAGTGGAACAGTTAGCAAACTTGATTATATTTCTACAAAGTTACCCCATTAAAAAATACACATAACTATTAGCAAACAAATTACTTTTCATTAATTATCATTCAAAAAAAAATTCAAAATACAAATAGCTGCTATCGTGAGAAGAAAAAAAAGATGAAGAATGAGTCCAAATACAACTGTTGAAAGCTATGTCCAATGACAAAACTATAAAGTTGTTTTTGTATTGAAATTGTGTGGTGTGTATAATGATTTAAATTACAATATATATGAAATACAAGTTGAATGAAAAGCTACAAAGTAAATACAAAGGCATGAATCATGGACAAGTATTATGGGGTCAATAATCTTGATTTGACTTGACTTAGTCAATAATCTTGACTTGACTAGGTTAATGAGAGGAGAGTAATCTTCAATTATTGATTGCTTGATTAATGGCAATGATCATGCTATCATCTCCATTTACAATTTTTTTCTTTACGTCTATTTCACATGTCACAATCCAAGAAGCAAGCAAACACTATATATACATACCACACATCAACCAAAATAAACCTACTTTTTTCTATCTTAACAACCATGTCTACTCCTCCTCACATTCTCTATCTCATTCCTCTCATTCTTGTTGTCTTCTTTTCATCATCATATGCAAGAACCAATCCTTCTTCGATTTCTTCGTTTCATCATTCGAAAACATTGAAATTAACAGGCCACCAACTCATCAATGACTTCAATTTGCATCCACATCTTGATGTGAATATAGTCAAGTCCTACAACCATTCATCATATCTTGATCAAGAACTCAAAGTTACACAATCTGGGATTGTTGAGAAACAGTTATCTCTATCGGTTCTTGGTAACTCTGGAGCCACGGTTCATGATCTTGCTCAACATGCTGGATATTATCAGATTGCACATACCGTTGATGCCCGGTATGTTTTCATTTCGTTATATTATTTGGTAACAATATTGTATGGAAATAAAGGTTGACATGAACACATTTTTATTTTTATGGGTGCTATTTACATCATGTAAAAACTAACTTTTGGAAGAAAAACCTACCCTTTGAAAATATCTTGATGATTAGGAAAAGTGAGGAATATTGGGTGGGAAAAAGGATCACTAGTCCTTTATTCTATTGGTAGAATTTCTTTTCCGGAATCTTTTAATGATTTCAGTATTGAAATGGGTGCGTTTTATGTTTTATAGCAATTTCAGTATAAAACATAGTTGTATACAAGTATAGTTTAGATAAAAATAGTTTAAAAAAAAAACATAACATTAAAAAAGATAATGCAAGCAATATGTGTATTATATTCTATCTAAAGAATCTGACGAATCATCAAAACTGACTTAACAACTAATCAAATGATTAGCTAGTTATTGGTTTCATGTATCATCAAACTACATATTATTATTATTATTATTATTATTATTATTATTATTATTATTATTATTATTATTATTATCAAATTAAATATATGTATATATATATATATTATAAATCTCTTAATAAATACATTTAATAAATACTTTGAAATTGAATGCATATCAATGTATTGGTTAAAAAACAAAAGGACATTAATGTAATTTAAACACTATTATGCGTCAAATATTTGTACCAAATGCATCAAAAATTTTGTAGGCATTACAAAATTAAATGGATATTACTATTTTGTACCAAAGAGATGTACTTATATATATTGTATAGATATAGATATAAGCCTTCACGTGTGTAGGATATGATTTATTATCGTTTATCGAGTTTATTATTTATTATAGTTGTATTACCTGAATTAATTTATTATGAGTTGTTTAATTTTTTTTTTGAACATTTAAACGGAGCTTTTATTCATACGATAAATCACCACAAAACCGTCCAGAACACATTTAGCGAGAGAACTACCTAGGCAAATTAGAATAATTATTAACATCTTATAATTATCACTAGTTGATACTCCATTATCTTTATTGTAATCTCCCGATATCTTATTCAACACAAATAATTTAGTTAAAATACTATTAGCCAATGTTGTTTTGTTTTTCCTTTCAAAACTCTCATGTTAATTTAAATCCAACCAATCATTATTGATTCATTTTACAAATAAAATAATATCTTTATTCCACTAATTTTGTACATGTGCAGGATGTTCTATTTTTTCTTTGAATCAAGAAAGGCCAAAACTGACCCACTGGTTATATGGCTAACTGGGGGACCAGGGTGCAGTAGTTCACTAGCTCTTTTTTATGAAAATGGACCCTTTAAACTTACAAACAACTTGTCACTTGTCTGGAACGACTACGGCTGGGATAAGGTTCATTTAGCTAATTAGCTCAAAAAAAATCTATAACATATATACCGAACCAAGCGACACTAATAAGTTAGTTTTGTGACAGGTTTCAAACTTGATATATGTTGATCAACCAACAGGAACTGGTTTCAGTTATAGTTCTAGCAATCAAGATATCCGTCACGATGAAACCGGTGTCAGTAATGATCTTTATTTCTTCTTGCAGGTTAGGCTTTTTTTTCTAATAATATGTATCATAACTATAGTTGATTAATAATACATGATACCTGATCACGGTTCTTTTTACCATCGAGTTGTCCATTAATTTTGGTTATCTAGCAACGTACGTATATGGTTGCCGATTTGGATTAATCATGATTTTTCTTTGTTATGAATTTAGGCATTCTTTAAGGCCCATCCTGATTATGTTAACAATGACTTCTACATAACCGGAGAATCATATGCTGGACACTATATTCCAGCGTTTGCTGCTCGAGTTAATCAAGGGAACAAGAACAAAGAGGGAATTCATATAAACTTGAAGGGTTTCGGGATCGGAAATGGGCTTACAGATCCTGCAATCCAGTATAAAGCATACACTGATTATGCTTTGGCTAATAAGTTGATTTCACCATCAGATTACTCCCAAATAAACCAACAAATCCCAGATTGTGAAGACGCAATCAAACAATGCGGTACGCATGTATAACAATTTATTTTTTTGTGTGATTTTAGGCATTTTCTTTGTATAATTAGGTGGTTTAGGAACGATACTAGTACTCCTAGTTTTTTTTTTAAACTTTTTGTACTTGTAGTCAGTTTACTACCCATATAAGTTGGGTGGCAAGCAAACTCCATAGAGTTGGTGAAAAACTATATGGGTAGCAAACCGCCTAAAATAAAAGAGGTTTTAAAAGAACATCTAGAAGTACCATCAGGAGCGGACCTAGTGTATAACTAGGTGTCGCGTCCGTTGCTACTCAACTTCGCGCGCGTAGTAGAAAATTAGTGGAAAATTTGGAAAACGTTGCTACTAAAATGAAAAAAAAAAAAACCGTTCCTATTGAAATTCATTTCTAGATCTGCCACTGAGTACCATATTGTTTCTAAAAACCTAAAATTTCATTATTTGAACATCTTATGATAAAGATTCTTACAAGAATCAATTATGCCACTATCTCTTCAGGTACAACAGGTACAACAACATGCATAATAGCATTGGAAACTTGTCAAGAAATTTTCTACGATATATTGAAGATCGCCGGCAATATAAACGTATGAACAAACAATATAACCTGAGAACTATAATCATTTAATGTTTTTTAATGTTTACTTCTTCTCTCTTTGCAGTCTTATGATATTAGGAAGCAATGTGAGGGGAGTTTATGCTATGATTTCTCCAACATGGAAGATTTCCTAAGTGAATCGTCAGTGAAAACAGCGTTAGGCGTACCAAGCGACATAGATTTTGTTTCGTGTAGTACTTCAGTGTATGATGCGATGTTAAATGATTGGATGCGAGATCTTGAAGTAGGGATTCCAGCTCTTTTGGAGCAAGGAATTGAGTTGCTTGTATATGCCGGAGAATATGATCTTATTTGCAACTGGCTTGGTATGTTACTGAAATAAGCTAAAGTTTTTCATATATATGCTGATCAATCATATTTACCTCTTTAGGTATGAGGCGTGACATAATTACAAGATAACAAGTCAAATAATAGTAATAATAACTATAATAGATAATAAATTCGGCTAAGAATGCCCTGCTTACGGTTGTGTGCATATAATGTATATATGTGTGGCCCTGGGGGGCAATAGTAAAGTTGCACTAATTTTAACGTTATTTATTAATTTCGTGAAAATAACGTTAAAAATGATGAACGGTTAATCATGCATCAGGTGGTGACGTTGATAGCCAGAAGACAAAGGGGTACATGCACCAATCGGGTTTGTCCCAATTGCTAAGTGTTATGTGCCATGTGTCTAAGGCTTGATACAAAACCACTATTGAGCCGGGGGTCTCACTGGAAGCAGTCTCTCTATTCCTACGAGTTAGGGGTAAGACTGTCTACATCTTATCCTCCTCAGACCCTATCTTAGCTTTTGCTATTGGTGGGATTAACTGAGTATGATAATGATGAATGATGAAATTCGGCTAACAGTTCACTCCTAAAATAAATAAAGAAACAACTGATCATGTCGTTTTTTATTAAAGAACATATGGGAAATTTGTAGGAAATTCGAGATGGGTTGATGCAATGGTGTGGTCTGGACAAAAACAATTTCTTGCAGCCTCAAATGTTTCATTTGTAGTCGGCGGTAAACAAGCTGGAGTTATGAAGAGCTATGGACCACTTACGTTCCTTAAGGTTCATGATGCGGGACATATGGTTCCAATGGATCAACCGGTTGCTGCATTACAGATGTTGCAGCTATGGACTACTGGAAAACTTACAGCCAAAAGGGGATGATTAGTTTAAGTAAATGAAGAAAAAAGAAACTAAATGATTTTTACTTGTAATTGTTTCAAGTGTTTGATGTTATCATGAATATTGTTCCACTGAAATGAAAGAAAGATTTACTTGTAATTAGATATAAATTGGCAATTATTTAATACGAAACGAAACTAACACAAAATTTGCTCTTTTGCGTTTAGATTACGGGTGCGGGTCAATTTCTAGTCGAACCTACGAACATGTTTAGCCAAATGGTTGACCTGCACCCGTTTATTCTAGACGCAAAAGAGATTAATAGATTCGGTGGACCGTGATCAACCCCTTATGATCCAGTTTTGAACTGATTAGTCTATAGTTTGACCTTAAAACCGGTTTTAACTATGGTTGTTCATGAGCCGAACCGAACCGATCAGACCTTTGCGCATACTCGGTTCGTTTGCAAACTGAACCGACAACCGAGCCCAAATCAAACGAGTGTTTTCAATGCGAGCATTTTTCAAGCGAACGTCGAGCTAGTATATCGAGTGTCGCGGAACAAAAAAAGAAAGCGATGACTGGGTGTTAGCTTTTAGAGTAAAGTGTAGTTTCCGTTCATAAGATTTCGTCCAATTATAACACAAGTTTTAATTTAACAAATAACAAAGAAAAATGAAAACACTCAACTTGTTCTGTCACACCCTCAAAGTCCACTTGTGGGGTTTTACCGCGAGACGCGTGACATACTAGGATCCAAGTCAACATCCACAATAAACGACAACTAAATAAGTAAAAGAACGTTTAAACAACCATGAAGTTCAAAACAAGTTAGATCATGACAGCGGAGGTAGTAATAAGTTTACAACCCATAATAATAACCGGAAATAGTTCGAAAGTTTAAAAGTAGTGTTTGACACAGTGCATGACGAAACTATTAACGGAAACATTGACCAACAATATTGACCAAAGACTCTTGACCAAGTACATATGGAAAGCATGTATTTAGGATTGACCAAAGACTCTTGACCAAGTACTTATGGAGAGCATGTATTTAGGAGTCAGAGTTGTCATTTTGTATGTATATATATTTTGTACACTTTGGAGTTTGCAAGCATCTAATTCAATAGTCAATACCCAAGTTAATATGGTACTAGAGCCTATTAACTTTTGAAACCATTGTCCCGCCGTCGCCATCCTCTTCTTCAACCTGTTTTTATTTTTTTTCCTCTGTTTTCTTCTCCGGCGACATGGCTGAAAATCAAAACACCTCCTCACCCTCGGTCACGACCGACAGCAAACCAGACTCTACATGGAATATGGATACAGGCGCCTCCTCACATGTCACTGCGGATCAAGGCAAAATTAGTTCACCTTTATCTAGTTCTATTAACACTAATATACTTGTTGGCAATGGTCAATCTTTACAAATTTTGGGCACAGGTGACGACTTTCACCAAACTGAAAACCAATCCTATTTACTTAAAAACATTTTATATGCCCCGACAGTTGTCAAAAACCTTATTTCTGTTTGTAAATTTACCCGTGACAATCTTGTTTCTATTGAATTTGATCCTAATGGCTTTACTTTGAAGGACTTCAAGACTGGACAACCTCTTTCGCACCATGATAGAACCGGTGACCTTTACTCCTTCACTCAACCAACTCAAGTTTTCTTGGCAGCTTCCTCAAATAAATGGCATGATCGCCTAGGCCATCTGGCTCGCAAGTTTTAAAATTTCTTTTTAGTACTTTTAATCTTCCATGTCATAAGACATCTTTTGCTTTTTGTGACTCATGTCACTTATCCAATAGCAAGAGACTACCATTTAATGCTTCTAATTCCTTTACATATGCACCTTTTGATATAGTCCATTGTGATCTATGGACTTCTGTTAGGACAAAAAGGATTGGTGAAACCACTTTTGCAAACCTAAGTCTAATTCACTTCTGTCAAAATTATTCTAAGTATAGAACTACTGAAGAAAGAAGACTAAACAACTGAAGAAGGATTCTACAAGTACTGAAGAAGATATACATCAGAAGTTCTAAAGTCCAAACCAGACAGTTCTCTGAAGAACTACTGAAGACAAACTACTCATCAGTAGTTTGTCATTCATCAGCACTTGTTCAAGAATCTTTTCCACCGCATTATGTTTCAGTAGTTTATTACTTTATTATTACTTTTACTTTTTGTACAAGTTCCAAGATTGCAACTTGTCTCTGAACTTGCTTTTTGGCAAGGTTCATGTATTTGTAAAGTCTATAAATAGATGGGTTCATCCCTATGTTTTAGACATTGATTTTAATACAGAAATCCTTCAAAGCTTATCATTGTTATTACCATTTCATTTACTGAGAATCTGTTTAAGTGTTCATTCTCATTCATTGCTTAGATTCTCATTAAATACTTGTCTTTAGTTTTATCAAACATCCAGGGGGAGTAATAACTCCTGTTGATAAGTGTAGCTTTAAACTCATATCATTCCGCTGTGCTATTACTGATAAAGAACTTGCTAGACACTTAAGTGTTCACTAGCAAGTTCACACAAAGAGCAATATTGATCCTACAATTGGTATCAGAGCACTGGTTTATCTGATCACATATCAATCTAACACATTGAGAATCAGACACAGGCTCTTATTGATATTCAATAAAGGATTAAAAGTTCACTTTTATCAACATCCATCACTTTAAGAGATATTTGACAAATCAATACTCTTTAAAATGGATCCCCATAATACTGGTTCTGCCAATAAACCTGCTATGCTAGTAAGAAATGAATATAATATCTGGCAAAGGAGAATGGCACATACCTTATCACAGACCAACACAGGTTGCTGGAAATCTGTGATATATGGTCCTCATAAACCAGTAAATATTAATCTTGAAACTAAAGAAAAAATTCCAAAAGACTATACAGATGATGATTTCCTAAAACTTGAGCTTGATGCTAAAGCTTTCTCTATGTTGGCAATGGCACTCCCAAATGAAATCTACTCTGGCCTATTACATTGTGATAGTGCCAAAGAGCTTTGGGACTGCCTCAAAGAACAGTTTGGAGGAACTGAAGAGGTGATTGCCAACACCAGAGAAATCCTGGCTCAACAATATGAAACTTTTGCTCACATTAATGGGGAAACTTTAACACAACAATTTGAAAGATTCTCCTCATTAATATCTGAGCTAAAATTAAATGGTCAGACCTACACAACTGTATCTATGCTTCATAGATTTTTAAGGTCTTTACCTGAAAAATGGGAAACATACTCTATAGTCTTAAGATCTTCACCAGACTTTAGCTCCCTCACTCTTACAAAACATCATGGGAGATTACGTACTTTTGAAAGAGAAATTGATCAAAAGAAAAAGTTACAAAGTTCTGGCAAAACTGCTGATGACTATCTACCAGGTAGTACAACACTATTGGGACAAGACTCACCAACTTGTCCAAATAGTTTTGGATCTTTTGACCATATTGACATAACTGCTGGGATCTCATCTGAAAGATCATTCCCAGGTTATGACAATAATGATTTTAGTCAAACTGCTGATAACATGTGTTTTATCATGGATGATTTAAAAAATTTCAGCAGTGATGACTCGGAAGAAATGGATATTCTACACCAACTGGCCATGTTAAGTTTAAAAACAAATAAATTTTACAAAAGGTCAGGAAGGAAGTTTCCAGGACTCAACAGTTCAACAAAAATTGGTTTTGACAAATCTAAACTTAGATGTCACAAGTGTCAAAAGTTAGGACACTTTGCTAGAGAGTGTAGAAGCTCTAGCTTTAACCAATCTCAGTCTGGAAATAATTTTAACCCCAATTATAACAGGAATAATGGAACACAAGGGAGTGCACATTTTGTATAGGCACAAGCTCCACAACACCAATATGTGCCACAAGTACAATATGTACAGATGCCTGCTCAACAGATGCAGAGCCAACAATCAATCCCTCCCTTTCCAGCTGCTCAACCACCTCCACAGACTCAGCAACCCTCACAACAAAGTTTATTTACTTCAGGGTATGTTGATTGGAGCAGTCTTCCTTTTGACACTACTGAGTGTAATCCTAATGCAGACAACAAGATGTTTGACATCAATTGGGGAGAGCCTGACAATGGCAGAAAGAACTTTGCCTTAATGGCATTTGAGGGATGCACCTCAAAATCTGCCTTGTCACAGGTATCTAAAAATCTTTGACAAAACTTTGTTCAACTTCTTGCAAAGAATCTTTTGCTCTCATAAGAGAGACTAATGTGCACTTACAAGGTAAAACAAATGACTCTGAGAGAAAATTCACTCAGATGAAATGTGATTTAGAAAGAAAACTTTCTGCAAAAACAAAAGAAGTTTCTAAATTAACTAACACTGCTATTGAAACCCAAGCACAAATTAAAATCATGATAAATGACCTAGGAAATGTCAGACAAGAGCTTGCTGACACCAAGGTCACTTGTGTAAAATGGGTTGAATCTTGTAAGGGGTACCAACTATTGCTAAACAAACAAAGTGCTTCAAATGTTAGGTTTGGCATAGGGTACAATCACACTGAAATACCAACAGATTTTTCCCCCAAAACTACTGAAGATGGGAGAAAAATTGTTTCAGGTGAAACTTCTGAAGAGAAAGAATGCACATCTTTCCATGAAAACTTTCTAAAAACTCATAAAGAAAGTTCTTCAGAAGAACTGATTAATTCTGACATTAAGCCATCAGTAGTTTCAACTATATCAGGAGTTGAGAACCTGAAAACTACTGATGACCTAAAACCAATCAATACAGTCATAAACTTGTCTTTGAAAGAAAAGACAAAAGAATGTGAAATCTGTGGTCTGTTCAACCACAAGACAGAATTTTGTAGATACAGAAAAGGTATTCAGTACAACAAGAAAACTCAACAACTGGTTGTGGGAAAACAAATCAGAAATGATTTTGTAGAAACTTTTTCTCCCAGGAAACAACAACCAGTAAAAACCTTTTCTCAGAAAAAGACAAAATCTCAACAAAGATCTTTTTCTCAAAATTCTCTTTCAGTAGTTAGACCTAAATCATCAGCAGTTTCCACTACGCCAAAATTGACCTACAGCCACACTTTTTCTCAAATCGTCTTGCCACACTTTTGATTAAATATGTGACTAAAGGTCATTAATCATATTTAAAACCCTTCTAGCTTACTTTTAGCCACACATTTTGTTTATTCGTGTGACTATTGTATAATAGTTCAAAACTTTTGGCCATACTTTAGAAAAAAATGTGACATTTTTTAGCCACACTAGAAAAGTGTGGCCAAATATGATCTTTAGCAACATTATTTGTTTGATTTTTGACTCGTGTGACCAAAAAGGGCATTTCGCCACACTTTTACCAAAAATGCCCTGTCACACTTTTGATTAATTGTGTGGCCAAAGGTCACAAATAACATTTCAAAACCTTCTAACCTAATTTCCGTCACACATTTTAATTTTAATGTGACCATTGTAAAACTGTTCACAACATTTAGCCACACCTTAACAAAAAAATGTGACATTTATTAGCCACGCTTAAAAAAGTGTGACGAAATGTGACCAACAGCTACAATATTTGTATGATTTTTAATTTACGTGACTAAAAATATACTAGTTTGAAACCTTCGGCCACACTTTATTAAAAAACAATGACATTTAGTGGCCACACTAAAAGTGTGGCCACATGCAATCTATGGCCATGATATATTTTTAATGTTATGGCTAAAAGCTAATACGTACATATGGTTATTTATGTTAGTTAGTGTGAAAAAAATTAGTGTTTATTAGCCACTTATAGGTTGCATATGTGACTAAAAGCTACGATCGATGATAACAAAATTAATATCGTTATTGATAGCCTTTTACCACGCTTTTAATTGATTTGTGTGACTATAGTTACCTAAAACCTCCCCCTAAAAAATATACTCATCCATTCATCTTCATCCTTTTCACTAATCCCTCAAGTAATTATGACATTAGGAAATTGAGAACCCTAGGTTTATTGTTTGCAGTATACGTTTCATTCTTGGAGGTCTATTAGGTCGCTCGGAACTCAATTTCAGAGTTGAGGGTTGAGAAAGGAACTCCCCTGCAATCAAGGTAAATAATACCCTAGTTTTTTTTTTCTTTCTGCCACATCGCATCCAATCCTTCAACCTTGACTTCATCTTTGTTTGTTTGTTTACTTTGATTTGCAAGTGTTTGGATGTTAATGGGAATTTAATTGGTTGTTTATTTGTTTGAATTTTAATATAGAGCAACTGCTTTGGGAACATTATTCATTTAGTTGTTGAACATAATTATGTCTGCAAGTAAGTACACCAGCAATGGCAACTCATCTGTCCCATCGAGTCGTATCGAGAGACTTTTACGAGAAAGAGAGCTGAGAAAGAACAGCAAAACTTCATATTCTAATGAATCAAACAATAATGAGGGCTTTGAGTTTACTGATAATTATGTTGAACAATATCTAAAAGGTGCTTCTGCTGCGCGTGACAGTTGGGAGAAACCGGATGGTGGACCCTTTACGCAGCGGTTATTGGTTGTTGCTAATAGGCTGCCTGTTTCAGCTGCTAGAAGATGCGAAGAAAGTTGGTCGCTTGAAGTTAGTGCTGGCGGGCTTGTTAGCGCGCTTCTTGGTAAGTTTTTTAATCTTTTTTTGTTCTTAAAGTCATAGAAATTGGTTTAATTAGTTTCATTTGAATGTATTGAAGGTGTTAAGGAGGTTGAAGCAAAATGGATCGGGTGGGCAGGTGTAAATGTTCCCGGTGAGCCCGGGCAGTGGGCATTGACTAAAGCTTTGGCTGAGAAGGTACCATATTTTAAAAAGATTTGATTAAAGGGTGTTGGTTAATGTTAATGGTTAGTTCTTGCTCTAAAAAAGGTTTGTGAGGCGAACACGAATGAGTGTTTGTTTGAGATTGATATGTAAAAACTAAAAACGACCATTTTGAATAATTTGCTTGATAAAAAAAGGCTGATATGTAAAACAGATAATAGAGACGCAACTAATGGTTTTACAAAGAGCAACGCCTCGCGCAAGTGATGAGTGCTCCTAGGATTTTAATTAGGGTTTTGTATTGGATGGCTTCTTGTGTTATTTGTTGCTCCGTTGTAGTAGTGTTCAAATAATTAAGTCACTCTAGAAATATTATTTATGCTTATTAATTATTAACTTTCTTGTAGCTTAGTTTACTGTTTTTAGATTAGGTTTAATGACAGATAATGTGTTACAAATATTTTTTTTAGAATGGTTAGATCAAGTGATAGTGCGCACGTTTTTTTTAATTTCAGGCCCTCGCTTTTTTTGTGCCTCGTGCCTAGGCCACGGGCGAGGCCTACGTGCCTTGAGTGCGCCTGGCGCCTAGGCCCTGGGCGAGGCCTACGTGCCTTGAGTGCGCCTAGCGCCTTTGACAACTATGGTTTTATATGGTGATTTATTCATGAAATATGCTTGTTGGTATTATTTTTATTTCTTTTGTTAGTGGCGGTGCTCCCAACAAGCTCTCCAAGATGTATCACCTTTGCTTTTTATATATTTTTTTTGTCAATTTTAATATATTAATTACGTGGCTCGCAATCAGCAGCCATATTTATTCTCTGAAATCTTTACACAATCTGATCTTCCTGCTGCAAAACTCCATCAGCTTATCATAATCTGCGCATCTGCCATTGGCTTTCCATTCTTTGATCTTTAAACTCAGTTTAGAAGCATCATATCTTGAAATAGCAGCCACAAAAACAATATTTTTGAACCACAAATCAGTAAATCTATGATAACGAACGCAACTTATGTTCTAGTTTTAGTTCCACCAAAATGGGCGGGTCAGGGGGCTGGCTAACGGGTCAAGACCGGATAACATGTCGAAACTGATTTGGGTTTAGCAACCACAAAATTTGGATCTGACACATTAGGGATGATCCATACATAACCCAAATTTACCCATTCATGTGGTTTCTTGTTCTTGTAATCTTGTCCACTGCTTCTAAGAACATTATTATTTCTGGAAAAATGAGAACCTATGACAATTGTTCGACAAAACTCATGTTCTAGTTTTGTGCCACAGAAATAGGCGAGTCAAGGGGCCAGGTAATGGGTTAAGACTGCTTTGGGTGTAAACAGGTTTTAGAAGATTCAAAACGGGTTAGGCCAGCCCACTAACATGATTACGAAAGTTATGATATTATCCAGGTAGTTTACAAGGGAATGTGTACAAATTTTGCTGGTTCAGGCCAGTTTTTTTTATCCAGTTTAGTACGTCTTGTGCCCTGCTGCACTCAAGGCAGTTTTGTTGTGTGCCTCGCTTAGGCACGTAAGCGCATGTCTGATTTGTTTTAAGTTTAAATGTATAATATAAACTAATTACTAATAAAAAGAAATAAGAATATATTCAAGCAGCTGGCTTTCATCTATTATATTAGACTTCTGAACTAAAGCTAATCTTTGGTTGAGACTCTTTCTTTTCTGATCTGATGACACCTTAATACTTGAATTGATAAGGTTAGATGATTTATTAGACTTCTGAACTAAAGCTCTAATACCTATGAATTATTAAGGTTAATTAATACCTGTTTTAGAAGATTCAAAACGGGTTAGGCCAGCCCACTTACATGATTACGAAAGTTATGATATTATCCAGGTAGTTTACAAAGGGAATGTGTACAAAGTTTGCTGGTTCAAGCCAGTTTTTTTATCCAGTTTAGTACGCCTTTGTGCCCTGCTGCACTCAAGGCAGTTTTGTTGTGTGCCTCGCTTAGGCACGTAAGCGCATGTCTGATTTGTTTTAAGTTTAAATGTATAATATAAACTAATTACTAATTATTGGAACCTATAGTATTTAGGGTTTGAGCATTAAGCCCACGGGCCTAATTTATCTCTATAAGCCTAGGCTCTATACCGTTTCCGCTGCATCACCATAAATTACAAACCCTAACTGTCACCACTTGAGAAAAACCCTAGACAGGGCGGCGTGCCGCCACTGCCATCGCCGCCCTGTCCAACACCGTTCCTTTTCTTTTTTTCATATTTCTGTTCACTTTTCTTATTTCCATTCTAGAATAGTCCTGGTTTTGGTTCTAGACTCCGGCCATTATTCCTAAATTCATCATTTTATGTGATCGGTTTCTTTTACAGAGTATATCGACCCACGTTTCTAATTGTGAGCCGCCACCGATAAACATTTGATGTTGATTGATTTCCCTGATTGACCCCTATAATTGTTTCCCACTCAAAAGGTTTCTAGTGGATTGTGACATCACCCAAGAGGAAATCCACATACGCATCAAATTATCAATTACGTGAGCCACTCTATGGGGTTGCAAATCTTTTTTACGTCTATAAACAGTTTTTGTTTTTTATGTGTTGATATTTCATCGTTTCCACTCAAATCACCCCCACTAAATTGGTTTCATCCCCGTTCAATTCCTTTTTTTCTTATTACCTGTTCTCGTCGGGTCTTTGATCAAACCACGGTTTGATCGGATTTCTCTTTTTTTATTTACGCATCTCTCTCTCCCCCTCCCTCCGTCTCTCTCTCTCTCTCTCTCTCTCTCTCTCTCTCCCTCCCTCCCTCCCTCTCTCTCTCCCTTATATGATTTAGGGTTTTAGTACAGAACCCACGGGCCTGGTTTATCTCTATATATTGTAACCCTATTGAATTGAATACAATAAACCAATTCAGTATTTCTATTATCTTACATGGTATCAGAGCCAGCCAAGGCTCTCTACCGTCTCTACCACACCATACACAAATAATCAAACCCTAGCCGTCACCACTTTGAGAAAAACCCTAGACAGGGCGGTGTGCCGCTATTGCCGCCGCCCTGTCCTGCCACCGTTCGTTTTCTTTTAGGCTCCCGTTCATTTTTTTCCCTTTTTTAAATAAAGTCTCGGTTTCGTTCTTGATAACATTCCATTCTTTATTCCTAAAATCTTTCTAAACAAATCATGCCATACAATTAATCATGTTCAGTTGCAATATTCCTACATTTCGGATGATTTTTAGTTGTCACCCAAACCAGATCTCAAAACAACATTGTTTGAAAGTCATATTTTGACATACTGCTACGTTGTTTGGGATTACAATATTGACAAAAAAAAAAGGGTGCTTTTATTGGTTTTGCTAAAGAGTGCTACTCCTTATTTAATTGTGACATCATATTAATTCTACTGATTAAGTCATTGGACTTGAATAATGCTTGATCATCAATTCCATTGCCGGTTTGCTCACTGTCAAGTTTCATTCCCTTTCAGATTTGGTCTCTTGTTGTATCGCTCATTGCCGTCGCCGCCCTATCGAGAGTTTGACCCTAGTGGCGTTCATTCATTGAGCCTTTCTTTCAATTTATTTTTCTATTCCTGTTCTTATCGGACTAAAGTCCATTGTCATTGATCAAACCACAGTTTGATCTCTCTCTCTCTCTCTCTCTCTTTTTCTCTTCAATCTACGGATCTCAATTCTCTTTGGACGATCGTCCTCCACGATCACCGGCCTTCACCATCTCTCAGTGTTGACACACCGCCGCACGACTACGGTTGATGGGTGTCTATTTGCTTCTTATATCTTTTTCTTTCCTAATTGCTTCTATCTCTTTCTTTCCACTAGCCTTTTTCTTATCTTTTGTATTGTCATGACCGACAAACATAGAACTGCCACTTTATTGAGAGTGGGATCTAGCAGATCGTGTTTATCATTATGAGAATTAAAGAAACAAAACCAAACAGGGGGAAGTTGTGGACCTAACTAAAGTCAAGTATATATTGAAGAGTACGGATAATTAATTAACAAAGTCAAGAAGATTGCAGAATTTTAGACCAACAATTCAAGAACCGGGATCGAGACAAGTCTTTTTTATTTTTTTTATTGTTATGTCCTTTATGTTTTTTTTTTCGTTCTTATTGTTTTCCAGTCTGAGTGTCCGATGCTCTACCGCTCTGACTGCGGGGGAGTATTAGATTATATGATTTAGGGTTTTAGTACAGAACCCACGGGCCTGGTTTATCTCTATATATTGTAACCCTATTGAATTGAATACAATAAACCAATTCAGTATTTCTATATTCTTACACTAATAAAAAGAAATAAGAAGATATTCAAGCAGCTGACTTTCATCTATTGTATTAGACTTTTGAACTAAAACTAATCTTTGGTTGAGACTCTTTCTTTTCTGATGACACCTTAATACTAGGTTAGATGATTTATTAGACTTCTGAACTAAAGCTCTAATATATATGAATTATAAATTATTACAAGTTTACAACATTTTGTCAAACTCGTTTTCTAGCATCATGGATGTTGAACAAGAAAGCGATAGCTCGGATATGGATTTGACAGACGAATATGAAAGCGATTTCTCATATACGGATTTGACCCATAACATAGTACCTAAAATGAAAACAACAAAGAGGGGTTTGACCAGGTTACCAAAGATGCGTACCAAATTTACAAACTCTGGTGGAAAAAAATACAAAGTTACGTTTAATGAACTGGGTAAGTTTTCTGGAAAGTATAGATCACAGTTTGTAAGCTTTTTGGGAGACCTGGTAAGGGAAAATGTCGGATTCAGGTTTCTCTCATGGAAGGCAGTGACAAAAGAAGTAAGGGATAAGCTATGGGAAGAAACAACGGTTAACATCTACTTCTTTTAATTACAAATGTGTCTTACCAGTTGATACAATTTTATTCTATATGACTAACAAACTAGCTTGTATTATGTATTGCAACGTTTTTATAACATTGATGCAAGTCGTAGGCATCTTGTAATGAATCGGCTTGGTCACCTTCTTAGGAATTTTAGAAGAAAAGTGTATGCGAGATACATAGTGCCTAACCAAGATAAACCAATGAAACTTGAAAAAATTCCTAAACCGTATCGTTCAATGGTCAAGCAAGAAGATTGGGACAATTTTGTAGCGTATACACAATCAGACAAATTCAAGGTTTTAATCATTTGTGCTAGTTATCATTATTTCATTTTTAATATTTTTCTTTTATACTCTAATGAAATAATTATTTTTTTTATGTAAGGATGTTTCAAAGAAAACCAAAGAAGCACGATCAAATTACGTTTATGATCATCACTTGGGACGAGGAGGATATACCTATCTAAGGGAGAAATTGGTAACCTCATTCTTTAATTCAAGTGTTTTTTTGTGTCTACATATATTAATTATTTTTTGGTTATGTGTCTGATCTGTGTTTGTGTGTTGCTGCTTTATGTATCATATATTACAAGGTACAAAAAAATGAACTTGCAATTGATGAAACTCCCTCTCGTGCTTTGATGTGGAGGAAAGCAAGGGAAAACAAAAACGGAGAATACAAGAATGATGACGTCAAAGTTGTGGCAGATAAATTAGTATGTTTAACTTCGATTTTTTTATTTCTTCTTTACTTACTATAATTCATTTTTTTTGTTAACAAAACATCTAACTACTTTTTTCACATTTTTAAAGATTGAAAGTGAAACACAAATCAAGGATGGAGCCTTGAACCTTGAACCAGGCACGGATGCCCTTACAGTAGTATTTGGCAAGGAAAAAGGTGGGTTTTTAAAGGGTGTTGGCTATGGAGTGACTTCTAGTAGATATTGGCAGGGTCCTAGAACAAAAGGATCATCAAAAGAAAAAATCGCACAACTTGAGCTTCAACTACACAATGAGAGACTAGAGCGTGAGAAAAAAGATGATCAAATTAAGACCTTATCCTTGCAAATTGCAGAAACAAATAACACACTTAATCAAGTTTTAACTCATCTAGCTACACAAGGACTTACGTTACCAGTTTGTCCATCTTCCACGAACAGAATGTCACCACCACAAGTAAGTGACTTATTTTATTAACAAGTTAACGCATTATTATTTATCAAATGTTAACTACCATTTCTAAGATAATGCGAAAAGAAATTGTGATATGTTAAGTATTTGACAGTTTCATTATTTTTTTGATAAATTTTCATATGATATATAAATTTCGTTTAAACATAGTTAAAAAAAAATTGTAGGTCAATTCTTTGGAAAACAATCTTACCTCTAAGGACAATGCTAATGCTACCACATCTAATGCATCATGTAAAGTAGTGCAACCAGAAGTCACCCCTGACAGTATCAAATCTAAACCGGTGCAAAAAGGAAAGCTAACAATGGTTAGTAATTTACAATTTTATTGCTTTGTAACTTTCATGTGAGTGTTACTTTTTTGTAATCTTATTAATTGTTTTTTTAGGGAATTATGAAAACCAGGAAAAGAGGTAATATGTCTACGCCTGAAACTCCACTTCCTGCAAGGTCATCTCATTTGGAATCACAAGAAAATGTCATATCGGTATGTATTGCCCTAAATGCACATATAAATTGACTTTAATTTTATCATCTTAATATGCCATAAATTTTTGTAGACATTTAAGTGTACCCTGTATACAATAAACTTGAACAATCATGTGGCATTGGGTACAATTTACTATTCAACTAAGGAGCAAACCATTCATGGAGTTTTGTTACAAGATAATTGCTATAGAGTTTCTATTGATCAAGCTATAAAGGGGGCAACATTTCTACCAATACAAACAGGCGAGTTTAAAACAGTTGAGCAGGCAGTTGGTTCTTTTGTTCCTTGGCCAAAACAGCTTGTTAAATCTGACAAAAAGGTTTGTTTTAAATTGATATATGATTAAATACAACTTAAATATTTATTTATATTTATTTTCATGTTTTGTTGCTCCAGCTACCAGATCAACTATCCAATCAAACACAAAATACATCTAAAGTTGTTAAGAAGCAAAAGAAGTGCTATACAACGCTGGACAATATAAACAAACAGAAGGCAAAGAGCAAGGAGAAGAAAACCAGCCTAGAAATAGATTTTTAGTATTTAAGTTGGAAATTAACTTATGAATTTTTATTTATTATTCTTGAAAATATTTGGTTTTTAGATTCTCATTTTTTTTTTTGGTGTTTACAATTATTTTACAAAAAATAAAAATAAAATGGCAAATTACGTATAAAGGCCACATATTATAATAGTAAATATGCGTGATCAAATTTTAGCTAATAGCCACAAATAACGTTAGAAAATTTTATGTGGCTTCATGTAACCATTAGTCACATCATCGTCATTTTGATTTATGTGACGAACTGATACCAAATGTCACTAGCAAAATGAATTATGTGTCACCAATGTTTACACAATAGCTACACAAAATTTCATGTGACTTTATATAACCATTAGTCACATCATCTTTACTTTATTTTTCTTATGCATGACAAAATAATAATAAACGTCATAGTCAAAGTGAATTGTGTGTGGCCAAAGATTAAACAATGGCCACACTAAAAATTATAAAATTCATGAGTCTTTACATAGCCATTAGCCACACAATTCAGACTTTTTTGTTTTGTGTGACGAAATGGTAGCAAACATCATGGTTAAAGTGAATTATGTGTGACCAAATCTTTAACAATAGTCACACTAAAATTATAAAATTTCATGTGGCTTTTAATAATCATTAGCCACGCCCTCTTATCTTTGTTGTTTTCTTTGTGTGACTAAATGATTACATACGTCATGGATAAAATGAATTATGTGTGGCCAAATGTTAGACAATAGTTACACTAAAAACTATAAAATTTCATGTGACTTTACATAACAATTAGCCACACCATGCTAACTTTGTTTGTTTTGTCTGACGGAATGAAACCAAATATCATGTGTAAAATGAATTATGTGTGACCAAATGTTATACAATAGCCACAGTAAAAACTTTAAAATTTCATGTGGCTTTACATATCCATTAGCCACACCATCCAAACTTTTTTTTATGCGTGACGAAACGATAGAAATCGTCATGTGTAAAATGAATTATGTGTGACTAAAGGTTACACATTTGTGACACTAAAGATTGTAAAATTTCATGTGGCTTTACGTAACAGTTAGCCACACTATTGTCACTTTGTTATTCTTTTGTGTGACAACATGATAACAACTGTCATGGTAGAAAAACTATGTGTGACCAAATGTTATACAATAGCCACACTTAAAATTTAAAAAAATATTTTTTGTGTCAAGAAATAGTTTTTTGCCACACTTATAGTGAATTAATGTGGCTGTTTCTACCCTTTAGGCATACTTAATAAACAGAATGCTTGATTACAACAACCCATTTTGCCACGTTTTATTTAAATTGATGTGGCTAAAACATATTTTCTAGTAACTGTATAATATAAACGACCACACTTAGAGTAAATTCATGTGGCCATTACAATCTTTTAGCCACACTTAATGGATATAATGATTGATTCTAGCAAAAAAATATTGGTATCTTTTAGCCACACTTTTATGTCGTTACAGCCACTAAATGTGTATGTGGTTGTATGATACCTATGATGACTTGACCTTTGGTCACACTTGAGATGAAAAAAAAAAAGTGTGACCAAAGGCATATGGTCACACTTTTTTAGTGTGGCCATAGGGCTATTTTGGCGTAGTGTTCACAAACTGCTGAGATTAAAGATCTCATGAACATGGTACAACTACTGATGACCAAAGTTGATGGTGGTCCTCAAAAGGATACCACCATTGCTCTTAATGAAAAATCCATTGCCAAAAAGACATGGATTCCTTAACTTGGTCAAGAACAAACTGTAAATGTTCTCAAGAGCAAACCCAAAGCCAAACTGGCTTGGGTTCCCAAATCTAACTAATTTGCTATCTTGTGCAGAGAGTTTCCAGAGGCTTAAATAGCATTTGGTATGTAGATAGTGGAGGCTCAATGCACATGACAGGATGCAGATACCTGATAAAAAATTTTATCAGTCAAAGAGAAGGATCTGTATCATTTGGGAACAATGCTAAGGGATATGTGCTAGGACGTGGCAATGTCTCCTCTGGCAAAATACAGTTTGACAAGGTCAATCTGGTTGAAAACCTTGAGTACAACTTGCTGAGTGTGTCACAAATGTGTGATAAAGGATATTCTTCCTTTTTCACAAAGACAGCATGCAAGATCATATCACCAGAAGGCCAGAAGTTGATAGAGAAGATCATTGAAGATCACACTTTGTTGATAGCCAAAAGATGTGGCAATGTTTATGCAGTGGACATTGAAAAAGACAAAGTACTGAACAATACTGCCTGTTTCTTCTCAAAGGCATCAACTTCAGAGATTGATCTCTGGCACAGGAGACTTGGCCATGTGAACTTTAAAACCATAAATAAAGTCACAAAAATGGGCTTGGTCAGAGGTCTACCTTTAAAGGTATACCAGTGTCAAGAACACTGTGTATCCTGTTTAAAGGGAAAACAGCATAATCCTCCTATAAGTCTATTGAAGAATAAAAAACAACTGCATGTCTTCAACTACTCCATATGGACTTATTTGGGCCTGTAAAAATCATGAGCCTTGGTAAGAAGAAGTACTGCTTAGTCATCAAGTTCTTCATTCTACAAATAGAGAAACAATATTCTCTATCTGACAAAGCCATTAGAAGTGACAATGGGATAGAGTTCAGGAACAAAACTCTGGATGAATTCTGCTTGTCTAAAGGGATTATTAGACAATAAAGTGTTCCCAGAACTCCTGAACAAAATGGTGTAGTAGAAAGGAAGAACAGAACCTTAATTGAAGGAGCAAGAACAATGTTAGCTGATTCAGGCCTACCATTGTATTTCTGGGCTGAAGCAGTTAACACTGCATGCTATGTTCAAAATAGAGTCCTTGTCAACAAGAGACACTCCAAGACTGCCTATGAAGTTCTTCATGGCATAAAGCCCCTTATCTCCTTTTTCAGGGCTTTTGGATGTCAATGTTTCATTCTAAACATCAAAGACTCTATTTCAAAGTTTGTTGCCAAAGTTGATTCAGGTTACTTTCTTGGTTACTCTTCCACTAGAAAAGCCTACAAGGTTTTTAACTCAAGAACCAGGATAGTAGAAGAAACACTGAATGTCAAGTTCAATGAGTCAAAACACACTCTTATTCCAGCACATCATGTTGAACTTTTTGACCTTGACAGCTTCCATTTTGGACCTGAAAAGACTGTAACTTCATCTAAACCTACTTATTATGGTGATCAAAGGTTTGATGATGAGGATCCAGCACCATGGACTCCTCAAACAGTCATTAAGTCAACTTCCAAACCATCAGAAGTTTCACAAACTTCTGATTCAACAACTGCTGATGTACAAACTCAAACATCTGCTTCAGCACCTAAAACTACTGAAGATACTGAAACTGCTGAACCAGACATTATAATCCTCAGTGGTTTGTTTGATGAAGTACAAGAGCCACCTACACCTGTCAGTGGTTTACAACAATTGATTGAACACAAAGATCATCCACTTGAACAAATCATGGGTGATATTGCATCAGGTGTTCTTACAAGAAACCAGCTTTCCAACTTTTGCTTCTTCTCAGCATTTATTTCTCAGTTGGAACCTAAAAAGTACCAAGAAGCCCTCAAAGACAACAACTGGGTACAAGCCATGCAAGATGAGTTGCTTCAATTCAAAAAACAACAGGTTTGGGAAATCTGTCCCTTACCACCAAACAAGCAACCAATTGGCACAAGATGGGTTTTTAGGAACAAACAAGATGAGGCTGGTATGATTATAAAGAACAAGGCAAGACTGGTAGTACAAGGTTACTCTCAAGAAGAAGGAATTGATTATGATGAAACCTTTGCTCCAATTTCAAGGCTTGAAGCCATCAGGTTATTTCTGGCATATGCCATTTCCAACAAAATAAAAGTTTACCAAATGGATGTTAAAAGTGCATTTTTGTATGGAAAAATAAAAGAGGAAGTGTATGTCTGTCAGCCACATGGGTTTGAGGATCCTTCTCATCCTGAGTGGGTGTACAAACTAGACAAAGCTCTTTATGGGCTCAAACAGGCTCCAAGGGCCTGGTATGAAACACTTTCCAACTTTCTACTCAAAAATAACTTCACAAGAGGCTCCATTGATAAAACTCTTTTCATAAAACATGTTGGAAATCATATCTTACTTGTTCAAATATATGTTGATGATATCATATTTGGTTCAACAAACACAAAACTGTGTGATGAATTTAAGAAACTCATGCAATCAAAATTTGAGATGAGTACAATGGGAGAACTGCAGTACTTTCTGGGACTGCAGATTAAACAACAAACAAATGGAACTTTTATACATCAATCAAAATATGTTAAAGAATTATTAAACAAATTTTCTTTACAAGACTGTAAATCATGTTCCACTCCCATGACACCAACCACACAAGTTGAACCAGATGATCAAGGAAAACAGGTTGATCAAACCATGTATAGATGTATGATAGGTTCCCTTTTATATCTAACTGCTTCTAGACCAGATATTATGTTTTCAACATGTGTCTGTGCTAGATATCAATCAGCTCCTAGGGAATCACACCTCATTGCAGTCAAAAGAATCTTCAGATATCTGAAAGGAACTCCAACACTTGGAATTTGGTATCCTGCTTCAAGCAATACCAAGTTATCAGCTTTTTCAGATAGTGACTATGCAGGGTGTAAAATGTCAAGAAAATCAACATCTGGTGGTTGTCAATTCTTAGGAAACTGTCTAGTGTCCTGGCAATAAAAGAAACAAACATCTGTTGCAACTTCAACTGTTGAAGCTGAATACATTGCAGCTGCAAGTTGTACATCACAGATACAATGGCTCAAGTATCAACTTCTTGATTATGGAATCAAAGAAACCAAGACACCATTTCTTGTAGACAACAAATCTGCCATTAGCATCATTCAAAATCCTGTTCAGTTTTCAAAAACCAAACATATTGAAATCAGGTATCATTTCATAAGAGATTGCTATGAAAAAGGCAAGATTGAAGTGAAACATGTAGCAACAGCTAATCAAATAGCTGGCATATTCACTAAACCCCTTGACACATCAACATTTCAGAAGTTAGTATCCATGCTTGGGATGCTAAATTTGTAAGTGTTTCTGTTTATTTTTCTGCCCATATTTTTCATTTTTCACTTACATCTGTTTTCAAGTTTGAAAACTTCTGAAAAACAAACAAGAAAGAAACTACTGATGAACAAAACATCAGTATGGGAATATTTTCTGAAAAGTGATTAACTTCTGATAAAACAACCTTCAGAAGTTATGAATAAAGTATTTATAAAGCATTCTCATCAGTTGTTCAAAACTACTGAAGAGAAAGTGGGAACTACTGATGAAAACAATTCTTCATCAGCAGTTTAGTCAAAAAGGGTAAATCAGACTTTTCCCACATCAGAAGTTTGACCTAGGCGGTTTAAAACTTCTGATAAATACTTTTTCCAACACTTATCCATTCAAAAAGCAAAAATTCCCTCCTTCTCTCTCAAAAAGCTCTCAAACCCTGAACCTGCAAAAACACTGTTCGATCCAAACACACACAAACCACATGGCTCTAACTCTGAAACAGGGACACAATCAAAAAGGCTACTTCGAAAAACATGAAGCCTGGTCCCAATACGACGAAATCATTGATTTAGTCGTTAAATCCCAATACTTTACTGCCCTCACCATCGACCCTCCAATCCATACTGAAACTCTAAATGAGTTTTGGGCAAACGCAGAGACGGTGACGGTGAACAACAAAGTAATCTCCCTCAATTCAACCATCAAAGGAAGAAGAATGGCAATCACACTGGCTATTTTGTCAATTAGGTTGGGTTTGGATGATGTAAATGCCCCAGACCAATTTCCAAACTCTCAAATTCATTTAACCATGACAGAGTGTGGTTACCAAGGTACTCTCTCACATGCTACAATCTTTAAGAAATATTTTGAACCAAAGTATAAACTGCTTTTTCATTATATTATTATGTGTTTGAGTCCAAAAACTGGATCTTATGATCAGATGCCCTCAACTTTTCAACCAATTTTTCATTCCATAGTGAATGGAACAAAATTCAGGGCATCAACACTTTTCTTTAATGAGTTGGTGTTACATCATCTCAATACTAAAAAGAAGTTTTTGTTGTACCCAAGATTTATTATGCATTGCATAATAAAAGAACTTGGAGAAGAGGTGCTTGTGGGTAAAACAACAATTTTAAACCCTTTATCCTCACAAGCATACTCAAGGCACAACAAACCGGCTGCCTGGCCAGAAGATGACCAAGGGGAACCAGAACCAGTCCCCATGGAACCCTCATCTTCCAAACCTACACCCCTGTGACATTCGTCACCTTCGTCTTTCGTCAAAATGACAATAATAGTCCTCTAAATATTTCTGTTATAGTCTCTGTAAGTTTCGTTGTTTTCAAAATTTATTTTGAACGAACTAAAATTTTATCATTTATAATTATTACGGTTCGGGTATAAGTTTTAATCAAATGAGTAGGTTGAAACATATTTCGGAATAGATTCTATAAAATTTTCAAGTTTATAAAGTTTTAGAAAGTTTTGGTTAAATAAAATTAACTTGGTTAAGTTTTATATAGGAAAAAAAAACTAACTAAATTAAAAATAACTAACTTAGTTAAACTTGGAGGGACCTTTTCTGCCAAATATCAAAACTTTTAAACACTTCCTCTCCTTCCCTTTCCCCTTCACGTTTTTCCGGCCATAGGTCCGGCCACCGGAATTTATTTCCGGCCAACATTAACAATACCATTTATAAGATGCCTTAACCCGATTTAATGATTTCCAAACGTTTCTCCTTTAATTTTTGACGAATTCCAATCATTTAAACCAGCTTTAACACGTTTTAATGTGTATTAATCGGCCCTTAAAGGTGAGTAACCGTTGGAGCTTTCAATTGACTTTAAACCCACCATTCTAATCTTTAACAATATAAATTGATCATCTTAAATCGTTCCTAGACCTTTAACCAAACAAAACCCACACGAAAACATGAAAAAATCATACAACAAAGCCTCTAGATCGCGACTTGAAGCTCGACTCTTCTTTCTTTTTTTTTCGACACATATACCTCTTGTAAGTCTAATTTTTTTTGTGCCATATTGTTTTTCGGTTATGTATGAATGAAAGCCCTCTTGTTTCGGGTCTTAATCTTCATGAATTGAAGGTATTAGAAAACTAGGGTTTTAGGGTTATGATTTGGGGAAGAAGATGAAGTTTTGTTATTTTATAAATATAATTATCATTCCACATAATCAACAAAGTATGCTATAGAGTAGTGGTTGTGTGTGTGCTAAGTTTCAGCCAAGACCCGGGTTCGAGCCTGCCTGTACACGGGTCTGGCTCATTTTTTTTAGTTATCTTTATTTTTCCTTTAATTATCATTATATATATGTATTATTCTTATATTAATCATAGAAAATCCATTTTTGCATCAAAAATCATGAAAATTTAGGTGTAACATCTTAACACCCTAAAGAAAATTATCTCATTTTTAGTTGCTGGAAAATATTTATTTTTCATAATTTTACTAATTTAAATTGTTTTAATCATAATTAATTGATTAAAAATTCATTTTTAATGATTTTAATCTCAAAATTTTTGATAAATTATTTCTAATCATCATGAACCTAAATAAAAAATTATTGGTTCAGAAAACATTTATTTTTATTATTTTTCCTATTTTTAATCATTTAAACATGATTTAATCTCATTAAATCAATTTTAAATATAAATAAGTTTATATAAATTATGAGAAAATTATTCTAATTTGTTTACATCAGAAATCATTCATTTTCTATAAAACTAGTATTTTTGGATCATGTATGGTATTAGTAGTCTTATTTATGTTTAATTAAATATAATAAAACATTTATTTATTTATACAATTTAAACATCTATTTTATAAATATTTTTTTATAAAATAGAAATACTCATATGGTTTAATGTCTTTATTACCATTTATTGGATTATTGTGAAACTCATAAATATTTAGTTATACATTTATGATTATCGTATTTATTTTAATTTAGTTAAAGTAATTAACTGAATTATTTTGTCTTAATTATTTAAACATAATTTTATCTAAATATTCAATAGGTCATAATTATATTACTTAAATCACATTTACAACCTTTCATACATTATTTGTGATATACAATTTTTACATTAACGCGACGTATCATAAAAACTCTAATTCCCCAAATCGACTTAGCAAACCCTAATGCCTTAGTCCCTAATTACCCTAGACTTTTTAGACTTTTCCTTATTAGTATTCTTACACATTATAGGTTGAATTCCTCGGAATTCCCATTACTTAGCTCACGACCGCTTAAGTTGGATTTTGCTCGCTTTCGCAAACTGTGAGTATATCTTTCCCCTTTTTACTGTTTACACTTTTGGGGTGACTCATGTACGCTTATTACTTTATTCACTTAATCATGGTTTATTCTATATTCACAACCGCAATTCTTGTATGTGTTTTACTTGTTGATTCGTTGATAGTGTGTACTTATGACCTTAATCATTAACCGCTGGGCGGCCTAGCATAGCAATAAATAGTACTTAATTATTGTTATGTGTGAACGATTATTCATCGCCTACTATGAGCGAATACTATATATATGTGACTCTTGATTCTTTGAACGAAAGGTTTGATTTTGGGTAGCATTTGTACACAGCTTGAACACTAAATTGTAGACAGTATAACACGTGAATTGCGAAACACTTTTTCTACTATATGTATTCAAACAGGGTATGCTCACCAATACAATTTTTGTATTGACCAAATTATTTTGTACATGTTTCAGGTTATTTTGAGATGCATTCTTTAAGCTTTCGGATTTATATTTAGCTTTTGTTTCATTGTAATTCAGATTAGTTAGCATTTAGAATCGTTGTATTTCTTTTCATTGTAATAAACTATTTAATCAATGTATCAAAATTTACACTTTTAGTCCATGAGCTATTGAACAATCGTCACTACGTGACACCTCGATGTTTCCGCCATCGGTTGGGGTGTTACAGATTGGTATCAGAGCCATGGTTATAGGGAATTAGGTTATTAGAATGCCTTTTAGCCTAGTCTATAACTAAGCTTACTTTCACGAGTCCTCTCGTTTATATTTCTCTTATTTCCTATTATTTTCTTTCAAGATATTTTCGTTATGATTATTTCTCGTTATTCGTTCGATATTTTTCTTGGCGAAGAAGACACTCGTATTTCACAAACGAAACGATATCATCAAGTTAGGAGTGGTATCCATACCTTGGTGATTAGTTTCACTCCTTTATAGGTTATTTATCTTAGGAATATATCTTTGAGATAGGAGTGACATCCACACCTCAAAGAGCATTTCCTTCAAAAAGAAACTTAACCACTAAGCTGGGAGTGATATCCTTAACTTAGTGATTGGTTTCATTCCACATTCGTTTTCAATTTTGAAATACATCTTTGAGTTAGGAGTGAAATCCACATCTCAAGGATCTATTTCTACATCTCGTTGATTATGAATTTTCTTAAATGTTGGTAATCTATTACATACTTTAATCTTATCATTCACGTCATTTTAAATCACGGTCTTTTAAAACACATTCGATTTACACATACTTCATGAAATGGTTTCATTTTGCATTTTACAAACTTGTATTGCATAATTTAAAGACCTAATGTAACCCTTTGTTTTCATATGACATAACCAATATATATTTTCGAGAGAAATTTGCAACTAATAATAAGCTTTATAACACTTTTCAAACTCGATTTCTCGTAAACACATGAAAACGTGTAATTACGAAGATTTTGCAAATGAACATGTTTTGAATCTAAAACACACTTCGATTTCTAAAAAAAATTTATTCTCATGCATCACTAACTATTCTTTCAACAATATCACAAAGTCGAGTAAACTGCGAAAATTTACCTTTTACACTTATACTTTTTTAGTTGCAAAACTTTTGGTTTAACAAAAGAATGGACATCTTTTTATCAGAATGTTGCTAAATGTCTTTTATAGTATAACGCATATATGTAAAATTATTAGATTTTAAACTCACGTGCCAGTAGGCTATACACTCGTTCCGTGCACATTCATTTGCCATAAATTTCATTATTTTAATCTTGCACCATTTTTATTCATAGTTATTTCTGACACGTTATTTGTGATTATTTTCACATTGCCTATTTGCATTAATTCAACTCGTTTACTTTCATTTTGTGCAATTGTGCGATTTACTCGATTTATTTTATATTATTCTTTCAGTCAGAATTTTATGACTATACTTATATACTTACTTGAACGCATATTTGGTATGCATATTTTCTTTCCTGTTTTGAGCAAAACCCTGTTATACTTTACATTATTTTGTTCATCATCATGACCAACGAACATACTAGTTGATAACTCGTATGAGATCTAAGCCGGTGCCCACGTACGACTCGGATTAGAGTATTTCTTCAATCCGAGGGGAACGGTGTAAACCTCAGGGTCTATCAATATGAGTGTTTAGAGTCAACGATGTGAACAAAAGTTACCGGTTAAGGGTGAACCCGAAAGGGAAGAACCTCTAACCATGTCTTATACTTACATTTTATTCTCATTACGGTTAAAGGGAAAACCCGAAAGAGAAGGACCTCTAACCATGTCATGATTGAACATTATTTCATTACAGTGGCTATTACATTCTGATTGCACGCATTTATTTCTAGTATTACTTAGGATAGGGTTATGGAAAAGCATAACACCCTAGTGTAAGGTAAATCGATGATTACGGTCCGGAACTGTCACACCCTCAAAATCCACTTGCGGAGTTTTACCGCGAGGCGCATGACAAACCAGGATCCAAACCAACGATCACAATAAACAAGTCTAAATGAATATAAATGCAATTTCAAAACATAGTTTAAAATCCCGTTTACAGCGGAAGCTTATTCAAAAACAGTATCTCAACAATGAAATAATAGTTCAACGTTCAAAAGACCATGCAACCCTAGTTAGACGCCGTGCAGACGCGTGCGCCCTAGTCCAGTCGTGCTACCTTAGCGACCTGAGAAAACATGTAAAAGTTTACGTCAGCACAAAAATGCTGGTGAGTTTACAGGTTTTGTATCCAAGTACCAAGTCCACCTGTCCATACTATAATAAATCAAAAATCAGTATACGCTAGCTAGGCGTACGTTTTGTTACTACCACGATTGGAAAACCATTACTAACTCGAATACCAGATGTTGTGCCCGAAAAGTACCAAATGTTCCTGTTGTTCCTGTTTGAGACAATATGCACCCGCCGACCCTCCAAGTCGACGAGCGGGGTTGGTCACTCCCAATAGATCTATTCATATTTCCCCGTTGTGCTAACCCGCACATTCATGGTTTCCCCGGGACTTCCAAGGATCGTATAGTAAACCATAGAAACCCATAGTATGACAGTTGTTACCAAAACATAAGTTTAACACATGTTTTCTCCCCCGAAAAGTGAAACCAGTTAAAAGAGGGGCCGTAAACTCACCTTAAGTTGCGTTACTCCTTAACCTGAGTAAACTCAGCTGCTATGCTAGTCCCGTAAAGCGGCGACCTAACATACGACAGTTACAAGTACTTAGACTAATAACCCGCAGGTTAATTAGTCCCTAGATGTCCAGACCATAACCAAGTTCGTTTGAAAACACCGTGACTGTTTAACTGACCCAAAGTACAAGACTCGACATCCCATTGGTGACCCGAGACTCCCCGTGTTATGTTTACGCTCCACAACATACAATAACGCATTCACACTTAACATACGTTAACGCACAACAAGTTATAGCACATAGTTCACGTATCACCGAATTACATCCAAATATATGTTACCAAGTTATTAGACATGTTACGGGGTTCCTAGCAAGTTACTACATGTTAAATCGGGTCTCGGAATGCTAATTTACACTTACAGCAGCAGTACACGCGATTAGGAAAAGTCAACTAGCATTTAGGTTGGTCAACTAGCAATTAGAAACCCTACTCGCCTCTATTATAGGCGATTAGGAGCTAATCACCTGAACTTACTAGCAATTGGGGCTAATCACCTGAACTTACTAGCAATTAGGGCTAATCACCTGAACTTACTAGCAATTAGGGCTAATCACCTAAACTTACTAGCAATTAGGGCTAATCACCCCTACTGTCACACGAGTAGGCCTCTACTCGCCTGAGTTATAGGCGATTAGCACCCTACTCGCCTATAACATAGGCGATTAGGAATGCTACTCGCCTGTAACCTTGCTGTTCCGGTTTTTCGCGCGTTTAACGCTCCAAATCAGATCCAGAACGTGTGTAACCACCCAATATCATCCCAAACACTATCCTAAACATGTTTAACCCAAAATCCTTCGTTTAACCTCGTATAATCAGTCCTGCATGCAACCAAGTAATCCAAACACCATTCACATAGCATGCAACATCATACTAACACGCGTAATCATAACCCTAATATCCAATTACTGAGATTTCTATCATCATACTATCAATATCAATACTGATCTAACATAATAACATATCAAATCATCATCATGAATCATAAAAATCCTAGCTTTCTAATCATACACACCCATAATGCATGCATATTAGTTATAATCCGATTAACAACCCTTATTGACGATTTTCAGAAAGCTTTTTCGTTTAAAAACAGGTCTGGACCATTAGGGATTGATTAAAAACGTTTATAAAGAGTTATGGATGAAAATCAAACCTTAGGATTATGAAAGTATGATGATTCAAGCTTGAAACCTTGTGTTTTGATCAAAAATCGCCTTCCAGAGGTTGTTTATGTGTTGGGGCGGGTTATGGGACGACTAGGGTTTGTATAATGAAGTTTAGGAGGTTAAGTATGGTATTTATAGTCGTTTTTAGTCGTCCAGCCCGTTACTAGCGAGTATGCAGCAGTTTCATGCGATTAGGGCTGCTAATCGCATGAATGTTCATGTGATTGGGCCTATTCGCCCCTACATACACACGATTAGGGCCCTACTCGCCCTTAAAGTTCCCTACTCGCCTCCCCTATAGGTGATTAGGCTTCCTAATCGCCTATAGGGGTTGGTTTTGTGCGTTTTGCGCGTTAAACCCCGTTTTAACATATGTTAATACATATTCACGTACCGACAAGTCACATAATGATTGTAAACACATAACACAAGTAAATACACATATTTACACTCGTTCACCAATTCCCGGGACTCGAGACTCGTACGTTCCGTATGCCCTGACGATCCTACAAATCGTCACCGTTTGTACACTTAGTTAAGGACTGACATCTAACGAACCTTTAGACCAACATCCAATGGTCTTCTAGACTAACCAATAGTTCCCGAACCATAACCCGACTTAACTAACCCAGTTAAGTACAACATACGCGTGACTCGCTAAGGTAGACTTTCATCTAGACAACGTTGTTAACCAGAATTTGCCGGGTGTCACATCATCCCCACGTTAAAAGAATTTTCGTCCCGAAAATTGCACAAGTATCAAAAGAACAAAAGAAATAACGAAGGAAACAAGCAAAAGATAGAAACCAAAAGAGAGATTTACCCGAGTTGTCACATCATCCCCACGTTAAAAGGAATCTCGCCCCGAGATTCATTCAGCTGCCGAAGAGACATGTCTCGACTCGAACGCTTCCTTAGGAAAAAGATGAGGATACTTAGACTTCATCTGATCCTCCCGTTCCCACGTATACTCCGGTCCCCGGTTCGAGTTCCACCGAACCTTAACGATACGAATTTTGCTGTGACGTAGGCTACGAATCTTGTAATCAAGGATCTCCACAGGTTCTTCCACAATCCGAAGACGATCATCAACCTTGATCTCTTCTAGTGGAACGATGAGAGACTCGTCAGCCAGACACTTCTTCAAGTTTGACACGTGAAAGACGTTATGTACATTACCGAGCTCCGTCGGTAGATCAAGTCGATATGCCACCGGCCCAATCCGTTCCAGGATCGTAAATGGGCCGACATACCGCGGATTGAGTTTGCCACGCTTCCCAAAGCGTATGACGCCCTTCCACGGTGAGACTTTTAGAAGTACCTTGTCATTGACTTGGAATTCCAGTGGTTTGCGACGCTGATCAGCATAACTCTTTTGCCGGTCCCGTGCCGCCGCCAACCGATTTCGAATCTGTACGATCTTTTCCGAAGTTTCGTACACTAGTTCAGGCCCAGTGAGTTGACTCTCACCCACTTCAGCCCAACAAAGAGGAGAACGGCATTTCCGTCCGTACAGTGCTTCGAACGGAGCAGCCTTGATGCTCGTGTGATAACTGTTATTATACGAGAATTCTACTAACGGCAGATGAGCTTCCCAACCCTTTCCAAAATCGATCACACATGCCCGCAGCATGTCTTCTAAAGTTTGAATCGTGCGCTCACTCTGACCGTCAGTCTGTGGATGATAAGCCGTACTCATGTCTAGTTGGGTACCCAAAGCCTTGTGCAAAGACTTCCAGAAGTGAGAAGTAAAATGGGAGTCACGATCCGAGATAATAGAAACTGGTACCCCGTGCTTAGAAACAACTTCTTTCAAGTAAAGACGAGCCAAACGATCCATGGTGTCGGTCTCCTTAATGGCAAGAAAATGAGCTGATTTCGTCAACCGATCGACAATCACCCATATCTTGTCATTCCCGCTTGGTGATTTAGGAAGTTGTGTGACAAAATCCATAGTGATCCGTTCCCATTTCCATTCCGGAATTTCAGGTTGTTGCAAGAGACCCGACGGTTTCTGGTATTCCACCTTGACCTTAGCACAGGTCAAGCATTTGCTCACGTATGAGGCTATGTCCGACCTCATGTTTGGCCACCAGTAAAGCACCTTCAGATCTTGGTACATCTTATCCGCACCAGGATGAATAGAATACCGGGACTTATGAGCCTCATCAAGGACAAGCTCCCGTATTCCCCCGAATAAAGGAACCCATATACGTTCTGCGAAATAGTGCAGGCCATCAGGCCTTCGCTCTAGGTGCTTGTCGGCACCGTGCATAGTTTCAGCTTTAAGGTTTTCCTCCTTCAAAGCTTCTAACTGGGCAGAACGGAGTTGATCAGGTAAGGATGAATGAATGGTGAGCTGCAATGCCCGAACGCGACGAGGTTTAGTAGATTCCTTCCTACTCAAGGCGTCTGCTACAACATTCGCCTTGCCAGGATGATACTTAATAGCACAATCATAGTCGTTCAGAAGTTCAATCCAATGATGCTGCCGTATGTTCAAATGTTGTTGGTCGAAAATATGTTGGAGACTCTTGTGATCGGTGTAGATGGTGCATTTGGTACCGTACAAGTAATGTCTCCAAATTTTCAACGCGAAAACCACTGCACCCAACTCTAAATCATGAGTTGTGTAGTTCTTCTCGTGCACTTTGAGTTGACGAGAAGCATACGCAATCACTTTCTCGCGTTGCATCAACACGCAACCGAGACCATGAATAGAAGCATCACAGTAAACAACAAAATCATCAGGGCCCTCAGGTAAAGACAAAATAGGAGCAGAACACAGTTTAGACTTCAGTTCTTCAAACGCTGACTCTTGTGGTTCACCCCAGTCGAACTTCCTATCCTTCTGAGTGAGAGTGGTGAGGGGTTGAGCAATCTTCGAGAACCCCTGAATGAAACGACGATAGTAGCCCGCAAGGCCTAGGAATTGCCGCACCTCAGTTGGCGTCTTTGGTGCTCCCCAGTCCTTGATCGCTTCGATTTTAGCTGGATCGACATGAATCCCTAGTTCATTAACCACATGTCCTAGGAATTGAACTTCGCGTAACCAAAAGTCACACTTTGAGAACTTGGCGTAAAGTTGTTCCCGTCGCAAGAGTTCCAAAACTAACCGCAGATGTTCCCCGTGTTCGGTCTCGTTCTTGGAGTAGATCAGAATGTCATCGATAAATACAATGACGAATTTGTCCAGATATGGTTTACAGACGCGGTTCATCAAGTCCATGAAAACCGCCGGTGCGTTCGTGAGACCGAAAGGCATGACCAAGAATTTGAAATGGCCATAACGTGTTCGAAAGGCAGTCTTGGCAACGTCAGCCTCCCTGACGCGCAGCTGGTGATAACCGGACCTCAAGTCGATCTTGGAATAATAACTAGAACCCTGAAGCTGGTCGAATAGATCATCAATACGTGGAAGAGGGTAACGGTTCTTGACGGTCAATTTGTTCAGTTCTCTGTAGTCTACACATAATCGGAAACTTCCATCCTTCTTCTTAACAAATAAAATCGGGGCTCCCCAAGGGGAAGAACTTGGCCGGATGAAACCCTTGTCCAAGAGTTCCTGTAACTGACTAGACAATTCCTGCATCTCGGGAGGTGCAAGACGGTAGGGGGCCCGAGCAATAGGAGCAGCCCCTGGTACAAGATCGATACCGAACTCGACTTGACGATGAGGAGGAAGACCAGATAAATCATCGGGAAAAACATCAGGAAACTCGCGTACCACCGGAATGTCGTCGATCTTCTTCTCATCACAAGAGGAAACAGATAAAAGCGCCAAAACGGCTGAATAACCCTTTCGAAGACACTTAAGGGCTTTCATGCTAGAGATGATGTTTAGTGGAACACCACCCTTGATACCATACACAGAAAGGAATTCTCCATCAGGGAGAGGAATCCGAATAACCTTATCGTAACAGACAATCTCCGCGCGATATAAAGATAACCAATCCATTCCTACCACAACGTCAAAACTACCCAAAGGTACCGGCATAAGGTCGATGGGGAACGATAAACCCGACAACTCTAATTGACACTCCCGAAGGACACTAGTAGCTTCAATCGTTTTACCGTCGGCCAACTCAATAATATACTTGGTCTCTAATGGTACGGTTACTACATCTAACAGTCGACTAACATCCATGGATACAAAACTCTTGTCGGCACCAGAATCAAATATCACACTAACAGAACGATTATTGAGAAGAAACGTACCGGTGACTGTGTCAGGGTCCTGTCTAGCCTCAGCGGCTCCAATGACGAAGGCACGTGCATTTCTACCGCCGCCCCCGTTGTTCCCATTACTGTTGTTTCCACCCTGCTTCAGTTTTGGGCAATCCTTCTTGTAATGCCCAGTGTCGCCACAGTTGTAGCACCCTTGTCTTCCTGTAGTCCCTTGAGTAGTCGGAGCTGAGCTATTAGTTGGAGCCTGAGTCGATGGAAGTGTAACCCGACAATCTTTAGCATAATGCCCAATACGCTGGCAGCGGTGACAACGGTTACTGTCGCAGTTCCCTTGATGATGGCGTCCACACTTGTTGCATTTGGGCAGTTTTCCCGCATAACCACCCTGCTTGTTACCCGAAGAAGAAGAAGAACCCCCATTGTCGAACTTCTTATTCTGCTGTGCTGGTCCAGATCCCTTCCCGTCATTTTCCCACTTGCGCTTGTTGTTCTCTGGGGCCTTAACAGTCGAACCCTTCGCAGGCAAAATACCCTCATTCACTTTTAAGTTGGTCATCCTATGGGCCGATCGAACTACCTCTGCATACGTAGGATGATTTCCCGCAGCCACTAACCCTGCAATTTCCGGTACTAACCCTGAGACATAGTGTTCAATCCTACGGTATTCTGGCACATGCAGATCGGGACACAGCACTGCCAACTCATTCCGCCTCACAGTATACTTCTCAATTTCCGACCCAGTCATCTTGAGGTTCCACACCTCATGCTCCAGCTTCTGTACCTCTTCCCTCGGACAATACTCACGCTTCAGCAACTGCACAAAATTCTCCCATGGCATAGCATATGCCTCCCCAATACCCATATTCTGGGTGATACCATTCCACCAAGTCAATGCCACATCTTGGAATAACGCAGCTGCATACTTTACCCGATCTTCTGGGAGACAGTTACACATCAGAAATACTGACTCCACTTTCTCCAACCACCTAAGCAAGCTCACCGCACCCTCAGTGCCAGAGAATTCCTGGGGCTTACAGTCCCGGAACATCTTGTAGGTGCACATGGGTGGGGGTGGGTCAACAGGACCACCTGAAATGAAACGTATGAGAAACCACAAGTAACGTAAACAAGGTTCACCAATGAGGCAAAGAAAAATGGATAAATCAACTTACCACCACCGTTGTGCCCTAACTGAAAGGCAGCTTGGAGCAAGTTGTTCAGATCAGCCTGCGATAGGTTAATACCTCCACCACGACCACCAGCACCACCGCGACCACCACCACGTCCACCATTGCGACCACCTCCACGTCCTCCACGCACTCCAGACATGATTCTGGCAGAAAGAACGAGAAAATTTAGTTTCGCAGTTAAAGATAACCACTAATGTTCACAAGATCAAAGCTAGATCCAATCCAGGACTATCCCCTCAAACCCAGAGCTCACTAGGACTTCCATGCATTTCGGTTTATGATTTTGTGTGCACCCAAAATGATAAACCGCTCTACATGGTCCTCCCAGTGTTCTCCTAGTTCAAAGTTCAAATCACCGAACATAGACTCTTAGCTACACACCGTAATACTACGGTAGTTCATGACAAGTGTTTCTATTGGAGTGCGAAAGGGGAGATGTCCGAGCCTTGGACAAATCTCAAGAGCATGCGAGTTACTCCAACAGACTACACTGCCTAGAAAAGAAGTAACCCAACCTAAGATAGAACGGATGATGTAACGTAGAAAGACCAATGATTTAGAGACACCCCGACAAGACCATACGTAAACCACTATAACGTTTAGTACCATGTGATCGTCTAGTGTGTGCGAATCGGCTATAGACTAGACTCTACATGCAGTCCTAGTTCACTATAACCATTGGCTCTGATACCAATCTGTCACACCCTCAAAATCCACTTGCGGAGTTTTACCGCGAGACGCATGACAAACCAGGATCCAAACCAACGATCACAATAAACAAGTCTAAATGAATATAAATGCAATTTCAAAACATAGTTTAAAATCCCGTTTACAGCGGAAGCTTATTCAAAAACAGTATCTCAACAATGAAATAATAGTTCAACGTTCAAAAGACCATGCAACCCTAGTTAGACGCCGTGCAGACGCGTGCGCCCTAGTCCAGTCGTGCTACCTTAGCGACCTGAGAAAACATGTAAAAGTTTACGTCAGCACAAAAATGCTGGTGAGTTTACAGGTTTTGTATCCAAGTACCAAGTCCACCTGTCCATACTATAATAAATCGAAAATCAGTATACGCTAGCTAGGCGTACGTTTTGTTACTACCACGATTGGAAAACCATTACTAACTCGAATACCAGATGTTGTGCCCGAAAAGTACCAAATGTTCCTGTTGTTCCTGTTTGAGACAATATGCACCCGCCGACCCTCCAAGTCGACGAGCGGGGTTGGTCACTCCCAATAGATCTATTCATATTTCCCCGTTGTGCTAACCCGCACATTCATGTTTCCCCGGGACTTCCAAGGATCGTATAGTAAACCATAGAAACCCATAGTATGACAGTTGTTACCAAAACATAAGTTTAACACATGTTTACTCCCCCGAAAAGTGAAACCAATTAAAAGAGGGGCCGTAAACTCACCTTAAGTTGCGTTACTCCTTAACCCGAGTAAACTCAGCTGCTATGCTAGTCCCGTAAAGCGGCGACCTAACATACGACAGTTACAAGTACTTAGACTAATAACCCGCAGGTTAATTAGTCCCTAGATGTCCAGACCATAACCAAGTTCGTTTGAAAACACCGTGACTGTTTAACTGACCCAAAGTACAAGACTCGACATCCCATTGGTGACCCGAGACTCCCCGTGTTATGTTTACGCTCCACAACATACAATAACGCATTCACACTTAACATACGTTAACGCACAACAAGTTATAGCACATAGTTCACGTATCACCGAATTACATCCAAATATATGTTACCAAGTTATTAGACATGTTACGGGGTTCCTAGCATGTTACTACATGTTAAATCGGGTCTCGGAATGCTAATTTACACTTACAGCAGCAGTACACGCGATTAGGAAAAGTCAACTAGCATTTAGGTTGGTCAACTAGCAATTAGAAACCCTACTCGCCTCTATTATAGGCGATTAGGAGCTAATCACCTGAACTTACTAGCAATTGGGGCTAATCACCTGAACTTACTAGCAATTAGGGCTAATCACCTGAACTTACTAGCAATTAGGGCTAATCACCTGAACTTACTAGCAATTAGGGCTAATCACCCCTACTGTCACACGAGTAGGCCTCTACTCGCCTATAACATAGGCGATTAGGAATGCTACTCGCCTGTAACCTTGCTGTTCCGGTTTTTCGCGCGTTTAACGCTCCAAATCAGATCCAGAACGTGTGTAACCACCCAATATCATCCCAAACACTATCCTAAACATGTTTAACCCAAAATCCTTCGTTTAACCTCGTATAATCAGTCCTGCATGCAACCAAGTAATCCAAACACCATTCACATAGCATGCAACATCATACTAACACGCGTAATCATAACCCTAATATCCAATTACTGAGATTTCTATCATCATACTATCAATATCAATACTGATCTAACATAATAACATATCAAATCATCATCATGAATCATAAAAATCCTAGCTTTCTAATCATACACACCCATAATGCATGCATATTAGTTATAATCCGATTAACAACCCTTATTGACGATTTTCAGAAAGCTTTTTCGTTTAAAAACAGGTCTGGACCATTAGGGATTGATTAAAAACGTTTATAAAGAGTTATGGATGAAAATCAAACCTTAGGATTATGAAAGTATGATGATTCAAGCTTGAAACCTTGTGTTTTGATCAAAAATCGCCTTCCAGAGGTTGTTTATGTGTTGGGGCGGGTTATGGGACGACTAGGGTTTGTATAATGAAGTTTAGGAGGTTAAGTATGGTATTTATAGTCGTTTTTAGTCGTCCAGCCCGTTACTAGCGAGTATGCAGCAGTTTCATGCGATTAGGGCTGCTAATCGCATGAATGTTCATGTGATTGGGCCTATTCGCCCCTACATACACACGATTAGGGCCCTACTCGCCCTTAAAGTTCCCTACTCGCCTCCCCTATAGGTGATTAGGCTTCCTAATCGCCTATAGGGGTTGGTTTTGTGCGTTTTGCGCGTTAAACCCCGTTTTAACATATGTTAATACATATTCACGTACCGACAAGTCACATAATGATTGTAAACACATAACACAAGTAAATACACATATTTACACTCGTTCACCAATTCCCGGGACTCGAGACTCGTACGTTCCGTATGCCCTGACGATCCTACAAATCGTCACCGTTTGTTCACTTGGTTAAGGACTGACATCTAACGAACCTTTAGACCAACATCCAATGGTCTTCTAGACTAACCAATAGTTCCCGAACCATAACCCGACTTAACTAACCCAGTTAAGTACAACATACGCGTGACTCGCTAAGGTAGACTTTCATCTAGACAACGTTGTTAACCAGAATTTGCCGGGTGTCACAGGAACGCAATCATGGGCTTACAGGTACATGAGGGTGGTGTGTGATTCTAATTAGGCTGTTGGTAGACAATCAGTACGAGTCCAAAGTATCGGGAGTGTGGTGGGTCAGCTGCGGTACACCCTATATATAAGCATAAACGATACTGCGGGAACGGACTAGGAGTCTAACCAAGAACCGACCAGTTACCCATTACTACCTCCTTATTAGATAGTTGACTAATAGCTATTATTTTCAATAAGAACGTTCTTACACGAGCTTCATTACGTCTTCCTAGGGTTTTTCTCTTGAATACCCGCACATAAACACGAACCTCGTATACCCTTACGTACTCGATTATTTGGATACTTGCTGCATACTCTAAACTTTTCTAAAGTAGGGGAGACTGCTTCCTTAGTACCCCTGTCCTTCACCCGTTACACGTACCCAAAGCCTTTCTCATTTAAACTCTCAACTTCCTAACCTCGGGTCAACTGTCAAAAGATTTTGAAATTTTACTTTGGGTATTAGACAACTATTTAAAATTTTGTCAAATCATAAATGATGGAATTTTCTTTTAAAAATTTAATTGACTTTTACAACGCATTTTGTTTCATAGTAACCTTCACTTGAAAGAAATTTCGAGACGAAATTTTCTAAAGTAGGGGAGACTGTGACATTCGTCACCTTCGTCTTTCGTCAAAATGACAATAATAGTCCTCTAAATATTTCTGTTATAGTCTCTGTAAGTTTCGTTGTTTTCAAAATTTATTTTGAACGAACTAAAATTTTATCATTTATAATTATTACGGTTCGGGTATAAGTTTTAATCAAATGAGTAGGTTGAAACATATTTCGGAATAGATTCTATAAAATTTTCAAGTTTATAAAGTTTTAGAAAGTTTTGGTTAAATAAAATTAACTTGGTTAAGTTTTATATAGGAAAAAAAAAACTAACTAAATTAAAAATAACTAACTTAGTTAAACTTGGAGGGACCTTTTCTGCCAAATATCAAAACTTTTAAACACTTCCTCTCCTTCCCTTTCCCCTCCACGTTTTTCCGGCCATAGGTCCGGCCACCGGAATTTATTTCCGGCCAACATTAACAATACCATTTATAAGATGCCTTAACCCGATTTAATGATTTCCAAACGTTTCTCCTTTAATTTTTGACGAATTCCAATCATTTAAACCAGCTTTAACACGTTTTAATGTGTATTAATCGGCCCTTAAAGGTGAGTAACCGTTGGAGCTTTCAATTGACTTTAAACCCACCATTCTAATCTTTAACAATATAAATTGATCATCTTAAATCGTTCCTAGACCTTTAACCAAACAAAACCCACACGAAAACATGAAAAAAAATCATACAACAAAGCCTCTAGATCGCGACTTGAAGCTCGACTCTTCTTTCTTTTTTTTTCGACACATATACCTCTTGTAAGTCTAATTTTTTTTGTGCCATATTGTTTTTCGGTTATGTATGAATGAAAGCCCTCTTGTTTCGGGTCTTAATCTTCATGAATTGAAGGTATTAGAAAACTAGGGTTTTAGGGTTATGATTTGGGGAAGAAGATGAAGTTTTGTTATTTTATAAATATAATTATCATTCCACATAATCAACAAAGTATGCTATAGAGTAGTGGTTGTGTGTGTGCTAAGTTTCAGCCAAGACCCGGGTTCGAGCCTGCCTGTACACGGGTCTGGCTCATTTTTTTTAGTTATCTTTATTTTTCCTTTAATTATCATTATATATATGTATTATTCTTATATTAATCATAGAAAATCCATTTTTGCATCAAAAATCATGAAAATTTAGGTGTAACATCTTAACACCCTAAAGAAAATTATCTCATTTTTAGTTGCTGGAAAATATTTATTTTTCATAATTTTACTAATTTAAATTGTTTTAATCATAATTAATTGATTAAAAATTCATTTTTAATGATTTTAATCTCAAAATTTTTGATAAATTATTTCTAATCATCATGAACCTAAATAAAAAATTATTGGTTCAGAAAACATTTATTTTTATTATTTTTCCTATTTTTAATCATTTAAACATGATTTAATCTCATTAAATCAATTTTAAATATAAATAAGTTTATATAAATTATGAGAAAATTATTCTAATTTGTTTACATCAGAAATCATTCATTTTCTATAAAACTAGTATTTTTGGATCATGTATGGTATTAGTAGTCGTATTTATGTTTAATTAGATATAATAAAACATTTATTTATTTATACAATTTAAACATCTATTTTATAAATATTTTTTTATAAAATAGAAATACTCATATGGTTTAATGTCTTTATTACCATTTATTGGATTATTGTGAAACTCATAAATATTTAGTTATACATTTATGATTATCGTATTTATTTTAATTTAGTTAAAGTAATTAACTGAATTATTTTGTCTTAATTATTTAAACATAATTTTATCTAAATATTCAATAGGTCATAATTATATTACTTAAATCACATTTACAACCTTTCATACATTATTTGTGATATACAATTTTTACATTAACGCGACGTATCATAAAAACTCTAATTCCCCAAATCGACTTAGCAAACCCTAATGCCTTAGTCCCTAATTACCCTAGACTTTTTAGACTTTTCCTTATTAGTATTCTTACACATTATAGGTTGAATTCCTCGGAATTCCCATTACTTAGCTCACGACCGCTTAAGTTGGATTTTGCTCGCTTTCGCAAACTGTGAGTATATCTTTCCCCTTTTTACTGTTTACACTTTTGGGGTGACTCATGTACGCTTATTACTTTATTCACTTAATCATGGTTTATTCTATATTCACAACCGCAATTCTTGTATGTGTTTTACTTGTTGATTCGTTGATAGTGTGTACTTATGACCTTAATCATTAACCGCTGGGCGGCCTAGCATAGCAATAAATAGTACTTAATTATTGTTATGTGTGAACGATTATTCATCGCCTACTATGAGCGAATACTATATATATGTGACTCTTGATTCTTTGAACGAAAGGTTTGATTTTGGGTAGCATTTGTACACAGCTTGAACACTAAATTGTAGACAGTATAACACGTGAATTGCGAAACACTTTTTCTACTATATGTATTCAAACAGGGTATGCTCACCAATACAATTTTTGTATTGACCAAATTATTTTGTAAATGTTTCAGGTTATTTTGAGATGCATTCTTTAAGCTTTCGGATTTATATTTAGCTTTTGTTTCATTGTAATTCAGATTAGTTAGCATTTAGAATCGTTGTATTTCTTTTCATTGTAATAAACTATTTAATCAATGTATCAAAATTTACACTTTTAGTCCATGAGCTATTGAACAATCGTCACTACGTGACACCTCGATGTTTCCGCCATCGGTTGGGGTGTTACAACCCCCAAAGGCCAAGAAACCCAAGCAACAAAAACAAAAACCCACCAACCCAAAAAGAAAAGCAGTTCAGGAGGTTGAGATGCCTGAACTGACTAATGTGCAATCTGCACTTGATAAAGATGTGACTGAAACATCCTCTCAGTCTCCTCCATCTCAAACCCCAACAAGAGCACCAATCACCATACTTTTCAAAAGAAAACGACTAAAGAAAACTATTCCCTATTGACTCCTCTTTTGAAACTGCTGAACCCATTGACCAAACTACTGAACCAGCACCCCAAATTTCTGAACCTGATATAGAAATAGCCAAACTTCTCTCCGGGCTAAAAGAGAGAGTCCCATCTGAACATGCCAGTCCCCAAAAACCACATCAAACAGGGGACATAGCCTCAGAACTTGACATGGATGTGGACACTCAAAGCCCTAACCAAAGAGATGAGGATGAACCAGGGTTTTTAAGCCCAAACTTAGAAACTCTTGGTACTTTTGAGGCTGCTACTACGCATTTACCACCCAGTGGTGGATCTGAGGAAAGAAGCAACATAGCTAAGACCTCAACTGTGGCAACTACTGATGAAGGCTTAATGCCTGAGGTAGGAAATCCTCTGAACCAAGAAAAAGAGGTACATGAGACAACTGAGTTAGGCTCAGCTCATGATGTAACTGATACAGTCCTCATTGAGGATGTAATCAGGGATACAGATGATTCCATTAACTTGGATGATGTTTCACAACCCAAAACTACTGAATTGACGGCTACAAGTGAAGGTCCTGCACCTGGTGTATCTATGCTCAAGAAGCTAGTCACACCAGATCAGGTTAAAGTCCACTTAATCCTTGATTCCCCTATAGTGGCATCTTCTGTACAATAAGAAGATCAACCAAAAACACACCCCTCACTACAAATGCCTACCCAATTCCCTGGGCCATCCAGCATAGACATGAACCAGCTGTGCAGCCTAGATGGTCCCTTATATCACATGATGAACACCCTCATCAAAAATCACTTCCAAACCTACACAGCTAACTTGGAGCTGTCCATCAAGAACCAATTTGGAGTGATACAGACTAAGATGAACGATCTGTCCAACAAAATTGACTTCAACTCCAAACAGATTGCTTCTCTTACAGGTCATTTCTCTAAACAGTCAAAGAAAGAGCTTGATGAATCCAAAAAGGGGGAGAAAACTAAGGAACCTAGGGAGTTACTTGAAGCCAGGAAAAAGGCAAGAGTGGCTATCCAAGAAAGAGATCAGAGAGACCAAGCCAGAAAAGAAAAACTGGCCCAACAATTTGGTGTCTCTATACAAGAAATAGAAGATGCTGAAAAGCCTGATGAATCCCAAGGGCACAATGAAGAAACTTCTGATGATGAAAGTTCTGATGAAGACTCAGAAAATACTGAAGACAATCCTTCAGTAGTTGACAAACCTTCAGTAGTTGTTAACCCATCAGAAGTCAACACTTCCAACACTGAAACTACTGAACAGCCTTCCAGATCAACTGAACTTACTCAACCAACTCCTATTCCAAAGCCTACTACAACTACAACAATGACTGTGCTGAACCCTTCTCCTCTATCAATGTCCAAAGAATTACTTGAGAAGAGTTTAATTGCAGCTGAAAGAAAGGCCAAGGAAGATGAGATCTGGAATGCTTTGGAAACAAGGGATGATTTAAGCCTCAAAGAAAAGCTACAGGCTTATGAAGCAGAACTTCAAAGGCAGGCTAACCTGGAAAGAATTGCTGAGGAAGACAAAAGACAACAACTGATGTCTTACATTACCAAGAACAGCAAGACCAAAGCCCATACATTAAAGGGACTCTCCATGGAAGAGCTGACAAGAAGAGCTCAACTTATTGCAGACAAACTTGCAACAAGTAAAGATGCAAAAGCCAAGAGAGCCCAGATGATTGAAGAATTAGTAGCAAATGGTTATGGTTCAAAAGCCTCTGTGTCCAAATGGAAAGAAGAAAGAATAGTGGACACTTATAGAAAATACAAGGCTGCAAGGGCTGCAAATCCAGAGAAGTTTGAAACTGCTGAAGTGTCAACTTCAGTAGTTAGAACTTCTGGTGTTTCTAGAAAACCTGCTACAAAGAAAAAGTCAGAGGAGAATGTGAAGACTGATTTCAGGATGGTACTACTAGAAGGAAGTACAGTAGTCCATTCTGACTTCGACATTGAAGAGAAACCTCTGCTAACCCAATTCAGGGATCCTTCCACCTTTGCCTATCAAATTCAAAAGACCATTAAAGACAAACTGCACACTAAGGTAGTTACTGAGCATCACTTGCCAACCTTTCAACTACCCAATGTGATGCAACAAGAACAAGGAAGAGAATCCCACCTGAGAGTCACTGAAGTCGAAGACATCCAACACTCAGGAACATCCCAGGGTACCAGTGATGTATTGTAAAATACATATATTTCTAGTGTAAAGTTTGTATAATTTTCGAGTCGTTTAAATAATGTTTTTATTAGTTTTAGGCTTGTACTGGTCTATTTTATTTAGTATAGGTTTTTGTATAATTTTATTAGTTTTGGTTCTTTTTTAGTATTTAACTATTTTATTTTATATTTTGCTAGGTGTTCGTGAGGACGTTGGAGCGTAAACGAGCAACTTTAGTCAAGTCAAGAACACCCGAGTCAAGAGTACGGAGCGAGAATGCTATATAATAATAATAATAATAATAATAATAATAATAATAATAATAATAATAATAAACGTCACTTTGGCCCATGGCCCAATTCCAAAGAGTTCTTGATATTATTAAGCCAAGCCATAAATGTATTATATGGAGATTATAAAAGGTAGGGGTTGGAAGAACAAAAAGGAGGGGGCCGCAATTAGAGAGAGCTGCATATTTATTTCGAAGAGGAGCAGAATAATTATTTTTCATAGGAGCAGAGCAACAGCAGCCTCAAGAAAAAAAAGAGGAGGATAAAAGAGGGCTCGAGGGGAGGTCGCAATTAGAAGAGAAAAGAATATTATTTTTCGGAGGACAGCAGACGACAGCAGCTAAAAGGCAGAGAAGAGGTGGATCGATTGAAGTGGAGGTCAAGGGTTGAAACACTGGTGCGAGCACGGGTCGGTTCTAATCTAATTATTTATTTATTTATATATTTGATACCCGTTGTGAACACCATGAATAAGTTTAGTTTTTATTGTTTTGATTTTGTCATGACAATTATTGGCTAGATCGTTGAACTACCTAGGCGATGATGAATACGTTTGTTTGATTTGTTTTCTTTTGGTTTTGGAACTTTTGGTTGTGGGTGAATTTTAAAGTAAAGAACTTTTTATTTTCTGGTTTGATGTATATGCATATTTAGTTTTATTTAAATAACTTTTATAAACTCCACTTGCGTTTTTGTGAATGTCTTTCATGTATGAATGTGGGTTAGGTTGCGGACTGTGTGTTAGCAACTAGTTTATGGTTAATTGCCTAGGATTATCCATAGGAGTTGTAATTGTTAGTTAGGTAATTCTAAGTGTTCTACCAATTCTCAATAGCTGTAAGGTGCGAGATTGTTGGTCTGTCTAGGGTGTTAAATTGCTAGTTCTAGAGGCTTTGTGAGAAGATCTTCCTAGTTTCCCTAGCATTCCTTGTAGGCCAAGTCTTATCAGAAATATTGTAGTTACCCCTTGCACTTTCGGGTGTATTGTGACTTTCGCGCTGTGAGGTAGACTGTCTAGCGGGTACTTTAAGATTCGAGTAGGTAAGCCTGTAAGGGTAACCTCTCAACCGGTGGTTTAACGGCTTATAGGTAACCTTAGGTTTCTCCTTGAGAAGGGTCGAGGGTCCTCTAGTTTATCCCGTAAGTTTAGTATTTTAAGATCCCGATTCCACACCAGTTCCATGACCATTAGAAACTTATCATTCATGTGTAGGATTCTAGCCTAGGTAGTGCCTTCCCATCATCTGATCCGAATTCCAGTCTCCAGCTTGTGTTTTAAGTTATTTTAGTTTTATTTATTTATTTGCAATTAGTTTGTTAGAAAACCCCCCTTTAAGCAACAAAACATATTTAAGCCAGTTTGTAGATAAGTAATCGAGTCTAGTTTCTGTTTTCCAGTAGAGTCTCGTGGGTTCGATACTCGGACTTACTTTAGCTGTACTGCATTGACCGGTACACTTGCCGGTTGTGTGGTTTAGGTTTAGAGAGTCTTAGTTTATAAATTTAAAACTTAGAGTGTCTAGTTTAGGTTAATTTAGTTAGTTTTTATTAAACCACTTTGAGCACATCAACCAGCATGGTTCCATATACTTTAGACTTTGACAAGTCTAAAGTACCTATCATCAGATGGTCCTTTACTGATAACAACTCAGTACAAGTGACAAGAAGAGACCAAACAAGCAGAGCCTATAAGTCGATGAATGATCTGAAGAAGCTATCAACTCAAGACCTGCTTACTATCCAACATCTAGAACCACAAAAAGGATCTCTCACTGATGAACAACTGAACCAGTTGAAGAATTCCATGTTCAAAGGAATATGGAAGATTGTGAATGACAGAAGAAAACAATAAGGAATTAGAAAGGTTTTGGCTTCATCAATCTAGGGGGAGATTGTTAGGACAAAAAGGATTGGTGAAACCACTTTTGCAAACCTAAGTCTAATTCACTTCTGTCAAAATTATTCTAAGTATAGAACTACTGAAGAAAGAAGACTAAACAACTGAAGAAGGATTCTACAAAAATTGAAGAAAATATACATCAGAAGTTCTAAAGTCCAAACCAGACAGTTCTCTGAAGAACTACTGAAGACAAACTACTCATCAGTAGTTTGTCATTCATCAACACTTGTTCAAGAATCTTTTCCACCGCCTTATGTTTCAGTAGTTTATTAGTTTATTATTACTTTTACTTTTTGTACAAGTTCCAAGATTGCAACTTGTCTCTGAACTTGCTTTTTGGCAAGGTTCATGTATTTGTAAAGTCTATAAATAGATGGGTTCATCCCTCTGTTTTAGACATTGATTTTAATACAGAAATCCTTCAAAGCTTATCATTGTTATTACCATTTCATTTACTGAGAATCTGTTTAAGTGTTCATTCTCATTCATTGCTTAGATTCTCATTAAATACTTGTCTTTAGTTTTATCAAACATCCAAGGGGAGTAATAACTCCTGTTGATAAGTGTAGCTTTAAACTCATATCATTCCGCTGTGCTATTACTGATAAAGAACTTGCTAGACACTTAAGTGTTCACTAGCAAGTTCACACAAAGAGCAATACTGATCCTACAACTTCTCCAGTTTTAAGTAATTCATCTTATAAATATTACATGGTACTTGTCGATAATTATTCAAACTATGTTTGGATCTACCCCTTAAAGTTTAAATCTGAAACCTTTGCCACCTTTGCTAAATTTCACAAACTTATACAAACTCAATTTCACAAAAACATCAAAGCTTTTCAATGTGATCTAGGTGGTGAATTCGACAACCATGCTTTCAAAAGTTTTGCAAATTCAACCGGTCTCACCTTTCGTTACTCATGTCCTCAAACCTCTTCCCAAAATGGTCGCTTTGAGCGGATGATACGACGTCTCAACGATGTCATCCGTGCTCTTCTCATTCACGCACACATCACACCCACATTTTGGGTAGAGGCCCTTCATATGGCTGCCTATCTCCATAATATTCTAAATACCACCCGTCTCAACTATAACACACCAAGCTTTGCCTTATATCTCTGTCACCCCACCTACGAACACCTACGAGTGTTCGGGTGTGCGTGTTATCCAAATGAGTCCGCAACCCAACCTAACAAACTTCTCCCACGTTCACACCGGTGCATTTTTCTTGGCTATTCCCCGGATTTTAGAGGTTACCGCTGTCTTAACCCTTCAACTGGCAAAGTCCACATATCTCGACATGTTACCTTTGACGAGGACACCTTTCCTTTTGCACAACCTCTACCAGAAACTGTGTACCAATTTCTTGATGACGAACCAATTACCACACAAAACTTCAACTTTCCATCAACCACAACTAACAACCCCACGACCACACCACAACAACCAAACCCCACCTTTCCCTAACCCGGCAACCCCACCACCTACCACACACCCACCGTCCCAACCACCCCCACCACCACATCCGCACCCTCAACCAGAACCGGTCCCACCCGCCCAACCGTTACCAGCTAGCCATCACCCTATGACCACCCGAGCCAAACTCGGCATCACCAAACCCAACCCCAAATATAACCTCCACACAACCACCACCACATCTATTTCCCCACTACCCACCTCCCACGTGAAAGCCTTAACCGACCCAAATTGGCGAGACGCCATGCTTAATGAGTATAAATCATTAATGGACAACGGTACTTGGGAACTGGTTCCTCTCCCTACATCTCACCCGATCATTCGGTATTTGTGGCTTTTCCGCCACAAGTTTAAGGCCGATGGAACACTAGAACGTTATAAGGCTCGCCTTGTTGTGAATAGCAAGTCACAAACAGTTGGCATTGATTATACAGATACTTTCAGTCCGGTTGTTAAACCAGCTACCATTTGGACAGTCCTCTCCATCCCCATTACCAGGGGATGGCCCATTAACCAACTGGACGTTAAAAACGCCTTTTTACATGGTGACTTGCAGGAGACAGTTTTTATGCATCAACCCTCGGGGTTCACGGATGATACTAAACCCCATTACGTTTGCCGCCTTCGGAAGTCCCTTTATGGGCTCAAATAGGCACCACATGCCTGTTTTAGTCGTTTTTCTAACTTTATTCTTTCACGTGGTTTCGGGGGGAGTTTATGTGATACGTCACTTTTTATATATCGTCATGGTGATAAGCTTGCATATCTATTGTTATATGTTGATGACATTATTTTGACAGCCTCTTCCAATGAGTTACTTCAATCCATTACTTGGCTTCTTTCCAAGGAGTTCGCCATGTCTGACTTAGGCGCTTTACATCATTTCTTGGGTATTTCAGTAAAACGAGATTCTAATGGATTATTTATGTCACAATCTCAATATGCTCGTGACATTCTCCATAGGGCTAATATGACTGATTGCAAGCCCTGTGCCACACCGGTGGATACATCCTCCAAACTTAGTGCCTCTGACGGTGACGCACTTCCTGATGGAACTTTGTACCGCAGTCTCGCAGGCGCACTTCAGTACTTAACTTTCACTCGTCCTGACATCACTTATGCGGTACAACAAGTATGTTTATTTATGCATGCCCCGCGTGAGCCACATTTTGCTTTCCTCAAACGTATTCTGAGATATGTTAAAGGCACTCTTGATCTAGGATTAAGATTATCCGCCACTCCCAGCTCAATTCTCACTGCCTACTCTGATGCTGATTGGGGCGGATGTCCAGACTCTAGAAGATCTACATCCGATTACTGTGTTTACATGGGTAACAATCTCTTGTCATGGTCCTCAAAGCGCCAACTCACAGCTTCAAGATCTAGCGCTGAAGCCGAATACCGCGGCGTCGCTAATGATGTTGCTGAAACAACTTGGCTGCACAATCTCCTTCTAGAGCTCCATGTGCCAATTCGTCAAGCAACTATTTTCTACTGTGACAATGTTTCAGCTGTTTATCTTTCACAAAATCCGGTACAGCATCAGAGAACTAAACATGTCGAGTTGGATATTCATTTTGTCCGAGAAAGAGTACGTCTTGGTCAGGTCCGCGTTTTGCATGTGCCTTCTTCCTATCAGTACGCGGATATCTTCACCAAAGGACTGTCACGACAATTGTTCGAAAATTTCCGATCTAGTTTGATCGTTTGTCATAACTCCCTCTCAAACTAAGGGGGAGTATTAATGGAAATATTGACCAACAATATTGACCAAAGACTCTTGACTAGGTACATATGGAAAGGATATATTTAGGATTGACCAAATACTCTTGACCAAGTACTTATGGAGAGCATGTATTTAGGAGTAAGAGTTGTCATTTTGTATGTATATATATTTTGTACACTTTGGAGTTTGCAAACATCTAATTCAATAGTCAATACCCAAGTTAATAGAAACGAGACTCTGTGCGACTCCAGTGCGCCTAGCCTCGTTGCTACCTTAGCGACCTGAGAAAATGTGCTAAGTTTGTCAACATATAATGCTGGTGAATTCGCAGAGTTTATGTTTGCAAGTAAGTAAATATTTGTAAACTAGACCCACATTATCCCTTACATCTATACCTGATGCTAGCTAGACATCGTTACATGATAGTATGATACTAAAACGTTATGAACCATTGCTGAACGTTAGTAAGTTGCCTTAATTCCCCGCCTTCGGTCATCATCCGGTGTCGTATGTTAGATAGGAAAAATATGCATTCATCCGACCTCCAGGTGACCCGAGTCGGACTTGCTGGGCCCAATAGATTTATTTACAATTTCCTCGCTATGTTTCCACATATTCATGGTTCAAATGTTAAAAGGACTTTAGATGAACGTCGTTTAGTACCCATGTAAATGTAATAATGTGGTCTAAAATGTTAAAGTTCGTACAACATGTTTCTCCCCCAACGGGAAAACAGAAAAAAGGGGTTTTGACACTCACCTTAGGTTGCGTCTTCGTTAAAAATAACCAAAATTTTGTGTGATAGTATTTAGTACGGAAAACCTATCATAAGATGACTATAAGTGTTTGACTGATGATACGTGTAACATCGCGAAATTTTCCCCAAATTCTATATTATTTTATGCCTAAGTTTTTACCATCCAACTTATATATATATTGGTATAATAATAATAATAATAATAATAATAATAATAATAATAATAATAACAAAAAAAAATCAGATTTCATTTAATGTTTGTCAAGATTCTTGACTAAACCAAGCCTACAAATACAATAAACATTCCTTAAGCCCAAACCGGAGCCCAGGCCGTAGGCCCAACAGCTGGGCGGCCCACTACTCCCCTCCCATCCTTACTCTGCCTTATTAAAAAGAAAAGAAATCTTGCTACTCGCGTGGATCGAACTCGCGTCTGACACAACAACACATATCATAACAACCAACTAATCTATGATTTTAATTGTATACATATCCTATACATATGTATTATATAGACTTAGCTGTGCAGTTGACTTCTGAAGTCAACCTGCGAAAGTAGCAACTTTGACCGATAATCTATTGCTTAATTCACACACCAAACTTCAATCTAATCCCGACAATCACGCATCTTGATTCCCTCTACCTTCCTAAACAATCACTCACGCATTTAGACCGTGATTTGTGCATTAATTAGAGCCATTCGCAAGGGTGTTTATAAACATTCCTATGGTCACAATTCAAATCAGTAAATATATAATGAATCGATGCAATTAGACCTGCATACACACATATACAGCAGCGATTTAGAGAAGCCCTCTAAGACCTCTCACTTCCACGGCCTCTAGCTCTTGATTTGAAGTCATTTTTGGTCTCGGCTTAGTCATTCAATTCCGCCTCTGTTTCGCACCGGTTAGTATCAATTAAACCCACTAAAAGGAACGATTTTACATGATTTACTATAGCCCCATATTAGTTTTTATAATCTGCATCGAATTATAGATTAGTTGGAGCTAGGGTTCTTAGGATTCATATTGGGAATTAGGGATCTTCATATAAACTAGTCATATATATTTTATCTATGCATCTGTTAACAAAATCTCGCCCAGACCAGTTGGTCTGGGCCTTGTGCTTAAAAACTCAGAACCGTTCAGGTCCTAGGTTCGATTCCCAGCAACACCACACTTTTTTTAGAACCTTGTATTTTACATTTTTCGTGTATTTATCTTTTAAATAATTTTAAAATACCTAAAATGATTTATAAATTCTCAAAAAAATTTATTTTATGTTATTCAAGTGATAAACTTTAATATCCAATTTTTAGTTTTTTCAAAAATCTTTTATTTATTATATATAATAAATATTACAAATTTATTCAATTATAATTGTAAAATTCTATAAATATATCAAAACGACTTTATTATATTCCACAAAAATTATTCTAAATTTATAAAACATTAAACATTCCAGAAATGATTTTTATTTTTGAAAAATAATTTATTTAATATTTTTAATTGATTTTTGTTATTTTAATCATAAATAAATCATAATAAATTCATTTTTCATTATTTTTACATCAAAATTTCACATAAACTATTATTAATCATTTTGATCAGAAATATAAATTTTTAATTCGAAATTTATAATTTTTAATATTTTTAAATGTTAAGTCTATATTTTGTCAAATAAGTATTTAAATATAAATATTCATTAATTAAGAAAATAATTTTATTAAAATTATTTTCACATTTATTACATTATAACTCAACTACTTTTAGATAATATTGGTCAAAAATCATTTTTATTAATTATTTCCTTATTTAGTTATATTATTCAATTTTAATCATAAATCAATTAATAATTCCCAAATTAGGAACCCTGGCACATTTTAGACTAGAAAACTTAGATTTATTAAGTTTTACTTAACATTTATTTATTACCTTGAAAATAGGGTGATATTTGGATACATACGAGCCACATTTAACAAGGGTCATCATTTTAACACTAAGGTGAGTTTACATAGCCCCTTTTCTCTATTTTCACTATTTTTGGGGTGAAACATGTTTAAACATTTTATGCTATCATTTACTCATACTTACTTGTGATTCAATTACATCATCATTCTATCATTTGACTGTAACAAAAAGACACAGTACAATCATTAACAATGATCAAGCCGCCTGTTTAGATTATAGCGCTATAGGTCTGACAAACCCATCCCCCGCATAGACTCAGGGATGATCGATAACAGTAATAACATTTAACTAACTTGCGAGTTAGTCATCAGTCGACACAAGGTTTGGTTGTACAAAGACGCATTGTTACATGTCTGCATCATACTCTATCATCATACAACTGGGAATGTTGTACAAACTATTGTTATCAAGTATTTACAAAAACCTATGTATTCTCACCAACTTTTGTTGACCCAAAATATTTTCAACTTAACATGTTTCAGGTTCTACTTGCTTGAAGATTTGCTTGAAGATATGTGCATAGTTTTATTCAATTTGATGTACGAATTCTTTTAGAACAATTGTATGTAATGTATTTAAATCATTTAATGAAATTTATTCACCATGAGCTACTGAACAATCATCAATACGTGACATCCCGATGTTTCCGCCATCGGTTGGGGTGTTACAGATTGGTATCAGAGCCATGGTTATAGGGAATTAGGTTATTAGAAAAATAATCTAGTCTATAACCATATGATTTAACCAGTACTTGCTTCTTTTACTTGCTATTCTCTATCTCCCTCCTACATCTTATCCCTACTTTCACCCTTACAAGAAGGTTGCTCTCCATCACTGGATCTACTCTTAGACTAAATAGGACAAATTCCTCAGGCTTAGCCTGAACCACCTTGAGATCTCGTCGAAGTTCTAGATTTTAATAACGAACACGTGCAATCTGGAAGGGTGAACGCCTGTATTCTGAGTCTTCTGTCTAGGCTGGCATTGCGCATATATCCCAATCAGACGAGGGACCCGGATGCCTACCTGGGAATTCTTGGGATGAGTGTTCACTTATAGGCTAAAGCATGTCTTCATATGTTATTAGAATTTAGAATCTTTGATAAGTCAACGTTTTCGTTTATTCGTTTTAATTAATGAATAAATGATTACATTCCTTATATAATCTCATTCATTTCACTGTGTCTCTTACAGATCATGCCTCCACGTCGCAGTGCTCGTCTTAACAGTGGTGAAAATCATGATGAAGGAAGTAGCAATCACAACCACAACCACGATACTAACCACAATAACAACAACAACAATGGTGTCGATGCCCAACTGGCTGCAATCATTTCTCAACAAATGGCACAGCAAATCGCAACTCTGGTTCCCAACTTACTAGCTCAAGTCATCCAGTTGAACGGCAACGGGAACGGCAACGGCAACGGGAATGGAAATGGAAATGGACACCACAACGGGAATGGACTTCCAGCCTGTACCCTTAAGCACTTCAATTCTTGTAATCCCCCAAAGTTTAGTGGTGAAGAAGGAGCTACAGGACTCCTACAATGGTTTGAGGGTATTGAAAATACCTTCATCAACAGTGAGTGTCCCGATAACTTTAAGGTCCGTTATGCTATGAGTGTTCTTCACAAACGAGCACTCACTTGGTGGAATGAGGAAAAGCGTACCCGAGGAGCTGAAGTTGCACTTACTATGACGTGGGATCAAGTCAAGGAGATAATGAAAAATGAATTTTGCCCACGAAACGAGGTCAAGAAATTAGAAGACGAGTTCCACACCCTTGCTCAGGATAGTGGGGAAAACCTTGCCTACAATACCCGCTTTCACGAGCTTAGCTTATTGTTACCCCACAAAGTCACTCCCCTGCTGGTAGCCATCGAGAAGTACATCGGTGGTCTGCCCATGCAAATCCAGGACACGGTGTGGGGAAGGAATCCTGCCACCTTGGAGGAAGCCAAACATTTAGCAGCTACCTTAACCGATAATCACGTAAAGAACGGGACCTTAGTTCGGAAAGGCAATAAAACAAGTATTGTAGCCGCAGTAACCACTGAGAACCAGAAACGTAAGACCAGGGATCCTGATGCAAGCCTCACTCCACAAGCTTCTAAGAAGAAACCTTATACAGGAAACCATCCTTCATGTAATACGTGCAACCGACATCATCCCACTGCTTCAGCATGTCGCTTGTGCACCAATTGTGGAAGGTATGGCCATCTGGTCAACACGTGTCGTGAGACCCCGAATCCAAATGCCAACAAACCCACCAACCCTGCTCAAGCTGCTAACCCTAATCAATACAACTATGGTCAATGCTATGAATGTGGAGACCCAAATCACTTCCGTAACCGATGCCCTAAACTAAACAGAGATCAAGACCCTCCAGCTACCTAACCGCAAGTCTCACCATTTGACTATTGGTTGCTTTTATTCTATGTATTAACGCTATTTGATTCAAGTTATAAAATTCAAGTATTATCATAACATCTGTGTGCATGTTTGTCTGAATGTGAACTAATTGCTATATCTATAATCATACTTGTTTGTACAACAATTAGTTAACTACCAAACAACCAGCTTAACGATTGATAGAGGTCATCATGTCTTTCCAACAGTCGGGAGAGGCCCTACCACCTGCTCAACGACTGGCGGAGACTATCAGACCTGCTTAACAATCGGTAAAGTCATAAAAGGACGCAAAACCCTAATGTAAGGTAAATTGGTAATTACGGTCCGGAACGTAATCATGAATTTACAGGTACATTAAGGTAGTGTGAAATTTTATCAAGGTTTTCAGTAGTTGGCCAATTGCTAACCTAGTGTCTTCCTTTAACTTCGGGACGAAGTTTCTAAAAGTAGGGGAGACTGTAACATCGCGAAATTTTCCCCAAATTCTATATTATTTTATGCCTAAGTTTTTACCATCAAACTTATATATATATTGGTATAATAATAATAATAATAATAATAACAAAAAAAAAATCAGATTTCATTTAATGTTTGTCAAGATTCTTGACTAAACCAAGCCTACAAATACAATAAACATTCCTTAAGCCCAAACCGGAGCCCAGGCCGTAGGCCCAACAGCTGGGCGGCCCACTACTCCCCTCCCATCCTTACTCTGCCTTATTAAAAAGAAAAGAAATCTTGCTACTCGCGTGGATCGAACTCGCGTCTGACACAACAACACATATCATAACAACCAACTAATCTATGATTTTAATTGTATACATATCCTATACATATGTATTATATAGACTTAGCTGTGCAGTTGACTTCTGAAGTCAACCTGCGAAAGTAGCAACTTTGACCGATAATCTATTGCTTAATTCACACACCAAACTTCAATCTAATCCCGACAATCACGCATCTTGATTCCCTCTACCTTCCTAAACAATCACTCACGCATTTAGACCGTGATTTGTGCATTAATTAGAGCCATTCGCAAGGGTGTTTATAAACATTCCTATGGTCACAATTCAAATCAGTAAATATATAATGAATCGATGCAATTAGACCTGCATACACACATATACAGCAGCGATTTAGAGAAGCCCTCTAAGACCTCTCACTTCCACGGCCTCTAGCTCTTGATTTGAAGTCATTTTTGGTCTCGGCTTAGTCATTCAATTCCGCCTCTGTTTCGCACCGGTTAGTATCAATTAAACCCACTAAAAGGAACGATTTTACATGATTTACTATAGCCCCATATTAGTTTTTATAATCTGCATCGAATTATAGATTAGTTGGAGCTAGGGTTCTTAGGATTCATATTGGGAATTAGGGATCTTCATATAAACTAGTCATATATATTTTATCTATGCATCTGTTAACAAAATCTCGCCCAGACCAGTTGGTCTGGGCCTTGTGCTTAAAAACTCAGAACCGTTCAGGTCCTAGGTTCGATTCCCAGCAACACCACACTTTTTTTAGAACCTTGTATTTTACATTTTTCGTGTATTTATCTTTTAAATAATTTTAAAATACCTAAAATGATTTATAAATTCTCAAAAAAATTTATTTTATGTTATTCAAGTGATAAACTTTAATATCCAATTTTTAGTTTTTTCAAAAATCTTTTATTTATTATATATAATAAATATTACAAATTTATTCAATTATAATTGTAAAATTCTATAAATATATCAAAACGACTTTATTATATTCCACAAAAATTATTCTAAATTTATAAAACATTAAACATTCCAGAAATGATTTTTATTTTTGAAAAATAATTTATTTAATATTTTTAATTGATTTTTGTTATTTTAATCATAAATAAATCATAATAAATTCATTTTTCATTATTTTTACATCAAAATTTCACATAAATTATTATTAATCATTTTGATCAGAAATATAAATTTTTAATTCGAAATTTATAATTTTTAATATTTTTAAATGTTAAGTCTATATTTTGTCAAATAAGTATTTAAATATAAATATTCATTAATTAAGAAAATAATTTTATAAAAATTATTTTCACATTTATTACATTATAACTCAACTACTTTTAGATAATATTGGTCAAAAATCATTTTTATTAATTATTTCCTTATTTAGTTATATTATTCAATTTTAATCATAAATCAATTAATAATTCCCAAATTAGGAACCCTGGCACATTTTAGACTAGAAAACTTAGATTTATTAAGTTTTACTTAACATTTATTTATTACCTTGAAAATAGGGTGATATTTGGATACATACGAGCCACATTTAACAAGGGTCATCATTTTAACACTAAGGTGAGTTTACATAGCCCCTTTTCTCTATTTTCACTATTTTTGGGGTGAAACATGTTTAAACATTTTATGCTATCATTTACTCATACTTACTTGTGATTCAATTACATCATCATTCTATCATTTGACTGTAACAAAAAGACACAGTACAATCATTAACAATGATCAAGCCGCCTGTTTAGATTATAGCGCTATAGGTCTGACAAACCCATCCCCCGCATAGACTCAGGGATGATCGATAACAGTAATAACATTTAACTAACTTGCGAGTTAGTCATCAGTCGACACAAGGTTTGGTTGTACAAAGACGCATTGTTACATGTCTGCATCATACTCTATCATCATACAACTGGGAATGTTGTACAAACTATTGTTATCAAGTATTTACAAAAACCTATGTATTCTCACCAACTTTTGTTGACCTAAAATATTTTCAACTTAACATGTTTCAGGTTCTACTTGCTTGAAGATTTGCTTGAAGATATGTGCATAGTTTTATTCAATTTGATGTACGAATTCTTGTAGAACAATTGTATGTAATGTATTTAAATCATTTAATGAAATTTATTCACCATGAGCTACTGAACAATCATCAATACGTGACATCCCGATGTTTCCGCCATCGGTTGGGGTGTTACAATACGTTTTTCCAATAACCCTTGGTTGTCCAAACCATGACTTTGTATGTTTGTGAAAGTGTTTGATGTTTGACACGACCACACAAGACCCGTCATCTCGTTGGTGACCCGTTATATCCGTTTATTAGCCAAGTACAAGTTCATAGATAACAATATGTAGACACACACCTCATATTATGAATAGATCACAAAACCTAACATACAGATCATGTAACACACGTATGAGTCATAAAACACGTTATTGGTTTCCAAACACGTTACGGGGTTTCAAATACGCTACTAGGTGTCAAGACATGTTACTGGGTTCCAAAACACACTACTGGCTTCAAAACACACGACTGGCATCAAAACACACGACTGGCTAAGCCAGTTGCCTGCTCTGCAAGCTGTTGGCCTTTTTGACGCGCGAAACCCTACAAATCAGATCCAAAACTTATTGGAACACCATAAATCAATCCACAATCAATATCTAACCCAACCCCATAATTATGCACTAATAATCATCTCGTTTAACACGCAAATTGCAAGTGTTTTCCCAAAATAGATAATATTATGGGTAAGTCACATCGATAGCATGCAAAATTTACCATAAATTGCAAATAACCTGATTTAATCACATAAAACGTTCCAAACATCATCAAGCTTCAGTATAATCTTTCTAACATAAACCCTAACAAGTTACAAGCATTAAATCATCATTTCAAGCCTTAGATCATTCTAAAATCCTTAAACGGGTCAAAACTCATAAAATCACATAACACATCAAATATCCTTCAATCAAGCTTCTAATACCTAGATAACCATCATAACAACTTCCTAGAATCATTCAAATAACAAACACACAAGAAACCCCATGTTTTAGATCACCAACACCATTTAAATTTTGCATTTTTATCAAAAACTCCTAGGATATGTTTAGATCTAGTTTAGAAAGAGTTTTCAAAGGTTTTTATTGATGAAAAAAAAAATACAAAGATCAGATCTGGACCTTTAAGGTTCATAATAACAATATAACAATGTTTGAAAAATGATTTGGATGAACCACACACCTTGGATCTTTACTTGTAAAGGTTGTTTTAGGTCAAAAACGGGTGAGTTAGGGTTTCACAAATGATGAAATACAAGTCAAATATGGTATTTATAGCGTTCACTCGTTTATGGTCGTGAACGTTCGATTACTTGTTCGTTTATGCTTGATAGTTCATTAGGTTCCTTAACTTATTTTTTAAATTAAGTACTTTAAAGTTCTCATTTAATGATTATTTAATAAATACTAGTGTATTACGTATTAGTATTAGTACATTAATTTTAATTAACTATTATTTTGGGCATATTTGGGTTCATTTTGGGTAGATTAATCGAGAGCTTCAAGTTTAATGTGACAATTTGTGATTTTTGAGACATTATTTTATGGTAATTAAGTTATTAAGATTATGTTAAGGATGTTTGGATAATTTGATTAGTATATATTAAACGGATCTAAGTAATGTTTGTGACGAAATATGTCGATTGTATGCGAAATTTAAAAATATTCATTTGTGCTCCTAAACACAAACAAACATTTACATGTTCATTCTCTCAACAAACGAACACGAATAGTTTGGTATCACGAATAGTTTGGTATCTAACATTAACAAACAAACACAAATGAGCATTTACACGTTCATTATTTTGACAAATAAACACGAACAAAAAAATCCCATGTTTATTTGGTTCTTTTTTATTTTGAAGAACTATAAACTGATAAACCCACAAATCGTTTTGCAAATCTGCCGCCCCGCATTCAAATTTCTTAAAGATTCTTCAAAATTAAGGTAAAGTTGTCTGCTTTATGCGTCTAATGTTCTATTTAGTATGTTGACAGCCTCATGCCCACCAACTGTTTGATCATTTGCTTCAAAGACCAAAACCCTAGAAAACCATAAGCTTTTTGTCTAATTTTTGGATGGATTTGTGGGATTTAATCATCATAGCTTTTACTAATTTGGGTTCTATTGCAGTGAAATTGTATACACTAGTTATTGTGTTTCCATCACTGCAAATCTTTAATGGATGCTGACAGGTATACTTGCTATTTGCAAATTATTATTTCAACTTGCTATGTTTTCGGTAGGATTGGCTTTGCTATTCAAAAAGGGTTCTGGCGCAACTTGTTGCCCGTTTACCTGCCACTCTACTGTATATTTTTAATGGTTTGAAATGAGAATATTATTGTTTTGGTTAAAAACTTATAAAAAAAACAAACAAACCTTGCTTTTGGTAGTTGTTGATACTGATAGTGATAGTTTTCTGTTGTAGGTTGAATTCACCAGATACTTCAGCTGTTCTGTTTGAAGTAATGGGATATCAGCTCCAGTTTTGTCAGGTATATGATGTTATTAACATTTGAATATGTTTGTGTGTAGCATGATCGTACGGGTTTGTAAGATTTGTCTGTTTGATTGTTAGGATCCGAATTCTAAGCATTTAGGGACGACGGTGTGGGATGCTTCAATGGTATTGGTCAAGTATCTGGTAATGATCATTCCTAATTCCTTATGGTAGATTCAAGTTTATATTATAAGCTTATAACCACACCTTGGGTTTAAAAAGCGAGAAGCGCACCGAGGGGACACGGTCTAAAACCAAAGCGCAAAAGCGCAGTGCTTTTGTACGTGAGGTGAAACTGTGCTAGGTGCCAATATAATTTTTTTTTTATTTTTGTAGGTTTTTAGCATTCCCTACCGTAAATTTATGTATGATTTTATATATCAACCTAAAAAGCCTGTTGTACAACATCCTGATGCCCAAAAAGTCGCCATGTACATGAGGCGCACGCCTCAACTCCAACTTAAGCCGTTTTTTTCACGCGTCCTTTGTATAGATCACACCTTACCTACAGAAAGGTGAAGGGACCTCCACATTAAGCCGTTTTTCGTGTACCTTTTGTAAAGATCATGCCTTACCTACACAAAAGAGAAGAAACCTGCACCAGAGGTCGCTTTGCGCCTAGGAACGCTTTTTAAAGCCAAGATAACCACAAGCACAGGATTGTGAATTGATGATTAATTCATCTTAAATTCTTGGTTTTAAAAAGTGCGAAGCGCATCTAGGCGCCTTATGTAACACTAGGCGAGCATCATACGAAAAGCACAAGAAGAGTGCATGAAAAGCGCGCTTTTTTGGCCAAAAAAGCGCAATAAAAGCGCGCTTTTCGTACACGGGGTGTTTTTGTGCTTAAAATTGTTATACATGTAGCTAAAAATGTTGTACATTTAAGTTAAATCATATATAAACCTTATTTGTATCTATATTTTGGGTAAATGATGCTAAAAACCTATAACATATATAAATATATATATATATATATATATATATATATATATATATTTGTCTTGCGCCTCGCGTACGAAAAGCCCACCGCTTTTGCGCTTTGCGCCTCGGTTTTAGACCTCGTCGCTTTTGTGCGCTTCGCGCTTTTTAAAACAAAGATCTTAATTGTGTATGATAAGGTTGTTCATGCATGAATGTATGCTTGTCAATGAATCCTGTAGGAGAAAAATTGCAGGAAGGGTAGGTTTTGTCCCTCTAAACTGAAAGGAAAACGTGTTATTGAACTTGGAGCAGGTTGTGGGGTTGCAGGTTTTGGTGAGATCTCAACATATTTAAAGATAACAGAATTTTGTAGATTCAAATCAGTATATTCTTATTTATTTTATTCAAATTATGTATGATGATGTTGTTTTCAGGCATGGCATTGCTTGGATGTGACGTTGTTTCAACGGACCAAGTTGAGGTTTTGCCTCTTTTAATGCGAAACGTTGAACGTAATACTTCCAGGATCACGCAGATGAATCCTGATGCAGGTTTTGAATTAGTTTTACTAATTCTTGTTCCTTTTTCCTCCATTCGGTAGACAGTATTTGATTTTTTTTTTTTTTTTTGGTCAAAGATTCGATTGGGTCCATAACTGCTGCAGAGCTCAGCTGGGGAAACGATGATCATATACGCGCACTTGATCCACCTTTTGATTACATTATTGGCACTGACGTTGTATGTTCGACTAAAACCAGAATTCGTATTTTGTACATATGTTTAGGCGTTTAACCGCTTCAGTCATTTTAAGTTTTTAACTTTTAGACCATAGTTATGTGACGATATTCCTATGTGATACTACAAGGTCTACGCTGAGCATCTGCTGGAACCGCTATTGCATACAATGCTTGCATTGTTAGGGCCCAAAACCACAATTTTGGTAATTATTCAACAACATTTAATCACTGACCCGTTCGGTGTTGTGCACGTTCGTCTCTTATATTCTTTTTTTTTTCTTGCAGATTGGTTATGAAATTCGTTCAACAAACGTTCATGAACAAATGATTCAGTTATGGAAGACGCATTTTGAGCTGAAAATAGTTCCCAAATCAAAGGTATACACTATACATGATTCTACAACTACAAACGTGCTTAAATGTTCTTCGTAATCAAGATTCAAGACTCAGACTTTAGTAATTTTCCTCCACAGATGGATATCAAGTATCGGCATCCAAGCATACAACTTTACATCATGACCTTAAAGACTCCTGAAGGAATCCCGAATCCTGATCCCATAACCGAAAATGATGCAACTGAAAAAGTTGAAGATGAAGCTGATAATGAACTGCCACAAGAATCCCAAACTCTCAGTGACTGGGAAGCAAGAAGATATGGATCTATGGCTGCTCGGCTCCTTAGAGACATCAAGATAAGTTAATTCGCTGTTGTATGTTGACAATTCTGTTTAATTTGGTTATCAAACTTCATGAAATTACGTCAATGTTAGAAACGAGTTATAGAAACAGTATTATGTGAAAAAAAAAATCATCTTTTTAGTCTAAAGAATTTGATGAAGCATTTAGTTGCAATAAACAGTTTCGCGCTACCAAATTGTAGTATAATATTAGGAGTTTTTTAGCGCATCTATTCAATCTCTTCAACGAAAACATTGGGTTATAACTTTTAAGTATCTCGCTAGAACTATTCAACAAACGAGCTTGAGCCAAGCCAACGTTTACTTACACTCAAGCTCGTAATAATACCAGTCAAGCCGACTGGACTAGTAATATCCAACTCGAGTCGCGTGGTTTGATGTGTTTGCTTGTATCCAACACATGAAATATGAAATTCATGGATCTGGGGCTGCCCATGTCAGTCTCTCAAGCTCACTTATCTTTAAATGTCATATTTGTCTCTTTACCACTGTGCAAAGATTTGTCTTCCTTTATCTCTTTAGTAGTTCAAAATCATCAAATGTCTACTTTTATGACATAAAAATTACATTGTAAAATCATGAACAATATTTCTATGACAGTTTTATTTTGTCAATTATAAAATCTGAATAATATTCCAATGTTTTAAATTTTATCTGAAAAAACCTTAAATGCGTTTCACTAGAGTACGTAGTTATCAAATGTATCAAATCATTGTTTTGTAAACTGTTCATTAGACTTCACTTGTTCATTGGACCTGTCTGAAGCAGATTTAAAAACTAGATGTAAGATATTAGCACTGCCTTGTTCGATGCGTTATATTTAGCAATACAAAAGAAAATTGTTGTCTAAAAGAACAAAATAATGAAGAGATGTTTTTTTTTTGGGTAAGGGAGGGTATTTTTAGATTAGTTATCAAACAAATACTTTGGAATATGAGACATCCGAGTTTAAAAAATAAAAAAATAAAAAATAAAAAACTCTTAAAAAAATATATTTATGCAAATCCAATCTAAACACTAAATTGACTGGTTTTCACGATACGCATAAAAGCTTTTTGGAGTTCGTTTAACTAAAACGTCTGCCGTGTCACAATCACATAGACAATACCACTTGATTCACACGGTTCTTGCCGGTACAGAGACAATGACTTTCACTAACCCGCCTTTTAATCGTCACGTTTTAGTTTAACTAACAATTAAAAAAATGGGGTGGACCCCATCTCCCTTGTTCCTCACGGGTGTAAATGGGCTGGCGCACCCCAATTTGGCGCTCAACTTTTACGAACTATTTTTGGTGTTTAACGCCAACATATGATGATGTGGCGTTGGCGTCTTCGTTTCGTTACTTCACAACAATAACCTCAAAAACATCTATACTCCTGAGGTTGGAAGAAAGGTTTGCCCTCATCTCATCCTAACTTCCTAAACATTTCTTAGTACTTAACACTGAAGAACATAACGAATTAACGATTGTATGCTAAAGGTTGAATATTGACTTCCTGATATATTTATAATTGTTTGATTATGTATACGTCATTTGTGATCTCTTTTAGCCTGTTCATTTGTATGTGAACGCATTAGGGCATGTGTAGTGGGCAAAGTTATGTGGCGTTTTAGGGCTCCATAGCGCCGGGAACACCGCCCCCTCCGGCGCTATGGAGCGTTTTCAGCTGAATTGGTTTTCTCCATAACGAGCGTTGTGTGGTATGTTATTCTTTATTATTATTATTATTATTATTATTATTATTATTAAGAAGAAGAAGATGAAGACATAGGATGGTGGGTGGTGGTGCTGTTGGGTGATGGTGGGTGGTTGGGTGATGCTGCGTTTGGGAGGTGAGAGGAAGAAGAAATGTGTGTTGTGTTTTATTGAATGTTGTGTGAGTGGGTGGATATTATTTATAATAATAATAATAATAATAATAATAAAAATACATAAAAAGCAATGATTACCCAATCATTTATAACCCCCACATAACCCTCCTTCCCACTACACCCTCTTTTTCCATAACCCTCACATAACTCCCTTTCTATTACTTTTTAATATTTTAATCCTATAACCCCAACATAACCCTCTACCACTACACATACTCTTAGAAAATAACCATTTGAACGCTAAAGTTTGAACATTCAAGGGTAGCTATCATATGATTTTTCTTTAAAATTTTCCCTTCATAATTGATTGTTAAATAAATATAGATACATTTTTATAACCTTTTTAGAAAAATAGACGTCAACCCATTTGTAAACTCTCGTTTTCCTGATCTTCTTACAAAATGACTCTAGTTTGCAAGATTACCTTTTATGATTTGCAAATTTGTTTTGAATGTTTCAAGACGGATTTCGGCAAAGTAAACTACGAAGGGGGAAGGGGTGAAGCCTAAGCGCACCAATCTCACCGCACCATGTTACCCTAACCTCAAACTAGCTTAAAGTAGCTTGGAACCAAGGACAACATAACTTTACTATACCTATCAATCACACACAGCTCATAAGATGGACCCCACCCACAAACCCACCTTCACCTTCGGCGAGATGAAGACGAGAATCCAAGCCTAAAGGCCAAGCCGTATCGGCAGCAGCGTTGTAGCCGAATCAGCTACATAGCCAATGGCTCCAAGCCAAGGGTGCTCTGTTATCCCTAAACCTCATTAAGTAATCTGGATCATAAGTCAGTAAAATTGTTTTCAAGCATGACTAATTTATACTTTGACTCTAGCTTTGTTTTTTGTTTTTGTTTTTGTTTTTTTTTTTTTTTTGCCTTTGAAAAAAAATAAAAATAAAAGCTATTCAGCATTTCAGCCTAGTTTAAAAAATAAAAATAAAAGTAGTAAATTAGGTTATCTTCTTTGTTTCTCGGATGAAAATGCTGGTAACTATTTGTTTTTCTTTAGAGCCTCCATCGTTACACTTGATACATCTGTGTCTCTGGCAGAAAAAAAAAAAACAAAAAACCGTAGTCATCCCTAATTCACTGTTCTCTTTTCATCAGAGTTCTTCTCAGAAAAAAAAAAAAAAAAAAAAAAACCCATCGGTGGTCATCCTTAATTCATTGAAGGAAGTGTATTGGGTTGAGTGTAGAAGAGGCATTAGCCAGCATGAAATGGCTTTTTTGAGGAAAGAGGGGGAGGGGGATGACCATTATTAGGCCATGGGGTGTGGGCTCGGGGAAGGAGCTCGGCATCCGAGCTGGCTGAATTTGCCGAAGGGAACACCGCCCCCCCCGACCTCCCCGACGGCACAAACGGGAAGATATCCCCGAGCTCCCCGACGCGTTTTCCAAGGACAAAATTCAAATATGAACGTTGTAAATTCAAAATTGACTGTTTGAAGTAAAAAAAAAAAAAAAATTTATTTTTCAAACCTATTTAAATAACAACCCAACCCCACATTTTACCCCACAATACCCCACAATTTTATACATCTTTCCACACTTTTTATAAACTTTTTACTCTTTGATACAAGATTTTATAAAAATCTTCATGGATCCAAGGCGTCCTTTCTTCCCTAACACACCCGGTAACCCCTCAAACCAACCCCCGTTCGGATTTCCTAACACACCCGGTACTCCCGCGACTCAACCACTATCTTTTGGCGCGTTTAACGCCCCTTTGAATCCATGGCAATTTCAACAACAACCATGGCAAATGCATCCACCTCAAATGCAACCACCTCAATGGCAACCAATGCCCGAAACACAAACACAACACGAGCACGATTTTGTTTCTTTGGCCTCGCACGATGATCACATACCCGAAACCCAACCCGAAACCGAACCGGCCCCAAGCAAAAAAACCGTCAAAAAGGGGAAAAAACGGGCCAAAGATGACGGTCCTAGTACCAAGGCCGATTCCATTCCTTGGAATCCCATCGAGTTGGAGGCGCTAGCACAAGCTTGGGTTATCGCTTCTACGGACCCAATACTAGGTATATATTTTTTTTAAATTTCGTATATATATATATATATATATGTATATATTTTTTTTTTAAATTTCGTTTTTAATATTTTATAAAAACTAACTTTTTTTTTATATAATTGTAGCAACTAATCGGAAAAAAGAGGGGTTTTGGAACCAAGTTGTTAAGGAATTTTTCAAGTTGTTGCAACGTGAAGAATACCGTCGGGTTCACTCCGTGAGTACCAAGTGTCGGGACTTGATGACAAAATGTCAAGCTTTTGGGGGTTTTTATCAAAGAGCTTGGAATAATCGTGCGTCGGGGCAAAGCGATGAGCATGTGTTGAAGGTTGCTCTTGACGCGTACACCAAAAAGCATGGGGCGTTTGGGTACATGAAGGCGTATGAGATTTTGGCGAAGTGTGAAAAGTTCAAACCGGTACCTAATGAGGTGGAACAAGCGAAGCGGTCTAAAACGAGCGCAACGGGGAGTTATAGTGGTGGTGGGTCGGATGCTCGTTGTACTATCAACATAAACGACGATCCGGAGTTTGAAGACGAGGCTCCACCAAGTGAGAGTGAGAGGCCGATTGGTCGGGACCGCGCCAAGAAAGCGGCGGCCTCAAAAGGCAAGGGTGTTGATACCGGCCACGGATCGAGAGACAAGGCGGTGGAAAAAATTGAAGAGTTGCTAAAAAATTTTAACGATTTTAAACAAGAGCAAACGGATCGCTACTTGGAGAGAAAGAAGGAGAAGGAAGAAACGGCGGCGAGAGAGTTGGCGAGACTAGAGATGGAAAGGAAGGACAAAGAAGACGCCGCGGCGAGAGACTTGGCGAGGATAGAGTTGGAAAGGGAACGCCTCAAAATGGAAATGGCGAGACAGGAAACAACCGAATTGGCGTTGATGAGAGAACCGCTCGATAACCTTGATGAAACGGAACGTGCGGTGGCGGCGAAAATAAAAGACAAAATCGCAAGAAAATGGCTTGGAGGAGCGTTTGGAGGAGCGTTTAGTTGATGGTTTTTTTTTTTTATTTATTTCCGGTTTTTATTGTATTGTTCGGTTTTTTTTTTTTAAATGTCTATGTAGTTTATTTTATGTTTAATGAAAAAAATATTTTAGTGAAAATCTAATTTATAAAATAAATAAAAATGAAATTAATAAAAAAGGGAAGGGGGAAGGGGGAACCATTTCCCCTAGAAGGGGGAGGGGAAGGGGGAAATGACATGGCGCTGACGTGGACAAGGGGGAAGGAAGGGGGAAGGGTGACCACACCCCATAGCCTTAGGCTACGTGGTGCTAAGGCCGTTCAAAAAGCTCGTGGCTCGGAGCTCGCTCAGATTTACTTGAAAAAAGCTCGTTCGATATGGTTCGGTTTGAAACTGAGCCGAACCGGCTCGGATCGGTTAGAAAGTGAGCCAAGGTCGGCTCGGTTCGTAACGGGCCGAGCTGGCTCGGTTTGGATTGGATAATTCTAATTTTTAATATATATTTTTTATATACATATAATATATTATAAAAATGTTAAAAAAGATGGGGAACATTATACATATTTAATATTTGGTAATAGTGATAGCATGGAGATTGTATGCTTGGTATTGAAGTTACAACTAATCAAGTTATTTAAATAAATTATAGCATAATGATAATTGTCCAATGACTCAAGTTATCAAACTCGAAACAGCTTTTTATTTCAAAGAGGTCAGTATTTAAGAGTTTAATCAGACATCTATTGCATATTTAGGGGTTAATTCGTATGTTGATGAGCTTATACTGTATTCCTTTGAAATTTGAGAATTATTTTGTATTTGCTTGAACTTGATTTTAGTTTGTAATGTATAAGGTTGAACTTATTTTAAATGTGTTATTTTTAACTATTGAATAATATTTTAACTATTGAATAATATTTTAGACTATTGAATTTTAAAAGCTATTTTTTTTCTTTTTAAATTCAAGTCAAACCAAGCCGAGCCGAGTCGGCTCGGTTTAAAACCAAGCCGAGCTTGAGTTTTGATTTTTAGCTCGGTTTTAAATCCGAGCCGAGCCAGCTCGGTTTATAATCAAGCCGAGCGCGAGCTTGACCTGGCTCTGCTCGACTCATGAACAGCCCTACATGGTGCAGAATGCTCCATTGCGCCACGTTAAACAAGAGTTTTATTCCCCTTTTCCAATAACTACCAAAAATATAATAACGTCCCTTTAATTAAATAAAAGAAAAAGGGGAAATAAGAAAAGGAAAAAAAGATTTGAATGGTTGGATGAGATGGGGCCCACCGACCACCTCCATTCAAGCTCATTATTCTACCTACAATTGATAAATGACGCCCCCCCCCCCCCCCCCCCCCTCAAATGACGTCTTAGAAATAGCGGAGGGCGCCCGTTTTTAAAGAAAAGCTGAGGTGAAGGAAATAGTGCCCGTCACATCGGTCAGCCTTACGAACGGTCTAATGATAAGTACACATCTTAAATGCCATGACTTTTAACATGTGTTATGGGTGTTTTTTGCTTTTTAAACCATTGGATTGAATGTGGTATAAGAATATTAATTAATTTGGAGACTTCTTATGTACAAATAAGAATTTTAAATATATTACTTTTGGTCAAAAAGAATAAACAAAGATAACAGGTTCTCAATTATAGAGTTTAGTTATTATTTTATTTTGCCGCCTAGTTTTTTAGACTATAAGGAGTGGTGGGGGGAAAGAGGGGGATGAAGCGCCATGTGGCACTTGTGGGGCCATTGTGGGGGGAAAAATAATTGTGGGGAGTGGAAGGGGGGGGGGGGAAGAGGTGGGGGAAAGTGCCATGTGGCATTTTGTTTTTCTTTTTTTTATAATAATAATAATAATAATAATAATATAAACCGAAAAATATATTAAATTAATTTAATAATAAATAATTAATATTAAATTAATAAAAAAATAATTAATATTAAATTAATAAAAAAATAATTAATATTTAATTTGATAAAATTTTAATTAATATTTAATTTGAAAGTTTGAATTTCAAATTTTCCCCCACTGCTCCACACAGTACAAACATTAATTTTTCCCACCCATACGTTTGAATTTGAAATTTTAAAATTGAAACTTTGAATTTCAAAGTTTCCCCCCCACTGCTTCATACTTCTAACCCTATAAATACAACCCCTAACCAAATTCTCATTGAAACTTTGAATTTCAAAGTTTCCTCCTCAACATTGGTTATATCCCCCTCCTCCTGCTGCTGTTGCACAACCAACATCTCCTCCTCCTCCAGCCGATGATGACTGGACGGATGAGGAATTAGTCTGGGCCATGGAGTATGTAATGGCCCAGACAGGTATGGAGCGACTAAGGTTGTCTCCCCCTACCACCTGGGCTGCTTCAGTTCAGGCTACCTCCACCCCCATCCCCCAACACCAGACTACCCCCATCCCCCAACACCAGACTACCCCCATCCCCACCTCCCAACACGAGACTTCCCCAACTGAGGGGGACTTGGAAGCCCTCCGGGAGATTGAGGAGGAGGAACTCTACTGGAGCCGACCTAACCCTCCTAGTGAGTGCTACTACTTCCCGTCGGATGCGAGATCCGATGGACGGGATAGCTCACGTTCCCTCTCACCCGAGTACGTCACCCTACCCTGGGAATGGGACAACTACTCTCCATAGTGGAGAGATTTAGGATTAAATAAGTAATCTAGGATTTATTTATGTTTAAATAAGTAATTTAGGAATTATTAGGATTATGTAATGGTTGTTTAAGTGTGTAATGGTTATTAAGTAATTTATTATGTAATGTTTTTTTATTTATTTTATTTATTTAATTTCTTTTTTTTTTAAAAAAAACCAGCAATTGAAAAAAATAATTAGATTGTTTTTTTTTTTAATGGTTAAAATAAAAACCTACTCCCCCAACCAACCCCTCGCTGCCACGTGTCCCCCCTACTCCCCCCACGCCGGTGAAGCCCTCCCCGCCCCCAGCCCCACGCCATCTTTCCCGCCCCTGTGGCGGCGGTGTTCCAGCCCCTCCCGCCCCCACTCCTTACAGTCTTAATACGTAGTATCTTTGTTGATTGTGTATACAATGACGACGCTTACTAAAATTATTATATTTATGCAATCGCAAAATGGTTTACAAAGAATGTGGATTCTTAGACATTACTATATCATCGACAAATTAAGATCAAAGTGAGTACTTAGACATTACTATATCATCGACAAAGTAAGATCTCATACTACTAAATAACGACATTAGATAGTATATTTAATTAGGGAGACCCAACAACACATTCACTATTCATTCGGACACTATAGCTTTACTCACACCTTATGTTTCTATTGTACCCTTACCATGTTAATCAAGAATACATGGCTCCAATGATGCATTGCTCACCGTTTGTGTGTTTGCCTAGTCCACTGTATGCCTATAGTTATACTTAGGATTGTGCAAATAACTCGAAGCTTGTTCGAAAAAGCCTTGGAAATGGGCAAATAACTCGCTTGAAATCAACTCAGTTGTAAAGGTGTCGGGTTAGGTTTGTAAACAAACCATGTTCGAGCTAACCCCGGCTAGGCTTCATTCAAATCATTTAATTTAAGCACTGATTTTAGTTCATTAATTATAACTAGTGGGGTGCCCGCACGTTGCGGCGGGAAACAATATTTATAACGGTTCCGTTAAGCCATAATCAATTAACCAAAATATTTGTTTTGGTGTGTTGCATAATCATTAGCGGAGCTTGAACTGCATTAACCACAATCGAAACATTCGAATCATATGTGCTAGAGGAAATGCAGGCACATGAATATATACATAACAATAATTGCGAGAAACGCTAAGCAAAAAATTAGGGTGGTCATGAGGAACTGGGAAGTTACACATATATGGACAAACCCTAATTGTAAACACATTTGTGATTGTTCGGAAATACATAATTTAACCTGAAATTGTAAAACAATGTTAATTCAATTTTATAAAAGACAGATACGTAGGTTGATTTCAGGTCGTTTTCGTTTCAGTTATTACTTAATCCTAACATAATTTTTTAATTGAAAACACTATAACAATACTATATTCAAATTAAAGCGACTGCAATGCTCGTTTATACGATGTAATAATAATAAAAAAATATTAACGAATGAAAAAATCATTGGCGTTTAAAAATCATGGGGGTAGTTGGTTAAAATAATGTGCCAAAATGTAACACTATTTAAATAAATAAATTTGAGTAAAGTTGAGGGGACAAATGTGTAAGTATTGTATAAAAGACATATGGTGTGTTCTACTCTAAGCAACTATAATTGTAAAACTTAAATATTAAGAGGTTATTGGTAAATGTATTATAATATAGATTGTATAGGTTGGTTATTGCTTAACCCCAACATATCTTTTTTTAAATTAAAAAAAAAAACTATAGCAATACTATACTCAAATTAAAAAGAAAAAAAATGCTCGTTTATACAGTGTAATAATATTAAAAAAATATTAACATTTGAAAAAGTTATGGACATTTAAAAACCGTGGATTAATCGGTTAAAATAAGTGTGAAAGGTGTAATTATTATTTAAATAAAAGGAATTGAGTATAGTTGAGGGGACAAATGTGTAAGAGCATTCACATCCCGACTACCAAATATCTTCCATCAAATTACATTAAAAATCACCACTCTACCCTTAAATCTTCGCTCTCCTAATTAAAATAATAATATTTTTTCATACTTTTATCATTATATTTTCTCCCTCCTCACTCACAACCACTTGTAAAAATATTAAAATATATATATGGGTGAACAGTGCTTTCACCAAATATTTTCTCTCTTCTCCACTCACAACCACTCACACCCACCCCATATAATTTGAGGGACCCCCTCACAAAATTTGGTGGACGGGCTGCGAATGCTGTAAGTATTGTGTAAGTAGTTAACATGTGCATTGTGCATTGTACTCTAAGCAATTATATATGTACAAGTTGAATTTTAAGACATCAATTGGAAATGTATTATAATAAAGTTTAGATGAGTTTAGTTCTTTTTCGTTTGTTTTTTGTTTCGGTTATTGCTTAACCCTAGCATATAATTTTTTAAAAATTAAAAAACTATAGCAATACTATACTCAAATTAAAGATAATAAAATGCTCTTTTATACGGTGTAATAATATTAAGAAAATATTATCGTCTGAAAAAGTTATAAACATTTAAAAATCGTGGGGGTAATTGGTTAAAATAAAGATGCAAAAGTGTAATTAGTATTTAAATAAATAGAAATTGAGTAAAGTTGATGGGGGCAAATATGTAAATATTATATAAAATTATAATATAGTATAGATAGATAAGGGGGAAACCGTAACTAATAAGGGCTATATGTGCAAGTTATGTTTGAAAAAACATAAATTCCCTTAAAAAGTAGTTACTACATGCATTATGTGTTGTACTTTAAGTATTTATAATTGTATTACTTAAAAATTAAGAGGTCCTTGTGAAATGCTTTATAAGATAGTATAGATATAACATCCGGCATCGCATACCATCAATATTGTCTGTTTTGCCTATGAAAATCTCACGGATTTGATTTTGGTTGCCCTGGTGAAGATTTTCCAAGTGGCCATCCATCCTAGTACTACTCCCACCTTAACAGCCTTAACTTTGGAGTTTTCCTATCATCCACTAATATTAACCCAAGACGTATTTGTGATTTAAGATGTAGGCATTCCATATGAAACAAAATTGTCTCACGTCTATGACTAATGCGAGATTTGCCTAAGGATATATTACTGATTTTGTGACAATGACCTAGTTTCTTTTTTTTGTTAATTCCGTTGACTTGGTGATCTAGTATTCTATTTCCCAGCTAATTTTTTTACCTTGGCGATGTATATCTTATGTCTTATGTTGAACTTTATTTTAAGAGAGAATTACACAAATTGTCCTTTAGTTAATAGCAAAATTGCACCTTATGTCCTTTACGTTAATTTTTCACTCCTTCTGTCCTTTATTTTCTAAATTAGCTACACCCCCCTGTCCTTTAGCCTAACTCCATTAAAAAACTTGGTTAACTTATATACACTTTTAGCCCTTATAGTTTCAGCATCCCAATTCAAGCCTTTCGAACCCTAACCCTTGAACCCATTTCAATTGACCTCGAATTCGACCGCAGCAATTAATGAAATCATAGGGCTATTATAGAACATCAAATTCCGATCAAAACCATGTATAATAATCGTACTGACCTGATCGTTTTCGAGGATAAATCGAACGATTAAAATTACGACTGATTGATCTTGTTCTTCAAATTGTGAACGATTTGGTGGGTGTTTATGGTATATTTTTGCACAGAAACGGTCGACTAAGGCATAAGATGTTATAATAGGTTTCAATTTATGGTATAGAGGCTCGGTTTGCAAGTGGCATTTAAACATTTAAAGAATTGGTCATTTGGGTGACGATCTGGAACCTTTAACATTGGAATGTATGGCGCGGTTTGGAGTTGCAAACACGTGGGTTGGTCCAGATTCAAGTTTGGGTGTGATTTGGAGGTGTAAGATCCGTTTTTATTAACACGGGTCAAGTTTTTTCGGGTTTTTGACCCGTTTTGCGATCCGGTTTGAATCAGTTGGATTCGATATAAGTTTTTAACAAGTTTCGGTCAGGTTTCATGTTTTTTCAGGTTATGTTTGACGTAAATTCGCTTAACTTCGGTTATATATATGTGTGTGTGTGTTGATATATAAAATGAGTTTTTATAAAAACAAAATATGTTTTTCATCAATCGTTTTACTTCAAAATTGTGGTTTTGATCGGAATTTGATGTAGTTTAAAAGCCTTATGATTTCGTTTCATGTCGTGTCTTAGTTTCGTCGATTGATTTGAGGTTAAGGCTTAGGGAAACTATAAAGGCTAAAAATGTAAATTTAGAAAATAAAGTTAACCAAGTATTTTTTTAACAAAGTTAGGCTAAAGGACAAAGGAGTGACCAATTAACGTAAAAGACAGAAGGTGCAATTTTACTAATAACTATAGGACAATATGTGCAATTCTCTCTTATTTTAATTTTAGGATAGTTATGTTACATATGTATATAGCGGGAGGATTAAATGAGAAGAACTTCATGTGAGAACAAAAAGAAGAAGTTACAAAATTGTTAAATATTAAATAGTTTAACTCCTCTTGCATTAATTATCATCTATCTAATTATTATTTTTTTTATTTTTTTATTTTTTGGATCGGCTAAGGACATCACCTTGGTACCCCGTTTCGAATCCCCTTTCCGCATCGTCTCTGAGGGCATAAGCCCTTTCAACGTCAAGGGGTGTATTTTTGCTTGCCCTAGGATTCGAACTGTGTACCTCTCCCGAGCGGGAACCTCCCTTAGGAGTAAACCCTCCCACCTCTCCCTAACTAAGCTGGGGGTCATTGACATCTATCTAATTAATTAGTCATTAACATTTTATCCTACACATTATCAAAATTTGTCCTACAAATAAAAAATCATCCTACATATATCAAAGTTATCATATGTTTATCCTACACATATCGAGATTATCACATGTTTATCCTACACTTGTAAAAATTCATCCTACATATATCCTACACATGAGGAAATTATTCTTCACTCTAATAAGATTTGATTTGGAAGAATATATATTTTAAAATGAATTATGAGGTTCATTTATTAAACTAGTTTAGAGGGGGTTACAAAAAAAAAAAAAAAAAAAAAAAATTAAAATTCAATACAATTATTAAATGAAAGCTTCCTATTAGTTAGAATTTGTTCTTTTTCTTCTTACAAAACATTTTCTTCTCATTCGAATTTTCATTATGTATATATTTCGAATATGTAATTATTTTAAGGGGAAATGGATTTAAATACTCCCAACTATCACTCGTTGGCGGATAGCACTCCCAACTATCACTTTGACGAATAACACTCCAAACTTTCAACTTGTTGGATTTTATCACTCCCGAACTAACTGAGGTCTAACCCAGTTAGTGTTTGTGGCCAAAAGGTAAAAAACAAAACTTAAGGGACCATTTTGAAACTTTTTATTATTATTATTATTATTATTATTATTATTATTATTATTATCTATATCTATATATATTAACAGAGAGAGAGAAGGAGTTCAGAGAGAGAAAGAGAGAGAGAGAGAGAGAGAGGCGGAGAGAGAGAGAGAGACTCACCACCACCATCTGCCGCCACCCCCACCACCACCCTGCCACCACCACCACCACCACCATCTGCCATCAGCCTCAGCCCACCACCACCTTTCACCAACCTTTAACCTAATCTTCTTCTTCTTCTTCCATCAGCCACTCACCACCACCAACTTCCAGCAGCCACCCCATCCACCCCTAACAACCACCACCCCCATCCACCCTAACAACCACCACCCCCATCCACCCCTAACAACCACTGTACCACCGCCGTCTGACCACCTTTCACCTCCACCGCCGAGCTAAATCACCACCCCACCACCCTTCACCTCCACCACTGACCGACCACCACCCAACAAACCACCCTCCGTCCCAACAACCTGCAACTCACCACCTCCGATTACCCACTGCAACCTTAACCACCCTATAATAATAATAATAATAATAATAATAATAATAATAATAATAATAATAATAATAATAAAAATAATAATAATAATAAACTCATGGCTTAGATTTTTCATTCGACAGTCGGTTGCGGCTGTGGAGCCGTCGGTGGACTGCCGGAAGAAAGAGATAAGGGTTTGATTGGTGGATTTCGTTTGATTGGTGGATTGGGTTAGATAGGGTTGGAAGCAGATCCGAGTCGGTGGTTATGAAAAGATGGTTGGAGATGGTGATTATGGGGGGTGATGGGGAAACGATGGTTGTTGGGGGTGACTGCTGGAGGCGGTGGTTGTAGGGGATGACAATGGAGGCGGTGGTTGTTGGGGATGGCGGTGGAGGTCTGTCACGTCACAAGAAGAAGAAGAAAGAAGTGGTGGTGGTTTCCGGTGGAAGGTGGTGGTGGTTTCCGGTGAGGGTGGTGGTGGTGGTTTAGAGAGAGAGAGAGAGAGAGAGAAGGGGGGTCTGTTGCAGAATATGAGGGGGGGGGGGGATTTTATAAGTTAAATGTTTAATTTCAAAAATGCCCCTTAAGTTTTATTTTTTTACATTTTGGTCACAAACACTAACTGGGTTAGACCTCAGTTAGTTCGGGAGTGATAAAATCCAACAAGTTGAAAGTTTGGAGTGCTATCCGCCAAAGTGATAATTGAGAGTGCTATCCGCCAACGAGTAATAGTTGAGAGTATTTAAATCCATTTCCCCTTATTTTAATCATAGTAACTTTGATCAAGCTTTCACTATGTGAATGGGTAATGAAATTATGAAAAGCACAATCCTTTATTTTATGTGGTGATATACATATTTAATATAATAATAATTTCCTATTTACAATAATTCTAATATTATTAAAAAGGTTGAGTAAAGATCAAATACAAAGTGTTTTTCGGTAAGAACTGTGAGAATCAAAGGGGGTATGTGCTTAAACATTCTTTCTAGATGAATAATACAAAAAAAAAATTAAAATTTTTTTTAGTGTAATTACGTCATTAAAGTAAATACATTAATTTACACTAGAGTAATTATGTAATTACTCTACATATAATTACTCCATACCAAAATTTTTTTTTTAGTTTTCAATACTTTAATACATGTTTAATAATATGGGAAAAAAATTTGAAAAAAAAAATTAAAAAAAAATACCCTCCTTTGATTCTCACAGTTATTACCGAAAAAACACTTTGTACCGAATCTTTCCCCATTAAAAATTATAGTTCTTTTTTTATATTGTAAAAATATCTTCTTACGTAGGACCAGCTAATGAAACTAAGACCCCAAGCACATGTTGAGTTAGGGATGTTCAAATCAGGGTCGTACGGGAGAATCCTCAAAACTTTTTGGCCGTGTAGCAAGTAAAACGAGCGCCCCCTATGAAAATTCAAGTTTAAATTTTCAATTATAAAACGCTGCGTAGTGGGGGGCTTTATATATAAAGCCCCACTTTCTGATTGGTTCACGTGGCAGCTGAGTCAGCATGGAGAGATAAAGTGAAAAAGAGGTGTAGTGGTGGGGCTTTATATATAAAGCCTCTATTAATATTTTATTATATCTTTTAAATTAAAAAATAATAAAATAATAATATAAAGAGAGAGAGTATGATGTGGCATGATGTGATTGGGTGAGGGTTTAAAGATCCAGCGTTATTTGTATCACGCCTGGCTGAATTTTGAAGGAATAGCGCCCCCCCGTAATGGTGTGGGGGGCGCCATTTTGGTCCACGTGTGTGTGGGGCGTTATATATGAAGCCCACTACCGGCAGTCTAAAATGTGTGTGTATTAAAATCATTTACGGATAGGTTTTAAGGATTGGGTTCATGTGAGAACCCCATTGAGTTGAGAGAACCATGAGAACCACTTTAAACCAATAACATGATGACACATATACCTATTATCATTATAATATGGAAGGGCATGATAGTAATTTAACCCCACCCAAACCCCACCCTACCCTACCCTTGTCAACAGATTTATAATCTGTTTTTTCTTTTTTTTTTTTTCAAAATAAACACACACACTCCTCACTTTCTCTCTCTCTCTCTCTCTCTCTCTCTCTCTCTCTCTCTCTCATCTGAGACGACGAGTAAAACAAAATAATGGTGACGATGAAGACGATGGTGGTGGTTCAGGGGGTCAGGAGGTGCGGTGGGTTTTGGATCTGAACCGGAGGGGGGACGGTGGCGTTTGGGGATCTGAACGGTGGTGGTTTTTTGGGGCGGTGGTTCGAAGAAGACGAACGAAGGACGGTAGGGGGTGGTCGAAGAAGACGGTGGTGGAGGAGATGATGGCGGAGATGGTGGCGGCGACGGCGGAGGACGGCAGGGGGTGGTTGAAGAAGACGAACGAAGAAGACGAACAGGTTTTTTCTTCTTATTATTATTTATTATTATTATTATTATTATTATTATTATTATTATTATTATTATTAGCATCTACCTTTTACTTTGGGGATCTGAAAACAGATCTGGAGGGGAGGGGGTGGGGGACGACGGTGAACGGCGGTGGAGGACGACGGTGAACGGCGGCGGTGGGATGATGATGGTGATGGTGGCGATCTGAAAACAGGTATGTTGTTTATTATTATTATTATTATTATTATTATTATTATTATTATTATTATTATTATTATTATTATTTATTAGTTATAACTATACATGGTAAACGGGTTTGTGACGTTTTTTGTGGTGCTCGAAGGTGTGGTTTTTTACAGTTTTTGAAGACGATGGTGCTCGATGATGGTGGGTTTGTTGTTGTGTTATTTATTTTGTTATTTATTATTATGTTTTTTTTTTAAAAAAAAACAACAATGTGTAGTATGAGTTTATAATTTTTTGGTTTGTTTTTACATTGATGTAACAACTCATTGGTTGATATTTTTTTGAGGCATTTTTACGGCGGTGTAATATGAATGTATAGACGTTGATTTTTGGGGGGATTTTACACTAGTGTTTTTGTGAAGCAGGTTGTGTTATGGCAGATTTACACCGATGTAAATAATTACCCCGGTGTAAATCATGGTAGGAATGTATAGATGTTTTTTGGGGGCATTTTACAGTGGTGTAATACGAATGCATGAATGTTGTTTTTTGGGTTTTACACTAGTGTTTTTTGTAGTAGGTTTGTGTAGGGGGTAGATTTACACTGGTGTAAATCACTAGTGATTTTTGGAGTAGGTTTGTTCACGGTAGATTTACACTGGTGTAAATAATTACACCAGTGTAAATTATCCCTATCAGATTTATGTTATGGTTATTTTTTAAAAAAAGTAAAGGAATTTAAAATTTAAATTTAGTAAAAAAAATATATTGTATTTATGTTATGGTTATTTTTTAAAAAAAGTAAAGGAATTTAAAATTAATATAGTACTATAATACTACTTTCTCTCTCCATGGTGTTTTTACATAAACACCCCTAATTGTACTTAATTATATTAAATTAACATGTAAAGACAAAAGACTTAACATGTGAAGACAAAATTCTTAATATGTAATCTTAACCATTGGATTGAAAAGATTAATGGCTTAAATTAGTTCCCATGGTTCTCACAACTCACCATGGTTCTCAAAATAACCCATCCCTATGTTTTATATAAATAAATATATATTTGATATTTGTTAATTTAAACAAAGTACATGACAAAATTACATCGGATTTTAAAATTAAATTAATTTAAAGTGGCAAAACAAACCGTTTTAAATGAATGGTAAATTAAAAAAACAAAGAAAAGCTGCTCTTCTTTAAATACACTATTATATAAAACTAGCAGGAGCCGGTGCGTTGCGGCGGTGCTGTACAATGTTTGGATGTTGCGTTTGGTTAAATTTCTGATTTTCGACCCGATTAGACCTGAAAATGCAAATTGAATTATATATAACTTGAATTTCTTTTACAAAAAGTACACATATATAATTTTGTTTATTTAACTCGATTCGAATTCAAACATAAATAAAATTTTAATTTAAATAACCTGAATAACCCGAAAACCGTCGCGTTAAACATCCATATTTCACTTATTACTTTTACCTGTTATATTATAGAGATTCAAACCAACTTATAACTGGATCAAATTTATTCTCTATTATTGATTAAAAAAGAACATTACACTGTTACCCGAAAGCATGATGGGTAAAGTGCATTCTTGCTAGTTGTTTGTTAATCTCCACAGGCTAATCCAAAAATTATATAACGAACATGTGAGTTTGTTTGCGGTTAATTTATTGTAGATAAGACATACAAAATATATGGGGTTAAAATTGTGAATGGTGTAATATTATACAAACTAATTTTTTGTTTCTTGTTTTTGCTTTTTTTTAACCTTCAACTACTAATCATTAATCATTAATTTCTTGTTTTTTTTGTCATTAATTAATAGAAACTAATAGATGTATTAAATTTGTCTTGTCATTCTAATGAAATTACAATTTTACCCTTATGCATAAACATGAAATGACAACTTTACCCGTCCAGCACCCACTATATAGTAGTATAGATTAAATAACAAAAGTGAAACTCGAACCTAAATTATGTATCATGAAATGTAAGTCACTAGCTAACTCATATACCTTAGCTTTGTTATCATTTTTCACACCAAAAAAAAAAATTAAATACAATTTATACATAAAATATATTTTAAAAATAAAAAAGTCGGGGCCTCCTTAGAGTTCGGTCCTTAGGCTATCACCCACCTTGCTCATGCCCAAAACCAGCCCTGGTTCAAATAACTTGAACCGAGCTCCAAATCAACTCGGTTGTGAACAAGCTGACATGGCTTGATTAGTAAATGATTTGCGTTCGAATTTACCCTGACTCGACTTGATCGGCTTACGAACAACCCTACTAATACCACATTGTATGTCTGTGGTAACCGTGGCCACACATGCCCTACACGACCCTTCAGCTTAGATACGAAACTTCATTATATATTCATTTAGCAAGTAGTTAACACGCAACCAACTCAAATTAAAATCATATATACTACTAATTAATAATGTTAAGGTTAAGATACGACTTCAATCTCATTTAAAGTCTTCACCTCCAATGGAGGTTTATTGTTGTAAGCATTGTTGGGGGAATAACCGTAACAAACGAACAAAACCGGATAACAGAAATATCTGAAGATACGTGATCGCTTTCAGATTGAATCAATTCGACGGTTCTATCGAATATTCAATCGGATACAATCAGAGATTGAGAAGTTTCTGTATGTTATGATTGAGATTTTTGAGAACCAGCGAGATATTGACCAAGAAGAAGAATTCGTGAATGAAACAATTGGGCCATTAACTGCCTTTTAGGCAGTTTTTTCAAGGTTTTCGAACTTGCCAAAGTAGTCCCTCTATTTCTGAAATTTAATTTTCGGAGAAATTTTTACCACAACAATTTTAATGGACCCCGCCAGGGGCTGCCGCCCCTTAGACCCTGCTCCCAGGGGCGCTGCCCCCGGACCCCCGTTCTTTAGGGCATTCGCCCCTAAGTTCATAATAAATTCAAATAGGCGTGCACTCTGCACCACCATACCTATGTAATATATTATTATAAACATATTGGTCACACACAGTCAATCTAATTACACTAAAATATCCAACAAGCATTGTCATTTCTAGTCTTTTAGATACTCAAGAAACGTTTTCAACGGGACATGATCGAAACACCCATGACAGTAACTACTATTTGAAATTAGTAATTTATATCTTTTTGTCCTTATTTGAAAGATATTTTAGACATACATTTCTTAGTCGACCATTCATCCATTTAAAACATATAGTTAAAATATAGTATCATATAATTATTAAGCAATTAGCATATGTTCTAGAAAGTTTGACAATTGAAAGGTATCTATGTGAATTTTTTGAACATCATGTTTTCTTACCACTTAGACTTTATGTTCTTGAAGAAGAAGTTAGAAGGTAGCTAGATGACTTAGAAATTACGTAAGGAAATTTTTATTAACCACTACCACCAACATTACTATATAATTCATATGTGACAAATCATTATCTATTTTCACTTATTTATTTAATTTAAAAATACAAATCGTAATAAAATATAGATTAAATATTTTAAGAAGTTGACATTGGTGGTACAACATAATAGTTAATTAATTTTATATCTGCCTAAGGACACTTAAAACATTTAGGTTATTAAAACATTTTTATAAAACTAATTATCAACAAACTTTACATTTAGAAAATGTGTAGTACTACAAATAGAAATAATAAGTCAATAAGAAGTGCTATTTGGAGTTAGTAATTAAAAAACAATTTACAATTTTTTTCTGCTTAATAATATGAATCCAATAAAACGAGTCTTATGTGTGAAACAAGAAATGATCAAACAAGTTGTGGGAAAGCCTTTGCAACAATCAAACATAAGGGACATAAATAAATTAAAACTTTGTTGGAGGTAATTAATTAATGAATCATTTAAATATAACAAAGTTTAATTAATTAGCCAGTCTCTATCTTTCATGAGTTTGACTTTGTTACCATGTTGTTTATAAAACTGTTCTTTACTGACTTTCATCCCTCACAATGGACCAAACAAAGTCTATCCCTCCATCATAAGCCAACTAGCCATACCACCAAACATAATTGTCAAATCATAATATAAATATTTGTTTGTATTTATTATATATGTACGTACATATATGTGTGTATCTAACTATGTATCATGTGTTTATATATTGAAAGTGAGAGAGAGAGAGAGAGAGATTTCTTCTTGAGATACATATAATTAGAGAGAGAGAGAGAGAGAGAGAGAGAGAGAGAGAAGAGAAGAGAAGAGAGAGATGGGGAGAGCACCTTGTTGTGACAAAGCAAATGTGAAGAAAGGGCCATGGTCTTCTGAAGAAGATGCAAAACTCAAAGAATTTATTGGGAAACATGGAACTGGTGGGAACTGGATTGCTCTCCCTCAAAAAGCTGGTACCTTTCTCTCTACAAAACCCTATTTTTTTGTGTGTATTTATTGAAGAGAAATGTTAAAAAAAAAAAAAAAAAAGGTTTCTAATGATATGAATTTTAATCTTGAGTAGGCCTTAAAAGATGTGGAAAGAGTTGCAGGTTAAGGTGGCTTAACTATCTGAGACCCAATATCAAGCATGGTGAATATTCTGATTATGAAGATAGGATCATATGCAACTTGTATGCTAGCATTGGTAGCAGGTTAAGTTCAACTTTTTATTATTTCTCTTGTTTTTTTTTTTTTTTTTTTTCTATTTTGTGCTCATAAATCACCTTTTCATAATTTAGAATATTCAAATGTGGAGTAGTTTTTGTTAATTTTAATACATGGGCGGGCGTTCTATACACACGCCACTTACAATCTAATTCAACACCGGTTTTCAAACAACTATTCGAAAGTTAGGACTTGCGTCATATCCCCTACTTTTAAACGGCCGTTTGAGAATTCATTGAATTGTCGTTTAGGTTATGGCTTACGTCATAGCCCCTATCTTTAACAGCCATTTGAGTTTTTTGTCGAACAACGTATTTAAGTTTGTGGTGGCGTAAGATTAGTTGGCCCTAAAATATTTATGGAAAGTTTTGTTAGCAATTGATGGATGCTAAATTTGATTCTTACCAAATATAAATATGTAGATGGTCAGTAATAGCAACTCAGCTACCAGGAAGGACTGATAACGATATCAAGAATTACTGGAACACTAAACTAAAGAAAAAGCTTTTAACCATGCCTCCATCCCTACAACAAAAACAAACCTTTTTTTCATCTATGCCCTTCCAACTACCACCACCATATGATCATCATACATCACACCAATTCTTGAACAATTCATCACCACTTTACTCTTTTAGTAGCCCTAACTTCATGAATATTGACAACATGTCCAACTCTCTCTTTGTTCATGATGATCATAACAATATTACTAATCTTCAATCACCAATACCACCTCTTGAAAACATTTCGTTGAGTTACAACAATGTTGATGACAATTGCTTGAATTATCAAGGGTTTCAAGATGACCATTATGGTATGTGCAACACTCCAATGCTCATGTTTGGAAGTACATGTTCTTCCTATCATGAAGGTGGGAATTACAACAAAGATCATGAACAAAAGCAAAAGTGTCAAATCAAGCAAGAAGATTACCAAATAACCCTTGATGGACAGGTACTTGGAGATCAAAACCAAAGTTTCATGATCAAGAACCATCCAAACCCATTGCATAATAATCTTGAAGAAGTGAAGCAACTCAACCTCACATACTTGTTCCATGATGGTGATGAAAACAAGATAGCACATTATCAAAAGGGGATGTGTTCCAGTTATTTCTGATTAGGTTAGTTTATATGATATAAAATATTATTGTAATTAAGAGGATATGATCATATGTAGGTTATGGTTTGAAACTTGAAAGAGCATTAGCTAGATGGAGTTTTTTTTTTAATTTAGATAAGGTCCACATGAGAGACTTCGACAGTTTCTTGGGGGTTGTGTTCATCTGTACTTAATGGTTGAAATCAATGAAACTAAAAGTACCATCTTCACTTTTAAAAGGATGCATTATATATATTTTTATAGGTAACTTGAGAATATGTACAATATCATACATATGTGACAAAAGTAACTTTACAGTTTGGAAAAACATGCATGAGTTTTATAAAAATACATGCGACAAGAACATATGTATTTTAAGATTGAGAAAAGATAATGACTGTTGTTTTTTATTCTTGTCGTTTTATTGTATAGTTAGGTGAGTTTGAAGTCGATTGATTATTAATAGGTTTGAAAATGAGAACAATCTAAGATGCAATCTCATATCCAACTAGCAATTAACGAGCTGAAAAAGACATCAATACACACATATGGAGGGAGAAAAATGATATTCATTGCATAACCAATAATATGTCAAAAACTCTAAGCACTTGTACCACTATATCGGAAGATGAATGTTGGTAATTAATTAGTGTCACTAAGTAGAATCATTTTAGTTATTTGGATTAATGGATTCACTCAATGAACAAATTGAAATGAGTATAAATATTGTTATACATTGAGTTTGAAGTTCACGACAAGACCCTTAAGCAATTCGTCATGAACTTCCCATCTCAATGTATAACAATATTTATACTAGCTCTTTTCAATTTGATCATTGGGTGAATCCATTAATCCAAAGACAATTTGTTTAAAAAGTAGTATTGTTAAAAGTGATCGAGTTGGCAGGGACCATATATGATATAGGAGAGTTTGACTACCGTTAAACATTATTAAGTTTGCCTTGACAAAATAAAAAGATGCATTAGACTATATTAATTTATAAACTAATTTAAATAGTGATCACAAAATAAATAGTAAAAATATTTATATTTTATTTATATTATTATTTTATTTAAAAACTTTATTATATTATATACTATTAATATACTATATTATATACTATATTATATACTATTAATATATTATATCGATCCCGACAATACCGATGCCGAACGGTACAGTATCGGTACGGTACCGGTATGGTATCGGTATTTTACATTAAAATACCGATACCATACCGATCTCGTATCGATACCGATAACACCGAAACCGAAAATCCATAAATATGGGTACCGATACCGATCTTGAAACCACTCGGTTCGGTGTTAGTTTGGTACAGTATCAGGATCGGGACGGGACGGGATCGATATTCGGCCTTGTATGCTCATCCCTAATTAATATATTATATACTATTATTTTATTCAAAAACTTTTTATACCGATCCCGACAATACCGATACCGAACGGTACGGTATCGGTTCAGTATCGGTACGGTACCGGTATGGTATGGTATCAGTATTTTACCTTAAAATACCGATCTCGTACCGATACCAATAACACCGAAACCGAAAATCCATAAATATGGGTACCGATACCGATCCCGAAACCACTCGGTTCGGTGTCGGTTCGGTACAGTATCGAGATCAGGACGGGACGGGATCGGTATTCGGCCTTGTATGCTCATCCCTAATTAATATATTATATACTATTATTTTATTCAAAAACTTTATTATATTATACACAATTAATATATTATATACTATTATTTTATTCATATTATTTTATTAAAAAAATTTATTATATTATATACTATTAATATAAATAACATAATCTTATGTAATTTCGTTACAAATTTCATGTGTTACCTTATGTGTAGATTTCTTTATTTTTTTTTAACTAATCTCGATTGTATAATTCATTAATTGATTAACACCTCATCTAAATCTCGATTATAAAACGTACAACGCGCGTGATTTTATACAACTAGTTATTTTAGATTAGCATTCTCAATTTGTCATTAATAAATAATGATTATTAAAATGTGTCTTATATGAAACCCTTTCTAAAAACTTATTCTCTTTTAGGGCACAAGGGGTGGTCACCATTTTATCACATTCATCACATTATCACACCCAATTCTCACCTCATTTATCACATTCTATCACATTCCATCACTAAACCCATGCGACGGTGTTCACATTTCATCACTAAACTTTTAATTTTTTAAAATATATAAAAACATTATATTAAATAAATAAACATTACAATAAATAAAAAAATTACATTAAATAAAAAATACATTAAATAAAACAAATTAAGTGAGCTGTAGCTGAGGGTCCTCGAACTCCATATCTAATTCACCCACGTGTTCCGTTAGATCAAATCGAAGCTGATAGTGGGTTTGTTCATTCCGCAACTCCAAAAGAACATCATCGGGAACGTTTGCTAGTATATCCGTATCCATAACGTAATCCGGAGATATTGCGCGCCCCTCTTCCTTTATGATCATGTTGTGCAATATGACACACGCGTACACAACACTCCTTATTTTCGCTTGATCAACCAAACACACCAGGCGATCTATTATGCGCCATTTACCTTTCAATACACCAAACGCCCGTTCAAAGTCTTTTCTCACAGATTCCTGTAGCTTCTTAAACAATATTTCTTTTTCGATTGTCGGAAACGAGTAAGCTTTCACAAAAACTGACCAAGTAGGGTGAAAGCTTATTGTCGTCCGTTCACCGTAAACAGACACGTCGGGGCGGTTCCTTGTATCTCTGTATCGAAAAGCGGTGATTGATATAGAACATTGATGTCGTTGTTTGAGCCAGGGGGACCAAAGTACGCATGCCAAATCCATAAATCGTTCGACGCAACAACTTCGAGCATTATCGTCGGTTTTTATGGTCACCTCTCATAAACTGACCTTGCAAATCCGTCGGGCAACTTCTCCATTTGATGTGGGTACAGTCGATGCTACCGACCATCCCGGGAAAATGCCATCTAGCTTCATGTGCAGCGAACAAACGTGTTATGTCGTGTCTAGTCGGTCTTCGGAGATACTCTTTACCATATAAATCAGTAATAGCATTGCAAAAATAGTGAAGAGACTCGCTTGAAATTCTACAAGACATATTAAAATATTCATCATATTCGTCAGGAACGTTACCGTTAGCAAGTTGACGAATCGCAGATGTGCATTTTTGTATCACCGTAAAGCTCTTTTTCCCCCTAGCATCATACCCTATTTGAAACCATTCGAACTTAGCTTCGATGTCCCCGACAATCTTTAAAAATAATTTCTTTGATAAACGAAATCGATTTTTAAACACCTCGTCGTTGTACTTTGGGTTTTCTACAAAGTAATCGTTCATCAAAACGTCGTCCCCCCCCCCCACCGATCACGTTGCACCATTCTTTTCTTTGGACGTTCCATATTTTCACGTTGCGCCGCCTCGCAAACCATTGCAAAAAATTCCATTGAAGAACTCAACGAGTCGGAATAACTAGTCAAGTGGACACGAGGGGCCATCCATTTGATATATATATATATATATATATATATATATATATATATATATATATATATATAGGAAAAAGATCATTTAGGAACCAAGGTACTAGTTAGGAACTTAGGAACCAATCTGAGCCATTCATCTTTTAATCTTGATCTAAGGGTAGGATGGTAATTGAACAATTATGTTTTATATTTTAATTTAAAAAAAAATGCTCCCCTATATATTCCCCAATTCCGATAATCAGTTATCAAAACTATATCCCAAATCTTCATCAATCTCAATCAAACACAACTTCATCAATCTCAAATCTTCATCAATCTCCACCACCATCGCTACAATGATCCACCAAAACCACCACCGTGAACCACCATCCTTATCTGCGAGACCCCAATTCCAAACCCTAACCACCGTCTCCTTCCTTCGAGACCCTTCTCGTACGAGGTGTTATAGATTGATCGCAATTAGGGTTTCAGTTTGCAGAGAATCAAGGTATTTGTGTAATGTTTTTTTAGTTTTTTAATTTTTTTTTGTTCGCAAATAGGGTTTCAGTTTGCAGAGCAGTTTTTTTTTACGTGCAAAAATTTTTCGTACGTACAAAGTTTTGGAATTATACACCGATGTATAATTCAGATCATGTTGCGTTATAGCAGTTTTCATACGTACAAAGAGTTATACAATTATTCACTGTCGTATATTAGTTTAGTTTTTGGAAGTATACACCGATGTATAATTCAGATCATGTTGAAGCGTACAGATACACTAACATTCATCTATACACTGATGTATAATTGTTGGAATATGAATATACACTGACGTATATTTGTTGAATATTATGGTACAGTACAATGTTTTTGTAGTACTAATTGGACTATACACTGATGTACAATTGTTGGAATATGAATATACACTGACGTATAGTTGTTTAATGTTATCGTACAGTAAAATGTTTTTTGTAGCAATGATTGGACTATACACCGATGTATAATTGTTTGAATATGACGATACTAAACACTGTTCTATAGCATCAATTTTATTGGGGTCTGATGTATATTGTATGTATACACTGATGTATATGCTAAACAACCTTTTTCTTTGTTTCAGGTTACTCTTGATAAGATCAACCTATCAGTTCGTGTGAGTGCATGGAATATGAATATACACTAACGTATAGTTGTTTTAATGTTATCGTACAGTATAATGTTTTTGTAGCAATGATTGGAATATACACTGATGTATAATTGTTGGAATATGAATATACACTGACGTATAGTTGTTTAACGTTTATCGTACAGTATAATGTTTTTTGTAGCAATGATTGGAATATACACTGATGTATAATTGTTGGAATATGAATATACACTGACGTATAGTTGTTTTAATGTTATCGTACAGTATAATGTCTTTGTAGCAATGATTGGAATATACACTGATGTATAATTGTTGGAATATGAATATACACTGACGTATAGTTGTTTAATGTTTATCGTACAGTATAATTTTTTTGTACGCACAAATGATATTAGTTGTGGTTTTTGTCAGTTACAATGTATACTAAATAACCTATTAATACTCACATACCAAAAGACAATATTACCCCTTGATTTAATTAAAAAGTTAATTAATGTTTAACATATTTACCATCATGCCATTGAAGATGGATGGATGAGATTGGTTTCTAAAGTTCCTAACTAAGGGTTGGTTCTCAATTGAACCCTACCCTATATATATATATATATATATATATATATATATATTGCTTCTTTGATTGTTGGATGTATGTTTTGATTGTTGGTGGTATTGATTTTGGTTGAAAATGAAATATATATAGATATATAGAGATTTGGGTTGAAAATTAATTTTTTTTAAACCCAAAACGGTCAAACGACCGTTGGCGAACGGTCACATTTTGGCTCAAAGCCAACGTTATGTATATCACGAAGAAACTGATCGTAGCCGTGATAAAGTAGGAGGCGGTGTTTTGCGGTCTTTACGTCATCACGGGGTGGCCATCACGGACCACCCTGGCTGCTCTTATGGCATATAGCAAAATAGATGCATGTTTTAAATATAAGGTTGAAGAATAAACAAGGGAAGTGTGCTGTGGAGAAAATGAGGGTGAAGAAGGTAATTGTGTTGAAAAGGGGAAATGTACTAGAAACAAAGAAACTAACAGTTGGACACTCGTTGGCCTTAGTTGTTAGTTATTAATATTTTTAAGACGACTATTTGTCGAGGACGGTACGTGCTCGATGTAGTGTTTTACCACTAAGGCTTACAAGTAATTGCCCCTCAGTGCAAAGGGCCTCTTTTCTTAATACGCTTGAATGCCAAGTCCCATCAATTAATAGTTACTAAATGAACCTAAAGGTGTCCAGAACAATTACACATCTTACTTCTTTTAAAAAAGCTCACTCAAATGATAAGGTACTAAAAGCTGCGTTGAGAAGAACACGAGTTTGAAGATGGTAACTTTTTACTATCGATTAATAAGGCATGCCAGGGAACAGTAACCGAGGGTGTTTTGGTAATTTTCTTTTGTGATAAGTGACATTTGATGACAAATTAAGCTGAATATTACTTTAGAATGTGGCATGTTTATCATAGACATTGTTGGTCTATTATGTTGGCTTTACGGTTCTAAACTCTAAATTGGTTCTTGATACACATGAGCTTGTGATGAGTTATCAAAGTCGATTCAATTTGTTGTCATGGCGTAGCAGCTATGGTGGCTTCTTCCTTTCGCCTTCTCTAAGCCTTATAAATTTGTTCCGTTGATATTACAAGAATTAATGTTCTTCTCGCTTCAACATTTACTAGGTTTCAACAAACCAAGCGAAACTAATAGAATATGCTAGAAAAATGTATTTTAGGTAGTCATTATTGTGTAATTATCTCTTCCCAAAAATATGGGATAGCATTAATATGAATTGATTTTAATTATCATTATATAAGGAATAACAATTAGGGAGAGGATTAAGGATCCTTCTCACCTTTCATGGTATCAAGAGACTAGGTCTTGACCATACCTTCCTTCGCCGCCTTACCCCTTTCCGGCCACCACTTCTTCCGGCTGCCGGCCACTCTGCCTCTCCCTCACATCACACCACTCCCTTCCGTTTGCATATATTCCCTTTCTTTCTGCAATGGAACCAAAACTTCATCCCGCCACTACCGTTTCCAACATCAAATCTCTCATCCCGATCACCTTGGAAGTCGATACCCATCACTTTACGGCATGGAAAAATCTTTTCGATATCCACTGCCATGCGTACCAGGTCGATGACCATCTCCGGCCCAGAATTATCCCCGACATCATCTCCTCCTCTACAACACCACCTGCCTCCACTGATAAAGACAAAACTGAAACGCCCATCACCCCACCACCACCACCCGAAGACCCTTGGACTCGTCTAGACGCCATCGTACTTCAATGGTTGTATAGCACGATTTCAAGCGATCTTCTCCACACCATCATTGACAACACATACACCGCCTACGACGCTTGGTTGGCTCTGGAAAAATTTTTTCAGGACAACAAAGTTGCTCGTCGCCTTCAACTCAAAAACAAATTTTCAAACACCCGTTTAGATGGTTTTCCCAGCGTCTCCGCCTACTATCAGCAACTAAAATCTCTGCCTGATTAGTTGGTCGGCGTTGGGGCTCCCGTTGACAACGACACCCTTGTTCTTCAACTCATCGTCGGTCTCCCCGAACAATACGAAGGGATCGGCACCATTCTGCAGAACCAAGACCCCCTACCAAATTTTTATGTTGCTAGATCCAAGGTTTTTATGGTCGAACAACGAAAAGCCGAAACCGCCCTCATCGCCTCACAAAACACCTCTACGGCCCTTCACACATCCACCCGATCGGCATCTCCATAGGACCATAACCACCACTCAACTGCCCCTCCTCCTTATTCGGACCGCCCCAGGGGCCGTGGCGGCCGATCGCGTGGCCGGGGTGGTCGAGGTCGTTCCAACAGTTGGGGCCGTGGCCGTTCATCGCAGCAGCATTCTTGGCCCATGTGGCCTGGTTATTACTCACAGTGGGCCGCCCCACCTTCAGCACCATTTTGGCCTTGGTCTCCTCCTCCTTGCCCACATCCTACGGCTGGGCCCAAACAGCCCAATCAGCACTCGCAACAAGGCCTACTTGGCTCAAGACCCAACAATCAGCAGCAAGCCTATACCGCTTACACACCGACTGACATCGACCAGGCGATGTACACCATGTCTCTAAACCCACCGGATGCTACTCAATACATGGACACGGGGCCAAATCCACTGCTAATAACACGTAAGGTAACTATCAATCTTATTTTAATAATAGCATTCCTCAATCAATACTTGTCGGTGATGGCTCGACCATTCCCGTCCTTGGACATGGCACCAAAATTTTACCACCACCCTTTGTCCTTAAAAATGTCTTATATGCACCCAAACTAGTTAAAAATCTTATTTATGTCCATCGGTTTACTACTGACAATTCCGTTTCTGTGGAATTTGACCCATTTGGTTTTCTTGTGAAGGATTACAAGACCCGGATCCCTATCCTGCGGTGCAACAGCAGCGGTGACCTTTACCCATTGGTTTTAGGTTCCGGGAACACCAACTCGCCATCAGTTTTTGCCACCATCTCCTCAACCCTTTGGCACCAACGACTTGGACATCCTGGACAAGCCTTGTTGCAGTCTTTAAAATCTTCTAATTTTGTTTCTTTTGATCGTTTGAATAAACATGTTTGTCAATCTTGCACTTTTGGCAAGAGTACTCGTTTACCATTTAATAATTCAAGTACTACTATTTTTCAACCTTTTGACATCATTCATAGTGACTTGTGGACTTCTCCGGTACTTAGTTTCGGGAGTCATCGATATTATGTCTTGTTTATTGATGACTTTAGCAACTATCTTTGGACATACCCCATTTCCCGAAAATCTCAAGTGTTTTCCATCTTTTGTGCGTTTCACAATTTAATTAAAACACAATTTCAAAACCCCATTAAAACATTACAATGCGACAATGGCCGAGAGTACATAAACCACCAATTTCAATCCTTTTTTACCCAACACGGGATGCTATTCCGCCTCTCGTGTCCACACACATCTTCCCAAAACGGCAAGGCAGAGCGCCAAATCTGCACTATTAACAACATGATTCGAACTCTCCTTGCCCATGCCTCATTACCACCTTACTTTTGGGACCACGCCTTGGAAACCACCACATATCTCCTAAACATCCTACCCACAAAACTTCTTCAAAACAAAATTCCCACAGAAATCCTTTACCATCGCACTCCTACGTACGAACATCTTCGTGTGTTCGGTTGTTTGTGCTACCCTCTTATCCCATCCAATACCATCCACAAACTTGAAAACCGCTCAACTCCGTGCGTGTTCCTTGGCTACCCACCATCTCATCGTGGTTACAAATGCTTCAACCTACAAACAAAACAAATCCTTGTCTCTCGCCATGTCGCATTCGATGAAACCACCTTCCCCTTCAAAGACCAAATCAAACCCTCTCCTTCATACACATTCCTGGACACCCATCTAAACCCACTGTTTTGGCCTTTAGTTCAATCACAACCTCCTACCACTCCTACCCAACCCACTGACCAGCCCCACCCTCCTCACTTTCCCACTCCTCAACGGACTACTCCCCATGGCCCAACTCCTGATAACCACACACCTCAGCCCACCCCGATTGGCCCAGATCCAAACACCTATTCCCCACACACTCCGGCCCACTCCCCAATAACCCCGCCCCAATCAACACCCGGCCCATCTACTACAACCGTTGACCCAGACCAGCAGCCCAACCTCACAACCAGCTCGCACCACAGCCCTGTTACCCACTCCTCTCCTGCCGCACCACCTGAGCCCACGTCCACTGCCCCACAACCTAAACGCACGATGCGTACCCGGGCCATGGACGGAATCTTTAAACCAAAACACCACCTAAATCTACACACCTCCACCACTCAGCCTAACATCGTTCCTGTCCCAAAAACACCCGTTGATGCCTTGTCCATACCCGAATGGTTCACCGCCATGACCAACGAGTATAATGCTCTTAATAAAAATGATACTTGGGAGTTAGTTGCGCGTGAACCACATATGAATGTAATACGTAGCATGTGGTTATTTAAACACAAATTTAAATCAGATGGATCTTTGGAAAGATATAAAGCTCGGTTAGTATGTGATGGTCGGTTACAACAGGTTGGTGTTGACTGTGGCGATACATTTAGTCCGGTGGTAAAACCCGCCACCATTCGCACTGTTTTATCTATTGCTTTGTTACAGGATTGGGAAATTCATCAATTGGACGTTACCAATGCGTTCCTACATGGCACCTTACAGGAGACAGTATACATGTATCAGCCTATGGGGTTTCGTAACAAGACATATCCAAATCATGTGTGCCGTTTAAAGAAATCATTATATGGCCTCAAACAGGCACCCCGGGCATGGTACCAACGCTTCACAGACTATGTACTTACGTTGGGTTTTCAGCAAAGCAAAAGTGATGCGTCCTTATTCACTTTACACACGGGTTGTCAAGTTGCTTACCTACTATTATATGTTGATGACATTCTTCTTGTCATCTCCACTGCTGATCTTCGTCACCAACTCATGGCTCATCTTTCTACAGAATTCGCCATGAAGGACCTCGGTCCTCTCAGTTACTTCCTTGGGATCTTGGTTACTCGCACCAACAAGACCATGTTCCTATCACAAGCTTCTTATGCAGCTGATATTATCACCCGCGCTGGCATGCTGTCCTGCAACCCGGTCTCTACACCTGTTGACTCGCACCCTAAACTTAGCTCCTCCGCCGGATCTGATTTTCATGACCCTACTCTCTATCGGAGCTTAGCAGGTGCCCTCCAATACCTAACCTTCACTCGCCCCGACTTAAGCTATGCAGTCCAGCAGATCTGCTTTCATATGCATGCTCCCAAAACGGATCATTGGAACGCTCTCAAACGGATCATAAGATACATCAAGGGGACGTCCACCATGGGTCTTACACTCGCTGCCTCTCCAAATCCAACACTCATTGCCTATACAGATGCAGACTGGGCCGAGTGCCCTGACACCCGCAGATCCACCACTGGTTATTGTGTTTATTTTGGTGGAAATTTGATTTCTTGGTCATCCAAAAGACAACCTACCATTTCTCGTTCCAGTGCCGAGGCAGAATACCGCGGTGTCGCCAATGTTGTCTCTGAAATTTGCTGGCTTCGCAATTTGCTACTCGAGCTTCGCCGGCCCCTTTCACGAGCCACCCTAGTATACTGTGACAATGTCAGTGCCATTTATCTCTCAGGGAATCCAGTTCAACACCAGTGTACCAAACATATTGAACTTGATATCCACTTCGTTCGGGAACAGGTGCAGCGAGGTCAAGTCCGAGTTCTTCACGTCCCATCCAGATATCAAATTGCGGACATTTTTACGAAAGGACTACCGCGGGTATTGTTTGATGATTTCAGGTCCAGTCTCAACATCCGGGAACCTCCAGAATCGACTGCGGGGGTGTAATAGAATATGCTAGAACAATGTATTTTAGGTAGTCATTATTGTGTAATTATCTCTTCCAAAAAATATGGGATAGCATTAATTTGAATTGATTGTAATTATTATTATATAAGGAATAACAATTAGGGAGAGGATTAAGGATCCTTCTCACCTTTCAGAAACCCTTGACTGGTTGTATTGAAAAGGGAAAATGTGCAAGAAACAAAGAAAGAACACTAATGGAGGGACACTCCTTGACCTTAGTTGCCTTAATATTTCTACGGCGACTATATGTCAAGGACGGCTTATGGTTGATCTAGCATTTTATCACCAAGGCTTAAAAGTCGTTGCCCCTCGGTTTAAAGGGTCTCGATCTTTTAGTTTTAGAGTTGAATGCCAAGTCCCACCAATGAAGAGTCACTAAATGAACCAAAAAATGTCCCTGAACACTTTACCAATCTTACATCTTTTAATAAGGTTAAGCCAATGATAAAGTATAAATGAACCAGTGGGGAAAACTTCTAAAATGCATTTTTTGTAACACTAAACAAGATTAGTATTATATATTTGTAGAAAGTAAATAAATTTAAAACCAAAAAAAGAATATTTACGAGAATTTAAAATGGAAAGGGGAGGAAATGTAGTTGTGATTTGTGAAGTATCCATTGTGGGAAGCAACCTTTAAGTGGTCCAAAGTAGCATGATATCTCAATGAAACATCATATTACACCTATTTGTTCCCTTGTCAGCCTAATTTTGTACTAAAATACCATAGGAAAAATCAATATTATATAATACAAAAGTAATATAATATTAACAAAAGCCATTAATCAAAGTCAAGACTCAATCAATCATATTAGACCAAACGTAGTGGAAGATATAATCCACGTCCTCTACTTTAAATGAAGGAATTTGATTGGCCCTTAATGATTGTGCCAAAACCACGCCGTGGAATTGTCCACGCCAAAGTCGATTCAAGCTCTTTCACGCTGATGGGGCGGTGTGCCTCCGCGTTATGGAGCGTTTTTGCCCCTTTCCACGCCCAATTCGGTCACCACTGCACCCAGTCTTAGAAGGTTTTACCAATAATAGGCCCAACGCTAGTAGTGATCTTAGAAACCAATCATGTTTTAGGAGGCTTTACCAATCATGTCCTGGTCCATAAGTTGCACGTCGTTAGAAATCGTTTTTAAGTCAAGAAAGCATATTTAATCAGTACAAAGTAACACTTTGAAGTAACTTTTAGAATATATAAAACATTTTTTTGGGTGTATAGTCTATATGGCATGCATTAGAGCAGAGCATTAGCAATCAGGTCTCAATTAGAAACTTAAATGAAACATTAAAAGAAAAATACCTAGTGACATGTCAGGAGTATGACAAGAAACTAAGTCTTTTCCAGTGAAGTTTTTATTTTAAGGCGAAGACTGAAGACTTGAAGAGGCATGGACTAGCCTGACAAACTAGTCCCTTCATGAATACTTCACATCTGAAGTCATATATTTTGTGTCACATATACATTTAGAATTTGACAGAGAAGCGAGGGTGGTTGCATAAAATTTTGGGTTCTCATATATTCACAGAGGGGATAATATTTGTTCCAGGGCCAGAATCTTTTCTAGTAAACTTCAACTTTTGTACCACAATTTTCATACTGTATAATATGAAACATTTTTTGGGTTCTCATATATTCACAAAGTTAAAACATTTATTTTATGTTTTATAACTTATACTAGGGTAACTTGATTGATATACAAACGGCAAATTACATATAGATAGTAGGTAGACGGGCAATAAGCTACAACGTCACCCTTTTTCTGAATAGAAAACTCTAATCTACTGAAAACAAATCCTCGCGGAGTCGAAAACAAAATGTAATAAAATTATGAACATTGAGATTTGTATATGTTCTAAGAGACTAGCAACAAGATTGATGAACTTGTATATGAACCGACGGAAACATAGACAAGTCATGAAAAAACGACCAATTAAATTTCAAAACGGGATTCTAGATTCAAGTAGTATGCATAATTGATTATTAGTGAAACTTATCTAAGACGTAATTCTTACTAGACATTTACTAGAATGTATATATAACATTAATAAAATTTAAACTCAGGGTATCGATATAGGCATATAGAACCTAAGCTTCTCTTTTGGTTGAAAAGCAAGTACATATAGGTCTCACGCGAAGTATCCTAGTAATTCTAAGTTGTCATCTTTTTAACAATAGTAATGCATTTGGTATTTTGGTTTCTTCCCTTTTATTAACTTTACATATGTGAACAAACAGGAAACTGCATAGTAAAGTGTATAGAGAGTGATTGTCGTGTAGTTGTCAATACGCTATCCTTTAAATGAGCATCTACATATGGATACATGATCACACCAACGTAGAATCACAATAACAATAACAACTTAGTAAAACTTATATAATATAAAGAACACTTCGGGTTTACACATGTTCTATCAATTAGAGTGGTTGACTTCAGGGGCGGAGGTATTCAAATCGAACTGTAACTACAGGACATCATTATTTTTTTTTTTTGCCACATATAGCCATTTATGCATGATCTTTTCGAGTGACATCAATGTTTCTAATGATGGTGACTACATTAGTTATAAAAAGTAGAGACGAAAAACACACAACTTATCGGATTTTCTTTCCGGCCAAGAATTTGACTAGTGAAGAAGATGACTAAAATTTACAACTTTCATGTTTTAATATTATTTGATATTTTAAACGAAATGTGGGGAACGAAGTTGCAGAAAGCAAAAGCCATGAGTCTCTAGTGACTTAATTTCAACATTTAAAAGTCAAACCTTATGTAATTTTAATTATTTATTTATTCTTTTCTTTTTGTAACTTAATAATTTTTTAGTATTTATCTATTCTTTTCTTTAGTTTATGTTATATTTATGTTATACGTTATTTTTATTCCTTCGTAAAGTAATTTTCTTACTTATTTATCTATTTTTTTTAGTTAGTTTATGTTTCATTATTTGTGTTATACGTTTTTTGATTCCTCCTACTATATACATTTATAAGTAAAAAGTATTCTTTTTAAATATGTTTAATAAATAATTATAGAATATTAATTATTATATACTTTAAATACCTAAATAATATAAAAAGAGACTAACAACATCTCTGATATGTAAATAATAAATCAATCCATTGTAAGACCACCAGCGCTAAATGCCCTCATTCACGCCCCATTAGTGAGCTACACCGCCCCTGGGGTGTTTTTGCCCTAAATTCTAATGACAATGTGTTTTATTATTGCATCGTATCTTTATTATGTGATCAACCGACCCGACCCGAACTATCCAACCGACCCAAAATATTTATGTCCGGTTCTATGAAATTTGAGAATCTAAAATTGTGACATCATTAGAATAAATTTCTAAATCCGCCACTGGTTGACTTTTAGTTAGTCCACGACCACACCCAAGAGTCTTTCCTACTGATTTTAATAAAGTCACTCTCTCCTTGTCTGCTTATTAACAGAGAGGGACTAACACGTGTTTGGATTAGCAGATGAGGCAATGACCGCCAACAAAAAGCCAATTAGAGGCAACCATCACCACAGTTACCCAATCAGAAAGAACCACGTATTAATAGTATGATAAGGTGTTACAGTTTTAGTTGCATAGGAAATACATTTAATATAACTGAATTAGGTCAGATGGGCCAGGTGTTAGCTAGAGACCATTTGATAACAAACGTTCTCCATAACTCAATACTAAGTTACATGATCGACTCAAGGGTGGGGCAAAGTGGGAAACCGCCCCGAGCACACTTTTCCCAAGGGGAGCCCAAGATGTATGTATAATTTTTATTGGCGTGCCAATAACGATATAATAAAAATTATATATACATCAAAAATTATATAACACGGGTAAGGATTTGATCAGAATCGGGTATAGAGGGAACGTGCACAGTGAGTGGTGTTTTGAAAATAATGAAGACAAAACTCTAAGTGTTGGTTATATATGAAGTTCTAATCGCTAGACTTAACTAGCGAGTAGGAGTCTATTCGCTTCAGTGGACCCACGAATGTAGCTAATCGCTGGACAAAAGCATGAATAGAAGTTCCTGCTCGCCATTTATGTTCAAGTGAGTTATAAGAAGCCAAGGGTCCTAATCGCATGAGCAAATAAGCGAGTAGCTTGTACTCGCCCAAATTTACACACGAGTACACGTACTCGCCTAAACCTACAGGCGATTGGAATCACTAAATGTGTATAATTTTCACACAAATTACCAAATTGCCCCTGCAGCACCAAATCTCACATTTTCGACCCGTTAAGGTTCAAAACATGCGTTTTTCACCCCGTTTTAACACATGACTCAGATGACGACTCATATCTTTGAAAAACTTTCATTTTCAACCCCTGTACTTAAGAGAAAGTACGGTTTTGACCCGGCAAAAACACAATTCTCAATTAGTTGACTTTTCGGCGTTTTATTTCTGAAGAAGTAAGATTACAATGGATTAGGATTCCATCATCGGCAATCAAGAATGATTAAATAGATAAAACTAAGCATAAATAAAACGAAAGCGGGAGATCAGCTAACTGTACACTATCATATTTTTGCGAGTTTCATCAGTTAGGGAATCATATCAGTGTACGGACTTTACTAGAACCCTTATATATTCAGTTTTTAGTTTAAATTACCAATAAGCATCCTACAACAACTGCCGATATTGTTGTCCACCTAAACTCAAAATCAAGTTTTATCGCTAGGCACTTTAGATACGTTAAGGTAATATTAAGACTGATGTACAAGGTGTTCCCCGCCACGCGACACATTCTCGTATCAAGTCATGCACAAAGCTTCCTCGTAACCGGTGAGTAAGTTGTTGTCATCTGTATTTTACAAGGAACGGACTCAATGGTGATCAGGTCTGCAAAAACGCTGCAACAGAGAGACCAGTGAGATCCAAACCAGGGTTCAAGTCAAATACCGTATATTTGATTTTTCACGGTACGATGCTTTAGGTATATGATTTGATACCTTTGAGCGAATTCTCTTTGAGAATAGGGTTTTGGCATTTATGAATCTCTTTGCTCTTTTAGGATTCCCGGACGTCTCCTGATCAGAATTTATTCTATTTTTTTTGTTTTGTTTTTTTTTTCCAGGAAACGACATAGAGGCGTCTCAGTTGTAGGCTGCGAACCCAATGTACGACACATGTGCCACTCCTATTTATTCTGAGAGACGTCCAGTTCACCCCGGATGTACTAACCTCTTAAAGACCATGAAACCTCGGATTTTGGCATGCTATCAAACGAGATTTCGGTACCAAGACCATATGCCAACGCACGTTGATCCACACATGTTTCGGTTGATTTAGGTTTATATCACCGTGCCGAACTTGGGAATGATTTTGAGCCTACTGACACATCATTGTAGAGGCTACTTATCAGTTCCAATATTTTTAAGATTATAAGAGTCCAGACAGTCCGACTGATGGGTTAATATCATCTTCCCTTTTTCACCAAAGAAACTCATTTTTTCTTTGCATTTTTCAATTTCAATTTTTCTTTTGATTTTGGGATTTTCTCATTTTTTTTTAATTTTTGCATTTTCTGATGTTTTTGTATTTTTCTGAATTTTCTCCCCCTAAAAATCTAAAAATTTGCGAAAAGACAATATTTTTGGATTTTTCTGATTTTTAAAGAAAAATATATACAAAAACGATTACCGATGAGGATCTAATCCTGCTTAACTTTAATGCCGTTTAAGATTAACAGATACTCAAAACGAGGACCGTCAAAAGCTTTGGTGAATAAATCGGCACGTTGGTAATCCGTGTGGATTTTGACCATATCGATAAGTTTCTTTTCATAGCAATCGCCTATGAAATGATACTTAACCAAGATATGTTTCGCCTTGGAATGGTTAACTGAGTCTTTAGCAAGAGCTATAGCGGACTCATTGTCACAGTGAATGGGAGTATTAAGAAATTTCAAACCGTAGTCTCTCATTTGTTGTTGTATCCAAAGAACCTGGGAGCAGCAGCTCGATGCTGCTACATATTCTGACTCATAGGTGGATAAGGCTACCGACGCTTGCTTCTTGCACTGCCATGAGACTAGTCTTGGTCCCAAAAACTGGCATCCAGCCGATGTGGATTTTAAGTCTGTCTTGCATCCGCCATAGTCAGCATCACTAAAAGCGATGAGGTCAAACTTATCGTCATTAGGGTACCATAGACCTTTGGTCGGACAACCCTTTAGATAACGTAAGATCCTCTTCACAGCAACCAGGTGGGACTGTTTCGGCCTTGACTGGTATCTTGATAGTAGACATGTCACGAACATTATATCAGGTCTTGATGCAGTGAGATACATGAGTGAGCCTATCATAGCTCGATAGAGAAAAGGATCAATGGTTTGTCCTTTCTCGTCAGGACCAATCCCGTGATTGGTCTGAATTGGTGTGCCTACTGGAGTAGAGTCTTCCATCTGGAACCGGCTCAAGTTGTCAGCAACGTATTTTGTCTGGTGGATGAAGATCCCCGACTCTTGTTGTTCTACTTATAGACCGAGGAAGAATTGCATCTCCCCCATCGAGCTCATCTCAAATTTATCCTGCATAAGCTTTTCAAATTCCCTGCACATGACATCATTAGTAGACCCAAAAATAATATCATCAACATAAACCTATACCAGAAGACGGTCACCACCCTTTTCCTTGGTGAATAAGGTGCAATCCACGAGTCCACGTTTGAACCCGTTGGATATTAGATAGTTGCTAAGCATTTGATACCATTCACGCGGAGCTTGATGGAGTCCGTACAACGCTTTGTTCAATTTGTAAACTTTTTCGCGATGAAGCGGATCCTCAAAACCCGGTGGCTGAGCAACATACACCACTTCCTTCACGATACCATACAGAAAAGCACTTTTCACGTCCATTTGATACACCTTAAACCGTTTGTACGAAGCGTAAGCTAAGAACATCCGGATAGCTTCAAGGCGCGCAACTGGAGCGTATACTTCGTTGTAATCTATTCCTTCGATTTGACGGAAGCCGAGGACAACTAATCGAGCCTTGTTTCTGATAATCACCCCGCGGTCATCCTGTTTACACTTATAGACCCACTTTGTTCCAATTTTCTTCGAGCCTGGAGGTAAGTCAACTAAGTCCCACACCCCTAGCTTTTGGAACTGCTGAAGCTCGGCTTGCATTGCTTCAATCCATGGTTCTTCCCTCAGTGCCTCTTGCACGGTTCTTGGTTCAGTTTGAGATACATAAAGAGCGAAGGACCAGTCGTTCTGATAACCTGCTTTCCTGATCTCCGAATAGAGTGCCAAGGTACCTGTATTGTCACTTGGACTAGCATTTCTGAGCTGACTGCGCGTCATGACTCTGCTAGCCGGATCACCAATCACATTCTGCATCGGATGAGTGTCGTGAATCCGAGATTCCGGATGTGTCGGCATTGGATCATCTGAATGCAGATTAAGGTTCTCCAAACCTTGAGATAAATTTGTCTCTGCGGCGCTTGAGCTGGAGGGAGCAGCGGGTTGCATATTAAAACCTGAGAGATCGATCCTAAGACCTATCCCTGGAGCTGCTGAAGAAGAAGGACCAGCTTGATTGTTTCCTGTCGGAAAAACTGGAGCTGTAGTGGTAGATTCACCATTTCCAGCTTGTTCTTCAGTAAGAGTTTCATGAGACTCTGCAAAATCGTCGTCTGAAGATGATGATTCGAGAACCTCTGCTAACGCTTCCTGAAAGACTTCCTCAACTTCTGCTGCTGCGGTTTTACCAGGGGGACCCGTGGATGCAGAGGCATCAGATGGTGCTGGCGCAGGTGCATTGACAACGATCAGACGCATTAGCGGTGAGCTAGCTGCGTTTTCACACTCGTAATACATTTGCGCTACAACATCATCTACCAAATTATCCATGTTGAAGGAATCAAATAGACTCTTATAATCGAACAACCAATCAGGTCCAACACCAGGTGCATTGGCAGTATAGCGTTGAACATCGACATTAAGCCACTCTTCAACGCAATTGGTTCTTTTGTTGTACGCTCTTTTATTGGGAGTGTTGTAACCAACAAAGAAACCTTCTTCTGCCTTTGCACCAAACTTCCCATCGGGATGTATCATGGTGCATGGAGCTCCGAAAGGTTCCAGAAACTCTAAGTTCGGTTTCCTCCGATTCAGAAGCTCGTAAGAAGTCTTGCCAAGCTTCTTTACCGTTAGAACCCTATTTAGAGTGTAACACGTGCAGTGAACTGCCTCGTTCCAGAAGATCACAGGCAAGTTCGAGTCTGCGAGCATTGTTCTGGCTGCCTCAATAAGAGTCCGATTCTTTCTTTCTGCAACCCCATTTTGCTGAGGATTGTACGGTGCTGTAAATTCATGATGAATACCCTTTTCTGCACATAACGACTCCATAGCATGATTCTTGAATTCTGTCCCGTTATTGTAACAACAGGCAAAAATGAGGTAATTCCGTACTAATTAACTAATACGCGATTAACGTAATTAAATGCAATTATGTGTGGATTTATTTATCAAGGCCTTAGAAAGATAGCAATTCCCAAATAATGCATAGGAATGCATATGTTTAATGACAAAACATGATAGGATCATGTGCGAGTAAACTTATCCGGTATGGACGCTGGCGATTACCCGGTAAAAAATTAAATAAGCGAAAAGGATCCCGGACACCCGGGATATAAAATAAAGAGTAATTTCACAAAATATAATAAGTTTTGGAACTCCAAAGCCATAAGTGAGAGATTTTTATACAAATCTCCCGGTAACGAATAAAGTGTGCGTACCGCACCCGATACGCGTATAACTTATAATTTCACCCGGCAAAAGCCTAAATAACTAATCAACGCTTAAACTGGGCTATGTTTAAGGGTTATTAAAGGTATTTTTAATATCCGGATAACACGCGGTTAAAACCCGAAAAATACCCGGACGACACCCGAACGAGAAGGAATTAAACGTATCAGCATGTCCATCAGTATGTATGCTCCCCAGTACCAGTACCCACTGCCACCACCGCAGTAGACGGGGAGACATCCCCGATATATATATATATATATATATATATATATATATATATATATATATAGTAGCATGATAGCGTAGCAGGGATTACAGCGCTAGTTTGCATTTTTTGCCCAGCCGTGCGGGGTGTGCCGGCATATGACATGATGTTTTTATTTATTTCAAAACGATGTATGAGGGATGCTATCCCCTATTTTGTTATTGTAAACAAAGCGTTGTACTCGTATTATTGAAATTAATGAAAATCTTATTGTTATAATGGTAAAACGTGTGATTGTATAACTGTGATTGTCTGTGATTGTTATTACTTACTTTATATATTGAGATCTGTGCGATTGTGTGGTGATGATTTTGTTGATTATTATGTTCATGTGATGAGTTGCTATTTATGCTTTGTGTATGACAATATTTGTATGAATGTTTGTCAAAGATTAACCTTTAATAATTGTTATTGAAGTAAAATGGCACCAGCCACACGAAGCAACAGTGGCAACGACGGATTGCCCACGACACCCGCTGAACTTGAAACATTAGTCCCGGAGCGTGTAGCCCGAGCTATCGCGGAACACGAGACCGCCCGCACCGAGAGATCGCGGGACAGGACCGGGAGTGATCGACGTGAGAATTCCCCTACTGGTAAGAGGTTTATGAATAAATGCAAAAGCAATAGGAGATTATCATGAAGCTCCTATCCCATAATAACATACCACCTTATTATTGCAGAAACTGCCTCGCGAGAGCGTGGCTGCACATTCAAAGCCTTCCTGGACTGCAAGCCACTCAACTTCAGCGGCACTGAGGGATCCGTTGGGCTAGTCAAATGGTTCGAAAAGACTGAAGCGGTAATCCGCATCAGCAGCTGTACCCCCCGACAGACTGTTATGTACACCACAAATTTGTTCCTGGATCAAGCATTAACTTGGTGGAACAGCCAAGTTCAGTCACTAGGAGACGATGCTGCATACTCCTTAACCTGGTTAGAGCTAAGGGAACTTTTGATTGCTGAATACTGCCCGGCAAGTGAAGTGCAGAAACTGGAGACTGAATTCTGGAACCTCACCATGACAGGTGCGGACGTAGCTGGGTACAGGTCCAGGTTCCACGACCTATCACGACTGGTTCCCCGTTTGGTCACACCTGAGAGCAAGAAGATAGAGAGATACCTATTCGGACTGGCGCCACAAATACGCAGCATGGTCACTTCTTCCAAGCCCACGACCATGCGTGAAGCCATCAACCTCGCTCTGAGCCTCACTGAGGACGCCATCCGAATGGGCACCTTGATCCGAAAGGTGTCGGGATTAAAAATTTCAGAGCCCAGTAGTGTGGAAGGTAAGAATTTGGGTTCAACTTCAGTGGTTGGGTCTAGTGATCAGGGAAACAAGCCAAGGTTTGGGAAACGGAAGCGTAATGAAGGGAAGAAGGACGAATCATCAGGTGGTTCGAACAAGAAAGGGAAAGGGTATGTAGCCACAGGACGTGGAAATGGTGGAAAACAGGGTTATCAAGGAAAGAACGAAGTGATCTGTGGTAAGTGCCGCCGTTCTGGGCACAAGACTGAAGAGTGCAGATCTGGAGCACCGAAGACTGGAGGAGCAAGGCCATGCTTCGCATGCGGGTCGCCTGACCATTGGAAGAGGGATTGCCCTAAACTTAACAACCAAGCACGTGGACGGGCATTTGTGATTGGTGCTGGTGATGCACGACAGGACCCTAACGTGGTCACTGGTACGTTCCCTCTTAAGGGTCATTATGCTTCTGTGTTATTTGATACCGGTTCCGATTTTAGCTTCGTGTCTGTTGAGCTTAAAAGATTACTTGGGCTAAAAACTAGTAAGCTAGATACACCTTACTCTATAGAACTGGCTAATGGTAAAACTATAGAAACACGAGAAGTAGCGAAAGATTGTCAGTTGAATCTCTGTGGTCACGAGTTTGGCATTGATATATTACCGGTGGTACTGGGTAGTTTTGACATAGTCGTTGGCATGGATTGGTTATCCGCACACCGTGCCGTCGTGGTTTGCAACGATAAAATAATTCAAGTTCCCCTCGCAAGCGGTGAAACTCTATCGATTCAAGGGGAAAGGCGTGGGACGCCATTAAGAATTATTACAAGCATGAAGGCCCGAAAGTGTTTAAAGAAAGGTCTTATCGCATTCTTGGCGCACGCTGTAGATAAGAAGGCCGACGAGCGAAAGTTGGAAGACATTCCGATAGCTAGAGATTTTCCTGACGTATTCTAAGAAGATTTGCCGGGGTTGCCACCACCTCGACAAGTCGAGTTCCGCATCGACCTTGTTCCTGGAGCTGCTCCCGTAGCACGATCGCCATACCGTTTAGCTCCATCTGATATGCAGGAACTATTCGGCCAACTGCAAGAATTGCTGGACAAGGGTTTCATAAGACCGAGTTTCTCACCTTGGGGAGCTCCCATCTTATTCGTGAAAAAGAAAGATCCACGAGAAGAATTACACTACACACGATTTGGAATTGGGCGCAGTGGTTTTCGCTCTCAAAATTTGGAGACATTATTTATATGGAACCAAGTGCACGATCTTCAATGATCACAAGAGTTTGCAACACATCTTTGATCAGAAGGATTTGAACATGCGACAACGAAGATGGGTTGAATTATTAAACGATTACGATTGTGAGATAAAGTACCATCCCGGAAAGGCGAACGTTGTGGCCGACGCCCTAAGTCGCAAGGAACGAGTTAAGCCGTTGCGTGTCCGAGCTTTGGGTTTAACTATCCACACGAACCTGACTGACCGAATTCGTGAAGCTCAAATTAACGCTCTTAAACCCGAGAATGTCAAAGGTGAAAGATTGCGGAAGATGGTTGATTCACTGGAACCAAAGGCGGACCAAACCTTGTATTTCATGAATAGAATTTGGGTTCCAGTGTATGGTGGGTTGCGTGAACTAGTGTTGGCCGAAGCTCACAGCTCTCGATATTCGGTTCACCCTGGTGCAGACAAGATGTTCCACGATTTGAAAGAACTTTACTGGTGGCCAAATTTCAAGAGGGATGTAGCAGCTTATGTTGCGCGATGCTTAACTTGCGCAAAGGTCAAAGCCGAGCATCAGAGACCACCCGGCTTGCTCCAGCAACCGGAAATACCTGAATGGAAATGGGAGCAAATTTCCATGGATTTCATCACCAAGTTACCCAGGACAACAAGCGGCCATGACATGATTTGGGTAATTGTTGATCGATTGACGAAATCCGCGCACTTCCTCCCAATTCGCGAAACGGATAAGTTAGAGAAACTGACCCGTTTGTACATTAAGGAAGTGGTGTCTAAGCATGGTGTACCTATTTCCATCATCTCCGATCGAGATAGTCGATTCACCTCAAGGTTTTGGGAAAGTTTGAATGAAGCCCTCGGTACTCGCCTTGACATGAGTACCGCGTATCATCCCCAAACTGATGGTCAAAGTGAACGAACCATCCAGACCTTGGAAGATATGTTACGGGCATGCGCAATCGATTTCAGCGGTAATTGGGATACACACTTGCCACTGGTGGAATTTTCGTATAACAACAGTTACCACACGAGCATTCAAGCTGCACCTTTTGAAGCTCTATATGGACGCAAGTGTAGATCTCCTCTATGTTGGGCTGAAGTCGGAGAAAAGCAACTTACCAGGCCCGAAATTGTTCAAGAGACGACGGACAAGGTCTTTCTGATAAAAGAACATCTCAAAGCGGCCCGTGACCGGCAGAAAAGCTACACTGATATGAGGCGAAAGCCTCTGGAATTTCAAGTCGAAGACAGGGTCCTACTAAAGGTGTCACCTTGGAAAGGTGTCGCACGCTTTGGGAAGCGCGGAAAGCTGAACCCACGGTATGTTGGACCGTTCGAAATCTTGTCCAGAGTAGGCTCTGTGGCATACAAGCTCAAGTTGCCACAAGAACTTAACGGGGTACACGACACGTTTCACGTGTCGAATTTGAAAAAGTGCCTATCCGACGAAACTCTCATCATCCCTGCTGACGAAATCCACATTGACGACAAGCTACATTTTGTGAAAGAACCAATCGAAGTGACTGATTGGAAGGTCCAAAAACTAAGGCGCAGCAAGATCAGGTTGGTCGAAGTGCGCTGGAATGCCAAGCGTGGACCGGAGTTCACGTGGGAAAGGCTGGACCGGATGAAGCAAAAATATCCCGCCCTATTCGAGAAGACCCCTATACCGGAGAACTCGAAGTGAATTCCGGGACGGAATTCTCTTAACGGGGGGAGAATGTAACAACCGGCAAAAATGAGGTAATTCCGTACTAATTAACTAATACGCGATTAACGTAATTAAATGCAATTATGTGTGGATTTATTTATCAAGGCCTTAGAAAGATAGCAATTCCCAAATAATGCATAGGAATGCATATGTTTAATGACAAAACATGATAGGATCATGTGCGAGTAAACTTATCCGGTATGGACGCTGGCGATTACCCGGTAAAAAATTAAATAAGCGAAAAGGATCCCGGACACCCGGGATATAAAATAAAGAGTAATTTCACAAAATATAATGAGTTTTGGAACTCCAAAGCCATAAGTGAGAGCTTTTTATACAAATCTCCCGGTAACGAATAAAGTGCGCGTACCGCACCCGATACGCGTATAACTTATAATTTCACCCGGCAAAAGCCTAAATAACTAATCAACGCTTAAACTGGGCTATGTTTAAGGGTTATTAAAGGTATTTTTAATATCCGGATAACACGCGGTTAAAACCCGAAAAATACCCGGACGACACCCGAACGAGAAGGAATTAAACATAACAAATAATGGGTAAATACTTAGTGATGTGGACCCCACCCAAACACCCCAAGGGGCCGGCCTAGGGCCCATCCCCATATGATTAATCCTCCTTTTTATTAATTAACCCACTAATATTATTAGTAATCATGAGGTTTAGGATGCATGAATTATCATTGGGTAAAAACTAGCTAATCCCCTCCCTTCTCTCTCTAAACTCACGGCCAACACCCTCTTAACAATCCCCCAAGATTTTTCAAATCTCATATAATCTTCCTAAATAAATCATACAATCTATTAAAGATCCAAGTAATCTTTGAAGGATATGGAAAAGATCATATAAGATACATACATGCATACTTGAAACAACAAAGCCAAAAATCTTCTTCTTCTTCTTCCCTTGTGGCCGTAACATATACCCCTCCCTCATACATTCTCTTTTCAAGTTTAACACTTCCAAATCACCTTTAAATCTTCATCTTTCAAAACCCCATTGTGTGTTTCAAGAGCTTGGAGCTTAACCACTTGGAAGAACACACTAAACCCCATTCAAATCCAAGGTTTTTGTCTTCCCTAGCCTTGAGCTAGTAGTAAGTTTTTAACCTTGCTTTGATCATTAATATTCATGTTATGTGCTCTTAGAAGCAAGTTGTACATGAATGGGTAAAATGTGGTTTTTGAAACATAAGCTTTAATATATTTTACAAGAGTAAAATGGATGAGTAAAAATATGTAGATGAATCATGGATTTAATGCTAGTAATGTAGTATTTCTAAAAATTATAAAACATATACATACACTTATGAAGGATGATGATTTGAACATGATTTATGAAAGTAACTTGAATATGCTAAAAGATAGTTTTAATCATCATAAAATGGCCATCTAATGTCTAAAATAAGTTGGAATATGTTAGATGTTCATAAATATAAAAGTTACATATTTAAAGTCTACTCACTTGGATGAATGAAATTTGGGTATGTTGGATAAAAACATTAAACACACGTGTTAATAGCATCAATGATGGAATATAAGACTATTAAAAGTGGTATGATGTAAAAATAACCAAACATTAAGAAGATGAATCTTCAAAGTCCACTAATTTGGAAGAAAAATGCTAACTTTGGAAGTTAGGATGGAAAATGCAACATTTATAAGTTGAGGGACTAAAATAAATATCTTAGAAACTTTGGTCCAAAAATGCATTAACGGAAAGTTTGGTGTCAAAAGCATAAGTAATTATTTTTCCAAGGATAGTTTTGGTAAACACTAGTAAACTACTTGTGTATTTTGTATAAAAAGTGTATTTTTATAAAAATAGAAGTTTATAAAAATATGGATTTGTATTAGCATAGGGATTTTATAAAAATAAAGGTTTTTATAAAAATGTTGAACAAGAGTAAGAACTTGAGAAAACTTATACAAAAATGGATACTTTTATATAAATGGGAATATAAAAGTATCGGAAACATTTTTGGGTATATAGGTTAACAAGTTGAATTAAAAATACGAAAGTATATTTTAACCTTCCAAGTAATATGTGTTTGGGAATTGGAAGTATAAATAATATTTCTATAGGACGCATATTGGAAGAAACTTGGAAAAAGTTAACTATCGGACTTGGTTACATAAACTAACTATAACGGATAAACGGACAAATAAGAGAAAAATGCCATTGCGGCAAAATGAAAAATATATATATTTTAAGAAGTAAAATATATATAACATGGGTGAAAATTATATAACACTTTCCTAAGTGTTAGGGAAAACATTCGTGGGAGAAAACATAACGTAAAGGATTAAAAGACGTAAACGACGTATGGACTTAACAAGAAAAATTACACGTTTATATATGTATATATATATGCTCGTCTCGACGAAATTCTAGTATATCTATTTGAATGGGAAAGTAGATATGCGAGAAGGAAAAACCAAGACGAGTAGGCAAATATACATATATATGTGTGTATACCGACGAGATCCTAGTATATTTATTTGAATGGGAAAATAAATGTACGGCAGGGTAAGTCGAGTCGGGCGTTAAGAATATACTACCGAACGACAAGACCTTAGCATACCTATTTAAATGGGAAAATAAATATGCGGCAAAGTGAGTCGGGTCGGGTATTAAGAATACATTATATCAAACGATGCGATCTTAAGTATAATTATTTAAATGGGAAAATAATTATGCGTTAGGTGGAGTCGTGTCGAGAACAATAATATACAAGTTAAAAGGATATTAACGAGAATAATACATGACTTGTAAGAAAAGGGTAAACCATCGCCAACGAACCTAGGATACGCGTTTAATTAAACGGGAATTGGAATAACACGTGGTCGGGGAGTTGGGTGTACAACTTGCCAAGGCACATGCACTATAGGTGTAGTGACTTATACGTCTAGGACATTTGTAGGTGCGAGTCCACAAATTTACTATCTTCCTCTTTGAGCCAAGCACAGTTTCAGGTGAGTTTCACGGCCCCATTTTAAACTATTTTATGTTTTTCGGGGGAAAGATATGTTAGGGAAATGTTTGACGGGTTAAATACTTGAGTTGTGATCGCCACTCGGGGTTGAGACCTCTCTACTATAATCATTAATTCAGGGAAATGAAACCGAAGGAATATTTGAATAGTACTATTGGTGCCTGACAAGACCCACCCCTAATCGATAGCGTCGATTATGCATCGGCGTATGCCTGGGGTGCACGTATTCTGAAATCAAGTCGTAGGATACCGAGTAACGACTTGGAGCGGGGCATTATTATTATTTGTCTTGGTTTGGTTATAGGCTCAAGTAGAATTGTAGGAACTTGCAACTCCTATAAATTGTCATAACATGGTAATTCCCAAGAGATAAAGTTTGATAAACTAAAACCTGTGAACTCACCAATATTTATATATTGACGAATTTTTAAACATATCTTTCAGGTAATTGATAGATGATGGACAACATGGCAAGCTGGGTCGGGGGAATCTCTCAACTGGGCGTCGGGAGTTTTGAAGGGGTTTCATCTTTATTTCCCAAGGATTTGGGATATATTTGAGAAGCCTCCTTATTTGTATTAAAAAAAAATTCGTTATGTGTGAACATCAAACATGGTTTTTGACGTCTTAATAAATGACCCATTTTCTTAATTACTTATGATTTGCGTTAACCTTGACTTTATGCTCTTGAACCGTCGCGCCACGTGTTTCCGCCATTGGCGTGGTGTGACAGTTATCGCTTCTGATCCTATGAATCTTTAGCTGATATAGATTTTCCAATTTCGTGAACAGATTCTTCAAGTATTCAAAAGTTTCACTCTTGTGCTTCATGCACACGACCCAAGAAAACCTAGAATAGTCATCCGTAACCACCAAGCAGTATAAGTCAGCGTTCTTGCTCTTCTGAATGACTGGGCCAAACAGGTCCATGTGCAGTCGTTCAAGAGGTAGACTAACTGAGTTTGTCTTCTTAGGCTTGTGAGACTTCTTTTTCTGCTTCCCTTTCTTGCATGAGACACAGACGTCGTTTAGATGAAATTTTTTAACAGAAACACCTTCCACCAGTTGATTCTGAACCAGATGGTTCATCTTTCTCAGGTGGATGTGCCCCATACGTCTGTGCCACATGATCGATTCCTTTTCTGTCGCCTTAGACAGAAAACAAGTGACTTGACCTTTTGCTGTCATGGCTCGGCTCATATCCAAGACGTATAAGTTGTTGACCCTGGGAGCTGAGATCATAACCCACTTTTTCGGTATCTTAAATCCAGGTTTCAGAATGAAACATGCATTGTCATCAAAGAACACAGTGAACTTTTTGTCACATATCTGCGAGACGCTCAGCAAGTTGTGGTCTATTTGTTTGACAAAGCTTATCTTCTCAAAGCTTACAATACCATTACTCATACTGCATTCTTTTGTAATATAACCCCCTTTATTACCAGCAAAATCAACATACCCCCCATTGATATTCTTTATGTCAAAAAGCAGGGATAAGTCGCATGTCATGTGCCCAGAAGCTCCACTATCAACAATCCATAGGCTGCTGATAAGGCCCTGTGGAACTCCCTGCACAAACATTCAAAGTTCAGCGGTTAAGGGGGACCCAAGCCTTCACGGTCTTGGGTCTACCATCTTCATCTAATGTCAGAAAATCAACCCATCTTCCGTTTGGAGTTGGTGTTGTTCCCGATGGTCCGGCAGTGTTATCACCTGCAGATGACTCTCCACTTTTGGTTGGTGACTTGGGTCTCCAAACTTGTTCCGGTTTCTTTGGCTTGGACTTCTTCTTTGCTTTGGGACTAGAAGATCCAGCCTTAGACTCCTTAGGATGAATAGATTTAGGATCCACTTCAGATTTAACTGTACGTGGAACAGTTTTGAGGTTGCCCTGTGGTTTAGCTGTAGCCTTTGCTGGTGGCTTAAGCGCTGCTTCAACCTTTGTGGGAACAGTGCTCCCACTCAACTGTGGACCCCTGCCATCAACTGGCTTTTGGTTCATAGCAATCTTGTTTCGGTTGTCGTAAACAATCTGTTTTCCCTTTTGTTTTTCAGAAAATTCAAAAAGTTTAGGGGAAACAGGTTGCTTAGTTTTGCTAGAACTGGGAGCATCATCCACCTTGATCCTTTCACGTCTAAATTCAGGGCACGCAGCAACTAAATGCCCACGTTCCCCACATTTATGACAGGATCTGTATTCTTCAAATCTAGGATATTCGGACTTGTTCTCCTTTTTGTTCTTTCTGTTAGATGAACTGGCAAATGAGTTTTTGTGTTTCAGATCCTCAAGGCATTTTCTTTGCACATCGATGTGAGGATCATCGTTTCTCTCATTTCCGGTAGATCTAACAAACTCAGTGACATGCTTCTTCGGACTTTTCCTCTGAGCATGACTTTGAGGATTAACGGTGTTTATCTTTTGATTTTTCTTGTTATGTTCATTTGGATGATTACCCTGGTCTTTTCTACCCGTACCCTTACCCTTCTTCTTATTCCAGTTTTCCTTTTCCACGGTAATGACAGATTCTTGCCAGATTTTAGCAATTAGACCAGGGGCCATAGTTGTAGCACGTGACCTTCGTTTTATCAAACCCAAACTTAGTGTTGTTGTTTATCAGAACATCTCTCCTTCCTGTCATGTCCATATACTCCTTTGCCCTTCTCACCACGCTTGCGAAGTGCCACTAGATGTCTATTAGATCCATGTCGTCTTTATCGATCTGCGAGTAATACTCTTGTGTAAGATGAGGATTCCCGATCTGTCCAGCAACCAATCCACTGTAGGAGTTGACCAAGGTTGATAGTAGAGCCATGTGTTCTTGAGTTAACTCTATAGTCACCTTCTCTAAACCTGCGGTGTTCAGCTGTTCTGGGACTGGGTTGGTCCGATAGCCACCTTGACTTGAAGTCGAAGCACCTCCATATCCACCATAACTTGTAGTTGGAGCACCACCAAACCCTGAAGGAGAAGGTCCACCAAAGTTTGAAGTTACCTGTGCTGGTGCTGCAAGATGAGAAAAAGGGTTAACACCAAAATGATTAGTATTATAATTCAAAGGATACTGGTTTCCTTGTCCGAAAGGATAGGTTGGAGGAGGAACATCAGTTAGAGGACCATAGTTGTCAAATGCATAAACTGGATCCGGGTTAACCACAAAAGCAGTCTGTGGTTTGGATCTACCCACACTGGCGTCCTAAAGAGGGTTCCCGTAGTAGATATTGGGATTCTGTGGAATGAGCGCCTTGTTTGCCCTTCTGATCTCCTCAATCTCCTTGTTCTCTAGCTCGGTAATGAACTCATTTATGGTGAGAGTCTGATAAGCATTGCTTGATTTCAAGATGTCCAACCATTGATGCCAATGAGGAGGTAGCGCCTCAGCAAATCTTTCCGCAAGGTCTGCAGATGAGTACAAGACCCCGTACTGGTACATTTCAGACATCAAGTGGTAGTATCTTGCAGTCATGTCTCTAAGCGATTCGTTCCCAATAGCATTGAAGTTCTCGAACTCCTTTTTGAGTTGATCCATTTTGACCTTTCGAGTCTTCAGATTTCCCTCATTTCGCTCAGCAAGCGCTAACCAAAGCATCTGTGACGTAGTGCACTGAGCGAATTGATGAAGTATATCCTTGGGAAGAGCTTGTTTCAATGCTGCCATCGCCTTCTTTTCGTAGTTATACTTCTTCCTCTGATCTTCATTCATATGTTCCAGTGAGATCGGAGTATTCGAATTCTCAACCATCGGCCTACTGTACCCTGTCTCAATTGCTGACCACACGAGACCATCGATACCCTCAACATATGTCTGAAATCTGCCCTTCCATCCATGGTAGTCGGACATGTATTGCAGTTTCGGTGCCCTATTCGAACTACCCGTTTCTAAGTCACTCATGAGAACGGAAGACAGATGATTCGTCTGTGAATTTGCAGCAGCCGCGAGTGCCCAAGGATTCGCATTCATTGCCTGTTGTTGAGCCGCTAGCGCCCACGGATTGATTCCGGCAACATTCGCTTGCATTTGCACTTGTTGCATCCGTTGCGCGTTACCCTCGGCTGAGAATTGCCAAGGGTTCGTGGGTACGTTTGTTTGATTGTTCATTTGTTGATTATATTGTTGCCTTGGTTGGTTCAGATGTCCCCACGGGTTTGCCATATGTTTAAGTTCGTTAAAAGTCCGATACTTAGTCAAATTTTCAGTTTCAGGTCCTTATAGGCGATTGGGAACCCTAATTGTGTGTTTATAGGCGATTAGGGTTTTGTATAGGCGAGTACAGTTGTAATCACTAGTATTACAAGCGATTAGGGTGTAATTGCTAGTGAACAGTTGAGCGAATACAGATTTAAGGGCGATTGGGACCCTTTAGGCGATTAGGGACTATACCACACAAGGAGATGGCGAATAGGCCCCTAATCGTGTAAAGAACTGGCGAGTATAACTCTATTCGTGTATTCTTCTGGTGAATAGAAGTCTATTCGTGTGAGCTGGTTTCTAATCGCCTATAGATAGGCGATTGGAAAGGGTCTAGAACTTGTAATCGCCTGATCTAACTTCACTTTTGCTCAAAAACCACCGTTTTTGCCTCAAAATCTTATCCAAAACGATGTGTTTAATTCCCAAATGATTGGAAAAGTTTCCAAAACAATTTTAGAACAAAACCTAATAAAAAACACACGTTTTCATCCATAAAAACACACTAAGAATTTGAAAATAAGGGTTTTTGTGAAAAACTCAAAGTTTCAAAGTTCAAAACAGGTTTTGGATTAAAAATCACAACTTTCACACAAAAACCTACCTGTTTTCACTCGTTTTTGTTATCAAAACGATCGTGATAAGAGCCTCGGCTCTGATACCACTTGTAGGATCGACGAACGTGTCACCCGACAATCACGAGTATTCAAGGTGCGGAATCCCTTGAATATGCTTTAATAACAGAAACTAACTTGAAACAATGATAAACGAGCAATTACAACACACAAACGGGTCAAAAGATTAACGTTTATATCATTAAAACAGAGCACGAGTGTTACAATGATCAAACCAAGCAATCTCAGACCTGGGGAGGGTGTTTGGAGAATGTGTGTGGCAAAAACTGATTATTAAGGCAATGATTGGGCCTATTTATACCTCCCATACTCGTACAGGTAGTATAGGCGAGTAGAGGCCTATGAGACATGTTCCTATAGGCGATTAGGCCGTAATCGCCTATAGAGAACCTCTAATCGCGTGAACAATGATGTAGCATAGGGTGTAATCGCGTATAACTAACCACTAATCGCCTATAGCCTCAATCACTCCCAAAAACGCGTATAAATGTCTCCAAACATCCCCGAAACTCGTCCAAACAACATATATACTAGCCTAGGGACATCATGCATAACAACTTTCCATATATCGCGTCCGTTGAACTTTTCACCCATTTGTTCGTTGAATCTTGTGGCAACCGCTTTCCAAAAACTTTGCCTTCCCCAAGGTCCTTGCTCTTGAACATCAAGATAGCTATTCACCAAGGCGAGTTCATCCTCCAAGCTCCAGATTGGTGCTCGCACGCGGTTTAGCGGGGGCAGGATTGGATTTGGATTTGGGTTCTGGTTTGCCATTTATTTTCAAGGACAAGATGACCGATTGATAAAAATTGGCTATGTTTTTATACTAAATTAACGGTCAAAAAATTGTTGCCCTTTTATATTAAATTAATTCAAACGGTCAAAAAGTAATAAAATAAATACTAAAAATCGACCGTTGCAATTATTATTAATGGTTACCAGCCCGTTAACTACAACCGGAAAACGGTTCACGGGACCCCTACCAGCACGGGTGGCGGTGGTATTACCGTGCTGGTAGTGAGGTACCCGTGCCCAATTCTGGTAGCGCCCCGTCTGCCCTTATAAATTAATTAAGGGTGTTGCTATTTACACCATACTCTATTGCACCAAGGGTTTGTATTTAGTAGAATAGGCTTTGCGATTCAAAAGGAGATAGCGGCCCAGCTTGTTGCTCGCTTACCCATTGTCCAAATGTAACCTGGTTTAAAAAAAAAACTTTTAAAAAAATATCCAATGTTTAATTATCACATTTTTTATCACCCAAATATTTTTTTTCTTTTCAAAAAGTAAATAGTGACGTAATTTATGTTAGATATGTAACTTATAAATATAAGTATATATTGTAATAATTAATAAAAATAAACAAAAGTCAAGCACTGTTAAAAAAAATGAGAGTTTAAGAAATACGGTGTAGATGAATTTTTAACTCATTTTTATGTATTTTCACCGTTAAATATATAGTGCAAAGAATTTTTAACTCATTTTGTGTATTTTTGCCTTTAGATACATGTTAATATCATGAATGTTATTGATTCTACTTTTACTTAGTAGTACAAATAAAATAAAATACAATCATATCAATATTTTAATAGATTTATTGTATTTTTGTTTTTTGGTTTTAAGTTAAATTAGTTTTTAAAATATATGTGTAAATAACATATTTTATCATTTTTTTAGAACTTATATTTTCTGCTTCGATTTTTATATTGATAAAGCACCCCTTTTTAAAATACTATCTTATAAAAGGATATTATAATTTTCTTCTTCAGTTTGCATTTTTTATTGAAATTAAATATTTAGACTCCAAGTTTTTTTAACTTATTTTAGAAGTTCTTTTTTAGTAGGTATATTCAATTAAAGATTTCATTTCCAGACTTCTATCTACACACATTTTGATTTCAGGATGCAAAATTAGCGTTGTTAGATATATATATTTTGTATAATATTCCTTTTTTTCTTTATTTTGTATTAAAATTCAAGAAATGTTTTCAATTTATTTGTGTTTTTTTATCCATGTGTGACTTCAATTTAATTACTTTTATAATTTTGTTAACCAACTTTAGAATAAAAAGGAAAGAAAGAAAGAATCTTATTGGTTATCAGTGGTCAAAAGTAATTAATGTATAATTAATTCTACAGGGTATGGAGTAAATAGAAAATAGGTAAGGTGTATTTAGAATAATTAATTAATTAAAATAATTTTTTTAAGAAAAATAACTCTTAATTTTTAAAATCTCCAATATCTCACTCCTCATTTATATCTCTATATTTTTTATATAATTTCGTATAATTGGTTATCTTTCTTTCAATTACAATCTTAATTACTTTTTATACTTACATAAAACTGTATATGAATTTAAGTCATATTAAATAAATTTTAATACATCATTATGTTATGTTTATTTTTGTCTATGTTTTAATATAAATTTTACAAAATAAATTAAGTCATGTTCTATAATTATTTTTCAAAAACCTAATATATATAATTTAAAATGAAAAATAAAGAAATAATAATAATATAACACTTTAGGATAGTGACCCCTCATATTTAGGCTTCAACATGGCTACCCTCAAAAGTTTGATGGGGGAAGATGAAGATGGGGAGGCTGATGGAAGAGAATAAGAGCATTCTCAATAGTTTCCCCATCTCCCATTCACTCACAACCAATCACAACCACATATTGCATTAAAAATCATTATAGTTTCTCTCTCCTTCACTTACAACCACTTTCAACAAATATTAAAAAATAAATACAATTTTTCTATTTTCCCTAAAAGATTCCCAAAGAACCCAAAATTTACCGATAAACAGTAGATTCCTCTTTTTCTTCACTCACAACCACTTCTAACCCCATAAAAAATTATAGGGTTTTGTCTCACCAAAAAATGGGGGCACTACTGTGAATGCTCTAATAAGATGATTTTATGTTTTAACCTTAAAATTAAAAAATGGGTTAAGGTTTAAAGGACTTGTTGTGAATGTTCTTACAATGTACACCAACATATGAAATACATTTATGGGGGAGTGTCCCCACCCGAAATGGGCTAAGGTACTCGACTACCTCCCCGGGAACATTGTCGGCGGTGTCCCGGGTAGTGGGGGATGGATATAGCATATATGGTTCTAACCTATATATATTCAGTTAGTGTAATACATAAGGTTCTATACGGGGTATAGCACACGTGTATCTAACCTTAGTATATTAAAATATCTATACTATATTATAATGCATGAGGCAATGGTAGTTTAAGATACCGAAAAGTTAATAACTTAATTTTCATTAACACCCCTAAAATGGGGGTAAAGTAGTCATTCAAGCACTTTTACACTTTGATACCTCATCTTAGTTACACTTCAATCCCTTAAACTTTATTCAATTTTTGCTTATTTAAGTTATAGTTAAACTTCTTTTCCTTATTTTAAGCAAACTATCCCCCATGATTTTTGCTTATTTGAGCATTTTATTATCTTTAATTTGAGTATAGTATTGTTGTTTTTTTTTTTAATTTAAAAATTGATATGTGCTACGTGATTAACAATATCTAGGAGTGAGCAATAACTAAGCCGTTCACCGAAGTCAAACCAAAAAATATATAAAAATGAACCAAAATCAATTAAAAACTGAATTAACCAACATCCGATTTAACTTAAAATCGATTATATTATTTTTGTACCATTAGTTAACCGAAATCCGTCAAACTAAAACGGAACCACTCATATATTCATAACAGTGTGCCCGCACAATATAGTAGTGAACACAGGCACTTCTAATGGTGCATGGTTAGGTTCGGTTCATTTCTGTTATTAGCTTCAACCGAAACAAAATTCGACATTGTCAGTTTATCGATCTTATTAACCAACCGGTTAATTGGTTCAGTTTATTTGGTTAGTTGTCGCTTTTAGTTTGGATAGTTAATTTTGGTTAATAACCAAAGCCAAACTTTGGTTAAAATTTTTGCTTAAAAGTACATAAAATGGAGTTATAAATACATGAAATGGATGTATAGATATATAAATGGTTAAGCTTCGGTTTATTAATTTTGGTTAACTTAGGGTACAAAACAACCGATATTAGGTTAACTCGGTTTTTTGTTAATTTTCGGTTCGGTTTTGTATGTTTTTTGTTCGATTTTGGTTGAGGGCTCAATTATTGTTCACTCATAGATATTGTTAATCACGTGAAAAATCGTTTTGTAATTAAAGTGGCGGAAGAAATAGAGAGGTTCTTGAAAAATCTGAATTATTTATTCTCGCCACTTATTCCGCATTTTCTCTCTATTTCTTCAAAACCATCTCCTTTGTCTCTGGCTTCACGTGAACTCTATGCCTCGCTATAGATTTCATGGATTCTATTGAATAGTAATCTTACACATGTGATTTTTAAGTGTTTAGATCTCATTTAAACAAGTTTTTATATGGTTAATTTTCAGCTTATATGTCATTTTTGTCTTTGTAGTTTTTTAGATCTCATTTCATTGAATTCTGATTTTAATACATCATCACCAAGCCCACTTCTCTCCTTTTCCAGTAGTGTAACCACAACATCCCAACTGTCAATTGTCAGCCGTTAGGACCTCCCGACGGTATGCTTTTTTTCGTCTCTGAAAATATACAACTTGTAGGAGAACAACACGTTTTTAAGTAAGTCTTTTCATTTATTTTTTTTGCTGATAAAATCTTTATACTGTTGATTCTCCTATGTTTAATATTATAATTGTTTGAGAAATTTGTGATTTCCCATTATATGAATCTTTATAAACATGTTAGATTAGACTTACAAAAGTTGAGTTTTTTTTTTTACGTTTCAAATGTGTTTATACATCTTCATCGTTGGTTTTTGTTCTAATCTATTTGTTCAAATTTTAAGGCTTCTAAAAAGATCCTATTTGGTTGGATTAACATGTTGATGGAATTCATATAGGCTTAGAGCATAATGTAAGCTGGTCATGAAGTATGTTGAAGCAATTGTTGAGACAACATCATTCACATATAATTATAATAATACATATTCACATTAATTGGATGGGGTGTTTGGAATCATTAGTTCAAATGAACTTTTCGTACAAATATCTTGATTTCAATCATCATTTCAAATACACTTATGTTATTTATATATTTGTTATTGTTTTTTAAGAAAACTGACAAATGGTCACTTTCTCAACAACTCAAAGATAAAGTAAGTGAAAGTTTATGCAAGAAAAACATAAATAAAAAGTGGCGCCGATTTCCCTTTCTTTCACACTTGGATAAAGTTAAAAAGTTGTGGTGATTTTCCCTTGACTATTTGGAATCACACTAATTGGACAGGGTGTTTGGAATCATAAGTTCAAATGCACTTTTCGTACAAAAATCTTGATTTCAATCATCAGTTCAAATGCACTTATATTATTTATATATTTATTATTGTTTTTTAAGAAAAAATATAAATGGTCAAGAAAAATTAAAAGTGATGGCAATTTCCGTTTCTTTCACACCTGGATAAAATTAAAAAGTTGTGGCGATTTTCCCTTTCTTTCATGCCCGGATAAAATTAAAAAGTGGTGGCGATCTTCCCTTTCTTTCGCACCCGGTAAAACTAATTTCCATCTTCATATGACTATTATTATTTTTGTATACCAATAAGAATGATGATTTAACAAAAAGGACTCTAAAAATGTGATAAACATTATGAAAAATTACTCATGTGGATTTAACAATTTTCTCATGGGTGAGTATAGTGGATTGTAACTTGACACAACGGTAAAAGGGTATACGGTTCTGGTGGGTCCGGGTCGGATCGGGTCGGTTCTGGACCCTTTGCACAGCCCTAGGTTTGTTATATTTCTTAGCTTTCAAGTAGGATCTATTCATGAGCCCAAATTGAATAATTAAACATCCTTTGAGCCCAACTAATTAACTAAATAACCCTTTGAGCACAAAGCAGAACTATCAGGGCCCAAATCTAGTTAAAGCCCAACTTTGATTTTATATAATCTATTAATCTATTATCTATTATCTATTAATATATATAAAAGAAAATGGGTTTGCTGACGTGGCGTTTAATGGTGGCCTCAACCCTCCATTGACATTGCCACGTGGCATCATGTGGAGCTTTTTTTTAATTTTTTTTTTTTTTGGTTTTTTTAATCGCACCTTCACGCGGATATATAATGTGATCTTAGTTTTTGAAACCCTAAATTCAGTATCAATCCTCCCATCTCAACGCCTCTCATCAACAGCTTTCTTTTCGGTTCACCTGTATATGTTTCGATTTAATATTCTGTTTCATCGAACAATCCTCGTCACATGGATTAATCTAATCATCTGATGGAATAATCATATAATCAATCTCTTTCTGAAACCAGAAGCAAATATCAATTTTGAGTTGAATAACAATGATAATAATAATATTACGGCGACTGATAACGGATAGAGTTGTGATGATAGATACAATCTTGCCATCTGAAGAGTTTCAGATGTCACTACACCTCATTGTGCCGCTTCGTTTTCTCTTCTTATGGTAATTGTTCTTATTCTTCGGTTGTTAGTGTTCTCTGTCAGCGATCGTTCTTGGTTATTTTTCGTTCGTTCTGTTTTGGTATCCGTCTTAAGGTAATTTGATTATGTTTATTTATTTCTTAATCAACACTGATTTCAAGCATGTCTATGATTTTAAGCATGTCTATGATTTCAAGCATCATTCTAAATCAGCTGGCTATTGAACAAAAATGTTCTGTTTTGGTCATTGTATTTTGTTATACATCTCTGAATTGCTTTATTGACATGCACAGGTTAGATGTGGTGATTCTGGATTCTTGGATGGCATAGCTTAAGCTACATGTTGTCGACGAGGAAAACACGAGCTAAGCATTAATGATGAATTTGGGATAGTTTGTAGATATTGTTCCTATGTTGAGATGGAAATTAGGGATATTTTACCCCCTCTGGTTAGTCTTTTAGCTTATTTATATATTTGTAACTTATTATTAACAGAACTATTATGCATTTTGTTTATTTATTTTGGCAATGTAACTTGTAGTTTGACTGTTTTGAGTCAAATTGCCAGCAAAAATTAGGTAAACATAATTCCCTTGCAAATTGTTATACGGTGTCCAAATTCATTTAACTGTACACATTTTATATGAAGTTATTGTCATACAATGGTTTATACATGCAATCTCTAAAGTCGATAGTCGATCATCTCACATTCTATGACTTTTACATGTTTATACTGGATCTGATCACATGTTTCTGTTTGATTTGTTGTTTGGTGAATATGAGAAAGGGACAGTTTGGGACTTGGTTCCTGGTGTTAAAGAATCCATTTATCCAGATCAGCGTGATGGTTTTGAATTCATTTGGACTAAAATACCGGGAGGGACATACATTGATAAGTTAGAAAAACGGCTTCCTACCGGTGGAAGTGGATGCATAATCTCTCACGCCCCTGGAACTGGCAAAAGTCGTCTAACAATTGTTTTTCTTCAGGTACTTTTGAAAATGTATCCAAGTTCCAGAGTCCAGACCATTGATCATCGCGCCCCGTTCTATGCTTCTTACATGGGAAGAAGAGTTTAAAAAATGGAAAGTTGATTTTCCGTTTTTCAATATAAACAACACCGAGTGTTCTGGTCAAGAACATAAAATAGCTGCCACTCTTTTGAAAAAGTCTAGAAGGATAAAAAGCCTACGCGGTGTTCGTTTACTCAAGTTATTATCATGGAAGAAAACACCAAGTGTGTTCGGTTCCGACCAGGTTTCGATGGGTTTGAGTTTGAAGACGCCTGAATGCTCTGTTTACACAAATATCGACACACAAAAGGTTAGTAGGTGACTTTCGTCAACTTCAGAAAGCCACCACAACAGGTTGGATTAAAGGAGCAGGTTTGTGCAGATCATTTCTATCTTTAACCTTAATGATCTTAACATCTGTTATGTTTCTTGCATTTTTATTATCTTTTTCTTCTGCTAGATCCAAAGATTTGGTTTCTTGCTCTCATCTACTTCATATCGGGAGTTCCACTTGCCTATGTGTTGTGGTACCGGCCTCTTTACCGTGCATTTAGGTAAATTCTTATCTATTCAAATCTCGAAGAGTACTACCTGTATCGTTGTTGCTTTCTTTTGAAAATTTAAGTTTTGTTTCTACATGCAGCTTTGCATAAATAGTCACATGGTTGTGTATGTTCTAAAGCCGTGAGGGTAGAGGCGAAGCCAATGATGTTGATGATGACCGGAGAACTGATCAGTCGCCGTCATGTATTCCGATTAGATTCCGGTCACATCTCCGGTAAGTTTTAATCGTGTGGGTTGTTGAGTTAAATGTTTTTAACTGTTTTTAAAACCTTCCTCCTTAAATCAAAGCCTAAGAACATGTGTGGGTCGTGCAGGCGGCGTGTGGGACTCATGGGGTTTACGTGCAGGTGTGGATGGCGTTCTGTGGGACCCATAGGTACCCGGAGAAGCATGGTTGCAGCTTTGATTTTAAGACCATGGGGAAGGAGGCGATCGCGAAAGCGAATCCGGTTGTCAAGGCTACAAGACTGGAGAAGATATGAGACGATCTTAGCCGTTGATTTGTTACTGATCGTGTGGTTGGGAATAGGATGGGAGATTGGGGGAATTGGTCACAATTGAATGTTTATAAGTTGTTTGAGTCTGTTGTTTGGTTTTCTTATCCTTTTTATTGTTTCAGAAAAATCACGAAATTATGTAAAATCTGTATCATTTAACATACTAATTATAAGGATATTGTGTTATCGTGAATACATCTTTTACATATGAAGATGGAATTGGGCATAATCAAATTTAGAAAGGCTGCTAACCATTCTTAATGAAGTTTGTGTATCACAGGTAGAGCTCTTGAGATCATTGGGGATTGACTCCTGATCCTAAGGTTATTCACAGTAAGGTGTCTTTTAAACTATAATTGATAGCAGATTGTTGGATAGCAACATTGGTGACATGGAATTTCCATGGCATAGTTGGGTTCTAAAAAAGATTAATACTTTCTTAAAGAGAGTGATACATGCTAAGCTTCCTAACCGATCTAATTTACTAAAAGGAGTATGCAACGGTGAAAAGGAAGACATCAAACACATATTTCTAAAATGCTCATATGTATCTATCTGTTATTTATGTATTCGAGAAAAAAAATGGTTGCTTGGTGGACGTATAAAGCCACCTAACGATTTTGTTTTGTAAATGGCAGGCTGGAGCTGGAATTTCTTATTGATCCAACAGACTCCTCAATTTAATCAAAAGGTATGAGTATCCATTCTACATATTAGGGCTTTGCAAGGTATGTTTATCGACTTCAGTTGTTATTCCAAACATCAAATTCGACCACAACACTTAGCATTTCACTTCAGTGCAATTTAATTCTTAAACCATTTTTCATTTACTTTTAACATTCATAAATAATTTTTATTTCAACCCCGGGATGCTCCCGGGTAGTCAGCTAGTTATATTTATAAAATCATAACCAATAAATAGACCAAACATTATAAGATTAAAACGAGCCTCCATACCAGCATCTTCTAACTCGTTTAATTATCTAAAAGATTCACTTAGTTGACAAGCTAATTCAATACCACCAAAACATAATGATAACACTAAAATTACCAACAAATTGTTCTCTGGTTATGTTACTTATGTATGTTTAGAAATGAAAGAAAACTATGAAAACATAACATGTAAAAGTAAAAAAGATATGCTAAACTAAATTTAGAAAGTGATAAATAATCTAAAATTTTGCAATAGTATAGAGAAATTTAAATTTGCATACAACTTTTTAAACTAATCTAATAAACAATGAATAATAAATACTAATACTAAATTAACTCCTCTATGGAGTATGTGAAGTGTCATAAATAATTTGAAAAAATTTATTAAATAATTTGTTGGTCAACTTACCACTCCAACCTCTAGGTCATCATGAGTCGTGAAAAAGTTTACACGCTTCTGTCGATTCAATTTACTTGGATCGATAGTTCAAAGCAAGATTTTGGATCCATAGTTCAAATTATTGCTCCAACCAGTTAATCAGTAAGAAAACTGGTTCACTGTCTGATCCAGTTTTAAAACATTGGTTCAAAGGTGAAAAATTAAACAATCTTTCTTTTAAATTTTAATTAATTTAGGCTAAATTGTTGGAATTAATTAATTGGGCTTGATCGCGTTAAAATTAATTGGACTTAATAATTAGACATGGACTTTATTTGATGATTGGAATAAAATTTTAAAAATAAGACATGAGTATTTAATTGGTTAAGTAGGCTATATACTAGGTAAAAAGTTTATATAATTTTTAATTTTACTTAAAATTATATAGTTATTTTCATGCCAATCGGGTATTTTTTTTATAATCATGAAAAAACACCGGAGTCATTAGAATATTTTAATAACACTTTGTATATAACAGTTGCAATAGATAGATTAGAATATTTATGTGGCTCCGCCAGTGCCAACCCCGCACCTTGTAACTTTGTAGATGCATGGTTATAACATGTTATGAGGTAAAGAATGATAAGTTATATTAGGTCTTGTGTAGTGGTTGCTTGTTGTGGGCGTTTTGGCCCCTATAACGCCCTTCAACACCGTCTCCTATGGCGTTATAGGGCGTTTTAAGGTGATCACGTTTTGGAGAGAACGAGCGTTGTGGTTATGATTTGATGATTATGACCGTTAAACAACGGTCGAAAACTTTAAAAAAAAAAATCAACTTATATATAAACATACCTTCACACATACAATACAAATATACACTACACATACAACCTTCAACTCTCAAACAAATTCCACACACAAACAAATCACCAATGATTACCCAATCATTTATAACCCCCCATAACCCCCCTTCCCACTACACCCTCTTTTTTCATAACCCCCCTTCTATTACTTTTTAATATTTTAATACCCATAACCCCCTATAACCCCCCACCACTACACATACACTATAGAATTTTATTTTATCCTTAAATAAAATTTGAAGTGTCCTTTTTTTCGATGTGCGTCTCTGTGAGGGACCAGCTTTGCTAAAGCTATCCGTTGTGGTTGGGTTATCACCCGGCGCGATCACCTTCAGTGGCGGATTTAAAGCATGAGTACCGTCCATCTAGGAGTCGATTCAAGCTTTTTCCGATGAGGGGTGAGGAACCCATCAGAATCAATCGAAACAGGCCGAATTTTGAACATTTGTTTTAACCCTTTCCCAAAAATTAGAAAGGTCATCGAAGTACCAAGACAGAAACAAATATAGAAGTTATTCTTTAAAAAAAGGAAAAATTACAAAATTCGTCCTTTAAGATTACCTTGTTTTTTAATGGATACCCTTTCACGTTTCAGATTATGAGATTAATCCTTAACGATTTAAAATGTTAAACCCACTGTCCTTAGGTACTAACCCAGTTAAAAATTTTAGTTAACTCTGGTCATGTGCCTTGCACATGAGAGTAAGTTGGTAAATTTACTTAATATATGTTTAAATAAATAAAATATAATGAATTTAAAAATTTATAACAAAAGAACCTGTATTATGTCTGTCCCACCATCTCCTACTCTCTCTCTTTCTCTCTCTCTCTCTCTCTCTCTCTCTCTCTCTCTCTCTCTCTCTCTCTCTCTCTCTCTCTAACTTCAACCATTCCTACCACAACCCAACAACCACCATTATATCCGACCACCTAACCCCCCCCCCCCCCACCTGCGACTAGCCACCACTACAACCGCCAACACCACCATCCAGAACATCCACCATCGACATCACCCACACCAGAAGCTACCATTATACCCCACACCCCCCCCCCTCTCCCTCTACCGTTGCCATTGTTACTCACCTGAAAGAATCTTTCACTGCTTCCATTGATCTCCTCCAATTCACAAAAAGCATCAACAAATATGTTCCTATTTACCAAGGTAAACATTCTTTCTGCTTATAAAATATAAACATCATATGACCCATTAAAGATCCCTTCTTTATATTCAACTTAATCACTTGAATTAATAATCTGATATGTTCCTGAATTGATTTGGGTGTTGTTCCAATTAGGTTCATTCTTGCTTAAATGTTAATAAACCTAATCAAGAGTTCACAAGTCACAATTAATAAATTTGAAAACAATTTGTGTTTTTAGTTTGCAGTAAAATCAGGATAATACTGGAAGAAGAATAGAAGATGTTGGGTTCGCCAAAAAATGAAGTAATTGGGTCGCCGGAATCTTGAAATTCCAGTGGAAGAGAGGTAAGAAAAGAGAGGATTTCTTCGAGTTTTTTTCAGATTGTTTGCCATTTAAAGGAAAAGGGTTTGATTTAATGGGAGAGGAAGATTAAGGAAGAGATTTGGCTGGTGATTTGGAGGTCCGACGAGAGCTCCGGTGAGGGTTCGGCGAGGGTGGTTTGTTGTTGTTGGTCTATCATGACGACGTCGTTTTAGGTTGGAAGGAAAAGTAATGAGGGAAAAGTAATGAGGGAAAGATCCTATCCTCTGTGTATGTAACAGAACTGGGGTATGGGCAAAACCCTAGATCATCTTATCATAAAGGTGAAAGATGAAGAGGGAAAGGTGAAATGACTGTTATGTCCTCACATGTCTCTCACGTGATCAGATTTAACGTTAAAAACTAACCTGGTTAGGGCTAAAGGATAATGGGTGTAACATTTTAACTCGTTAAGGATTAATCTCATCATCTAAAACGCGAAAGAGTATCCATTAAAAAACGAGGTAAATTTAAAGGACGAATTTTGTAATTTTTCTTTAAAAAAAATAATCCATGAAAGCTCCGATAGGTTGCAGTAGATATTTTAGGATGGATGTAATGGTGATTTGAATTATTCAAAAGGAATTTTCACATTAAGCCCCTTAACTTAAAGTAAAGTAATAAAATAGATTTTTATTAGTTTGACTTATATTTTAAACTATCCTAAACTTATCTAGTTAAAAATATAGTTTGATTTAATTTTTAATAACCCGATAGTTAATCTTTTACTATTAAATTATTTTTTTTATTCTGAAATCCAATAAACCTAAAGTTAACCATTTAATGTTATTATGTTAAAATTAGTGTTAAGATTTATTCCTTTGTTTGCCTTTTTTTTTTTGGGTTACAAATGTTTTTTCATACACTTTTGGTTCATTATACACGCAAAAGTTTTATAATAGATATTTTCGATTTCATTATATCAATAACTAAATATAAAAAGTATGGACGATCTAATTTTACACGAACCATTTTGTCATGCCTTTTTTTAACCCAACAATTTTGTGCCCCCGTCAAAAAACTTTCTAGATCCGTCACTGATCACCTTCAGACCATCGCTCCGGCAATCGCTCGCGTGGGGTGTTATGGCTCGCTCAAAACTATCGCTCGCGTCCCTCTCAAAATCCAAGATATCCCGTCGTGACTGTGGTCGCTTGTGCTCGCGGTAGCTGCCTTGCCCCAGGCTTAGCGTGAGGTTGTTGTGGTGTTCGCGAGCCATGTGACTCGCGCAAAGATTTATGTTTGCGTGTCCAGAACACTCGGCCTAATAAATAAGATTGATGTGAGAAGTTGTATGATGTTGGCTAGGCGATACTTTTGAAAGATGAATATAGATAAGATATTGAGAATGTGATAATTTTTTAATTCAAATGAGATTAGGGAAAAACTCTTTATGCTTTTCATTGCACTTACAACACCTATATATACAAAGATATTACAAGACTAGATGAGACAATTAATTACAATTGACTTGACTACAATTAATTACAATTGACTTGACTTTGGAATTGACTTTTCTTATGATTAATGTGAAGGCAATATTTGTGGGATTGCCTAATACCCCCCCCCCCCCCCCCCGTTCAATGCGAGGCGGAGGATGTAGACGAAGCATTGCTCGAAACTTCTCAAAGAGCAGCTTTGGAAGACTCTTTGTGAATATGTCAGTGACTTGTTGATCTGTTGAGATGAAACGAGTGTGAAGGCGATCTGCAACAACTAATTCTCGAATGAAGTGGTAGTCAAGATCTATGTGTTTTGCTCTTTTGTGAGAGATTGGATTTTGGCTTAAAATTAGAGCACTTTTATTGTCACAAAATAGTGTTGGGGATCCCGGTGGTAATGCATGAAGCTCTCGAAGTAGATGACTAACCCAAATGATTTTCGAAGCCGTGTTCGCCATTGCTCGATATTCCGGTTCACAACTTGAACGGGAGACCGTCGGTGGTTTCTTTGCACTCCAAGATACCAAATTTCCACCTAGATAAATGCAATAACCATAGGTGGATCTTCGTGTGTCAATGCAACGTGCCCAATCTGCATCAGAAAAACCTAATAAAACAGTATTAGGTGGTCTATCAAACGTTAGACCATGTGATAAAGTTCCCTTGACATAACGAAGGATTCTTTTGACAACTTGAAAGTGAGTGGTGATGGGTTGTTGTAGGTATTGACTGGCTTGGTTCACGGCAAAGGAGAGATTAGGACGGGTGATGGTGAGGTATTGGAGAGCACCGATGAGAGAGCGATAAAGAGTGGGATCATGAAAAGGTTGTCCGTTGGAATTGAATATATCCTTGGGAGTGAGGGGAGTGGCTACAGGCTTGGAATCAAGGAGACCGGCCCGTGATAGAATGTCATGGGCATACTTTGATTGGTTTAAGAATAGACCTGACTTTGTGTGAGTTACTTCTAAGCCAAGGAAGAAACTCAGAAGTCCAAGATCCTTGATTTTGAATTCTTTTTTTAGACGTAATGTGAATGTAGAGATAAATTTTTCATTGTTGCCTGTAATGATTATGTCATCCACGTAAACTAGAAGATAGATTAAAATGGCATCATGATTAAAGATAAACAAAGAGGGGTCGACTCGACTACGTGTGAAACCCATAGTTGTCAAAAGCGCGCCTGGGCGAGCGCCTAGGCTCGAGGCGCACCAAGTGCGCTACGCCCTGTGAGGCGCGCGCCTAGGCACTGAGGCGCACTATCAGGGCTGATTTCCGACCAAATTCAGGCTAAAAGTTGCATAAACCTCCAAAACATCCTAAATGGGTCATGAACAAGTCCTAAACAACCCTAAACCATCCTAAAGTAACCCTAAACAAGCCTAAAACATCTATAGAATCCCAAAAAAATGTATTTTATACTATGCGCTTAATTATAAAAAGCCGTCGTTTTTTATGCGCCTAGCGCCTAGGCTCCGGGCTCGGCCTATGCTCCTTGAGTACGCCTAGGCGCTTTGACAACTATGGTGAAACCCATGATTTGAAGATAAGAACTTAATCACTGAAACCAAGTTCGTGGGGCTTGTTTTAAACCATAAATGGCGCGATTGAGTTTGCACACATGAGTTGGGTGTTTCGGGTCCTCAAATCCCGGTGGTTGTTCCACAAAAATAGTTTCGGTAAGATTACCGTTCATAAAAGTATTGTTTACATCAAGTTGTCGAAGTTTCCATTTATTAATAGTAGCAAGACGAAGAACGGCACGAATGGTGGAAGACTTGACAACGGGACTAAAGGTATGAGAAAAATCTAGTTCCGGTACTTGATTAAAACCTTGTGCCACAAGACGTGCTTTGTAGCGATCAATGGAACCATCGGCTTTGTATTTTATTCGATATATCCATTTGGAGCCAATGATGTTGGTAGAGGTTAGGCAAGGAACGAGATGCCAAGTTTGGTTTGTATGGAGGGCTTTAAGTTCATCTTACATGGCATGAACCCATTTTGAATCTTTCAAGGCAGTTTTAATGCCTTTGGGTACATGAGAGGAGAGAAAAGAATAATGAAGAGGATGGGAGGAAAATTGGGATAAGTTGGCGAAATGTTTTGGTTTGAAAATACCATCTTTTGACCGAGTTGTCATAGGATGATTATTTGTGGTTAAATGATTATTTGAAATTGGATTGGGAATAGGTGAGGGTGGAGGTGGTGCTTGAGAGGATTGGGCGGATGAGGGAGTTTGACTTTGGGCCGGATGAGGTATGTTAAAGGAGGTAGAAGTGGGTACGCTTGGTGATGGGCTAGATGGGCTTAAAGCAAAGTTGGGTGGGGATGGCGTTGGGCTGTTGGTTGATGAAGGAATAATGTAATCTGGACAATGGGTGCAAGGTAGAGTTGTGGATGGGTTTTGCAAATATTTGGTGAAGATGGGAATTTTATTTGTTGTAGGTGTGGGTAAAGATTCTCCAAAATTTGTGAAGTGGAGTTGGGTAGAGTCAGAGGATGTGGAAGTAAAGTGAAAGGGAAAACATCTTCGTCAAATTTAGCATGTCTTGTAGTGTAAATTCGACCCGTAGAAGGGTCTAGACATTTAAAACCTTTGTATTTCGGACTATATCCAATAAAAATGCATGGAGCACTTCGTGGTAATAGTTTGTGTTTGGTATAGTCTCAAAGATATGGATAGACAAGACATCCAAAAATGTGAAGATTGGAGTCAGATGGAGATTGTTTAAAAAGAATTTCAAAAGGAGATTTGTTGTCAAGAAGTTTTGTGGGGAGGCGGTTTATGATGTATGTAGCGGAAGTGAAGGCATCAAACCACAACTTTAGTGGGGCATGAGCATTAAACATCATGGCTAATCCGGTTTCGGTGATGTGACGATGTTTCCGTTCGGCCCGCCTATTTTGTTCCGGTGTGTGAGGACAAGATAAGCGATGATGTATGCCATGCTCTTGAAAACAATTTTGAACTCGATGGTTTGTAAACTCGGTTCCACCATCACTTTGAAAAACTTTGACATTTGTGGAAAATTGGTTTTGGACAAAGTTTAAGAATATGGTGAGAATATTGTAGAAATCGGATTTAGCCTTAAGATGATAAAACCATGTGAACCGAGAATAATCGTCTACGAATATTACATAATATAAGTAGCCATCGGTTGAGGCAATGGGTGCGGTTCCCCAAAGATCACAATGAATTAAGTCTAAAACTTGTTGCGCACGTTTATTATTTTCAACAAAAAGTAGATGTTTGGCTTTTGATAGTTCACAAGAATGACATAAACCCGGTTTGGGTAATAGAGATGTAACAAAAACATGACCAAGTTTATTTAATGTAGTGATAGTATCAAAAGAGACATGTCCTAGGCGACTATGCCATTTATTGAACAAAGCGCGAAGATGTGAAGCGGAAATAGCAGCAAGAAGAGAATTGTGACTTTGGGTAAGAACATAGAAACCATTTTCGCAAATGTCTCTAGCAAGAACTTCCCCTATTTTTCGGTTTTGAATATGAAAATAATTGTTAGAAAATAAAACATCTACGGGAGAATCATTTGTGAGTCTACTAATGGATAGTAGATTATGTGTGAGATTAGGAACGACAATAACATTTTGTAAAGAAGGAGAGTTTGTTAGGGATGTGGTACCGGTGTGAGTAACGGGCAATGTTTGACCATTGCCAAAGGTAACACGCATATTACCCTTGTGTGGTTTTGAATCATTTAGACCATGAATATTTTTAATCATATGTGGTTGCACCTGAATCGGTCGTCCAAGCCGGAGTTTTGGATGCAATGTTACATTGAGCATGGAAGGCATGAGCTATATTTGTATCTAGCGTGGCGGCTTTTTTAGCATAAAATGGTAGAGTAGGACAAGCACTAGCATAGTGGCCTTCTTTGCGACAAAGTTGACAATGAGGGACGCGTTTGATGTAATGATTTCCACGGCCCTGTGAGGAATTTGATCGGCCTTAACCACAAAAGGATGAGAGCCGATTGGTTTTGGTTGATAGATCGAATGAAGTGGCCATGAATGTGGTGGAGTAAGGGAGAAAAAATGAGTAGGAAAGGGAGTAAAAGAGGCGATCGAAAAAGAAAGAAGGAGAATGGCAGGGATACCAAACTGATACCATGAGAATGTGATAATTCTTGAATTCAAATGAGATTAGGGAAAAACTCTATATGCTTTCCATTGCACTTACAACACCTATATATACAAAGATGTTACAAGACTATAGGAGACAATTAATTACAATTGACTTGACTATTTACTTGACTATGAACTTGACTTTTCTTATGATTAATGTGAATGCGATATTTGTGAGATTGCCTAATAGATATATTGTTTTTTATTGGATTACTTTGGCTGGATTTTATTACGAAGACGTGTAGGTTGCAACTTCAATTCACAAAAGGAGCATGATTCATTGAGCTCACCTTGCACAGTTCATATAGCATATAATCATATATTATGTGTGACAAAGTACCTTCTCACGTATAATTTTCATTTTCACACACTTAGAAACATTGTTTTTGCATTTGATACAAATGTTGATGCATAAATAATCTGTCATTACAATTTTATCCATCTACATGTTAGTATTTAATGATTTAGTGTAATACATAACAAATAATAATGTAGTGTATTATATCTAGCACTTATATTTATATGTAATACTGTTTATAAAAGCTATTTTATTTTTTATAAACTTGTTCATCTTTCAACTTTAGGTTTTTATACCTTATATCCTAATCAGCCCAATTTTTATAACCTTAGATTATATTATAAAATTTTACGTTTGCTTATAAAAGATATTTTATTTATAAGATTTATAGAATTTGATCATTTTTATAAGATGTTATGCTTAACATGAATATACATCATTCATCTTACATTGATATGTCTTGTATATATTAGAACATGTGAGCTAATTATTAAAGTCCAACTTTTCAACTACAATTTTTCTAACACTAGTTTTGTTGTCATTTTAAAATTGATTTTTCAAAAATACGTTTTACAATAAATGAGTATTAGGGGTGTTTGAGATTGATTATTTAAAATAGATTATGCGGCTTGAAAAAGCAGCGGTGGAGCTGCTTATAGATTGTTGCGTTTTGTTAGCCTAAAAAACTGATTATCTGCGTTTTCAAAAGGCAATCCCAAACACTAAAAATTGATTATCTGCATTTTCAAAACGCAATAATCTAAAAATCAAATTCAAAACGCAATCCCATACACTCTCTTTGGGATTGCGTTTTGAAACTGATTTTTAGATTATTGCGTTTTGAAAATGCAGATACTCAGTTTTTAGTGTTTGGGATTGTGTTTTGAAAACGCAGATAATCAGTTTTTTAGGCTACCAAAACGTAATAATCTATAAGCAGCTCCACCCCTGCTTTTCCAAAGCGCATAATCTATTTTGAATAATCAATCCCAAACACCTCCTATAGTTTAGTATGTGGTATTTTAAAGAAAAATAATTAAATTCATAATGTGCTTTATAACTATTAATTTTTATTTTTATTTTTTTGGTGAGGAGTTTATTTTTTTATTCTTACATTTAAATTTTGATAACGTCAACTGGGATAAGATTTGGTGTAAACTAATAATCTATACTTACTGCATTATAAAGGAGGATGCATGGGTAAACATGTTCAAATTGTCCAAAGTAAAAATAGCATACTAAGGATTTCTTTACAATTTTCTAAATTTTACCACTTTTTTTCCCTAAATACCCCTAGAAGATAATCAACTTTTATATGAAAATAGAACTCACCCAAACTAAATAAACACACGGGATAACAATATTTTTGAACAAATTTCATATAATGGCGACGAAAGATAATAATTTATGTTACCACAATGAATAATCTTATCTCAGCTAAACTTGTATGAGTTTTCAAACTTTGCCATAGTAATACTTATATTATAAACCCTTTTCAATAATATGCGTCTACCCAGCGGCAAAGTGAACGGGATGGTTCGGCTCACTGGCTACAGTGGGCAATTTTTTAGCTGTTGGGTCATGTTGGGCAAGTCTATTACAAACTTACAAGTCACAACTTTTAATTTCCAAATGGACAGTAACCTTCATATGATAGTGTATACAATATCATATTATTACTACATGTTTTTTTCATGTAAATGAACTTTAGCATTTAGCAAAGGGTCTTCAATGGCACGGTTATATAGATATACAATGACCGGACAGCTGACACAAGAGTGATGTTTATGTTCATATTGGTCTGTTACAGTAACATTCATTTGGTTTATTAAGATTTGTTCAATAATGAGTGCATGATTTTTGTGGTGATTTGCAATCAGTTGTAAGTGGCGGTGCACATTTCTTTTCTTTTTTTTTCTACGAATACTTGTTAAAACATAGTGTGCACATTTCTATTCTTTTTGCGTAACTTGCGGCAAAATACCTAAGTATCATAATGTTCTATTGCAACTCATTTGTGAATCCCGCTGCAACGCACACAGAAGAATAGACAAACCAATACAATCTTACAAGAGATAAGGCAAGAAGACATATTGTAACTCCAATTAAACTCAGAGATTATGCATATAACTTTATTTTGGCATTAGTTGCAGCTGAGCAGGAAAGCATGCATGAGCCAATGTCTTATGATGAAGCTATGAAGTTAGCTGAAATGAACAAATTGTATGAAGTAACGATGGAAGAAATGAATTCATTAACAAAGAATATAATTTAGGAACTGGTTGAAAAAACAAAAGATCAAAAGTTAGCGTCATGTAAATGGATTTATAAGTTAAAAGAAGGAAATCCAGGGGAAGAGGGGCCAAGGTTTAAAGCCAGATTAGTGGCCAAAGGTTTCACACAAAGGGCTGGTGTAGATTATGATTAAATTTATTCTCCAACGGTGAAACATTCTTCCATGAGGGTTGTTTTTTCATTAATAGCTTCAATGGATTTAGAATTGGAACAATTTGATGTTAAGACAACCTTATTGCATGGATACTTAGAAGAAAATATTTATATGAAGCAGCTAATGGGGTTTGGGGTTCGGGGAAAAGAAAACAATGTATGTTTACTTGAAAGGTCCTTATATGGACTCAGTCAGCCCCCTAGGCAGTGGTATAAAAGATTTTAAGAGTTTATGGTCACACATGGGTTCCTCAGAAGTACATATGAGAGTTGTGTTTACTTCAGGGAATGGAGTAAAGGTGAATTTGTTTATTTGTTGTTGTATATAGATGATATGCTAGTAGCATGTAAAAGCAAGAGTGAAATAGATTCAATGAAAATGATGTTAATGATGAAGTTTGAAATGAAAAAGTTAGGCAAGGCTAAAAAGATCTTAGGGATGGAAATTCAAAGAGACAAGGGTAAAAGAGAACTCAAGATGACTCAAAGTTTCTATATAAAGAAGATTCTAAACAACTATACCATGGATAAAGCAAAGTGGTGAAGACTCTTATAGCTACACATTTCAAACTATCATTACATGATTTTTATGTAATTGATCAAGAAAAGAGATGCATGGACAAGGTACCATAAGCAAATGTGGCTGGGAGCTTAATGTAATTAATGGTGTGTACAAGGTCTGATTTAGGCTATGCAATTAGTCTGGTGAGCAGGTATTTAGCTTATGTTGGTAAAGCACATTCGTAAGTGACTAAATGGATTTTAGGGTATCTAAATGGTACTAAGGAATGTGGATTAGTATTTGAAGATAAAGTGGAAAACAATGCAAAATTTAGATCAGTTGAAGGCTATGTGGATTCTGATTATGCCAATGATCTTGATAGGGGTAGATCAATAATTGGTTATGCCTTAAAGGTTCAAGGGAATATTGTTAGTTGGAAGGCTCAGTTGCAGCATGTAGTTGCTTTGTCCTCAACGGAGTATATTGCACTGACAGAGGCAGTAAAGGAAGCTTTATGCTTAAAGAGCTTTGTAGTTGAACTGGGAATTCAACTAGAAGATATAATTGTTTAATGTCATAAGCAAGGGCTGTAAAACTCTGTAAATTAGTATGTTTCATGAACATACTAAACACATAAAGGTTAAGATACATTTTATTAGAGTGGTGGTTAATTCAAAGGAGGTGAAGGTGAAAGATATTAGCACAATTGAGAATCCTGCTGATATGTTAACGAAATCACGGCCTGGATTGAAATTTGATTTTTGTTTGAAGGCATTGGGAATTGGTTACAGTCATGATTTGACTTTAAGGTGGAGATTATTAAGCAGTAAAGTCAAATAATAATAGTCAATAAAAGTTCGAGGGGCTAATCTGTCAAATAGGTAAAGTCTGAGGATCATTCATGTCTAATTGAATTTTAGTTTGTTAAACGGTTGGTTTAGGCGTGATAATAGCTTTATAAGTCAGTTAGTGGTTAGCAAGAGTCTTAATCTTTTTCTTTGATCTATAAGTAATCTTTCAATTGCCAATGATCTCCAGCCCAGCTGGTTTGAGGTAGGGTGGGTTTTCCCTTAGGGGTTCCCATCCTGGGGGTAGGTCACAAGTTCGATTCATGCACACCACAAAAAAATTCCCCGTAATGGTTTGAGCTTAGGCAAGGAGGACACCAGTGTGTGGGTAGGGATTCGAACTTGAGATCACTAGGTTAGGGTTGTACAAGGATTTCCACTGAACTAAGCCTTTCAAAAAAAAAAAATGTAATCTTTCAATTGTTCAAGTAATAAGAATCTTTTGATTGTATTGATTCATGTTATTCGATTGAATTGTTTTGTGGTGTTGATTGATTACAACATGAATCATCTTGATAATATTTTACAAATATCTATAACTTATAATAAAAGAATTGAAGATTGATGAGTTGTCATTCAATGAAGGCCTAAGAAAACCATTTTAATGACATGACATTCAATAAGGCATTCTCCTCTTTAAGTGTGTCATGTGTCATGCCATGTGACAAATAAAAAAAAATAATATAAAACATAATCTACTATATTTAAATTGAGTTACTTTAAGAAAAAAGAATTTAAAAACAAATTTAAATTTTTTTTTCTTATGTTTCCTCCCATAATTTTTAAACGTTAATATCTTTTATATACGAGATTTTTTAAAGAAAAAAAATTACACCAAATTAACGAGCGTTTTATTATCTTTCCAACGAGTACCATGGTGCTATATAAAAAACGGAGAAAAAAAAACGACTATTTTTTGTGGGGTTTCGTTCATACAGAAAAAAAAACACAAAGTGTTCAGGTTATTCATTAATAATGTTTTTTCTTTTAAACCAGGTTCTTATCTACGATGTTGAAATTCAGCCCAATCGCCATGCTTTCATTGGAATTTTACTCTTTTAAAGATGCATAAGTATACTTTATCAAGAGGAGCTAGGAGAAAGAATCGCGCAACACTGCAACACATGGTGTCACCTTATAGCAAGGTTATTTTTTTATTTATTTAATTACAAGAGTAATAATTATTACTATTAGTATTAGTATTATTAAAATTGTTATATTTTTCAACTCCGGGACGCTCCCAGGATAAAAAGCTAGTATGATATATATGATAAAAAAAAAAAAAAAAAAACATATACCTAAACATGAGATCAACGTTCTACGTGTTACATGATCGCTTTAACTAAATAACAAAATTATTAATGGCAATAAAGTAAGTTGGGTCGAAAGCCTACTTGCATGCATATAATTTTCTTAACCTAAATACCAAATGATATGTATTTTAGTTGTATGCATACAAATATTTTGACCTAAATATACTAAAGTCAGGACTAAACATTATCAAATCACAAGATGTGCCAACTTGTATGCATATAAATTTCTTGGTTTAAATACCAAATGATATGTATGCCTACTTGTATGCATATAAATTTCTTAACCTAAATACCTAATCTTAATAATAAAATAAATAATCTGTAGTTGAGTCCCATTAGGAAAGGGGGTTCATGTGACTAGTAAGCGATCGACTCAATCTTTCACTCAGTAATATGGCTTAATAAAAGTTAATTTTATTTGTGGTTTTCGGCTTGCTATTTCCGTCTTGGTGATAGCTTCTCTTTGTGTGTGGTTTAATAAAAGTTTTTTTTTTTTTTTTGAACGGCCAACAAATCAATTCCGAGCACTCTCGGGCACCCTTTTGGCGAATCAGGTACTCGAGAGTACCCGGGCCACCAATTGCCACCAATTCCCGGGAAAACCCGATCACTCACCCGCCCGAAGGCACGACGGTGAAATAGTCGGTAAAACCGGTCGGGATCAGGACTCGAACCCAAGCCAATGGCCGGGTCATCCCTCATTTCCCCTCCACCAATGTCCTCCAAATGTAGCTAGTGGGAATTGAACCCAAGCCTCCCATAAGAAACTTTAGACCCTCAACCAACTGGGCTACAAGTGTTGGACTGGTTTAATAAAAGTTAATTTTCAAAAAAAAAAAAAAAAAAGTAAAATGGCTTAACCATTGTCACATATGTCAATATACCTAACTTCCAACTCAAGCATGCTAAGCATTTAATCCTCTTTTTATGTATATGTTAAGAATGGAAAACTAATTAAAGATAGAGTTAATCATATGAATGGTGTGTGTTTAATTGTCTGTAGTTTGTCAAAAGTATCAGGTTGCTAACTTTGAGAAGTAACAAGTTTGAGATATAAGTTTTCAGCTAATTTTTGTACCAGTTGGGTACTAACATTAACTTCTTTAATGGCTCTGGGATAACGACGAAGGAGTCGAGTTTTCGGCTAAACAAGTGAGGAACGAGCTTGTCGGTGCGGCGTCCGGTACGTATAATGGCCCTGTTTTTAAATGGGAACCGTGGGCGACCCTGAAATGCAACATTCTGGTTTGGAGGTCTGTGCTGGGAAGGGTCGCTGTCAAGGCTGAATTGGCTGCCCGTGGGGTCCCTTTGCAAGACTGTACCTGCGCTAGATGCGGCGTAGGCAGGGAGGATTCGAACCACCTGTTCGTTAACTGTCTTATCGCTAAGGGTGTTTGGTGAGAGGTTTGTGTCTGGCTGAAAGTTCCCTTTCCTTCGTCCTTGGATAATTTACCGGACCTGGTCCGTAGCTTGGGGGAGAACCCGGGTTCGAAGAGGTGGAAACGATTGGTGTGCACGGTCGTCTATGCTACTTGATGGGATTGGGTACTGAATACACCATTCTGCGTACCCAAACCCGGCACAATACCAGCACGCGGAAGAAAACCACGCGCAGGACTTACTCAAAGCTCATTAATGCTCAGTCAACAGTCAAAGATTGGTCATATGCCGGTCAAGGCGAATATTATGCATGGTCAATAGCCATGCATGAATCACGTAACCATACCAATTAAGGTGGTACTCGATTCCACTATTCCCTTCAATTTAGCTTTCCATATATCACCTTATTAACATAATTAAGGGTGATGGAGACAACCTAACCACGGTTAGGACTTGGGTAATGGTGGCATACGGACTATCCTATAAAAGGGGTCACACCCCCAATAGGAGAGGACACTTTCTACTGACCTGGAGAGCTATCATACTAGATAGTATTCCCATTCACCCCGTTTTTGTTACAAACAACTACCTCGTGTAGTCGTCTCCACACCCACACATACATTCTCTTTTGCAGGTCCTTTGTTCCATAGCTGCTAGTGAAGGATCAACTCTGTGGATACTAGTAATCTTATCATCCCTAACAGGTGGTAAGACTATTTGTTTCTTCACTACCGCCATCCCTTACGGTTACAACCAATCTTTCAAACTAGCACAATGGCTTTCTCAAAGGATGGAAACAACAACACCGATGTCGAGGCCACAGTCAACGAAGAAATCCAAGACGTTACACCAAACACAATTACCAAGAATGTGGCTCAGAAGCAACAAGCCTCAACATTCCAATTCCACCCGATAAGAGGAGGAATAAATAGAGGAAAAAAGGCACAGGACAACCTTTCTTCGGTTGACCCGGATGAATGGTTAGCCCAACAAAACTCAAAGACGATTGCTGAGTACCAGAAGATGGTAATGAAACAAGCAAAACTCAAGACTCAGAAGGCGTTAAGTTTCGACTTCAGTGGGGATGATTCAGAATCCCCACGGAAGAACAACAGTGGTCGTCACGCAAAGGGACATCGTCAGGCGGTACGTGGTGGAGGCCGTGGTAGAAATACTCACGGCCAGGACCCCGTCAACCTAAACGGTGAACCAGACGGCTACGAATCTGAAGACGAAGTATATAACCATACAAGTAAGAAGCAACATTCCAAAACTGCTGCCAGCAGCCTGGCTCCTAAAGATGATGATCTGTACAAGCCATACAGACCAAAGACTTTCGCAGAACGTTCGAAGTTCTGCGCAAGGATTGCGGAAGCACCAATGCCACAAGAATGCAAGTTATCAAGTACCATCGGAAGATATGACGGTCTACGCGATCCTGATGATCACTTGCACGCATTTGATTGAGCAGGCAGCTCCAAATTGTGGCCGGTGCAAGCTTGGTGCCACCTATTTGTACAAACACTAATAGGAGCAGCTAGAGTTTGGTACGAGAGTTTGCCGGTGGGAAGTCTCGTTGACTTCGACGATTTAATTAGAAAATTCAAAAACCATTTCTCTCACTTGCGCAAACACAAGAAGGACAAGGCTCACATTCTCTTGTGTTCGCGCAACGATAATGAGTCTTTGGAAGACTACATCGTCAGATACAACAAAGAAGCACTCCAGCTAGGATGCGGAGAAGAACTTACCCGCGCAGCCTTCATACACGGGGTAAGAAACGACGATCTGATGAAATGCTTAACCGGCAAAGACGGCGTGTCACAAGCTTGGGATGAAGTAATCGAAGCAGCCAAAGTTTACGCGTCTTCAGAACGCTCTTTCCATCGCAACAAAAACACACAACAAGGTAGCAGCCATCATGGACCCTCAAACAACAGAGGGAAAGGTAAACAGTCCGTTTGGTCAAGAATCTCAGGCACGGCGGAGGAAGGAAAATATTCCTCCTCGCAAGATGCAAGAAACATGCTGAGCTCAAGAGGGTCCCGCGACTATAAGGGACATTCAAAGAAGAACTACGATTGGACACCATTGTCCAAAACACCATCCGAGGTGCTAAAGACAGAGCAGATCCAATTTCCAAAGCCACAAGAGCTCCGTGGTGACAGGAAAAACGTGGACAGATCAAAGTACTGTGAATACCACGAGGACCATGGTCACATGACGGACAATTGCTACAGCCTGAAGATGGAAATTGAAAACGCCATCAAATCAGGGCAACTGACACATCTTGTAAAAAACATGAGAAGAAAACAGAGGGACAACACAGAAACAGGAGAGCCCTCCCAGAAGAAGATACACAATCTCAATGCGCATCACGTGTATAGCGCCTCTCGCAATACATGCAACATGATTCACAGGAACGCAAGTCACAAGCGTACCTTTACAGAGGCGAAGAACGATTCTTGGAAAGAAGAACAAGTGATTATGCCAAGGGTAAAGGGTGGAGCTTGCTCCACAGCTCCGTTAATCATCAAAGGAGTTGTTGGCCATTATCGAACACGATACATGTTCCTGGATAATGGCAGCAGCACTGACATCATGTACCAGCAATGTTTCGACCAGCTGGATGATGATGACAAGAAAAGAATAATACCAACAATGGAGCCAATCTCCGGTTTCATCCATGAAACAATTTACCCATTGGGCACGCTCACTTTCCCGGTAACACTCTCAGACGGGAAACACTCACGCACCGAAACGTGCGACTTCACAGTACTTCCCGTCAACTCTTCACATGATATCCTACTAGGACGAGAAGGATTGGCAAAATTCAATTGTAACGCTTCCACGCCACACCAGATAATGGGTTTTCCGACGCGAACAGGAGTCGCGTTTATCCGTGGAAACAAAACGTGTCATGCAACAGAAACATCAAGGCCTTCAAAGCAAGCAAAACCAACTGTTAGAACCGAACCGGAAAAATGGGTTATCAACCCTCTATTCCCGGAACAAACAGTTGTCATCGGCCATGCAATTTCCGACCCTATTCGCACTCACCTAAAACAGCTGCTGACAAAGAATATGGACATTTTCGCATTCAAACCATCAGACATGGTTGGAGTTCCGCGACACATCGCGGAACACAGACTTAATGTCTATAAGAATGCGGAACCGGTCGTTCAAAAGAAACGAAGCATGGGGCCAGAAAAAACAAAGGCGATGAACGAGCAAGTGGAGGAACTCTTGAAGGCCGATATATTGCGCAAAAGCAAATACCAAACATGGGTAGCAAACCCAGTCATGGTGGGGAAGTCCAATGGCACATGGCGCATGTGCGTCGATTATAAAGACCTAAACAAGGCGTGCCCAAAAGACTGTTACCCACTGCCTGAAATCGACCTAAAAGTTGATTCCTTAGCGCCATACAGATTCAAATGCTTCCTCGATGCTTACAAGGGCTATCACCAGATACAAATGGCCAAAGAAGACGAGGACAAAACAGCCTTCCGCACAGATATGGGTACCTTTTGTTACACTAAAATGCCATTTGGGCTAAAAAACGCAGGGGCAACGTATCAAAGACTAATGGACACCGCGTTTGTCAAGCAAATCGGTGTAAACCTAGAAGTATATGTTGATGACCTGGTGATCAAAAGCAGAGAAGAGGATCAAATGTTACTTGACATACAGAAAACTTTTGATCAGCTGCGAAGTGTGCGGATGAAACTCAACCCGGGAAAATGTTCCTTCGGGATGGAGGAAGGAAAGTTCCTCGGAGTAGTTGTAACAAAAGATGTATTTCGTCCAAATCCAGAGAAAGTTCAAGCAATTGAGCGGATGCCATCCCCATCTTCAGTCAAGGAAGTACAAACACTAATGGGGCGACTCGTAGCTTTGAATAGGTTCCTATCAAACTACGCGTCCAAATATTTCCCCTTTGTGGACACACTGAAAAATTGTTTGAAGAAGTCCAACTTCAACTGGACGGAAGAAGCAGAAACCGCGTTCCAAGACATGAAGAAATGTTTGGGCAACTTGCCAACACTCACGGCTCCGCTACCAAAAGAACCACTCACCTTATATCTGTCCGTAACAGACAAGGCAATCGGGGCAGTTCTCATGGTTGATCGGAAAGGGGTACAAACCCCAATCTATTATGTCATCCGCATGCTTCTAGACGCGGAAACACGCTATTCAACAATGGAAAAGCTGGTCCTGGCATTAATTCACGCGTCGAGAAGGTTGCGGAGATACTTTCAAGGACACCCGATCAACGTCCTCACAGATTTCCGCATCAACGATATCTTGCGCAAACCAGAACTCTCCGGACGTTTGGCAAAATGGGCAATAGAATTGGGTGAGCACTCAATTTCGTATAAAGCAAGACCCTCCTTCAAAGGACAGGTTCTTGCGGACTTCATAACAGAAGTCCCAGCAGACAAAGTTGAAGAGTGCGCCAACGAAACATCATCCAATTCGACCACGCCCCGATGAAACCCAGATATGGAAGTTATACACAGACGGAGCCTGCAACGATGAAGGGGCTGGCGCAGGCCTACGCTTAATAACACCGGAGGGAAAAGAGTACACTTATGCAATTCGGCTCGATTTCCAAACAACAAACAATGAGGCAGAGTATGAAGCTCTAATTGCTGGCCTGCGGATTGCCAAAAAGATGGGCGCACAACACATCGGAGCGCACGTCGATTCAATGCTGGTCGCCAATCATATTGACGGCACGTATGAAGCAAGAGAACCAACCATGGTCCTATACTTGCAACATACCAAAGAGCTAATGAATGACTTCTCTTACTGCAAAGTTAGTCATGTTCGCAGAAGCCAGAACAAGCCAGTGGACGCTTTGAGCAAAATGGCATCAACTGCATTCGATCACATGGCAAAGGATATTCGAGTTGAGACACTAGCCAAACCATCTGTTCCGTCAAAACAGGTGAATGTGGTCCAAACAGGAAAAAAATCTTGGATCACCCCAATCATGGCCTTCCTAACCAAAGGCATTCTCCCATCAGACAAAGCGGAAGCGAGAAAGCTGCAACACAAATCCTTGCATTACGAAGTAAATAATGGCATCTTATATCGACGGTCCTATCTTGGACCATTACTCAGATGCGTGGATTGATGTATTGTAAAATACATCTATTTCCAGTGTAAAGTTTGTATAGTTTTCGAGTCGTTTAGATAGTGTTTTTATTAGTTTTAGGCTTGTACCGGTTTATTTTGTTTAGTATAGGTTTTTATATATTTTTATTAGTTTTGTGTCATTTTTATTACTTATGTATTTATATTATATTTTGGTAGGTGTTCGTGTGGACGTTGGAGCGTAAACGAGCAACTTTGGTCAAGCCAAGAACACCCGAGTCGAGAGCACGAAGTTATAATACTATATAATATAATAATAATAATAATAATAATAATAATAATAATAGTAAAATAAAAAGAAAAAAAATTGTGACTTAAGTCACTTTGGTGGTGGACCGAAGCCCAAAAGGCCAAATATATGGAATTTAAAAGGAAATATTATTAATTGAGGGATGGGCCACTAATTGGCTGGAGGCGGCGCAGAAAAGATTAGTTGGAGGGAAGGTCTTTATTTTTTGGAAGACAATTATTATCTTGGAGAAGGAGTTTGAAAAGGGGCGCATAATTATTATTTAAGAAAGAAGAACATCAGCCGCAATAGAGGTTTTTGGCAGAAGAGACATCGAGCAGAGCACAATAGCATCAAATATTATTAGAGAGGCAGGCCAGGGATCAAAGTATCTAAGCCAGAGAGCGATTATTCGGGTGTTAATCATTCGGTTTTTTCGTTCCTTTATTATCTTTGTTCTATATAATGATTGTTGAAATTTTATTTGGCTTTGTTTTTCTTTTCAAGATGATTTGTGGCTAAAACTTTTATAGCTACCTAGACTAAGACAAATAACTAGGCTTTGATTTACGTTTTCTATGGTTTTTGGAATTTGTTTTGGATTTATGATTCAGTAAAGATTTTGATTTCTCTAGATCTAGTGTATGTGCGTATCTATTATTTTTTTAATTGTCACTTATTCACTCCACTTGCACTTTTGTGAATGTCTTTCATGTATGAGTGCTAGTTAGGTTGCAGACTTTGTGTAGCAACTAGTTTATCGTCAATAGTCGCGAGTTTACCATAGGAGTGGTATTTGGTGGTTAGAAGATTTTAGGTATTCTTCCAAGTTCAATAGCTGTGAGGTGAGGACTTGTTGGTATGTCTAGGTTGTTAAATTGCTAGGTTAGAGGCTTTGTGAGAAGATCTGCCTAGTTGCCCTTTCAACTCTTGCATATCAAGTTAGATCTAGGCTTCAATAATTACCCCTTACACCTAGTGTAGTGAGGCTTTCGCGCTGTGAGGTAGATTGTCTAACGGGTACTCGATCATAAGAGTTAGATAACCTGTGAGGGTTTGTACTCCAACCGGTGGTTTAACAGCACAAAAATATTCTAGGGTTTCCCCTTGAGAAGGGTCGAGGGTGTCTAGTTTATTCTTGATGTTTAGTATTTTAAGATCCCGGTTCCAATTCAGTTCCATAACCATAGAAGCTTATCAGGCATAGTTAGGAGTCTGGTCTAGGTAGTGTCTCGTCATCATCTGAATTCAGCTCAACTAAGTTCGTGTCTCTAGTTCAGTTTAGTAATTTTAGTTATTCTTTATTTTATTGCAATTTATTTTTCAGTAAAACCCCCTTTAAAATAATAAATTAATTTAATAGATATTTAGGATAAGTAATCGAGTCTAGTTTTCGTTTTCCATTAGAGTCTCGTGGGTTCGATATCCGGACTTACTTTAGCTATACTAGAGTCGATAGGTTCACTTGCCTGTCAGTAGTTTAGTTTTAGAGAGTCTAGAGTATTACTAGGTGTCTAGTTTTAGGTTTAATTTAGTTATTTATATTAAACTACTTTTAGTACATCAAGTTTTTGGCGCCGTTGCCGGGGATTCTTGGCGATTGCGTTTACTAGCTTTGATTACACTTATCTGCTATATCTGTGCTACTTGTGTTTTGTGTTGAGTCTGTCTTTTTGTATAGTGAGTCGTAGGAGTCTAATTGTTTGTGTGTTTTAATTTCTGTCGAGTCTGTAAATATGTTTGAAATTTGTGGAGGACCCTATTTTACCGTTAGATTTCCACAAAATGCGGGGTCCTCTGCATATTGTTATGCTAATTCCTTTGTGCAGCCGCCACCATGTTATTCACAGGGTTGTCCTACATATCATTATGATGACTCGTATCAGCAGCCACATTTTAATCAGTATCCTGATCAAATTCCTGGAAGCAATTCTTGTGAGAATAGTGGTAATGATTGGAGTAAAATAGAGAGTCTGTTGACATTATTAGTTGCGAAAGATGCCAATACCCAGAAAATGTTAGCAGAGCAGGACATCCTCATAAAAAACCACGATGCCATCCTTAAAAACCGACAGGCTGCAATTTTAGATCTTCAAAGAACACTAAAAGATATATCTAGGAGATTAGAAGAAGAAAAAGAAAAGTTTCAGCAAGAGCAGGTGCCGAAAGTTGGTTATACATATGATGAGGAGGGCAACTACCTCGGGTACATGAATGCTCGAGGGGAGTTGTTCCCAACGTTTCCAGAAGAAGGGAAAGAGCCGATCATGGATTACGCAGATGAGTCAGATGAAGAGATCATCCCAATCACGGAGACGAAAATGGACGTTGAAGTCCCACCTCCGGTGCCACAGGTTACTATATATGATTTTGGGAGTGACTCTGACGAAGAGGACGACGAAGAAGAATGGGCGGCGTATCAAAGGTCGTTTATGAGGAAAGAAGGGATTGAAGAAGAAGTGGAATTGGGAGATTCCATAGGTATGATGTTTGGTGCAGAGGAAGACAACAAGGTGAGTGAAAAGTTATTGTCTGAGGAGGATGAATTTTTAGATATGGAGTTAGAGGGTTTACCTGCTTATGAAGAAGTAGGGGAGTTTGATCCTGATGGGGATATTGCATACCTGGACGCCCTACTCGAAGGTGAACCGACAGACATGACTGAACCTGCACCAGAAGAAAGAACTAAGTGTGGGGATCATCCCATGGAAATGGTGGAAGAAGAAGCGCACCATAGCTGGCCCGTGGTATTAGTAATAGATGGAACTTCAAAATCAACAACACCACGGGAGAGGGCAAGGAAGAGAAAAAGAAAGGATCGGAATCGGAAGAGGATCAACGGCTGGCACGAGCTGGAGAAGAAGAAGCCAGTGACGGTCAAGCACGAACAATCTTCTTGCTACATGCCACGCATCCGGTTCAATCCAGGTAAGTTCAAATTTTGGTGGTCTGACCCGTTAAGAATGCTTAGATTATTTTTCAATTCCACTAATAAATATTCAATTGTTAACGAGGACCGGGTGGAATTAAACGGGTTAGATCGGGTCCAGATAAAAGAGAAGCCCCCTGATTAACTTTAAGTGTGGGGAGACTCTGTAGAGTTTGTAAATTTATTTTTATACTTATTTATTTTTTTCTAGCTGTTCATTTTTTTATTTGTGGTCCGTCTTTCGGTAGTGGTTCATAGGTTTTTATCTTTCTATTTTATTTTTGTTTTTGTGTCTTTGAGTCTGTTTGCAGGTTTGCGTGTTTGCTTAGGTAGAGGAAATTTCACATGAGCGGATCCCATGTATTGTCTTTATATATAATTTTTTGAGTGGGAGGTTTGGTAAAGGTTTGGGTAATAAGAGAATTTTTCTTAAAAAAAATAAATAAATAAATTAACTTTCTGTGAAAAAAGGCTTTTCACGTAATGTGAGGAGTCTGGGCTGACCTGTTCGCCTCATGCGACCAGCTATTACCCCGGAAAGTTATATTTTTTTTTTTCGTTTGCAACGCGTGTTGTGATCACCAGTGTCCTTCACGTTGAGCGAGAACCGGATTTTTTTTTCTTTCTACCCATTTGGTTCTATCACCATTCACCGCCATTTTGCCAAGCAGGTACGTCTTCTTGTTTGTTGTTATATTATGAGTCTAAGTTAGTAGTTGTGTCTTTTTATTTTTGTGTGGTTCGGTATTATGCTCGGGTTTTGTCTGTTTCGTTTTGCGCAGGTTTGGATTGCACCACCCGTACCCAATCTCCATTCGGGTGATTCCGAAGCTGTTTATCATTTATCAAGGCAAGCCCAGAGTTTACCATTGTGTCAGAGCCGATCGCGAATGAAATGCTATACGATCGAGCTGGATTGGACTAGATTTTTTTGGAGCTTACGCGTTAATAAACCAGCTAAGTCCTTTCCAATTTGTCCTTGTCTTTTTATTTTTGTATTCGGAATTTATTTTGTTTTGAGTCGTTTTCTATTCCTACATTGAGGGCAATGTAGAGTTTAAGTGTGGGGATGGGAAACTGTCGTTTAGTTTGTATATAGAGTCATTTTGAGTCAAAAAAAAAAAGTCCCTGATTTTGAAGTTTGCATTATATAAAATATGGAAAATGATAGGTAAAGTTAGGTGTCCGGTTTTCAAATAGTATGTATAATAAGAGATTAAAATTGATTGAAAACGTGTCTGATTTGGGATATGTGGGTAGGCTCGGCCGGTAGAAAGGTTTCCTTTGAAAAGTAATAAATTAATTATGTTAGGCTATTTTGTGGGTTCTCATCTAGGAGAAACGGGGAGACCGAAAATGCCAAAAATAGTATAAGAAGCACCGTTATAAGTAGAAAACCGTTAGAATTTCTAATCACTTAAAAAAAATTAGAAATCAAAGCAAAAATGCTGAAGCTTAAGGTGCCTGGCCACTGGGATAGCGACTTGGATTGGTCACACCCTCTGAGTTAAGTATGCAAAAAAAAGTGATTTTAAATTCTCTTGGTTTTCTACATAAGACGGTTGGGAAATGGTCAATTGGTCGTTCTTTTAGCTTCATAAGCTTGAGGCGGGATTAGGAGAAACTGTGGCTTCCTTTGAGTGAGACCCTAGATGGACTAATCAACATGAACTTAATATAAATAAAAAGGGGCTTGGAAACCATTGTGGGTTTAAGAGGAACAATATACTTGCAATCGCAATCAACACGTTAGTAGATTATTAATTAAGTAACCTATGTTTTGAAACTGGATGTAAACCTAACTGTGATTCCATAGCATAATTCTTTTTTCAGGGACGAAAAAAGATAAGTGTGGGGATATTTGATGTATTGTAAAATACATCTATTTCCAGTGTAAAGTTTGTATAGTTTTCGAGTCGTTTAGATAGTGTTTTTATTAGTTTTAGGCTTGTACCGGTTTATTTTGTTTAGTATAGGTTTTTATATATTTTTATTAGTTTTGTGTCATTTTTATTACTTATGTATTTATATTATATTTTGGTAGGTGTTCGTGTGGACGTTGGAGCGTAAACGAGCAACTTTGGTCAAGCCAAGAACACCCGAGTCGAGAGCACGAAGTTATAATACTATATAATATAATAATAATAATAATAATAATAATAATAATAGTAAAATAAAAAGAAAAAAAATTGTGACTTAAGTCACTTTGGTGGTGGACCGAAGCCCAAAAGGCCAAATATATGGAATTTAAAAGGAAATATTATTAATTGAGGGATGGGCCACTAATTGGCTGGAGGCGGCGCAGAAAAGATTAGTTGGAGGGAAGGTCTTTATTTTTTGGAAGACAATTATTATCTTGGAGAAGGAGTTTGAAAAGGGGCGCATAATTATTATTTAAGAAAGAAGAACATCAGCCGCAATAGAGGTTTTTGGCAGAAGAGACATCGAGCAGAGCACAATAGCATCAAATATTATTAGAGAGGCAGGCCAGGGATCAAAGTATCTAAGCCAGAGAGCGATTATTCGGGTGTTAATCATTCGGTTTTTTCGTTCCTTTATTATCTTTGTTCTATATAATGATTGTTGAAATTTTATTTGGCTTTGTTTTTCTTTTCAAGATGATTTGTGGCTAAAACTTTTATAGCTACCTAGACTAAGACAAATAACTAGGCTTTGATTTACGTTTTCTATGGTTTTTGGAATTTGTTTTGGATTTATGATTCAGTAAAGATTTTGATTTCTCTAGATCTAGTGTATGTGCGTATCTATTATTTTTTAATTGTCACTTATTCACTCCACTTGCACTTTTGTGAATGTCTTTCATGTATGAGTGCTAGTTAGGTTGCAGACTTTGTGTAGCAACTAGTTTATCGTCAATAGTCGCGAGTTTACCATAGGAGTGGTATTTGGTGGTTAGAAGATTTTAGGTATTCTTCCAAGTTCAATAGCTGTGAGGTGAGGACTTGTTGGTATGTCTAGGTTGTTAAATTGCTAGGTTAGAGGCTTTGTGAGAAGATCTGCCTAGTTGCCCTTTCAACTCTTGCATATCAAGTTAGATCTAGGCTTCAATAATTACCCCTTACACCTAGTGTAGTGAGGCTTTCGCGCTGTGAGGTAGATTGTCTAACGGGTACTCGATCATAAGAGTTAGATAACCTGTGAGGGTTTGTACTCCAACCGGTGGTTTAACAGCACAAAAATATTCTAGGGTTTCCCCTTGAGAAGGGTCGAGGGTGTCTAGTTTATTCTTGATGTTTAGTATTTTAAGATCCCGGTTCCAATTCAGTTCCATAACCATAGAAGCTTATCAGGCATAGTTAGGAGTCTGGTCTAGGTAGTGTCTCGTCATCATCTGAATTCAGCTCAACTAAGTTCGTGTCTCTAGTTCAGTTTAGTAATTTTAGTTATTCTTTATTTTATTGCAATTTATTTTTCAGTAAAACCCCCTTTAAAATAATAAATTAATTTAATAGATATTTAGGATAAGTAATCGAGTCTAGTTTTCGTTTTCCATTAGAGTCTCGTGGGTTCGATATCCGGACTTACTTTAGCTATACTAGAGTCGATAGGTTCACTTGCCTGTCAGTAGTTTAGTTTTAGAGAGTCTAGAGTATTACTAGGTGTCTAGTTTTAGGTTTAATTTAGTTATTTATATTAAACTACTTTTAGTACATCATGGATTCCGCAGAAGCCACATACCTGATTAAAGATATTCATGAGGGTACATGCGGATTGCATGCAGGACCTCGCATGGTCGTAGCTAAGCTTATGAATGCCGGATACTTTTGGCCCGGAATGCACCTTGACGCAGTTAAAGAATTGCGGAAGTGTGACGCATGCCAAAGACATGCACCAGGAACACTTAGACCAAAGAACAACTTGGTACCGGTCACCGCAGCGTGGCCATTTCAAAAATGGGTCATCGATCTCGTGGGACCTTTTCCCACAACGCCAGGCAATGTCAAATACCTAATAGTCGCCATTGACTATTTCACCAAATGGGTAGAAGCAAAGACATTAGCCACGATTGACGGGCGTAACATCAAGAAATTCATATGGGAGTTCATCATTTGCAGATTCGGACTGCCCATGGAGATTGTAAGCGACAACGGAACGCAATTTGCGGACCAGCACTTACAAGAATGGCTTTACTCGATGAAAATCAAACAAATCTTCACTTCTGTGGCGCATCCCCAGGGCAACGGCCAGGTTGAGCGCGCAAACAGAAGTACTGTTGAAGGAATCAAAACACGCTTGGGAACAAAGCGCAGCGGCTGGGTAGATGAATTACCACATGTTCTTTGGGCCCACCGTACACTTCCCAAAACAAGTAATGGGGAAACACCATTCAGCTTAACCTACGGAACTGAAGCGGTTATCCCAACGGAAGTTACAAACCCTTCCCCAAGAATTTTGCTTGCGCAAACAATTGACAACGACAAAGAGCTGCGGATGAATCTAGATTTTCTAGACGAGCGGAGAGATTCGGCTTGTGTCCGAGAAGCCGCATATAAAAGACAGTTAGAGAAATATTACAATGCGCGGGTCAAAGAACAAACTTTCCGCGTCGGTGACTTTGTCTTCCGCAACAATAAAGCTTCAAACGCGGAAAAACCAGGGAAGCTGGCCCCAACTTGGGAAGGGCCTTACAAAATTCAGGAAGTATTGGGAAAGGGGGCGTATGCCTTAGAACGATTAGATGGTTCGCCAATACCACGCACCTGGAATGCAGCTCAGTTACGTATATGCTACATGTAACCTACTACAATAATTTTGTAATAAGGAATTGATGTCCAAGTTCATTTATATTACAAAAAACATTTTTTATACATACTGTTGGTCAGCAAATACAGTCTACATACCAAAAGCATAGACCACTACCACATATACCAAACAACCAAAAAAGGGGGAACTACCAAACATACAAACTAAACCCCATAGACACAGTGATCCAACAACCACTCAAAAGAAAATACTTTACACATAAAGACTCCAACATATAGGATAGATATCCTAACCCCTAATCTTCCTGGTGGTCGTCTTCTTCACATCTCCCAGCTCAGATAACTTCTTCATCTTTAAAGGCTTTCCATCAGAAGTACCCTGATCATCTAAGTAATCAGGACGCATGTCCTCTTGTGACAGCAGGAATGCACAATGTTCTGCCAAACGATCAAGAGCATCGGTGGAAGAACAATCATGATCAGGATGACGGGACAATCGGATGATACCCTGCATTGCTGAAATCTCCTTGGCACTCAGAACATTGCTTGAGGAGTTGGACGCCATTTTTTCAGAGAAAATGATATAGATTTTTTAAGTATATGAAGAAATGAAGATGCACTTACTATATATAGAGGAGAGAGGTTATAACCATTAATTACCATTAATGGTAACCACTCAATTACCCTAGGGAAGTCTGACAGGCATTCTGCCACCGCCGTCACAACCGTAACATCAGGGGCAGACTGACAGCCATCTGCGTCAGATATATGAAAGATGACATCATCCAATGATTACCATGCAGACGTGGAAAATAAAAAGCACAAAAGCCACACTGTTCATCATACACAAAAACTAAAGTGTTCATGACAAGAAATGGAATCAAAGTAAAACAACAATGTTCATCATACATAAAAAACTAAAGGTTCAGATATTGGGAGATATCATCACTCCCAGCACCTTCTGCGCGCTTTTCTCCAGCAGCGGATGACGTTCCTGCCTCACCATCAGTTGCCACCATTTTTGCTTTCTCTTCCATCTGCGCTTTTTCAGCAAGCTCCGCACCAAGACGGTCAGACTTGATAAAATAATTGCGCAACTCCCCAACAGGATCATCAGTCTTCGCGCAAGCTTCTAACAAGTCAAAAACTTCAAACTTCAGATGCTCGTAATCATCATAGGCCTTGAGCAGTTCATCATCGTATGACTCATTCTCATATGGTCCGGATTCCTTTTCCTTGCCTTCAGCATGGTGGCAAAAGCCTTCGGAGAAACCGAGCTTGATCCCTTGTTTTACGGAAGAACTGGAGATGCGAGCAATCACTTCTGTCAGCGCAGGATCGTTCCAAACACGCTTGAATACCTGCGCAATATAAGATAGCACATGAAATAAAATTCATAAGCCAATAACCAGAATACAAAAGGAAGATTTTATGACTTACCCCCAGCAACTCCATCGCCCATCAACCATGCAATCCTCTCATTGGCAGCAACAGCCATTTCAGTGGCTTGCCCAAACAAAGCCTGCACCTTGTCTAATTCCATTTTTGCCTGCGTGCAAGAGGATTCCGGCAGGGCTTTCTCTTCCTGGATCTGGGTGTTCTCCAAAGTTAGCTCCTTCATTTTGGTCTCCGCATCAGATAAAGAAGAAGTTGCGCGAATAAGTTCATCATGCTGAGAATTATACTTTTGGATAGCATCAGCGAGTTCCGCTTGCTTCTCTTCGGACGCTGCCCGGCTTTGCTCCACCTCCTTCTTCAAATTGGCATTTTCAAGCTTCAATTCCTTAATGGTGGCCCGCAATTGCTCAGTTTCAAGGTTGGTCCTCTTACAAGCTACGGACCAAGCCTGAGAAGCATCAGCTTTCTCCTTTTTCACTCTCTCCAACTCCTCAACAGCGTCACGAGCAACCTTTTGATGATGCTCAATCTCGGCACGAATGTCATGACGGGCACGCTGGAACTCTTCTTCGCGCCCCAACAAAGCAGCTTCAGAATCTTTCAAATTCTGGTAATCTCTTTGAAACTCATTCTCGCGCCTAATAAGAGACCCAAGACCGCTGACACCCAAAGAAAGGTTCATTGCCATGTCAATAAACAGAGAACGACGGTCAACACTATCCTGGTAATCGCGTTCCGCAGGAGGAACGGACATCATAACAAACTCTTGCGCATCGAGCGCATTTGTAAATCGAGTGGTATCCAGGATATCCCAACGCGGCTGATATGGTCTAGAGGAGTCAGCCGGGCGCGAGGAAAACATTCTCCGCCGATGACCAGAGTTACCACCAGCACTGGCGGAAGTATCAGTGTAAACCACAGTAGACTCCACCACTGTGCGCTTGAAACTGGATGGATTCCCAGCTATAACCTCATCCTTCTTCCCACTATCAAGCGCCGCTTCAAATCCCTGTGACGGGCTTGGCTCATGCGCTTGCTTCGTCAAATCAAGACAACCTGTTCCCAGATTCGGAGTTTCAGACTCATCCACTCCCTTACCAACATCCTTCTCAGTATCAGTCACCAACTCATCTTGGGCAGGCTCACCCTGTGGCATAACATCCTTCTCCACTTCAATAACCAAATCCTCTGGGATTAGCTTAGATTGAAACAACAAATTTTCATCGACAACCGTCTCAGCTGTAACCGGTATCACTTGCGCGGTCACGTCAGTCGACTGAACAGACGAGGATACATCCTTCAACGCCAAAGAAGAATGCTTCTTTCGAGATTCTGCAAAAGGATGTTGCCCTACATAAAATGTTGTTCACAGTATTTTAAAAAGTTTATCACAAACGAGGTAAAGGGGGAAGAAAAATGTATGTACCAGATAGATGCCTCAAGGTCTTCATAGGCAAATTCTCGCGCACAGGCGGAGGTTTAACAGGAATTTCCAGCTTGTCCGTGGACGGCCATGTCAATGGTTTAAATACATTTACCGGAACTGCGGAAATAGGTTCCGGTCGGGTGGCCTCCATATTCCCAACTGAAGATTGAGGAACTTGTACCTGTTTTTGATTAAGCTCGGTAATTCTTTGCTGATATAAATCCTCAGCAACATCACCCGACTGGCGGATGGGAGAAGAACGCCTAGCGCGTTTATGCTCCAGTTCCGTGTCAGACTCTGTCAAATCTTCGTCAACTTCTTCAACTATGATGGGCGCAGCGGGTGGTTTGGCTCTCTTGTTGGCCACAGCGCGCTTCCTCGAGGTACTAGTGCCTGGCGCGGTAACCACATCTGTATCAAATTAAACTATGCGTGAGGAATGAGTTAAGAAGTTACAAAGACTAACCAAAAGACTCCTTGCGCTCTGAAGTAACTTCCTCAACATCATTTTTAGCTTTCCTGCGGAGTTGTATACCCGCACCTACCACGAAGAATGCGCTGAATCAGTACGCAGAACGCGTACCTAATGAGCTTCCTTCGCATATAAAAAGGAAAATAATCATAACAAAAAGTACGGGTTAAAATTCACAAACTTGTCCGAACATACTGCTTCGGAGGATCTACTAGATTGGGAAACAAAAAATTCCCACTTGTTCTCTCAGACAAGCGCGGCACACCGGCAACAACCGGAGTATACAATACCTTTGCCTCACCGCGCTTGGCAAACAATTGAAACAGGGAGACATCTGGATGTACAAGAAACATGTGAGCAATAGCACAAAGCAAGAATATGAGACAAAAAGCAAATATGACTTCAATACCTCTTGGAGGATTTGGGTCTTGACCCTCAGGGCAGATAAGGCTAATCCCCAGCAAATTCAAAACGCTCTCCGGACATTCATCCATCATCAAGGGAGTAGCATGATCACAGAGCGTTTTATACCAATCTTGATCTTTAAATCCCACCATAGGAGGGAATTCAGCAATCTTTTCCTTCAAACCTAACACCATCCATTGGAAGGGTGCAGGAATAACACCATGTTTGATATAGAAAAACTTGTCTTTCCATTCGTACATGGACTTCACTTTCTCCGATACGAGCTGTTTAATTTTCCGGCGAATACCTAAACTCAACCAACCGCTCCCACCACGTGCTGCTTCAAGAACATAAAACACATTCAATCTCTCCCAGGTAGGTTCAATCTCCAACGATCGGCATGTAGCTTCAAAATGCAATATTCGGCACCACCCATAAAAGGGTCAATTGTGTAAGATGCACTCCATATTTCAACAACACATCCACCACAAACTTGGTGGCCGGCAGACGGAAACAGCACTTGGTAAACGTTGCAGCATACAATGCAATTTTACCAGGAGGGGCCTTCAAAGCAGTTTTTCCCTCGGCCGGAAGTTCAGGCTCCCATTCAGGCAAAATGCCGTACTGATCAAGAAAACTCAAATAGGAGGCTTCATCCCACTTGATAGTGGTGGCCTCTATACTTTTGGATGATTCTTTCCCCAGATCCTTGACAGAATCTGACATTTTACTAGACTCTTGAACATCTTGTGAATCTTGTGACATAATGAAGGATATGGTGGTGTTCAAGAAAACAGAGACGTTGAAGGAAAAAATTCAAAATTTTGAAACAATTGGATATGGGAAAGCAACATTCAAAAATTTAATTTATAGGCTTTGCAATTAATGTGTCTGACGTCATGGACAGGCTTTTCGGAGATGAGCCCAGTGGGGAAACGACACGTGTACAACTGAAGACAAACAGACGTCACACGCGCCTCACGCGCCCACTCGCCTGCCAACCGCCGCTCAAACGTCTCTGCACACATCTCAACTGATAGAAGTCACGTCACTCCCACTCGCCATATGAACCACAAGTTTTCAAATTCAAGGGGGAAGTGACAACTGTCCACACATGCAAACTGACGTGTCTCAATTATTGCGGACAGTTGACGTAAATTTCAAAACCCGTTCTCCGCACAAGATTTACGCAAACACAGATCACCTAGCTTAAACATACACACGCAAAGGCAGTAAGCAGCGGAAAGACCATAGGCAACAACTCACTACAAACAAGTCCAGCATCCCTCACATCTCTTCATTACTTCTTAGATAAGAGACACACTGGACTGGGGGGACTTGATGGGATTGGGTACTGAATACACCATTCTGCGTACCCAAACCCGGCACAATACCAGCACGCGGAAGAAAACCACGCGCAGGACTTGGTCAAAGCTCATTAATGCTCAGTCAACAGTCAAAGATTGGTCATATGCCGGTCAAGGCGAATATCATGCATGGTCAATAGCCATGCATGAATCACGTAACCATACCAATTAAGGCGATACTCGATTCCACTATTCCCTTCAATTTAGCTTTCCATATATCACCTTATTAACATAATTAAGGGTGATGGAGACAACCTAACCACGGTTAGGACTTGGGTAATGGTGGCATACGGACTCTCCTATAAAAGGGGTCACACCCCCAATAGGAGAGGACACTTTCTACTGACCTGGAGAGCTATCATACTAGATAGTATCCCCATTCACCCCGTTTTTGTTACAAACAACTACCTCGTGTAGTCGTCTCCACACCCACACATACATTCTCTTTTGCAGGTCCTTTGTTCCATAGCTGCTAGTGAAGGATCAACTCTGTGGATACTAGTAATCTTATCATCCCTAACAGGTGGTAAGACTATTTGTTTCTTCACTACTATTTGGCACCTATGGCTCGCTAGAAACGCTATGGTCTTCGAAGGGAAATTCATTCAACATAGAAGAGTCGTCGAATTGATCAAGGAGGACAGTGTCATTTGGATTAGCACTCGGGCTAATATCCCTTGCCCTTCCTGGGCTGATTGGCTGTTGTTTAATGTTCCGTGCTGTTTGTAACTTTGTTTGTCTTTTGTTCTTTCCCTTTCCTCTCTTGTTTTGTTGTATTTTCAGCCCCTTGCTGGCTCTTTTTATCTATATAAAAAGCGAGTTGCCGTTAAAAAAAAAAAAAAAAAAAAAAAAAACTAACATTAACTTCTATTTATTTTTAACAGAAAAAGACTCCATGTGTCTTGCACATGAGGATATTTTGATCATCCTTAATATTGCTCTTATTTGTATTTTGTAAAGTCATCTAAAAGTTAATACAACACAAATTAAAAGATTTTGAAGTTTTCTGTACGAGAGAGTAATTAATTATACTAGTTTTATGTGCTGTTTAGAAACCTCAGTTTAGTATTTGATTATATACTACTTTGCTGGATTGTTTTTAGTTGGTAATTTGGCATTGTTTAAATGAATGTCATATTTTAATTAAAGCGAATAAATATTTAGAAAATAGAGAAACAACTTTGCCTTGTTAGAAAGTTGTAACACCCCAACCGATGGCGGAATCATCGAGGTGCCACGTAGTGACGATTGTTCAAAAGCACATGGTACTAAAATGTAAATATATTATTGAATAATACAAGATTTGTCTTACATGGAAATGGAAAATACATTGTCTAAATGAAATGTAAATATTGAAATAACTGAATTAAAATAAAGCACTAAATGTTCCTTGCTAAAGCACTAGATCAAACTGCACCTGAAACATGTACAAAATAGGTTTGGTCAACATATGAAATGTTGGTGAGCATTCCTAGTTTTGATATATATAGTAGGTTAAAAAGTTATACAATTCAAGTGCAAGCTACAGTGCAAATATGTAAACTATGTATCATACAAATGAGCGAAATCAACCCTGTGACTGTATAATGTACTGTATGAACTGTAGTGTACTCAACCAATAAATGGATGATAACTTAACACTGGCCACGGATTCTCCGATGAAAAAGGGGGAGAATCAATCTAGGCGGGTTGTCAATCCAAATAGCGCTATCCAATGTTAAGGTCGGCTTGTACCATGTTAATGATTTCACTAAGTACAAATGTAATCCACATGTAATGTCTAAGCATAAAGCACGTTGTAGGCAATGCACATAGTACTAGAATTGTATTGTAAAAATGTAAACTTGTATTTGAAATTGTAATAGTGTACATGTAACACCCCAAAAATGTATAAAAGCAAAAAAAAGGGGTAGGAATACTCACAGTTCACGTAATAACTTGAATTTGAACTTGGACAACGAAATATGAATTGAGATTACTCCCAAATGATCAACCTAAAGTATTCGATAATGTGTAAGAGAAATGACTCTAGGATATATGTATTTCTAGGGCTTCGAATTGGGGATAAACGTTTATTTGATTAATAAATAAATTGTTTATTAAAATATAAGAAATTAAATAAAAGTCTTTTTGTAAAATTTTAAGTTAAACATTGTCACAACATAAGATTTTAAGTATGAAAATAATTTTTATAAAATTTTTCTTGAAAATAGAATATTTAATCTAATTATTTCAAATTGTCAAAATATGACTTTAATATCTAAAAATATTAAAATTAAAGAATTTCTGAGTTAAAAATTGTATTTCAGTTCTAGATAGTTAGAAATAATTTATATAAAATTTTGGTGCAAAAATATTGAAAAATAAATTTATTATGATTTATTTATGATTAAAACTAACAAAAATTAATTAAAAATATAAAAAGGCCGGTTTTTCAGAATTAAAAATTATTTCTGAAATGTTTATGAATATACAAATTTAGGATAATTTTTGTAAGATTTAATAAAATCGTTTAGATATTTTTATAGAATTTAATAAATATAAATGAATAAACTTGTATTATTAATAATATATGTTAAATAAATTATTTTTGAAAAACTAAAAATTGGGTAATGAACTTTATCATTAGGAGATCATATGATAATTTTTGTAGAATTTATAAAGCACTTTTAGTATTTAAAATTGATTTTAAAAGATTTAATGTATTAAATATATATATATAAGTGACAAAAATACTTGTTGGTTATGGGAATCGAACCCGGGCCTCTGGCCGGTTCGGGTTTTATCACAAGCGTGGCCACCAACTGAGCCACACCCTGAGAACAGAATATATTAGATTTAAATTGATTATATATAGGTTTAATGGTTTAATTGAAAAAGGAAAAGAAAATCAAATGTGAATGTGGGATTCGAACCTGGCCACAAGGCCGGTTCGTTCCCTTGGCCTATGCGTGCTAACCAACTGAGCTGATCAGTTGGTTGTGTTTCTTTTCCATCAATTTAATTATATACCACATAGTTTCAGAGTGTTCTTCCCCAAACCTTACTAACCCGTGCCCTAATCCTCAAACCCTTACAATTGGTGATCATTAGCCTCTGAAACCTTAGGGCTAATGATCACAAGGGGCCGATTAAGAGAACCCACAAAGAAAAGAGAACTTACAAGCCTCGTGAACGGGTCTGCGAGTTCAAACAAAAACGCTCACAAAAAAACGACTTGAATAGCTTCAATACTGGATTTAAAATAGAAATTGGATGTGGGGAAGTGATAATCGGCGCTTAGAGACGATGTGGGTACGTTCAATTTATAGCATAAGGGTTGGATTGAAGATTTGGCAAGTTTGACCCACATAAAAACGATGACGCGACTGATTGTAGGAATTAGGAAACGATTGATGCTAATTAGCTGTTTAATGACGCGTAAAGGACGTGTTTAGTCAACCACGAAAACAATTAATGATTTATTACTATTTGTGATTGGTCAAAAGTCAAGATGAATCTTGACTTTGCTTGGCTTCTACACAGCGACGAAGGAAAAGAAGAACAGCAACAATTTAATGTGTGCTTATGTATTAATTGTTTCCAAATAAGAACACAAAGACCCCTCATGGTCCAGTGGTGGTGCGGGCATGTTGTGCAGCTTCTGCCCGGGTTCGAGTCCCGGCAGAAACTCTTTTTTTTTTTTTTAACTAATAAGGGGAAATGGGAGGTGAGGTGATGGGCTTTGGGCCTGCTTCTTGGGCCGGGTATATTGACGGGCCGGTTTGTGGGCTCAGATAGTGGGCTTCAAGTAAGGGTAAAAGATGGTTGGGTTGGGTTTGTTAATGGGTTAGGATGTGTGGTTTTTAGAGGTTTAGCTTAGTTTTTTTTTTTTTTTATTATTATTATTATACAAAATAGAAGAAAAGTGACGGATGTCACAGCATCCCCTACTTTTAGAAACTTCGTCCCGAAGTTATTAGAAGCATAGGGTTATAAATGCTTGGGTAAACATCAAGATAACTGTTGTTTGGAAAATGATTTGGGTATGAGGTTTGATAGGTGTGAGTTAAGGATTTGGATTAGGTTCGTCTCGAATAACAAGGAAAGTAAGGATCTAGTGAATCACTAAGTTTCAAGTTTTAGGAATCCTATGATAAATGTACGAGCTGATTGACTACAGAAAGACTAAATGAACTACCAAGTAAACAGAGTTCGTTCCTGGTCCGACTTCCAGTCTCACTTTCAATGCATCATTAGTGCTTGTATACAGGGTGTACCGCAGCTAACCCACCACACCTTTGATACCTTGAAAACGTACTGGACGCCTACCAAAAACTCTAATAGAATTTCACACTACCCTAATGTACTTGTAAATTCATGATTACGTTCCGGACCGGAATCATCAATTTACCTTACATTAAGGTTTTGCGTCCTTCTATGACCCCACCGATTGTTGAGCAGGTTCGATAGCCACCACCAGCCGTGGAGCAGGTTGTAGGGCCTCTCCCGACTTGTTTGAAAAGGCATAGTGACCCCTACCAATCGTTGAGTATGTTCGATAGCCTCTACCAGTCGTGGAGCAGGTTGTAGGGCCTCTCCCGACTGTTGAAAAGGCATGATGACTTCTATTAAGTGCAGCAATTATTATTCACATAGATTGCAAATTGATAGCATGTTTATGCAAGCAAGTTTGTAAGTACTACAACCATTAAGTGTAAGTGTTATCATGAATAATTAAATGTTTACGAGTATCATGAATAATTAGGTGTTCAATGCGTAGTCAAATTAAGAGAAAAATCTAGTTTCATGTAATAACCAATGATGTTTTTCTTAGAAAAGCATCTGTAAGATCAAGTATCAAGTCCAAACGTTTCAAATAAATGCAAGGTAGAGTCTTGTATGATAAATATAATAAATTTCCAATCTGTGTTAATACACAATAATACGCAAGGAAATTTCTAGATGTTGTATGCTAATGAGTGCGACAAAATTGGATACAAAATGAAAATAGAATTATGAAAATGAAAACACAAGTATTGGATTCTCGAGTCTTGGGAAAATTTCGTCCATGGCTTAACCAGTGGGATTAACGTCATCCTGATCAGTTGTTTCGTTGGTATTGATATTGAAAGCTCGTCCATGTGCCACCAGGTTTACATTGTTCAATTTGGGACATTGGGGTAGCATATGATTAGGGTCTCTACAATGATAACATGCCCGACCGTTAGTAATCTGTAGTGGTCCCTGGGCAGCTGTTTGATGATTACTCTGTGTTCCAACCATTACTCGACAAGTGGTAACAAGGTGTCCAAACCTCCCACATCTAGTGCATTGACGGCATGGAAGATTTGCAGGGTGATGATATTTGCAGGTGTTGCATTGAGGATGGATTCCCGTGTAGGCTTTCTTGATAAGAGGCTGAGCCACCGGAGCAACAACAGCATGGTTCTGATTATCGCCCATTCGTTTCTTAGAGTTCGAAGCAGTAGTGGCGACTTTTGCTAAAACAATCTTAGGTTGTTCGACAACATTGGTGGTTTTCTCAGTAGGTGTCTTGGTGCCCTTCCTAACCAAGTTTCCTTTCCTTACGTGTTTGTCTGTTAAGGTGGCTGCAAGTTGGATGGCTTCTTCTACCGTAGTGGCTTTGCCTCCAGTGACAACGTCTTGAATCAGGTCAGGTAATCCCTCGATATATTTTTCGATTGCTCGAGAGACTGGGGTGACCATGTGTGGAACCAGTATGCTAAGTTCGTGATATCGGGTATTATACGCAAGATTCTCCCCACTGTCTTGTTTCAGTCCATGGAACTCTTCCTCCAGTTTCCTGATTTCGTTCCTAGGGCAAAATTTGGCGATCATGAGTTCCTTAACTTCAGCCCAAGATAAAGATAAAGCAACATCAGCTCCTCGATTGCGTTTTTCGCCATTCCACCAGGTTAACGCTCCCTTTTGAAGGACACTGGTAGCATAGCGAACGCGGAGTTCATTAGGACATTCACTGTTCACAAAAGTACTCTCCATGCTTTCAAACCATTGGAGGAGGCCAGTAGCACCCTCCTCACCAGTGAATTTTGTGGGGTTGCAGGAGTTAAAGTGTTTGAAAGTGCACCGAAATTGAGTCGTACTCCCTGTGTTGGCACTGTTACTATTCTGGGTTATCTCACTGACAAGGTTTGGGATCACTGCAGCAATTTGTTCGGCGACTAAAGATGCGAGGCGACGATCAGAACGTCGTCCCGAAGCACGAACAGGGCGTTGGCTGGCATCACGGAGCATGCGGCGAGCAGACATCTATGAGGTAGTCAAATAATAATCATGAGATTAGAAAATGTAAGTGTATAATCGTACAGCTGATTATGAAGATGTGATCTTGTAAGCAATCATGATATGCAAAGTATTGTATATGAAACGAGAGGGTATTATTGAAAAAGCTTGCATAAAATGCTTGGAGTGCCCTTGTCTAGCTGTAAAGCCCAACAAGAACGTTGACTTTTCAAAGGAATTGAACCCAATGGTGGTCAAAGAAGACGTGCTTTAGCCTATAAGTGGACACTCACTCCAGGAATCCCCAGGTAAGCATAACAGGTCCGTAAATGGATTTATGCGCTATGCTTGCCTATGCCAGAAAACCCAGTGTACAGGCATCCACCCTTCCAGATTGCACGTGTCCTTATCACACTCATTAAAGTTCAACAACTTTGAAGGAGCAGAATAAGAGTAGGCATTATGCCTAAGAGTGTCTTCATGAAAGGTACTGCTCCCGCTCCATGATGATGTAGTCTTTCCACTCCTCGTAGGACACCATCTCTATACGTCATGATGAAAGATGAGGAGAAATGGAGAAGAAAGGGAAAGATTGAGGAAGGGAAGTGAAGGGTAATGAGAGGAATGATAAATTAGGAAGTGTTGTACCTGTAAGTTGAAATTCGGTTATAGTCTAGGCTAAAAGGCATTCTAATAACCTAATTCCCTATAACCATGGCTCTGATACCAATCTGTAACACCCCAACCGATGGCGGAATCATCGAGGTGCCACGTAGTGACGATTGTTCAAAAGCACATGGTACTAAAATGTAAATATATTATTGAATAATACAAGATTTGTCTTACATGGAAATGGAAAATACATTGTCTAAATGAAATGTAAATATTGAAATAACTGAATTAAAATAAAGCACTAAATGTTCCTTGCTAAAGCACTAGATCAAACTGCACCTGAAACATGTACAAAATAGGTTTGGTCAACATATGAAATGTTGGTGAGCATTCCTAGTTTTGATATATATAGTAGGTTAAAAAGTTATACAATTCAAGTGCAAGCTACAGTGCAAATATGTAAACTATGTATCATACAAATGAGCGAAATCAACCCTGTGACTGTATAATGTACTGTATGAACTGTAGTGTACTCAACCAATAAATGGATGATAACTTAACACTGGCCACGGATTCTCCGATGAAAAAGGGGGAGAATCAATCTAGGCGGGTTGTCAATCCAAATAGCGCTATCCAATGTTAAGGTCGGCTTGTACCATGTTAATGATTTCACTAAGTACAAATGTAATCCACATGTAATGTCTAAGCATAAAGCACGTTGTAGGCAATGCACATAGTACTAGAATTGTATTGTAAAAATGTAAACTTGTATTTGAAATTGTAATAGTGTACATGTAACACCCCAAAAATGTATAAAAGCAAAAAAAAGGGGTAGGAATACTCACAGTTCACGTAATAACTTGAATTTGAACTTGGACAACGAAATATGAATTGAGATTACTCCCAAATGATCAACCTAAAGTATTCGATAATGTGTAAGAGAAATGACTCTAGGATATATGTATTTCTAGGGCTTCGAATTGGGGATAAACGTTTATTTGATTAATAAATAAATTGTTTATTAAAATATAAGAAATTAAATAAAAGTCTTTTTGTAAAATTTTAAGTTAAACATTGTCACAACATAAGATTTTAAGTATGAAAATAATTTTTATAAAATTATTTTCTTGAAAATAGAATATTTAATCTAATTATTTCAAATTGTCAAAATATGACTTTAATATCTAAAAATATTAAAATTAAAGAATTTCTGAGTTAAAAATTGTATTTCAGTTCTAGATAGTTAGAAATAATTTATATAAAATTTTGGTGCAAAAATATTGAAAAATAAATTTATTATGATTTATTTATGATTAAAACTAACAAAAATTAATTAAAAATATAAAAAGGCCGGTTTTTCAGAATTAAAAATTATTTCTGAAATGTTTATGAATATACAAATTTAGGATAATTTTTGTAAGATTTAATAAAATCATTTAGATATTTTTATAGAATTTAATAAATATAAATGAATAAACTTGTATTATTAATAATATATGTTAAATAAATTATTTTTGAAAAACTAAAAATTGGGTAATGAACTTTATCATTAGGAGATCATATGATAATTTTTGTAGAATTTATAAAGCACTTTTAGTATTTAAAATTGATTTTAAAAGATTTAATGTATTAAATATATATATAAAAGTGACAAAAATACTTGTTGGTTATGGGAATCGAACCCGGGCCTCTGGCCGGTTCGGGTTTTATCACAAGCGTGGCCACCAACTGAGCCACACCCTGAGAACAGAATATATTAGATTTAAATTGATTATATATAGGTTTAATGGTTTAATTGAAAAAGGAAAAGAAAATCAAATGTGAATGTGGGATTCGAACCTGGCCACAAGGCCGGTTCGTTCCCTTGGCCTATGTGTGCTAACCAACTGAGCTGATCAGTTGGTTGTGTTTCTTTTCCATCAATTTAATTATATACCACATAGTTTCAGAGTGTTCTTCCCCAAACCTTACTAACCCGTGCCCTAATCCTCAAACCCTTACAATTGGTGATCATTAGCCTCTGAAACCTTAGGGCTAATGATCACAAGGGGCCGATTAAGAGAACCCACAAAGAAAAGAGAACTTACAAGCCTCGTGAACGGGTCTGCGAGTTCAAACAAAAACGCTCACAAAAAAACGACTTGAATAGCTTCAATACTGGATTTAAAATAGAAATTGGATGTGGGGAAGTGATAATCGGCGCTTAGAGACGATGTGGGTACGTTCAATTTATAGCATAAGGGTTGGATTGAAGATTTGGCAAGTTTGACCCACATAAAAACGATGACGCGACTGATTGTGGGAATTAGGAAACGATTGATGCTAATTAGCTGTTTAATGACGCGTAAAGGACGTGTTTAGTCAACCACGAAAACAATTAATGATTTATTACTATTTGTGATTGGTCAAAAGTCAAGATGAATCTTGACTTTGCTTGGCTTCTACACAGCGACGAAGGAAAAAAAGAACAGCAACAATTTAATGTGTGCTTATGTATTAATTGTTTCCAAATAAGAACACAAAGACCCCTCATGGTCCAGTGGTGGTGCGGGCATGTTGTGCAGCTTCTGCCCGGGTTCGAGTCCCGGCAGAAACTCTTTTTTTTTTTTTTAACTAATAAGGGGAAATGGGAGGTGAGGTGATGGGCTTTGGGCCTGCTTCTTGGGCCGGGTATATTGACGGGCCGGTTTGTGGGCTTCAAGTAAGGGTAAAAGATGGTTGGGTTGGGTTTGTTAATGGGTTAGGATGTGTAGTTTTTAGAGGTTTAGCTTAGTTTTTTTTTTTTTTATTATTATTATTATTATACAAAATAGAAGAAAAGTGACGGATGTCACAAAAGTAGTCTCTTTCAAGGTCAAGGTATGAACCACCTCTTTGATTTTGTCGCGTTAGAAAAAAAAAATGAGATAGACATTTCTTTTAATGCAGGAGTGGACCAGGTATTACACTATTACGAGGTCAAGTAGTTTAAAAAAATTATTGTTATCTAGTACATAGATTCGCATCTCAAAAAAAAATCTAGTACTTAGATTTTGTTTATATGTAAAAGTATATTTTGATTTCATGTAAAATATTAAAAAAAAACAAATTCATTCAATATAAGCTGAATTATTAAATTAAATGTGGGTTAAAATTTAAAACTTTTTACATTGATTAATTAAAGGTGTAACAACTTACCAACTAAAGTGTCATCTTTCGATGAATGCTTAAATTGCTTAGACATATCTATGTTACCTTATTAAGGAGGAGACATGTCTAGAAAAGTAATTATACACACATTTTAAAATGGGATGTCAAGAGACTTATGCTTTAAACACTACTAGTGGGAATGTCCGCGCGTTGCGGCGGGTGTCCCGATTGACATCGAATTCAATTAGGATATCTAGTGTGAACCATGACCTATTCGGCTTTAAACTCGTTTTAAAACTTAATATCAGCTTTTATATTATAAGAAAATCAAAACAATGGCATACCATTTCACCAACAACAGAGGATAAGAAAAACTATTCAAAATTTAAGAGGTTTCTCGATGTAAAAAGAATAAACACGTGGCAATTTATTAAGTTAGTCTTAAACTTAGAAAACTCCTTATGCAGCAATGGTCAAAAAATCGAAAGCACATATCAAAAAGCAATAAAAAGGGCAATTACCATGCAACTATATAAACAAAAACAATTCAATGGTATGCCAGTTCACAACCATAAGAGGTTAAGGATGGTTGTTCAAAAGTTAAGTGGTTTTCATAATGTAAAAACAGCAAAGTATCGACACACTTAACAACTTAAAAGCTAAATAAAGGGGGCTGCTAAACAGGGAACGAAAGCCATCAACAGGAAACTAAAAAGCCATCAGAAGCACACGTAAAAAAACTAAAAAATTGGCATTTACCATGTAACTATAAATGTCAAAAAACAAAATTTTGAAATCAGTCAACCAACAATCAGCTTTATCAGTTAAATCCCTAAAGTTCATGCGTTAAGAAAGCCTGAATGGGTTGTCTAAAATAGATCCCGATTGGCCTTTACTACACGTTTCCAAGCTATTACGTCTTCATCTTTATATCGTATGGTCAACCATATGATCCACCAAGATATATCTTCACACAATGATCAACCTGCATACATATAAACCAGTCCATGAAAAATTGGTCTGGTGGGTGTTTTAAGTAATGGGTCAAATAGGTTATAGTTGAAATGGGTTGGCTGGGTTGGGTTAGGTTGACGTGCGAACACTTACCTAAGGTTTGGGTTGTAATGAAACCTCAAACAGAACGTCAAACTATTTAACAACTTCTAGATTAGTCGTTTTGCCACATTCATCCCCTAGTAATGCCACCGAGACCTTAACCCCTAAAAGCATTATATCAATCTGGAAAAAAAAAAACGCAGACACAAAATCAATGTTTTAAACCCGGACCAGTCCGGCCAGGCCGACCGGTCGGACTGAGCCTCATCCGGGTTCACACCCTTGTTTGGTTCCTTCCCATCAAAATAATCCCTTAGAAGTTGCTGAACTTTTGGAATCCTGGTACTCCCACAAAGAAGAACAATCTCATTAATCTCATGTTTATTCATACCCACATCCTCCATCGCCTTTTTCACGGACCAGTTATTATGACGCCGGAGACAATATCAAATTCGCTTTCTCGATGGCATTCACAACGGCTCAGAAAAATCTACACCGTCAAAAAGTGACTCAATCTCAACCCGAACCTGGTGCTGGCTGCTCAATGCTCTCTTGGCCCGCTCGGCTTCCCTTGTTAGCTTTCCAAGTGCTTTGTTGTCATTGCTTATGTCTTTTCCATACTTTTTCTTGATTAGTTTGATGAAGTATTCCATGATCCTTTGGTCGAGCTTTTGGATCCTGATACACGAATACAGAAGCTTAAAAAAAGTTACACAAAACAGCTAGAGCAATATATAAAATCAAAAGGATTGAGATTTTTATCATAAAATTCCTTATAAGTGGGATTGTTGTGACTTTCATGATTGCATTATCTTCGCCACCATATTTGATTCATAACAAATGCATTCAATATCAAAACTCAAACTCAACAAAGAAGAAGCAATCCAAGGATGAAGAAAAATGTAAAACTTATGAAATTCAAAGCAAAAGGGCGTATATAATTTGCACCTGAGAAATCGCAGCAGTGTGAAATTAAGCAGTCGTGAAACTGCAATAAACCAAAATTCAATATCAACGAAGAAAAATCAATCCAAGGGGACATTAAAACCTCCGAAACACAGAGCAAAAGGATGAGGGTAACATAGGGAGAACAAAGACAAAATAAGAATACTTACCTAACTTGTAGAAGCGATTGATCGAATACCTAACCTGCAATAAACAAAATACCATTGCAATGCATAAAAAATAACAAAGATTGGGATTCGGCGACTGGGGGTATTGGGATAGGCTATATTAACAACTATCAAACAAAAATTAACTAACTGAAATTACATACATGATTAGAGTAGCATGTTCAACCAATTTCTCAATTCACATACTCCAAAATTCAATCTTTTGTTCTTAATTCCCACAAGAAAACGCTTATTTCTTTAAATTTGGGATTGAGTTGATGATGATTAAAGCTTTTGCATTGAATTCGTAATTGATGGTGAATTGATGATCATTAAAACTTGTATTGATGATGAACGGTAGATGATGAGTGAAGGCCAGGGGATAGAAAACGATTGATTTTTTCACAAGAGCAGATTGTATTTAGGAGGGTAAAGAGGGAATAATATTGTATGATGTGAGTATGGGATTGAGATAAAATTACATTGCTATCCTTCCAAGTGTCTTAATTGTACAAAAAGTTCCAACTATACCCTCATTATATAAGCTTGATCCACTTGTACATGTTGCTATAATAGTTGGATGGTGTACAAAATTACTATTTGGGCCATCACTCCTCCTTTATAATGTATTATAGATATGTCATGTAAATCTTTCTCAACTTACCCTTATTGCATTACCTCCTTGTACCATATAACCCAAATAAATAAACACCCAACAAATTGGTCCAGGTTTCATTCATCACCTTTCCCTCAACCTTCTATGCCATTTAATGGGATTCATTGCAACTGTCAGTTGTAAAAATGAAACCATGATCGAATAAATTCAATTGAATGAAGGAGTTGATTAGTTAACCTGCAATTATAACGATCAATTATACTCTCTGAATCATAGATAAAAAAAACCTTTAGTATTGTTCGAAACCCATAAGGTTTGTGAAACGCATACCAAATTAAGTTATTGTTGACCATCATCAATCACTATATATTAATAATACCATGGGGTTCATGTTTTCAAATCAAATCTAGAACAACAATACATCTGATCGAGATTCTCGAAGCTTTTTAATCGACTTTTTAAGGTATATTATCGAATCCCTACGTTATTGAACAATCTTGTATGTATATGTATCTTGCATTTTGTGTCTCTCTGTTTGTTTCCTGCATGTTTTGTTCCGTTATGTTATTAGGAGATTTGATTGTTTATTAATTGTTTGAGATTATGTGAATGAGGCAATGTTCGGTGATGCATGTTTTTATTCTCTTCCTTTTAATATTATTGAATATTTTGATTATCTGCTGGAGGTATTTTGATTATGGCCTGCAAAAGAAATTGATTCACTCATTATTTTTTGGAATCTATTTTTTGATATGTAGTGTTTAGTAAATGTTCATATGTCAGCTACATTGATAGATATAGATTTCTGTGAGATCCTTATTGTGGATTTCAAGTGCATGCATCATAACTATATTGAGGAGCACTTGGAAATTGATGATGGTTATGTGTTGAAGATTAGTTAAACATTCGAGCGTTTTACCTTTGACTTTCAAACGACCCTGCATCCTCTTTGCTAATGTAATGGAGTTTTCCACCGTAAACTTGATAATAAAAAATAACATTATGAATGGATAACATTATTACAATTTTAGATTAGTTTATCTAAATCCTACATGAGCATGATAAGTATGGGCTTAAGGGTGAGTGACCATGTTTGTACAACATTGGTGGTGGGATTTTAGGTGTCCTCTCCTTGACTCGGTTGCATGAATGATGAAACCTTACAATGTTAACTAAATCAAGAAAGAATAATGAAGAAACATATATTATAGCTAATAATAATATTTGTTGTTGTTATAATTAGTAGTATATAACCTGGATATATGTTTGCTCATCTTTGTGTTGCAGGTTATTATTGTAGATAGGGTCTACACCAGTAGAGTATTTAATTGAGTCCTCAACAAATGCGCCTTTTTTTGGGTTTCGCATGTATGGGATGCAGGCAATGAATTCACAGGTGGGGCATACAACAACTTTAGTGAATGAAAATGTGCATAAGCAGCCTTTTATTATTGGTATATATTGCGGCAAGGTACCTCTTGATTGTTTGTATAGTTTGACATGTTATCTTATCTATAATAATTTTAATATGCAATCTTAGGCACACGAATATCCTTCCAAGCTTGGGGATCTTAGTCAAACTCAAATATTTGCAAAAATTGAAAATGTGGAGGTGATTTTCTTTGATTTATATGTTTTGTTAAAAGAGTTTATTTTTGGCTTTCTATCCATTGATATTTTCAATTGTTCTACAGGGTCTAGCTCATTTGAGATATTCCAACAGGCAGATGGTATCATCCATTTCCATGAAAATCTTGGCATTGATCTTCCACCAGAAAAGGTATATATATCCTTTTTTCGGAGCAACCAAAAACATAAAATTTTACATCTTTTTGGGCTTTGATCTGACAAATATGAGGTGTTTTATTTCAAAAGGCTGCTCTTTACAAGTGTAACATGGCTAGAAAACCAGTAGTGTGGTGTTGTGGATAGCAACTCATGCAGAAGCAACTGATGTTGCTAATGTTGTATTAGATGGTGAATTACTTGTTTTAACTGTTGTGGTTTCCTAATAAATAATCACAATTTTGCAGGAGGTGATGCAATTCTTCTTGGTGTTGAGACACTTTGTGGATTATACCCTAATGAAACAATATCTATTGTTGTTAAAATTTGTGCTTAGGTAACATATCATTCTCCATAGTGTTTAGGATATTGTTTTTAAAAGAGACCATGTGTTTCAACTAATCAAAATTAGATATACAGTAGTAACAAAACATGTTGCAGGGTAATTAGATAATTAGTTTTTTGAGTATTTGGCATTATTATATATAACATACTTAGCATTTTAGGTTTGTGCAACCATTAGGTGAAGGCATATGTTATTATTTGCTTTACTTCTTCTACAAAGGCTGCAAGGTATGTAATATGCTTTAATTGTTTGATGGCATTTCAGTAGATAAAATAAATTCTATGATGGATTGGATTAGAATTTCCTGAACATATAAATGTGAATTTTAAAGTTTGTTAGGGATTTGATGTAAATATATAATAAATTATTCTAATGTTGTTTAGGACATATCATGTAGGTTTGTGGAGTAAAAATAAGTATTATATTTATGTTTATGTAAGTACGTGTGTGATGTTGTTTGGTTTTGGCCAAAGAAAGACACACACGGAGGGGTTGAACGTGAATTTCACGCAGCAACGTGTGGGCACCCCACTAGTCTTATTTATATTTGAGGCAAAAAAAATATAATTGGAAAATAAAAAAGGTATGAACGATGAATATATTAAAACATCTAATTCAATACAATAATCTAATTTGAGTAAAAAAAATTCAACTGTCAGAAACAACTTGCTGAAAAAAAAATTAAAATGACACTTCGAGTTATTAAACAAAATGCAAGTGAGCACATTTTACTACATATGACGTCAAAAAGAAAATTTATTGTAGGAAAAACTTAGTGTAAAAAACGGATAATACGTGATGGAAGCATGAATTTATGGTTTCTTTTAAAGTAAAAGGATTTGTAAAAAAGAAAATATGTTAAAATGGGATATATTCATTTAAAACCATGTGTAATGGGCATTATGTGGGCATGAATGAGCTTAATAACGCCTTAACACCATCCCCTAGGCATTATAGGGGCATGAAGAAGGAGGGGTATTTCTAGTATAATGCCCAAATAGGAGAAAAATAAGGAAGGTAATTATTAAAAGGCCATTAAAAAATGTTAACCATTACACATTCTTTGAATGGGCATTATGATGACGGTGTGGCGAAAAATGCCCCTTAGGGGCATTAACCATTACCCACGGTCTAAAAGGGTCCAAAGAAAATGGGTTGGTTTAACTTAATAAAAACTCACAAGATGTATGTGTTTGAGTGAGAAAAATTAGGGGGGGGGGGGTTGCAAACTCAATTAGGAGTGCTAAGTGTCATCAATACGGTTTTATATATTATTGGTTATAGATATAGATTATAAATTTGTAATGTTATGACCATATTTATCTAGAGTTAATTTTCAACATTCTTTGGTTTTACAATAAATAATACAACGTATAACTGATAATGGGTAAGATAACGAAAGCTGCAAAAACAAACATACTCCGGATAATGATTGTTTTTGAACAACAAATAAATTCAAATCCCTATAATTAGGTTTCTTTATTTACATTTAGCTAAACATATCCCTGGAATTTTTGTTTTTTTCTAAAAAATGATATAGTCAAACACTCAAACAACTATATCTCTGTAAACATGTATTCCATTTTAATTTTGTTATCTAATGTAAAAAAAAATCTAAATTTATACCACCTTAGTAGTGAATTTCATTAACCCGAAGTCATTGGTAATATATTGAGCATGGAAAATCAAAAAATAAAAGTCAAATTTAGATGTGTTACTATAAAGTTATTAAATAATATTTAAATAGAGTTAGCCAAAGATGTTAATACTAAATAACATAAGGTTACTGCTAATTACAAAATACTTTAACCTTGGTTGGCCCTTAAGCGGTGTGGGGAGGACTCCCGGCCTGGACTGAATTTTTCAGGGGCATATTGACTCTCTGGCAATTCAAGTTTCTTAGTATTGATGCCTTTATTCGATGGATTTTTGTATGTCTAAGCCACAAAATTGTTAATCAAGTATTAATCAAAGTGACTAATAGTTTATATAAAACAGAAAGTAAAAAAATGTTGAGAAAGACTAAGAATTAAAAAAGAAAATGAAATGGTTTGAGAAAAAAAATTGCAGGTTTATTAATGAGTGTAAGACTAGAGAAGATGAAGAAGATGAAATGAAGAGTGTTCATACTTAGTTGTTTTTTGCTTTTTACCGGTCGGTTTTGACTTCCTTGTTAACTATTATTTTTGTTATGAAACAAATTTTTTTTTTATTTCCAAACATTCACCCATTTATATTTTCATACTTTGTGGAATTCGAACTCCCAACCTCCCCCAAGAGGGTTTGTTCCCTCTACTATTAAACTACAACCTAAGTGAGGGTCTGTTTGGTAGCCTCTTAATGAGGCTCTGAACCATTCAGCTCTGAATGGTTTAGCATTCAGACTGTTTGTTTCAACCTAAAAACTGCTCTGAATGGAATGTTTAAGAGCTGAATCATTCAGAGTCTCTTAACCATTCAGACATCTCAATGATTCAGCACTTAATCAACCAAACAGCCCCTGAGAAATAAAATTTGATCCATCAATTAAATATTACTTTAATCGTAGCTTAAAAAATAGTTTACATTATTTATTTCGTTAAGACCTAAAGCTAAAGTTAAGAGGCACAATTTTTGCAGCTCGGCCCGAGCACCTGAATTTTTCAGGGCCGGCCCTGACTTTAATGTTTAACATATACATTAAGTATTTATAGAAAAGCAAAAATGTTGCAACATATCTTATTTTATTTGTAGAACTACATAAATATCCCTACTTTTTTACAAATATAAACTTCAAAATGTAATTTTATTCACAAGGTTAACATGGATAATATTTTAAAATATGATGTTAATATTAATAATTGTAAACAATAAATTTATAAAAGGTTTAACTTCCCTTAACTCTACCTCACTGCAGGATGTTTGGGTCTGGGATACGGATGCTTCTGGTCGGTTCTCTGTCCAAAGTTTGAGACGCCAGTCACAGCTAGCATTTTTTCAGGATCGAAGAGATGCCTTTTAGTGGAATAATTGGGTTCCTTTAAAGGTAAATTTCCTAATGTGGATGCTAATTCAGAACAGGTTGCCGACGGCAGAGGAGCTGCATCAAAGAAATGTGGGGCTGTCGTGCCTTTTGTGTAGATTCTTCAGCGAAGAAGTTGAGTCTGCTATGCATTTGTTTGTTTCGTGCAAATTAGCGACACATATTTAGGACTTTGTTTCTAGTTGGTGCAGGGTACCCGGTTTGTTTGTGTTGGAATTGAAGGATCTCTTAGTGCTTCACAACAGGTTGAAAGGGTCGAAGAAATGGCGAAAAGCCGTTCTCTCAATTGTGCAATCGGTGATATGGGTTATTTGGAGATGGCGAAATGATGCGATTTTTAAAAGGAAAGAGGCCAACGCTTGGAAAATCAAGGAAGATATAAAGAGTTTGAGCTACCTTTGGGTAAAGAATCGAGGAAAAATTGGTGGCGATGTAGTTGTGCTCTTTGTTATGTGGCGATTGTAACGTTGGTGGTTCGGTCTAACGCTTTGTTAGTTCGAGTATATTGAATAAAATTTTTGTTGGCCTTTCAAAGAAAAAAAATCATGTTAACTTAGGTGTTGTTTGTTTTTGCTGCATGAAAAGGTCTGCAGTCTGCGGACCACATCTGCAGACATCTGTAGGAGAAGAGGTGGACCAAAGGTCTGCAGTCTGCAAGAAGAACACTGTTTGTTTGTTAATATGTGCAAGCTGCTGAAATAAACTGATTTTTTACAGCAGTCTGGTGGTAGACAGTGGTGGTGGTGGTGGGTGGTAGTGGACAGTGGTGGTGGTGGACCGTGGACCGTGGCGGTGGTGGTGGACCATGGTGGTGGTGGACGATGGTAGGTGGTGGTGGATGGTGGTGGACGGTGGTAGTGGTGGTGGTGGACCGTGGTTGGTGGTGGTGGTGGTAGACGATGATGGTGGTGGTGGTGGTGGGTGGTGGAGGACCGTGGTGGTGGTGGGTGGTGGAGGACCGTGGTGGTGGTGGACCGTGGTGGTGGTGGTGGACGATGGTGGTGGTGGTGGTGGTGGTGGACCGTGGTTGGTGGTGGTGGTAGACGGTGATGGTGGTGGTGGACCATGGTGGTGGTGGACGGTGGTGGTGGACGGTGGTGGTGGACGGTGGTGGTGGACCGTGGTGGTGGATGGTGGTAGTGGTGGACCGTGGTGGTGGTGGTAGGTGGTGGTGGTGGTGGGTGGGGAGAAGAGAAGTGGAGACGACCTTTGAAGACCTTAGAAGACTTTGGAACAAGTCTGCACCAAGAAGAGGTCAGAAAGACATTTTTGAGTGAAATGTCTTCCAAAAAACAAACAATCTGCAGACCCCAAACGTCTGCGCGCGTCTGCGTGGCGCAGACAAAAGAGGTCAGAAGTGCTTTCGAGCAAAAAACAAACAGCACATTAGTACCACTTTAACGTCCCTTAACATAGGAAGAAAGTAGTTTACAATGAAATTTAAAATGTCATGTCACCGTTAGGGTGGTTATATTTAAACCCCCCACCTTCTATTTTCACCTCCTCAAAGCGCCTCGCTTAGGCCTAAGCGAGGCGCTTTGAACTCAATTCGAGGAGGTCAGTACGAGGGGCAGAAAAAGCTGATTTTTAAATTCTAAGCGCCTCGCTTAGGCCTAAGCGAGGCGCTTCGAGGGGGTAATTTATTTTGGTAGTTGTTTTGATGTTTTGAGTTGGTTTTTTTATTTTTTTTAATTTAATAATTATAAAAAGTTAAAAAAATTTAAAAAACAAAGTAATAACCTTAATCATTGTCAATGACTTAAACTTGACATCATCAACCACGTATAGTCAATGAATGCGGTATGCGCGTTAGGTTTGTGCGTGTGTCATCTGTCATCCTTGTGTTTCCAAGACACAGGCAAGTCCTCGTCTGAACCACACCACAAAACAACTTCAAAATTTCAACTTCCCGTTCAGGTGCTTAAGTCCACCTTGAAGACTGGATTCTGTGCAATCAGAATCCGAATGCGGTATGCGCGTTAAATTTCATTAAATGCGGCAATCAAGGGATCCGGTTGGAGTCTAAAGCTTTGTGTGTCATCTTGGTTGAACTCATGTTGCAACATTCGTCTTGTGTGTGTTAGGGTCCGAAATTTTAGGCTTTTTAGTGGGTTTTTCCATCTTTGTGTTTCCAATTTTTTTTAATTAGCTTAAATCTCTCTTATCCATGGTACCTTGAAGACTAGATTCGGTGCAGTCGACGAACATCATTCAAAATTTCAACTTCCCGTTTAGGTGCTTAAGTCCACCTTGAAGACTGGATTCGGTGCAATCAGACTACGAATGCGGTATGCGCGTTAAATTTCATTAAATGCGGCAATCAAGGGATCCGGTTGGAGTCTAAAGCTTCGTGTGTCATCCTTGTGTTTCCAAGACACAGGCAAGTCCTCGTCTGATCCACACCACAAAACAATAATCTTGAAGTTTTTTAATATAGCCATTTTTCCCTGGTTTACTAGGAATGGGTTGAAGGTGTGTGTTGCACCGGCTTGAGATATGAGTTTGATTAGCTTAAATCTCTCTGATCCATGGTATCCACTTTCAGGTTGTCGTAAAAAGTTGATACAAGAAGATGATCAGAAAAACAAAAACGATAAGCTTAAATCTCTCTGAAAGTGGATACCATGGATCAAAGAGATTTAAGCTAATCAAACTCATGTCTCAAGCCGGTGCAAGTTATGTTGAACTGTTATTTGGAATGTTCCTGATCATCATAGTTATGCCTTTTTTGATCAGAAAATATATTACCAAACATTTAAAAATATATTGCCAAACATTTAAAAATAACTTTTCATGCAAGCAAGTAAAATTCAGTTGTTTTACTAATTTCATAGTCTTGATACTTTTAACAATCGGATCGGCGCTAACGCGCAAACCTTCGTTTTTGTTTTTCGAGAGAAAGGAACTAAGTTGCTAATACGATAATAATGTAAATAATAATAATAATAATGTAAAGGTAGATCATGGAAAGTTGAACTCAAGAAACAAAGATGAAACCGATTAATGTTCTTTATGTATGAATAATGACCCTCTGGCAAACCTGCGTAAAGGACTAAAGCCACATATAGTCCTTTACGCAGGTTTGCCAGAGGGTCACTATTCATATATAAAGAACATAAAAGTTGTGTGTATGAATAGTGACCCTCTGGCAAACCCGCGTAAAGGACTAAAGCCACATATCTTGCCATAAATACCAACGATGATTGCCAGTGAGATTGATAATTGGACAGGTTAGCCAGGTGTTTGTCAAAAAGGTAGAGCACACCACTAGAGCAAAAAGTTGTGTGTATGAATAGTGACCCTCTAGAAAACCTGCGTAAAGGACTAAAGCCACATATCTTGCCATTAATACCAACGATGATTGCCAGAGGGTCACTATTCATATATAAAGAACATTAATCGGTTTCATCTTTGTTTTCTTGAGTTGAACTTTCCATGATCTACCTTTATCATCTTAGAGAGATATCTGTCAACGATGAAAGGGAACCCGAAACAATAGAAGTCCACCAAGACTAAAAGTCTTTTTGCAAAAAGGTAGACCACACCACTATAGCAAAAAGTTGTGTGTAAGTTTTATTTAGCGTAAAAAGTTCATTGTACATATACCTCCTTATCTAAAACAAATCACATCATTGTACATATACCTCTTTCATCGTTGACAGATATCTCTCCGACAAGAAAGGATGAAGGGTTACTACTCTGCACTTCAAGTAGAAAAAGATGAAGAAGAATAAATGAAGTCTATTATAGAGGTTAGTAGGTTACTCATTACCGTTGGACGTTGAAGGTAAACATGGACAGTGAGAAGTGAGATTGATAACTTCTCTATGGAAGTTGCTAAAATAGTTAAGCAAAAGCTGAAATTGAACAGTTATTTGGAATGTTCCTGATCATTACAGTAAAATTCAGTTGATGGATAGTGAGATTGATAAACTGGAGAGGTTAGCCAGACGTTTGTCAAACGAACAATTAAAATAAACTTTTCATGCAAGCAAGTAAAATTCAGTTGTTGGACAGTGAGATTGATAACTGGACAGGTTAGCCAGACGTTTGTCAAACGAACAATTAAAATAAACTTTTCATGCAAGCAAGTAAAATTCAGTTGTTGGACAGTGAGATTGAAAGGTGGCAAGAAAAAGCTGACATTTTGTTCCTTGTTGCAGAAAGAAATCAACAGTCGGATTGACGATTTTGTTTACCCTCCCATTGACATAAAAAATGTTATTTTGAAAAACGTCTGACTGCAAAAAAAAAAAAAAAAAAAAAAAAAGACCAAAAAATAAATAAAAAAAATTTATCCAAAGCGCCTCGCTTAGGCCTAAGCAAGGCGCTTCGAGTCAAAAATCAGCTTTTTCTGACCTCGTACCGAGGTAGTTAAAAAGTAAAGAAAACGTCTCGCTTAGGCCTAAACGAGACGCTTTCGGGGGGGGGGGGGGGGGGGGGGGTTGAAATAGACAAAACCCACCGTTAACATTCTTAGTATGAAGGTATACCAACCTGATGATTATATAATCATACCAAGTTTCACCACTCTAATCAGGTAAATCAATTGTCGATATAACCTTGAAACCCAATTTAATGATAAATCTTTCTACCATCAACCATCATACGATGACGAAAATAAACATTGTTGACTTTAAATTTCCAAAATATACATTGTTTTCCAACTTTTCAAATTGGCTTATACCGATTTTTTTTTTTTTTTTTTTTTTTTTTTTTTTTTTTTTTTGTGACGAGTATGACACGCAACTTACATGACTAGGTCTTAGTCGCTACTTTTGACAAAAATTTAAAAAAAAAAAAAATCTTGATAATTAGACGTAACGGCCACGGTCAACCAACCAGTTCGTGATAACCACAACAAATCAATCTCATAATTAATAAACTAACCGCTCAACCGGTCAACCAACCAGTTCGTGGCACCCTCCTTACTTTCCTTATGGGAGGTAGAGAGTTCGAGTCCTACCGGCACCAAAATGTTGCTGGTGGGCCGGGTTTTACGACAGTGGGCTTTCGGACGACGGATTTTCCCAGTGAACTGGTGTGAAATTACTGGTGGACCCATGTTACTCTCGGAATACTACTTTATCCAGTGGGTACTTTGAGAGTGCTTGAGATTGATTTGTTGGCCGTTAAAAAAAACAAAATTAAATGTTATTAGTATAGACTTGAAAGTTGAAACCCCATATAAGACCATGTGTATTGGAAGGGGTTAAATATAACGCCTCTGATTCTGATTGGTCCACGTGACAGCTGAGTCAGCGTGGGGGTTTAATTCAAAATAGGGAGTAGTGGGGGAAACAAATTGGGGGGCGCTATTTAAAAAAAAACAAACCTAAGATGAGGTGTTCTTCTTCTATTGGTCAAGCAAAAATCAAACTAGCGTTATAAATACAACGCCTGAGCCCCTTTTTGCAAAATAACAACCCCCCCCCCCCCCCCACCCCCACCCCCAGTAATGGTGGGGGGCGTTATTTTTTTGTATTGTATAACGCCATTTGGCGCTTCCAGTACCAGGTGGACTAATGATAAACCTTTCTACCATCATACAACCTAAAACAAAATTAAATTTTATCATGATTTACACAATATTGGAAACATCTAATGTTAATAATTATGATTACTATTTCAATAATAACCTTTAAACATAAAATTATATAAATACATTTAATAATTTATTTTTAAACATTCAAAATCAAAAATTGTAAAAAAATCCGATTTTTAAAATTAAAGACATTTAAACACAAAATAAATGCTTAATTCTTTGATTTGTTACATTACTATTTTTAGCGTATAATTAGCATTTATCATGATTTACACAATATTGGAAACATCTACTGTTAATAATTATGATTACCATTTCATTAATAATCTTTAAACACAAAATTATTAATCATATATAAAATACATTTATAAACAAATTAAATTTGAATTTTTTCATCATAATTAATACGCAAACATCGAAAGTTGGATTGTATTTAAGAGACCCTGTATTCTCACATGGCCAGCTTTATGTCGCACTGTCAAGAGTTAAAAGCAGGGCATGTGTGAAGTTACTTATACTTGATGGTGATGGGAAGGTGAAGACTAAAACAAAAAATGTGGTGTATAAAGAAATATTTAGACCTGGCAATTTCAACCCATCTAGTTGACTTTGGGTTGTTTTGGGTTTCAAATTTGACCTTGTGGGTTAAAATGGGTTTATTATAATTTTCAAGGGGGTTAGGATGGGTAATTTTAATTGTAGAAAATAAGTAAGTGGGTCAGGATGGGTATGTAAAAAAAACAAATGGGTCAAGATGGGTATTTTTAGATAACTATATACAAATCTGAATTAAAACTCACCAAAGTTGATACCTCATAGAAATCAATGTCAATAAAAACAAAAGATAATATCTTTTGCATTTATTGATCACCCCAGTCGATTCGAAACCGTTCGGGTCGATAACGGACGGCAATGTCGAAACAACACGGGTCGTTAAGCAGACCAATCTCGTCGAAACGGTTTGAGTCGTTAGGGGGTTTTATCGAGGGCAAACGGTCTGGGTTGTTGACCGGCCCGTTTGGGTAGAAATGGTCTGGTCATTGACGGGTCCGGTCGGGTCGAAACGGTCTGTGTTGCTAACGAGATGGGTCAGGCGGAAATGGTACGGGTCGCTAACAAGCACGGTTGGGTCGAAACAGTACGGGTCGCTACGGGACGGGTCAGGTTGAAACGGTCTGGGTCATTACCGGGCCCGGTCGGGTCGAAACGATCCGGGTCGCTAGCGGGCCCGGCCGGGTCGAAACAGTCTGGGTCTCTATGGGACGGGTCAGTTTGAAACGGTCTAGCTCGTTACCGGGCCCGGTCGGGTCGAAACGGTCCGGTTCGTTATCGGGCCTGGCCGGGTCGAAACGGTCCAGGTCGCTACGAGACGGGTCATGTTGAAACGGTCTGGGTCGTTACCGGGCCCGGTCGGGTTGAAACGGTCTGGGTCGCTACTGGGCCCGGTCGGGTCAAAATGGTCTGGGTCGCTATGGACGGGTCAGGTTTAAACGGACTAGGCATTACCGTGCCCGGTCGGGTCAAAACGGTCCTGGTCGAAACAGTCTGGGTCGCTACGGGACGGGTCAGGTAGAAATAGACCGGGACATTACCGCGCTCGGTCGGGTCAAAACGGTGTGGCTCGCTACCGGGCCCGTCCGGGTCGAAACAGTCTGGGTCGCTACGGGACGGGTCATGTTGAAATGGTCTGGGTCGTTACCGGGCCGGGTTGGGTCGAAATGGTCCGAGTCAATAGCGGACCCGGTCGGGTTGAAACAGTTTGGGTCGCTACGGGACAGGTCAGGTTGAAATGGCCTGGGTCGTTACCGGGCCGGGTTGGTTCAAAACGGTCCGGGTCGCTAATGGGCTCGACTCGGTCGAAACGGTCCGGGTCGCTAGCGGGCCCGGCCCGGTCGAAAAAGTCCGGGTCTCTACGGGACGGGTCAAGTTGAAACGGTCAGGGTCGTTACCGAGCCCGGTTGGGTCGAAATGGTCCGGTCGCTTGCGGGCCCGGTCGGGTTGAAACAGTCCGGGTCGCTAATGGACGGGTCAGGTTAAAACGGTCTGGGTCGTTACCGGGCCCGGACGGGTTGAAACGGCCGGGTCGCTACAGGACGGGTCAAGATGAAACGGACTGGGGCGTTACCGCGCACAGTCGGGTCCAAACGGTCTGGGTCGCTACCGGGCCCGTCCGGGTCGAAACAGTCTAGGTCGCTACGTGACGGGTCTGGTTGAAACAGTCTGGGTCATTACCGGGTTCGGTCGAGTCGAAACGGTTCCGGTCGCTAACGGGCCCAGCTGAGTCGAAATGGTCCTGGTCGCTAACGGGACCAGTCAGGTGGAAACAGTCTGGGTCGCTACCGGGCCCGACCGGGTCGTAATGGTCCGTGTTGTTAACGAGCCTGGTAGGCTCGAATCAGTCCGTTTTGAAATGAAATATTTCGGATCACCTACAATTTTATTTTTAAGTTTATTTTTGTTTTTTTAATTTTAAATTTGTTTTTTCCTTTTTTTTTTACTTTTTAAATTTTTAACTTTTTATTGTTATTTTATTTTTTTTTTAAATTTTAATTTATTTTGATGTGAACCTATCCTAATCCAAACCATCCAGATCCAAACCCATCTTGACCTAACCCATCCTAACCTATTTTTTAAATTTACCCATCTTGACCCAAACCCATCCTAACCCAAACCCATCCTGACCCATCAACCAACCCAACCCAACCTACCCATTTTGCCACCCCTAAAAATATTTAATGATATTTGAATAAAATGTGTGTTGGTTTCTTTTAAATTTTAATAAAATATTTCTACTATATTTTTTTTACGTCTTACCGCTCAAAATAATTGTACATTGGTGAACCACGTGTAAACGCGGGCAAAAGTCTAGTGAAATTAATAAACTAAACTTCAATACATACAAACTTTATTACAATACCATTACCATTTAATTATTTTTAATCAACTAAAAGATATATGAAGAGATAGGGTTTTAAATCCTCGTGTGGAGATGGTCAAATCAAATCCCGAAAAAACCTTAAATGATAATTAAAAGACACCTACCTGATGGTGTGTGAGTAGCACCTCACGCGCCAAGCAAAGCCTCTGGTGCAAGCCTACAGCTACGCATCACAGATCATCAACTTGGCTTTGGCGAAAACCCCTAAGGTAGGACGCGCATAATAATGCATGCACAGGACCATGAAGCAAATGTAACAGAAAGGAAGATTGTGTATGAATCAATTAGAGCCAATGACTTGATATTATTCAGCCAATCAGAGCATGCCAGAGCTGAGCAGTTAGTGTTCCACAATCATGCTGGGCACAGAGGCGACCACAAAGTATTGTGCCATTGTTGCTCGACCAATCAGAAGGCAAGAAGCCACATCATCAAGAATCTCCACTTATGGTCAGCGTCCTTCAACCAATCAGAGCCCTCAGACTTGTGCCACCTGTCCGCGGCAGAACAATCACCAACAAGATCGTGCCACGTGACGCATGTTAAGGCGGTACACGTTCTATTTTCTTATTGGTTAATACATTATTTGTTTTATACTAATATTAGGTCAGGGTAGTGAAGGTAGCCGCAGGCACGACTGTGAGGTCCTAGACCGGAGCCCATCATCTTACAGGATCTTTATGTGCCTCCACGAAAATTATACCGCCAACTACCACTTGACAAATGTTTGCCGCACGGCCCACACTCCCACAAAAGCCGTGACTCTGTGAGATAAGACTGTTGGGTGTGCAGACGGGGCACCACCCCCGTCCTAAGTTTTGGTCCCATCTCGAAGCTGCTACACCGCCCCCTCCCCCCGTCCCACCTTCCCCCGTCTCTGGCGTAACGTGAGGGACGAGCCAATAGGAGATTTTTATTTTATTATTTTTTTACATTCTAACGGCTCTTTTTTTTTTTTTGCAACGGCTATTTAAAAAAAATTAAAAAACGTTTTCTATATATATATATATATATATATATATATATATATATATATATATATATCCACCAAACTCAATCAACACAAACCAAAATCATCTCATTCTTATACCCAAATCCTCTCTACTTTATAAACACACTCATATTTTCTTAAAAAAAATACCAAACAATGTCATATCTACCATTGGTTGATTCGTCTAGTTCGTTGAATGAAGAAAACCGGATTTTTGTAAACGCGGTTTGGGAAACGACACAATTAATTATGGCGGAGGAAGACGAAGAAGTGAGCTCGCAACCACGAACTAGGCAAGCGGCCATAAACAGAGACCGGGAGGGTAAGTGTATAATTTTTGTTCGAATATATATAGCAACTATTTTTTTTAGAATGTATATCTAAAATATTTTATGTTTACATTTTTTATCACCACAATAGTTATATTTATTTACAACATACGTGTAGGTGCACACGAGCGATTAGTAGCAGATTACTTTGCCGATCAACCGGTGTATACGGATGAGATGTTTAGGCGTCGGTTCCGAATGAGCTGTCGATTGTTCGTATGTATTGTTGATGATTTGGCCAGTTGTGACCCGTATTTCACATTACGGTACGATGATAGAGGCAAACGGGGGTTCACAACTTTACAAAAATGCACGGCAGCATTGCGCCAACTAGCTTACGGGACATCAGCCGACTCGTGGGATGAGTATTTACGGATGTCCGAAAGAACGTCACGTGACTGCTTGTATAAGCTTTGCAAGCGTGTTGTCAAGATCTACAACAAAAAATATTTGCGAAAACCAAACTCCAATGAAATCCAGAAATTGTATAAGTTTCACCACGAAAAACATGGTTTCCCAGGGATGCTCGGAAGCATCGATTGCATGCATTGGTCGTGGTCGAATTGCCCTAATGCATGGTGTGGCATGTTTTATCGAGGCGATCACGGCCATCCAACAATAATCTTAAAGGCTGCCGCGTCACAAGACTTATGGATTTGGCATGCATTTTTTGGTGTTCCCGGATCGAATAATGTCATTAATGTCATTAATAATTGGTTTTTGAGGATGTTAGAAAATGAACACGTCCGGATTCAAAATTTACAGTTTCGGGGGTTGAGTACAAGCACGAGTATTATCTTGCTGATTTAATATACACAACCAACTCTACACTCGTTAAAACTGTTAAGCACCCTCCCGACGAAAAAACAAAGAAATTTGCTAAGTATCAAGAAGCGGCGGGAAAAGATATTGAACGAACATTTGGGGTTCTACAAGCAAGATGGCACATCATCACAAACCCGATACATGCTTTCACACCAAAAAAACTACGTTATTGTATGTATGCTTGTACCTTGTTGCATAACATGATCATCGAAGACGAAGGTCGAGCTATTTGTGAGTACGATGAAAACGCGTTGGAGGAGAATATTATTCCGGATGGCTCAGAGCGGCAAGAGTTAAACGAATTCTCGTTACGTAACGAACACATCCATCATCATCTTCAAGATGACTTGATTGAATATATTTGGAACAACGGACACGACGACTAGTATTTACTTTCAAAAGTTTATGTAATTTTAGGATGATTTGTAATTTTTTTTTATTTTTAGGATGGTATGTAATTTTTTTTTTTAATTTTAGGATGCTTTGTAATTTTTTTTTATAAAACTTAGTATTTATTTGAACATTATTTTGTTTATTTGTTACTTTTATAAAACTAATTAAATTTAATATTATAAAAATAATAATAATAATAATAAATGTTTGAGACATGGAGTGTTGGTGTCTCCACACCTCACTCATGTCTTAACTAACAGTTCTAATTCTGGTGGCGATAAAAAGAAAAGGCGTAAAGGTAGAAGGCTTCGTATGGCATGGAAGTCGACTGGTGTTGGTTCTCCTGGCACTGCACTATTCAGCTCGGGTAGTGTGGATGATGGATACGAGTCCGAATGGGCAGAAGACGACGGTGTGGATGTTACTCATTGTGACCAGGCTCGTGATGTTGCAGGGGAGGTCGATGAGGCTGGTGTTAATGAAGAGGCTGCCCAAACGAAAAGAATTGGTGCTGGTTTTGGATTTGGTTTGGACGGCTTTGAGAAGGATATTAGTGATAAGATTGTGAACGAGTTGGCGCAGATTAATTCAAAATGAATTATCTGCCGTTGAATATCAAGGGGGCTGGAGGGGCGGAAAAATCGGCTAAGGTACGAAAACTCAAAAAATCTTTCAATATTTCGATTATAGCCTTGCAAGAAACACAAATGGCTGCTATGTCAGACTTCCATGTAGAGAAATTTTGGGATAAATCAGCGTTTGAAAAAGTGATTGTGGATGCGGCCGGAAGATCGGGTGGGTTGGTAACTCTGTGGAATCCTGCTGTATTTAATATGGTGGTTGTTCGCAAGGGTCAGAACTACATTGTGCTCGGGGTTATATTAGCCGGGTTGATGAGATGGTCTTTATAGCCAATATATATGCACCTACTGACCAAGTGCTTAGGCGAAATCTATGGGTAGAGTTACAAGCAATACAGAGGGAATTGGATGGGTTATGGATTTTCCTCGGTGACTTCAACAAAGTAAGATGCAAAGAGGAAAGATTAAATTCGGTTTTGTTGCGGGCTCGGCTTTGGCATTTAATAATTTTATTTCAGAAGCTGGTTTAAACGAGTACAATATGGGGGCAGAAAATTTACTTTCATGTCATATGATGGGAGATAGCAAAGCAAACTAGATAGATTCCTTATGTGTGATCGATTTCTAATAAAATGGGCGGATGCTAAGGCTGTTGCGTTGGACCGGGACGTATCCGACCACTCACCTATTGTATTGACATGTACTAATGTGTCGTTTGGTCCAACGCCGTTTAGATTCTTTAATTCGTGGCTTGGAAAAGAAGGTTTGGAAAGAGCGGTAAATGAGGGTTTTGATTGTCATATTTCGGCTTCAAGGTGGGATGTCAAGCTAACTCAGAAGCTCAAAGCTGTTAAAGGGGGTATACGAAAGTGGAGGGTGGAAGCCACTGATGCCGATGAGCGCAATGTTGCCCAGGCCCGAAGCACTCTATCAGTTTTGGAGTCGTTGGCAGAAACACGTCTTTTGTCCGATTCCAAAATAGACTCGTGGAAAGAAGCGAAGTTGGTTATAAAGAGGTGGGATTGGGACAAATTGAAGGATCTAAAGAAAAAGTCAAGACTAGAGTGGGTATTGAATGGTGACGAAAATTCGGCGTTCTTTCACAGTGTCATCAATACTCGGAGATCGGGTAACAAAGTGGCGGGCCTAATTATTGATGGTACGTGGGTGGAGGATCCGATTATTATCAAAAACAAAACCGTGGAGTTATTCAAAAGAAAGTTTGATGAGCCGATGTCGTCTAGACCGAGATTGAACGGGGAAGGTTTTAAAAGACTATCCGAGGAAGAGGCGAATAGTCTTGTGGTTCCTTTCTCAAATGAAGAGATTCGGGCGACGGTATGGGATTGTGATAACGAAAAGTCCCCGGGACCGGATGGCTTCACCTTTGATTTTGTGAAACGTTACTGGAATAAGATGGAAGAATATGTGGTTGGGATTATGAATGAATTCTATGTACATGGCTCTATCCATAATTCTTGCAACTCTTCTTTTGTTGCATTAATCCCGAAGACTAAAGACCCGTTAACCTTATCGGATTTTAGGCCGATATCCCTCATTGGTGTGGTTGGGAAGATTATCTCTAAAGTACTTGTAGGGAGGATAAAAAGGGTACTTGGGACCGTGATATCACCGGAACAAACAGCGTTCATAAAGGGGAGAAACATCTTTGACGGACCACTTATAGCAAACGAAATTGTATCTTGGGCGAAGAAAGCCAAACGAGAGATCTTCCTCTTTAAGGCGGATTTCGAAAAGGCCTATGACTGTGTAGCTTGGAAGTTTTTGATAAACATCATGCACCATATGGGTTTTCCCACAAGATGGAAGAATTGGATTATGGGTTCGTTAGTGACGGGGAAATCGACGGTTTTGATTAATGGTTCACCAACTCCGGAATTCCAACTTAAACGGGGTCTTAGACAAGGGGACCCGTTGTCACCATTCCTGTTCACCATTGTTATGGAAGCTCTTCATGTTATGGTTACAAATGCAATCGAAGCCGGGTCGTTTGTGGGTGTAAAGCTTCCTAACGGAGGACCGGAGGTGTCTCATCTTTTATACGCGGACGACGCTCTCTTCTTTGGAGAGTGGTCTACCGTAAATCTGGCCAATTTGCACAGAATTTTAAGGTGTTTTTCCTTGGCGTCGGGTCTCAATATTAACCTGTCGAAAAGCTGTATTCTCGGACTGAATGTTTTGGATGCAACCATTGAAGAACAAGCATTAAGATTTGGATGCCATATGAGCTCCTTTCCATTTATTTACCTTGGGTTACCAGTAGGAGACAATATGAAGCGGCTCAAAAGCTAGAAACCGATCATTGACAAGTTCCAAGCCAAATTGTCCTCCTGGAAAGCTAGGTCCTTATCCTTTGCTGGAAGGGCGGTCCTTGTTAAATCGGTTCTTGGTGCACTCCCGAACTACTATATGTCCTTGTTTAGAATACCCGTTGGAGTTCTAAAAGTATTGGAAGGTATTAGGAGAAGGTTTCTATGGGGTGGGGCTTTAGGGAACAACAAATCCGGTGGATAGCGTGGGATAATATTATGAAATCAAAGAGGTCGGGTGGGTTGGGGGTTGGGAGCATTGAAGATCTCAACATGGGGCTGTTGGTTAAATGGTGGTGGAGGTATAAGATGTCGAAGGATCAACTGTGGTGCAAAGTGGTGAAAGCAATTCATAGTCGTAGAAGAGAGTTTCAGTTTGTTCCTCTAAAAAAATCAGCGGCTGGGATATGGCATACGATTGCATCTGCCCAGAATATGTTCAGTTCCAGGGGAATCGAGCTCGAATCGAAATTTTACTGTAAGGTGGGGTTTGGAGACACGGTTAGATTTTGGGAAGATAAATGGAACTTTGCCGGTTGTTTGAAAGATAAGTTTCCGCTCTTGTACCAACTTGCTAGATCAAAGGGGTTAAGGTGAGTGAATGTTATAAGATGATTAACAATTGTGCTTGGTGGGAGGTACCATGGGCTAGGCAGCCAGCAACAAATGAGGAATTGAGTGAGGCGCAAAGTTTATGGGCTATGATTAATGTACATCAGGTTGGAAAATCTGCAGACGAATGGATGTGGATGTCTAGGGACTCGGCTAAAGACTTCACGGTTAAAACAGTCAGGAATGATCTTTCGCTGCAGCAGACGAACTCCCAAACGCAGCAGTCTTTCTGGTGGAACAGGTTCGCAACTCCTAAGGTCAATTGTTTCGTGTGGCGGGCTGCATGAAATAAAATTGCGACTGCAGAGGCGTTGGCCATCAGAGGCGTCAACATGGGAGATGGTATGTGCAGAAGATGCGGACTGGAGCTGGAAGATGCGGATTATATCCTTGTTAAATGCATTTGGGCTAGATCCTTGTGGTGGAACATACGGCTGTGGCTAAAGATTCACGATGCAGATCCATTCATTTCAATAAATCAGATTATTCGGATCTTCAGGATCATTGATCGGCCTCCAAAATAGAAAAGAGTCATTCACGCGATTATTATGCTTGGTATGTGGAAACTCTGGTTGGGTAGAAACGACAAAATTTTCAACAACGGTAACATGGCGACACCCAAACTACTCGAAGAAGTCAAGTTGGAATCCTTTTGGTGGATGATTAAAAGAGGAAATATGGCGAACTTGGATAAAGCTAAGTGGTGGGACTTTTCGGCGTTTGATAATGGCTAAACAAGTAGGAGTTGGGGTGGAGTATGTATGTGTTTTTGGATGTTTTTTTTTATGACTGTTTTGTATATTTTTGTTTGGCCCGGGTAGTCCTCTCGCTAATTGGGCTCGGGTGGCTTTTTGGCGTTTATTTGGGTATGAATAAAATGGCTCCGTTTGAATGTTAAAAAAAAAAACTAACATCCCACTTAGCATGGATACATCACCTCTTTTATCTCTCCACACCCAATAGTGTTTGAGAGATAACGTATGTGAAACGAAAACCTGTGTTCCGAGGATTCTATCAAATGGTGGGACACTGGGACCTGACTATTTAATTAATATCATTATATATTATTCACCAAATAATAATAATCATTGATCACAACTTACACATTTGTCACCATTCACAAACTTACAAACACGTCAATGGAGAAGTCCGGGTACGGCCGTGACGGAATATTCCGATCACTCCGACCACCACTAACCACCACACCAACCACCACCAACACATCAATGATCACCTTCCTATTCCGCAACATATCCTCATACCCAAACAAAGCAGCCTTACACGACTCCAACACCAACCAAACACTCTCCTTCTCCCAACTCAAATCATCCGTCGCTAAACTCTCTCATTCCCTCACCACCCATCTCTCCATCTCCAAAAACGACGTCGTCCTCATCTTCTCCCCTAACTCCATCCTATACCCCGTCACTGTCTACTCCATCATCGCTCTTGGCGCCATCGTCACCACTGTCAATCCTCAGTACACTGTTGCAGAGATCTCCAAACAGATTCATGACTCCAAACCCAAACTTATCATCACTGTCCCACACCTGTTTCATAAAGTTCAACCCTTTAATCTTCCAGTTATGTTTTTAGGATCAGAGAGTCCAAGAAAAGACTGTTTTTGTTATAAAGATTTGATTTTGTTATCTGGGTCGGTCTCAGAATTGCCTAAAGTTGAGATTAACGGTGATCATACTGCTGCTCTGTTGTATTCTTCTGGAACAACTGGTGTTAGTAAAGGTGTGGTGTTGAGTCATATGAATTTTATTACTGTTTCACAAATGATAGTTTCTGATCAGAGGTTAATGAATGGGAAAGATTATGTGTATTTGTGTTTTTTGCCTATGTTTCATATATTTGGATTTGGGGTTGTGTTGTATGCTCAGTTACAGGAAGGGAATACTATTGTGTCAATGGAGAAGTTTGATTTTGTTGGGATGTTGAAGAATGTTGAGAGGTATAAAGTGACACATTTATGGGTTGTGCCACCGGTTGTTCTTGCTTTGGCTAAGCAGGATGTGGTGAATAAGTTTGATTTGTCGTCGTTGAAGCAGATCGGGTCGGGTGCTGCGCCTTTGGGGAAGGAGTTGATGGAGGAGTGTGCTAAGAAATTGCCTCATGTTGTGGTGCTTCAGGTGAAGTTTATGATCTTTGGTTATTGTTTTGTTGGTTGTGAAATCTGTACTTGTGTTTGTTTGTTTATTTATGTGTGGATCTATGATGGAGTTAATTGGTTATGCACTTATGCAAATGCATATTTGCACATGGGTTACATGGTTAGTTATGTGAATGTCTATGTCCTTTTGGATCAACAATAATTTGGTATTCCAATTTCCTTGTCTTAATTGATATGAGAGAGAGATATGCAAATGAGCCGAGTCGAGCCCGAGTTCGATCAGGCTTGAGCTCGAGCTTGATTAACTTATAAGAGCTCGAGCTCGGCTCGATTCGAGCTTTGTTTTTAAAGCTCGAACTCGGCTCGTTTGTAGTTTCTCAAGCTCGAGCTTGGCTTGGACTCGGCTTGTTTAGTGTTTATTAGTTAGTATATTAAATTAAATAATATAAATAATAGGCTTGATAGCTCGATAAGTCAAAAGCTCGGCTCGGCTCGTTTATTAAACAACTTTAAATGTGAGGTAAATAGCATAAAATATTAATAAAATTAATATTATACTAAGGTTCGGTAAGGCTCGTCGAGCCTGGCGAGCTTCATATATCAAGCTCGGGCTCGGGCTCGATAAGTAAACGAGCTTTGTTTTAGGCTCAAGCTCGGCTCGTTTCGATCTTTTTACCGAGTCGATCTCGAGTAGCTCGCGAGCTGCTCGACTCATTTGCACCCCTAGATATATATTCAAGTTGGGTAAGTCATATTTTATAGGAAGTGATTGGCCCGTCCTAATAAGCCAGAACCCAATGGACGGGCCCAGGTTTAGCTTCCGTCTAGATATGGCGTTTTTAAACTTAAAATGCACATGAAGTTATTTTTTTATATAGTTTTCTTTCCGAGTCTTGAAAATATGTGACGGGAACAAGAAATTGTTTACATTAAACATGTTTTTGTTATAGATTTTCCACCCTTTTTTTGACCCTACAAATTATAGCTTTTTGATTGAATTTTAATGTCAACCATGTACAACAGGGATATGGCATGACTGAAACGACCGGGGTCATTTCAGTCGAAAGTCCAATTATGGGTCCACGACACTCGGGTTCAGCCGGAAGGCTCATCTCAGGAGTCGAGGCCAAAATCGTTAGTGTAGATACCGGCAAGCCTCTTCCTCCTAATCAGACAGGCGAAATATGGGTTCGAGGAGCTAATATGATGCAAGGTATGTTCCTTCTATTATCACTACTATGTGTGGTTATAATGGGCGGGTTGGATAAAGAGTCAAAACGCGTAAGTTTTGCTCATTAAGGGTAGGATCAACTCAAAACGCTTAAAAATATTATTCTTTTTGGTTCTTGATTTTCAGGTTATTTCAATAATCCTCAAGCTACGAAGCTTACGATAGATAAACAGCGCTTCGTGCATACAGGGGATCTTGGATATTTTGACGACGAGGGTCAATTGTATGTTGTTGACCGAATTAAAGAACTCATTAAGGTCAAAGGTTTTCAGGTAGAACATGTTGTGTTCATCCATATAATGTATGCAAAACAGTCTCTAATCTTTACTTTATGTTCATGATTTTCAGGTTGCACCAGCAGAGCTTGAAGGACTGTTGCTTTCGCATACTGAAATATTAGATGCTGCAGTTATTCCGTAAGCAATAGATATATAATCTTTCTTGAAACTTGCTACCCATTTATACGGGTGCTAAACGGGTTGTGTTCGTAGGTTGACAGGTTGAACCCAACACAAACACAAAAAATAACACTAATCCGAACACGACACAAACCCAAAATTTGTGTCATTTATTTGAACCACTGAATCCAAACACGACATGAATATTTGTGGGTTGATATGAATACGACTCGTGTTACTTTTTGCATATTAGTAATCTAAAATTGCAAATGTACAACAAAAGAAACAAAAGGTATAAGAAACAGTTTCTTTTTTATTATAAAAATTGATGTTAATTTCTTTTTAATTTTTTAGATTTTGGCTTAAAATACCCAATCAAGTTATGGCATAAAATAAAAACACATTTAAAAATGAATTAAAAAATAAAGTGTTTAAACCGGTCTACCCGTGAACCCGCTAGGTTAACCCGAAGCCAACACGTTTAGCTAAATGTGTTCATGAGTCAAGCCAAAACTAACCCGAACTCGTTTAGACTAACCCAAAGTAACAAATTTTGTGTTAGGTTCATGTCGTGCTATAAATTCACGTCCCTAGATAATATCATTTAAGTCCATACCATAATCATTAAAACCACATTATCCTTTCTATTAGGTTCCCTGATGCTGAAGCTGGCGAGGTCCCGATGGCATTTGTGGTCCGGTCTCCAAACAGTTCATTGACCGAAGAAGATGTTAAGAAGTTTATATCCGAGCAGGTAAACATTCGCGCTATTTCATATGATTAATTTGCACAAAATTCATTTCTGATTGGAAATTAACTGATGCAGGTTGCACCTTATAAAAGATTAAAGCGTGTGACGTTTGTGAACAGCGTCCCAAAGTCCGCTTCAGGGAAACTTCTGAGGCGTGAACTTGTCGAAAAGGTCCGTTCGAAAATGTAACACTTTTATGTATGATAAATTTGGTATATCTAGTTTTTATACAAGTTCAGGTAATGAACTAATATATAAAGAAAAATGTAATAATCAACAATTTCATGATTTTGTTTATAAATAGTTTTCTTTTATGTAACAAAATAATATATCAAAAAAATGTAGTGAAAACTTTATATATTTTGATGTGCATCCCCGATTTGGTGAAGAGATTGCATCACTAAAAGCTTGAATCAAGTCGAGTTTAAATCAACTAACTTCAGTCTAAATTAAAATGCATTTTATAAATGAGCTCGAGCCTGAGCTTTAATTATCGGGCTTGAACCTTGATGGCTCGCAAGCTTAACAAGCTTGACTCGACTCGAGTGTTGAACATGCTATTCCTACAAATATGAAATGACAAAGGTGTGTTAGGTTAACATGGAATGAAATAGACAAAGTAATAAAATAGATGTTAGAATATAATAATCGAATTTTGCCATTTACCAATCGATGAGGCTTCGAAGATTAACAAAATATTGTGTTTCAGTTGACGATCGGTTATTTACCAGACTTTATTGTCTCCCTTTACAAATATTGTTGATTGCGTAATAAAATTACTTATATTGATGCTCTTGTAATTATAAAGATAAGTTCACTCTTTATTTTGATTTATCTATTACTAGATAATACCCCGAGAGCGTCCCGGGTTGAGAAATTTAATATGATACATCAATTTTATATATGAAATAGACTGATGTATAACTCTAATATTAATATCTAACCTAAAACAAATTAACAATGTATAACTCCAATACTAACACCTAACCTAAAAGAATGTAGAACTTTAATGTAACTCTAATATTAACACATATCCTAAAGACTAAACAAATGTACAACTCTAACATACTAATATTAATACCTAACTTAAAACAACGTATAACTCTATTAACCTATTCGGCTCTGGTTGAAAAAAAAATTAATATTTACTGATTTAAACATAATTAGTGACTTGTCTATACATAATTAATGATTTACCTGAGCACTTTGTGTTTTTTTTCCTGTATGAACAAAACCCCACAAAAAAATTTCTCCATTTTTTATATAGCACTATGGTACTCGTTGGAAAGATAATAAAACGCTTGTTAATTTGGTGTAATTTTTTACTTTAAAAAATATCGTATATTAAAGATATTAACGTTTAAAAATTATGGAAGGAAACATGAGGGTGAAAAATCAAATTTTGTTTTTAAATTATTTTTTTCCTAAAATATCTCAATGCCACATGGGATGACACATGGCATACTCAAGGAAGAGAATGTCTCTTTAAGTACCATGTCATTAAAATGGCTTTGGTTTATTATATGTATAGATTATTCGAATTTTGGATGATGACGGTGGTGCTGGTGATTAATGTTTGCCACGTAGGTCGGAGTGGTAAATGGTTTAGTGATGGGTGAAAGGTTAATGGACCTTTTTGTTCTATAGTTTTTTTAAATATATTGACACCCGTAAGAAAAAGACTTTATCCAACACGTTATTCAAATGTAGATGCAAACATGTGTTATGTCAAATCACTTACGAAACCAAAAGTATTTTTTTTTTAAATAACTCTGTTTTCGTAAATATTTGTATCGGAATTTTTTGAAAAAAAGTAAACAAGCCTATGTATTTTTTTTATTTAACAAGCATAAGTTATTTGTGGAAAATCAAATTAAATAAATGTTAAGTTAAACAAAATTAAGAAAAAACAAATGCATAGGTTCACTCTCTCATTGGTTGGGCATGTTACAAAACATTTCTCCATGCCAAACTTTTTCGGTGAGAACGCTACAATTCCACGGCTCACATAACAATGCTCACGGCACATAATGCATACACTAATCATCGTCACATATATCAGGTCAGCATGCCAAATTTGTAGCAAACCAGTCATTTAATTATTGTTTTTTCTATATATTTGTCATGATAAAAAAGCTAATTAAAATCTAAAAGCTTAATTACCGACACACGTATGTATCCCATCATCAAAGAGGAATGAGTGAATTCATGAATAGATTTTAGAGGGGTGTTTATCATAAATAAATAAATAAATAAATAAATAAATAAATAAAGGCACACCTAATTATATAGATATTTTAGACTAAAGTCTAAAAAAATTAATGAGGATGTTTGATATTTTAATAGAGAAGTTAGAAGTCAAATACAACTCTCTAATAATTTTATTTATATATATATATATAGGTAAAGTATATGGAGGAAACCCTCCTTATTTGGTAAACTCTGGAAACTCTGACTTCCCAACATTTTTTTTTTTTGAAAAAAATAGGGTATGTAATATACATTTTTTAAGCATTTCGGGCCAAAAAAATCGAAAAAGCGCCGAACGGTTTTTTTAAAAAAAATAAAAAACGTCTACTGTTTACATATAGTTAACACATTGTTAACACCTGTTATTAGCGCTTAACATGTGTTAGTCAAAATTTTATTTATTTTTTTTAAAAAAAAGTACTCGGCGCTTTTTTAATTTTTTTGACCCAAAATGCTTAAAATCATGTATATTACTTGCCCTATTTTTTTCAAAAAAAAAAAATATTGGGAAGTCAGAGTTTCCAGAGTTTACCAAATAAGGAGGGTTTTCTCTATAACCATTCCCTATATATATATATATATATATATATATATTTTAGAGTTAATAGCCATTTTCGTCCCTGAGGTTTGGTCTAGTTTGCCACTCCAGTACAAAAGTTTTTTTTTTTGCAATTCCTTACCTGAGGTTTGGATTTTTTTTGCCAAATTCGTCCTTTTCACTAACTCAGTTAAAAAATCCCGTTAATGTCAGGGGTAAGGTTGTCTTTTTACCTCAGGGACGAATCTGGCATTTAAAAATCTCTCTCTCCCTCTTCCTCTCCCTCTCTCTCTTATTGTTTCAGAGTAGGATTTTAGCTTATTTTAACAATTTCTCAAGACTTTTTGTGCTACTTTCCAAGAAGCAGGTGTCTGAAAGCCAAATAATAGTTAAAGCTTTCAGCAATAGGATAAATTTATAATTGAAAACAAGCATTTAAACAGGAAAAGATCAAAAGATTAGAGGGAAACGTAAGTACCCTCGTTTTCTTTTTTAACATGAGATATTAGAAGGGATAAAAGCTCTGTAGTAATTTTGTCACTTTCTTTAATCATAATTGTCATGATAGCTTCTATGTCTGAGAATACTGTGTGGGGGTGATTTACCCTAAATTGCATCATAAAGAAATTATCAAGAATATGAACACCTTTATGATAACTTTTACCAGTCACATTTGACAATTGCCCAAAAGCCAACACATTTAGCTGGAAGATTTCCTATGATAAAAAACTAATAACAAACCATCAAACAATAGTCACAACCAATAGAATCTTCTGTTGAGGATGAAGGCGGCGGGTGGAGGGTGGAGATGGTGGGTGGAGGGCGGTGGCTGAGGATGATGATGATGGAGGGTGGAGGTGGAAGGCGGCGGGTGGAGGGTCGAGATGGTGGGTGGAGGGCGGTGGCTGAGGATGATGATGATGGAGGGTGGAGGTGGAAGGCGGCGGGTGGAGGGTCGAGATGGTGGGTGTAGGGCAGTGGCTGAGGATGATGATGATGATGGAGGGTGGAGGTGGAAGGCGACGGTGGCTGAGGATGATGTTGCAGTTAACTCTTTATTTTTATTATTATTATTATTATTATTATTATTATTATTATTATTATTATTATTATTATTATTATTAGTGAGATGTTGCAGAGAGAAAGGAAAGTTGGAGAGAGAGAGAGAGAGAGAGAGAGAGAGAGAGAGAGAGAGAGAGAGAGAGAGAGAGAGAGAGAGAGAGAGAGAGAGAGAGAGAGAGAGAGAGAGAGAGAGAGAGAGAGAGAGAGAGATAGGGGGTGGGGTGGGTGTGGGGTAAGGTTGAATAAATGTCAGATTCGTCTCTAAGGTAAAAAGACAACACTACCCCTGATACTAACGACATTTTTTAACTGGGTTAGTGAAAAGGACGAATTTGGCAAAAAAAATCCAAACCACAGGTAAGGAATTGCAAAAAAAAAAACTTTTGTACTGGAGTGGCAAACTGGACCAAACCTCAGGGACGAAAATGGCTATTAACTCTATATTTTATGAATAGCAAGAAATGAAGTGTAAACTATCATGACACCCCGGGATCATAGTCAAGGTCGACTACTCGACCGCTGTCAACTCTTTGGCTTTTTTAGATGCGCGGAAACCCGACCTTCACCCGCCGAATGCACGACAATGAAATAATCGGTAAAACCTCGTCTTCTATCATTATAAAAGATATTTTTTTGAACGGCTAATTTTTAATTCACTTATAATACTCCTGTCTCAAGTGAGACTAGAATCCAACACTCTTGGGTGAGCAATATACACGTTTGCCACTAGACCAAACTAGTGGTTATAGTTTATAAAAGATACTATTATACGCTTTATAAAATAGTCATTTTTAAGCTATTTTACAGTTGAAATTAACCACACACAACTAATTCTTAAATTTATATCTTTTTATACTGATACCGATCGATATACAAGCACGTTGTTGACTTGAGAATTCGATATTTAATTTGATTAATTTACTAGGAGCAGATATAGTCCATTTGTATCATCGATTGTGGTCCATAACTCCATATGTTGCTTAATTCTTCAAATTTGTTCAACTCTTAACAATATTTTTAATGCATCTTGGATAATTGATGCTCGATATGACGATAGTGTCGACCAAGGTTCTTTTGTTATCATATTATTTTACATTTTTTTCTAAGACCCTCCGTAGTGGTGGAGGTGGTTAAACGCCCATCCTCACATTTGATTGGCTCAACCAAATCGAGGTACCACCACGCTCAAATCCGGCGTTAATTTTTTCACACCAAAAACCACTTTTGACCCATAACGTCCAGGGAGCGGTGTTGTGGGGGGGGGGGGGGGGGGGGATTCACGCTCGACTATACACGTTCTAACACCATACTGTCCATGCTTGTCACAGTTATACATATTCACCCATATATTTGATCTATGCAAAATTAAAGTAAAGTGCCATATATGTACATGAATTAATTACATTACATTAGACTATCAGGAGTGGGGGCGGGAGAGGGGCGGAAAGGGGGGGGGGACACCGCCGCCGGTAGGGGCGGGGAGAGTGGCGTGGGGCTTGGGGCGGGGGTGGCTTCACCGGCGTGGGGCTTGGGGTGGGGGTGAGGTGGCATGCGTGGATTGGCCAACTTTTTTTTTTTTTTTTAACTTTAACACAATATAATATTATTTCCTTCCTCCCTCTCTTCCCCCCTTCCACTCCCCACAATTTTTTCCCCCCCACATGGGTCCCACAAATGCCACATGGCGCTTCATCCCCTCTCTTCCCCCCCCCCCCCCCCCCCCCACTCCTTATAGTCTTACAATATATTAATTTTTAAACTTTGATGAATAGTGTTCATACCACTTACTAGGTGCCACATGGCGCCTAGCCATTGGTCCACGTGGTACCAGTTTTTCCTTTTAGCATGTTTTCATGGGTTTAAGGTTTAAGCTTTTTGGTTTTTTTTTTTTTTTTTTTAATTTCCTTTTTGACGTTTTTTAAACGGTTTAGGGTTTAACACCGCCGAACTATTATGTTTTAGGATTAACAGTTTAGGGTTTGGACGGCCAACCTTTTTTTTGACGCTTTTTAAGGTTTTGGATTTAGTGTTTAGGGTTTAGACGATGTTCATCAAAGTTTAGACGGTACAAATTCGGGTTGCTTTAAGTTTCGCCGCCACCGCAACGCGCGGCTGGTTAAAACACTAGTTTTTATTAATAACCGTAACCTAAAGCCCCCACCATATTGCATATCCTCACATACAAATAAACTTGTTTCAGGCAGATGAACTTGTGGTGTATTGGAAGCTCTATATGACCTTTTAATGTGGAGGTCATGGACTAGAGTCTCACTAAAGCAAAAATTATTTTAGGTTGAGCAAGAGGTTTGATAACAGTGGACCTTTGAATGGTGTGTTCCTATGGAATGGTGAGGGTCGATTCACCAGTGTCCTCTGCCTTCAAGGGTATGGGTGGCATTTTGCCATTAGGTTTACTTGGGTGATCAAGCTTTCGTTAGTCGTTCAAACAAATAAAAAATAAATAAACTTGTTTTACACAAATAAATTTGTTTTATCATTAAAATTCATACGTAAACCATTAACCATTGAGTTAAGTCTATTTGAATTGTCAAACATGCAGGCATAACCACCCATTTTGTTTAATAAAAAAAAAAGGCAAACAAAATCATGAAGCTCTATATTATTTCCGTTTTCTTGACACATTCATTGCCTCAACTGCTTAAGAATAGGACATATCAAATTATCATACATAAAAATGTTACATTTTCGAACGGACCCTTTCGATAAGTTCACGTCTGAGAAGCTTCCCTGAAGCGGACTTTGGAACGCTGTTCACAAACGTCACCTGCTTTAATCTTTTATATGGTGCAACCTACATTGATTCATTTCCAATCAGAAATGAACTTTTGCGCAAAATAATCATGAAATCATGCGAATATTTACCTGTTCGGATATAAACTTCTTAACATCTTCTTCGGTCAATGAACTGTTTGGAGACCGGACCACAAATGCAATCGGGACCTCGCCAGCTTCAGCATCAGGCAACCTTATAGAAAGGATTATATTATATTAGTTATTATTGGACTGATTTATATAGAATAATTTAGGGTGTGAATTTGGGACACAAGTACCCGTTTAGCATGTAACTGTTTCGGTTTCTACCAACCAACCCATAGACACGACCCGTTTTGAAAAAAGACTATATGTTATGGCTTACGGTATTACTGCAGCATCTGATATTTCAGAATGCGAAAGCAAAAGTGCTTCAAGCTCTGCTGGTGCAACCTGAAATTTATGAACATACATGTAAAGATTCGATAGAACGAGAGGTAAGAAATGTGGCTGCAGGTTGGATGGTTGGTAACTGGTTAAAATGAGCAGTTTTTTAGTGCGAGTCAGAACGGGTCAGGCTGCACTGGACCGAGCAGCAAACTTTTTAAATCCTTCTGTTCTACTTTGAAATTCAGCAAATGATTGTTGTGTTAAGTATGATTAAAAACCGCTACAACAAAAAAATTAAACTGAAACGAAAAAAATGATTGAGAGGATTAATGCAATCTGAACGCTGCGCTGGTGACTTTCGACCTGTTTTCTTTATAGCGAAATTTGTTAAAATTCCCCTAAACCAATTAACCGGTAGAAAAAGAACCTATCAAAAATCGAATCTTTATATGATGAACAACACATGTTTTACCTGGAAACCTTTGTACTTAATGAGTTCTTTGATTCTGTCAACAACATACAATTGACCCTCGTCGTCAAAATATCCAAGATCCCCTGTATGCACGAAGCCTTGTTTATCTATCGTAAGCTTCGTAGCTTGAGGATCATTCAAATAACCTGAAAAATAAAAACCAAACACGACTAAACGAGCATAACTTATAAAAGAAGTATCGATTAGAATACAACCACGCTAAATGGAATAAACGAGTTGAAGGACACAAACAGGGGCAGACCTAATGAAGAAGCAGGTGCCGCGTCCGTTGCGGCTCAACTTCGCGCGCGTAGTAGAAAATTAGTGGAAAATTTGTTTTTTTTTTACGAAATTTGGAAAATGTTGTTACTAAAATAAAAAAAAAACGAAAAACGTTACTACTGAAAAACATTTCTATATCCGCCACTGGACACTAAAAACAGTATTTTACAATACATAAATTCATCATTCATTATGCCTCTAAAAATCATATTATTATTGAAATATCATAATTTTCAGTAATCAAACAAATCATCTATAAAAACACAAACCTTTTGGACAACAAGTATTATGGGTTGATCCGAACCTTGATGAATTTTTTTTTTTTTTTTTTTGTTTTGACGCTTTATCCAACCCGCCCATTGTGACACCTCTAGATTAAACGATGCACACATGTAGTGATAATAAACGAAACATACCTTTCATCATATTGGCGCCTCGAACCCATATTTCACCCTTCTGATTAGGAGGAAGAGGCTTACCGGTTTCTACACTAACTATTTGCGCCTCAACTCCTGGGATAAGCCTCCCAGCTGAACCCGAGTTTCGTGGACCCAAAATTGGACTTTCCACTGATATAACCCCTGTCGTTTCAGTCATACCGTATCCCTGTTGTACATACGGTTGCAATTAAAATTTCTTCAAAATATGTGTAGTTTTAACTTTTAACAAGCTGCGCTGCCACCCTTTTCTGAATGGCAAACCTTAATCTACTAAAAACGTAACCTTGCCCACCCAGAGCCGAGACACAGCTATAAAACAGTAAACAAGATCATAAACTATACCTGAAGAGCCACAACATGAGGCAGTTTCTTAACACACTCCTCCATCAACTCCTTCCCTAAAGGCGCAGCACCCGACCCGATCTGCTTCAACGACGACAAATCAAACTTATTCACCACATCCTGCTTAACCAAAGCAAGAAAAACAGGTGGCACAACCCATAAATGTGTCACTCTATACCTCTCAACATTCTTCAACATCTCAACAAAATCAAACTTCTCCATTGACACAACAGTATTCCCTTCCTGCAACTGAGCATACAACAAACTCCCAAATCCAAATATATGAAACATAGGCAATAAACACAAAAACACATAATCTTTCCCATTCATTAACCTCTGATCAGAAGCTACCATTTGTGAAACAGTAATAAAATTCATATGACTCAACACCACACCTTTACTAACACCAGTTGTTCCAGAAGAATACAACAAAGCAGCAGTATGGTCACCGTTAATCTCAACTTTAGGCAATTCTGAGACCGACCCAGATAACAAAATCAAATCTTTATAACAAAAACAGTCTTTTCTTGGACTCTCTGATCCTAAAAACATAACTGGAAGACCAAAGGATTGAACTTTATGAAACAAGTGTGGGACAGTGATAATAAGTTTGGGTTTGGAGTCATGAATCTGTTTGGAGATCTCTGCAACAGTGTACTGAGGATTGACGGTGGTGACGATGGCGCCAAGGGCGATGATGGAGTAGACAGTGACGGGGTATAGGATGGAGTTAGGGGAGAAGATGAGGACGACGTCGTTTTTGGAGATGGAGAGATGGGTGGTGAGGGAATGAGAGAGTTTAGCGACGGATGATTTGAGCTGGGAGAAGGAGAGTGTTTGGTTGGTGTTGGAGTCGTGTAAGGCTGCTTTGTTTGGGTATGAGGATATGTTGCGGAATAGGAAGGTGGTCATTGATGTGTTGGTGGTGGTTGGTGTGGTGGTTAGTGGTGGTCGGAGTGATCGGAATATTCCGTCGCGGCCGTAACCGGATTTCTCCATTGAATGTGGTGTTTAGCAAGTTGGAAGTTTGTAAGAATGTTATTAAATAGTTAAATTGTGTGTGTACAAAAAGTGGGTGGTGATTGGTGAACGTGAGGAATTAGATTTGGATAAATATTAAATTCAACCCAAGGTGACATATATAGGTGATTAATTAATAAAGGTGTGGATCCACCTTTATTTATTTAACAATTTTATCTTTATACTAGCTGATTACCCCGGGACCTTCCCGGGGTTGAAAAATTTAATAAGATTTAATAAAAAATGATAAAAGAAGAAAACTCAAATCACGAAAAGAGTAAATAACTTAAACATAATCAATCTTAGTTAAAAAAACATTTATTTAAAAAGTTAAAAAAAATAAAAAGCATAAACCATATTAAACATAATACGGTATTAAAATGATAACCTTCAACATATAATCATCTTCACGTAATTTAAAATATGTTACAATTTGACTTTGACTTATATAGATATAGAATTCATGATGGGGGTTGAAAAATATAACCATTCTAATAATACTAATACTAATAGTAATAATTATTACTTTTGTAATTAAATAAATAAAAAATAACCTTGTTATAAGGTGACACCATGTCTTGCAGTGTTGCGCGATTATTTCTCCTAGCTTCTCTTGATGAAGTATACCTATCCATTTTTAGAAGAGTAAAATTCCAATGATAGCATGACGATTAGCTGAATTTCAACATCTTAGATAAGAACCTGGTTTAAAAGAAAAAACATGATTAATGAATAACCTGAACACTTTGTGTTTTTTTTTTCTGTATGAACATAACCCCACAAAAAATAGTCGTTTTTTTCTCCGTTTTTTATATAACACTATGATACTCGTTGGAAAGATAATAAAACGCTCGTTAATTCGGTGTAATTTTTTTATTTAAAAAATCTCGAAGATAAAAGATATTAACGTTTAAATATTATGGGAGGAACATAAGAGAGAAAAATTTAAATTTGTTTTTAAATTCTTTTTTACCTAAAATAACTCAATTTAATTTTAGTAATTGAGAATTGAGAGATAGAGAGATAAATTTAGGGTTTTATGTTTATCTTTTTTTTTTAATTTTTTTAATTAAAAAAAATAATAATTCAAAAACACTAAAATCTTTCAATTATGATGCCACGTGGCAGTTTCATGAAGAGGTTGAAGGCACCATTGCACACCACGTCAGCAATGTTCAATTATTTTATATATATTAATAGATAATTCAATTTTTTTATTCCTTTCATTATTATATGTATCATATAAAACAGCAACACTTGAACAGTATCACAATTATTTACAAAAATGCCATTTTTCTAATTAACAAAATATCAATTTAATTTATTTACAAAAATGACATCTTTCTAATTAACAAAATATCAAGGTAACTTCTGACGTGTACCCTCCTGCTCTTTTTGTTTGACACCTGCTTAACTTTTAGGTTAACTTTATTTTTTTCTAATTTAACCACCAAACTTTTAGTTTTTAGGATTTAAAATTTTGGCCACTAACTTTTAGTTTAACTTTATTTTCTTCTAATATGACCAACAAACTTAAACCACCAAACTTTTAGCTTTTAGGATTTAAAACTTTGACCACCAAACTTTTAGCTTTTAAGATTTCAAAATTTGACCACCCAACTTTTTCAAACTTGAATTGCACTTTGGCCAAACTTTTAGCTTTTAGGATTTTAAACTTTACCACCAAACTTTTAGCTTTTAGCCGCGAGTATTTTTTTGATGCCCACGCGAGAATAACAGTAACTTAATATTATATTTTATGTCCACGAAACCCTCCACGCAACAGGAGCTTCCACAGCGACGAACGATTTAACGTCCACCAAATCCTCAACGCAACAGGAGCTCCCGCCACGAAGCGCGGGATAATAGAATCCTAGTTTCATTATTAAAGATCAAAAATTTTCTTAAAAAATATTAATATTAATAGAACGAAATATCTATATCTATACTACTATATAATACACTAGCTGATTACCTCGGGAAGGTCCCGGGGTTGAAAAAATTAATATGATTTAATAAAAAATGATAAAAGAATAAAACTCAAATCACGAAAAGAGTAAATAACTTAAACATAGTCAATCTTAGTTAAAAAAACATTTATTTAAAAAGTGAAAAAAATAAAAAGCATAAACCATATTAAACATAATACAGTACTAAAAGCATAACCTTTAACATATAATCATCTTCACGTATTTAAAATATGTTACAATTTGATTTTGACTTATATAGATGTAGAATTCATGATCACATTGAAAACAAAAACACTTATTTCAATACAGTGACTTTGTAAAGAAAAGCATATACGAATTTTCTTTGAATACATGAATTTAGTTTAATAAATGTGTATTAATCTAAACATAAATCACTTTCAATAATCAACGAAGAAGAAAAAACTTCAAAGTCTTATAAAAATTTTAACACTTACTTCTTGATGAACAGAAAAAGAATTCAGAAACTTTTTAAGAATGAATGGTTTGTTGTTAATGTAATCATATATTTATAATGGCTACTCAATAATTCTATATTAAATTAATTTGTAAATAAAATCTTCTATTTTAAATTAGAAGATATGCATATCTTCTTTTATTTATTTTTAAATAAATATTTTATTAAACTTACTGTAACAAATAAATATTTAAATTTTTATGTTAATCCTTATACATAATTCGAAAACAATATTTATATATACTATATATCAAAAATAATATTTAAATTTTAAATATTTTCAATTAGAAGATATGCATATCTCATTTTATTTATTTTTAAATAAACATTCAATAAACCTCTCACCTCAACGTGCCACGTGGCACATTCAATGGGGGGGTTGAGACCTCCGTTGAATACCACATCACCATAAGTCAATTCTTTTATTAATAGTTATAGATTCTAGATGGGCAAAATAGTAAAATCATCTCTATTTACTTTTAATGATAATAGTACATATCTCTAATACACACCCTTGTAAATGAAACACTTAATTCAATGCTTGTATAAGTTACTTACCAATGATTTTTAACCCAATTCAACGCTCCCCTATAAAAACCTCATCTTCTACATAATAACAAGTATATTCTAGAGCTGAGATGTTGAGAGTCCTCTTCAATTTTGAGTGGCGCTTCCTTTTCTTTTTTTGAAAAAACCCTATTCGCTTTATTACATTTTTACCAGCCCATTTTCTCATCTTTCTATTTTTTTTTCACTTTTGATTTGTTTCTTACTAATATTTATGTTTTTTTAGATTATCTAGGTTGTATATATAGCTTCTTAGGTTGTTTGTGCATAAAGCTTATTAGGTTTTACATATATTTGCTATGTTAAATCAAAGTTCTTTCTTTTCATTAGTATCTCAAATGTTGTTACTAACTACATTAATGCAGGCATCATGTCGTAGGAACTTCTCCTTGGATGTTGTTCTAACGGATGCATTGGGGGACTCCGCAAACAAAGAAATAGAGGTTTTTAATGCAAACCGACACTTTCATCATATTCGTGTATTGTAATTTGTAACCATATAAAGTATAAGTAGATGTAACAAAGATTTAAAACTTGTAGAATAAATCAACTTACACTATAAACTTGGAATTAGGTTGAAAGTTGGGCATTTATTTAGAGTATCCCATTTAGTGGAGCAAGGTTACTTACTGATGCCACAAATATACAATGTTTCTTGATTGTGTTATTAGTTTAAATCATTAGATGTATTTAGTAATTCTTTTTCTCTTTAGTTTGCAAAGGTCCAAGGTAATTTCAAAGGAGCTTTACTATTGCTATGTTTCTTCTTTTAACATTGATGATGTTAAACTCAAATGGTTATACGATCCATCATACCCTCTTTACAATCTTGCTATATATCCCTTCATAGATTGGACATCAACTATTTTAAATACTAGTGGCATGATAGATTGTATCTCAAGTATATGTGGCAGTCTTTCAACTTTAACCAATGAATGCTTGTACTTTTGTTTTGCTATTTTTGGACGCATGAAAACACAATTGTTTTAATCATATCAATTGTCTTACCGTATTTTTATTTGTTAAACTATTTTCAGAGTTCATTCAAAATAAAGAATAAAAAATACTCCCTATCTAAATAATTAGAACATTGTTGGTCTGGATGCGAGGAATTATTCAACATCATCCATGTATTTGAGCTTAAGTTAACACATAATAAAGTTATAATAAGTCAAACACCATTTTAGTAATAATAATAATAGTAGTAATATTAGTAGTAGTAGTAGTAATATATATCATCACTATATAAATATATCCCCTATGGTGACTTAAAGCTACATGTCCAAGTCTTAAAGCTAAACATATACCAATTATATATAGCCAAACATCGTGCAGCCCCACCGCAACGCACGGGTTCCTGCTAGTAACAAATAAATGGTGTTTGGATAGTCAAACCAACTTACAATAAAAAAATATAGATACTTTAATGATTAAAATAATAATTAAAAAGAAAGCAAGCTATGTTTTATACTCTTGTAACATTATCCTCGTGTCCTCCATATCTAAAAAAATAACCACTAATGTCAGTCAACAAGATATTCATGACCGTTTGATATTAGATTTGTACTATTTAGGTTAATATTTGTTAACTAAAAATAAGGTTAGAGATGACCCATCAACCTCTACCATTTGATGATAGTGAAATGTGGGAGTAAAAACAATGAATCATGCACGTCTGTTGCGGCGTGATAATGTGTAAAAAGTAGACCGAAATCTAAAACACAATGTGACCGTTCGACGGGAAAAATAGAGGTAAAACTGTTAAACTACATATGTATGTTGTGGTATGTCAACTCAAAAAATTTGGATTGGAACATAAAACTAAAAATCTATTTAAAATATATGAGATAAGTTCAAAGTAAAAGTGTAAAAATTTAATGTAAAAGATGAAAAGTATTAGGAATAAAAGTAAAAAAATTACAGAAAAAACAAATCATGTTTGAACACTTCTTTTTATCCTTAAGGTTCATTAAATAGAATTGCCTTTTATTTTATGTTATTGCACAAACCCGTTACAAGTTTTGACATTGTGCATATCTTTCTTAATGCCCTACATGGTACAATTCCACCAAAATGTAGAGGGTGTTTGGCTCTCTATTTTTTTCCTCTTTTTAACTTATGACTTATCCAATAAGTTAATAAGTTGATAAAAAGTGTGTCGCAAAGTAAAAGAACTTATGATTTTAACTTCTCATTTGGTCTTGGATAAGTTGGTTTGGAAAAGTAAGGATTTGTGACTTATGACATCTCATTTTAACTTATTGATGAATATTTTACCTAAATAAGTTAAACTTAACACTTTTTACAAAATAACTTATTGACTTATTATTTTTTTCCATCACATAAGCTAATCCAAACATTTTTTTAAAAACCCCTTTTTAAAAAGTCATAAGTTAATAAGTCCTTTTAACCAAAACTTCTTTTGGCCTCAAATAAATTTATCCAAACATGCCCGTAATCATGTCCTTCAAGTACATCGTGATCATTGAAGAAACACCAATATAACAATCTATATAGACGAGCACAAACAAGAGATATTGTATTAATAATTGTTGGGATGATTACAGACACTCGAATACAAACTGTTACAATGTTTCGACTATAATCTATCTTTCACAACTATCACAGAATTCTCTAAGTAACAATGCTTGGAAAATTGAATGAATCCTTCTCTTTATAGGACTCAGACATGTCCTGTGATTGACTGGATTGGGAATGACAGCTGTCCTATACGATTGTCAACCGTTGGCGCCCAGGCGCTGTCCAACCGTGATAGGTCCACGTGTCTTGTAATCGTCCTTTCTGTCCTTTTATGTACCTCGTACCTGCAGGTGATCGTGGAGCAGGGAATAATGGCATCTAATTGGTTGCATGTCTCTTTCTTTGTCGGGTCACAGCTGGCATGTACGAGGTTTTTGTGCGCGAGCTTCCAGAAGGTTAAGTCAGCGCTTCTGCTGACGTGTGTGGAGATGTGGGGACATGCGCATGCGCATGCGCGGGTACATGTCCATTTGCCCAACTGCCAAGACCGTCATGTAAACATAATAAAAAATCCGTTTTGAAAAAAGTATAATAGTCAAATGTTACATTTTTTTTAACGGCTAACAAATTAAACCCAAGCACTTTTAGGGCACCATGTCGACAAATTTCAATACTCCGAGAGTATCCGAGCTAACACAAATTCCGGAGAAAATTCGGTAACCCACCCGCCCATAGACACGACGATGAAATTACCAGTAAAATCCGTCTGGCTCAATAATCGAACCCAGGATCCCTAGGTCTTATATCATTCGCACCAATATCTCTACCCGTACACTACAATGGTATTTACTCAAATGTTATATTTAAATAATAGTACTAATTAGCAACTTTGGTATGCATAGATTGTTGTACATTATGCAAAAAGAGGTTGTACGGTGGTATTTGCTGTAAAGTTGGGCGGTAATTGAGAAGCCGTGGTTTTGCTGTCGTTCACCACCCCTTAAAAAAGTATGCTTTCTCTTTATCTTTCTCTCCTTCACTTTTTGCCAGGTCTCCATCTTCTCTTATTTTTACATCTTCAAAAACGATTTATTGACTGTCGGTATCAGTTTCGTTGTGTCTGCGGTTCGTTCTACCACCGTTTGCCTCTCTCTTTCTTTCTTTCTTTCTTTCTCTCTCTCTCTCTCCTCTTTCCGTTGTTGTACCAACGACTACCGTTGATCATTGGTCTTTGTTGGTGTTTTTATGCGATTGGTGGTTGTGGTTCATCTCCCCTTCGTTGTTTGTTTTTGAGTTTAAAAACCCTTGAACGGTAATTATGTCGCTGATGGTTTACTGCTGTCAATGGCGGTAGTCTCTATTGTACATTTCGCTTGGAAGGTTGTACCCTTTGTACTGTCACACCCTCAAATTTCCACTGCGGGGTTTATACCGCGAGGCGCGTGACATACCAGGATCCCATAGCCATAAGTCACAGGAACGAACTCTAAATGCCCAAACCATTTAGTTCGTTTTCAAAAACCAAGTTTAGTTAAGCTGCGGAAGCGTAAACCAATTTAAACCTTTTAAAACCATGCGCAAAACAACGCACCCAAATTAAAACCATACGAAAGCATAATATATAATTTATGTGTATGCCCGAGAGCCCAAATGCAGTGAAGTGTACAGTGCTTTCTAATCCTGGCACCGGAAGCTAACTACCTGCAAAAGCATGTAAATCGTGGGTCAACAAACAATGTTGGTGAGTTCACTAAGTAAAGTTGATGAGTAAGTAAAAGCGTAGGTTTCCCAAACCATGTAACCAAATGAAAGTGTCGGTCTCACAGACCACATAACAATAAGTAAGAACGTCGGCCTCCTTGGCCACAAGTAAACAGCTAATTCAAATGTCAGGGGTAGCTAGCCCACTCATGATAACTAAAACCGGCGAATACCGAACTACTAATGAACAAGTTCCCATAACAGGGATAAGGATGCCTTGCATCATTGTCCATCGACAATGATTATGTTTGAAGCTAATAGTTCACATCCGTGCCCCCAGCACGATGTGAGGTTTGTTAGACCTAATAGCGCTATCAACTAATTAACCCGCTTGCCCAACCGGCAATTGATTCGGTATTTTGAAGGACTTAAAAGATGTGTTTGGTTTAGTTCATCAAGGACATATATATGAATTAGTAAAAATAGATTCACCACGTGAACCATGCACCCCAAACCCGGGACGTGTAAACGTAGTCCCAACCCGGACTAGAAACGTTAAGTAAGTTGTCTCAACCCGAGACGCATGCTTTTGAGAAAAGAGTAGTGAAACTCACCTTATCGCGTAAGCAAAGAATCCGAACAGCAAGTATTATATGCTACCGACACCCTAATAACAGTGTCACTACGTGAGTATAGGCGTAACATCATTACACCATATAACTCGTTTGTCCAAGGCGTTTTAATATTCAAAAGTGTGTATGCGACGCCTAGTGATTCTACATGCAATAGTAAACCCTACGGACTCGTTGGTGAATGAGTTGGTTATAATTAGTCTCTACAGCCCGTATGTGTCATAAACATGTGTACTTCCGTAATATGTCAATTTTAGATCACCTAAGACCTCAAGTAATCACATAAGCACATAATACACAATCTGTGTTTTCAGGACAGATTGTGCGCCATCAAAACGAATTTATTTAAAATACTTAACGAATGAATTAGAGTCCCAAAGTTTTACTGAATTTTATTTGGGATTCACTCGACAATACCTATTTTTTTTTTTGTCTTAATTCAAAACACAAAAATTATAAAAATTCGTACAACACAGCAGTATTCAGAAAATTTCCTCAACAGGTCAGTTTAGTAGGAAAATTCTTAAAAATTGTGTATTCATCCAAACGAGATGAATCCACTTGGAAAAGCTCTATTTTTCCAGTATTGACCTACTGGAAAAATTTCATAATCTTATTCCTTGTAAATCTCAAGTTATGACCATTTAAAGTTAGCCCAGTTTACAAATCCGAAAATCTGATATGACCCCTAACCAATTAAAATTCCAAAAACGACTCAAACGATGTCCAAATTCGATGGTTTTGCCCATTATGAAAAGCTAAGACCTTGTACGTTACAATCATGCAAAGAATCGATCAAACCAATTATTTTCAAGCCACGAAACAGACCCTACAAGTCGACATTCAGAATCTGTCCAGATTCTGATCATGCAATATTATCAATTATATCAAACCCTAGTTGCATATTATCAATCAATAACACCTAATAATCATCATACAACTTTCCTAATACCTATTCCCATCAGATCCTATTATCAAACATGTCAAGATCAAAGATTTAAGAATCAAAACACCAATTACTTGCGCAACAAGTATCCTACGATGTTACTAAGCGTTTATGAGTATGTTTAATCCATTTAATCTTCAAAAAGATTCATGCTTTAATGTTTTATAAAATCATTCAGACCTGGACAAACTTATTATATGATTTTTATTAATGAAAACACAAGATAAAAGCATAAGAAATCGTAAGATATACCCTTAGCTCTCTCAATCGATCAATCGTGCGCCTTGGAGCCTCCCAATTGATGATCTTGAGCCTTAGCAGAGGTTGTTTGAGTGAAATATTCGTGTGGGGCAGTAAGGGGGCGATTAGGGTTGAGTATGGGGGTTGCATGGGAGTTTAGGATGCATAAATATAAGTTTAAGGCGGTTTAGACCCGTCAGGTCATTTCGAGCGGCCGCTCGGTGCCTGTGAGCGGCCGCTCACAGGTCCGGGTGGCGCGCTCTTTTCTCGTTTCGTCTCCCGACGCGTTATCCTTCGACGTTTTAGTTATTTCGGACCGTAACAAGTGTAACCCCATGCATTAAGACCCTAATCAACCTCATGCTCCACTTTTAATGATTTCTATTAACGTGTTCGGTTTAGGTTCACATAATCACGTATGGTTTTCACATAAGTTTATTTTTCACCAACGTCCGAGGTTCACTAATCGTGCAATCACACATTGACTCACAACCATGCACGTATGTCTTATCTAACTAACCCTAGTTAAGTATAATGCAAGGAATGTAACTAGAGTTTAGTTAAAGTGAGAACCTGAATTTTCGGGGTATCACATCATCCCCAAGTTGAAAAGAATTTCGTCCCGAAATTCAGCAAGTAAACAGTAAAGCCAGCTAAAAAAATGTATGCTTGGTTTCCGGATGTCACATCATCCCCAAGTTGAAAGGAATTTCGCCCCGAAATTCACTTTGAGCGAGCTGCTTTATGTTCGGCATTTGATCTATGCACAGGTTCAGGTTCAGAAAAGAGGTGTGGATATTTGAGCCGCATCTGATCTCTGCGCTCCCACGTGTATTCCGGTCCTAGACGGGAATTCCATTGTACGTTAATAATAGGTATAATGTTCTGTTTGAGTTTCTTGACGCCCCGCTCAAGAATCTCCACTGGTTCTTCCATGAACCGTAGCCGATCGTCCACCTGGATCTCCTCCAGTGGCACCATCAGTGTTGTATCCAACAGGCATTTCTATAGATTCGGTACGATATGTGGGATACATCGTGTATCCTACCAAGTTTGTTAAGCAGGTTTAACCTGTAAGCTACCAGACCAATCCCATCAACCATCTCGAATGGTCCAACGTTTTACGGGTTCATCTTCCCCCGTTTTCCAAAGCGTGTCACACCCTTTCAAGGTGACACCTTTAATAGTACCTTGTTCCCATTCCGAAGCTCTAAAAGTTTCCTACGCTTATCAGCGTAGCTTTTCTGTCGCTCGAGAGTAGCAGCCATCCGTTTTCTGATTGCACTATCTTCTCAGAAGTTTGGTGCACAAGTTCGGAACCTGTCAGTTGGCTATCCCCAACTTCAGTCCAACATATGGGGGATTTGCACTCCCGTTCATAAAGTGCCTCAAAAAGTGCACACTGGATCGAAGTGTCATAACTATTGTTATAAGAGAATTCAATCAAAGGCACGTGCTTGTCCCAACTGTTTCCAAAGTCCACCACGCACGCTCGTAGTAGATCTTCTAGTGTTTGGATGGTACGTTCACTCTATCCATCCATCTGGGAGTGATAGGCTGCGCTCATGTCCAAATGAGTTCCCAAAGCAATTTGGAGAGTTTCCCAAATATGGGAAGTAGATCGCGCGTCGTGATCCGATATGATAGGAGTTGGCATCCCATGCCTAGAGACAATTTTCGTAATACAAAAGCGGCTAGACGTTCCAACATGTCCGCCTCTCTAATTGCCATGAAATGCGCTGATTTGGTCAAACGGTCAATAATGACCCAAATCATATCGTGCCCGCTGGGCGTTTTAGGAAGTTTGGTGATAAAGTCCATGGAAATACCATCCCATCTCCACATGGGATTTTCCGGTTGCTGAAGTGGGCCCGAAGGTTTCTGATATTCAATCCTAACCTTGGCACACGTTAAGCACTTACTAACATAAGTGACTTTTCTCAGCTTTCATGTTTGGTCATCAGTAAAGAGTTTGAGATCTCGGTACATTTTATCCGAACTAGGATGTACCGAATAACGAGGGGTGTGTGCCCCATCGAGCACTAGTTGTCTGAGATCTCCAACACGTGGAATCCAGACTTGATTCATGAAGTGCTGAAGACCCTATGTCCTCCATTCCAGGTGCTTATCAGCACCGTGCAAGGTTTCAAGCCCGATGTTTTCCTTTTCAAAGCCACGCCCTGGGCTTTACGTATCTTAACATGAAGATTAGATTGTAGGGTAAGTTGCAAGGCTCGCACTCGTTTGGGTTTTGTTTCCTTACGGCTCAGGGCATCAGCTACTACGTTAGCTTTCCCTGGATGGTACTTGATAGCACAGTCATAATCATTCAAGAGTTTGACCCATCGTCGTTGCCGTATGTTTAGGACCTTCTGATCAAATATGTGCTGAAGACTCTTATGATCTGTGAAAATTGTGCACTTCGTTCCGTAGAGGTAGTGTCTCCAAATTTTGAGAGCGAAGACAACCGCTCCCAGTTCCAAGTCGTGAGTGGGATAATTCTTCTCGTGAACTTTTAGTTGTCGTGAAGCATAAGCGATCACCTTCTCGCGTTGCATCAAAACACACCCTAGCCCTTGGATAGATGCATCACAGTACACCACAAAGTCCTCCGTACCCTCAGGTAGTGATAATATTGGAGCACAGCAAAGTTTAGTCTTTAGTATCAGAAAAGCAGGTTCTTGGGCATCTCCCCACTTGTAGGTAATCCCCTTCTGTGTCAAAGCAGTGAGGGGTTGAGCCATTTTTGAGAATCCCTGAATGAATCTGCGATAATAACCTGCAAGGCCAAGGAATTGTCGGACCTCCGTGGGAGTCTTAGGGGCCTCCCATCTTTTAATCGCATCAATCTTAACGGGATCGACCTGTATTCCTGCCTTGTTCACCACATGACCCAAGAATTGGACCTCACGTATCCAGAAGTCGCACTTGGAGAATTTTGCGTATAACTGCTCACTTTTCAGAAGTTCCAAGATCAGTCATAGGTGTTGCTCGTGCTCTCCCCTACTCTTGGAATAGATCAGAATGTCGTCTATGAACACTATGACAAATTTGTCTAGATAGGGTTTGCACACACGGTTCATGAGGTCCATGAACACAGCTGGTGCATTGGTCAGCCCGAAGGGCATTACCAAAAATTCAGAGTGCCCATAACGGGTTCGAAAGGCTGTCTTTGGCACATCCTCCTCTCGGACTCTCAGTTGATGATACCCCGACCTTAGGTCAATCTTGGAATAGAAACTCGACCCCTGAAGCTGGTCGAATAGATCATCAATACGAGGTAAAGGGTAGCGGTTTTTAATTGTCACCTTGTTCAATTCCCGGTAATCGATACACATATGGAAACTCCCATCCTTTTTCTTAACAAATAAGACTGGAGTTCCCCAAGGTGAAGAACGAGGTCTAATGCAACCCCTGTCCAATAGCTCTTGGAGTTGGGTGGATAGTTCTTGAAGTTCGCCTGGTGCAAGGCGGTATGGTGCACGCGCAACTGGGGCGGCTCCTGGTGCACGGTCAATTTGAAATTCCACTTGTCGAACAGGTGGAAATCCGGGTAATTCCTCTGGGAAGACATTTGGAAAATCCTGAACTACAGGGATGTCCTCAATTTTTGTTTCAACTTCAGCTCTAGTATCAGAAATGTTAGCCAATATGGCTGGGTAGCCCTTCCGAATACACTTCTAGGCTTTCAGGAAAGAGATGATGCCCATCATGGCACCACCAGGATCACCCTGGACAGATAAGAATTCTCCACTAGGGAGAGGGATACGAACAATCTTCTCTTGACAGAGAATTTCAGCGTGTTGCTTGGACAACCAGTCCATGCCAACCACGAGATCAAAGCTTCCTAGGGTGATAGGTAAGAGGTCGATGGCAAACAACTGTCCATCTAGTTCGAGCTTACAGTCACGATGGATGTGGGTTACCTTAACAGGCTTCCCATCAGCTAACTCTATAGAGTACGGGGTATCAAGAAGTGTAGGAACTATCCCTAGTTATTTGCTAAGTTTTGATGACACAAAACTATAGTCTGTACCAGCATCATATAAAACAGAAGCGAGAGTGTCGTTTAAGGAACACGTACCCGTCACGCCGTTGTTATCAGTCCTGGCCTCCCCTGAGCCCATCACAAATGCTCCTCCACGAGCCCCATTGTTGTTGTTACTGTTGTGGTTATTGTTGAAGGACTTATACCGCATACTATCTCACGTTCTCTTGTTATCACCAAAAGTAGAAGATGAAGCACCCTGCTTCGGAAAAGTACCATGCTCAACAGCCTCGTCGGTGAGTTTGTGAGCCAGGTGAAAGGTTTGTAGGTGAGCTGCAGTGGCCAAGCCATGAATCTGAGGGGCCCACCCTTTCGGTATAAAGTTCGATCCATTTGTAAGGTAGGTTAAATAGATTTGAGCCTATAGTGGCTATCTCCTATAGCTTGGTAGTGTAGGCGTCGATCTCAGACCCATCCGTCTTTATATAACAAAATTTCTAGATTTCACCACAGGGTGTTACGTTCTCCTTCCAAGTATTTGTAACTCACCGAGTGTGCATGTAGCATACATTACCCCATCCTGCCTGGGGCAAATGCACATGGCAGGGACTTATACTATCGAAGCAATCAGACGGTCTCCTTCAGTTCCGTTGGAGTCATCGAGGATTACGATCAATAAAAGGCTTGAAGATATGATGGCCGGTTGTTGTTGTGGCATGTGCGTTCGAGAAATAAGAAAGTTCAAATGTGGAAGTCAGAGGAAAAGAACGATTTAGCAATATAGATCTTTACTAGCTGGGAAAGATGCGAGGGCCTCAACCACCCTATCGTTGATCATAAAAACTCGGTCTTATCTAAGTTAACAAAGGAAAATGAAAGAAAAGATAGGTAAGAAAAGGTAAGAGCCAATCGTCGCCATGCTCTGTCTAGATAGTAGAGCCTTCATCGTCACTTTCCATGTGCTCGTCCTGCTCAGGTTCCCCTTCCATCTCTTATCCTTCATCTTTTGCGATGTCAGTGTTATATGGTTCTCATCACGTACAATCTCCTTCTCTAGTCCTATGTGAACCAGTTTAGTGGTAAGCTGTACCACTCGTTCCTCCAATCGTGGCTATCAGCCATTAGTAGGTTTCATCCTCCTTTGTGATGTTGCATTACATCGCAGGCTTTACGTAACTCCCCAAGAGTGTGTGTAACAAGTCCCGATCTAATGTGTTCCCATGAATCTACCATATACTTATGAGTAACAGGGATATGCAGTCATACGTCCGCCCGCTCATACTAGGCGTAAGGTACTAAAGTAAGAAATAAGTTCTATATGCGTAACCCAGTCCCATCTGAGTTTCGAATGGGGGTAAGAAAGATCAAGTAGCAAGGAACAGAAACTAATTGTCTCCTTGCTAAGTGACAAAAGATAAGACTCAGCATTCGAATTCCTTCATAGTTGATTTAATGGTACCACGTCATGCGCATCGTGCAGCTTCCTGTGTACGTGCGCCATAACGCTCGCAAGGCTCCCTCCCTTGTACTATTGTTGTCTCCTCGTCCATGAGGTTAGTTAGGATATTACTCCCAGTAATGCGCCACCTGGTGTAACCCTAGATTCCCACCATTGACGTGTTAAGAATTAAGTCTAGAACTAGGAGATAACATATCTCCCGAAATCATATGTTGTAGATATATGTAGCTAATAGCTAGTTGTGCACTTAAGTTGAGAGTGTACTTATGCTATGATGATTATAGACTAGACTCAACATGCAGTCCTAGTTCACTATAACCAATGGCTCTGATACCAATCTGTCACACCCTCAAATTTCCACTGCGGGGTTTATACCGCGAGGCGCGTGACATACCAGGATCCCATAGCCATAAGTCACAGGAACGAACTCTAAATGCCCAAACCATTTAGTTCGTTTTCAAAAACCAAGTTTAGTTAAGCTGCGGAAGCGTAAACCAATTTAAACCTTTTAAAACCATGCGCAAAACAACGCACCCAAATTAAAACCATACGAAAGCATAATATATAATTTATGTGTATGCCCGAGAGCCCAAATGCAGTGAAGTGTACAGTGCTTTCTAATCCTGGCACCGGAAGCTAACTACATGCAAAAGCATGTAAATCGTGGGTCAACAAACAATGTTGGTGAGTTCACTAAGTAAAGTTGATGAGTAAGTAAAAGCGTAGGTTTCCCAAACCATGTAACCAAATGAAAGTGTCGGTCTCACAGACCACATAACAATAAGTAAGAACGTCGGCCTCCTTGGCCACAAGTAAACAGCTAATTCAAATGTCAGGGGTAGCTAGCCCACTCATGATAACTAAAACCGGCGAATACCGAACTACTAATGAACAAGTTCCCATAACAGGGATAAGGATGCCTTGCATCATTGTCCATCGACAATGATTATGTTTGAAGCTAATAGTTCACATCCGTGCCCCCAGCACGATGTGAGGTTTGTTAGACCTAATAGCGCTATCAACTAATTAACCCGCTTGCCCAACCGGCAATTGATTCGGTATTTTGAAGGACTTAAAAGATGTGTTTGGTTTAGTTCATCAAGGACATATATATGAATTAGTAAAAATAGATTCACCACGTGAACCATGCACCCCAAACCCGGGACGTGTAAACGTAGTCCCAACCCGGACTAGAAACGTTAAGTAAGTTGTCTCAACCCGAGACGCATGCTTTTGAGAAAAGAGTAGTGAAACTCACCTTATCGCGTAAGCAAAGAATCCGAACAGCAAGTATTATATGCTACCGACACCCTAATAACAGTGTCACTACGTGAGTATAGGCGTAACATCATTACACCATATAACTCGTTTGTCCAAGGCGTTTTAATATTCAAAAGTGTGTATGCGACGCCTAGTGATTCTACATGCAATAGTAAACCCTACGGACTCGTTGGTGAATGAGTTGGTTATAATTAGTCTCTACAGCCCGTATGTGTCATAAACATGTGTACTTCCGTAATATGTCAATTTTAGATCACCTAAGACCTCAAGTAATCACATAAGCACATAATACACAATCTGTGTTTTCAGGACAGATTGTGCGCCATCAAAACGAATTTATTTAAAATACTTAACGAATGAATTAGAGTCCCAAATTTTTACTGAATTTTATTTGGGATTCACTCGACAATACCTATTTTTTTTTTGTCTTAATTCAAAACACAAAAATTATAAAAATTCGTACAACACAGCAGTATTCAGAAAATTTCCTCAACAGGTCAGTTTAGTAGGAAAATTCTTAAAAATTGTGTATTCATCCAAACGAGATGAATCCACTTGGAAAAGCTCTATTTTTCCAGTATTGACCTACTGGAAAAATTTCATAATCTAATTCCTTGTAAATCTCAAGTTATGACCATTTAAAGTTAGCCCAGTTTACAAATCCGAAAATCTGATATGACCCCTAACCAATTAAAATTCCAAAAACGACTCAAACGATGTCCAAATTCGATGGTTTTGCCCATTATGAAAAGCTAAGACCTTGTACGTTACAATCATGCAAAGAATCGATCAAACCAATTATTTTCAAGCCACGAAACAGACCCTACAAGTCGACATTCAGAATCTGTCCAGATTCTGATCATGCAATATTATCAATTATATCAAACCCTAGTTGCATATTATCAATCAATAACACCTAATAATCATCATACAACTTTCCTAATACCTATTCCCATCAGATCCTATTATCAAACATGTCAAGATCAAAGATTTAAGAATCAAAACACCAATTACTTGCGCAACAAGTATCCTACGATGTTACTAAGCGTTTATGAGTATGTTTAATCCATTTAATCTTCAAAAAGATTCATGCTTTAATGTTTTATAAAATCATTCAGACCTGGACAAACTTATTATATGATTTTTATTAATGAAAACACAAGATAAAAGCATAAGAAATCGTAAGATATACCCTTAGCTCTCTCAATCGATCAATCGTGCGCCTTGGAGCCTCCCAATTGATGATCTTGAGCCTTAGCAGAGGTTGTTTGAGTGAAATATTCGTGTGGGGCAGTAAGGGGGCGATTAGGGTTGAGTATGGGGGTTGCATGGGAGTTTAGGATGCATAAATATAAGTTTAAGGCGGTTTAGACCCGTCAGGTCATTTCGAGCGGCCGCTCGGTGCCTGTGAGCGGCCGCTCACAGGTCCGGGTGGCGCGCTCTTTTCTCGTTTCGTCTCCCGACGCGTTATCCTTCGACGTTTTAGTTATTTCGGACCGTAACAAGTGTAACCCCATGCATTAAGACCCTAATCAACCTCATGCTCCACTTTTAATGATTTCTATTAACGTGTTCGGTTTAGGTTCACATAATCACGTATGGTTTTCACATAAGTTTATTTTTCACCAACGTCCGAGGTTCACTAATCGTGCAATCACACATTGACTCACAACCATGCACGTATGTCTTATCTAACTAACCCTAGTTAAGTATAATGCAAGGAATGTAACTAGAGTTTAGTTAAAGTGAGAACCTGAATTTTCGGGGTATCACATGTACCATGGTTTTGGTTTATGGTTTTCAAAACCTTGTACTAGGATGCTGCCGTCGACGGCCTTCTGGCAGTCGATGGCGGCGACTTTCTCTTTTTACAACTACACAATGCAGTGGTGTTTGTACTTCTTGCTTAATAAGCTGTACGCAGGTTTGGTTGATGGTTCTTTTCAAACCCGATTCTTACTGATTATAGTTGTTCCTGATGATGATAAATGTGCATTATCTGGTTTTGGATTCGTTGATTTTGTTGGCTATACAAGTTTATTGATGCTATGGAGGTTTGATAATTTGTTGTTGATGATGTTAAGTTGATGGCCACCTTTGTTCATGGGCTTTTGTTTGTACAGTGGTTTAAACACTATTTTTACATAATACTTCTGAATGGGGCTTACGTAGTAATGATTTATGTTAAAAAAATGATTGTAATGATTTCATGATCTGTGTGTGATAAATGCGATGGCTTGTTCCAGGCAACCAGTTTCACTCATAAATTCTTAGCCTTTGGTGGTATTTTACATGGTTTTACGCCCGTCGCAACGTGTGTGTGGTTGGGGGGAGGGTTCCTAGAGCGACTTAGTTACTTCATATTAACCACATTAACCGTAGTTGTTAAAAGTCATCAATTTTACACCTTTGGCATTAACACATCGTAATGAGCGTGCGTGGTTCTACAATTTTATGCCTTCTTTTCATTCAGTGTTATTTTTCCTTTTATATTTATTTTACTTTTATGAGCTATTTGGTGTTGGTGGTCGCTGACGGTTGGGTGACATTGATGTTGCTTGACACGGTTTTACGCCCCCGTCGCAAAGCCCGATGGCTTAGGCTATAGGGTGTGGAGACACCAAAACGATGATGTCTCCATGCCATGTAGGATGCCACCTAGGATGGGTGGGTTGTTCTATTTTTTGAGACAAGCCAAGGGTGTGGAGACAACCCTCCCCTTTTATTATTAATCTATACTATATTATAAAGCATGTAACAAGGATACCATGCAAATTTAAGTAATTACAACATTTGATACTTATGGTACAATAACTTAATGAAGTTAGTAAATGACAATATAGTCTTTCTATATAACCACTAAATTGATAAATGATTTTATCTTGCAGCAAATTAAGTGTTATTATCACTATATTAATCCATCATAGTGTTTATTAACCTTTAAGCATATACTTTTATAAGCCTTATGATGATGAGTTGTATAAGGAACATGTTATAAACCATAAATTTTTCTATTTTGTTTGATTAAAATTTCAGAAGATTATGACGAAGAAAAATTAGCAGCAAGAGCATATGAATCAATGTTATTTTTTGTCGTCGTCACATCGTGCGAGTTTCCCACTAGTTAATTATTAAATTGTTGATTGACAAAAAATTACCCAACTTTCAATTCAAAAAAAAAAGAAAGAAAGAAAATTCGTGATTGGTGCGTCTATTATGTCTCGGTGAGGACCCGGGGGTAGGGAGGGGGGCGGTGCAGCTGTGTTTGAGACACCAAAAAATGAAAGAAACATGAGGTTGCCTGTCTCGATACCGTATGGCCTTAATACTAGTTATATTCTAGCGACCGACTTCCAAAAAAAAGTCTCCATAACTTTCCATAAGAGGTTCTCCACGTATAAAGCTATTTTATATGTTTTTTTTTATCGGCGAACAACTGTGTGACAACCACCCTTGCGGGGCGCCGTGCCCAAGAATCGACTACTCGACCTCCAGCAGCCCCCGCCTTCTCCTGATGCGCGGAAACCCGAGCCCCACCCGCCCGAAGGCACGACATTGTTATAGAACTCGGTAAAACCTCGCCGCCCGTCAGATTCAAACCGGCGCCACCCGTATTCAATCTTCACCCGGATACCAAACCATAATGTTGAAAGTGGGAATTGAACCCTTGATCACTTAAGTGAACATAAGGCCTCTCCACCACTGTGGATATGGATAAAGTTATTTTATATGTAGTTTGGGTCACCAGAGTTTGGTCGGTCCGAATCTTGCAAAATCCGGTTTGGATACGTCGGCTTAACTCAACTTTATTATTACTTTCCTTCACTTAACCACAACACGACACGTGTACCCGTTACACCCACTATATAGCAATAAATAATAATATTCCAAACCCCTCTCTCTTCTTCTCCTCTCAAACCCTCAACCATCATCATCATCATCATCTTCACACCTGCAAATCATCCATTAACCCTCAATCAACGTACCGATCTAAACACCTGCTTCATCATTTCTTCATATATGTTCGTATGTGATTCTAATCGTATTTCTTTTGGTTTATTTTGGTTCAGATGGTGTCTGACGCTAGCAAGAAGAAGGCTCTGCAGAAGAAGGCGGCCGCCGCCGCCAAAAGAGGCGGAAAGGCGGCGGCCGCCGCTACTGCGGCGAAGGCGGCGGCGATCGGTACCATGACCGGTAGTTCGAGTTCGGATAATTTGTCTAATGGGATGGGGAGTCTTACGATTTCTGATCGTACGTGTACTGGTGTCCTTTGTTCTCATCCCTTGTCTAGGGATATTAGGGTAAGAAATATTTGTTTTCAGAATTATTTATTATTATTATTATTATTATTATTATTATTATTATTATTATTAAATATGGTGAAAAGAATCTGCAATTGTTTGGAGAACACTTGATCAAGATACTTGTATGTATATGTGTGTTTTGTGAGTCAGAAGTGATCTGTTTTATTATTATTATTATTATTATTATTATTATTATTATTATTATTATTATTATTATTATTATTTTTGGGGGATTTTGTTTTATGATTTTAAATGATTTATGTACTTGTTTTTGTCTGATTGACAAAAGGACAGAATAATTAGATTTAGAGATTAAATGAATGGAAACTGAATCTTTCTTTTTTTGTTTGCAATATCTGATGATTGCTATTCAAAAAAAAAATATTGTGATGCGTTTAAAAGGGGTCAGGACCATTCAAGATTTCAAGTATTTCTTGATTGGTTTGAGAGATTGTCTTGTTTGTTGGCAGAGTAAACTTTTATTTGTATACAATCATTTTTTAGTAGAAAATATGTAGTTAACTTCATCTTAAAAAGAAAGCTTTGTTTTGATAACATGTGGTCATGTGATTCTTGGTATATATATGTGTGTGTGTGTGTAAGTAACTAATTTTCAGTTGAAATTACAAGTGCTCCGAAAGCACTTAAGCATGGTGTTTATGGCTTGATATATATGATATGACGGGATAGAGTATGGAAGACGGTTAACTGGTTACATAACTGTCTTAGCTATCAAGTTTAAGCAATAGATAGATGGTACTTTGGTTTTGTAGAGGACGACGTTCTGTGTGGCTGACTGGCTAGACCGTGCATGTATAAATAGGTGCTCTACTACTGTCAAATGATTGTTGGTTCGTGTGTGTGTGTAGCTAATTTTAAGTTGAAATTACAAGAGCTCCCAAAGCGCTTAAGCATAGTGTTTCTGGCTTGATATATATGATATGACGGGATAGAGTAAGGAAGACGGTGGTGCTTTATATTTATTACATGGTTTTACCGAATCTGACAATTTTATATACTTGTATATGCTATGATGGAATTTACGGAACCCAAGTGAAGATAGCCTAATATTTGTATCACTTCTAAAATTTGGCTGTAGATTACGTTTTCGAATTTTGTTCAAGATATATCAATGTGTAGTATCACTTGTACTATTCTGTAATTGTATCGCGTTTTATATTGTTATTACAGATAGAATCTTTGTCACTTACTTTCCACGGACATGATCTTCTTGTCGATACAGAGCTGGAGCTTAATTACGGGAGGTTAGCACTTTGCACCGTTCTTGTGTGCCATATCTTTATTTCTTAATTTGTGTTGACGGTTGATTATACTTTTTACGTTGTATAATTATGTTTGTATTTTCTAGACGTTATGGTTTGCTTGGATTAAATGGCTGTGGGAAATCAACCCTTCTTACTTCAATTGGAATGCGAGAACTCCCAATCCCTGAACACATGGATATATTCCATCTCACCCGAGAGATTGAAGCTTCTGATATGTCATCACTCGAGGCTGTGATGAATTGTGATGAAGAAAGGCTGAAATTAGAAGCAGAAGCCGAGCGCTTAGCTGGACAGGTTCTTACATAACTAGAAATTAAAAATAGTCTGCTTTTTTATTAAATAGCATGTATTTATCTTATATTGCTTGGGAATGTGTAGGATGATGGTGGCGGTGAAGCACTTGAACGAGTCTATGAACGTTTAGATGCTATGGATGCATCCACTGCAGAAAAACGTGCAGCCGAGATTTTGAACGGTCTAGGTTTCAACAAAATGATGCAAGAGAAGAAAACTCGGGACTTTTCTGGTGGTTGGAGGATGAGAATCGCTTTGGCCCGTGCTTTGTTTATGAACCCAACCATTTTGCTGCTTGATGAACCCACAAATCATCTTGGTGAGTAATTATTTTTCCAGAGATATAAAAGATCAATAAAGAGATAATTAAGTTCTGATTTTTTTAATGTATTACGAAACAATCGCAGATCTTGAAGCGTGTGTGTGGTTGGAAGAAACGCTAAAGAAGTTTGAGAGGATTCTTGTTGTGGTCTCGCACTCTCAAGATTTCTTGAATGGTGTATGCACCAACATAATACACATGCAAAGTAAGAAATTGAAGATGTATACTGGGAATTTCGATCAATACGTTCAGACCCGTTCAGAACTAGAAGAGAATCAGATGAAACAGTATAAATGGGAGCAGGACCAGATTGCTAACATGAAGGAATACATAGCTCGATTTGGACACGGGTCTGCTAAGCTGGCTCGACAGGCTCAGAGCAAGGAGAAGACCCTAGCTAAAATGGAACGTGGTGGCTTAACCGAAAAGGTTACCCGTGACAAGGTTCTGGTTTTCAGGTTTGTTGATGTGGGCAAGCTTCCGCCTCCTGTACTTCAGTTTGTAGATGTTACTTTCGGTTACACACCTGATAACCTTATCTACAAAAACCTTGACTTCGGTGTTGACCTGGATTCGCGTGTGGCTTTGGTTGGACCTAATGGAGCTGGTAAGAGTACCCTATTGAAGCTGATGACAGGGGAGTTGGTTCCTCTTGATGGCATGGTGAGGCGGCACAACCACTTGAGGATCGCTCAATACCATCAACACTTGGCTGAAAAACTCGATCTGGAAATGTCGGCTTTGATGTATATGATGAAAGAGTATCCGGGAAATGAAGAGGAAAAGATGCGGGCTGCCATCGGGAGGTTTGGGCTGACCGGGAAAGCCCAAGTGATGCCCATGACGAACTTGTCAGACGGTCAAAAGAGCCGAGTGATATTTGCATGGTTAGCTTACAGACAACCACAGATGCTGCTACTGGATGAGCCGACCAATCATTTGGATATCGAGACAATCGACTCTTTAGCCGAAGCCTTAAACGAATGGGACGGTGGAATGGTGCTGGTTAGCCATGACTTCAGGCTCATTAACCAGGTGGCTCATGAGATATGGGTGTGTGAAAATCAAACCATAACCCGGTGGGAAGGCGACATTATGGGTTTCAAAGAACATTTAAGGACTAAGGCTGGTCTTTGAGGTTAGATCAGTAAACCGGTTGCAATCATAGACTCCATAGCATACCAAGTTCAAGAGTCAGTAGGTGGGTCCTACGGCAACTTGGGTTGGGACCGACCAAGTGGCTAATGGTTTGCGGAGGACATGGCTCATGCTGACATGGGGCTATGGTTATAAGATGAAAAAAAAAAAAAAAAATCACAACTATGAAATATTAGGGGTTTGTTTTTCATGCGTTCTATTTTAAACTTGTTTTCACCAACAAAACATATGCACTGTTCATGATTTGCTACAAAAATTTATAGTGTAATGACCTACTTCTATTCTATGTAGTACTCGGGTTTCTATTGATTTCTCTGTCCAGTTTATAGTGGTTTTGTTGTGGTAGTCATTCAAGCCAAGTCGTGGTGTTGCCGCGATTCGAGCTTGAAACATCAAGCATTAAACTTGACTCGAGCTCTATGGAGGCGTCTTCCAGAGTTCTAGGTATGATAAGTTGATTTATGCTTAGTTTTGTTTCACTTAACTTATTAGATACATGTAATGTAATTTTCTCATAGGCTTGTGTGAAGATAAATCATAGTATGTCATACAGTGTATCGGTGTATCCGAATGGGCTATAAGACTATGGGTATTGGCTATATGGTATGCGAGGTTACATGTAGCAACTGACTAGGAAACAGAAGCCTGCTTAACTGCCGAGATGAAAGCTGAAAGCCGTTGAGATGGCTGGCGTATGGCCGATAGGAAGGGGACAGCAATAGTTGAAAACAAGAAAGTTAAGTTAGGAAGAGAAGTGTTAGGACATCATGCAAGTGAGAGGAATGACTAGGTCGAGCCCTACGACTTTGTATGGTTTCGCAAGAAATTTGCGATCGATGTGTGCTTCGACAAGTAATCCATTAATTTCTTGAATCGTCTCCATATCAAGTATACAAGAGAGGTGATAAATATTGGAAAACCGACCCCTGGTTCTAATGGCCTTTAGGGGTTTAAAGAGATCTTTGTTAATGTTGCAAGTTGGTGAATGTCTGAAAGAGACAGGTTACACACCATCTTCTGAACCCGACTCTCTTATCCAGCATCCACTCAAGCGCACTCTGCCTACACATCACCATGAGTGCGCTCTCATGGTTGAACCGCGACTCCTCTGTTGCCCTCTCCAACAGTCTTTAAATCGACAGTCGATCAAGGTTACTCTTTTAAGGGAACAACAACTCTCTTTTATTCTTCGTTGGCGGTTGCAAACTTGCAATCACAACAAATGCCCTTCTTTTACATCTTCCAGGACAGTACCTTAGGCCAGCCCAAAACTCCTGCTCGTCGGGCTCCTAATTTAAGCTCGGCCTAAAGCTCCTGTCGCTTGCCCCAGCCCAACGCTCCTGTTCCTCTGGCCCCTATTTTAACCCGGCCCAAAACTTTGTTACTCGGGCCACTATTATTGGCTTGTAAAAGACTTTTGCAGGTTCTCTACTCTACAGCTCCACCCACCACTTTAAGCTTCAAAGTCCCATTGTCTTTCTTGGCAACACTGTTTTTTAACTAACCTTTTTGTATATTCTCTCCATTGAACAAACAGCTAGCACTTTTCTTTGTTGGATAAGCTTATCTTCAGGGCTGTCTCTTAAGAATTCAGGGGTTATGCAAATAGAAAAATGTGTCCCAAAAATACATTAACTTATAGGGTAAAGATCAAATACAAATAATGGGCTTTAATCTAATAAACATGAGAAGTAAATAAAGATTTTATTTTATTTTTGTGAATTTTTTTCCCAAAATATAAAAAATATACTTTTGGTTTACTAGCAGTGGTGAATTTTTTTTTTCTAGTAGAGTAACTACAGTAATTACTCTGCATTTGTAGAGTAATTGCGCATTTTTTTGTGTATTTTAGATTTCAAGAGTAAAGCATGCTTAAAAATTCGAAGGAAAAAAGAAAATTCACTTATTTGCTTCTCGCGTTAAGACTTATGTGTATGTTAAAACTCATTTCTACAGTAACCTTACCCTAAGCTTATATATAGTCAGTTGGGTTAAATGAAAAATGGGTTTAAAATCCAATATATATTGGGCTATACTTATTAATGGGTTTAATTTTTTCCTCTTTTGTAGGTGTGTGTGAAACCGCTTGGGCCCACCATACACGTTTCTAACCCAACCCACTACTAAAAACTGGTTTGGACCTAGACCGAATCCGCTGACTGGTAATCAGTATACGATTTCAGTGCGTAAATTTATTTCAACCCGACCCGGTTTGGATACCTTTAAAAGGCGGTTTGCAATAGAAGAAACGGTTGTAAAACCGTTTTCGTTTAAAAACAAATGTATCAAATGTATAAAATGGTTTAAAAAAACGAGCGTCTGGAAAGTGGGTCTGGATGGTCGCCCACCTTGCTCTTGCTAAGGACCAGCCGCCGGCGTTGCTTATTTTGGTTGTTTTATGTGAGGTGCAACACTGGCATGTGCATGGGAACATACCATGAATGAAGGGTCATTGTTTGTGTGTAGTCAGTTGGTCACGTTTACAAACAACAACAACAACCTTACCCAGTAAGTCTCACAATTAGCAATGCTAGGTGTATGGTCTGGGGAGGGTGAGATGTAGGGAAACCTTACCCCTATCCTTGCGGATAAAGAGACTGCTTCCAGAAAGACCCCCGGCTCCAAATCCTTAACAACGACAATCAGAGAACACTAAAAAAATAATAAAGGGGTACTAAATTTAAAGAAACATTAAAAGCGTCGTGTAGTAAAATAGAGGTATATATGCCATCAAAAAAAAAATAATAATAACACCACCCACAAACACCAAAAAACAAGACACCTTTACAAGCATCCTACCAGTGTAAGAAGACGCTTAAGCTCCTAGAACTCCACTGCGATACAACCAAACCCTTCCTAATAATCCTTAACCTTAATCTTGTGCCTCTACGAACTCCTATCCTCGACCATGTCCTCAGAGAGGTGCATCCCTACTAAATCATGCCTAATCTGCTCATCCCAAGTCAATTTGGGTCTTCCTCTACACCTCTTTCCCTCTACAATAAGGGTTTCCACTACTCTAACCGGGGCCGTCATTTGCCTCCTCTTCACATGCCCATACCATCTTAATCTCCCATCTTTTATCTTGTCTGATATACTAGCTACCCCTAACCTATCCCTAATAACCTCATTTCTTATTCGGTCTACCCTCAGGGGCGGATGTATTTAAGAGTGAGGGGTGGCGTCCGTTACCCCTCAACTTTTCCTACGTAGGGTAAATTTTTTCGTATTTTTATGTTTTTTGTATTATGTTACCCCTGAAAATTATGTAACGTTACCACTCAAATTTTTTAAAACCCAACACACCTTCAAAGTTTTTAATATAAGCATAACATAAAAATAGATAGAAACCTACAGGTCATAACCCAATCCATTTGTAATTTATTAATTAAAATATACAAGCCTATTGACATTGGTTAAAGTATTGAATAGGAGTGCAAACGAGCCGAACAACTCGCAAGCTAGTCGAGTTCGGCTTAATAAAAAGTTTAAAACGAGTCGAGCCTTATTGAGCCTAAGCCGAGCTTGAGCTTAAAACAAAGCTCGTTTATTTTCCGAGCCCGAGCACGAGCCTGGCATGTGAAGCTCGTTAGGCTCATAATATTAGTTTTGTTAATATTTTATGTTATTTACCCGTAATTTAAAGTTGTTTAGTAAACGAGTCGAGCTGAGCTTTTCACTTATCGAGCTCGTGATCCTAAACGAGTCTATTATTTTTATTATTTTTATTTAATATATTAAATAATAGATATTGAACAAGTCGAGCTATAGCTTGAGAAACTGCCAACGAGCCGAGCCGAGCTTTTCACCTATCGAGCCCACAAGCCTAAACGAGTCTATTATTTATATTTTTTATTTAATATATTTAAACGAGCCGAGTTTGAACTTGAGATGCTACCAATGAGCCAAGCTCGAGCTCAAGCCTAGTAGAGTTCGGGCTCAACTCGTTTGTATCCCTAGTTTTGAATGGGTAAAAATAACATAAAAGAATCAAAAGTGGGGAAAAAAGAAGCAACAGAGAACTTGACAACCAATTAATTGTTATCGCTCTAATCGGATAGGCGACATAAAAAGATTTTATTTTGTTACAAAGGCTTTTCAACCACGAGGTCATCAATATAAATGGACACATTAACCTAATGGTCGGTGAAGTGTTGATGTAAAATGTTTTGATAAATTAGTGGTTACAATATAGCGCTAAACAAGAAAAAATATATTGCTTATGAAAGTACGGTAAAAAAAATGAACATTATTTATTATCGTGTTTTTATTTTTGTTTCGTTCACATTGTATGAAAATGCTTAGTACGGTAAAAACATTAAAATGTTACCCCTAAAGTTTTAATCTAGATCCGCCACTGTCTACCCTAGTTAGTCACGTCTGTGTATTTCATTTATAGAAAGAATTATTTTGTACGTTCAAGTTTTAAATTTAAATCTAATCGGTGTTGAAAGTTAATCCTAAAATACTTATGAGTTAGAAAGTTGAAGGACCAAAGTGAACGATTGGTTTAAGATTAGTTTGAATGTTTAGAATTATCTAGTTAATTTAATTAGAATAGAATTGGTAGAAATATTTGAGTATGATTAGTATGGTTAGTTTAGTATAAATAGGGGTCTAAGTTAATACTTTATTTGTCCCTTGTTTGTAAGTTTGTTTGATTAAATAGAAAGAGTCGTGGGTTCGTCTCCCCAAATATCATGTGTTCGTGTTTGATCTAATTGTCTGGGCCAACAATCGGGCCTTAACCAAATAATAGAGGCGAAATATAGTCGGATAATTAGATCATGCAGATTGGATAATCTTAATCATAATTCTTGAGGTTATTTTGTACGCCAAGTGAAAATAGAAGACATCATCATATAGCTTTCTTATCAACCTTTAATTACAACTAGTGGGAATGCCCGCGCGTTGCGGCGGGTGTCCCGGCTGACATCAAGTACTATTATGTCTATTACGAAACACGACCATTCGAGTTCTAAACATTTCAGTCCATTCAACGAATGTTTTTTTCTAGACGATACATTATACGTGTATTACTAATCATCATTCGCATCAAAGACTACCGAACAATTGATGCTTCTACTATGACTGCTACGGACTTAAGAACATGAAGCAAACCCGCATCTAACATTGCCTTTATGATGTATTGTATGCTAATGTATCAAGCTTCGGGTCCTTATTGAAAGTCATTTATGGTGTTCCCTGCACAGTTGTCTTCTTCTTTGAACAGTTGTCAACTTTAACACCTCTCCTTGCAAGCATCTCATCAAGCTACATAAACATAGAATTATATAGAAGAAAATTCTTCGTAAAATATATGATATAGAAAACTAAATTAGCATCTTGATGTTAAAAAAGCAAATACCTTTTCTGCCTGAACAACTATTCATTGAAATCCATCAAGAATGAAGTCTTTTTGGCATGAAGGCTTCTTCAGTGCTTCATCAAGTATTCCCACAGTCACCAGAAACAAGTTGTCCTTAAAGAACAACACAATCAGAACAGAAAGTAAGTACAAACAAATAATATGCATGCATAGTCGCACACAGCATAAAAATACATTGTCCATAGCTTCTTTTGCTTTAATTCCAAGAGGGGTTTTAGCAGCAACATCAGCACTTAGCATATCACCAGTAGCCAAATGGCACAAACAGTATTCATCTTTGCTAATTGGTGACTGGGTGCCTTTTCTTGATTCGGGAGGTCCTGCAAAATAAAGTATATATAATTATTATGGAGAAAGTATTGATAAATAGAAGTTATCAACTTCTGTTAAAAATTTGAAGTTCATAATCCATCAACAATCTTAAGAAGATCACAAAAAATAGAACCTACTTCAGGTGTTGTATGCACTATGATCACACAATCTTCCATACCTAGATGATATTATATATATTGATGAATATTAAAAGAAGTTCAAAGATATTTTCAGACCATAACATAAAAGATTTGAAATCCATAATTTTATAAATTACCAAACCTCACAATAACAGTTCTTCTGCTATAATTCCAAACTGTGTTCGCTAATCATCTTTAGGCTCTAGAGAACGAGTGATTAACATGATAAGTTGATAACAGATGTAACTACAGAACCCAGATTTAGATTTCAAATAAAAGCCAAGATAGTTGCAAAAATCCTCAAAAAAGCTTGATACTTTATACTTGGAAAAAGCGACAATTGTTGCCGCAATTTATGAAACCAATATTAGTTCCTTTACAAAACTTGAAGCCAAGCACAAAGGTTCTTTTTTTTTTGTCCCCTTCAATCAAAAGTTAAAACCATGTGCAAAAATTTACAAAAGTAAAATCATTCTTCACTCTTTCAAATCACCCAAAAACACATCTTTCCGTTAACTGTTTAGCTATCACTCTAAATAAGGCTAAATTGTAATAACTTACGAAAAAAGCAGCAATCCAAAATTTTACCTCAAATCCTAGTTTAAAAAATGGCCAGGGAGCTAACAAAACGTTTCTTAGGCGGCGCCTCATGGGATTATTTTGTATGTGCGCCTCGAAGGGCCGAGGCGCTAAGAAACATGCGTCTCATGGGGTTATGTGTGTTTTTGATGTTTTAGACTTCTTGTGTTAATTATCGTATTTTTTTTACAAAATATATATTATTTTTGTATTTATTTTTTAATTCCGCTCGCCGCCTCAGTTGACGAGGCGAACCCCTCGAGGCTCGATTCCGTCTTTTAAACGTTGCGTCAAATAATAATTATAATATAAATTTGTCGCATAACTTCAAGCAATACAAACTTCAACCCAACTCGTGAAACAAGCTAATACATAATTCCCCTCATTCTCTTCAAGTTACCATTCAATGCCATCCCGTAAATCACTTCCATACATGCAAAAGATGTAACAAACTAACAAAGTTAAATTCTCATTAATACATTATGCATCTTACTACTATATTTTCTCATCACTGCTCAATTCAAGTAGTAAACAGAATCCCAATTCCCAAAAACTTGTTCCTAAACAAGATCTCCCACATATCTAAGCTAAACAAAACCCTAACAAAAAATCATTAAATTGACTAAAAAACACAATGGATCTAAGTTAACAACTTTATGAACCAAGATTGTTCAGAACTGTTCAATTACACAACCCAGATGAGGAATAAGATAAAAAAAATTAAAAAATAATATAAAAAAAATGAAAGTTTACCGACAAGTTGGGCCGTTTGTCAGGTTTAGAGGAGCATTTTATACGACAGAGAAGCTCCGACATCAGATCTACCAACGGTACATCTTCCAAATTAGCCGCCGTTGAGGTTGCCAACAATAATGTATTTATCATACATGACTTAAAGGTGGAATATAAATATAAGCATATTATCTCTCTGTGTCTCTTCATTTTCTAGTAGTAAACACAATTGAAAGCTCTCATAATTTTCTAGTAGTAAACACAATTGAAAGCTCTCATAAGTTTGAAGAAGACAAACCACCATTGTAGGGGTAGGGATGGAAAATGAAGGGTAATATTGTAAAAGTGTTATGATATTGAAAGGATGAGGTGGATGAAATGTCTATATTACCCTTCTAAGTGTCTTAATTGTCACAATTATGCCCATAATACCCTTAAATTTCTTGCTTAAATACGTTGTACATGTTGTTTATTAAGTTGTACGGAAATGAAAATTACTATGTTAGCCATCACTCCTCCTTAATAAGATAATATAGATTAATTTGAATGACCTGAAGTAAATTTAATTTTCAAAATGATCAGTATTGTTTGATTAATGGAACATCATAATATTTTTTTTAGAAAAAAAAATTACTAGGTTTAACACCCGCGCTTTGCCGCGGGGCAAAGCGATTTTTAACAAAATTTATAAAAACCAATCTCACGTATTGCAACGGTTCGGTTGAACCACCTGGTACAACCGGTTGAACCACCCGACAAACCCGGTTGAACTGTCCGGTATGGCCGGTTAAACCAATATTCCTAACCATTCATACCGGCCGATTAAACCGGTTGAACCAAAAACAAATCAAAACATACATGCCATTGATAACAATTGTAATTTTAGATCAAATCACGAAACCGTTACGAAAAAAAAAACTAACTTCTACATTAAAAAATTCCAAACAAAAAAGTCGAAAAGAATTATTAAAAGAATGGGATTCGAACATTACACCTATGTCTAAACTAACGTGGGAATCAACCACTCCACCAACCATTATTTTAGCAGTAAATTTGCAAATAACGTTATAAAACCGTAAAATCCACTAAAAGACAACATCAAACCATTGTAGCTAACATCTTCAAGAATTGTTATATTTGTGACACCCGGCAATTTCCGATCTATACCGATGTGATTTTTTTATTATTAAAAATTAAATATTTATTTTAAATATTTCTAGTTATTAAGTTCCGGAAGTTTACTGACCGTTTTTACAATCGAAACTGCGACCGGTTAAATTAACGCGATTTAAACGCGTGTTCTGAAAACACGCGTCGGTCGTCGAAAGTAATTATATTTATGCTCGGTTTTGTATTTCGAACAAAACCGACTACTTTTTATAATTTATTAGCGGGCCTAGAATAGAAACCGAGGCGTTTACGTTTAAAACAGGTCCGATACGCGGTATACACCTACCTAACCCTAACCCTAACTATAAAAGCTAATATTCTTCTTCTTCCTTCCCATTTTTCTGCAGCCGCTACCCTCTCTCTCTCTCTACTCTCTCTCTAAAACTCTCTCTCTCTCTCTCACGAGCTCTTTCTCTCTCTCTTTACTCTCTCTCTTCATCTCCCTTGTCCCCCTCTCCTCCTCCCCTCTGTTTCAAAAGCCGGCCGGCCACCATGAGGGTGGTGGCGGCGGCGTGGTGGCTCGGGAAGCCCACTGGGGGCCGGGTTGGGTTCTGACCGGGTGATGGTTGTTTTCCCGGTTGGTGACGAGAAGATGGTGGTTCGTGGTCGGGATGACTGTTTTTGCAGGTGGTTTCAAGGCAGAGGGGTATTTGGGTGGCCGAGGTTCAGTTCGGTAGTGGTTCCGGCGTGGTGGTTGTTTTGGGCAGAGGTAGTGACCGGTGGCAAGTGGTGGTCCAGCCGGGTTGGTGGTTAGAGGGTGGTTCAAGGAAGAGGATGGCAGTGGTTTGTTCCGACGGGGCTGGGTTTGGTTTTGGTCCGGGTTGGTTTGGGGTTTTGGTCCGGGTTGGTTTGGTTGTGGGGTCGTGGTTGCCGGAGCTGAGGCGGCGGCGGCGATGGTTGGTGGTGACGGGTCAGATTTTGGGTGCGGATTCAGTCCTAGTCGGGTTGGTTCGGGTCTGATTCTTATTAAGGTTGATTTTGGTTTGATTCGGGTCCGGGTTACGGGCAGATCCGGTTTTGGTCGTGGTCTCGGGCTCATGGTCTCGTTTCGGTTCAGATTCGGTGTTGGGGTCGAGTCGCGGGACAGATCTGGTTCGGTTCAAGTCGGTTTTGGTCCGGTCAACACATGGTCAACTGGTCAAAGCTGGTCAACTGTGGTCAACGGTCAGCATGTCGCGCGAGGCGGTGTTGTCGTGCGAGCGATTATGGTATAACTAAATATTTCGTATTTATTTTTGTGATTGTAGTTAAAAAGATATATATTTATGTATAAATACGAATATATATAAATAGCGTTACCTCGCGAACGAACCGACAATATTATTATTGATAAGTATATAAAGGCGTGACTTATAAAATCGATACCGGACTAAATTGGTTGGACTATAGTATATACATATTGTCGTGTCTTTATACAAATAAGTGTAGTTTATATAGAAGCGTCGAAACGTATAAATCTCGTTTTATTTGAAACCTTGCGGATAAATATATGATCGTCTTGTTTTGGTGTCGATTTTGGGAAAATTGTAGGCGACTTGTGTTGCCTGGTTTGTACAAAAACAGAGGAAACTCTGCCGAAATTTTATAAAATTTATAAGCGTAAACGAAGGCGATATTCCTTGTATATTTCATTATAAACAACCTTCAAGTATTTTGACAGATGTAGTTTTCTACAATATCGCAAAAAGGTTCTCGACAAGTGATTTCTTGCAACATTTAAGGATAAACGTCGAACAATATTTCCAAAACAAATACATACTATTTACTAAGCGTCAATTGTGTCGATCTTCAAAGATTTTAGTAACTAAAACATTGCCTTTTAAATGATTTTGAATTCCAAAACGCTCGGCTTATTTGAGAAAGAATTATACAAAAATTTATGTTCAAAACCTTTAAAGACATAGATTTGGAAAAGAAACGATATTGTTATTAATCGGTTTTAAACAACTATACTTACATTTTTATCAAAGGGCATTTTTCCTAAAATATAATTATAAGACGAGCTACGGCTCGGGACAAGTTATACGTTTCATAATATAGTCCAACGTGGTGTGTACACGAATAGTGACAAGTGCGCAACTTGGGTACTATGTCGTGTGTTAACGCATAAGTAAGATAAGTCACGATCGGTTCGTCGAGTTAAAGCATATTAGTACTCGAGTTATACACACGAGTCTAGATAGTTGGATAAACTATCTTTTAGCCGGATAATAGGCTAGGTTTATATGTGTTAGACTTTAAGGTGTCCTTTGTTGTATTAGGGCACAAGGAAGTCGGTCAAAGCTTCGGGCTTGTTTGCTAGCTTAGCATGGAAATTAAGGTGAGTTCATGACCCCACTTTTTACTGTTTTATAAATGTTTACGGGGTGGAAGACATGCTTCTTTTATGAAAACCTGAGGAATTCCAAACGAACAAGTTTTTGAAAAATGAAATGGGTGCGTGAGTGTCACGGCCCTGCTGTTACTGGTTTTACATTCGGGAAAGAAACATGAGTACTGCTTACATTGTTTTAAAGATCATGTTATACTATGGGCACTTTATGTTACTATACGGCTTTTACGGAAAGTCCCAGGGGGAAACCATGAATGTGCGGGGATGCACAACGAGGGAAATGTGGATAGATCTATTGGGCCTTACAAACCCCACCCGACGGCTGGGAGCCGGGCGGGTGCATATTGTCTCTAACACTTTGGGGTTGCCGAGGCATCGGTAATCCCATCCGTCTGGGCTGGCTTCAACACTTATACCGGTTTAGTAATGGGTTCCCAACCGTAGTAGTAAAAACACTTAACGTCTAGCTAACGTTCTTATGACATAGTATTAACGGGAATGATCTTTTCAGACTTATGGAAACTCTTTTATAAAAACTTGTGGAATTATTTATGCAAAACTTATGAACTCACCAGCTTTATGTTGACTTTTTAAGTATGTCTTTCAGGTTTAAACTTTGGTAACGGCACGGTTGGAGTAGTCGGCATATTGGGACCGGGGATCCTAGAGGTTTAGAATTGGCGTTCAGGGAACCAGAATCTTAGATGCAACTTTCCGCTGCGCTGGCAAAGGCACCAAACGTCGCATCCGACGAGGGAAAAGTCGGGGTGTGACAGTTTGGTATCAGAGCCATAGGTTTTAGCGAACTAGGTGTCTGGGTAGATATCTAGGCTTTAACCTGAGTTTGTTTTGAAGTTGGGACCAAAATTTCTAAGACATGATATTTAGTATGAACGCCTAGGAACTGGAATTCCAACCGTTGCCAAGTATGTTACATGACTATTAGTGTATCACACTAGCTCAGCGTACATTCCTTCGGCGCAAGGAACATTTATTTTTCTTATGTGAATAGGAAGTCGGTATTTTCTATAGTGGTATATAGAAAGGACATTGGTATGTAGTGGTTAGGCATACCTCACTGGTGACTGGCGAGTCATCGTTTTAGACTTCAGAGCGGTTATTCACATAGAGTTAGCTGAGTCATTGTTTCTTGGTATGAGGAACAATCTACTTGTTTGTATACAACGTGTATTTATGTAAAGTACATATATAGTACGTATCGCCAATGGTTGTCGACTCAAGCTTGGACGTATCTAGAACGCTCACACGTGTCACGTTTGTTGGACGAGTTGGCAAAGGGATTGTTGTAGCATCTGCGGTCTCGCATCCCGTGTTTGGAGTATGCTATGTCATCAAGGTCGGTTTGGGCCGAAGGCGTCTTGATGAGGCACCTCGTTTTGCTGATGATGCTGTGAAGCGGGAATGCGGACGGGAAGAGCACTCGGAAAGGCGGCGCACACGACGAACATTATATTATGTTGTATATATATACGTGTTATTATATGAATGTGACGAGTGCTCGTGATACAACTTATGATGGAGGTTAATAGGATGATCTGGTGAGGTAAAATTTTTGATAACGTAGACGTCACGTTATTGCAAATTTACAGGCACCTGATAGTTCTAAGAACATCTATCGTGAGGGTATCTATGCTATTAGGTTGTTGTATATATATTTATATATATAAATAATGGATAAGGGTTTTTCATTATTTTGTTGTTACGGACGTGATTGTCGATTCTCCCATGTTCGTGTCATTTGTGACCTTGCTTTTCTTAAACCAGTTTAAGATCTTGATGATCTTGTTTCTTGAACTTCTAAGGTTCATGTTGTAGAACCTAGTTATATCTTTTGAGTACGATCTATATCTCTCTTCTTTTGTATTTGTGGCCTTCAACATTCAATCGTAAAGGAATTTAATTTTTGTTGATTCCTTATTCTTTTCACCAAATTAGACACGTATTTTTGTACACGTGTCAATTGTCATATGTTTGAATTCTTTAAACCTGTGAAGGTCCATTGTAGGGCTTCGCATCAAACAATTGTTTCATTAGTGAATTGTTTTATCATTACGTTGCTCGTAATGCTTGTTTTCTAATCTTGATGTGCCAGGCCATTGTGGGCAATGAATCCCTTGATATTTCGTCGATGAGTTTCTTCAAAGTCGACATTTCAGTTGAATCGAATTGTTGGAATTTGGTACAGCACCTTGCGGTGAATATTCAATCTACTTGGAATAACGAATGATTTTTATTGACAAGTCTCACTTTCCTCAACGTGTTTGTTATTGCCTTAAATGCAGACACACCTTGTGGTGTGTAATGAAAAGTTGGTGCACTAGTTGCTTCGTTTGAGGTGTGCCAATAGTATTTGTTGATAGAGTTATTGTTTACGCTTTGCATTCAGTTGATTCTGAAACCTTATTTCGTGCCATTTATACCGGCAAGTCCGTTGACTATTTTTGTTGTACTACCATTGGTTCTTGGATGATATCCTACCTCAAATTTTGAGGACAAAATTCCTGTAACATTGGGAGGATGTGACACCCGGCAATTTCCGATCTATACCGATGTGATTTTTTTATTATTAAAAATTAAATATTTATTTTAAATATTTCTAGTTATTAAGTTCCGGAAGTTTACTGACCGTTTTTACAATCGAAACTGCGACCGGTTAAATTAACGCGATTTAAACGCGTGTTCTGAAAACACGCGTCGGACGTCGAAAGTAATTATATTTATGCTCGGTTTTGTATTTCGAACAAAACCGACTACTTTTTATAATTTATTAGCGGGCCTAGAATAGAAACCGAGGCGTTTACGTTTAAAACAGGTCCGATACGCGGTATACACCTACCTAACCCTAACCCTAACTATAAAAGCTAATATTCTTCTTCTTCCTTCCCATTTTTCTGCAGCCGCTACCCTCTCTCTCTCTCTACTCTCTCTCTAAAACTCTCTCTCTCTCTCTCACGAGCTCTTTCTCTCTCTCTTTACTCTCTCTCTTCATCTCCCTTGTCCCCCTCTCCTCCTCCCCTCTGTTTCAAAAGCCGACCGGCCACCATGAGGGTGGTGGCGGCGGCGTGGTGGCTCGGGAAGCCCACAGGGGGCCGGGTTGGGTTCTGACCGGGTGATGGTTGTTTTCCCGGTTGGTGACGAGAAGATGGTGGTTCGTGGTCTGGATGACTGTTTTTGCAGGTGGTTTCAAGGCAGAGGGGTATTTGGGTGGCCGAGGTTCAGTTCGGTAGTGGTTCCGGCGTGGTGGTTGTTTTGGGCAGAGGTAGTGACCGGTGGCAAGTGGTGGTCCAGCCGGGTTGGTGGTTAGAGGGTGGTTCAAGGAAGAGGATGGCAGTGGTTTGTTCCGACGGGGCTGGGTTTGGTTTTGGTCCGGGTTGGTTTGGGGTTTTGGTCCGGGTTGGTTTGGTTGTGGGGTCGTGGTTGCCGGAGCTGAGGCGGCGGCGGCGATGGTTGGTGGTGACGGGTCAGATTTTGGGTGCGGATTCAGTCCTAGTCGGGTTGGTTCGGGTCTGATTCTTATTAAGGTTGATTTTGGTTTGATTCGGGTCCGGGTTACGGGCAGATCCGGTTTTGGTCGTGGTCTCGGGCTCATGGTCTCGTTTCGGTTCAGATTCGGTGTTGGGGTCGAGTCGCGGGACAGATCTGGTTCGGTTCAAGTCGGTTTTGGTCCGGTCAACACATGGTCAACTGGTCAAAGCTGGTCAACTGTGGTCAACGGTCAGCATGTCGCGCGAGGCGGTGTTGTCGTGCGAGCGATTATGGTATAACTAAATATTTCGTATTTATTTTTGTGATTGTAGTTAAAAAGATATATATTTATGTATAAATACGAATATATATAAATAGCGTTACCTCGCGAACGAACCGACAATATTATTATTGATAAGTATATAAAGGCGTGACTTATAAAATCGATACCGGACTAAATTGGTTGGACTATAGTATATACATATTGTCGTGTCTTTATACAAATAAGTGTAGTTTATATAGAAGCGTCGAAACGTATAAATCTCGTTTTATTTGAAACCTTGCGGATAAATATATGTTCGTCTTGTTTTGGTGTCGATTTTGGGAAAATTGTAGGCGACTTGTGTTGCCTGGTTTGTACAAAAACAGAGGAAACTCTGCCGAAATTTTATAAAATTTATAAGCGTAAACGAAGGCGATATTCCTTGTATATTTCATTATAAACAACCTTCAAGTATTTTGACAGATGTAGTTTTCTACAATATCGCAAAAAGGTTCTCGACAAGTGATTTCTTGCAACATTTAAGGATAAACGTCGAACAATATTTCCAAAACAAATACATACTATTTACTAAGCGTCAATTGTGTCGATCTTCAAAGATTTTAGTAACTAAAACATTGCCTTTTAAATGATTTTGAATTCCAAAACGCTCGGCTTATTTGAGAAAGAATTATACAAAAATTTATGTTCAAAACCTTTAAAGACATAGATTTGGAAAAGAAACGATATTGTTATTAATCGGTTTTAAACAACTATACTTACATTTTTATCAAAGGGCATTTTTCCTAAAATATAATTATAAGACGAGCTACGGCTCGGGACAAGTTATACGTTTCATAATATAGTCCAACGTGGTGTGTACACGAATAGTGACAAGTGCGCAACTTGGGTACTATGTCGTGTGTTAACGCATAAGTAAGATAAGTCACGATCGGTTCGTCGAGTTAAAGCATATTAGTACTCGAGTTATACACACGAGTCTAGATAGTTGGATAAACTATCTTTTAGCCGGATAATAGGCTAGGTTTATATGTGTTAGACTTTAAGGTGTCCTTTGTTGTATTAGGGCACAAGGAAGTCGGTCAAAGCTTCGGGCTTGTTTGCTAGCTTAGCATGGAAATTAAGGTGAGTTCATGACCCCACTTTTTACTGTTTTATAAATGTTTACGGGGTGGAAGACATGCTTCTTTTATGAAAACCTGAGGAATTCCAAACGAACAAGTTTTTGAAAAATGAAATGGGTGCGTGAGTGTCACGGCCCTGCTGTTACTGGTTTTACATTCGGGAAAGAAACATGAGTACTGCTTACATTGTTTTAAAGATCATGTTATACTATGGGCACTTTATGTTACTATACGGCTTTTACGGAAAGTCCCAGGGGGAAACCATGAATGTGCGGGGATGCACAACGAGGGAAATGTGGATAGATCTATTGGGCCTTACAAACCCCACCCGACGGCTGGGAGCCGGGCGGGTGCATATTGTCTCTAACACTTTGGGGTTGCCGAGGCATCGGTAATCCCATCCGTCTGGGCTGGCTTCAACACTTATACCGGTTTAGTAATGGGTTCCCAACCGTAGTAGTAAAAACACTTAACGTCTAGCTAACGTTCTTATGACATAGTATTAACGGGAATGATCTTTTCAGACTTATGGAAACTCTTTTATAAAAACTTGTGGAATTATTTATGCAAAACTTATGAACTCACCAGCTTTATGTTGACTTTTTAAGTATGTCTTTCAGGTTTAAACTTTGGTAACGGCACGGTTGGAGTAGTCGGCATATTGGGACCGGGGATCCTAGAGGTTTAGAATTGGCGTTCAGGGAACCAGAATCTTAGATGCAACTTTCCGCTGCGCTGGCAAAGGCACCAAACGTCGCATCCGACGAGGGAAAAGTCGGGGTGTGACAATATTAATAATGTGGCAAAGGCAACAAGACTAAAAACCTGCATTATAGAATAGTTAATGTCAACACATTCTCAAACACAAGCTTGCTGCGATTAGTAAACCCACTCCACTTTATTGAATGCAAGTGAAAGTGATCTCTAAAAATTATGGCATCATACCATATTCTAAACAGTAATGCAATTGGAAGATGTTGCTTGTGGATTATCCATCACATCTAATTCAAAACAGAATGATGTTAAGCAAACCCATAAAAATGAAAAACAAAAACAACTTTTCTTCTAACAACCTCTTTATCTTTAATCATATATGAAAAAGCAAACCATGAACCCTACAAAAAATAACATACTTTTAAAAAATATATTAGTTTTTGAAATGCATAATAAACGTATAAAGAACGAAATGAAGTACCTCACATATTACAATTGCTTTAACCATTGCAACAGCTACATACATGAGATATAACCCAAGAGCTGCATCTTCTTCCATTGATCTTAAACATGAAGAAGATAACTACAACTCTCTTAATCATCCCCTGTTGGAAGCGATTAACCAGTGAAATGAGGGAATCATGAATGTATTGATGAAGCTACGGGTGATGTCCCCACTCCCAGTTATCCACCATGATGATGCGTACCTGAATGCAGGGATGTGAAAACTATCAAAATTTAGAGTTCTTAAGATATCATAAACAAAAAGGTCATAACTTAAACCTTTTAACTTTTCACCCATTAAATTAAGTAATTAAGAAGTTTGGGAGTTGAGAATTAAAGAAGAATGTAGAATTAAAGGGGGAAATTGAAGAGGTGTGTTAGTGACATAAGGTCATAGTTGGAAGAAGTTTTTAGGCTTAGACTATAAAATCATTATAAAATTACTATTATGCCCTTCTAAGTGTCTTAATTATCACCAACATTCCTATAATACCCTTAAATATGTTGCTTAAATATGTTGTACATGTTGCTTCTTAAGTTGTACGGAAATGCAAATTACCATCTTAGCCATCACTCCTCCTTAATAAGATAATTTAGATAAATACATGTTTACATTTCATGTATTAAATGTGATTATAAAAATTATATTTTTAAATAAAACAAGTTCTAAACTTTGAAGTGCAACCATGTGAACATGGACTAATGGACAATGTGTTGGATAATCAAATTGACCTGCTGAAAATAAAATCTACCAAATGGACAATGTGTTGGATAAATCAAGTGGACCTATAACTATGTATTTTCTCTGTTCATTCTGTTACTAGTGTATTCATAAACCAACGAATACGACAACTTGATAGAAATAAATTTAAGGGGTGTTTGTTTTCTTGTGAGAAGTGCTTCTGAGCTCTGACCACTTATGTCTTCGCCGTGCAAACGTGGGCAAACATTTGAGACGCACAGAGTGCTTGTTTTTTAGAAGACGTACCGCTTAAAAACCTCTTCCTCGCGCAGGCATAAACCCACATATGCAAACCTCTTCTCACACAACACAACACAACACGAAACACACAGCAGATCCTTCTCTCAAAACCCTTCTACTTCTACTTCTTCCCTTCTCCCTCCACCTTTCACCTTTCGTCGCAGGCTTCTCCCTCCACCCTCCACCTTTCGCTGTCGGCTTCTACTTCTTCAAAACTCTCCACCACCACCTTCATCATCCCTGGTCATCTCTTCCCCTCCTTCGGTCAACATCCGCTAACAACTAACAATAGAACCGTAACCTCTTTGTTATTCCGACCTTCTCTTCCTCCAAACCAATCGAATATTTGGTCCGACGACTCAATCCTAACCAATCAAAGACAGAGAGTACACTGCCCAATCGATTGACTGTCGGGTCACCAAAGATGGGTGTTAGAAAGTGAAGGGTTGTGACTTTCATCGTTGCCGGCCATCACATAGAAGGAGAAGAGAGTGCGTGGTTGGGGAAGACGATTGGACATGATTGACGAGGATGTAGAGATGGGCGACAGATTGGGAGGCTCATAGGGTGGTCAGCAGACTATAGACCTTTTATCTCTTAAAAAACAAACAACACCTAAATATACATATATACACATGGGAGGCTCTTAGGGTGGTCGAGGAGGACCCCCGGCTAGGGCTGGTTTCTTCGGGGCACATTTTTTGTAATATATATTTCGACTCATTGAAAACTCATTTAAAACTCAAAATATTAGCCTATTTATAAGCCTAATACACATTTAAAACTCAAAACTTAAGGTCTAAGGCGCATATTTTTGAACGGCTTGATAGGACACCTAAATCTTCAGGGATTGCTACTGCATATACACAAACACTACGAATAATATGCTAACATGGATCTCGTCACCAGTACTTCCACAGTAAAGGTACACTAAGCAACAATGTGAAAATATGATAACTCAAATTCTGATACGGTACCAGTTGATGATCAACAACTGTGGGAAAAAGGTTGGGAGACCAAAAGAAGGGTACCTCATCTGCTTTGGGATCACCATCGGTCCCTATTATATCATGGCCGATGAGGCTGATACTTCTAACCCCGTAAGATTTCACACTCCTGTTCCTGACCCAGATGTATGTATACTTTAACAACTAAGTACTAATCATTTGTTTAATGTTTGAAGATTGTCATCTTAAGGGTATAGCCCAGTGGTTGGTGGCTCAATGATGGGAGACCGGGGACCAATTGGTCATCGGTTCGATTCCTGAGGGCACCGGGATTTATCGATTTATTTGTTGTCGTGTTTTCGGGCGGACGGATTGTCGGGTTTCTCCGAAACTGGTGTGATGAACCAAGGCTACCTTTGGGGTCTTGAAGTTTACCATGTATGGACCCCGAAGGGAGTTCTTGGTGAATTTGTTAAAAAAAAAAAAAAAAAAAAAAAAAAAAAAAAAACTTTTATTTTTATTTTTTATTTGTGTGTTTTAGTTACATTTATAAAAACAAAAAATATTTTCTAATTTTTAATTATTAAAAGTATAAGATTAAATTACTTTGATAGTACTTATGATTTGCACAAATTTTAAGTATATTACTTATGGTTGTGGTTCTCACAAACTTTAAGTGTAGCTTTTCTAAATTAATAAAATGGTCCCTCGTATATGTGACAATCCATCCCATGAACAACAAGTGTGACAATCGCCATTACATAATATTAATAAGCAAACTAAATGAATAGTGCTTAAAATGAATAGTAAAATTATTAATATTTTATTTATATTATTATTTTATTTAAAAACTTTATTATATTATATACCATTAATAATATATTATATTATATACTATTAATAATATATTATATTATATACTATTAATATATTATACCAATCCCGATAATACCGATACCGAACGGTACAGTATCGGTTCGGTATCGGTACGGTACTGGTATGGTATCGGTATTTTACCTTAAAATACCGATACCATACCGATCCCGTACCGATACCGATAACACCGAAACGGAAAATCCATAAATATGGGTACCGATACCGATCCCGAAACCACTCGGTTCGGTACGGTATCGGGATCGGGACGGGAAGGGATCGGTATTCGGCCTTGTATGCTCATCCCTAATTAATATATTATATACTATTATTTTATTCAAAAACTTTATTATATTATACACTATTAATATATTATATATTATTATTTTATTCATATTATTTTATTAAAAAAATTTATTATATTATATACCATTAATATAAATAACATAATCTTATGTAATTTCGTTACCAATTTCATGTGTTACCTTATGTGTAGATTTCTTTATTTTTTTTTAATGTTTACAACCAAAATGGAATCTTGATTGTATAATTCATTGATTGATTAATACCTCATCTAAATCGCGACTGTAAAACGCGCAATGCGCATGATTTTATACAACTAGTTTCCATAATTTATGAAACCCATCAACGAAAGAAGAAATTTGTGCCACTCAAGTAATATACTCTAAATTTAACTACCTCCAAAATATTTAGGTGGTGTTTGTTTTTCTTCTAAAAGCACTTCTGATCTCTTTTGTCTGCGTCGCGCAGACGCGGGCAGACGTTTGGGGCGGGCAGACTGTTTGTTTTTCGGAATACATTTCACTCCAAAAGCTCTTCCTGACCTCTTCTTGGTGCAGACTTGGACCAAAGTCTTCTAAGGTATTCAAAGGTCTTCTCCTCTTCTCTTCTCCTCACCCACCACCACCACCACCCACTACCACCACCACCACCGTCACCACCCACCACCACCACCGTTCACCACCACCACCACCGTGCATCACCACCACGGTCCACCACCACCCACTACCACCACCCACCACGGTCCACCACCACTACCACCACCACCACCACCACCACCACCACCACCACGGTCCAACACCACCACCACCTACCACCATCCACCCACCACCACTACCACCACCCACCACCGTCCACCACCACTACCACCACCCACCACCACCACGTCCACCACACCACCCACCACCACCACGTCCACCACCGTCCACCACCATCACCCACCATCGTCCACCACCACTACCACCACCACCCACCACCGTCCACTACCACTACCACCTCCACCCACCACCACCGTCCACCACCACCGCCACCTACCACCGTCCACCCACCACCGTCCACCACCACCCACCACCACCATCCACCACCATGGTCCACACCACCACGGTCCACCCACCACTACCACCATCTACCACCAGACTGCTGTAAAAACTCGGTTTGTTTAAATTTAAGTTTATTTCAGCAGCCTGCAGACGTTAACAAACAAACAGTCTTCTTCTTGCAGACTGCAGACCTTTGGTCCACCTCTTCTCCTGCAGATGTCTGCAGATGTGGTCCGCAGACTGCAGACCTTTTCCTGCAGAAAAAACAAACAACACCTTAGTAGTTTATGTACACTATGTAGCTAATATGTTAGTAAATATTCCATTGGTAATTCTGTCATGCGCCTTCGGGCCGTCAGTCGTGTCGAGCTGATGGATTTCGGGTTGGCGGTGTACATTTTTCACCAAGGGACAAGGATTTGTCGTCATTTTTGTGAAATGATCTTCGATGCAACTTGAATTATCACCTTCTTCGAATTAAATTGTCGGGGTGTAATAGATATAATAAATTAGGGATAAGCCCAATTTGTATTAGGATATAGTTACCATTTATCTCTACATATATGAATTTACATTGCTGTATATTTTATTTAACATAGGTCTCTTTTTTTTTGTGACAATAAAGTTACACCTAAAACCAGTGTCACATCTAAAAGAAAAGTTAAGAGGTAGCGCAAGCTAAAAAACTTTATTCGATTATAGCCGATACATAAAATGAAAAAAAAAAATTCCCCTTCCTCAAAAACGTTGAGAGGCAGCGAGCCCTCAACCCCTAGATTTGTCCCTGCTTAAACCACCCTGACACAGTAGAAATTGTGAATGCCTGGATGTCATAAAGGGTGATTGGTACTTTTGTATGAATGCTCATAAACTAAATTATAAAAAAACTTTAAATAAAAATAAATTTATAAGAACATTGTAGAACTTCACACGTAATCTTTATTTTTCTCCTTATGAAAGATCGATCGGCGACAATTTCATAATCGAATAGTAGCATTAAAGAGTAGACCCGACTGAGAAAATTGATAAATTTTCGCACTTTTGTTATTGGTCTATAAAAGAGAGACTTATGAACCAAGTTGCTTTTAAAGTAGTTGGCAATTAAATAATTTTGAATTCTAGTTTGACGTTAATTTAGTTATGATTTCCCTCCTTTTGTTTTTTTAGTTCTCTCTATATAAATATTGTTTGTGAATGTGTTTCTAATTACTGGTTAAAGTAATCATCATCATACTCATGGGTGGATCTTTCTATCGGCCAGGCGATATTTCGGCCCGCCTAACTTTTTTTTATTCGTAGTGTAAATTTTACCGGAATTTTTTTAAAAAAAAATTATATGTATTGAGTTCGGCCCTACCAAGTTTTTCGTTTAAGATCCGCCATTGATCATACTCGGTTAATCCCGTCAATAGCAAACCTGAGGTAGGGTCTGAGGAGAGTAAGATTTACACAGTCTTATTACCTCTACCCTTTGGGAATAGAGAGACTGCTTTCAGTGAGACTCCCGTCTTGATAGTGGTTTTGCATCGGACCTTGGAATAAGGTACATAACACTTGGCAATCAGGACAATCCCAATTGGTGCACGTACTTCGTGTCTTTCAGATATTAACGCAAACACATGATGCATGAATGGTTAAAGTAAAGTAAACCAAAAACAAAATTTGAAACTATAAGTTTAGGGCATGAAATTTATTGAGAATCATTTTTAATTTACAAAAAAGCAATAAATAATATTCTTTATCAAAATTGCCATCGGGGTTGGTGGCCCAATGGTAGAAGCAAAGTTTCTAGTAACACCTAATGGCGAGGTCATGGGTTCAAGTCCCACAAGAAGTAGAAAATTGCCGTTAAAAAAAAAACACTGCGAGAAATAGAATTCTGATAAGTCGATTGAAGGATTTTAGATGGCTAGAAATCATGCTTAGTACCAAACAAACACACTTATCTAATAATTTGGTAGGAGAAACCTAGTTTTATGTGGAAGAGGATTTTATAGACATCAATATTACAGTCGTTGTTATATGTGCAGACAAATAGTGATTGTGCCAACACACACTATACCTCTAAAAGAGGCACACATTATAGTTTTGTAACATCTTTTCTCTAAGTGTCACTGACACAGCGATTTACAACAACGCAAGAAGATTTTGAAGCTAACCATCAGGCTATCCGGTGTGCAGACAAAACTCACCCCCGTCCTTTCACTTTTTGGCTTGTCCCAGACAAGAACACCACCCCCTAGTTTAGTCTCACCCCTCCCCTGTCCCCCGGTCCCCCTTGAGACAAAACGGACGAGCCAATCACTAATTTTCTTTTTTTTTTCTTTTTTTTATACTGTGAATAATTAACAATATTCTTAACTTTAATTGGTGAATAATAAATAATTGAGACAAACCTAAACCTTGTTTTAGTCTCCACACCCCACTCAAGTCTTAAAATGTTTGAGACTAAGCGTATCCTATATGGCATTGAGACTAAACCTTATTTTAGTCTCCACACCCACTAGCCTCATCGCTAAAATTGCCCATTTTGTTACTAGTTGATGTTATATATTGAACATGAACCATGATGTAGTGGTTTGATATGAAAATACAAAAAAAAAAAAAAAATTGAAAACTAATATCTTAACTTTAAACTGCTCGACCCAAAAATTTAATTATTTTTTTAATATTGAAAATTTCCAACATGATTATACTTATTTGAGAGCGATTTTACATATATTGTTTATTTTATGAATTTTGTAAATATTTTTAATCGAATTAATCTAAGTGAGAAAAACCAGGTGCATATATGAAGAGATATGTATCCACGCATGCGCACGGCCCCACATCTCTATACACGTCAACACACTACGCTGACGTGGACTTCTAGAAGCCTGCGCATGTAACCTCGTACATGACAGCTGCCATCTAACAACGAAAGGGACACACAGCCAATCAGAGGCGGTTATTTTCTGCTCCATGATCACCTGCAGGTACGAGGTACAGAAAATGATAGAAAGGACAATCACAGGACACGTGGACCAATCGTAGAGCGACAGTGCCAACGGTGACAACGGTCTGCGATCGTACAGTCAGCTGGCATTCCTTCCTCAGCCAACTACAGGCCACCTCAGAGGCCTATAAATACCCTTCTTCATTCCAGGAGAAGGGGTATTCAACCTTTGACAGAGAAATTCCTAGAGAGCTCGTCTTATAGTTGAGAAGGATAGATTATAGTCGAAACGCTGTGATGATCTTATATTTGAGTCTTGTATTGTCCAACCATCATTAATAAGAATCATATCTCTATTTGTGCTCTTATATATCGATTGTTATGTTGGTGTTTCTTCAATATATAACACGAAGCAATATGTAGCAAGAAATTTATGCATGAATTTGATGCTATAATTGAGTAAATTCTTCTTTTAAATAATAAAACACAACTATAAACATTTGTTGCTTGTTACAAACCATCAAACAGGATTACAGGAACCCCTAATTTGGGGACGATAAGATTGCACACATCAATAAAGAATTTCGCACCCTTCATTTAATTTTTGTTGACTAATTATAGTTATAATTCTTAATATTTTGGCCTACCTATATTTGTCACAATTTGAGCAACTCCCGTTGTGTCCCCTTGACGAATGGATATGTAAAAGTTATAGATTAAATAAGAGGATAATCATAGTTTTGGGGTCTATGGCATTTTGCTTAGGTGTTTAGGATTTGGTAATGACTGTTTCGTGAATTTCATTTGTTTTGGTGTACCTCTAGCTTGTTGCTAGTTTGTTGGTGGAATATAAGTTTTCTTCTCCGTTAAAAAAAAATAAAAATAAGAGGATAAGCTCAACAAAGCTGATTAAAATATGAAAATTAATGTTGCAAACCATATACGTATGATGACTTGTTATGAGTTTCAGGTCATATTGTTAGACCAAACGGTGTGGATACGGGGAAAAGCAATCGGGGGCTGAGTTGGCATTTTGCCCGAAGGGGAACACCGCCCCCCCCCCCCCCCCCCGATGGGGGATCGGTGAGTTGGGGGAGATATCACCGTTTCCACCGAGCTCATTGACTGGCCATTATTTTATTTTATTTTATTTTTTTTAAATAAAACTTTATATAATAAAAAAAAGAAGGGGGAATGAGGGAATGGGGGAATACCATTTCTAAACTTTGGGGGAAGAAAGGGAAAAAATTAGGTGGCGCTAATGTGACATTTGGGGGAGTTGCTCTCCACACCATATAGTTTTAGGGTGTTAGTTGTATTTTTTTTTTTAAATAAGTCAATATTTATAATATTTTTTTTTATTTCCACGAATCTAATTACATAAGGATAGCAGGTAGGCGGGCAACAAGCCGCACCGCCACCCTTTTCTGAATACAGAACCCTAATCTACTGAACACAAATCCACGCCCCTGAGGAGTTGAAAAGTTTGTGTTAAGAGAGTTTAGGAGTATAAGTTGCAGTGTTGGATTCTTGGAAGGTCTAGCTGGAAATTTGGCATATACAAACTGAAGCGATGACTTGCATCCTGTGATTTTAGATTATCTCTTGATCTTTTTTTTTTTTTTTTCATTTTGTCCGTCTTGTTTGTATTCATAGTGTGTTGTTCATACTTATTGTAATAAATGGTATTTTGAATTGATAAATTGATCAAAGAACAGATTACATAACCAAGAAATAAGATGAACTATTCAGCTTATAATAATTAATAACGATTACAAAAAAAACAACATGAATTTAGAGATATGTGTTGTAGACCATATAAATCTGATATGGTCTACAACACGACCAAAGGAGTAGAAAGAAGATTTGAATTACAACACTAACCCATACTTTAACATCTACTGGTTCGTTGGATTAGCTCATAGTATGTATTGTTGTTCTTCTAGCGTTTGGTGGTATTTTTTTGTTTATTATCTTTTTTCTATAGTAATGTTATTTCATTTCAATAAAAAGGGGAAAATTACATAAGGATAGAATGTATAGGTGGGTAACAAGCTACGCTATTTATGTGTTCGTATGTACATCCATGGTTCTTGATACCCATTCTAGTACTTTTACCTATATCAACTCATTTTAGCTCGACTTCATTTTGCCAAAACTCACTTTGCCCCGATTCAATTTAATATTTTTATTTTAAATAAAGGTCATTTTGATTCGAACACAATTACTCATAACCCATATTGACCAATCAGCTTAGCTCGGATTAGTATTTATGTACTTTGTACTTTACGTTGATTAGGCAATAACAAAATTCACATTAATTGTGTGTACTTGATAATACATATACATCATATCTTGTCTTGTCGGGGTTGTTTTCTTCTTTTGTCGGGATTTCAGTTGCTTGTTGACCCGAGTTCTATATTTTATATAGAAGTTTTGCCGTTAAAAAAAATATACGCCATGGTAAAGGTTCCTCTACAAAGGATGAAAATCCTTAGAAGGCTAAGAGCCATAGGACATTGACATGTAACAATAATTAAAATTAAGGGTGGAAAATATAAGTGTAGATAAAACAATTAGTTATAAATAGATAAACATCATATACCTACAAGATAAAACACCATGTATCATTTGTTACCTGCAAAATAAAACACATGTGAGTTTATGAATTTAGAAACACATAATAACATTTCTACACTTATGTTATCACATAAATTATTAAAATTAAAATATAATTTACAAAAATACCATTAATCAATCTCATCTATCCAAAATTACAATATAATGGTTCACAATACTTCTTAACCTTCTTATAAAAAATAGAACTATTTATAAGCTAACGCAATTTGAGACATTAATTGATGCTAGAGGCAAACAAAAACTATGGTTTTCCTCCGAAACCTTCGGAGGGCGATTTGACGGCGAAGCAAGGTTTCTTCTACAAATGTCGGCCAGGGATCGTTTCAAGCAAGACACATGGTACGATGTACCACTCAAGAAGGGTAAGGGCTTTCAACATCAGTCTCGCGACAAAGGTAAGGATCTAGGATTGAAGTTTTTTGTTTCTAATCTGCCAGAGGGGTGCTCGTCTTCGGATATGGTTCGGGTTTTCAAAGAATACGGTGATGTGCAAGGTACGTATATTGCACGTAAGTACGATCGGTTGGGTAAACGGTTTGGTTTTGTTACGTTTCATGCCGGAAGAAACATGGATGATTTGGAGTACGAGTTAAAAGACGTTTGGATTGGTTCTTACAAACTGTTTGTAGTCCCGGCTAGATTTGTCGATGGCAAAGAGATTCCACGTAGAGAGGAAAAGGTTTGGAAGCCGGCTAGGAATAAGGAGGTGATCATTGAAGTTAACAGTGGGGGTAATGAAGGTACATCGGCTACACCGGTTGATGTCAACATGGAGGATACACGTTCGTTTAAGGACACTTTACTTAATAAGGAACCGAAGTCTGACGAAGTCATGGAAATTCGAGTGGAGCCTTCTGTGGCAGTTTTTGGCGAGTGGTATGATCGCGCACTTGTTGTGCATTTGAGAAACTTGGTAGCCCTGACGAATATGAGGACATGGCTAATGAATGTTTGTGAAGATAAGGTTGAGATTAAGTATGTGGGAGGATTGTGTGCTCTTTTGGTGTTCATTAATAGAGAATCCAAGCTGTTTTTTACGTCAAAGAAGGATGTATGGGACAAACATGTGGAGATGATCGAAGAATGGTATGGGCAAACTTTTGTGCTTCCTCGGGTTGCTTGGCTTAAAATCCGAGGTATACCACTTAATTTATCTTGTAACGAAGTGTTTCACGAAGTGGCATCCAAATTCGGAAATATTATACAACCGGCTTTGTTTCCGGAGGAGGATGGAGATCTTTCAGTCGCTGTGGTGGGTATTTTATGTAAAAAAATGGAGAGGGTTAATCAGAAAGTGAATTTGCTTTGGAAGACTTTCAAGTACGTTGTGATGGTGGAGGAAGAAACAGATAACTGGATTCCTGATTGTTTAATGGATATTGAGGTAGAGAGAGGAATGGACGTAGAGGAGTTTGCCCCGGACACTTCGGCTCCTGATGTAGTTCCTGATCTGAACTTAGAGCATGACAACGCTGCTGGGTGCATGGGACCGGTTAATAATGATAATGTGAGAGATGAGGCTGGAGAACAGACGCAACAAAGCCCGCCGGTCAAAAAAAGAAAAGGTTTCTCTAGAAAGAAGGGGTCTAGAAATAAGTCGACTTCTCCGGTTGGTAACGATAGGCCGAAGAAGAGACAACGAGACGGGGAGGACGTTTTTGATATTGATCCTTTCATTTATACCGTTAACGAAGGTGAACAGGCTCTACAGAAACAGATTGATAGCAGCCAAGCTCGCTGTGAAGTTCAACATAATATGACGGGCACGACTGATATAGGTCCACGAGAAGATTGTGTTATACAAGATCAGCAAGTTGATAACATGGAGGTGGGGTCTAATGAAGATTGTGTGGTGACCAAGGAAACTGCGGAAACTATTGATATGGCAAAAAGTTTGGGAGTCAAAAATATGGAACTTTTTTCGGATCCTTTGAAGCAGACGATTGTGAACGAAGGATTTCAAGTTGTCGAACAATGAACTTCCTTTCCGTTAATATTCGTGGACTAGGCAATGATGATAAAGGTAAGTGGATTAGTAATTTGAGAATCGCTAATGATATTGGTTTTGTCATGCTTCAAGAGACGCAATTTACGTCGCTTGAAGGCTTTGATTTCGGGAAGTATTGGGGCAAAGGAAATTTTGCGAGTGAATGGGTTGGGGCTGAAGGTAGGTCTGGCGGGTTACTATCGATATGGGATACAAAAAGATTTACGTTGTCTCAGGTGGTGAAACATCGGTATTTTTTGCTCGTGAATGGTGTTTCAAAAGATGATGGGAAGGTTTTTTCGGTCATTAATGTTTATGCGCCACAAAAACTTAGAGATAAAAGGTTGTTATGGGCTGATCTCGAGACAAATATTAGGCTAGACGACACATATTGGGTGGTTGCTGGGGATTTCAATTGTGTTCGAGATAGATCCGAGCGAAGGAACTCGAAGTTCTACTCGTCAGTTTCTTGTGAGTTTAATGAGTTTCTTGATAAAGTTCATCTTCATGAATACGCGTTAAAGGGGAGGAAGTTTACGTTTATTTCCGGCAACAAGTGTAGTCGTATAGACCGGGTGTTTGTTTCATGGAATGTTGTTAGCGAGTGGCCAAATGCGGAATACCGGGCTCTCGCAAGGGAGGCTTCGGACCATTGTCCGCTTGTGTTGAAAGTGGAAACGAGAAATTTCGGACCTAAACCGTTTAGATTCTTCGATTCTTGGTTACAAAAGGAAGGTTTGAGCGCGATAGTTGAGGAAGGTTGCGTGGAGGATAGCTTAGCGCTTGGTAACGGGTCGTACCAATTGGGCCTGCTAGCCAAGTTGCGACGTGTGAAAGAAAAAATTCTGGATTGGAAGAAGGCCTGGTCTAGCGCTGAGATGGAGGAAATGGAGAGTTTACAAGCCGAGGTGAAGGAATTAGATGTTATTGTTGAGACGAGGGACTTGACTGAGGCCGAGACATGGGTATTCGAGGAGTCTAAATGCCGTATTCAGGAGTTGGGAAATTTGAAAAAGAAAGATGTGAAACAGAAAGCTCGTGTTAGATGGGCTCGGGAAGGGGACGAGAACACTTCTTTTTTCATGCTTGTATCAATATGCGGAGGGTTGCTAATAATATTCCAGGTTTACATTCGAACGGCCGATGGGTGTTCAAGCCAAACGAAGTTAAAAAAGAAGTTTACACGTTTTTTCGAAACCGGTTCAAGGAAGACATGAAAGTGAGGCCGGCTCTTGAGTGCTTTGGGATTAAAAAGCTGAATTCGAGTGAAGCGGATGGATTGATAGCGCCTTTTTCAGAATCGGAGGTGAAAGAGGCGGTGTTTGATTGTGGCAGCGATAAGGCCCCTGGCCCAGACGGTTTTAACTTTCGCTTTTATAAGCGATTTTGGCCGGTTTTTTCTAATGATTTTTGTAAAGTGTTGCAGGAATTTTATGATACAGGTCATATTATGCGGGGTGCGGGTTCTTCTTTTATCACGCTTATACCAAAAGTTCAAGACCCGGTTGGCCTGCACGAGTATCGGCCTATCACTTGGATTGGTGCGATTAGCAAAGTCATTTCCAAAGTTCTTGCTAATCGTCTAAAAAAGGTGATGGGTAGTATTATTGAAGAGACTCAGTCGGCGTTTTTTATCTGGTAGGTATATTCTTGACGGGCCGTTAATTATCAACGAGATCATATCGTGGGCGAAGAAAATGGAGAGAGACATTTTTCTGTTGAAGATTGATTTCGAGAAAGCGTATGACAACGTTAACTGGGGGTTTCTGATCTCGGTTATGAAGCAAATGAACTTGCCCGATAAATGGTGCAAGTGGATAGAAGGTATTTTGTATTCGGCTAGATCCTCGGTTCTGGTTAATGGCTCACCTACGTTTGAGTTCAATTGTCAAAAGGGGATTAGACAAGGTGACCCTATATCTCCTTTTTTATTCTTAATTGTCATGGAGGGTCTCTCTTCTTTGATGCGCTCGGCTTGTGGAAATGGGTTGTTCCAAGGGGTTAGGTTGAATAGCGAAGGAGTGTCTTTATCTCATCTTTTGTATGCCGACGATGCGTTGGTGGTGGGGGGAATGGTCTCAACGTAATCTTAATGCGATGAAGAGGATCCTACGTATTTTTCATATGTGTTCAGGCCTTCGGATAAATTTGAATAAATCAAACTTGTTTGGGGTTGGAAAATGTGATGATGAGGTTGCCTCCTATGCGAGCACCTTGGGATGTAAACCGGACTCGCTTCCATTCAAATACTTAGGCATCATGGTGGGGGCTAATATGAACCGAATAAGTAATTGGGAACCTATTGTCGATATCTTTAAAAAACGCCTTTCATCTTGGAAGGCTAGCGTTATTTCTATGGCAGGGAGGATAACCCTTATTAAGGCGGTAATGGAGAGTTTGCCTACGTATTACTTCTCTTTGTATAAGGCTCCAGTGACGATTATTAAAAAGTTGGAGGTGCTTATAAAATTTTTTTTATGGGGGTGGCGGCGAAGATAACAATAAAATACATTGGGTGGCTTGGAATAGGGTAACGACAAGTATTAAAGAAGGAGGTTTGGGCTTGGCCAAGTTGGAAGATTGCAATATTGCGCTTCTATTAAAGTGGGTATGGCGTTACCGTTTGTCTAATGATGCGCTATGGAGAAAGATTATAGACGCTATTCATGGCTCTTCTAGACGATGGGAATCGATTCAATGCAATTCGCGGTTTGCCGGCGCTTGGTCCAGGCTTGTTAAGGTGGGTCATAAGCTTCATGTGAACGGTATAGGTTTTATGACTCTTATCAGAGGGGTGGTGGGTGACGGGACGCAACTTAAGTTTTGGTTGGATCCTTGGCTAGACAATGTGCCGCTTAAGTTTAAATATCCAAGGTTGTTTAGGTTGGATCAAAACAAACATTGTACCATCGCGGACCGTTTGATAGAAGGGGCCGGTAACCAGGTGATTGGTTGGTGTTGGGTTAAATACCCGAGTTCCGAACTAGAGACTCAAGAGCTTGTCCAATGTCATCGGGATATCTCGAATGTTATGTTTAATGATGTTGAGGATCGATGGATATGGAGGAATGATGTAGGCGAAGGTTTTTCTGTCAAAGATGTTAGGCAATGGTTGAAAGGGAATGGGGATGTTATTATTAACCCGGTTTATCAGTAGTGCAAATGGATCCCGAGAAAATGTAACGTTTTTATGTGGCGCGCGAGTTTGAACCGGATACCAACCAAAGATGCCCTCCTTCACCGTAATGTGTATGTTGAAGATAATCTGTGTGGTTTATGTGGTGATGTTGAGGAGACGGTAGATCATTTATTTTCCGGGTGTTTCTTAGCGATGGGTTTGTGGGACGCTATTGCTTCATGGTGCCATATTCCGAGGTTTTTTGTTTTCTCGCTTAACGATGTGCTTCAATGTTTGGAGAATTTTCCGGCAACCGCTAAAAAGAAGGAGGTCTTGAATGGTATTCTCATCATCGCTTGTTGGCGTCTCTGGAAGGCTAGGAACGACAAGATTTTTAACAAATTGGATATCGCTATCGGCCAGTTAGTTGCGGATGTCAAGTCGTTGGCGTATTTGTGGTTTACGTGTCGGTTTAAAAATGGTTCCATTGAATGGAAAGATTGGTGTAATTTCTCTTTTTCTTTGATGTAATCTTTCCCGTGTCCCGTTAGTCTCTTTCTTGGAGACTTTCGGGTCGGGTCGTTCCTTTTAATGAAATTAGCCTTCAAAAAAAAAATTTATAAGCTAACGCTACCTATACATCATATCTTTAACCGAAGAAGATCTTTTATAAACATCATTAAAGCTTTGATACAACTAACATTATTTTTAGACAAATAAAATATGTCACACTATTGTTACTGTTCGCGACGTCATATTACCTTTAAACTTTTGTAAAGAAGGTAAGAGTCAATATAATTGGACCAAATATTTAATTTGAATTTTGGTAGTCATTATAAAGTACAACTAAAAGTAATAAAAACACTACTTCTTTTGCTCATCCTATCACTTCCTATCCTCTAATATCAATATCCATTTAGGCTATCACGGGTGTTACTAGAAATTTTTTCTCATTTCACTGATTTTAATAAATCCTGCTTTGCCACATCACTTCACTGATTTACTTCACTGAAACACCTTTTTGTAGGCAACACTCCACTGATTCTTTTATTTTTTTTATAATTTCATAAAACCTTTTATTTATTATTATTATTATTATTTCACACGGTATAAAATTAATTACCATACTATTTCAACTGTCCTAACCTCACGGTCAGAATTAAGTATGGAAACCGTTCAATCGAATTGAATGGCATTGATACCGTTCTACCAAACCGTTCAAAATTTTTTATATATAAACTTAGCATACGGTTGGGTTAAAACACATTTTTACCACCGTTTATACAAAGAAACGCACACGAAGATGACTCGTTGGACCACCGAAGAAGAGATTGCATTGGTGATATGCTACCAAGACACCTCGAACGACCCAACACTTCAACAACGTCGTTCACAGGTTTTTTGGGTACGTGTACTGGCCGATTTCAACCGCCAAGTTGGCATCGATGACCGCACAACCGTCAGCCTGTAGCAGAAGTGGACCGATCTCACCAATAAGTGTGATCGGGGACCAGCATGTACCAGAACACGTTGAGGGAGGAGTCGGGCATTGACCTGGAGTTGCCTATCGAGCTCACGCATGTAGAGTATGCGTGTTGATACGACAACAGCTTTGACCATGTCGAGGCATGGCAACTATTGCGCCAACTCTAGGTTTTTTTTATTTCTTTTAATGTATTTTATTTTTAGCTTTTTATGTTTAATAGTTATGAATTTTAGTTTTTTATATTTATTTATCTTTAATGTTCCTATTAAATAAACCGTTTAAAAAAGGTATAGATATACATAAAACAAATGGTAAAAATAAAAGAAATCACAAAATAAGGTATATAAAAAAGTCAAAAATAAAATAAATCAACGGTACCAGCACGGTAAACAGCACCAGCAAAACGGTCTACGGGACCACTACCAGCGTGTATGGCGACAGTGATACCGTGCTGGTTGTTGGTACCCGTGTCCAATTCGGGTGACGCCCCGTCCCCCTATTAAAGTATTTAGTTATTTAACTATAATAATAAACCAATGGATTTAAATAGTAACATATGGCATGTTTGTAAATTCTTATTATTATTGAGGGTTCATTTGATATTCCACCTCCTATCCACCTGTTCTCAACCCATATCTTCCTCTTACGTGTATTCTTCTCCATTCCTTTCTCCATCCACGCGTCCTTATCCCCAAACCCATCGTCATCACCAACACACTACAATATATGTAGAGAGAGGGAGAGAGAGAGAAAGGTAATCTCACAAACAAGACCACCTCGCCGCCGTCGCTGCTGCCGCTGCCGCTGCTGCCGCTGCCGCTGCCGCCTCACCCCCTTCTGTCAACGACCCAATCATACTTATGCTACCTATGGATGGTGCTTATTTTTATTATTGGAGCCACGACAAACCTCCACCATCACATACCTGCTCTCGGCCGATGATGCTTGCCTCAGGCTGATTACAACTCCCTTACACTCACCTTATCATATTTAGAGAGAGAAAGTTAGAGAAAGAAAGCAGAGGAGAGAGAGTGCGGAAGATGAAGGAGAAGGGATTAGTGGCTTCTGTTTGTTCTTTATGGGTCTAACACATTCCACATCAACCCTTCGTCATCGCCGCCGCTGTTTTCAACCAGCTCATCCTTCCAGATGCTTATGAGAATCAAACAGATGATGGATTGTAAGGTATGGATAAAAGGGGTTTAAAAGTTTCGATTTTCATAAGTGGGGTTAAGGTGGTTTTGATGTTGGATATAAGGGTTTGTGTGTTTTAGGTTTATTATATGGTTCAGGATTTTTAAGAAAGGTTTGGTTTTGTAATGTTGGTGTTTGGTTTAGGTCTTCATTTTGTTTGTAATTTGGGGGGTTTCTTTATTGGCTGATTCAGGAAACAAATAAACGATTATACGGTTATGCCCATGATGTTGGTGAATGTGGTCTTTGACATTGTTGTTATGTAGCTTTATAAGTAAGGAATGTCTTGAGTATACCAGGTTGTAGATCATAAGATGTGGTTTTAATGATTTGGGTATGCGATTTGTGTTAAGAGACTGGGAATTATTTGTTTTTATAGGTCTATGCTTGACGCTTGATGTTGTGTGATACATATGTGCTTAAACGTGTTTGATTACAAGACCATGTGGTTTGAGTTTTACATTTCTAGAATTGTTGATATGTAATTTAGTATTAACTAAATTCCATTTAGGAAGCCCGAATTGTGGTTTTGGTATTTGGATATTTTTTGTTTTGCTCCAATCTAAAGATTAGGATTCCAAAAATCGTGTTGTTGTCCATGTTGTGTGTGGTTGAAAACAGGTTTGGAGAGCTGATGATGTTGACGGTGTTGACGGTGTCCGCGACTGAGCATATGGTGTCCGCGACTGAGCATATGGTGGATGTCATGAACCACACAGGTCCAACAACCGGAGTACGACGCATCTTAGGATGGTGATTATTCGCCCATTCAGGTGACGGCGGCGGTCTACCGCTAAAATATAACATCGGGTATAGGGTTTTGGTTATAGAAGAATGATGATGGTACTGCTTAGATAACATTCAAAAGGTGGAGTGACGCTGATAGTTAACCATGGTCCGACAATGGTGTTTCCTGTTCAGGTTAGGTCTCGATTATTACTAAATGTATTCATATTCATAGTGAAGGTAGTTTAGATCTGTAGCAATAGATAACGATGAACCAGTTGTTATCTGATACAACATTCAGATCTATTGGTGATATTTGATAAAACATTTAGATCTGTTTACTTCAATTGTAGTGATGACAGAGGCAGTGGTCTAGAACCGTCGTGGCGCAGCCATGGAAGAGCTCGAGCTGCAGACTCGTGAGTTTATTAAAATGATTATAATCAATTTAATTTGCTAATATAGGGTTTGTAACAAGAATCTTGAATTTGAATTTTTTTTTCTTATTTTGTTTAAATGTAGGTTCTTCAAGGGAAAAGACCAACTTGTAACATATTCAAACAACAGGTTTTGTTCTTATACATTATACATATTCTTAATTTGCCTATGATACAAGGGAAAAACCTTTAAAATCTTGATTTAAACACCTAAAGTATGCTAATGAACATTAATGGTCACAAAATAGGAAAGGACATGAAGATAACGACTCTGCTACTTGCCAGAATGCAGTTACATCAGCTGATGAAACAGTTTATGAGTTGTTTGTTCCTGTTGACACATAATGCACCAGTTCTTCCAAATGGATATAATGAGGAAGAAATGAAACTGGTAAAAGAGACGAGAAAAATCCGGGTAAGTGTTTTTTTTCTTTTCTTTTTTTAATGTTTTAAAAAGGTTAGTTGGATTCAATTTAAAATCTGTTTGTATACACTCAGAATGACAAGGATGTCAAAGTGACTGCTGCATGTATACAGGTTCCAGTTATGCGGGCCCATGCCGAGAGTGTGAACTTACAATTTGGAAGATGATGGTGAGGGTTCTGCTAAATGGCAGTACCGGCCAGATTTCCGACAACGGTTTTAGAGTACAAATCAATTTTGCGTATTCTGCAACTGTGAACGTTTGCTCAATACGACTACCAGTGAGAGGTAGGTTGTTATCGTGTCTTCGACGGCAGTGGTTGTGGTTTAACAATATGTATTATCTTTTGTGTGCAGCTTAGATTTAAACTGTGTATTTTATGTTGATTACTCGAATTTGTGTTTATGTTTGCAGATTGTTGTGCTTTGATTTGATCATTGGAAGTATTGTAGAATGGAATTTCTATGATTAACCTTGGCTTTGTCCTATTTGCGTTACTGAACTACTACTTGCAGGGAAGGTAATCTATGTTTTTAATTTACGCTTAATTATGTAGACGATTCGTTTTCATATATTTTTCTCACACTTTATTTCACTTTCAAGTCGGTTTCTTCAGTTTGTGGTGTATCCTTCGTTTTTATTATAACCTAATGATTGGTTGATTGATTTATGCAAACAATTAAAATAACTTTTCAGTTCTTTTTTAACTATGAGAGATTACAAACTACTGTCATGAATATTCATGGTTTCTAGCCTGAATTCTTCATTAAAAAAGAAGTTAATAGTATCGATCTACATTGCACATAAATTATTCACATTTTAGGTTTGAAGATTTGAATACAAGTTGTAGCAACATATCGAGCTAGACTAGGTGTTTCTTTGGGTCTACTTCTTTTGCATGTTTATCAGCCTACCTGCATGTCTTAGGTTTCATTCATTCTCTGCGTTTATGTAATGATGATGTTAGAATGACACTTGAAATGAAATTATGGTTATGTGGCCTTTGGGTCTCTATTAAAAAAAATTATAATAGATAAGTAGAAAATTAAGAATTTTGTAATGTTGCTTTAAAATGACAATGTTGTATGCTAAAGACAATTATTGATATGTAGAATGAATTGAACAGAACCGATCCAGGTACCGATTCAGGTCGAAATGCACGGCTTTTCTATGCATGTGCAGGAGTTTAGACCTGCTCTTCTTGGTAGTTATATTGCTGTTGATTTGTGAGTTCCGTTATTCAATTTAAATGTCGTTTATGGTTGCGTCGTGAATGCCTTTTCAGTTTTCAGTAGGGTGGTGGGGCATATTTTCTATGCTTAATTTGTGGGAGACATACATAAAAGTATTTACGACATAAAATACCGAGTGCCGATACCATATCACAACTTTATTTAATATGAAAGCCGCCGTTAGCCAGTTACCATATCACGTTTTATCGCGGCGCAACGCGCGCGAGATATACAACCTAGTTATAATTGTTTTACGTGATGCACTTGTAATTAGTGTTTTTAATGTAACACATACATTTTTATATAATTCACACTTTTTTCCGTTATTTTGATTATCATACATGTATTATGTATAAATGTATTACTAGGTTAGAGACCCGTGGGTATTCACGGTGCAACCCAAAGAAAAAATAAAAAAAGTATTAAAATAATACCTGTATTATTGAAGTTGTATGTACATAACGTTAATGAAGATAAGTAAAAAAAATGCATCAAAATGTTATAACATTATTCATAAATCTTGAAATACTTCTTTGTACACAACGTTTGATGTTTTGTTCGTCAGTTCGCCATCTTCATCTAGTATAACTATCTTCAGTCCATCTCGACTTTTGACCCTTGATAGCGCAACATACAACTGCCCGTGTGAAAAAAAACTGGATCCTTCAAATACAAACCAACTCTGGATAAGGATTGCCATTGACTCTTGTTTATTGTCATTGCGAAAGAAACAACAAGTGGGAATTGTCTTCTGTTAAATTTAAAAGGAATTTTCTTATCCGAAGGGGATAAAGTAATTCTTTCGGTAAACGTTCGCATTCCAATGTTACTTCCTGAAATGATTTTCGCTTCAATTACACGTTTTCCCATTTTAACAACTTGTAACCTTGTCCCATTACACAAACCGCTTTTCTGATCAATGTTTCTAAGTAACATTACGGGGACACTAACTTTCAAAACCAAACGGTGGTTTGGTATTCTAGAAAACTTAAGACCATTCAAAACATCAGGAGAAACTAATCTTTTATCAACCTGTTCATTAACATCTTCGGACTGACAAACACTATTTGAACTTAGATACTCAAATTCCTCACGAGGAAACATTGAAAGTAATCTATCATTAATTTCTTGAACAACTTCATTCTTTGGTGCCAATATAGCTCGATCTTGAAAATAATTCGGAATGTGGATGTTATCCAAAAGTGACGGATACACACAGGATATCAAATCAGAAACATGATCTAAAGATTAAGAAATAAGTAAGTCATCAGGTATCTCAATAACATCTTCACCATCACTTATTGTATCCACCTTTCCTTCTCCTATATCCAAAAGCCAAGCTGCAAACTTTTTAGTTTTCTCGATATCAGACTTGCAGCTTCCTGAAAGCAACCTCATATTTTTTTGTTATATTGAGTAAATTAAATCCGAAGTCAAATAGCTATGTCTTAACAGCATGACACTTTAATATTGATACATATTATGTCTGTTGATCGATATTAATGTCTTCAATTGATATTGGTGACAATTACATCAAAGTATATTAAAACTACATATTAAAAAAAACGTAAAAAAAAATAGTAACATCAAAATAAGGAAGGCCGCATACATCTACTCAATGACAATTGCTTAAATCACCACAATTTATTCAATGGCAATTGATTAAATTAGACAATTAAGGTTTGAATGTAATGCTTCACCGAATATGGATTTTTTCGTTACATATATACAATTAATGTATGAATGTAATGATTGACAATTACTTAAATTAGAATAATATCTAATAAGTCTCGTAATTATTGACAAATGCTTAAATTAGATTATTAATGTTTGAATGTAATGATGAGACAATTGATTAAATTGCCTTACAAAAAAAATTACCATTCAAAAAAAAGACAATTGCTTAAATTATCCATAATAAGTCTAATTTACCATGCGTATTTTTTCGTTACATATATACAATCAATGTTTGAATGTAATTCGAAATTATTAGATGTTTGATTAATGTTATTGATTGATGATATATACCATAATTATATGTCATCCGCCTATGGTATACATTCGCCAATATTTAATCAAAGTCCATAATTTTACTGATTTGAATATTATTGTGATGCCTCCACTAAAGTATCACATACAAATATATAGATTGACACATGGTCAATTGTCAATGATGTACATAATAACATAATAATTGGTTGACTAATAAAGGTCAATGGTCAATCCTAATAATTGCCGAGTAAATGAGGGTTGACTAAAATTGAAGGTGAAAGTTGACAGGATGACTCAAGCTCTGATTACCATATTGATTTGAATATTATTGTGATGCCTCCACTAAAGTACCACATACAAATATATAGATTGACACATGGTCAATGGTCAATGATGTACATAATAACATAATAATTAGTTGACTAATAAATGTCAATGGTCAATCCTAATAATTGCCAAGTAAATGAGGGTTGACTAATAAATTTAGAATTATGGTATATGCGTCAATATATATAAATTACGGTAAAATTGATAAAGAAGGTTCTTAATCCCATTGATTGATTGATATATCGATAATATAGTGCTACCTAAAACATATTTCTTAATAGTTATTCAAAGTCCATAATTTTATTGATTTGAATATTATTGTGATGCCTCCACTAAAGTACCACATACAAATATATAGATTGACACATGGTCAATGGTCAATGATATACATAATAACATAATAATTGGTTGACTAATAAAGGTCAATGGTCAATCCTAATAATTGCCGAGTAAATGAGGGTTGACTAAAATTGAAGGTGAAAGTCGACAGGATGACTCAAGCACTGATTACCATATTGATTTGAATATTATTATGATGCCTCCAATAAAGTACCACATACAAATATATTGATTGACACATGGTCAATGGTCAATGATGTACATAATAACATAATAATTGGTTGACTAATAAAGGTCAATGGTCAATCCTAATAATTGCCGAGTAAATGAGGGTTGACTAATAAATTTCGAATTATGGTATATACGCCAATATATAAATTACGGTAAAATTGATAAGGAAGGTTCTTAATCCCATTGATTGATTGATATATCGATAATATAGTGCTACCTAAAATATATTTTTAATAGTTAATCAAAGTCCATAATTTTATTGATTTGAATATTATTGTGATGCCTCCACTAAAGTACCAAATACAAATATATAGATTGACACATGGTCAATGGTCAATGATGTACATAATAACATAATAATTGGTTGACTAATAAAGGTCAATGGTCAATCCTAATAATTGCCGAGTAAATGAGGGTTGACTAATAAATTTCGAATGTATTTGGAGTATGATTGTAATGCTTCATCATGAACGTATTTGAAGTAATAAAGTCGAAAATGATGTAGAACTTTGAGAAGCATAAATCATGAACAACTTTAGACCATCCATTTGTTAAACAAAAAACATCATCTATCAATTCTAATAGCACCAACCAAGATTGTCCATGGTATGTAGCAATTGTAATGTTATTGTTGTGTATGTTTTTAGAGAACAAAAACCTGTTCATGGCTTTCAGCAATGTCTGGATGAACATGTTAAAAACAACATTAAAAAATAAATAATCAATTTGTCTATAAAAACAAATAGCCATATTTAGATGAAAATAAGATTCATACCAAAACTCTTGCCGAAGGGTCATTCATCACCTTGAAGAATTGGTCACCTTTGTGATAAGCCATAATCGAGTTTGTTTCTTCGGATGGAATCCTGGTTTTCAAATGAAAAACGAATATGTTAAATAAATCCGATATATTTGTATATATTCCATCCGAATAAATTATTAGAAACACCTTTTGGATCTATCTAATTAAGTCGAAAAAAATAATTGTTAGAAACACATTTGAATCCATCCGAAATTAGCCAAAAAATAGCCATATTTAGAAACAACTTTGTATCCATTTGATCCGAAAAAAATTATGTATTCTAATGGAATTAAAAGATTTCTGGAAACCATAATCATCAGGAAATAGTTTTAACCATTAAATACGGAAATTGTTACAAACAACTTTGAATTTATATCCATTCTACATTTTAAAGAAAAATTGTCCGGTAAATGGAAGTGAAAAAAATAAATAGTTAAAATACCATTTTGTATCATCTAGAATTGTAAAATACAAAGACAGACCTCGAATCAGAAATGAAAAATGATGTAATAACAGACCTCGAAGATCAAATGGAAATGATACCTGGAAGAAAAAATGAAAAAGAAGAATGAGGAAGGTAGGGTGGAAGAATTCTTAAGAAATATTGGAGATTGATGGTAGAATGGAGAAAAAAAATACAAAATGGTATTTATAGGAAAATATTCGGAGCTCCATTTACAGTTTTGGATCCCTCAGGCTCTCTTTAAGGCCTTCATTCGACCCGAAATGTATTCAATTATTATATAGATAGATTGTCATGGTTGTAGAAATCTCGTCTAGCTTTTGATTAATCACCAATTAATATCTAGTCGGAGGTTCCACGAGTAATCACTAATTAATTGCTAGTCGATGGTTGTATAGCGATTCTAGCCAAATTTCGGTCAAAAGCTGTAAATCTCGGTCAGATTCCGACCAAAACATGTAAATTCTAATGATTAATCCTACATGCTTAAAGATATGAGTTAATGAATGGGTTAAAACATGCCTACTAAAAAAACTACATATAAAGATGTGTGTGTGTGTGTATAAAACTGAAAATTGCATTTAAAATCTCAATCTGATTAATCATGATTAATCCCTACTATTCCTAATTAATCGCTAATCAGTACCTTATCAGCTGACCAACACCTAACGTTTCTTGCAACACTGATTATTGTATTACGTGTTCTAAATTATCTTTAGTATATTTTGGGTTTTGAAATGAATATACCACTTCTAATATTTATAAAGTAATAAAACAAGATAAGATGAATTATTTGGAAAGAAAATTAATTTATTAATGTTGTATTTTGATTATAATGGGGTTTGTATTAAAAAATTTTGATTGATTTTTTTACTTGTTCTCACGGTTCTCACAATATTTAGCGTTCTCAAGATAACCCTCCCCTATATATATATATATATATATATATATATAGGGTAGGGTTCAAATAGGAACCAACCCTTAAGTAGGAACTATAGGAACCAATCTGAGTCATCCATCATCAATGGCATGATTGTAAATAAGTAAAAACTTTAATTAATTGTTATTTTAATAAAGGGGTATTAATGTTTTTTGTTCAATATCATTTATTAGGTAATTAATAAGAAACTCATGTATATTTGGAAACAGCAAATTAGTGTTTATGGTATACCCAAACGTATTTATTGTATATACTATTAAAATTATATCTCGGTATATATACAACAGTGTACATTGGTGTATATTCGTTTTTTCATTCATCATCATCACCAACACAAGATATACATTGGTGTATATTCGTTTTTTCATTCATCATCATTCAACATCATCAACATAGATATACATTGGTGTATATTGGTTTTTTCATTCATCATCATCAACACAGATATACATTGGTGTATATTCGTTTTTTCATTCATCATCAACACAGATATACATTGATGTACACAGATATACATTGGTGTATATTCGTTTTTGAAGTGTACATTGGTCGAACATGATTTTTTTTTTTTTTTTTGATTTGGGATTAGAGATGATAATAGGTTGAGAGATTTAAGGAAAGTCAAAAAAAAAAAACTTGCATATTAATTGCAGGAAGATAATTAACTGCCATATATAAAACTTTTAATTAAATTAAAATATAGAGTTAATTACACGGATGGTCCCTGTGGTTTTCAAATATTTCATGTTTGCTCCCTAGAACTTAGGAGTAACACAGATGCTCCCTAGAACTTATGATTCATAACACTGATGGTCCTTTGACCTAACGGCCGTTTACTAAGTCCGTTAAGTTGATGTAAAATGACCAAACTACCCTTTCTTCTTCACTTTTATTTATGGTCAGGTTATACCTCATCATAATCACCATTCTCCACCACAACCACCACTGTTTCCCGGCCACCATACCCCACCACAACCACCACCACAACCACCACCGCAGCCACCGTCCACCTAAACCTCAACCAAACCATCCCTGATCCAGCCACTATCGAACTCCATTGAACCACCCTCCAGCGACACCACCAAGAAACCTCCACCGAAAACCCCTTCCCTGTCAGATCTATTGAGTCCAGCCGCCCAAACAGCCCCCTTCGGGCTTTATACCACCGCAACACCGTTGTTAACATCATCTCAGCCAAAAACAACCACCACTACCACCACCATCGATCCTCTGCTCGTGAGTCAACCGCCAGCCTTCGTCTTCAACCTCACACCCACCACTGGTCGTCACCCACGACCCCCACAATCCACCTCCTCGGACCTCTGCACCCAAAATCACCACCATAGGGACGATCTGTGGCCATGGCCACAACCGGGGTGGCTTTGGTCGACTGTAATAGACGAAAGACAGAGAGAGATCGGGGTGGAAGGTATGTTTAGAGAGAGAGAGAGAGAGATTTAGGGTTTTAGAGAGAGAGTGATGATGGTGGTGGTTTTCGGGTGGAGTTGATGATGGTTTAAGGAAGTGGTGGTGGTGGTGATTTGGGGAATTTGTGATCCAGACAAAGGTAGAAGAAAAGAAGAGTAAAGGTAGGGTGGGGGTGGGACCCACTTGAATACTTAATTAAATTTATATTTTTTTTAATTGTTTTGTCTTTTAGAAGGGGTAAAGAAGACATTTAACACCCATTTAACAGAGAAATCTAACATCCGTTAGGGATAGGGACCACCCGAGTGCAAAAGTAGAACCTTAGGGACCATTCGTGTTAATTGAGGGCATTAGTGAAATATGTGTATACCACAGGGACCATCCGTGTAATTAACTCTAAAATATAATATTTAATTGTCTAATTACATAACTACCCCTTAGATCAAGATCAAAGATGAATGGCTCAGATTGGTTCCTAAGTTCCTAACTAGGCTCTTGGTTCCTATTTGATCTTTTTCCTATATATATATATATATATATATATATATATATATATATATATATATATATATATATATATATATATATATAGGAGAAAGTTGTTTTAAGAACACCTATATTTCGTGCGAACCGTGAGAACGGCATTTAAAACCATTCAAATGCAAAATTTCTTTTT